>HG995170.1:2418750-4822500 GCA_905333005.2 Lycaena phlaeas | reverse complement strand
ATGCTATAGGCTATACAGTTAACTAGAACACATACAGTAAAAAAGATACGCATCTGCATAACCTCTGCAGCTCTGGTTATGTGGATGTTTATAGGCGTCGATAGTCGCTAAAAGGCTTCGACTGTTCGCTTGCCCTCCTATGCTATTAAAAAAAAGTAAATATATACAGTATGGAGGGTAGAAATAAGGAGTACCATCTCGTATGGGGAAATGGTATAAAAAGTGTCCAGCTGCATGCTATAAATAACAGTTCAAAAACCGTCCGCAATGGCGCTGTTGTAGGAAAAGGGTATTGGTATACATATTTATGTGTGTGTGCGTGATTTCTTGGTGCACACACATTTAAAAGTTTACCCTTTTGCAACTGTGGCGCCACCCTTATTTAATGTTTTTCGACGGACAATTTTCATACACAGAGATGACACTCCACACCTCTACCCTCCATAATATAAAAAACAATCACATTTGACAGACTTGCCACATGATGGTAAGCGATTAACGGCGCCCCTAATTTATACTAATTTAGCTAGTTTATTGTTATATTTTAAAGACTAGCTGTAGACTACAGCTTCATCCGATAACTTGCATTTACAGCCGTATTGATTTATTTTTATAAAATATCTGGCAGTGAAAGTCCCGTCAAAATTGATATCAGAGATTGGCCTGAACAAACAAATAGCTAAACAAAAAACCCTTATATTATGTACTGCGTTCACATCCATATTATAAATATATACATAGTTGTATACACCATATACTCTGCATAAAATCGGTTATTTCAATATTACAAACGCACAGTCCAATTTTATTTACCTTATTTGAAATATTGTGTTTTGTATCTCAATATTGATGAAGCTACAAAACTATATTAACTGTCACCAGGTGCGTTGGGGAATAGCTTTAGAATACCCTGGATATAACAAACCTGACAAGGCTTATTTCTTTACTTCATATTATATTTTATCGAGCTATTACCCGCAGCTTCTCTTGCGTTATATAAAATATGGAACGGGATCTGAGCGAGATAATATATTATGCATGTATTATATATATAAACCTTCCTTTTGAATTGTTGCATTTATAAAAAAAAACCGCATCAAAATCCGTTTCGTACTTTTAAAGATTTAAGCATACATACAAAATACTATGTAAAGATAAAGATTTTATCGCTTTTGACACTTTTCCTGGGGCATTCAAAATTAAAATGTTGTCCTTATCATCATCATCATCAGCTTTTATCCATCCACCGCTCAATATTCTCCTTTAATTAATGCCAAAAGGGACGATCCTTTTTTTTTTCTTTTTTTTTTTCTTTTACGCCGGGAAATGCACTGACGCATACCGCTTGGGAGTGGGTCTCCCCAGGCGGGTATGTGGGACTCGCTGCGCCCGAAAGCTGGTAAATGGACGCAACTCTACCCACTAAAACCCGGCGAGTGCCACCAATGCCGCCTTTGGTGAAGTGCCCCGGATCTACAAGCAACAGGGCACCTCGACGGCTAGCTATTCCCTCGGGGGACCGACGCCACCTCCACAGAGGGGTTGCACCGCACCACAGAACAACCCCTCCCACTGTCGGGACAGTACAATGAGGCGAGGTTCCCATCCTCGCCCCTTGCCCCCTGCTCTTATGCCCCCTCTTCTTATAAGAGCCCCCTTGGCTCAATTAGCTTCGCCCAAGGTGTTGGGCTCACCCTAGGCTACTGAGCCCCACCGCCACGACAAGGCTTGAACCATGGTGGGGGTGGAAAAGGGACGATCCTTTGCTAATCGCATCTAATACGGACCGGCCATTGCGGAGATCGTCTTTCCCCTTGCTTGTTGGCTAACCAACACTTCTTTTTCCTTTTACATAATATAAATAATATGGAGTAAAATAATAATCAAATTAATCTCAGATTTCGTTTAAACAAGTTTGTGTTTTAGTCATTATGATTTTGACTTTAAACTTTCATAACTTTATAATTCGGTTTACAAGTTGAAGATAAAGTTATTTCATTAAAACGATCTTGATACTATCGTTTAATTTATATAGAATCAAGAATTTCGGTCCGATGTCCAAATATTTATGCTTTAAAAAAAGATGTTAAATTATATATTAATTAGCAATATCCCGCGAACCATGCAGTCTTTATAGTAAATGTGTGAGTGCACGCATATGCATGCATATAGCAACGCCTTCCTTTCCCACACTGCATATGCGTACACTCGCATGCAGCACCACCACCACGCACACTACCATAAAAGACCACCACCATAAAATCTACGCACGTTTCACCCCGACACCGAGGCATCCTCAGGATGTAGACTCTACGATTAGTAATCGTTAAGTGACGTGCCGGCCCGAACACCTGCCTTCTTTCTCCGATAATACGGTTATTTGGTGGGGGTAGTGGGGAAAACACCTAATATAAGGCAGGTGTTCGGGCCGGCACGTCACTTAACGATTACTAATCGTAGAGTCTACATCCTGAGGATGCCTCGGTGTCGGGGTGAAACGTGCGTAGATTTTATGGTGGTGGTCTTTTATGGTAGTGTGCGTGGTGGTGGTGCTGCATGCGAGTGTACGCATATGCAGTGTGGGAAAGGAGGGCGGTGCTATATGCATGCATATGCGTGCACTCACACATTTACTATAAAGACTGCATGGTTCGCGGGATATTGCTAATTAATATATAATTTAACATCTTTTTTTTTTAAATGGATTTCCGCAAAGTAACGCCTGATTCTATTAACTATTTATGCTTTTGTGAAAATTTGGTCCATTTGATGTGAATTAAATAAAATATACGATGACCTAAAGATATAAGTAGTTATTATATTCTTTCAGTATGAATTAACGCCCCGCGTATTAAACGCGGTCGCCCGTCTTGCACCTGACCTTTTTATGGCTTTATGGCGGTTTATTAAATTGATCATTAAACGACCATGGTAGATGGAAATGTTAATAAAAAATAATAATTAAAGACTTGAAAAATTATTACAGTAAGTGAAATACCCCTAAAATAAGAAATAAAAGGTAATAAAGATATAAAATATAAAAAAAACCATGCATGTTATGATGAAACAAATTTACGGTTTTTATCGCGGTTGATTAAGTTTTTTACAAGCCCGACGTTTCGGATACTTTACAGCAACCATAGTCACGGGAGGACTGAGGTGTCAGACGTCCTACTGTTACAAAGTTATTTGAAACTACCCTATGTTACAAGAATATTTTATTTAGTCCTATCTATGCAGAAAGTGCTAAGTGAGTCTTTAGTTTATGCCATGTTATGCTTGGATTTTAATTTTATTATTTTTATATGGGATCCTAAGCAGGTGGTAGTGGCCACCCATGCATGCATTAAATGAAGGTAGGTTCCTTCACTATACCATATTATTTACCATTACAATTCAAAGACAAAAAACGATTAATACTCATGTCCCAGTTCCAAATTTAAATGCCCAATCACTTGGGTTGGTTTTGAATTTCCCCCGCTTGTTTGACAAAATAAATAAGCGGGTCACGTCAGCGCCGTTATTCTGAAAAAAATCTCCTTCAAAATATCTTATCTAAAGACTACTATTGTATAACCGGAGACCTACTAGTAAACCCCGATGTTGTGTCCTTACCGATAATATAGGAAAATTATTATTATAGTTTTTAATCTTAGAAAGGTACCTGGTGTCCTACCTAGGTGCCCACAAATTAAGTGGTCAGCGTCACTGATGAACACAGATTAGTTAACCAGAGACTATCCCGAACAACTAATTCATGTGTTGCACATCCTGCGACATAATATGTTAAGTCATGACTTAAGTGTCTTCTTCCACTTCTCTCTGAAATACAGCAAAGCTGTTTGACGGGAGAATAAGCAAGATGGTTGTATCCATGTACGGAACATGGCACAGCCCATTCCTTCATCAATAGATTTGATGTATAACTTAATATTAAATATATCAAAACTTTAAAAAGTATTGTGATGAAGTCTGAAGAATTATTTGAAATTTAATAATATGTCATAAATGTAATCATAAGTTTTCACTTCTATTTTGAGTCCTGTTGACTGCCAGTTTTTACCCGACTACCAAAAAGAGGGAGTTTTCGGTTTCTCTGTGCTTTTTCTTTGAAACCACGACCAAGGCTTCATTTATTATATTTTCAAACCATTCAGGGACCTCCGGTATGTTTCTACACACAAAATTTCATTCAAACCAATCTTCACATTAAGGGTTTTTATTAATACTAGACAAACATTTCAGAAGAATTTTAAACATAAAGATGTCAAATTTAAACTTGAATGTTACGTACCGGAATCTGTGCATCTGGATGTAAGCCAAATAAGTTTATGTACGGACGGATATAGAAACTTTTATATGAGTTTCTGATCGATGCTTCGACCTTGGTCCTAGTTTTTATGACCAATATTTGGGGATGTCATTGTTTTAGGATGTATTATTGAAAAGTTATATAAATTGATCGGATTAGGGAAAAACTTTTAGTTCTATTCTTTTTTTAAATATTAGTAAGATTTAGCGTATACTCATACGTCCCAAACGTAGCCTCCATTCCAAAACTTTTTATTAACATCCTCTTGTTTGTTTTGATATTGCGGGGTCCAAGTTTATTTACTTATTTATTTTAGGCAAATGTGAATTAATTCATGTAACTAGCATGTTGTTATTATTTGTATGTATATAAGTATGTTGTTATTTAGATGTATTTACAAAAATTGTAAAACTATATTTTAAAAAGAGCAATCCTACAGAGTTTCTTGCTAGATTCTTCTCTGAGGAAAACTGCTACTTTGCGAATCTAGCATTAGCTTATAAAAAAAAAAATGACATGTTTCAAGTGCTATGTAATTTGCCTACGAAATAAAATATTATTTGATAAAAAAAAATTGATTTGATAAAAAAGCCTTGGTAAAAGGACGGCAATTTTGGCTACATGTTACTAAATAAGCTGGTCGTCATGTACATGGTTTTCTGTTTAGCGAATTTAATTCAAAAAGCCGAAATAAATTCTGGAAAAGTTGTTTCATTATAACGATCTTCTTGTAGTTTAAGTTACATGTAAGTAGGGTCGGCCATTGGGTCCCTCAAGCGTTTTATGTCATGCTGTATAGAGGTAATCCATCTTGTATAGGAAACAAATTGAAAATGTATCCCCCTGTAAACAAAAATCAGACGCAAACAACAGTTTCATAAGCCGTTCACCTTGTTTTATAAATGTGTGCGTGCGTAAATGAGTTGGAGCTCACACGCTTAAAATCGTAATCTTGGTAATATGGCGCCTGTAATTTGTCGCGGCAACAAAAATTTGTCACTTTTGGACCGACTCTACATACACAACATGGAATACTCTGTACAAAGACAAGGAGTAAGCTCATATGGGAGAAAAGCTGAAAGTCAAAGTCAAAGTCAAAAATTTTATTCAAAATAGTACTATCCAAGTATCTTTTTGAAGGTCAATTGAGTCTACCACCGGTTCCAAAGTAAGTCCACTGAGAAGAACCGGTGAAACAAACTCAGTGGAACTAGACTTTTCAAATACAATATTACAAAAAATAGTAATACAAACAATACATAGTACTATACTAGTATAGTACAAAAGAAGAATTCAGCAAGAAACTCTGTTGGGTTGCTCCTTTCAAAATATAGTTTACAATTTTTTATAAACATACATAATTACATACACTTATTACTATAACACATTTATTACAGTCTTATACACACTATCCTAAGATAAGTAGAATAAGTAGATAATAAATTTAGACCCCGCAATATCCTAAACAAACCAGTGGATGTTAATAAAAAAAAGAAGAAACTCAGCTGGGTAGAAATCGCATAACACGACCAGCCACACTGAGAGTGTTTAACTATAATTATACTTATAATCCTGTTGTAAATTTATAGTTGCTGTAATTAATAACAAGTTCAAACTATCCGTAATTGCGCTGGTGAAAGCAAAGGATATGTTCACATAAATGTGTGTGCATGTATGTGTATGATTGCGTAGTACACATGTTAAAAATAACTTTGATGCCATCCTAATTTAACGCATTTCTATGAACACTTTCAATACACATATTATGTCATTCACAAATAAGAGAGATTTCTATTACGTAGAACAATATATTATACAGATATCCGACAGTACGAAAGAAATATAAAGTATGACAATATAAGTATTGTTTCTTATTTCAGGTATACAACTCTCATTATAAGGCGCATCAATCATCTAGGAGAATATAAAACTGAAAATACGCTTAAGTTGAGTTTTAAACTAAAGATAGTAAACTCGCCAAGCGCATCTTGGTTATACTTGGCGCCATCTGTCGCTAATTATTATCGACATTTTACAGAAATGTTTTTGTTGCTAGTTTTCTTTAGTTAGTTTAATTATTTAGATTTGCAGTCGTATCCGGAATGATAATGATTATTTTTAGAGCCTAAGTCACTCTTATAACATTAGCTGTCTGTAAGTAAGAGGCATCTCAAAATCAATCCAGCCTTTTCAGAGATTAGCGGGAACAAACATACATCAGTCAGACAGACAGACAGGCAAAAATTTAAGATTTAATTAATTCATATTCATTTAGAAAAAAAAACTGGTAATTTAAATTACGTACTTCTATTTCATTTATCAGTAGACAGACAGACAGGCAAAAAAATTAAGATTTAATTAATTCATATTCATTTAGAAAAAAAAAACTGGTAATTTAAATTACGTACTTCTATTTCATTTATTTATATAATAGTAGTGTGTTTACAATATGACATGAAATTGAGAAAGAAGATGATGATAAAGAGTCGGTTGATCTCCATCTAGATAAGAGGATCTCTTTTCAGGGCGATCCAAAATGGATGCGAGTGGTGTCAGGTTTGACGTCTCAGTGTATATGTCGCAGTCATCTGGTTGAATCCGTCATTTTATTGTATCACTAGCGCGTTAATCAAATGACGACATTTAATTGAATGACTAAAGGAACACTAGTCAAGTTGTTGAATGTAAAATTCAACGTCTTGACTGAACGTCATTTAGCATTATCGTTAAATGGGATATACCCGACTTTGTAATGTTTGTTTAGGGTAACCATAAGTTTCACGAGTTCCTTTACATAAAAAGAATGAGGACATGAATATAAAATCATAATAAATTGTAATTGTGTACACGGCAACAAGTAACTTACAAAGCCCAAATTCTCACAAATAAACTGAGCCATAACATTCAACTGACCTTGATTATGTTGTTCGTATTCAGTTAGTTTTATCTCAATTTTTTTTAAAGTAACCGGCGGCGGCGTATTAATAGGTAAATCCATGCTGTCACACTATTTTATTACAAATAAGTCACTTAAATGTAAATTTAGTCAAAAAAATATCAAGGCAGTGTTATCTGCGCGAGCTGTATTACGCCATATTTGTTTTGGTGACAACTAACGCCGCGGTGGCAAAAGAATGAACTAAATTACAATCACCTGACTGATTTTACGTCCGCTTTGTTCAAAGGGCTATGTTACAATCCGCTATCTAGTTGGACATTGAGCGATGCTTGTTTAATCAAAGTTCGACCTAGTCATTCAATTAAATGTCGTCATTTGATTAACGCGCTAGTGATACAATCAAATGACTGATTTAACCAGATGACTGCGACATATATATAGGGTGGACAAATCCAGACTTGTGACGATGATTTTAGCGTAAAATAAATTAAGCATTCTGTTTTTCATGGATTTTCGTTAGTATTCACGTAATCTGACGCTTTACGCAGTGATGGAACACGAAACTTTTTAATGACTTGGAGCGGGGCAAAAACATGTATGCTATTAGGGATTTAGGTATTAAAAACAACCTTTTATTAAGCTGCGTCTACACTACTATCATATTTTATGATATTTAAACTGCTAAAACTAATGAGCAAGCATTTTTTTTCAATTTTCGAAATAGCAATTTAACAGAATAGCCTTATGGAGGTAAGCGATTAACGTAAGAGTGTAACTCATTTGAGCTGCACGGGCACCACAATCTTGCTTATTTCTTCCGTGAAAGTGTCGTGCTATGTTTCGAGTATGCAGGACAGGCATTGGAAATAAGACCTATCGTCTTACAACTCAAGATACATATGAAATGATGAGCTGCATGAGATAGTACTTTTTCGACGCAGATTAATGCCTTGGCATGGATTACCTCGAGTAGGGGCCTGTTTCACAATCTCCAGTTAAGTTCCCAATAGGCTGTCGGCAACATATTTGACAGATAGAGTATGGAGTATCTGTCAAATATGTTGCCGATAGCCTATTGGGAACTTAACTGGAGATTGTGAAACAGGCCCTAAGCCGTGTTAAAACTATATATCTATGTAATATAGAGACGCTACTTAATGCGCCGTCCTCCAGTGACTCCAATAGACTCGTGTTGGGTTGGCCACTATCTGTGTAGTCCAGCGGGTTAAGATGTGGACGGCAAGAAATGAGTGTTACTTACTTTTGTTTTTTGATATAACATGTTCAAGTTTATGTATTTTTTTTTAATTATTATCGTTTTTAGACGAGTTTTTTTACTATCTTATACGTTAGCGACTATGGTCCAGTGGTGGGACTTCGCCTCTTATGCGAGAGGTTCCGGGTTCAATCCTGTCCTCCCCGTGTGTGCCTTGAAATGGGTTTTTCTAAATTTCTAAGTGCACCCTAAACACGTGACCATCTTTCACTCACCGGTGAAGGAAAACATCGTGAGGAAACCTGCATGCCTGCCCCTGCCCCTCGTTGCTTGATTTCGAGGAGAAGACCCGTGCCCAGCAGTGGGATATATAAGGTTTGATACTTTACTTTACCGTGCGCTCTTTCCAATTAACATGCAGCTTAGAATACTAATAATAACTTAAATACCAATTATTAATAACCGTATCGTACCAGCAGAGGTAAAGGAAAAAATAAAAAAAAAATACTTGGAATAATCTGCCATTTCATAGACTAGCGGATTTCGACGTGTACGGCATTTATCTTTTATTGAAGATTGTCTAAAGTATTAATAACCTATGTTGTTGCCGCACAGATAAAAGTCTCCGGAAAGTCACTCTTTTCTGAGGGAATTAATTTACCTCATACACCTATGTGTTCCACAAAAAATGTACGGCATGCGTGAAAATGTTATCTATTCGTGAAGTACTCTCAAGCTCATTTACTTTTATGTTGTGTCATATCATCATCACCTACATGATAGTCAGAGATAAGGTTGCGACCCCTGGCTTTCGACCCCGGCCCATGAAATATGTACGGCGTTCATGGGTTAAGCATCTGTATATGTATGCCAAAGGAACTACACAAATGCCGCACAGAAATGTATGACCGGAATGTAGTCTATACAAATTTCGACAAATTATAAGTTTGCACTGACTTCCGGAACCACCATTTTAGTACGGCACTAGGTTTTTCGACATTTATTTTTAATCATCTATAGACTTAGAAAGAAGCCGTACATGATCAATTGGTCGTAATTCGTCACTTATTTTTGGGAATTTCCATTTACTCCCGTACTCTCCTGTACCGCTCAAAAATGACGGCAAAGTGTTCAGAGCTATTTTCTGATATAGTACCAGCCTTCTAAGTTATTCACGTTGGGTCATTTCACAGGTTTTTTTTCTTCATGGGCTTGTAGTCTACTAGTTAAACTACTGTCCAAATTCCTGCAAATTTAAAATAAAAATTATTATTTTTTTAGTTTAGCAAAAAATAAATACATTTTTCTGTATGAATATTATGTTTAATGGTTATAATATGCCAGACGTGGACGGAAAGAGATAACGATGATGAAGAATTGTTTATAAACATCAAAAAATATGCATACATATAAAAGCAATTTAAAAAATCAATGACCGTTGAAATATTAAAACGTATCAAATGAAAATATTTCATTTATATTTTGAAACGAGTCATGTTTCAAAATATAAATGAAATATTTTATTTGAATAGTAATGGCAATATTATTCATATGTTTTCAATAAATGGATTTTATTGCGTCGCATAGTACCCGAAGGCCCATACGATACGACTCAAAGAGCTCAATACAAATTGCAATAAACATAAGAAGCAGATAATGTTTTTATTTTGAGGCAACTTATATTGGTATCGCTTCTACTTTTATCAGACACTGTAACATTGTTTTCGTGATGATGATATAAAGTATCAATCCATATAATATGTCTCACTGCTGGACACGGGTCTCCTCCTAGTTCAAAGTCTTTCAATCTCATCAGGGACGTAGGATTTCTCACGATTTCCTTCTAAAAAAATTATTCTTTTGTGACGCGGGCGAAGCCGCGGGCAACAGCTAGTTAAGTAAATAAATTTAGAATATTGTATAAGCAATTTAAATGTTTCAAGATTTAAGCAATATATTCTCAAAGTAATATATTCTTTTGTGTTTGAGTTCTTAGAGATTTCTCAGTATCTGTTCATATATACGTTAGCTAACGAACCGCTCTCAAAGTTTAAACAATAAATAGAATTAAGACAACAAATGGCTAGAGTCTTTCATAACTCGATAAGACTTACAAAATTTTATACTGAGAAAATCCATGCGTAACTTTTACATCGTGTTTTCATAAACTGGGTCAATCAAAGGTTATTGAAGTTAGCCTTTAAGTATTACCATTATCATCATCAGCTGAACATCAGAGTAGAGTCGTCTTATAGTATCAACAGCTTTTAATTAAATAAAAAAGAGGATTTTTTTAGATATAATATAATTGAGGGAGGCCTATGTTTAGCAATGGATGGATAGAGGCTGATGCTGATGATGACGATAAGACGTATACCGCACCCATAAAGTAACGCGCACCAAATAATAATACTGCCTAAAATAACACGACAGATCTACCTTTTTCTATATACTATTTTGTCTACTACTACTACTGTTATCTATAAGTTGCTTACTTAGCTGTGATTAGCGTTGGTTTAAAAGAAATCCATTGAAAAACTAGACGAGAAATTTTAATGCAAAAAATATTAAACTAAACAGTATTTAAAGAAAACTTATCCAGCGCAAGATAAGCTAGAGTTGGATGTTACTCCGTGCCTAATCGGGCTATGATCTCTTTAAAGGCTACTACACACTAGCACTCTTGCTATTAACTTTCAACAGATAAAAGTGCTGAATGTGTTTAAGCTAATATTAAAACAGATAAAGTTTCAAAGATACCAAGTTTTTAGTTTGATTCGTTATTTATTCTGCTAAATGGAAGCGGAAAACCAAAATTATGCAAACGATAACCGATTAATATTCTTTTATGTGTTTTTATGGCGACAGTTTTTCAGTGGCCTTTTGTCTTTTAATTCCCATGTGATCTATATCAACCAACCTTTTTATGATAGCTAATCATTATTATTAGTATTATTAAATGCCAACTTTTGAATTAAAATATGGTAATACCCGTTTCTTGTATTTTGATTAAGTACGTTGACATGGGCCAGCCCTCACGAGAACGGATTGATGCACAGAGTACTTTTTAGGTTGATGAGCCAATAAGGTTCAAGAGCGGAGGCTGCGTTTAGGTAGACGAAGTGTTAGTCGGCCATTAACCAGGAGGGACGATTTTCGTACAGTGGCCGGTGTGTGTTAGATGCGTGTGACGGAGAATCAATCGACGAGCCAATAGTAGCGGAAGAAAGTAAGAATACCATTTCTTAAGAATTAATTAATTTAAAAGGTATCTTTATGTGTCTCATTTTGAGTTCGAAACTAAATAGTCACGTTAGATATGCACCAAGAATGTACTAATCTAGAAGGTTTCAAGTTTTATTGTAAAATAGAACAACGCGTTTGCAAGCCGCAAATTATCTCGCCCTCATTGTTCTGTGTGAAATCTGTTCTGAAGCCATTTGATCTGTAGAGCACAAAAGGTATCTTCATAGAAACAGCTAATGTTATTATGAAGTTTCAGTCCATGCACCTGAATACTAAGTTTGATATCAAACTATTATAACAGGCTACGCTTGCGTGAACTTACATCATAATATTATCACTGTTGACGATCTCTGTGGCTCAATGGTTAGCGCGTTGGCGTTCAAGCCGGAGGTTTCGGGTTCGAATCCCGCCAGGGAACAAAAAAGTTGCTGTGTTCTTGGGTCATGGATGTGTATTAAATATGTGTATTATATAATAAAAATCTTAAATATAAGTATTAATAAATTAAAACGTTTTAAATATATGTATTTCCGTTGTCTGGTAACACAAGTCGTTTTCGAGTACTCACCACAGGACCAGATTGACGTGGTGTAAAAAGCGTCCATAGATATTATTATTATTACTGTGATAATGATGATGAGAACTATAAATATATATTAATAACAATATTTTCTAATGATCACGCGAATTTCGAGTGTGCAAGTGACGATGGTCCAGTGGTGGGTGGACCCGGCCTCTTATACGAGGAGTTCCGGGTTCGATACTGACCCCCTCGTGTGTGCCTTGAAATAGGTTTTTCTATATTTCTAAGTGTAGCCCAAACACGAGACCTTCGTTCGCTCACCGGTGAAGGAAAACATCGTGAGGAAAATGATTATATTAAAGCCTTTGAAGGTATGTGAATTTCACCAACCCGCGTTGAGCCAGCGCACTCACCCTCCTCGCCTCATTTCGAGGAGGAGACCCGTGCCCAGCAGTAGGAAAGATAAGGGTTGATTTAACTTTACGCGAATTTTACTAACATAATGATACAACTTTTACGGATTTTGTTGTGGCGTAGAGTTATATAAGGCTGGATGTTTCAGATTTATTACAGAAATAAATTTACTCTTCTACACATGATCATGTATGCCAGTATAATGTCGCATAAATGGTGATATAACTAAGTTAACCCCAACAGCCTTGGAGCAGCTCTAATCTATTTATGAGATCCTTAAGTGAATAACAGATATGTGAATGACACATATATTATTACTAAGATACAAGACACACAACTAAGATTACGTAACATTTTTTTTTTCGAAATACAACTAGTAGTTATACTAATTATTGCATGAAAGTATAAATTAAATTAAGTTTTTAGCATAAGATTTATCCCTAGCTTTCACTATGCTAGGTATCACTTGTGCCTTTGCTGGCGTAGACTTATTTTATATTCAAATCTTGGACCCTTTAATATATGGAAATGGAACATTGACGATGTTCAAAGTTAAAATGACTGTTTTAATCATTAAAACTTAGACTAGGTTGCCTGGAAATCATCTTTTTAGTGATAAGCTCGCCTTTGGCCCAGCGACTCTTTTTTACAATAATTGAATGTGCACAGTAAAGATATTATGTTCAAATAAAATTCATTTATTGATTCATTCATCCAATGAATTAATTACTTAATAATAATTAATTCATTAATTCACTCATACAGAATTTACTAAAAATAGTTAATTTCTTAGACAGAAAATCATTCTAGAAATGACTTTGGACCGTGTACATAAAAAAAAGTTTTTAGTGTTGCTTAGATGTAATTTCGCAACAGAATAATAATAATAATAATATCTATGGACGCTTTTACGTCGTCACGTCAATCTGGTCCCGTGGTAACTGGCAAGTTCTCGAAGAGACTTGTGTTACGGGTACCAGACAACGGAAATACATATATTTAATACTTATATTTAAGATTTTTATTATGTAATACACATATTTAATACACATCCATGACCCAGGAACAAATAAACTTTTTTTGTTCCCTGGCGAGATTCAAGCCAAAGAGGATATTTTAATGATCAATCAAAGAGGATATTTGATATATTACATATCATGCCAGCCAAAGAGTACATATTATGCCAGCCAAAGAGGATATTTTAATGATCAATCACATACACCAAGTATTGAGTAGATGTCTGTGAAGGGCATCGATGTTTTGGCTGGTACCGACTCCAAAAATACCCAATTTTAAATAGTATACTTCTACTTCACTTCGAAGTATTTCAATATTATTTTAAAATTTTTAGTTGTACATAAATTAAGGTATAGTTTTGAAGTCGGTTTTTGGTTTTCTATTTAAAATTAATTTTATTTTTTAATTTCATTTTTTAATTTCATTGAGGGAACCTATGTTCAGTCGTGGACAGATGAAAGTTGTCCATGATGATGATGATGACCTCACAATACTTTGATACTTTCCAAAGTATCATATTCAGTGGTTTTTGTTCATATTATTCATATTACATCGACAAGTAATAAAATGAGCAAATCGTCTGTGTATACAAAACCAACCAAATAAGCATTATTGAAAATAACTTAAAAACCGCTGATTAGATGTCGATCAAATTAATATGGGACTAATTCGGAAACATAAGCTTTAAAACAAATCAAGAATCAGCAAAATCCATCCTCAAACAGTGGAGTAATCGTGTAACAAACATACAGACGAATTGATAACCTCCTTCTTTTTTTGAAGTCGGTTAAAAATATCGTTACAAATAATAAAAAAAATGGTTACCTATATATTTTGTTTCACAGCTGGTCACGGGTTTGCTCCTCGAAATCAGGCGAGGAGGGGTATTTTGCCCTAGGTCACCGATGCGCTGGCCCTATGCGGGTTGGTTTACTTTACACGTCATCAATAACTTTTAATCTCATCAGGCATGCAAGTTTCCACACGATATTTTCTCGCATCGATGAACAAAGGTCATGTGTTCAGGAAGCACTAAGAAATGTAGGAAACCCATCTCAAGGTCACACAAGGGTCTAGGGGTCAGGAGTATCAAGACCTCTCAATAAGAGGCCGAGCTCACACTCACTAGATCATTGTTCATATATAAAGATATATGCTTATAAAGATAAGGCGGATGTAAATGGACAAATTCGGAACACATTCTCGTATGTATATGAGAGTGTGCACCAAGATCAGAACAGACATCTTAAAATACACTTAAGGCAAGTCAGTTCAAGGGTCATCCGCTGCGAATGTGTGTCAGGATCTTAGTAGGTGAGAGAAGTGGTCTCTCACGACCCCAATATGAATAGAACTTGAAGATATAAAAATGTATAATATAATATTTAAGAAATTTTTTACTCTTAGTCGCAATAAATACTTTGACTTTGACTTGCTACGTCTCAATGCTAGGATCTTCTCGTTGAGATTAAATCGTCTTGAGCTAATTCCTTAAATTTATTCCTTAAATTTAGTCCAATAATTGTATATGCAATAAAAAAACTTTCGAAGATAGTATGTATTCACCTATTAACTTCACATTATATTTCACTAAGCACAGATAATTGAAATCGAAGTCTTAAGCCGGAACCGCACGTTTGCCGAGGCTTGGCAAGCCTTCACAAATTCAAACGTGCGGATACAGAGTTTGTCTTGGCTTGCGTAGGCTTGCAAAGGTTTGTGGCCGACGCGACGAGTGTCGGTATTGTGCACAAGCCAAAGGGAACCAAAGTCCGCGTCCGCATGTTTGATGAGAATAATTAGTTAAGTGATTTGCGAGGATACGGCTATTAGTAGCTTTTCGTCAAAGCTGCTAAAGTTCAAAGGTTCATAAATATAGGCCCATAAATCAGCCACGCAAATTATCTACATACGTTACGCATAATTTTAATACTACAATTTTAAGGCCGGGTTACATCGACCGATTTTAATGAATACGTAGTCGTTAAAGATGGCGATAACGAACGTTAATGACGAAAGAGCGTTGTTTTGTTTAAATTTGACGAAGTCTCTTACGTTGACAGATGATTTGAAACAACCGACCCTTAATTTCATTATGTCGTCTTAAACTCGTTGTCAAACAAATTTATATTCGCCCACCAAAAAGTGGTAATCAGCTAGTATTGATTCAAGGACTGGTAAAACCGCAGAAAAGGAAGACTTATGAAATAGTTAATAAAAAGATAAAAAAGTAGTTCTTAAGAATAAAACAAGTATAGATTAATTCTTTGTTGTTTGTTCCCTACAAACAGACAGCGTAAAGGCCAAGTTGTTTACTGAAGCTTCCGGCTTTAAGGCCGAGCTTTACAGTTGCCGAGGAATGAGAACCCCACGTTACATAACAAGTAAGGTTGTGAAATATACAAGTTTTATTAATGCAAACACTATCGTTCATTATGTGGTAATAATTATTCAGAAGTAAAAAATTTAAGTTATTCTTAGGGCCTGTTTCACAATCTCCAGTTAAGTTCCCAATAGGCTATCGGCAACATATTTGACAGATACTCCATACTCTATCTGTCAAATATGTTCCCTATAGCCTATAGGGAACTTAACGGGAGATTGTGAAACAGGCCCTTAGTATATTATTATTAGTATTAGTCAATAGACAAAAGAAAGAATATATATGATGTTTTATTTAAGTATTTATAATATATATTAAACTCTTTATAGATTTTTCCTATATCAAGTAAGTATTATCTTTGTGCACGTTTGAACTTAAAATATATACATTACTTTATAAAGGTTTCTCTTTACGTAATTTAAAATATGATACTTTTTACCTCGTGCATTTAAAACAGTATAATAAAATGTTTATTAAAGCTTTGAAATATACAAATTTTGTAGCTAGATAATAAAAACATAACAATTATATTACATTTGTTTATTGGAAAAATTTTCTACATAATATTTTGTTGTCCATCATTATCCTCATCTTTACCCGTTTATTTTTTAGGCTATGTTCCACTGTAATTAAATTTGTATCATAACGCAAATATAAATAATTGTAAGGTTAGTATTAGAACTATTTTATAGAATCGAAAAAAGTTTATTACTATCGATTAGTCGGCAAAACTATAACTTAAATATTTTGGATTGAAAATGTTTAAGACGATATAATTACCAGGTTTTTCATTCTGTTTTTACGTAACTCTATACAACAAATAGCCCCAAG
The DNA here is from genome assembly GCA_905333005.2 of Lycaena phlaeas. Classification (NCBI taxonomy): domain Eukaryota; kingdom Metazoa; phylum Arthropoda; class Insecta; order Lepidoptera; family Lycaenidae; genus Lycaena; species Lycaena phlaeas. Next base: position 4,805,659 of record HG995170.1, on the reverse strand, counting down.
TCATGAACAAGGATTGATAGATAGTACCGAAAAAGTGGAAAGCATGGTCGTTGTATACGTTTAACTCAAATAAAAGGATACGGGGAAGATACAATGCGATGTCAAAATTAAATCCTTTTGAATGTAACACGTATTCCCCAGTGTTTAGCTCCATAGGATGTAGACATTATAGCGTGAAGATAGTGTACTTGAACACCAGATTCACAACACTAGTTTCACAAGAGAAAATAATACAGTTCGACCGAGGAAATGCATACAATGCTGCATACAAATACAGAGACATAAAATCCGTTTCCGAATGGTTATCTCGCCTTACCATTACATGATGCTGGTTCCTTTGTGTTATATAGCTCTGACTTCTGAAGACTTGACATCCCTTTAACATATTATGTTAACGCAGCCTTCTGTTAAGGGTCTACCACACGCGCAAGCTTCACCAAACTCTTACCTGCGCAGGCCGGCTTGTACACGGAACACGGATACAATTTTACCAACCACACGCACCGTGTTCCGTGTACAAAGCAAAAGTAAAAGTGTGGTGAAGCTTGCCAGTGTGGTAGCCCCCTTATAATAAGGTTAGGTTAATTAATTCCAGTGGGTCGGCCTCTTGACTGAGAGGGTCCGGGTTTGATCCTGACCCCGCCACGCCCGTACGCGGGTCCGACTCGCACTTGGCTTGTTTTTTTATCAAAAAGGTAGTTTTAAGATTATTATTCATATTCATCACATTATTAAAATAGTGTATAGATATTAGAAGATCTCCTTTCACCAGGGCTTAATATCCGGTAATTATTATTCAAAGTCTCTACTTTGAACAATAATAGCCCCTGCAGGACCTCTGTCCTATAGGGGCTTAAAACAGATCAGAGAAACAGATTTTGAAATAAAATTTTCTTATTAAAAAATATTTTAACGCTTTTTTTATGTAAAATTATTGTTAAAATGTTGTTGTTGTTAAAGTGATGAAAGTGTTTATTTTGTGTTCGAAATTTTGTATGTCATACGAAAGTAAGCAATAAAAATCGGATTTTATTTAGTTATTGCTTAAATATACCAGGAGATTCTAAGTACCAACGAGATTTACATTTGCCATACAGTAGTAACGTAATATGATTACGCCTATCGAAATGGCCGTAATACCTGCCGAAGGCAATATGTATTGTAATCTTTATCTTTACAACGTATAAAATGAGTCATTTCCGTTGGGAAGGGAGGAGAACAGTACCTTAGATAATTGAAGCCACTCAATGGATTTTAATGCAGGCTTCAGCAATACATAGAATATTTAAAGAAGGAAGAAATTATGTTATGTATATTACACATAATTTATGTAACAGAAAAGCCGAAAAAAATATTTTGTGCGCTTAAATCAAATTTTAGAATTAAAGATCGATAAAAAGTCAGCAATGGTATATATTTAATTCCTAAGGATAACCCACAGCAACCATCTTTACATTTTATGTCTGCAAAATCGAATTTAAAGTGGGCGAAGCTGCGGGCAACCGCTACTAATAAGTATCTTAATATTAGCGGTACTGTTTTGAATAAGCTATTAGCTAAGTCTTAACTACTATATTGTAACAAGAATAAACATTATTCTATTCAGATATTTATGAGATAAAAAGTTTATAGCCTCAAATAAAACACAATATTACATTCGAAACTGCTAGCTACTGCAGCTTGAATATATTATAACATACTACGTTTCTCATCTCTGAAATAGACCAACGCCAATATCAATTACTTTATAACATTGCGCTACTCCACACATTTTCTTGGTTTCTCTTCTAGGATTTAATTTCCGTTGATCAAAGGTTGTTTAACTAATGTATTCCAAGTTGGTAACATTGTAATGTGTTAAATCCTTGGTAAAGTCGCTTTGTGAAATGTCATTAATGATCAGTATCAGTAATGAATTGTACAGTAAATATTCCTTTGAAATATGATTTTTTTATAAATTTAAGCCAATGAGTATGCAAAGAACTATAGTAGGTACCTACTGTATAAATATGACACGGCAATGTTTAAAATAAAAGGCAGAACGGAAGCATGTAAGAGTAAGGCTCTAGCGTTTTGATTATATTGGTATTACCAAGTTATATTGGTAGACAATTAAACAGGACTTCTACTCAAATCTAGAAAAGATTTTTTAACAAGAGAATTTAGTAAAAAAGTAAAAACAACGCTAATTTGCCGGGTCACAAATTAATTCGACTGTAGATTTAAAGCAGACAACGAACAGAACAAGATTTAGGACTTTTATGTGAAAGTATCAATTTTGAACCAGTTACTGTAAGATCAATGGGTGATTATTTTAATTTATTGGTATAAAATAAATATGTGTAAATCAATTAATTTATATTTATAGTTTAACTTATAATACATATTTTATTGATATATTACAAATAGTGTGCATCATAAATATGCATTTTTATTGAATAGAAATTTCATCAGATTTCTCCATTCAGAGATTTATTTCATGGAATATTTATTATTGTCGAGTATTCATCGAACATATTATCATAATTACTGGATTCGGATAATTATGCATAAATGCAAATTGTACTAGCATAATTACTAGAATTTAAACATGATTACTTGTTAGCGTAGTTGCTTGTTTTCCGAGCATTTGCAATGTTCTTTTAGCAACATTGAGCTTAACAAAACGAATTGTCACTAACCATCTGCTGGCTTAATGTATAAGTAATTAAGATAAACGGGCCAGTACTTACCCAGATCCCTTGGCATCACGCCAACTTACAACTGGAATGAACATGGAATAAACATGATTAAGGCAGCTCCTGTTGTCCATTGCTTTTTACGTACTAGGCTTATACGTTAGAATAAAAAGGTAAGCGCATTAACGTATACTGAAACGTCATTTTTAGGGACTCGCATGGAAATATTTAAGTAATAGAAAGTATTTTAGAAAAACTTAGAAATAGAATAGAAAGTATTATAGTGAAACTTCTGTAGGATCGTTGTGATTTCAAACTCGATGAAACGAAAAAATAAGTTCAAGAGAGAGAAATAGACAAATACGTAAATGTGTAGGATTCAGCTGTTGAGAGAATGAGATAGAACCAGATAGAACACATTAGACGTTCGGGGTTCGGGCGGAGCTCAAGTAGATGTAGCCATCTAGCGGCAAGAAACTAAAGCTACACTACTACTGTCGGTAACAGTTCAGGTATGATTAGTTAGGTGTCGCTTGTAATTGATTATTTATATCAATACTTTTTAATAAGTATTTTTATTCAGGGACTTTAGTTTCACTTGTACCGTGTGTGACTTGCACTCACATATATTTTTTTATCAGTGGGAGATATGCAGGGTTCTGCTGTCTGCAGTTGTCCGTTTGCTGTGTTTTGTAGAGAATGGCTCATACATAGAGATCTGACTCTCCTTCAGGATTTGCAACACACGAATGAGTTGCCTACGCTAGTTTCAGGTAAACTCGTCCATGTTAATGGTCGATGCTGACCACTTGCCACTGTGCGAGGGTCTGCCAATTTGCATATCCACCTAAAATAAATATTAAGTCAAGCTATGAGGCTATGCAATGTAATATGTTTGTATAACTATACTCTATTTAGTTGCTAATTTAGTTCGGTGTAGTCAAGAATATTTAGTAAGCTATTTATCGCCAAAAATAAGGATCATTAGGAAAAAATATCATGTGTGAAAAATATGTGAGAAATAATTTGTACCAATTTAGTAACTAAGTAATAAATAAATTTTTGTATCGTTTCTATTTTGTGATATATTTTAATTTCAATATAAAGTTTGATGCTGTCTGCGCTATAATATAAAAAAATATTACGAAAATAATTTTGTATTCTAAAATCAGGGCTTATTAGAACTCAACCAATTTTAAATATACATTCTATTTACCTTACTAGGACCTTAGAATATTATTTGAAAATGTCTTCTGAGAGAAGGCCTTTAGAATGTTATATAATTACCAAAAACGTATAACGTAATCTTAAGTATTTTACCATATAATATATAACTAGTTTCATAGAAATGATATACTTATTACCACCAAAATTATAGTCTCTCGTGAACATTAAGAAACTTTAAATTATATTATATACTAAAATGATTTATGGCTTTATAGAACAAGCGAAGGTTACGAAATACGGCACTGGTTGGCTTTAACATTGTATATAACGAGCCTTCAAAGGAACAAGATTTATAATTCAAAATTTTAAGCCTGGATAGTCTTTTTGAATGTGTAATTTAATTATATTCCACTACTCAAAAGGCTTAACCAAAACTATTGTATACAATGTAGTGGTTTTATAATAATTAGAAGCTCTGTAAATGTTGGACTAATTAATTAAAGTGAATTTTTGTAACGTTAAATATGACATGTGACAACAAGATAGTTCTATTTTTTGTTCTGTATATTTTTTTTAAATTCAAAATCCATTCAAAGTAAACAATATTTGCATTCTATAAATTGTTTATTTAAATAAACTCATTGCCAATATTTTTATTTTTCCGTAAGGAGAATTATGTTTAAAAAATAAGAACGTAATTTATTAAAAAAATATTCTTGAACTCGCCGAACTGATATCTAAAAGACATGCTTTTAAATAAAAAATGCACGTAAACCAACACATGATAGCAATTGTAAATATAGTTTAAAAAAAAAAACTTGTTTAATTTCATGGATTTCATACTAGTAGCGCCCCGCTGTTTCACCCGCGTACTTCCCATTCCCGTGTGAGTACAGGGATAAATTATAGCCTATGTGTTATTCTGACGTATAAGCTATATTATTGTAAAGTTACATTAAAATCCATTCCGTAGTTTTTACGTGAAAGAGTAACAAACATGAAAGTTTATAAGTATGTACTTACAAACTTTCATGTTTTTTCACTTTCACGTTTATAATATTAGTAAGATACGACGTAGAGGTTTTATGAATTACAAGAAACATCTAGAATGTAGGCATTGAAGGACTTAGTTGGATATATTTAAGCATGTAGAGTATGAGACAGATCCTTGTGCAAAATGGTTTGAATAGGCCGGATGGGAGCGCCATAAAATATGGCCGCACATGACCCTGGCCCCAAAAGGTAACCGTACGTCAATTTTATGGGAAAATCTGTTTTGTGATATCTTATTGAAATTATATAGCAATTTTGTTTCCATTAAGGCCCCGTTCACACAAGCGCTTTTTCTACCAAGCGTTTGAATGAGACAAAATCAGCCCCCTGATTCTGTAAGAGTTATTTTGTAGGCTGTGTGCCGCGACGAGCTCGTCTCGGCGCGCAGCGTTGACGGCGCTAGGGTGTTTTATATGGTTTGACAAGCTTAGTGAATACCAAGCTGAATTCACAGCGCTGTCACAGCGTGGCGACAGCGCTGCTCTTCTTACAGAATAGCACTGCTGGGGTATCCATTTTTCAAAGTCAAAGTCAAAGTCAAAGTATTTATTGCTACTAAGTGTGAAAAGTTTCTTAAATATTATATTAGTATGTACTTAAAACTTAGCGCCTTTTACAAGCATTGCAATATTTTTTTAAAATTATACATTTGTCTCGTGTATTTATTCTCGTGTATAAAACGTTTTTCGTTCGTTTGAATAACGTATAATAATGTTTTTAAAGCACAGCGCTTTTTTTGTAATATCTGGTGAATTTTCCACGATGAGTGTCAGACCTTAAATCGATTGAGCATGTCGAACTCGCAACTCGAGCTAACATCGGGTTTTATCAACGCTTATAAAGCGTTCGTGCGAACAGGCTAACACTAAAGTGAAGTGCTACGATGTCATTGTAGTTATCGTTGAATAACATGAAATCGTTTTCGAAGAGTAATTTGAGTATTATTTATATACCTGGTATAGAGTTTGTTAATAAGCCTGTATTAGTTTCACATGAATGTAATGAGGTGATTTTAAATGAATGAATTAAGATTATTAATTATGAACCGGTGCTTGCAACGCTAATCGTTATCTTGTAGCGGATATGTCAGCGCTACAAATCCTGAATCGCGCTATCGGTATTCTACAGTCCGATGGCTATATATACGACACCTGACACGATAGCTATTGGCGATAGAGTGGCCGATAGCAAGATTCAGAATTTGTAGCGCAGACAGGTCCGCTACGATAAAAATCTGTCAGTGACATTTAACGACCAACTTGTTATTTTTGTATGATTGCTTGTTAATTTGAATGTGTGTAAGTAACACATTTGCGTAGTTTGATAATTTGTTTTCATACAAGCGAGTGGTTACGTCATTCAAAGTGGTAACTCAAATATATCACCCATAGCGCATATATCACAGCGGAAACAGGTTTATATTGATGTTGATTGTGAGTTATGCTTTTACTCATGGTGTAATATAATAATAATAGACATAGTCATGAATCTAATACTTATACTTATTACAATTAGAAAATATAAAATGCTTACAATTTATAACGAGAATATTTTGACGTGACAACGTCTTATTATTCGATGGAGCCGGCTGCACGCACGAATAAACATAGCTCATGCGGCGTTACCTCGCTCTGAGGCGTTGCATTAAAGGCTTGAAGTGCAAGCAAGAACGCGGAACGAGCGACAGAGAGGCACAATCGGCCCATCAGTCTTATGACGTTGTCACGTTCAACTATCGGCAGTAAATCGACTTTACAGACAACCGATTTTTTAATTTTATTTTTTACTAGCGGTTGGCCGCGGCTTTGCTCGCGTTAAATTCAGAGTAGCGCAGTTCCGTACGTACGTATAGTAAACACAGGCAGATTTTTTTTGAACCACCCTGCAAATTTTCTTCTTATATTTTATACCCATATAGGTGAAAACCTAAAAACCGGTGGGACAATAATTAATGGTTATTTAATTCTTATCAAGTGCCTACTAATGACGAACTTCCATACAAACTTCCAACCCCTATTTGAACCCTCTAAGCTTTATTTCGCAACAAAAAGTAGCCTATGTCCTTTCCCAAGCTCTAATCTATCTCTGTTCCAAATTTCATCAAAATCAGTTTAGTGGTTTAGGCGTGAAAACGTAACAGACAAACAGACAGAGTTAGTTTCGCATTTATAATATTAGTAAGGATTTAAATGAAACACAATAAAAAATATAAACATTATACCTTGAAAGAAAATAAGCGTATGCTTGGAAAAACGATTTTCACTCGAGACTATTCTGTCGTCGTGATATTTACCTTCATTCATTTCAAGTGTCGGTTTCTATAATAAATTGAATTTAATTTTATTGGAACGGTATGGAAAACAAATATTTATTATTCGATGTTCAATCCCGAGGACGGAAATAAAGTTGAGAGTGTATTCAATTCACATTAATTAATTTTTTATAGAGTTTTTAATTAATGTCAGTGTCAATTTTCGTCGTTGATCGAGGCCTTTCAGTAAATACTAAAACTCCGCCCCGCAATTTGACCCACATTCCCGAAGGATAAGTCATTATACATAATAATAACTTTATTTTTTTTAATAATATCCATGGATATTTCGACACTATGTCAATCTGGTCCCGTATTAAGTTTCCGAAGAACTTGTGTTACGGGTACCAGACGACTGAAATACATGTATGTGATAACTTTTTTTAAATATTTATACTTATATTTAAGATTTTTTTATATTATACACACATTTAATACACATCCATGACCCAGGAACACAGAAACTTTTTTTTGTTCCCTGGTGAGACTCGAACCCGCTACCTCCGGCTTGAACGCTAACGCGCAAACCATTGAACCATGGAGCTCGTCCTTGATAATGCAGCTGTTCTTTGGTGAAATTATTTTTAAAATCGCTTTATTTGTTTAGTCGGAAAGCGTAATAGCACACATTCGCATTAATATCAGATAAATAAATGAGGGAGGCCTATGTTCAGCAGTGGATGGATAGAGGCTGATGATGATGATGATGATGAAATAAATGAGCGATTTGTATACGACATGTATATATAAGACAACGACAATAGTACAACGAAAACAATTCCATTTCGTTAGCGATACTAGCTCACTCAGATATTAATCCATTATTCATAGCAGATAATATAAGGCGGGTCATCATTGTGTAGTAAAGCTAACAGGTAAATAATATATTAAATCTACAATTTTCGAGGCCTATGTTCAGCAGTGGACGGCTGATGATGATGATGATGATGATAATTTTATGAGGACGGTAGTCCAGTGGGTATGGTCTTGGCATTTTAAGCGATAGGGTCCAAGGATATTATGATGTCGACGCCTGATATCGCCTTCGAATAGATCCGTGCCCAGCAGTAGAGAATATAAGGGTTAATTAACATTTTATACTCTACCTTATCTAAAACTGTTGCCCGCAACATCGCCTGCGTTAACTAAGATTTACCACGGGACCTTAGTAAGCAAAATAAGCAACTTTTCTGGTTGATTTTTTACACCTTGTGTGTGGAAAACCCAAATATCTTACGGAATCCAATTTTTTTCAGAATAAAATTTAGCCTATGTTATGTGTAGATAATGTAGCTTTCGAATGGTGAAAGAATTTCGAAATTCGGGTTAGTACTTTTTGAGCCCATTCATTACAACCAAACAAACAAACAAAGTTTTCCTGTTTATAATATTAGTGTAGATGTAGATGTAGAAAAATTAAAATGTTTCATAAACAAATACGGATGTAGGTATATTAAAGCCCGAAAACATAATATTTATTTATCCTTGACCGGGCTCCGTATCCAGGTCGTATGCGGCATTATTAAATATTAATACTACAGTTACTGTACTAGCGTCTTTTTGATGGCCACTTGAAAAAACATTTCATATTCGTGTCTATTTAAATTTTGTATATTTTATTTTGGTGTCCTTTCACCAGTTGCGTTTTGCGGCGTTCCCCAAGGAGTACCAATGGTATACCGTAAAACAGCTTTTTTAAGATTCGAGAGAAGTTTCAGGACAGTAATTGTTTAGTTGCTGTTACATCATTATAGTGAAACAACTTTCACGGAATTTATCGCGGTTCATTATGTTTTTTATATGCCTAACGTTTAAGATACTTTTACATTACAGTCCTTCAACACAATGGTTGCTGCAGTACATATTAAACCGCGATATATATGCGATTAGTGTAATTCGGCAAGCATTAGAATACAATATGTTGATTCATCTTATGTCGCTTCCTCTATATTTTGGCTTATTCGTTAAAGCTAGAAATTAAAAATAAGATTTTTAATTAACAAATTAAAATGGGTGAAACTATTTACCATATTCTTCTAATATTATAAACGCGAAAGTTTGTAAGTATGGAAAGTATGTTTGTTGTATTTAAAGTATTTCACGTAAAAACTACTAAATGGATTTTAATGAAACTTTCTAATAATATAACTTATACATAAGAATAACACAGAGGTTATAATTTATCCCTGTACTAGCACGGAAATGGGAAGTACCTACGCGGTTAAAACCGCGGGGCGCTACTACTCTTATATCGTCTCGAATTCGAAAGACCGGCAACGCACCTACTTATCCTCTGGTGTAGCCCGTTCTATGGATATAGCTATCACCATCAGATGAACTGTCCGTTTTCCCCTCGTCTATTTAAAAAATCTATTTAATTTCAGTGCCACAATATTAAGGCGACAAATAAAGTTTACGAAAAAGTTTTACGCATTTTATCGCGGTTTATCAAGTTTTTTCATGTCAGGCGTATTTTAAACATAGGAAGGACAAACGAACATTCTCTTCATATACTTTAATCACTACAGCAACCTTGGTAAGTCCTCCTCTGGCCGCGAATTTGGAAAAAAATATAAATTTATATGTATCTTAATTATAATTACTTTATTATATACAATTATATTTGTTGATAGCTTCATTTCAAATTGTCTTTGATAAAACCACAGCACTCTATACAGTGGTTGGAATTCACTTCAGTATATAAACCATATTATGTTGTTAATTAATAGAAAATAAGGCTATCATTAATTCATACGATTGCCAAACAATCTCCAGCCGGCCTAAGATGGCTATGGCCCTCCGACTAATAGTTTAACTTCATCCACTAATGACTCGTCGACCGTATTAGCCAAACACCTACTCTCCAGAGTAGCGCGCGCGATATACCGCGCCACCTGCGGGGTACGGAGGGGGCGCCCCCTTTTCGAATTTTACCAGTTGAGCCATCTGCTCACCTACCTTCCGATTGAGCTTAAAGGCCATCAAGCCTAAAAGTCTAGACCTTTCGAAAAAAAAATAATCCTGGCTAGTATAGTAAACATATCATTTTTCCGACGAGAAAGTTTTATTTTATATTTTTTACGCTTCAGTGGTCAGATAGAATTAAGTATAAAAAAGTAAAGTCAATTCCCCATCAACCCAGCTGGGCGCCGGTCTCCTCCTCGAAATTAGACGAGGAGGGTATTGGATCATATTTCACCGATACCCTTCCCCAATCCCGCATTGGCTAACTAAATCTAAGCTTCATAAACCTTCAAAGATTTTCAATATCACCAGGCATTCGGGCTTCCTCACAATGTTCTTCACGATGGTCTCGTGTTTAGGTGCACTTCGAAATTTAGAAAAACCTATTTCAAGGCGTCAGAGGATCAGGATCGAAGACTTAAAATAACGAATAAAACACTCAAATGTCATCAAATCAGTTTTTCAAATGAAATGGTCAAGTGAATCGGACTCAAGCAAGAAGGGTTCCGAATTTCAAACCGCTATTTAATTGTCTTGCTCATATATTGTCTTACTAATGTTATAAACGTGAAAATTTGTAAGTATGGATGTTTGTTACTCTTTTACGTAAAAATACTGAATCGATTTTCATGAAATTTTACAATAATATAGCTTACAAATCAGAATAACACGTAGGTTATTATTTATTCCTATACTCCCACGGGATTGGGAAGCACGCGGGTGAAACCGCGGGGCGCTGCTAGTATACTATAATATAGTTCGCTAAAAATGAAAATGATGAATATTTTCATATATTCAATATAAGAACATAATATAATTCAAAAAGTGTGGAAGCTTTATTTAGCGACCATATTTGAAGTAATATACAAGTATACAATACTATGTGATCGATGAACAGAAGTTTCAATAATTGAGTTCCGTACCCAAAGTGCAAAAATGCCATAGCATCCTCAAAATAAGCCGCAACTTCTGTTGCTCTGATATTAAGTTAGGCGTTATATTGGTGAGGTTAGAAGGCGTTTTATGAGGGTTGCCGCAAAAGTTTTTATGTGACATAAAATTTTTAGACGACGGTCAAGAAAGTGTCTGTACGTCTAATGGTGTTACATAATCTATATAAATAATATATCTTTATACTGGAGTATGTCCGTAAGATTTATATATTAAAAAAATCTATTAGCAAAAAATATATTGCAAATTATCTAGGACTAATCGTACACTGTTTCTGTTGTATGCATTAAATTAAAAAAAAAAACGGTAAAAAAGGTTCTAGGGATTCCCTTAGATAGAAGCATTTTATCTGCAAATACACTATACAATTAGTACCCTTTCAAACCAGTTTTGTGAATAAGAACTTTAGTCATGTAAAGAGAGGAGAAAGTAAAATTATTCAACTATACTCTACTTACCTATAACAAGAGTATTTTCGTACCTTATATATATCTCGTGATCCTAAAGTACAATATTTTAGACCCCAAACTGGGATAAAGTAACGCTACTTATAAGCAAGCCATTCCTATGAGGCCGTGAACTTATTCATTGAGAATACTGAATATACATGGATATAAAGCTATACCGCTATACAGGATGTCCCGCTAAGTAAGGACCAAACGAAACAGAGTGTTGTGCTAGGCTATTCTAAAACTTTTTCTCTCAGGAACCTCTCTTCTATCTCGAAAAGAAAAAAAGGCCATTTTAATGATTTTTAGAAAATGTTCATGAAAAAAAAAATCTTCCCAAAACCATTTTTTTTATATTTTTTGTAAAAAGTTCAGAGACATACCTACACTATGTAAGCAATTTCACATCTAATTGTAACGCAATGAGTGAAAAAAAAAGTTTTTTCTTTACGAGATAGAGGGGAGGTTCCTCAGAGAAAAAGTTTTGGAATGGCCTAACACAACACCCTGTTTCGTTTGGTCCTTACTTTCCGGGACACCGGGTTTGTATAATAATATATATTCATGCATACAATGTCTTCCTTGTGTATAACATTTTTGTGGGAGTATTTTTAGTACTACTTACACCTAATAAGGGTTAGAACAGACGGCGAGAAATAATCCTCGCGTCTTTTGGGCAGTTTTTCACGGATCAAGTATGTTCGAGCTTGCTTCGCAAGCCTGCACGATTAAACCGTTCTGGGTTACCACTCTACAGTGAACATATCAGTTTTTTGCGAAAGTTCGTTAGTGACGGTGTACTGGATATGATTATAATTGCAGAAAACTCTTTCTCACGCCTTATTTACTGATTTGACAGTTGCTTCTTTACTCGACGCATTAAATAAGAATTTATGAGATTATACCAAACGTATTAATTTTTTTCGTCCATTGTGCTATTCGAAGCTTCTGATTAAAAAAGGCTCTTTGAACGTGACAACACTGAAAATACGCATACGACTTCATCAGGCCTTGTCGTGACGGTGGGGTTCGGTAGCCCAGGGTGACCCCAACACCTTGGCGAAGCTAATTGAGCCGAGGGGGCTCTTGGTACTCCTCTTATCAGAAGAGGACACAATGGAACCTTTATAGGATAACTCCATTGTATTTTGTCTGTAAGTCAGTCAAACCTATATCGATACGCTACTTCCCTGGCACATAAAATCATATTTCGTAAAAAGCCAAGTGTTACAACTAAAGTGGTTTGTTTTTATATTAAAATAGAAAAGTTTTTAGGAACTCTTACCGTAAGTCTTTATTTAATTTAGGTTTGTAACGCAATAAAATAAACAATATTTGTTGAAAACAAAATCATCTAAATATACTCCCAAAGCTGCTACGTAAAAAATACCTTTAATCAAATACCATATATACTACCGCGCAATATGATATTGCATTACAGTGTGATTTGTCTCGGGAAAATATATTTTTGAAGAAACAATTCGAGGGCTACGATTTCCAAGAATTGTCTTCTCGTTTTTTTTTTCTTAAGTTCCTTTTTATAAGTTTTTTTTAATGAAACGAACATCCTCGGAGTGTTGTCGTGGTAGTTGTTGTAACTTGTAAGGTAACATAAAATAAAAAAAATCGCGACAAGATTCGTAAAATTTAATTTATTGAATAATAAAAATATGGTTATTGCTTTGTTAAACACAGAAGGCGCTTTGTGATAAAATGCATAAATATAAGCATTTTGTAACAGTATGTTAATGTATGCTAACAAACTTCCTTTTGTCGTTGAAAATAATCCCACTGTAACTTAAAAATGACGAAACGCGCTGTAAAATGGCGCTGGTAAGGCAAAATAATGTTCATGATAATTATAAAGAATATATGTCCCACTGCTGGGTACGGGTCTCCTCCTCGAAATAAAGCGAGGAGGTTATTGGGCCGTACCTCATTGATGCGCTGACAATGTGGGTCGGTGAATTCATACCTTCAAAGACTTTCAATATCATCAACAGGTTTCCACACGATGCAGTTTTCCTTCAACGGTGAGCGAGCGTTGGTTTCATGTCTAGTGCACTTAGAAATTTTGTATTTCAAGGCACCACAAGGAACATGGAGCCTCTAGTTCAAGAAGCTACTGCCACTGGACTATAGTAGCTCACATAAATTTATCCCAGTGGATGTGCTGTGCTTTTCATCCGAGTATAAGTCGTCCACGGGGATATGTGGGTCTCCCGATGCCCAGACAAGGCCCAGACAACCCCCAGGCGCCGGTATGCCGTTTTGAAACCACTGCTAGTTGCCTTCAGCCGCTTGTCTACCTAGTCTTATAAGTTATACATATTATATTGTATAGATACCATTATTAAACATCTGTCTCCAACATTACATGTTCAATTACAATATTTGTGTGTCACGTAGCTCTACAAGACGAGATACGTTGTCGGTGCTGGAGTGACGTCTGCCAAGTACTCGACACATTATGACTGAAATACATTATGTGAAAATGTATATTTCCATAATCTTATACACATATTACAATATTCATATGAACTGTATTGCACACTATTATTGGTGCAGGCAACATTTTCAAGAATTACATCTGTATTGTATCGTTTGAATAGAAAGATCTTCTTAGTGCTTTTAAAAAAATTGAATTAAGAATAAAAAAAAACTAGAAATAAAATAGATAAACTATAATGAATTGCGGTACAAATTGCAAAAAGATCTCGGACAACGATAATGGACATTGAATTTGGGCACTCATCAAAAATATAATTAAACATTGGACATCAGCAGCAGTGGACGGGCAAAGGCTGATAATGATGATGATTAGACATCTAGATCAGACAAAGATAATATTTGACTAGTAAAATCGGTTTGAAGGGTGATCCCTCAGATTACTAAGTTATTGAAGTACAGATACTAGTACCAAAATACGAAAATCGTAACAATATAGGAATTTGTTAATTCAAACTAATCTAATTCAATTGGTAATAAGTTTATTCACGTTCTACAGTATGAAAGTGACCGATTTATCCTGTCTTAATTGACTTATCAAGGATGGCTATAAATCCTAAATTAACTGAGTGAATCCTGAAGCACTAGAGTACTAAAGTACTAGCCGAAGTGCTCCGAGGTCCGAGCACTCTCACCTAGTTTCGTAATGAAACCCTTCTAGATCGGAGTTTTTGTTCTAGATCAGTCCAGATTGGACCCTAAAGTTTCCATGGCCATTTGCTTCATATAGAAGGTGAATAATATTAGCCATTTATCATACAAATAAAGGTGTTAAAAACTATCTGTGTCCACTTCGTTCGCGTCGTTAAAGTAATTTAATAATGCGTTTTTTAATGTGAAGCGCAGCGCTGAATTAAAGTAATATTATGATGAAACTTACGTCTTTCTAACTTAAAATCCCATCAACTTTTAGTCAAATTTATCGACTATATTCAACTAACTTTATTTGTAGTATATTCATATAGCATATATTATGCGCCTGCAGATTTTCCCTTACGGTTTTAAATGATGTAAAAATGTACGAGTTCTTGATAAATGTGATTGTTTGTAAAAATATTCACCATTATTGATTACTTTGCTTCCTGCATTGTGTTCTTGGGTCAAAGACATAAAGTGTGCGTGCTAATAGCTCAGGGCCGTTTCACGGTTGGTAAGCCGGAGAGGCTCTCGGGAACGCTACTATCAAATTAAAACTCCCTTATTGTGCGAGACCTTTATTTAAGTCCTGGAATACACACGTGTACACTGTGTACATTTTCGAAGCAAAAAAAAAATTAGTGATAATAAGGGTAAAATAAATACATATGTCAAAAAAGATTGTTTATAATGTATTTGGATGTGTTATTTTTTTCCATTTGATATCAAATTTTTAGTGGTGTTTCGCAGACATGTTTCATCAAAATCTAATTGGGATAGGAATGTCCATCGCTATCTTTGTTATCGTATGCTTTGTTCTCGCCGTCCGTTACCTAATGGTATTTAATCGTGGTTTTTATTTTATTCTTTACTTACGGTGCCTCAAGCTTTCACGAGCGTACTTTTCAAGTTCTGTAGGATTATTACAAGAATTTTTCATTCACTTTTTCTTTTTTTTCACTCACTACTCGTGAAACGCGTGAGAGAGTAATAAATATATATCCTATGTACACATTATAAACTTTCGCGTTTATAATATTAATAGGATAGATAACATAGTTTTTGTTTGCTTTTTCGGTAGTGATAAAATTTTTCTTGAGTTCATTTTACACTTACCGTTATATAATTTACGACGCCGAATCTGTTGTTATAAAGATAAATTATTACTTTTTCCACCCCCAAGGCACTTTATACCAAGAATCAAGCAGATTTCATATTTTATATATCACGGTGAAATATATTATAGTCATACTAGATGTCCCGACAGACTTCGTTCTGCTAAAATCGCTATTAAAAAATAGGGGTTGATCGTAGAGGGGTGAAAATTTAGGGTTGTATGTATTTCTGTATGTTGTATCATAAAAAATAGAAATTAAAAATTTTGTCTAAAAAATAAAAAATAAAATTTAGGGGTGGACTACCCCTAACATTTAGGGGGATGAAAAATAGATGTTGGCCGATTCTCAGACCTACTGAATATGCATGTAAAATTTCATAAAGATCGGTCAAGCCGCTTCGGAGGAGTACGGTAACTAACATTGTGACAGGGAAATTTTATATATTAGATTTAGACTATATAAAATGATACCTAATTTTAAAAATAATACGAAATGTTTACCATGTGATTCCATAAGTTTTTGAAAAGTAATCATTTCTGTTAAATTCTATTCAAAGTAAGTGTTCGCTTTTATCATCATCACCATAAGCCTACATCCGGCCACTGCTAAATTCCTAAACGTCAAAACGGCCTTAGGTCAGCCATTAACCAAATGGAAAGACAATCTACGTGCAGTGGCCGTGTAGGATGCGAGTGGCAAGGGATTGGCCGTCTTAGCGTTCATTGATCAGCAGTGGACAGTTAAAGGCTGATGATGATAATGATAGTTACGAGGGAATGAGCAGCAAAACCTTGGTGTTTATACAGTACGGTGGTGTTAATCAGATTTTCCCGATAGTAGACTCACCTTAAAGAGATTAGCAGAGTACTGCAGCGTCAGTGAATTAAATAATATAGGGGCTGCATTGTCTGATTAAAGAGTAATACATTTTATCATGTGAAAATTAGTCTTTTCTTTCATTAGAATAATTTCGTATTCATGGGCATGTAAGTTTGTTCATTTTTAAGCATTTTTATGTCTATAGCTCTAACAAAATTACCATATTTTTTTGTATAGGAGACGCATAGGCAAACGAACTTACAAGAGTGCAGCCTCACCCAGGAACAAACGAGTTGAACTAACGGAGATATTCATGAGACTCGGTGCCAGTTTTTACACAGCCAATTCTGCCTTCACCTAGATACAGCAAAGCTGTTGCGCGGATAAATAAAGCAGGATGGTAGTAGCCATGAAAATGGGAGTGCAGCCCTTCGGTCGGAGACAATATATCATGAGGTGGGGTGCTGTAAATTAATCACAACGGAGTTCGAAAAGGATACAATATATGGGATTGACATAAGTCGCGCTAAATCACGTGGTCAATCGTGATCGCAACAAAATCACAAACTGTGTATTAATTATCAATCGTCATTGTCAATATCCTATTGGCTAGGAAATTGTCGTTGATAGCTCGGAGACGATAACGAATTTCGGTATCTTTCCGCTACAATACGATGTTACTCTAAGCCCCCAGAAATATATAATTATAGTATATAATTAATGAAAACCTAGTGAATTACGGAAGCATAAGCATGAGAGCGCAACGGATTTACTGTCAAGAAACGATTTTACTGTCAAGGCCAACAAATGGTAGCCAATCGACAATAATTAATGACTATGAATACTTATTAAAATTTTCTTGTAAGTTCGCCTTCAAACGTTCAAAAACCCTAACGAGGCATTATGTACTAACAAAATAATAGTACAAAAGTTAATCATCATGAATTGCTAAACGCAAACATTCTTTGAATTCCCTATTTGAATTTGACCCCTAACTAACAAATGCTTCTGAAGTTATGAAATTCAAGGTCTTATTTTTTGGGTTTTGGGTTGTGTTTACTTGTCTAATTTATTACGAATAATTCTGTTTTTAAATTGTGAAAGAAGACTAACTAATGGCAACAATAAGCAGTAATCTATGATATTTTGAGTGAATGAGCTTTGATATTTTGTATTAAAGAATTGGATATTATATATTTTTAAGACTAGAGAGTAAGAAGAGGAGGTTAACGGACTGTCGAAAGTCGCTTAACCTGTAAGTTATTGACGAAATTTCCAGACATTTTTGTTATTTTCCTTTACATATTATTAGTATTTGAATGAAATCTCCTAGGACGTATCTTCTCAGGAACATTTTGGGTTTCGTCAACCTATTACGTAGAATCTATTTTTAATTAATTGTACAAAAATATGTTGCGATTAATGACGCTTATCCAGCTTATAAATTAATCCTTCAAATTCAAAACTATTTTTCGGGAATTGAACCCGCTATATACACCTGGCCTGACCAATAGATCAGTAGGGCGTCAAATATAGGATATTATATTATTATTATTATTATATGCACATACGAGTATTTAAGGCGAAAGTTTGTTTGTTACTTTTCCACGCAAAAAGTACTGAACGGATTTTAATGAAATTTTCCAATAACATAGCTTATATATAAGAATAACACGTAAGCTATAATTCATCCCTAGGTTCCCGTAAAATCGGAATTGCGCGGATGGATCAGCAAAACGCTTGTAATATATAAAATGTAAAGGATCTCGATTCTATCGATATTCAAATAGCGTTCATTTATTATTAGTGAAGAATGGAGATAGGTTAATTCATGAAATTAGTTGGTAAGTTGTTAACAGAGTTAATGAATTTACAATATAGTTGCTTAATACTTAGTAAGTTGTCAATTTAGCTAACGAATTCGCAAATTAATTCTTTGGTAATTGTTCAACGCAGGTAGTTTATGGATTCACTAGGGATGATCCTTTCTTGGAGTAGGGCTATTCTGTAAAAGCCACTTCGATATCGAGCTTCACCTGAGTGATAGAGCTCACTTTACGTCACTTCGAAAGCGAACTTTATTGATATAGATAGAGAGTCGAGTTTTAAAGAATACAAATTCGTCAAATTCGTCATATCACCGCGGATTCCGCTTTCGAGGTTCGAAAAAGACCTTACAGAATAGCCCTACTGGTCCTCGTCAGCTTGTATTGTCTGTCTGAAGACAAAAGATGGATTGTCTGGCTCTAACCGATACAAACCTCTTGACTGAAGATTATACGGCGGGTGTATCTTGTATGTAAGTAGCCGGCGTGGCGTTGGTATCCAGAATGGCCTTTGTTATATGACCTTTTAGTTTGATGTACGGTACGGACGGATACAGGCTGATGATAATCTTATTCCACATATTGCCTTAAGATTGTATATATTTTAATATTAAGTAATAATTAATATATTATATCTTCGTAATATAATATTAAGCATGACAGAAGCGTACCTACGGCGTTTTTTTACAAGAATATGAAATTACCTTTTACAACTTCAGTTACGATTCTTACGCCTGGTTTCTGAAAAGTTAGTCAACTAACATGGCTATTAATGGCGGTTTACATACGGTTCTAGAGTCAAAGACAGCTTTTCATTGTAGTGGCTAGGTCAACGAACAGGCTGATCAAATTAAGTAATTTAACCATGCTCCTAACAAATGAATAGACACTCAAGAGACTTGATAGTTGATTTGTTAATTTTTGCGTTGATCAGCCTTTGGGAAACCGGGCCATAATAAAAAATCCAAGATTTTGAATAAACTTTTTACATAAAAATTTAAGAAATATACAATTTCAAATAATATCACAGTATGCTTTACATATAAACGACCTATTCCAAACTACTAACTACAACATTCTACTCATTATTAATGTCGCTAATTTCCATGTTAATAGTAAATCATCTTATAACGTTCCATTAGCATAATTGACCTATAATAGCTCGAAAACAAGCACTTCAGGCATCGTTTAAAAGCCTAAAACTTGATTACTCCCAAAATTGACCTTCCACTGGTTCGGTTTCCGTACATTAGTTTGCGCGTGCCAAGGCCGCATAATGCTCACTAAGTTAATCATCTGGAAATTTCAAGGATTAGTTATTATGTTACGTACATGTTAATTTATTACTCACTGGCGACGATTAGGCTTATATTTAGGGTTGTCAACCTTTAAAATAGAGTATTGTACATGTAAATACTCCTTTTTAATTGCTGTTCAATGATGATCTGATTTCAGACACGGCGACAGCTTTAGCTTCTGTGTTAACGTTCGTCTACTAACGTAACATCACAATATTTAATATATTAGTGCCAGTCGCTGATTATGATGCTGATGATGATAACTATAATAGTAGAAAGGAGTGGCGGGAAGAAAGGAACAGAGCACAGAACAAAGCGCACCTGATGAAAACTTAAAGTTAGAGTGTCGTGTCGTTTTTGAATGAAATATGATTGTGTCGTAGAAATGCCAAAAATATCATTTTAAAAATGTTCATTAAATGTTATCCCCTATCCGACAGTCCATTCTTTTTTTTTTAATTTAGCTCCATTAAAGCCAATTAATTTACTTTGTTTCTTCTCCTTTGCAACGAAAGGTTTGTAACCCTATTCTATAGGTCTGTTTGGGGATTTGTATGTTCGATAAACAGTGTTCCGGAAAGGACAGGACTGGCAGTGTAATTAGTTACTCGCACTAAGACTCAACATGTTACGTTTTTTGACGTGACAAAGTCTAATAACTCAATATTAGGGGCAGCATGCGCGAAAAACAGCACCTGACACGGTAACAAGTGGGCTTCGGCCTGGCCGAGCATTGCACTTCGCTCGGTCGGAGATCTCCCTTTGGGGCCTTTCCACCATATTCCCACACCTTCATATCAACTCTAAAACATTTTGGTAGTGTAGTATAAACAAAGAAAAAGAATTTATTTTCATGACAACATTTTGGTAGTGGTACTAGTACTATTAAAAGTTTTATTACAAAGATGTAGTAGGCAGAGCCACAAGGTAACTACTATTAACAATCTATCACTATGCATTGTAGCATGGTAGCTTGACCAGAAATATAAAAACCCTGCATTGGTGTCGCCACTGTGTCTCTTTTATGTTAACATACTTGTAGTCCTTGCAGAAATTAGTTCCGAAATTTTCCGCTATATGGCGATGGTTTATGTATTTTAGACTACAGACATAATAATATACTCTTACACTAATATATAAAGCTGAAGAGTGTGTTTGTGTGTGTGTACTGGTTAGATTTGAATAATTCTTTCAGTTTCTAGATAGCCTATTTATCGAAAGCCTAGGAGCCTAGGAGCCTGAGGATCGTTAGCTCTATACGCTACTTGAATATGTCCGTCCTTCAAAAAATCACCCGGTATAGTCCCGCTAAGATCCAATTGTAAATCTTAGTTAGCGCAGGCGACGCTGCGGGAAAAAGCTAGTGATTAATAATTACACTACAGACATATTATAATAATTAATGCCGAGACAGAATCATCGCTGCCGTGAACTGTAATATAGACCTTTAAAATAGGGATGGTTAAAATATTCACGTTCATTTAATGAAAGGTATATAAGGCTTTAAAGGTACCTTTTCCATAATTGCCTTTTGAGGCTCGATTTTATGAACAATGCTAAACGTGAAATTATATAATAATTCATCTTTCTATTTCAATTCCAGGAAAATTAAAGTTCTTTAGCTAGTTGGATAAACGTGCCACCTGATGCTAAGTGGTCGACATGTCCCTTTACCATAACCTAGTTTATATTTTTTTATGTGTTGCTTATCCTAAAACATAAGATGTTAGTCCTCAGTATCTTGTCCATGAACAAAGCCTTTTCTTTTTTTTTAACGCCGGGAAATGCGCTGAGGCATCCTGCAGGGGAGGCGGGGTCTTCTCAGACGGGTAGGTATGTGGGACTCGCAGCGCCCGAAAACTGGTAAGTGGACGCAGCTCTGCCCACTAAAACCCAGCGAGTGCCACCAATACCTCCTTTGGTGAGGTGCTCCGGAGCTTTTGTAACAGGGCACCGCGACCGTTAGTCAGTCCGACGGGGACCGACGCCACCTCCACAGAGGTTGCCTTGTTGAGGTTGTTGATTGCCTCGCACCACGGAAAACTCCTCCCAATGTTTCTGTTCTCGCCCTGGCCCCCTACTCTCTTGACCCCTCTTCTTATAAGAGGGGTACAAAGAGGCCCCTCGGCTCAATTCGCTACGCCCAATGTGATGCGTTCACCCTAGGCTACTGAGCCTACCGTGGTTGGGCTATAAACATAGCCTAGTTTACCTGGAACTAGCCCAGGAAACTTACTTATTTGTTGCTGTGTTATGAGATGTTGAGTCTCTTTGTCAGTAAATATACTGTTTGTCTCGACATTCTGTTCAAAGCACAGCAAAGCTGTTTCAAGGGAGACATGTAAGATGCCCTTCTTTCCACCATATGTCCTACCATGCCCGACAGACAAAATTTTGTCTATCCGTTTTCTCGTGTTACCTCTATGTCTAAAGTAGCTAACATGCGTGTACCTACGCGATACTCTTCTCATTGCCTCAATAGAAGAGATAGCAGAATATTGTCTTTTCACTTGTAGTGCGCATGATAGTGAATTCGAGAAAATACTTAATGTACATACCTAGACATTATCTCTCTTTTACATAAGGAGATATCACGTTCTATGCTAGCGACTCAAGTGCCATCTTTGCTCGTCAGACTATCTAACTTACATAAATAATAAGTGCTTTATCTATTTAGATTACAAATAAATAACGTAAGTAAATAGATAACGTTTCTATTAATTATTTAAGAGTGAAAATATTCATTTATTTATCATGGCCAAAAAAGATTAAAGATTTTCAATCCCTGTAATTATACTATCTGCTTTAACAAAGAGAGTAAACGTTTGGGAAAATGTAAGCAGGATACCCGAGCTCCTTTTGTTCTCACTTCGGTAAACATGAAGGAAATTGCGACGGTCTTCATACATACTTATGTACTATTTGTTACGTATTTGTTTCCATTTTTACTCGTCGGTCGATCTATGTATTTATGTATGTATGTTTCACCGTACCACCTTTAGTGCTTCGAATAGAATATTTCTTCTCTACTCTTCGATCCATGTCTTTTATCAATATCTACAAATAAATAAAATTTAAGTGTCTGTTTGTTGTTTCAAATTAAAAGCATTTCACTAAGTGCATAGGAAAATATAGTGTCCTGGTAAGACAGTGTCCCAGGAAGAAGTGTCCCCGAACGGTGTCTCCTTGCTCCAATTGAGCTTCAACAGGATATACGTTACTTTCATTGAAAAAAAACGATTTATGTGTCTGTCTGTCTGGCTTGTTCCTAATCTCTGAAGCTGCCGGACTGACTTTGACGGGACTATCTCTTAAAGATATCTGACATTGTAAGGAGTAGCTGGGGGAGTGGCTACAAAAATCATCATGATTATTCCGAATACAGCTGTAAATCTGCGGGCAACAGCTAACTATATCAACTGATAGTATGTAAGTTTTTCTACTACATAGTCTAAACTAAAGCATACTGTACAGGGTCTTCTCCATCGTGGGAACAGTTCGTGAGGGAGTCGTTGGTGCAGGCGGCGTGGCCAGTGGCTCTGGTGCCTCCCCCTCGACGAGCGCTTACCGTTGATCATCAGTAAGTTCACATTTTTTTATTTACCATCAAAATCATCATCATCATAATTAGAACCAATAAAAAACGCCTATATGGATGATTTTTTATGAAAGACTGCTATTATAATATTACGATCGAATACAAGTTGCAATATTGTCAGAAAAGCATATCTCAAATTTCAATATATTTTTGAGAAACATATTTTTCTTTTCGCTAAGTGAATAAAAAACACATCAATATATTGCTATTCACATAGTGAAAATATGCTCATGTAAATCTTACATACAAATTTTATATTAAAAAATCGGTTGTCTGTAAAGTCGGCTTAATGACGATAGTTGAACGTAACAACGTCCTAAGAAAATACTGATGGGCCGATTATGCCTCTGTGTTGCTAGTTCCACGCTCTCGCTTGCACTTCAAGTCTTAAATGGAACGCCTCAGAGCGAGGTAACGCCGCATGAGTCATGCTTTTCGTGCGTGCAGCCGACTCCATCGAATTATAAGAAGTTGTCACGTCAAAAGTCAGACAGACAATCCCGAGTTCGAATTCCCCGCTAAAGATTTTTACCTTCAATAATGGTTTAAGAACTAACATCTTTCTAATTTCCATTATATTTCAATGAGTAGTATCCTGGAAATTTTGGTTTTGCAAAATATGGTTATCAATCCTTTAACGGTAACATTTACATGTAATGACAACATACCCTTGTGCGTAGTCATTTTGTACACAATAATGGAACCCCAAAACGTACGCACGTTTAGTAAAACACCACTCTAAATTACATTCGACCAGCATGTAATAGACGTAGGTAACATACTCCCATAATGTGATATCGAATAGACCCGATAATGGCGACGTAATCGAACCATTGTGGCCTCCATTAAAGTCCTATTTCTGTACATTTTTAGGACACAAAAGTGATAGTAATTTGGGTTTATTTATAAGTATCATGTGACATCTAATATATTTTTATATTACTCCTTATTCAGCAATTACGTCACTTTAACCTGGCCCCGTGGAAAGTTCGTAAGAACTTGTGTTACGGGTACTAGGATGATGATAGGTAGATGCAAAGAAAGAGAAAGAGAGAAGAAAGACGAAAGAGAGTAAGAAACCTAAAAATCACCTAGAAGTCACCTAAAAGCTAGAAATGCAGACATCTATATTCACCATACAATTTGCACTTGGCCAGTGTCCAGTCAACTGACCGATCTGACTCGACCAGCCTTTCAAAGGTGGATCTTTTTCCAAGAAAATAAGCGTAGAAATGTGCAATATTCTATGTATACTTCAAATAATAATAGCAGACTAGTTATGGAATCAACAGGGTTTATTTTTGAATTATTCTTTTGTTTCCTTTGGTTTGTTTCAATAATTTAAGAAGGCAGTCTTCTCTGTTTTTTATCTTAGGCTTTTACTAAAGTGTGCCGAGCTAGATGCTATATAAGATGTGCATGACCTTTCGAAAAACACGAAAGAGATAAAAATCTGATCTTAATATCCAAAACAGGTATCATACTAATTTTATAAGCAGGAAAGTATGATCGTCTGTTTGTTTGTCCGTTTTTCATGGCAAAACGGGGCGACGAATTGACGTGATTTTTCAAGTGGAGATAGTTGAAGAAATGGAAAGTGACATAGGGTACTTTTTGTTTTTTTCTAACCCCTCACTCTCTAAAATGAGCAGTGGAAATACATGTCCTAATTTTTTTTTAAATATTCCCCCAGCCTCTAAAATATGTGTGTGTCCAATGCCCAGAATCTTTACATTCCCTAAATGAAAAAACATAGTATTATAATATCATCTAAAGTAGCGTATCAAAATAATATTCTGTTCTGAGTTCTTTTTTGTGTTCTAAATGAGGAAAGGGAAACCGTGCTACCCCGAATTTAACGCGAGCGAAGTCGCGGGCAAAATCTAGTACTTAATAATTAAAGATCTCCATATTTTTAGAGAAAAAATATAATTGCCCCAAAAAAATATTTGAACATCCAGCCATTCGTAAAAGGCAAAAATAATAAAATGCAAATTTTTCACTTAAAATATGCAGACTCCAGTGAATTTAACCTTTGAGGAAATTATCCTTTTTTACCCTTTTTTAAGACTCTTATTAGGGGTTAAGGGGTTGTTAGGGTTGAAAGAATTTTGATTAATTTCGATATGGGTGTGATCAAAATAAAAATATTCGCGTTGTGAAATGTATTTATTCAATATACAATATTATATCAATATTTATGTAGTATGTATTTATTAAATATTTAAAAAGTACAATATTATTCTTTAAAAAAATGAGCTAGCACAGGACTTTTAGATACAAAAGGTAATTTGAAGATACTAGGTGGAAGATAAAAAGTATCCACCTTTATATGTCCCACTGCTGTGCACGGGTCTCCTCCTCGAAATCAGGCGAGGTGGGTAATGGGCCATAGTTCACCAATGCGCTGGCCCAGTGCGAGTTGGTGAATTTCACATACCTTGTAACACTCTCAATCACATCAGCCATGCAGGTTTCCTCATGATGTTTTCCTTCACCAGTGGGGGAACGATGGTCTCGTGTTTAGGGTGCACGTAGAAGTATAGAAAAAACCATTTCGAGGCACACACTTTCAAGATCGAACCCGGAACCTCCCGCAGAGGCCGAGACCACGCAAGATAAGATAACCTGAAGATATTTTTTTGTTAATTTATTCATATTATAGAGCATTTTTTAGAGAACCCTGGAAACAAAAGATATATTTCCTATTTTTTATACAACGGTACTCTTTACTCCTAAGAGGTTTATAACGTATGATATATCGTTGTTTCACTGGAAGGTTCTAGTACATTATCGAAGCGAAATTTTTCACAACCACGATGTAAGAAATAGTCTTTCAAGGGAGCAATAAATTATCCCTTTATCTTCTCTTCTGTATCATGACATTAATAAAAAACGACATCAATATACACTCTATCTTTGGGCGTATGTTTTTTAAAATTAGTGTCAAAAAATATATCAGAAAACTCAGCTTCTTGGAATTAATGGGGTTTTTTACGGACATTTGTCACTCAGTACATGAAAGCCGAAACGGTTAGCTTAGCTACTTAAAATTAATATACATAGAATTAATCATTAATTAATAGCTTAAGCATGATGCCTAGATTTATAAACAGACTTAAATTGCAATACTCGAAAATTCAGAATAATTGACGTAAATCGTAATTTGATTTTCCTATTAATTATAACAAAAATTAAATATGTATCTCTTCCGCCTTCTCCTCTACGTGGGTATTTCCAATCTGTTATTTCCTCCGTAAAATAGCGTGTAGCTGGAAGACATCGGACAGGCACTGTGATTACTGACGCTTGTGTGTAGGATATAATATATAAATTAATTGCCTTAATTAGATCAAAGTTTTGCGGATTTTATCTTGGTTCATTAAGTATTTTACATGCTCGACGTTTCGGAAGCTTTACAGTTACCATGGTTACGGGAGGACCAGGATGGTCCTTTTGATGTCCCTTTGATGGCCCTATGATAAAATCTGTACAACTTGTTTTATTATAATGAGTTATAGTCGCATAAGCATTAGCAAACGATAGATTTAAGTTAGCTCACTCTTTAACCGTTTTATAGCAAAGATTAAAATCGGTAGATACGCCCTTGCCATAGTAGGACCGCTCCAAAATGTGTCCAACCTCAAATGAGTGAGTTCACTCATTTGCAATCAGTGCGACAGAGAAAGTAATATACACAATTTGTGTAATAAACAGAGTCGACACCATTGTCTCAATAGCGGCTCATAACCAATCTCAATGTCCACACTTTTTGACGGCGAGGGCATATCTAACGATTTAAATCTTAGTTTTATAGGTGACGCTACAACGCCGCGTACCGTAACTACTACTAAACCTTACACATTGTATATTTAAATTTAAAACGTGATATAGATACAACATTCAGGGTCTTACAACGGAATTTCATTAAAAAAATATTATTATCTTCTGTAATATTACAAGATAACATCGTACCCACGTTACCCTTTATTATTTAAGCTAACCTCAATAGAAACCGATGTTCTTGGAAAAATAATTATGTTCAAAATATATTATAAGTAACTTTTTTATATGAAATGAAATGAAAATTTCCCCGATTGTATAGCTCGCTCTGATGCGCGCAGGTAGGAGCTTATAGGCTACCATGCGTTCAATGATAATAATAATAATAATATGCTTTATTTTGTACCATAAAAATTTATAAAAGATGACAGCATAAAACTTAAAACTAGGATAATGGACAAGAATGTCGTTCATACCGCTTCAAGCGATCTCTACCAGACTATATAAGTCTACCCCTTTGAAAAAGATAACTTCCGTGCACCTGAAGTAAAGACCGATTTTCGAAATCGAGAATTTAGAGCTGAACGCCTCTACTGAACATGATTACTTCAATGTACGGAACGAAATACTCATTGCATAAACATATTGCGAGCGACTGAATGACCGACTACGATAAGCATTTACATGTATGGCGTCTATACACTTACTTTCAATAGTAGCATAAATTAATGATGCAGGAGCGTTAAGACTCTACCACCATACAGATTTTTATTCTTTTGCTGTATATCGCAAGTCAGGTCAGATTGTAGTTATTGATACGGGATCCACCTAATCGTATCTACCTCGTAAAGAGGTAATGCCATGCTGCTTTGCAGCCGAATTAGGCCGCTATGACCGGGGTGGTACCTTTCGCTCACATAACACCGGCGTAAAGTGACAGATATGCTGTCGCGTTTCGTGCAGTTTGTGAGTGTCCGGTGGCATATTGGGGGATAGGGAAAAGGAGGGCAACGCATCTGCATAACCTCTGGTTATGTGGTTGTTAGTGCGCGTCGATAGTCGCAAGGCTTCGGCTGTTCGTTTGCCCTCCTATGCTATAAATTAACACATTATAATGTATTCTACGTTTTATCTAAGGATTCTTTTAGATCTTGTATACTAGCAACATACGTAACGTATATTTTGACACCTGTCCTGTCATAAAATATGAATACTCCTTGGTTGTATCATTTGTAAATATTTTTAGGGTTCCTTATACAAATGCTTGTAACGTTACGTTATGACTATGAACCCACTGTCCACTCATCAATCACTGGGATGTACCAATAAAATTATAATGCTTCCTCACTCCGTGTAGGTTCACGCAGGTGTAACATGTACGCATGCAAAATAAATATTGAAACCGTTGCTAGCGCAGCCATTCCAAGTATTAAATTTGATCTAAAGCAAGGTGAATAAAACGTTTTCATAAAATTAAACGTTATTACGAGTGTCAACTATCACAACAAGAAAAATATTCGGTCAAACAGAGCCACCTTCTCCGTGTTTGAAATACTTTTATTTCGTTACTATTTTTTTCTGCTGGTTGCCTCTTTCTATAATCTGCATAGGAAGAAAAAATGCGGTAAGGTTTCAAGAAATTAATATTATTATTACTGACCACCAAACCATACCAAGACAGATAGAGTATGGAGTATCTGTCAAGTATCTGTCAAATATGTTGCCGATGGCCTATTCGGTACTTATCTGGAGATTGTGAAACAGGCCCTTGGTATACTAATGGCGCAAATTAAGAGTCATCATCATTATCAAGATCATCCTCTATCCGGCCACTGCAGGAAGATGGTCTTCCCCCCTGTTTAAAAATGGTCGAACAACACTTAGTCTACCTTGTGTGGCATATTCCGTGCATATGAACAACTCACTCCCACTTTAACAAACCTATTGTTTGTAAAGAGTGCTTCTAACAAAATAATGTAAAGCGTATAATGATAAAGAACCCTTCACATACGACCCGATTCATGACCGGTACTATTTTAAATTGACTCCATTTCTGCTTCGTTCTATCAACATATCAATCTGCCTGAAGTACTCGCGCCAACTTCACACTTGTCTCACAAAGTGTGTTACAGGGAATTTATGTCGCGGAATGTGAAATTAGCTTTTGCCTTATTTATTTCCGTTCTAGTAATCTTGTTCCGCGATGGAATTTTGTTACACTTGTTGGCTACGGGTTTTTCCGCGTGTATAGACATTATGTGATCATATTGACTGATACGTAATTTACCGGTGGAAGGGTCAGACTGTGCCGTGTTCCGCTCTGCATGGGTTTGTCCCTATCCTGCATGTATCCACTGTGAAACAGCTTGCTGTGCTGTATTTTTGAAAGAAGGGCCAAGCTATGTAATTACAAGCTTGGCTAGTAATTACTGGAACAGAGACTTCATCATCATCATCATCAGCCTTTATCCGTCCACTGCTAAACATAGGCATCCCTCAATAAATGCTAAGACGCTCTGAATCATATTGGCCCAGAGGCCATAAGTTTTTCTGAGTGCGAGACCAGCCCATTGCCAATTTAACGTGTTAAATTTAACTTATTAACTTATTCTTTAGTTTCCTTCTCTTTCTCTTTAGTTCTCTGTGACAGAAACTTAACGTTTAATATTACCTAGTCTATAAATTGAATTTGTGTGTCAGCAACTTGAGTGATGCTGACCTTCATTACCGAAGTCTCAGTGCCATATGAAAAGATCAAGAAGACAAGGTTTCTTGCCGTTCTGGTTTTGATGCGCAATTCCATCTTACCATGAACCTGTCATCGTGTAACAAACAAATAAATCGACCAACTTTCATTCTTCCACATTTATAATGGTAATAGGATTGTGTACATAATTTATTACATTGGAATCTGAATAAGATATTGTTTTGTTTATTCGCAGATTTTCTTGTAAATATGTATAAATTTCATGATAAGTTATAAATATAATTCTAACTAATAATATCTATGGACGCTTTTACACCACGTAAATCTAGTCCCGTGCTAAGTTTCCGAGGAACTTGTGTTACGGATACCAGATAACGGAAATACATATATTTAATACTATTATATTAATACATATATTTAAGATTTTTATTATATAATATACAAATTTAATACACACAATGCGATTTATGACGTACGTAAAAGGCATATACATTATCAGCAAGTAACAAAGGATATTTTCTGACGTCATACTGTCACATTGGCATCTCGGTGAGGCGAACCCCTATCTCCATACCTCATGTACCATCAACCCCCTATTACCATTCCTCATGCACCATCAACCCCCTATCTCCATTCCTCATGCACCATCAACCCCCTAATGCATGCATCCTTGGTTATTAACTCGAAACTAAAATGAACAACTATGTAACAGTTCCCACGTACACTGAGCAAATGGAACTTTTAAATAATTAAACAGTTGCGTAGTTTTTGCAGCAGTTTGGAAAACAAAGTTTATTTTGGTGGAATATTTTAATATTTTCCACTATAGTTAACTGGCTCTAATGTTTTCGATGTTCTACACGACGTATTTCAAAAACTACCCTTGCTCACAACATCAAATGCATACGCATGCCATACCATCGGTAAAATAAAAAATCATGATCATTGTAATTTTATACTTTGTACGTATAAAGTTGTACGTAGAAGAATTATTTTTTATAAATTTTAATATTTACGGATGGATAAAGGCTGCTGATGATGATGACGATGATGAATATTAATTCATTAGAATATTTAAACTTTTATTTCTTTTATTCATGATGTTAAAATTTAGACATTAAAATGATATTTGCGACACCCTTAGAGAATATCAGAGATCTTTAATTCCATTTCCAAATATGGTAGGTAAATACTGCGAATGTATCTCTCGAATATATTATGATCTAACAACCAATAGTGTGTGTAAATCTCAATCCGTGTCGACTTGGACACACCTATTTCATCTTAGTAAATTCGGTCCGAGTATACCAAGATAGTGAAAACGCGGCCTTAAATCGTCACTAAAAACGAAGCAATTCTAGTCTATACTCTATCCACTTCTTTCTTTCTTTTTTACCAATTCCCTTCTTTTATCAATTATCATTCTTGCCATTTTATTCCTCAACCGCTCTTCGTCTTAGATGTTATAAGTTTTTTATAGTAGTTCTTTCACTCGATCTCAATTATAAGTGAGCGTTGATAAGTCGCTAACTCACTTAAAATAATTACAAATATAATATCACTTTACCCAGTTTTAATATCAATATATTTATTTTTAGTTATATAACAAATTAAATAGAAAATCAATACAATATTATCATATTTATACAAATATATACATTTTACTCAGTTTCAATTATTTTTTTATTATCAGACCTGTAGGTTAAAACGGAACCATTTAAAGTGCACTCTACCTTGGCTCGTCCTTTTCATTAACAGAGCATTACATTTTAATCTTGAAATAAATATTCATTAACTCGTAAGTAATGTTAACTGTTCCCAGGGTGATTTCATAATTCGTGTTTACATTTCGTTCATTTCATCATAATCAGCACGTTGTCATCCATCGCTTCTCTTCGGGTACATTAAGTGAATCTTATTTTTTTAATACTAACATGCGAGTGAAGAATGATCGGTCGTCTGACATGAGCCCAACATTGGGCGAAGCGAATTGAGTCAAGGGGGCTCTTTGTACTCCTCTTATAAGAAGAGGGGCTAAAGAGCAGGGGGCAAGGGGTGAGGACGGGTACCTCACCTCATTGTACTGTCCCGACGTTGATAGGGGTAGTTCTGTGGTGCGGGATAACCCCTCCGTGGAGGTGGCGTCGGACCCTTGAGGGTCTGACTAGCCGTCGAGGTGCCC
Organism: Lycaena phlaeas; assembly: GCA_905333005.2. Taxonomy (NCBI): domain Eukaryota; kingdom Metazoa; phylum Arthropoda; class Insecta; order Lepidoptera; family Lycaenidae; genus Lycaena; species Lycaena phlaeas. Next base: position 4,773,611 of record HG995170.1, on the reverse strand, counting down.
TGTTGCTGACAGATTCGGGGCACCTCACCAAAGGCGACATTGGTGGCACTCGCTGAGTTTTACTGCGTAGAGCTGCGTCTACTTACCAGCTTTCGGGCGCAGCGAGTCCCACATACCCGCCTGGGGAGAGGGTCTCTCCAGGCGGGTATGTGGGGGTGCCTCATTCCCGGCGTTAAGGAAAAAAAGCCTTTGTTCAGCAGTAGATGAATAAAGGCTGACAACGACGGTGATTATGACGATGATGATGATGATGATTAAGCATAGAAGTGCGCACTGCATGGAAATCGTTTTTTAGCTGAACCTGCCGTTCAGCACAAATTGAGATTGGTGACGGTTGATGTTGAGACTTCTTAACGATATCGGACTGATGTTCTACCGCTGGTATCTTTCTTTATTCATTAAGTACAGGTAACACGTACCTCACACAATGCGACAGAACAAATCACGCTTTATATCTTATCTTCATGAGACAGACGCGTTGCAAACTCGCTCTTTGTTGTTTTTACGTACATTTAGTAAGCGCTAACACGGCCCGGATGAATGCAAATATTTTACGCTACCCATACAGCGAATTCCGCGCACTTAGTACAAGGTAAATATTTTAAGAGTTATTTCATCGCTTTTTAACGTATTCTGTATGTAGAATCAATAAACTGTTTTACTTTGTACATAGGTTGTATGAAAGATGTATGTAACAATTACGAATTGATAATGTAATATTTTGTATTAAAATAACTTTAAGTTGGTTCACTTCAGACGATATTTTTCAGGTGCTTTGCCGGCCTTACAAATAAGAGTATGCTCTTTTCTTGAAGGTTCCTAAGTCGTATATATCCTTACTATGATAATATTAAAAACGTGAAAGCATGGATGTTTGTTACGATTTCACGCAAAAACTACTTGACGAATCATCATGAAACTAAAATGTACTAGAAGTAACATTGGACACTTTTTATTAAAAAAGGGAGATTTTTTTTCCTAACGCGGGCGAAGTCGTGACAACAGCTAGTAGTGTATAAGGCAACACTAAACGTGGTACGGGGTTCGGTTTTAGAAGTGTGGCCCTTTCTTATAACAGGAGAAGACATTTAAACCTACCATATAAGGGCTATGGTAGGTTTAACAATAGCTGTGATTTGTTGATTATTTATTGCTGTTGTTATTATTATTAATAATATTTGTTTATACCATAGGAAGGCAAGCGAACAGTCGGAGCCTTATAGTGACTATCGACGCACATTAACATCTACGCAACCAGAGGTTATGCAGATGCGTTGCCCTACTTTTCCCTATCCCCCCAATGGGCCACCGGATACTCACCAACCGCACGAAACGTGACGGTAATATGTGAGCGAGAGGTACCACCCCGGTCGTGCCGGTCCAATTCGGCTGCAAAACACTGGCACTACCTCTAAAAAACCTCCTCTAACTACTAACTATCTATAAATAATAATAATATTTAACTTGCTTATTACTTAAGAAATTAATAAACGGATTACCAACATTCCGATGCCAGATGGTCGGGAGCTAACGTACTCTCGGCCGGCGGGGGTCGACCCCCCTATTTATTACTTGGAGAAGCTACCTGCCATGCCAACCCACAGCTCCGATTTCGCTCTAAGGCCTTTTGGCCATCAGCATAGGACATTTCGAAATAAAAAAAATAAAAAAAAAGAAATCAATAAACTTATAATTAACTTAAAGCACTTTAAATATCTATTTCAATGCAAGCTATTTCATTTTACGCGTACAATTTAGAATAATCGTGTTTGCATTTCGATGTGGGTCCGATCTTAGTATGTAAATTCAATTCGAATTTGTTTACTGTTGGATTCCATACAATTACATTGTACACAAATGTTGTTCGAACAACGCCATTTCCATCAAGGTGCAGACACGTGCACGGAAATTACTTGTTCCATATAGTGTGTAGTTGTAGATTGATGAGAACATGCGAATAAAGCACATCTATATCAATTAATACTTTTTTTTTTAACGCCGGGAAATACGCTTAGGCATCCCGCTGGGGAATGGGTCTCTCCAGGCGGGTATGTGGGACTCGCTGCGCACGAAAGATGGTAAGTGGACGCAGCTCTACCCACTAAAGCCCGGCGGGTGCCACCAAAACAGTCCCTCAGGGGACTGACGCCACCTCCATAGAGGGTTATCCCGCACCACAGAACAACCACTCCCAAACTCCAGATGTCCCGTGCTCATCCCTTGCCCCTTGCTCTTTTGTCCCCTCTTCTTATGAGAGGTATACAAAGAGCCCCCTCGGCTTATTTCGCTTCGCCCAAGGTGCTGGCTCACCCTAGGCTAGTGAGCCCCACCGCCACGACAAGGCCTGAACCATGGTGGGGATGCATCTCTACCTAAGGCCCTGGTAGGTGCTAATTACATTTCACTGCATCAAAAAAAAATGCCGATACGACCACAGGTTGTATATCATCTCATCTTATGATTTATAATGTAATATATTTTGGTAGAAAAATTGAAAATATGGGGTGTATTTTTGTATATATAGCTCACGGTATCAATTTTTTTTTAAATGCCATTGTATCGTGAACAAATGCCATTGTACGAATTTGTTTCGCGACAGGAAAACCCGCGTTATAAATGCCACGCACGGGCAAACATGGCCGTCGTATTCCCGCGGGTAAAATGTGTACATTTTACAAAGTACACATGTACATAAACGATAAAAACAAATCGTTTAGTATACGTTTTTATCGCTTAAAGATGTAAAGATGTGTAATAAAAAGATGTGAAAATGATTTCAGATTTCAATTTGCAATTAGTTTGAATACAATGGAAATAACAATATCCTATACTATTAATTCGCATGATTGTGTGTTACTTCCACTAATATTATCTTCTAATTTTCACTCGATTGAAACGGAAAAAAACTTTTAGGGAAAATTCATCTTTCTTACGCGTTACAAATAGTACTTTTTCTAATATTCTCAATGGCCTGCTTTTAAGGAAACTAAACGGGATAACTGTTAATATACCATACGGATAATCTTATTATACCTATTGAATTTATAATTCATATAATCACAAGAAAATATTTATAATCTTATCATATACTAATATATAAAGCCGATTTGTTTGTTTGGTTGAACGCGCTAATCTCAGAAACTATTGGCTAGATTTGAATGATTCTTTCTGTGTTATATAGCTAAATTATCGAGAAATTTATTATTTTACATTTATCATCCCGCTAAGATGACCATGTAAATCTAAGTTAACACAGGCGAAGGTGCGGGCTGCTGAAGTATAACTAATAAATAGAAAAAAGGTGTGTGTGCGATTCACACACAATAAGTGAAACACACGTTAAATGCTGAAATACAAGCAAGTATTAAACAGTGTGCAATATACAAATATATACACCAACATTTGCTCTCTTGCTTTGGCTCACTAATATGGGACACAGAGGAGAGACCGATAATATAAAATAGTATGTATTGTTCTGTCTCATTCTTTTCCTACAAATTTTTGGAATTGTGTCTCTTACCTGTCGTTTTTTCCGTTGCATTCGGTTTGAAATCACAACGATTCTAAAGAAGTTTCACTTCAAAAAGAAAAGAAAGAAAATACACATTTTTATTACGAAAAACCTTTATTTTTTAATTACCGCCGGGAAATGCGCTTAGGCATCCCACGGGGGAGTGGGTCTCCCCAGGCGGGTAAGTGGGACTCGCTGCGCCCGAAAACTGGTAAGTGGACGCAGCACAGAACAACCTTTCCCAACATCGGGACAGTACAATGAGGCGAGGTTCCCGTCCTCGCCCCTTGCTCTATTGCCCCCTCTTCATATAAGAGGGGTACAAATAGCCCCTTCGGCTCAATTCGATTCCCTCAAAGTGCTGGGTTCACCCTTGACTACTGAGCCCCACCGCCACGATAAAGCTAGAACCATGCTGGGGTATAACGAACACCCTGATGTAAACTATGTTACTAGAAAAATTCCTATTTAGAAAAATCTGTAACGAAAAATGGAAAAATGGATATTTTTGATTTTACTGGAAAGGCTCGACCATGAATATTTCACATAAAAATATTGAAATACTTATCCGAACTATTATTGTAACGTTAACGTAATCCTTTGTACGAAATCTTCTCGAAAAATATCTCCACGCTTTACATAATCTGACAGGTATTATATAGGAGTGGAGAATGATTTGTATGATCGAATCTGGAGGCATTACGCACAAGTAAATCTCAAAATTCCATTATCAAATAGACGTTGATTCGACGTACTATTAAAGAAAAATTGTTTTTAAACGGTAAATAATGTAAAAGCATATCAATGATAAGCGTTAGCGAAGTTCGAAAATGATAAAACGTATGGGATTGACATAAGGCCGCGCTTAATCACGTGGTCCATCCTATACATATTATCATTTCGAACTTTGCTTCGCTTTCTTAATGGCATTTTGGCTAGACCCCCTGTGTTCAAATATCCACATCACATTTACCTTCTTATGGCGATAAAACGCAAGCGTTTTATGTGATTTGTGTCGTCGCTTCAAATATTTTTTTTGAGTAAGACTTTCATTGATTACAACGTTGGCTTCAGTTAGTACTTTTTTCAGTATGTTGGTATCGGTGAAGATGTATAAATGGTAGCTGAAGTTTTCTTTCATTTGCGCCCAGTTGCAACATGAGAACTAAATATATTTTATTTTAGGAATCTTAAAATAGATTTTATTTATATTAGAAAAAAGAGGCTTGAAAAGATTCCATAAACGGTATCAGGCAGTTCTGCTCACATGTATTTTTTTAGATAATGTGGATTCCTAACCTAAATTAAGCAGCAAGAAGAAACGCCTCTCACTTCTCCCGTCCTCCCGCAACCATGGTTGCTGTAAAGTATCCGAAACGTCGGGCATATAAAAAACCGCAAATATTATTTCATTATAATAATAAATGTAATTTTAGGAATATGAGAGTGTGATAACCTGTAAGTATTGTTGGTTGTAACACACATCTAAATTATTTATAGGCCAATGAATAAATTTGGTAACGTCCCAATATCTATGTTATCTTGTTTATTTTGTTTTAGTTTCCAATATTTATTATATGGTCAGATAATTACCATAAATAAATATAAACGACTCTATGTTTATTATTACGAACGTTTATGAGTAATTAATCGTTATGGTTAGATCATAAAATCTTAACAAACATACAAATAGATTAATCATGAAATTATTCTGAGACATTTTTTTATTGACTAGCAAAAACAATTTGCTGTAAGTATTTTACAAGATATGTAAATGGCTTAAAGTTTTTGTAAAGTAGAATTAATAGGTAAAATAAACAAAATTACAAGTAATAAAAAATTGGTTTTATACTTTTCAACCCTCTAAGAACATATTATTAACTCATTTCATTTACTGAAATTCCATTTTAGTATGATTTTCATAAAATATTTTACTAATTTTATTTAAATTCGCCTAGGTATATATTATAGCGCAGGTCGCTTCAATTCTATCAACATTAATGATAATTAACTAAGAGGTTTTAATATTAATAAAGTATCTATTAACTTAAATATGAAGCGGCAGCTTTATTAAATATATTTCAGGCTGTTGTACTGTGGTTAATTATTGTATACATTGTATACACTTGTAATTTTCCCAGCCTTTGCTTGTGTAGATGTTATATTATATTTATATTTCTTGTACTGATAATTAAGAAAGCAGGGACACTTCTCGTATCTTGTGACTACGACTGTGTCAGTTTTAATGTTTGGACTTTCCATTCTAGTCGACGTAAATAGAAATTTGAAAGTTTTTTATTGTAGGTTTTTCTAATAGTCGATTAAGAATAAACGGATTTGCGTATAATTAATTATACGATTGGATGGATCATAAATCGTAATTTTAGGTTCATCATCATCAGCCTTTATCCGTCCACTGCTGAACATAGGCCTCCCTTAATTAACGCCAAGACGATCAATTCCTTGCCACTCGCATCCAACACGAATAATTATAGCTCGGGGTATCAATAAAATCTGATGATCTGAGATTTGAATTGAGACAGCGATACTGGCTGGATATACCTATTATCAAAATTAAAACAAAAATGGCGGAATTATGGTACAAAAATATGGATTGTAGTGAGATTTGTTATTTTGTCAATCAATTTCACATGTTTACAATCCCTTATATTCATACGTCCTACGTCGATGAACAAAAATATATAAATATACAACTAATGGCCCGTCCCGGCTTTGCATGGATAAAAAGTTTGATTATCAAAGTTTCATACGGATCCCTAACTTCTTTTTAAATATTCTGTAGCTTATATTCTGAGAGATAAGGTAGTATTCTATCTGATGGTAAAATAATTTTTGAATCGGTTCAGTGGTTACGGAGCTTATTCAATGCAAACAAACAATCTCACCTCTCCACTTTAATAATAATACGCGAGCAAATCAACAGACGACATCTAGCCTAGTTAGCCTAGCTAGCCTAGTTAGCCTAGCTGTAAGCATTTGATTATTGGCAATATCGATCATCGGATTATATACAGGGTGTCTCGACACGACGTGTGAAGGATTGCCTCAAACTTGCGGTTCCTTTTATTTTCCAGTACATTGGAGATAAGTAACTTGTCACTGTCTTACATTCAGTGAGTCGACTAACACATAATAATATATACTTGTTACCGAATTTTTACCTTAGAGATGTTTGTGTATCCTACTAATATTATAAATGCGAAAGTTTGTAAGTATTGATGTTTGTTACTCTTTCACGTAAAAACTACTGAAAGGATTTTTATGAAACTTTACAATAATGTGGCTTATACATCAGAATAACACATAGGCTATAATTTGTCTCCGTATTCCCACGGGAATGGGAATAACGCGGGTGCAACCGCAGGGCGCTCCTAGTGATATATAAACTCGAAAAGACTTATCCAAATGATAGATACAGTTCGCAGATGCAGATGTATTCAGCGCATTTCGTTCATCGACCAGCTATAGAACTATCAGGTGTACTTGTTAATCAGAGCTGACATCTTTTATCTGTTGTTATTTTCGGCTTCAAAGTGTTTAATTAGTGTCGTTCAATAATTGGCGCTCAACGTCGAAAATCAACAGTGCTCTATAAAAAAGCGCTGCGCTTTAAAAACGCCGTCGTGTAAACAGATACGTGGGTATCCATTTTTTTCATTCAAACGCTTTAATTGTATTACACGACAAAAAACGCTCGTGCGAACGGGGCAAGTAATTTTGGACGTTTCGCCAAATCGTCCCGTGTTGGCACAATTTTTTGATATTTATGGCGCGAAAACCAACGAGAAACATCCAGAATAGCGTTTTCTTTCAATTTATTCTTCGTAGACATGTGTCATAAGTCATGATAATAAGGATAATATTTTACAATGTGAAGACATTGTACCTGTGTAATATTTTTGAGTATTTTTTTCTGTATTATTATAAATTGTATGGTACATTATTTATTCTGAAGAATATCGAGTATCGTAAATGAAACTCTTATTGTTATGAGTTACATAAGAATCTCAAGTCAAATTTAACGATTTTTTTTAATAATTAAAAATATTCTGTTCTATCCAAAAAAAATCCTATTTTTCAGCAAACCCAATATATTTTCTAATAGGTTAAATTTATTATAAAATAGGTCTTATTCTATTATCAGCCCGTTACAGTTCATTTCATATTCGTATCTTAGACCAAATGTAAAATAAGGGTTTTGAGAAATTTAATCAAGTGAAATTGAATCAAAATATTATAAATTCTATAAAGTACCGGAACGTGAAAGATGTTTTGATAATCCGGAATTCTTTGAGCAGAAATTGGTGTTTGGAGTGTAAAATACACGCGGCATAACAACATAGATCTTGGGTTTACTGCTTTTCGCTTTTATGAAACCTAAACCTTACGGCGTACCAGAAAGAATTATTACACAGATTGTTTTTTTTTTTTTTTTACTGTCACGCTAGCATGTTTGCATTGGAAACTATGACGTCACAAGCCCACAGCTATGACTCGTGTTCTTAATCACGTGATCAATAGATCTATTTTTGTAAATATACAATGTGATTTTTTGAAGAACGGACATATTCAAGTAGCGTACATAGAGCTAACAATCCTCATTCCAAAAATATATAACAAGTGGGTTCTTAATATTTTTCAAAGTATCCTTCACAATTGAATTAAAGTAGACACGGTATTATTATCTATCTACACTGGTATTATGATATACCTAGGTAAAATACGATGCATCGAATACGCCTACGTTCCAGCGCGAGCCATACCTAAGGCCTCGTTCGCACGAGCGTCATTTTTTACATGTACATTATATTTCGCGATTATTTTATCCGTGCAAAGTGCACGGAATATTACAATAGGGCCATATTCTAAGTCCAACAATGCATTTGTCTATATTTTTTATTTATGTGGGTTTTTTAATGAATATATAATTTTCTTTGAGTGGTGAAACCAACTTCTATCACGTCCCTTATTATGTCCGTTCTTCAAAAAATCAGACTTTTTTTTTCTTTTACGCCGGGAAATGCACTGACGCATCCCGCAGGGAAGTGGGTGCCACCACAGCCGCCTTTGGTGAGGTGCCCGGGATCTACACGCAACAGGGCACTTCGACGGCTAGTCAGTCTCTCAGGGGACCGACGCCACCTCCACAGAGCGGTTGTTCCGCACCACAGAACAACCACTCCCAACGTCGGGACAGTACGATGAGGTGAGGTTCCCATCCTCACCCCTTGGTCCCTGCTCTTTTGTCCCCTCTTCTTATGAGAGGGATACAAAGAGCCCCCTCGGCTCGATTCGCTTCGCCCAAGGTGTTGGGGTCACCCTGGGCTACTGGTGGGGTGGGGTCAAAAAATCAGCCTGTATACGGTATGTTAAAAATATTAATGGGTCCTATTTATATATTAATGGGTCTTATTTATGTATTTAGGTCAGAATTATTGCCATATTTTAGCCATCCTGTATCTGTAAATCTAAATACCATAATAAATAATAATCATCTTTTATTTTTGTCAGTGAGCGTCGGCCATCGTATTGTAAATCATATTGTAAGATTGTTTTTGATAATTTTGGTAATTGTAATTAAAAGGTTCATTACGGGAGATCTATGTTCAGCAGTAGACGGATAAAGGTTGATGATAATGATGAATTAGGGTGAGCCAAATAATAGCCACTATAATGTATCTTTATATACACTTTTTCCACTATTTATTTTATATATCATAACAGTTACAAATTTACAATTTAAACCTGATGATGACATTGTCGAAACCGGTCGTGTTTAAATTGTAACTGTTATAATATATAAAATAAATATTCGAAAAAGTGTATATAAAGTTTTATTATAATGACTATAACATGAATTTCCATCAAGGACCGACAGTACATTCTATCAATTATATGAGCCAAATAAAACGTGTGATAGTAAAAGGACTCCCAAGAGCTAATGTGACAAGAAAAATCTTTAGTTTCTGGTAACGTAATACCGGTCATTAGTAATAGTACGGAAAACCGCAAAAAGTTCGTAACAAAGTCAAAGAATAAATTAGTATTCACGTGACCAAAGAACGAAGTGAACACAACTAGAATTTCTCGGGCGGTTCCATCTACGTATCTATTCTAGAAAACTATTTTTCAAGCAAGAATGTTTGGCATTTTAAGATCGTCGAAACAAATAAAAGTAATATAAGAACATATAGGTAATAATAGAATATATACACGAGACTAGGTTAATGCTGTGTGATTTTTAGAAATAAAAAAAAGGTGTGTGTCCGATTCACACACGATAGAAGAGAAACACGCGTTAAATGCTCAAATACAAGGAAGTATTAAACAGTCTGCAATATACATACACACCGACATTTGCTATCTCGCTCTTTTGTATTTGTGTCTCTTAACTGTCGTTTTTTCCGTTGCATCCGGTTTGAAATCACAACGATTCTAAAGAAGTTTCATTTCAATAATGAATAGTTCAAAAAACTAAAAATCACGCCTTTATTTTTGCAAATAAAAATTAGAATAATCCAAATAAGGGTATTATCCGATGATGGGAAGGACCGATTTTCTCGATAGATATACAAAGTTTAAACGAAATTCTGGCCATTTAAAGTAGGTCAAAATCGCGTTCAAAGTAAATGGTTGAAAACAAACATATCGGTGAAGCTAAAAAAAAAATTATAAAAAATCCGTTGTCTGTAAAGTCGGTTTACTGATGATAGTTGAACGTGACAACGTCATAAGAAAATACTGATGGACCGATTGTGCCTCTTTGTCGCTCATTCCGGGCTCTCGCTTGCGGAACGCCTTAGACTGAGGTAACGCCGCATGAGTTATGTTTATTCGTGCGTGCAGCCGGCTCCATCGAATTATAAGACGTTGTCTCGTCAAAAAAAATCTATATGAAATGACAGTGAAATCACTGTAATTCATCCGTTTAGTAACTAGTGCCTCTTTAACGCCATGTAGGCTGACTCATACATAACTAGGGTTGCCAGGCGTCCGGATATAGCCGGACATAGGTAGGCTTTTTGATTGCGTGTCCGGTCAAAATAAACGGTGACCGGCTTTTGTTAGACTTTTTACGAACGAGTGATGCCAAATTAGTCTTAGGCTAAGACGGTCTTAGCATTCGGTTTTATCTATTAGTTCACTATAATTTAACAAATTGTACAATGCTCATAAAAAAGCTAGATTTTACATACAATTTCTTTGTCGTACTTAATACTGAGACAAAATCCTCAATAATGTTGGGTGTCCGGTCTTTCTTCCCAAATGTCCGGCCAAGCTAGCAAGTCTCGTACAGACTTGCTAGTTCGGCCGGCTATGAGGTTTGGCGACCTGGCAACCCTACTCTATACATAACCTTGTTAAGTAGTATTAGCACTATTGAATATTTCAACAGACGGAAAATCGATGCGCTACTACGAATCGTATTTCTAGTATATATTTGTACCTTTTGAGAAGCTCTTAACTCAGTGATTACAGCCGCGCGTTAATCCATCAGGTTAAGATACTCTTAACGTGGTTGGAACGAGGATGGGTGACCATCTTTACATACCGAGACTTTTTCGTGCCTTAACGTTAAGCCGTAGATCCCGAATGTCATTCATGGATCTTTGATCGTCTGAAGCCCGAGAGTCTTATCACTACTCTTACCTCGGCTTACTATTACCTAGTAACTGGGTTGTGGAGGTAGCTAAGTAGTTGCTCTATGACGGATGTATCGGCTGGTTTATTATGACGATGACAGAAAGCTAGAAAAATGTCAAAACACCATGGAAAGACATATTTTAAGAAAGCGACTATCAGATAAAATAAGAATTACAAGTATTAAGTAACTCACAAAAACAAAAGATGTCCTTAAAACAATAAAAACACTAAAATGGAAGTTGTCAGGCCATACGATAAGGGGCAGTGAAAAGTGGTCAAAACTAGTCATGAATTGGTTAACGAGAGACAAAAATAGGAAAAGAGGGAGGTAAATGCCTTTGTCGAATAGTGGCATACAGACAGGGAATTCGGTTAAACTGAAATTCAAATAATCACTACATAAAAAGTGTCAAAACATGCATTGTCTGAATAAAGGCTATTATTATTATCACCTTACTTTTACTCACATCGGATAATGTAGAGCAAACGTTCTGTACCCGAAGTATCTGAAACGTCGGGCATGTAAAAAATATAATAAGCCGCCATAAAATCCGTAAAGTCGTTTCATTATATTACGTGATATTCGCGTGAATATGTAGAATAAAGTAAAGTATCAACCCTTATACGTCCCACTGCTGGGCACGGGTCTCCTCCTCGAAATCAGGCGAGGAGGGCTAAGGACTAAAAAGGAGGGCTGTAGAATATGTGACATACAAATATAGTTGAGAAAAGGCTAGACAGAAGAAGACAATTTCATACATTTAACACACAAGCGCACCGCACAAAACCCTACAATCGAAATACCAAACTGGAAACTTCTATACATGACTAGAACATTCCAGAACGCTTTATACTAATCGCCTTTCCAGTCCTATATATAACAACATAAAAGCCGACCTCGACTTCTAGCGGTCATCCGTGGGCAGTATTCGTTTTCCACCTCGAAATTTGTACCCTAACGAAAAAGGATTGTCGATATTTTGTACCATAATCATTATTAGATTGCCTATTTGGAATTCATAGCCAATTTTATGACCGATAACATCTCTATATAAGAAAATGATAATCCATGTAATATTCGCTTTGAATAGTCTTTTGTGAGTTAATATTATGTTTTTACGACAACTTTATGGAAGACATTACCTATGTGCATACCTTTTATGATATTGTCAAAATGAGATTAAAACGTGCCTCTTTCACTTTAAGAATTAAAAAAAATGGTTTTATGAACTGTCGACATTCATCTATAATGTTCCTATGTCGTTTTTAAATATAAATTAAAATACCAATTCTTGTCCGCAGCTTCGCCTGCGTTAACTAACATTTACAACAGCATCTCAGCGGGACGATATTATATCGTCTATAGTCGTCCTTGATAAATTGATTAACTGAAATAATCATTCAAATCCGACCAGTAGTTCCAGAAATTAGTGTGTTCAAACACACTCTTCAGCTTTTTAAAATACATAGATGATAATTAACCATCAACCACACCATGTTAACCTTTTTTCACTGGGGAAATCACAATGACACCTCGGACCCGGCGAGCCTGATGGTGGTGGAACTCTCACCCTAACTAAACCCCAGCAATGTTCTCTTCGTCATCTGGTCCCCTCACAGTGGTACGACATTCACCATCACATCATCATACCGTAGCCGTCGCCACCGCGCTCTTTGGGAAGGAGTGCCAGTGAGCTCCCTCTCTCGCTCCTCCTCGCCCTTCTGCAACATCACGCCCTCGCAGAAACATTGTACCGTTGCGCTAGAAATGATGGGCACCACGCAGTTAGCTACAAAGAGCGACAGGTTAGCCCGATATCCGATAACCATACAGGGCCCTCCGGTGTGTTCAAGAGTTTCCTCTTCTCAGCTACAGTGATGACACCTTGGCATGTTCTCCGACCCCGCCACCTCACACTGTCCAAGGCAGAAGGTCACAATGGCGTGTTGCAAGATTTGAACGTGGGAGGCGGTGCAAGACGTCTGTGCCACGTCCCTATTCGCATGGTGAACCACTTTTAATCTGCTTATTTATTTCGTCAAACAGATACGCTGTGTTTCGCAATCTAGGACAGTGCAAAGACTAAGTTTAAAATGCAAACACCCCACTTCTAAAGCGTGGAGCAAGACTAATAAGAGCCACTCGATTGCTTTAATTTTAGCTATTTTAAATGTACATGTTTGTGTTCTTAGAGCCATCTTGATTAGAAGCTAAAGCTAGCTTTTTATCATTTATAGCGCATAAAGAATCTATAATCCCAACCTCGTTTACCCTGGCTAGATGAACCTTTTGAAATCCACAGACTATTCTTTGTTTTGAAAATGGAACGTCAGTTTCAGATTCGAAATATAAAAACAAAATGTATAAGTGGCTGGTAAGGAAACGATTTCTTCGTCAAAGATTTTTTTTACTGGTTGAAATTTGTTAATATTAAGATTACTCAATTTTAACCTTTCGTTATCCAGACTAAGAACATTAACAATATAAAATGGTTCAGTTCCTTGGCTTTCAAAATGGAACATCAGTTCCACAATAAAGTTTTAAAATGGAAAGAATCCAATTTCTTTGATCGCTAATGATACAGCAATTATCTTCTTTGTCAATCGGCTGAACATTCAAAGAAATTGTAAAATGTTTGGACAGAAGTTTTAATATATGGGTAAAATAGTACAAATCATTTATTGTTTTGTTACATTTTTTCTTATAAAAAAACATTTTGTATATGAAGATCAAAATATCAGCGAATTGTTTATTTTCAACCTATTTGTCAGAGGTTATCTCTTATCGGGCAATAAATATGTCCCACTGGAAATATGTTATCCAACTCTGTATTACATTTTCACGTCTAGATTATAGTGTAGAGCGTTTAAATGTGTGTAAAGTCGCACTATCAAATAGTTAACCTAAATAGCGAACGTTTGATTTTTTATGCATATAAATTAATGAAACATTGAACAAACCCATTGTTTATATGATAAAAATTGTTCCAAACAAAAAAAAATTCAAAAGGAGGTGTAATGCTGCTTTGCAGCGCAATTGGGCTGGCACGAACGGGGTCGCTTACAGCCTTACATGATCCCGGCGTATAGTGTCAACTATGAGGTCGCGTTCCGTGCGGTTTGTGTGTTTCCAAAAAGGAAAAGGGGTACGATGCATCCACAACCTCTGTGTAGATGTGTATGGGCGCCGATAGACACCAAAAGGCTTCCAATGCTCGATTGCCATTCTATGTAAATAGTAAAAATACATAATATGAGTTTCATTCATAATTCTCAATGACTTTATAAATAAAACCACAGTAAAGGTGTCGAATTGAAAATAGAATATCCGATACAGATATTATTGTGATAAAGATAAAATTTTATGAAAATGAACTAAAAAATGTTTGTTTTCACAAACAAAAATAAACTGTATTTGAGACTAAGCTGTGGCTTAAGCGCTATTCTACTTCATCTTTTCTTGCTATAATTCCACGTCGACTCGTAACTGTCATTTTATTTTAAACCGTTTTAAATAGAAACTCGCTTTATTTTTCGCATGAGAAATTCCGCTACAATAAAACAAGTTTTTACGTCACAAAAATAAAATGCTTGGCGACTTTAAATTGGAAAGATTTTACTTTCCGACGTCCTAGGATCTAGACTTCTCTGTGATATTGCAAGCCATTAAAGTAACTGCTTTTCGTATGTCACGTGGTGCGAGAAAACTGATTACAGCGCGCGTTTTGAAATTAAATGTGCTGAAATCGCATTTAGACAAAGATGCCACATACAATTTTAAACTAAGCTTTTGCTAGCTTGTAGTTTAAAACGTATGAGTATAATAAGTGTATTTGTTTGTCTCTCTCATACACAGTATAGAACGTATTAAAAGTAAGTGTAAGTAACAAAGACAGTTTAATTTAGTTTTGCCTATAAATGACGGATTTATTAAATACCTATTATAAAATAATTTGTCCTGAATGATTGATTGACGGATCAACGCACAGCCTAAAATAGTATAAGTTACACTGGATGCGTACTTATTTGTAATTAATATAAAATAAAAAGAAATAAGCCTTTATTGCTGTATTTGTAACATTTTTTTTAATAAATTTAATTGTTAATTATAACTAAGTTTTACTTTTAGAGTTTGTCCTTCGACAAAGGCCTCCTCTAAAGTTTTACATTTTGTTCCGTCCCTTGCTATTGATATATTATGACTAAATGACTCACGATTCAATGCTCTTTCCTCCGTTACATTTTTATATAAAATGACTGACGAACTACCAGAGGGTTTCGAATACTCGTTTATCTCTATATGCCATTAAAAAAGCTTCATCGTCAGTAGTCAATATCGCCTTTTTTCTTTTACGCCGGGAAATGCGCTTAGGCATCCCGCGGGGGAGTGGGTCCCCCCATGCGGGTATGTGGGACTCGCTATGTCCGAAAGCTGGTAAGTACCCGCTAAAACCCGGCGAGTGCCACCAAATCCGCCTTTGGTGAGGTGCCCCGGATCTACAAGCAACAGGGCACCTCGACGGCTAGTCAGTCCCTCAGGGGACCGACGCCACCTCCACAGAAGGATTGGCCCGCACCAACGTCCGTCCCTTCCTAACGTCGGGACAGTACAATGAGGCTAGGTTCCCGTCCTCGCCCCCTTTCTCCCCTGCTCTTTTGCCCCCTCTTCTTATAAGAGCTGAGCTGAGCTTGTACCCCTATAAAAGAGCCCCATCGGCTCAGTTCGCTTTGCCCAAGGTGCTGGGTTCAGCCTAGGCTACTGAGCCACGACAAGGCTTGGACCATGGGGTAGTCAATATCGCCTGTGAACATAAAATACTGACATGTTGGTGAAATGATTAGTGACACGGACTGCTATAAACCAGAAGGTCGTAAGTTCGATTACCACCCAGGACAAATGTTTATGTGATGGGCATGATCATTTTTCTGTGTCTGAGTGTGATTTATCTTATTCTATCTAATATGTATGAGTTTTATATATAAGTATGTGTTAGTTGTCTAGTTGCAAAGACACAGGCTCTGCCTAATTTGGGATGAGATTGCCATGTGTGGCTTGTCACAACATATAAAAAATGCCCTTACT
Organism: Lycaena phlaeas; assembly: GCA_905333005.2. Taxonomy (NCBI): domain Eukaryota; kingdom Metazoa; phylum Arthropoda; class Insecta; order Lepidoptera; family Lycaenidae; genus Lycaena; species Lycaena phlaeas. Next base: position 4,757,352 of record HG995170.1, on the reverse strand, counting down.
ATTTTGTCGCAAACAATTTGTCGCGTTGCCCAAATTGCCCATCTTTCCACCTTCTTTACATAAAAAGTAGACAATATCATGTTTATGCTGAATAGGGAGTGCTAAAGCTCCAATCTCACCACTTTTTAGTCTTGCATTCTAAATAAATTTTAATGTACTTATTTTGCGCCAGATATTGTACAGTAAATGTATCGGTGAAGGAAAACATCGTGAGGAAACCTGCATGCCTGATGAGATTGAAAGTCTTTGAAGGTATGTGAAGTTCACCAACCCGCATTGGGCCAGTGCATCGGTGAACTATGTGCCCAGCAGTGGGACATATAAGGGTCGAGACTTTACTTTTTTTATGAATGTAACATGTACTCAAAATTTTACATGTCATTACAAAAATAAAGAGCAAAATTCTGTTATAATGCATAATATAGAGTAAAGTGGCGAGAGTCCGGCGCTAACGATAGGGAATTTACATAACTTTACGGTTTACTAGACCCCCGAAACCCTGTGATCCAATCAAGGTCGATTTTATATCAGCAATTGAGAGATACGTTTATTTGTATTAAACGTTCCTATTTTAAAATTCTCGCAAGAAAAGCCCTGAAAATAAAATCTTCGCAACGACACTATTTAATACTTATCATAACGTTGCAACACTGAAATTGTCAAATCTGGAATCGAATTAAAATTCCGAGTATAGAACATACGGATATGCAATATTAAGCATTTGTCTTATACCTGAAACTACCTTTAAAATTATGATTATGATATTTTAAGAAAATTTGCTACTTTAACAAATTAACTTTGAAACCCTCCAAGCTTATTACTTGGTTTTCTTTCCACTTAATTTAATTATAAGATCCAAAGATTTACCGAAGTTTAATCTTTTAATCTGTAACAGAAATTGGTAAGGTATCTCAATAATTATTTTAAGTTAAAGATTATAAAATTATTAATCCTTACTTCCTAATATCATAAATGTGAAAGCGTGGATGTTTGTTACGCTTTCACGCGAAAACTACTGCACCGATCATTATGAAACTTTGTACACTTATTCTAGAAGGTACTAGAAGTAACATAGGATACAAACAAAAGGAAGGCCATTAAAAAATAACAGGATTTATTTTGCTAACGCGGGCTAAGCCGCGGGCAACAGCTAGTATTAATATAATACTAAAAATATCGCATACTTTTTATACATTATTTGAAACAAATTCAAAAAAAATACCCATGTTTACAATAAAATAAAACGGGGACATAGATGAGGGTTTTAAATTTATTTATTAAAAAAAAAAACAAAAAATCTATTAGGTTTGGGAAAGGAGTAGTCGACTAAAAAGTTACAGTTATCCCTTTTTCAAAAGTGTCTAAGATATCCTTTCCTCTTAAGACCTTTATTAATAAAATCGTAAAATTGTACGTGTTTATTGTACTCTTGGTGTCAATAAAATATTTTATGACGCGTAACTTCATTATTTTTATGCTCACAATTTCCTAGGAGAATATTATATATTTACCTACTTAAGAATGTAAGTAAAAAATGAAAAAAAGTATTGTGGTTATGTGATATTAATTATCGTCTTACCAATGGCAGGGTTGCGCTTTGCCGCGCTCCTATCTGCTTGGGTTCCACCAAGTTGTTTTTTTTTCAACAGTTGCGCTGTGTTCCGTGAAGAAGGACACGGCAGGCGTTGTAATTACTGAAACCGAGACTAACGTTTCAGGATATGATTTGCCCGGTCTAGTTACAGTATCATTTGTTTAAGCCCTTGGGTGACGCTGACCATGGTTGGCATCATATGGCTCGTCTGCTAGTTTATTTTCCAACACACATAATAAAACAGGCTTTCTTCTACATTAAAAGCCTTTACCTACCAGTGCTGAGGTATAAGAATGTTGCGTTGGGTAAATTATGAGACCGATTTACCGTGACTGTTTATTATTAATGAGTTACAATATTGCGAGCTTAGAGCGAAGTGTCCATAATTACAAAAAGATGCCTATTTATATTAAGCTAGGACGTTCAGAAATTCCTGTACAAATTGGGAATGGTGCCTAGTGCGAGATGGCCTAGAATCTAGATGATGCAACAATGAGTGACAAATAATAAACTGTTAACTATCTAACTTAATATTAAAAATACAATATGTAGGCACAAGCCCAAGGGTTTCAGTACCTTTCGAACTGTTCTGTATTGAATTCCTAAATACTGTAAAATGAATCCAGATAAACTTTCAAAAAATTTTCAAACGAAATAAAACTAACAAGATAGACCATCTGTTAATGACAATTTGGATGCTTTCCAATCGGTGTATTTTATCCGTACGTATAGTAAACGAACCATTGATTAAAGTTTTTTTATTCAGTACCTAAACTTGTCAAACCGTTCGATTTTTACAAAATTGTTTTTAAATTAAGCTCAACACTGAAAAGCTCTTTTACATCAGCCTTTATAAGTGTTTCTATTAGCAATATATTCTTTAAAGAAGCTCGAAAACCGAAACTTGGAGCTTATAGCCATTTAATTTTATTGTCACTGTAGATTTGATTTAATCAACTTGATATTATTTTCAGTGTATCAAAAGAGTGGAGCTAGGTAAGTGAGCATCGTAGTGACGTTTGAATGCAAATAATTGAATGTTAGAGACATCGGGCTTTGCCAATCACAATGCACAGATAATTAACGCAAAATTTAATAAATATAAAACTTGCTATACTAAATCAGTCAACCATTAAGGTGAACATGTTTAAAAGCACGACAGCAGCTTTAACTAAGCTTTTAGTTTTAGTTTAGATATTTAACACGTTTGCTACACCGTTCACTTAGTTATTAATTAGTTTAGTTTCAAAGACTTTTGTTGGATACTAAACTGAAAAGTATGTGTTTAGAGGCCTTTTACAAACTACATAAATACGTACTAAAAGGCTGGTGGTATCAGCGAGGTTTAGCCTTGTAATTTAAATTCTAACAATTCATTAAGGGTCTCCAAATGCCAAAATGTGTTTATTGAGGAAAAATTACACCAAATAAAAATACAAAACACTTTTACAATGAAAAAATATGTAACTAATTCATATAAAATGATGAGTAAGCAGCTAACAAGATGGATAAGTTTTAGGGACACCTTAAATCTCAAAGAGGGCGCGCTATTAAAAAAGAATAAGGTAAGGCCTATATCAAAATACCATGTGTGATAGGTTCAAACTAAATTGGATCACATACGAGTGCGAATAGCGATAAAATCCGACAGGAGTTTGAATTGGCTCGTCGCTCCAGTTTAAAGTCACGTAGGTGGTTCTGATTACCATTTGACCTCGTCACGTGATTCGACAAATGAAACGCCTATCGGGTGGACTCTGACAATCTTAGGTGACAATATTACACATAAAAATTTGTATTTAGAACCACTTTTGTTTTTTTTATGGTACTAAGCTAAGGGCCTTGATCTAAACTGAAATCGCTATTTGTAGATATTTGTTTATGTAAATTATATTTTAGAATAAATTTTGAATAGTTTTTTTTATTGAAATAAGCATGCATCAGCTTAATTTGAACTAATACGACGGTACTTTAGCTTGTTTCATATTAAATTTATTGGATAAGGCCGAGATAACTTGCCTATGCCTGTGCTAAAACTAAAGAAAAATACGCTATTCTGCTCTTACAAAAAAAGCTGCCCGGTGGACTAATTGAATTGTGATAAAAAATTGAAATCTCTCAAAAATCTGGCCCTACGTAACTTTAATATATTATGATTCCTAATCCAAATTTGCACATAGATATTTATCATAATTGCCTTGAGCAGACTGATAAGCATAAATTAAGTACTCTCTGTAAAAAGACCCTTGTCAATTAAGCTTATCCAGGACATTTTGACTCTGATGATCTTTGCAATAAATTATTAACATTGATTACAAAGTGGCACTGCGGGACATGTTTTAGGACGTCGCTTTATGCCTCGTATAGTTGATGGACGCTTCACATTATCATCACCAGCCTTTATTCAACATGCCAACCCCAACGTATAACAAACTTGCACTGTATTTATTACTAGCTGTTGCCCGCAGCTTCGCCTGCGTTAACTAAGATTTAAAACTAATTAACTTTTAAATTTTTAAATAATTAACTTTTCTGGTTGATTTTTTACACCTTGTGTCCGAAAAACCCAAATATCTTACGGAACCCTATTTATTTTCAGAATAAAATGTAGCCTATGTTACTCGTGGATAATGTAGCTTTCGAATGGTGAAAGAATTTTTGAAATCGGTCCAGTACTTTTTGAGCCTATTCATTACAACCAAACAAACAAAGTTTTCCTCTTTATAATATTAGTGTAGATGTTTGTTGAATGTCATGATGGGAAGTGAGCAAAGTCATAAATATAATTTAGTTTACACGGAACTGGCCCAGACAAGTCATTAATAAATTATGTGGTAGCCATTTTGAGACATAAGATCCAGATAAATCTCTGTATGATATGCAGTGCTATTACTGGAATTACATTGCATATTTTAGATGAGCCATCTCCTCATCTACTCTTCCGATGAAGCGTAAAGGCCTTAAGGCTACCAGCATTGGTCCATTTGAAAAAAAACTGCATATTTTACCCTTCTCCGATACACATCGAAGCTGTTACACGAATGAAACAAGCAAGGTGGTATCCATGGCCCATGCAGCCAGGAGTGTGAGACAGCGCATCCCTCCCACCGGTGTTCAGAACTCTCTCTTCTTTACAAAAAATTTAGACATAATTAAAATAACTAGGTACAACGAAAAATGACATAAAATGTTTGTCGTCACGACATTCAAGTTAATTTTATTGGGAAGACGCACAAAAAGACATTACACAACACCACAAATTTAGCATGTATAATATAAATCTATACGTATAAATGAATAAAATTAGATTGTCTGTTTGTAATATTATAACCGCATTTTTTACATTTTTGGTCTGTCTCTCTGTTTGTTCTAGCTAATCCCTGAAATGAATTTTACTGGCAGATAGGTACCTGATATAAGGAGTTACTTAGGCTATAATCATCGTCAAACCAGATACATCCCTAAATCTAAGTTAAAGGTAATATCTAAGCCGTGGGCAACAACTATAATTTATATAAATTGTATGCAAGTTAAAGGCTCGTCCGCCTGCTGCCTTAACGTACAACTTTGTTAACGGGGTCCTCACGTGCCCTCAGTGTGCACGGAGTTTCAGTGCAAAAATAGGCTACATCAGCCATTTCCGATCGCATCAGCGCTAAATTCTGTGCCAGGAGTCATAAGTGGTCGCCATGGCCGAAATCGGTCGGACAGACACACACACACACACAAATTGCATGCAATTTAAAAACCAGATCCAATTTAAAACAACGATCATTAGGAATACTTCACGTTTTGGATCCTCGCGAACTTTCTTCCGAATGAGTTTCGTAGGATCGCTTGAAACACGTGCCGTATTTAAATCGTCTCATTCATATGTAATTACTTATGGTTTGTCTTTATGTTTGTTCAATCTTAGGTTGTTAAGCAACATGGCACTAAGTGTAAGTTGTTCACCGTATATTGATATATATTATGAAAAGAAAACCTACAAGCTTGGCTTACTTCGAAGTTTTAGATATTCTTTCTCTTTTGGTCTATGAGTTTTGGTTATTTTTTTCCTTTGGATGACTATCAACGCCTATACACTTCCACACAAACATAGATTCTACAGATACGTTACCCTCCATTAAAATGAGACACCTGAAAATCAGAGACACGAAACGCGACAGCTTAGCTGACACTTTACACCGGTTCACGATGCCATCCGCGGTCGTGCCAGCCCAATTTGGCTGCAAAGCAGCATGGTACTACCTCTTACAAAAGCGTTATAATATAAAGTAAAGACTAAAGTATCGAGTGAAGTTTTAATTTTTATAGCAAGTAGCGCCATCTGTTATTGGAATGACGAAACTCAATTCTTCTAAATAGCATTCGGAGAGAAACCCATTCTAGTTGTACTTTAAGCCTTATCAGGCTTATAAGCTTAGAACTTGTATTGCCAATAGAGGTCTCCTTTCTAAAAAGACTTCTTTTTTCGTTCGGACCCTTTTTGGACTCTGGGTAGATGTCGCTTGGATCATCGTTTGTAACTTTTACCATCTCTATTACTCTATTTCCCCTCTTCCACTTGCCAATATTAGCTCTTCTATTTTATTTCAAGTATCCGAAAAATATCATTCGGTGGCAAAACTAATTATGTAACTACAAATAACAAATGAAATTGTCTTCGACTGTAGGTACCGAGTTACAATAACAAATGAACAATCTATCAGAGACCAATTAAAAGTTCTCGTTAATGTAGGATACTATAGAAACCGCTGACAACTGAACTGTGGCATCTCGGAAATGATGAATACAGGGTTGTCGATCTTGAAGATAGAGATAAGACTGCGGACTGTTTAATTATTTTGTAAGTTATGACAACCCTGAGATATTATGTCCCACTGCTGAGCCTTATCAGGCTTATAAGCTTAGAACTTGTATTGCCAATAGAGGTCTCCTTTCTAAAAAGACTTCTTTCTTCGTTCGGATCCTTTTTGGACTCTGGGTAGATATCGCTTGGATCATCGTATTTGTAACTTCTTCCACCTTTACTACTCTTTTCCCCTCTTCCACTTGCTAGTATTAGCTCTTCTATTTTATTTCAAATATCCGAAAAATGAGCACGTTCTCCTCGAAATCAGACGAGCAGGATGTTGGGCCTAAATCACCGAGGCACTGGCCTCATGCGGGTGGTTCCATCATGCTTTTTATTTTTCCGATGAACAAACGATAGTTTCGTGGTTAAGGGTACAGACTACAGAGAAATAAAAAACAACTATTCATAGCACTACAGAGGAGGCAGGATCGAACCCGGACTTCTTACTCCAAAGGTAAGTTGTAACGCAATCTAATATTGTTTTCTTATGTTAACACCAAACTATCCCGTAGAATTCCTAAGCTCCATAACGCCTGCAGGACTATCACCACACATTCCTTAAATTAAAAGTTGGTTGTATAATAATGCTTTGAAGAAAAAGCCCTGCTGTCGGGTTGTGCAACGGAACCCGTCTTATTAGAGCGTTAGCTATGTGTAAATCAAATTTCACCCGAGCAAAGCCGGTATTTCATCTATAAAGTGTATATTTTTATACAAAATATAATGATACTTGTGACGTATTTTGTTTTAGTAAGGGAGCGTCATCTGTTTTGTAATTGTAGAACTAGCTCTCAGCTTTGTTATTGAAGCATTGAAAACTTATTTTCAAACCAACATAAGTAAATATTATATTATTAATAGACAGAAAAATAAAATTCCGTGTTATATGAACTTCATTAATTTTTTATCCATTTTTCATCATTTTCATTTCATTTCATTATCCAAAATTTTAAATCCATTACTTAAGTAAAATCATGTAGAAATGTTCGTTCGCTTATTTATTATGTAGGTACTAAATACTTAACATAAAATTATTGTATCATTACACTTATACTTTCCTTATTAAATATAACTTAACATATTGTGTTGAATAAAAAAATTATAGGTACTATTTACACCTGGATAATATTGTCAATAGAAGTTATCATTATTCCAGAAGATACCTATGTAAGTATACATATAGATAGCCCATACAAAATCACTAACTCCTAAAATAAATATTCTATACAGACAGATGTGCATATTATTATATCTTAAAGTTCAATATTTTTTTAATAAGTAAGGCATTTATTCATTAATAATTGGGGCTAATAACGTTCATTAATATTTTCTCCAATAAAAAATTATCATATTTTTAAATTAAAATTAATTAAGTACCAATATAATATTACGTTATTGCATATACATAAATATACTGTTAGAAGCAACCCTCGTATCTTTATATCTAGGGCTATGATAGAAGTGTGCGAGCTGTGTTCAATGTTCCAAGCCAGTGGTCAATCATCACTCGCGCTAGATGCCTCACTATTGAGCTATCATTCTTTTAAAATTTCGCTCCGTCTGTATTATTTATTATGTTATTTACATAATAAAACCAAAATCTGCTATAAATTCAAAAATGGTTATAATTTATATAAAAAAGTTACAGGTGTCTATTTTTTATGACTAGATATATGTAGTGACTCGTGTTGTGTTGTGTAGTTAAAAATGTATGTTCATGTCAGTGGATAGATGATGGACAAGTTGACTAAACCACAAATAAAGAGAATTAAAAATAAACCAGTAACAGAGTACCAAATAAAAAGATTAATTTTAAACAAAATAAGTTGAAATCAAATAATAAATATTTATAAATAAACATACACAATGCATGTAAGTGAAATCTGATTATTTTATCATAGAACCTTTAAACATCTGTGACATTATATTTTTGATAAAATAAAACATCGTACAAATAATATTCATGATAATTCCAATTAAGTAATAAAAATTAAAAATTACAATGGCTGCCGAACCGGTGTTAGTTTTTCTGCTGGCAATAACTTAACAATACAATCAGTACAGTAATCGGTACCGGCATTATCAGTCCACCGTGCACCGAGAAACCCAGTCTTTTGACATCCCACACACATGGTCTTTGTTTGATACACGGGACAAGTTTCATCCAAAATCCTATGTTCCTTTGCCGCCTTTAACAATTCTAACATGTTCTTGTTTCCGCTTTTAGTATCAGAAGTTGTGCTTTCTTGAGCCTCACTGCTGTCATACAGATCTTCCATTTTAACCGGAACATGTAATTGTGGGAAAAAGGTAGACTTTTTATAAAATATTGACTTATTTTTATCCTTAATTATTCCTTTTGGAGCTCTTCCCGGTATAGGCAGGCCCAATTTAGCCAACTTTGCAAAATACTTCTGCAATCTGCTCGTCACTTGCACTGGAGTTCTGGTACCTAATGCTTCAGCTATTTTTTTATACCTCCTAAATTCGACAGGCTCTTCTGGATAGATTTCTAGCAATTCTTCTAATCTCTTCTGTTCCTCACACGACCACAACTGGTTGAAAGTTTCAGGTTTACTATTTGTGAATACACGGCCCCTTACTTTGATATTATAATCTAATTCTTCTTTTGATGGCTTGCTCTCATTTGGATTGTCTTTACTTGGGGATGTGTCAATGTTATACTTACTCCAGTCTATACTAGGGAGGTCTTCAATTACCTGACGGGATGGAAAATTGATTTTACCTGCTTTCAAATTCTCTACAAACAATAAAGGATCTTCTAAGGCCTTGGTCTCCGCATTTGAGATTTCCTCAATATCTTTCAACGCTTGTATCTTTTGAGCTTCCAACTTAACAATATATTTTAATAGCTCACAATAATCTTTATTACTTCGTATGGCAAGGTGGTCTGTTTCAAAGGCAAACTCACCATCTGTTTCTTCTGTAATTTCAGGCTCAGGATCTTCCATAATTTATAGCTAAAAAACAATAATAATTGTACAGTTTACTGTAAAATGCTATCAAGCGTAAAATTACCAGAAAGTCCTAAGAAATTAGGGATTAAAATAAAAAATAAATTTAATAGCGTGCACAACAAAAAATACAAACCTGAATACAGGAGTTCTTCACTTGAAGGATGGAATAATCGGTATGTATATTAAGCATTAATATAGTCTTACTAGGACGTAAAAATTAAACAATATTTACTTCATAAATCATCGTTTTATCACCGCATTCCGCATCAAAATATTTAAGAATTAAGATTTACATCAATTGACATTTACATTTTACATACAATTTCAATGTCAAAGTCACTCACGCTACACACATCAATGTCAAAGAAACGAACCAATGACAGTTTATCATGACGTGTGATGTGACCGTAGATAGATGTTACTAAAAAAAGAAAGTAATTATAAACAGTGGACAAGAATTATTGCGCTCTAAAACTTTTACTCACTCTTAAATATTATACCAAAAAATTTGAGGACTATGCTCAAATATTGTGTTATAAAAACTTACTGTAAAGGTACGCAAGTGTTTTAAGCGCCATCTGTGTGCAATATATATCAACTTCTCGTTCTTCGCATTCATCGTTCATCTCTATGTAGTTTTATGTTAGTGCTCTTATGTTACAATAGATGGCGCTTTTAATTTTATCATGAATTCTGCATATTTCATGATTTATATTGTAGAAGTCTGATCAAGTGAATAATGAAAAATGGATCGCTACTGATTTAACCTAACGCTGACCTTTTGATTTTATTCTTAGAAGGTAATTTTAATATTATAGTTTAATATGTATAAATAACGTTACATATTTTGAACTTAAAACGGAACACATACACTATTCTATGAAAGGTTTATGAATATTTTATGAAATATTTTATGATTGATTTTAGTACTGTTATTATTTCATTTTCTTGTTTTTTATAATAACATTATAATGCACGAGATTTCTCTCTAAGTCTACTCAAATTAGTGTACGAATAACTGAGTGTGAACCTCTATGAATATTCCCAAACAAAAATAGTTTAATTACCAGTATTGATTTTGACCTTTTTTTTTTGATGACGCAGCGGAAATTCTTTACGACCATACCAGGGCCTGGGTAGGCGCGCTGGCGTGTGTGGGTACCCAAATAGGGCACCCAAATGCGAGTCCCCACTCGCATTTGGGTGCCCTACCCCACTAAAACCGCTGCGTGAGCCTTCAGCCGCTATATTTGCCGGATCAGCGACAGACTGGTCCCGGCAAGACCAGATTCTCCACAATAGGGGGACTGCCCGGCTACGACTTGGCAGTCCCCACGACGTCGTGTCTTAAGCTGGACCCGGGTTCCCATCCCGAGCACAGGGGCTTTATTGAAGGCGCATTAAATAGCGCCTCCGACGCACCCCCGTTCGTCGTCTACGGGGGGAGGCTACATCAGCGGCCTCCTCTCTCACCCGTTCGTTGGCCTCCTTCTGGGACATCACTGTCTCGCAGAAAGAGGCCATTGCCGACCAGGACTCGTCAGAGCCAAGCATCGCGATGATGACGCTCGACAAAGACAAGTCCCCTCCGATGACAGACGTCAAATCATGACGCAAGTATTGATTTTGACCTTCTGCAATATTTGTTATCAAAGAGGCTTTGCACTTTCCTTCGAACTTTTGTTCTCGACAAAAACTTTTTACAATTAATAGGTACCCACGACAATATTATTTTATTATACCATTAAAGATGCGTTGTGCCATGCGGTATTACTGTGCATGGATACCACCGTCCTCCTGATTTCTTCCATCGAACAGCCTCCCAGTTTTCGGAAAGAGGGTTAGAGCAGGTAGAATTATTGGCACTGGTTTGCCATCTTACTTCTCAGTATAGGCAACACAATTACCAAACGCGCTTGCTCAACGTGATAATTATGAGCATATTGCTCAGTATTCTACATTACTATATTATGGTCAGTCAGGATTATAGCGGGTTGGTGAAGATTGATATGAAAGAAAGGCGAATATCAAGCTTTGTTGATTTTAGTGCTAGTTAACGTTATGACTTTGCATCTAGGCTTTGGTCTTTCAGAAAAGTGAGATACGGTCTAACATGCGAGCTGGATGTTGTTTTGTCACTATGTTAGGTTACGGAAGAAGGTAAGTGGACGCAGCTCTACCCACTAAGCCCCGGCGAGTGTCACCAATGCCGCCTTTGGTGATGTGACGGCTAGTTAGACCCTCAGGGGACCAACGCCACCTCCACAGACGGGTTGCCCCGCACCACAGAACAACCCCTCCCAACGTTAGGACAGTACAATGAGATGAGGTTCCCATCCTCGCCCCTTGCCCCTGCTCTTTTGTTCCCTCTTCCTATAATAGGGGTACAAAGAGCCCTCTTGGCTCAATTAGCTTCGCCCAAGGTGTTGGGCTCACCCTAGGCTACTGAGCCCCACCGCCACGACAAGGCTTGAACCACGGTGGGGATCGTCATCAGGCCTATTCTGTCCATTGCTGAACAAAGTAACCCCTCAATGAACGCCAAGACAACCGATCCCTTGCCACTCGCGTCCAACAAGAACGGCCGACCAATATTGTAATTTGTATTATATTATTGTTTGTATGACAATTATTCATAATCAAAAAGTTTCGCCCCATGATTTCCATATTTTTATTTCTTGATTCGTCCTTATACTATAGGCAAACTACGCGCTAGTAGTTTTGGAAATTGTGGGCGTACCGCGTATGTAGTCTGTCGTAATCGCTTTACGTGTCGTATACCACGAGTCCACCAATATTCTACCTAGTGTCAGTCGAACCTGAGTGTAAGTAACTTACAAGTGCGTACATAGACCCCAGCATGTTATCAAATGTGTTGCCTTCAAATATTACTTATTTACTTACTCCGCTGGCTCAACGACCGAAGTGTATCTTGCCCTCCGATACGAGATGGCGTCACCTCGCCCTGTCTATAGCGATCTTCTCCCAGATTACAGCGCCCAGCGTAAGGTTACCTGATGGTCGGGAATCGTCTCGATTCTCCCGATTTTTTTATTGATCTCCAGACTCTAGAAAAATCTTAAAATGTCCAGAGAAACGGATATTTCTTAAATGCCCTACGAAAAAGAATTTAAAATACTTTTTCTTGCTAATATTTTCTTTTTTCCGGCAATAATCCTCAAATCCCGATTATTTGATTTTTTTCCCGATATTATTAAATTCTGATCTGGCAACGCCAGCCCAGCGTAGGTCTTTTAGCACTTGTTCCGACGCTTCCGATGGTATTTGAGTCGGTCAACCGGTCGGCGACCGCTGGGCTGTCCCTCATAGTCTTTCTTTACCGCCCTATCAACTGGCACTCTCTTGAGATTGCCAGCGAAGTCTAGCGGACTCAACTTCTCCTGTGTTGGGCTCAGACACCATATCTTTAAGATCTTGAATTTCCCGCAAGCTTCCATTTTCCCTATGTTTTCAAATATTCCTATATAAAAAATTGAAAAAAAAACCACATTTTTAATATATGTCTAACAGGCTAAATATATAAAAAATATATGATAATATGACTAATCCACCAAACCGTGTCACCTTATTGGTTGTAGAATGTCACAGCATTAATGAAAAGGCCAGAGCCTTTTGATAACGCGAGTAGACAATTTAGGGCCTGTAATGAGAGCTCTGACGCTTGGCTGACGCAAATCACAATTAGATGAGACATTACATTACAGACATGTATGATGTATCCCATTGTATTATCACAGTGTAAATGAAATTATATTATGTATGAATGTGTATTTCAATCATACGTGTTGTGTGTTGTTATAGTGACCGTACTAACGTATCATCTGACAGTGATTGTATGGATTCTGAAATGTAAATTAATTATGTACCTTATGTTTGGTAAATACGTGTGCTTTTTACTTTTTAAAGCTTGAATGAGGTATGAAAAATTTATTATACTACCTGGGGGCACGGCAGTGCCAAGTCGGGCGCATGCTATTTATTTTATTAAACATACTTTATTAATGTATTATGTTTATTAAATGTAAAATTATATTGAAACAACTTTTACGGATTTCATCCTGGTCTATTTATTCCGTGACCATTGTTGCTGTAGTATCCGAAACGTCGGTCATGGAAAAAACTAAATAAACCGGGATAAAATCCGTAAAAGTTGTATCATTTTACTTTTAATAAACATAATACAGCAGTAAAGTATGTATTATAGTATTATAGTGAAAAATATATTATAGTGAAATAATTATAATATCTATATTCATATCTACGGAATGAAAATACATATTATTATATTTAATACTTTTTAATAATTTTATATTAATACACATCCATGACCCTGGAACACAGAAACTTTTTTTGTTCCCTGGCAAGATTTAAACCCGCTACCTTCGGCTTGAGCGCCAACGCGTTAACCACAGAGGTCGTCTTATAACAAATGTTACCGAACTCATTCAAGCTTTAAAAAGTAAAAAACCAATTGAAATATAATCAGACTAACTGGAAAATGCAGCCGCTTAACTCTTACTAAGGATTGTAAAAAATATAGGTACGTATTTTCGTTGTAAATACAATAATATGTCGATTATTATTATTTTATAAGATTCAGTAAAATTTTCTCAGTAGGGCTATTCTGTAAGGTTGTTTTCGAATCTCGAAAGCGGAATCCGCGGTGATATGTCGAATTTGACGAATTTGTATTCTTTAAAACTCGACTCTACATCAATAAAGTTCGCTTTCGAAGTGAGCGTAAATTGAGCTCTATTGTGAAGCTCGACATCGAAATGATTTTCACAGAATAGCCCTACTGATTATAATATAGTATGCTTTATTTATATTGTAAGTAGGGCGCCATTCGTGGAATTGCTAGTGGACTTGGCGTGTAAGCCTTGATAAGGCTGAATCTGTCGGGCGCAGATGTCGAATCTACATAACTACCGCTTTGTTAGATTATGTCAACAACACATTATTACTTGTTATATAACGAATTTAATTATAATAAAGGTTATTATCGACCGAGAAACGGTAACTATGTTTTACACCCAACTGCGCGACCTAAAATTTGAGAAAGGACTTTCAAAATAAATTAACAATTCTATAACCTTCCTTTAAATAAAGGCTATGAAATGTTTTTGTTATCAAGGATATTGTACTACCAGTGTGTAGGAATTGCAGTTCCTTCGCCCGCTTCGCCTTCAATTTACAGCCGTATCCAAACTGGCGATGTTAATTTTTATAGCAAGGGGTCGGCCGTCTTGGCGTAAATTAACAGAGGCTTATGTTCAACGACGGATGGAAGCTGATGATGATGATGCCACTTAGGGCGGTTTTCAATATTCCATCTATCTTAATATTTTCTTATCTATCTTCAAATTTTGACACATTTTCTTACAAAATCTGTCAAAATTTTAAGATACCTATATGAGAAAAAATTAAGATATACCTGTAGAATATTGAAAACCACCGTTAGTCAACACATAGGTACCATTAAAGTGGTGAAAGTTTTTTTTTATGAGTAATTTCGATTACCTCAATGAAAACCTTATATATTACTTCATTATTTTAATATAGAAGTTACTCACTGAAAAGTAAATAACTTAATTTTCTAGGAATCATGATTTAGTTATATCCCCGTAAATCTTACTCACATCTCACTAATTACAATAAACTCTTAATTAATTTCATCTCGTAGTAATATAACAGTTTTATTACAATTAAATATGTTACGTAACTTCTCCAAGTGAAGGCTTAAGCTTCAATACAATGCCCCTTGCGTATTGAAACTGAAGTCTGAAATGAAAGGAAACCAGGTCGCCGACGAGGTTACTCTGTCGTTAAGATTTACTATGGAGGCTGTGGGCCACGCTTACGAATGGTGCGGAGTAAAAGTTTATATTTCTAGCATAGTAATAGTATAGACTATAGACCAAAAATATAATAGTGTAGACCAAAAAAAATTGGTTGCCTGTAAAGTCGGTATACGGGCGAAAGTTTTACGTGACAACGACTTTGAGTGACGCGTGCCTCTCACTCGCTCTCATTGTGAGCGCATAACGTGAGCGGAGCGTAACGCAGTTTCTTGAAGTGTCACCCGGCAAACCAATTTATAAGACGTTGTCACGTCAATAAGCAATTAAGGTTGCATATTAGATAGTATATTAAACGGCATATAATTTTTATCAATTCATGTTAAACTTTTTAGTAAGTTTTACTCGAAAAAATATCCAACGCAATTTAATGACCTCGAAATGGCTTCACCGGTTTTGATTATAAGAGTGGACCTCAAGTGGATAAGTGAAAAATTACTTCAAAAAACCACATCCAAAATTTTTTTTTTAAACTATTAACATGAATTCACTATAATACCTAATATAATTGTAAATTCGAATCGTGAATTGAATATAATAATAAGGTACTGTGGGGCGTGGGCCCAACGTTGGGGAACACCGAGCTAGACTATATCTTGCCAAATAATACGTTCGAAAAACATATCTTTTCTTTTCTGCAGTCAAAGAAGGAAAGAATAAGCTTAATTTGACATAAAACACATAAATGATAGCGTGAAATACAAGGGGCAAAAAGGTCAAAAAGGCAATCAGCTCAGCATATTGCGACTGCGCTAATGACAGACGCGTAAATAAAGTAGTATTAAAATAAAAAATAATTAATATTAATTAGACGACCTCTGTGGCTCAGTGGTTGGCGCGTTGACGCACAAGCCGGAGGTAGCGGGTTCGAATCTCGCCAGGGAACACAAAAGTTTTCTATGTTCCTGGGTCATGGATGTGTACTAAATTTGTGTATTATATAATAAAAATCTTAAATATTTGTACTAATACAAAAGTATTAAATATATGTATTTCCGTTGTCTGGTACCCGTAACACAAGTCTCTTCGAGAACTTACCACGGGACCAGAATATAGACGTGGTGTATAAGCGTCCATAGATATTATTATTATTATTATAATTGACTAGTATAATAGCAGTCTGGTAAATAATGATGATGACAACTCATTTTTCTTCATCATCCATCCGGAACCAATCTATATATCAATTGATAGAATCCGATATGCAATCCCGAGCTCTCTTACACAACCTTTATCAATCCAATTAACACGAACAACTGGCGCTTTCATTTGAGCTCACATACACGTGCACGTGAGGTCTGAACAGTTTTTGCAAATAGGAACATCTAATCACTTATATAATAAAATTCAGGGACATTTCAAAATATAATAAAGGTATTATCGGCTAGGTACCTTTTATATACGTTTCAAAAAATATTTATATGTCTTATATATGAACTAACATTGCAACTACTTACCGAAAAGTAACAACAATTACAGCGAACAAAAGGGGAATTGGAAAGTCTCCAAGTTCGACAATTGTCTCATTTCACCCAATTTACCGACTAAAATAGTCCCGAACTAGAGCATTCTTGAGATGTTGATTGCACAGGGCTCCTAGAGTTTCTAGAAACGTCCGCGCTGAAAGCCTTTTAAGGAACAATTTTACAGAAATCCATAGTAGATGACCTTATGATAACTTACACCCTTAAAAGCTACTTTGAAGTTCAGAATCTTTAAAGTACTTTAAAACAAAATCAAACGGTTATAAAGCAATGGATATGGCCCATATGGCCCCACAGGCTGAGAGCTCCTTCTTTCGAAATGTGTCTTCGTTAGCAGGAATTTAAAGGATACAATATAGTCTTCGTTTCAGTGGAAAAATCTAAGGGCCCCGATGCCCCTGGTTAAACCGGCCCTGGTCTCACATTGGCATCACCGGTGGCAACCCTAATTGAAGATACGACAGACTTGTTTGTATCAAAACTTTGAAACTTGTTAGAGAGTTCAAATAATAGACTTTTATTATTTATTTTCTGTGACGGTTCATGAAAGTTGAACATTGTTTGTGAAATTAGGTCCTCACCTTTTCCAGGGATACGGTGGAAAATCACGATTTTACGTATGGGATATATTTATGGTTCCATCTCTCGATTTTTGGGAAATTTGAGAAATGTTTTTTTTCATACTGACTTAAATAAACCTGATTATGAACATAGTGGGAAAAAATCTTATTTCTATAGTAATTCGTATCTTCATTTCTTCCATAATAACAAATAAAACATATATACAGTACACATACATAAATAAAAAAAACTTTTTATTTTATATGAACTGTACCTATAATTATGCTCGCCCAACTTTTTATTTCTAGCGTCAAACCGTTTTCCTGTGTTCTGGGAAGCAAAACAGTGTAGGCAAAATGGATGAAATATCTGGGCCTCGCTTACTAAAAATATGGCAGATCTTTCCTTCAATTTGTTTATATTAATTAACATTGTAATGACATTGTAATTTTATATAGTAAAGTAAAGTCAACCTTTTATGTCCCACTGCTGGGCACGGGTCTCCTCCTTGAAATCAGGCGAGGAGGGTAATGGGCCAATAGTTCACCGCGCTGGCCCAGTGCGGGTTGGTGAACTTCACATAAGTACCTTCAAAGACTTCAATCTCATTAGGCATGCAGGTTTCCTCACGATGTTTTCCTTCACCGGTGAGCGAGCGATGGTCTCGTGTTTGGGGTGCACTTAGAAATTAGAAAAACCCATTTCAAGGCACACACGGGGGGGTCAGGATCGAACCCGGACCTCTCGCATAAGAGGCCGAGCCCATCCACCACTGGACCCCCGTAGCTCACATTTTTTTAATTATTTTTTTGTTTTTTATAAAGTGTACTTTACAATTAGATATTGATCGGAAATTTCGTCTATCTCAACCAACTACAGTATTTAAAATCATTCGACTGCAACGAATACATCACTCTTAATCGCATGCGTTGAAGCGTAAATCATAATCGTTATATTGAATGTATTAGTAATGAAACAGGCATAACGGAACGATTAACAAACTGCGCACATCATGCATGATACAATAGTATTGCGTAACCAATTAGTGTAATTATATGCAGGCGTGAACACGATAAAAGGCTTTCTTTGATTCCAACCGACGCCGAACGATAACCAAATTCACACTCCGATAATAATTTACAGCGAGGTTTTATACTCTGATTAAAAAAAAAAAATTGGAAGTTTTTTTTTATATATCATAGGAGGGCAAACGAACAGTCGAAGCCTTGCGACTATCGACGCCCATACATCCACATAACCAGAAATTATGCAGATGCGTTGCCTTCCTTTTCCCTATCCCCCCCTATGGGCCACCGGAAACTCACAAATGAAACAGCTTAGCAGCAGTCTTTACGTCGATTTCATGTGAGCGAGAGGTTCCTCCCGTGCCGGGCCAGTTTGGCTGCAAAGCAGTATGGCAACCGTTACTAAATGTTTATGGCAATTTTGGGTAATAAGATAAAATGGTATGCTTCGCTGCTGGAAAATGCACTGCATATACCTCTTATCGAAATTCAGCATAGAAATTTGACGGAGGAAACAAGCAGGGAGGAAATAACCCAGCTTACACGCGCAACCATCCATCCATGTTACCCTACCTCCGAACATGGAAATAATTTAGAGTGACAAGGAATCGGCATTTTGGCGTTGCCATTGAGCGGACGGTAAAGACTGATTGATGATGAAGCTGCTAACTGAATATCTAAAGGCTTTTGAGCATTATTATATCAAACATTCGTTCATACTTCCGAAAGCTTGCATAACAACATGGTAACACCATTCTACCAAGAAGTCGGACATTATGTTCCGTGTCTATAATTTGTATACATTGCTTTGCTTACGTCATGATAATCATTGGCTATTCCTGATCCTAGTTTCAGTAATGGGAATTGTTGGTAATACTATTACCAACAATTCATGAAAAATTATGAAACTTTGTACACATATTTTCGGAGGTACTAGAAGTAACATAGGGTAGATTTAAAGAAAAAGGACTTTTTTTATAGCGCGGACGTAGCCGCGGGCAACAGCTAGTATATTATAATTACGAATGAATGAGTAACTATCATTAATTTATTACGTATAATAACAATTTTACGCTAAGGTAGACTAAGTCAGCCATTAACCAGGTGAGAAGACGATTTCCGTGCAGTGGCCGGTCCGTGTTGGATCTGAGTGGCGATCGATTCCTGATCGCATTGGCGTTAATTGAGGGGCTTTTTTTAGCAGTGGATAAAGATTGATTAAGAATATAAAGATTAGCAGGGTATTTAACCTTTCATGTATTATTCATGTATCCTACTAATATTATAAATGCAAAAGATTTTGAGGATGTTTGTTACTCTTTTACGCAAAAATTACTGAATAGATTTTGATGAAACTTCACGATAATATAGCTTATATATCAACAATAACACATAGGCTATAATTTATCTCCATCATCCCACGGGAACGGGAATTACGCGGGTGAAACCGCGAGGCGCACCTAGTTTAAACTATATCAGAAAATACCCATTCGAACTATCATAATATGCTTATTTTTGTATAAGATATATATGAGGATAGTCAAACATGGAATCTGGTATGGAATTTTCCAGAAAAGAAACATGTTGGACACAAACGAAATCGAAATAGCTTGAATCTTGATATTCATAGAATCCTCTGGACTGGACGTTGTCTAATCATCAAAGGACAACTTTTCAAACGAAGCTACTGTATATTAAAGTCATAGGTTATTTTGACCTTTCCTTTGTAATGCAAACATAATTTTAGTTTCGTAAACAAGTGTATCCTACATATTATTTTAGTTCCAAGTATTCGCATAGGCAATTACCAAATTGTTTACGCGACGTTCGTTATCATTATCATTTCGTTTCGTTAGGTATCATTATCATTTCTTTTTCACACAAACACACACTTTTGGACACAAACATCTTTTGTTAAACGCTTTCAAATAAAACCAGACACTCGACTTAGATCATTGCCTTAATTTCAAGACACTACTTGCCTATCTAGCCACCATCCATCCACCATCCACTACCCACCATCAGTCGGTGTTAAAGCCACTTAAGTCACTTAACGATTACTAAGTCACTTAACGATTACTAATCGTAGAGTCTACATCCTGAGGATGCCTCGGTGTCAGGGTGAAACGTGCGTAGATTTTATGGTGGTGGTATTTTATGGTAGTGTGTGTGGTAGTGGTGCATGCGATTGTACGCATATGCAGTGTGGTAATGGAGGGCGATGCTATATGCATGCATATGCGTGCAATTACACATTTACTGTAAAGACTGCATGGTTCGCGGGATATTGCTAATTAATATATAATTTAATATCTCTTTTTAAAATGGATTTCCGCAAAGTAACGCCTGATTCTATTAACCACCACAAAGGTGTCCATTTTAAGTATAGGTAAGTTACTGACAGAAGTTCTGCCATGTGAATGTTTTTGCGACAACCCTATGGCGTTATATTTTTAAGCGTTTATCGCCACTGAGCTTTGGAGCGTTTGCCACTTGTCTAGAGGGGCTGTTCTGTCCTTTCTACCCAAGCTATTTCACTGAAGAAATAACAGGATGTTACCGGTTTCGGTAAAATTCCTTCATTGTCATTAAGGCCGGAACCGCACGTTTGTGACTTGCCGCAAGCCTCAAGCCTTCACAAGTCACAAGCATGCGGACGCGGACTTTGGTTCCCTTTGGCTTGTGCACAATACCGACACTCGTCGCGTCGGCCACAAACCTTTGCAAACCTACGCAAGCCAAGACAAACTCTGTATCCGCACGTTTGAATTTGTGAAGGCTTGCCAAGCCTCGGCAAACGTGCGGTTCCGGCTTTAAATATAGTACTTTACTCACTGTTGGGTTAAACCCAATCTTCCAATAAAGGTTTCCTTTCCGATGAATTTGACCCGGGGAATTGTAGGGTCTTAGTACGGCCACTTATACAGTCGTGAGCCGCGTACTGAGAACTTAAAGCCGCTTAACCCACTATCCTTCGTGTCAATATTCTCGGGAACTATTGCGTAATGAACGTCGATAGCGTCTCTGCTCTATTGGGTTTTGAGGTATGGACCATAAAATGACGGATACTTGTAGGATCGTACTATTTTTCATTTGAAACGTAAAGTTGATTGAAACTATTTGAAACGATACATTTAACATGTTTTTTATCTTTATTTCGCGGAGTTCCATATTTCAATATTGTCCACTGAGAATTACTGAGAACATAGATCTCTCAATGGACACAAAGACCACCGAAACCTTGACGCTCGAAAATAAAAATACTATATTTGATTAAATATTTAATTCTAACTTTGAGGATTGAAAAAAGATCCTTAGGGCCTGTTTCACAATCTCCAGTTAAGTTCCCAATAGGCTATCGGCAACATATTTGACAGATATTTGACAGACACTCCATACTCTATCTGTCAAATATGTTGCCGATAGCCTATAGGGAACTTAAAGGGAGATTGTGAAACAGGCCCTAAAAGTAGGCAATTTACATAATTAATATAAGAGCGCTAACATAGGAATAGACTATAGAGTGGAAACAAATTCCATTCTAAAATCAAATCTGTGGGTGACACTATTTTACTACTCTTTGTATATCAAACTCTGTAATTTTTGGTAATGAAAGCGTTTAATAATTAATAATTGACCTATTTGACTATTTGACATCATCATCATCATCATTCATCCGTTATTTGATATAGAGTGATGTCAAAATGATTTGTTGCTATATTCAAAAAAACAACTTTTTCGGAAACCATTTAGAGTATGAGTCAGACTCGTGCTGTTCTTATACAAAATTTTACATCAAGTGTAACAATAAAGTCATAATTGTATGACATCCGTCTTACACATGTATCCTACACAGGTACTTCACATGTACACAATATTCTTCATTATCGTCGATTCAGCCGTTTTACCGTTATCAGCTTATTTGTTAGCTGCGTGGGTATTTATATGGGTATTTATTTTAGTTGCACACATATATGTATGACCTAAAATTTGAAACAAATTTATTATGAATGCTAACATCTACACACAAACGACACAAATTTTAAAATAAAAACGAAATGAAACATTATAAAAATCCTAACGCAATTTAAAAAGACAAGATTAATATCTTACATTGAGCTATCAAATGCATAGGTTAACTTTTCAATAAGGCAATATTATCTTTTCAATAAATAATTAACATTGCTTTGTTTTCTTTTGTTGAATCTCGCTTGCAGTTGGCAATATTATAACACTCTAAAATTATATGGTCATTATTTCCACGCCGCCGCATAATTCTGAATATATTCAGTACGCTATATTTCACTTGCATGCGACATAATCACGAAAAGTAAGTATTGAAAAAAAAACCTCTAAAGTAGGCAATTTATATCATGAACGCATCAAAAGAGTTAACAAAGGAAGTAAGAGTGATAATAAATTCCATCCAAGATCGAATCTGTGGGCGCCAGACTATTCTAGAGCTCATCTTCAAAGCATTCAAGTATAAGATAAAAGCATATATTTTTTATTTCATGACATGAGCGATTTTAAAAATATATTCAGGATAACGACGATCTCTGTGGTTCAATGGTTAGCGCGTTGGCGCACAAGCCGGAGGTAGCGGGTTCGAATCTCGCCAGGGAACACAAAAAAGTTTCTGTGTTCCTGGGTCATGGATGTGTATTAAATATGTGTATCATATAATAAAAATCTTAAATATAAGTATTAATATAAAAAGTATTAAATATATGTATTTCCGTTGTCTGGTACTCGTAACACAAGTCGCTTCGAGAACTTAGCACGGGACCAGATTGACATGGTGTAAAAGTCCATAGATATTATTATTATTATAACTTTCTTAATATTCTATATGCTAGTACAACGTGGATAGTTAGTTAGAATTAATATGTAATTAAATATAGTACAGTAAATAGATCTGTCGTATTCGCGTTCATTAAGAGGGACCTACGTTCAGCAGAAGATAAATAATTTTATTTGTTAAATATCATAAGGTAAATATCATAAAAACCGAAGTAATATCTATTAAAGTTTGCCTCATTATACTGAGTGAAATTCACGAAAGTTTTGACAGTGTTGTTAGTTAATGTAAGGACATTATTATATTTGATCTTCTATATTCTGGAGATATTTATTATGATTCTGTCGATATAATAAAAACATTATGATAATATAAACAGTACATTGGAAAAGTATAAATCAACTTCAACAAGGATTATTTATCACAAAAGTTATTACATAAATTAAGTAAATGCAGCTTTCGCAAAAAACATTGTTAGTGGAGACATTTCATTGGCTTAAGTCTAAACTTAAGATAACCAAGTCGATAAAACGGCTTAGTCTATAATAATAGGGTACCAAATCCCTGACATAACAAACAAAATGCTTATTTTGTTGATTCTTATTTAGTTACATCATTTTTGGGACTTAGTTTTTTATGTTACTTTTACGCTGTATAGACAAACAGGCACACAAGGTAAGTGATTTGCATCGCAAATAATTAATGGACCACTCATTCATTACTTAAATGTCCTGAGGTGTAAAATGGTGAGTTATTACACAGTTTTATTTATTTATGAGTTATTACACAGTAGCTGTTTCACAAATGAAATGCAATGAGTGGTGGGTACGCTGTACCACACGGTAGCAGACGAGCGCACGGCGTAGTATGTAGATTGTAGATCTATGTATAACTACATAGATCTGTACCGATTGATATAAATATAGTGTCTTATAATCTGGCAAGCCAAAATACAAATAACAAAAACTCGCAAAATAAAAATACATTAGTTTTACAGTAATGAGTAGAGTTACTTTTTAGGCGCTGTGTCATAAACAGAAATGTTTCCTATTATTTCGAATTCCTTGTAAGTTTCTCCCTTTCAATTTGGTTACTCCTCCCCGGAACAGAATGGCACATTTTTGGCAATGCTCTGGCAATAAAGCGGGCGTTGGCACGACCTGTTTATTGACCTACATCTCGAATGCAACTGTACGCAGAATTGTAAAATAGACGTTATTAATGTAACTTGAAAAAATATGTAAAAACAGTTTCAATATAATATTTTATATTGATGTAAAAAGTTATTGTACACTATTCCAAAAAAAAAATGAGACAGATAATTTGTGGATTTGAGTTTATCTATACAGAATATGACAGGTAAACATTTAACATTTATAGGAAGAAGATAAAAACTACTGTAATTTTGAACCTACTCGTGAAATTCAACTTAAAAAAAACAGACGTTTTTTATGATCAACAAAATGTTGGAAGTTAACAAAACACTCTGTTTCTTAAGGTTACTGCAATTAATACTCTGCTAATTAAGCTTATTCGGTGTATTGCCTAGTATTTACCAAACTTCTTTCATCATAATCATCATCATCAGCCTTTATCCGTCCACTGCTGAACATAGACCTCCCTCAATGAACGCCTTCTTTAACATATAAATAATATTTTTTTTTTTTTTACCTTGAACGATAATTTAATCGCGTTATTAGCCTTGATCATATAAATTTTATGATAATCCGTGAAATCAGTATAATAAAAGTTTGTCGCGCTTTATGCTACAATAAATATTATAATAAACCCACATACACCCTCTACGTACGATATTTATTCACATAAACATATTTATTATATTAACTTGGGTAAGATAACGATCTTTAGGTATAAGTCAGCAAACTATATACAAAGAGGTCAAAGGATAATGATAAACAGGAGCTTATAGATATTTTTATTTTAATTGAGGTCCCGATATTTCAGCATTTTCAATCGCCATGATCACGGGAACACTGACACGAAAAGAAACGGGAGTTTCTTCCCGTGCATTCCCGGAGTGCCTGTTCCCGTTAGGCAGACGAGTCACGGGATGGTAACTCGTCAGCATGAGCTATGAACTTGAGCAGGGTAACGTAGGACTAGCCCAGGTAGCTTATACATCCCAACCATGGTTCAGGCCTTGGTGTGGCGGTGGGACTTAGTACCCTTGGGCGAAGTGAATAGAGTTGAGGTGACTCTTTGTATCCCTATTATAAGAAGAGGGTACTAAAGATCAGGGGGCAAGAGGTGAGGACGAAAACCTTGTGTTATTCTGATGTATAAGCTATAATATTATTGTAAAGTTTCATCAAAATCGATTCAGTGGTTTTTTCGTGAAAGAGTAACAAACATCCATACTTACTTTCGCCTTTATAATATTAGTAGGACTAGTAGGATAGTAGGATTGCGTCATGGCACGGCATGGCACGGCCGTAGCCAGGTCAAATTGGTGGTAGCGATAGCCCGGGGGATTCTTAGTACCCCCTGTCCCACTGTAACCTAGGCTGCTGCCGTAGCCAGGAATAGATGGTCATGATCATGGTGGTGGTGGTGGTGATGTTGATGATGATGATGATGATGATGATGATGATGATGATGATGATGATGATGATGATGATG
This sequence comes from Lycaena phlaeas, assembly GCA_905333005.2. NCBI lineage: Eukaryota > Metazoa > Arthropoda > Insecta > Lepidoptera > Lycaenidae > Lycaena > Lycaena phlaeas. The sequence continues at coordinate 4,731,532 of HG995170.1, read as the reverse complement.
ATGATACCTACAACAGATCTTGAGTTCGTGATCACATTACACGGTCTAATCCTATTGCCATCACAATTTATTCTTATTTTAATCAAGTTTACATAGTCGCGGCTTTTTCAATTACCTGACGTTATTTACGGATCCGATGTTATTTTTTTTGCTCCCGTGAACTTCATGCATAAACAAAAGTGAAGATAAAAATAAAAGTCAATCGACTTGACATTGAAACAAAGCAAAAATATTGTCCATAATCATTTTTAGGCTAGATTAAAATGTTAACAATTACCTAAGCTAAAAAAAATTGACTTACGACATATTTAGTAACAGCAGCGTCCTCCGGTTTCACCAGCATATTTCGAATTCCCTTGGGAGTAACGGGGATAAATTGTGTGTTATTCTGGTGTCAGATGTATAAGCTATGTTATTTTAAAGTTTCATCAAAATACATTCAATCGTTTTTGTGTTAAAGTATAACAAACATACGTATTTTCGCGTTTATAATATTAGTAGATAAAAGGCGTCACAATTACATATTTGACCAAAACAAAAACAAAAAAAAAAATTAAAACAATCCTGAAATGAAATCAAGCAGGTATCTAAAAATACTTTAACATAATATGAAACAATCACATTTCTAATAATAATATAACCGTTTTACAATTTAATATTGTATTAACATGCGATATACTTACACAAAAGACCCATATTAAGATATTATCACACAATGATACGGCGTATAACCTAATTTAACCCCGCATACCATTAATCATCAGCTGAAAGGAGGTTGACATTGACATAAAAACGCTGGCACATTGTACCGAGGCTCGCTTGTTACAGAAAGGTTACCACGAACTACGAAGCGGTCTTCAGTCGCGAAGTGGCATCCGTCGGTGACGCATCACAAAAAAGCCCGAAACATCGCAAAGTTACGTGCTTATTTTGTTGGGACTTATTCAGCAGATTTTATTCTTAACTTTGTGTAAACCAATTTTGATACTAGTGATGTAGCGTTTGACCTGCTTCCGTTAAAAAGTGGACTCCAAAAAGTTAAGGGTAAATAAAAATAACTTTTGTGACATGTGATGATTGTATACTTGGTTTTTTTTTCATGGTGACAAACTCGGTCCGTATTTGTGGCATTAGTGACTAACGGAATCAGATCGAATGGTGTGCGATGGTGGCGCGATGCTGTGCCTCGAGTCTCTGATGACGAGGTGGCGAGAGAGGGGGGAGCGGGGGGAGAGACGGGCGCGCTCCCGGAGCCTCTGCTCGTCGGCTGCTGATGGTAGCCTTTTGCAATTGCTGCACAGGAGGGCCAGTAGCGCCATGTAAGTTTCAAATATTCCCCTATAGTAGAGGAGCTAGCGCTCAAGACAATTCCATGAAATAACTATGCTTTGTAAAAAGCTGTCTTGGCTAATGGCTAACTGGTTTATTTTCTGGGGTAACGTTGCTTTTATTTATACCAGTTTGCCTATCAGATGGTATAAGTGATGATAAGCCTTCATTAATTTTAATTATTAAATGAAACATTAATGGAATAAACCAAATTTAATTAATAAAATCCGTCAATCGAGTAAAAACTAAATATCATAGGATTTAGATTTTAGTTACGACGATTTTCTACTATATCAACATCTGACCTGACACAGCCCGCGACCTGACTATCAAAAGGCTTAGTGGATCGCAAAACAGGCTTATGGGTAAGCCCTAGACCAGGTTGAGTGTCACGCGATTTCTAGATATTTAATTATAATTGAACTAAACTATAATAATTGGTGAACTGGAAAATTTATCCCATTCATAACTGAAAATTGGTACTATACTAGTGCTATAATATTTATTGATAACATAATATAAATTTAATTAAATAACATATCTGACTCGTAAAAATGTGACAAATTATTATAATATTAATAAAAAGTAAAAACTATTATAAATTCCGTTAACATGTGCCAGTGGCAGAAAGCTGTATAAATATAATAATTGGAGTGATTAAGCTATAGTAGTAGCACTACATACAGTTGCTATACAAAAATAACCTTCTTAACATTATAAGCGCGAAGGTTTGTATGCATGTCTGTCTTTCACGTAATAACTGAATGTATTTTAACTTCATAATAATATAGTCAATACATTAGAATAAAACAAAGGCTAAAATTTTTACTAACTCGTTCGGGAACGGGTAGTATGTGGATGCGTCTACGGCACTAGTAATTATAAGTGTCATTATTATTTACTTCAAACTTATTTCAAGAAAAAAAAATACTTAGGGCCTGCTTCACAATCTCCAGTTAAGTTCCCAATAGGCTATCGGCAACATATTTGACAGATAGAGTATGGAGTATCTGTCAAATATGTTGCCGATAGCCTATTGGGAACTTAACTGGAGATTGTGAAACAGGCCCTTAAAATACATTACTAAATTAAAAAAAACTTTATATCAATTTACAATTCATCCGAGGTTTAATAAGTTGATAGACAAAAGCATCGTGTAAATCGTGAACTAAAACTAATGCGGGCACAGCTATTTTATCAAACGATTCTTCCAAGCAGTAAAAGATTTCGGTTTAAAGTAATAGGGGCAAACTAATCAGGTAAATTGTCTTTATTAGCGCTAAATCCAAAACGTACGTTGTTCCTGCGAAGTTTTATGTTAGTTGGACAGGCAAACGTTTGAAGGCAACACTTTAAGGTAGTTAGCCAACGTCACCCATGAAGGAAACCAATTCCCCCGATACTTGGCCATTTATCTATTGACGAAATATGTTACGTATACCTAAGGTGTCCACGCGTGCTGTTTTAAGCTGGAATATCCTTAAAGCGATCGCTTATTTATTTATTTATGCTTTATTGTTCCAAATCTAAAAAATCTGATACAATTTGGATACACTTAATGCTAATGCATTCTCTCCAAGTCAACCATAGGGAAAAACAGAGAAATGGCGCAATGAAATTCTATAAATATACGTACACAAAATATTTTATAAATACCACCCATATATATATATATATATATACATACAAATATAAATACTACATACATTCATACATATACTATAAATACAAATGACGAAAATCGTTCAAAATCTCGAGGATTTATTTAATGAAAATTATCAATTTAATTAAGCGTCGATGGCCTAATGAATACGGGATCGGAATCGGTGAAGAAAAACATCGAAGTAAACCTGAACGCCAGACGAGATTGAAAGTCTTTGAAGGCGTGTAAAGTTCACCAAACCGCATTGGGCCAGCGCATCGGTGAACTATGGCCCAATACCATCTTAGTCTGATTTCGAGGAGGAGACCCGTGCCCAGTATTTGGATACATAGGGGTCGATGATTGACTTTACTAAAGCAATTTTCAAAATAAAAATATGAACTGCAGTTCATTATCAATCTTAAAGAAACCACACGATCAATATTAAGGTATATCTAAATCTCTCTCAATCTAGCTCAATAATAAATATAAAGTATAGCAATGTTATAAAAAAATTCTATGTAAAATAATCCAAGTTCACTCAGCCAAACTAATTGAAACATTTCTTTTTTCCTTACAAGGAACATGTAAGTAGGGTATTAAGAGCATTAGAACATATTTTACGAACGTCGGTCAAGATCAACGTTTGGGTCGACCTTCCCAAATAATGATATGTTTTTCACTAAATACCATAGATTGTGTACCTTAATATCGTTTGTACGTTAAAAAATGTCTTGGTAACTGGCTCTTCGGAAAATATAAGAATTAGGGTAGGTATTTGGGTTCCGTACACAAAGGATAAAAACGGGACGCTATTACTGAGACTTCGCTGTCCGTCCGTCCGTCTGTCACCAGGCTGTAATCTGTATCGCATGAACCGTAAAAGCTAAACAGTTGAAAATTAAACAGATTATGTATTTTATTGTGACTATAACAAGTAATACTAAAATAATAATAATAATCAAGGGGACTCCCATACAACAGAGTGTTTTTGGAGGCAAGGAGGTTAAAATTTTCACAGATGTTGCATTTTTATTGCCACAATAATAACAAAAGTATAAATAAAAATAGTATTTAAGGGGACTTCAATAATACAACCAAAGTTTTTATATATCTTTTTAGTACGGAACCTTTCGTGCGCGAATCCGAATCGGACTTGGCTGGTTTTTTGTATTATTTCTTTTTTACTCTTTAAGTAGTCTTCTAATTTTAAATTAATAGAATCTGGGTATGTTTAAAAAATAGAGTAAGAGTTTTGGAGAAAGTTATCGAGCTCTGCAAAATAATTATCTTCTTATTAGGTTAGATATGATAGGAGCCTCCTCCTCCTCCTCTGTTTTGTCTCCCCACCGTGGTTCAAGCCTTGTCGTGGCGGTGGGGCTCAGTAGCCTAGGGTGAGCCCAACACCTTGGGCGAAGCTAATTGTTCCAAGGGGGCTCTTTGTACCCCTCTTATAAGAAGAGGGGGCAAAAGAGCAGGGGGCAAGGGGCGAGGATGGGAACCTCGCCTCATTGTACTGTCCCGACGGTGGGAGGGGTTGTTCTGTGGTGCGGTGCAACCCCTCTGTGGAGGTGGCGTCGGTCCCCCGAGGGACTAGCTAGCCGTCGAGGTGCCCTGTTGCTTGTAGATCCGGGGCACTTCACCAAAGGCGGCATTGGTGGCACTCGCCGGGTTTTAGTGGGTAAAGCTGCGTCCATTTACCAGCTTTCGGGCGCAGCGAGTCCCACATACCCGCCTGGGGGGACCCACTCCCCAGCGGTATGCGTTAGTGCATTTCCCGGCGTAAAAGAAAAAAAAAGGTTGATTTGTCTGTATCTTTTATTGTATGTTTGTGACGCCATTACTCCCCAATTGTGAATGTATTTCCATGATTCTTCTTCTTATTTGAAAGCTAATATATCATAATTTTTAAGTTATTTTCAACAATGATAATTTGATTGACTTACTTACCGTCGATGTGTTGTTCTTTTTTAATAGCGAGTAATGTTATTTTAAAGTTTTAAATCGAGTTTTATTTCCTCTGCTACATGCGTCTTATGCAAGATCTATAAATGACGATGCACCTGGTAAAATAAATACTTACTAAAATAGTCCTGGCCGAACTCGCTTATTTTCATGGGCCACGTTGTCTTGAATACGTTTATCTTCTAATCCTACTAATAGTAGGAACTAATATTATGAATGCGAAAGTTTATAAGTATGGATATTTGTTACTCTTTCACATAAATGCTACTGAATGTATTTTAATGAAACTACAATAATATAGCTCATCAGAATAACACATACTCCTACAGGGATGGGAAATACGCGCGTGAAACCGCGGGACGCTGCTTGTAAAAAATAAACACATATTGTCTTTAAGTAACATTCAGCTATTTCTGCCTCTGAGACTAATTATTACGAAATATGCAATAATATCCTTCCAGCGGTGGTCAAAAAAAGGTTTATAATGATGAATTTATAATATAGACTTTGTAAAGATTTTCAAAAGGTATCAGAAACAAATGTTTCCCATAAATTATGTAATTGTTATCTGTTTTATTAGAATTGTATCTTTCTGTTATATTATAATTGGTAATTAAGTAGATACAACAATATAAATTGTTATGTAAATAATATTTGAAGTCATAGTTTATTTAGAGTTTACTAAATGTTTAAAATACATTCAGTTGAGTTTATAATTAAATAGAGTAGGAATTATTCAAGTCGGATTCACTCCGTTTGTAATCACCTAACAATATAAAAGTGTTAATACAAGAGTCACTGAGCTATATTACCAACTAGCTTTTGCACGCAGCTTCGGCTACGTCAACTAAGATTTAAAACGGGTCTATAACTTAAAAAGAACATACAGACGAATTTATAACCTCCTTCTTTTTTTGAAGTCGGTTAATAATATAGCCTATGTTTACCAGGGATGTAGCCTCCAACAGTGATTTTTTTTGAAAATATTGGCATATTACATTATTATTGTGAAATTATGAAACCAAGAGTCGGGTATAGTAATTTAAATATTTTCATCTTTAATTTTGAGAGTGGACGCTGCGCAGGCCTTACCGCAAGTAACAGCTGGCCTTTAATAATATCTTGTTTGAAATGTTTTATTTATAAACTCGTAATTTAAGGGCAATGTGCCTGATTTAAGCACACTAAAAAGTCTTTATGATTTTTGTGATTTCCGAGGATGTTATTTTGTTTTAAAAATTACTTCAGCATTATCATCACCATCACCACTTTTTATTATACATATAGGTACATAAACAATAGAGCACATATCTATGTCATGTCTATGTAAATATTTGAACCTTAAATCAGACCTTTAAATCGTTAAAAATATGATTTTCAGTGAATCATTTAAGTTGCTTGCTCTTGTAATTACATATTCTGCTTATTTTTTGTGAAATTGCTTTGCTGTTTTTCGAAAAGAAAGGCATCAAAGGAAATAACTGGCATTAAAAATAATTATTGGCACCAAATCTAATAACTGGCACCAAAATTAATTACTGGCCTCAAATCTAATAATTGGCAGCAAATCTAATAACTGGCACCAAATCTAATAACTGGCACCAAATTTAATTACTGGCACTGACACTTAACATTTTACGTCTCACTTTAGCGCCTTATATTACCTAGGGTAGGTACGCTCATGTAAACTAGTCGCTAGACATAATATATAGTGTTTATTAAGTAATTAATGGTTATCAATTAGTTCGACTGTCGTAAACAAGCCATTTACGCCCGTGATATAAAAGTTTTATAGTCCAGTCTAGTAAGTACTGGAGTTTCAATTCCACCGCTCAGTTCGCTACTGCTGCTGACTACAAATAAAACGACATAAAATTCTCCTTGAGTCCGCTGCTTTAACACGATCTGAAAATGGATTCCATGAAATGAATCATAAAATAGTTTCCACTGTGTTTTAAAATATGAATAACATTGTTGAGTTCCCTAGAGTACTTGTATTAATGCTATAACGTATGCGAAACGTTTGGCATGTAAAAAATCTAACAAGCTGCGACAAAATCAGTTGATGATGTTTCACCATAAAGTGTGAAAATCTTGTATTTTTTCAGCGACTGCATCCCGATTAGCATTGATGTCAGAGATGTTGAGAGTCATTGACGATTGATTCAGTGATGTTGGTCATTTGGACGCCTTACGCATTTATTGGTGCGGTCCTGATTATCCTTATCAGGATATTCGAAAAATCTTACCAATTTATTGTCTTGCCATTGGACCTTGAAAAGTGTGCGCAATTAGATAGATAGATAATATGACATTTCTCATCATCATCAGCAACATTTATCCGTCCACTGCTGATCATAGGCATCAATTAATGCCAAAAAATATAAAAGAAGTGGGTTTTCTTAATTTTGGGGAAACGGTAAGTGTTAAAAAAAGAACCTTCGAACAAAAGTTGTGAAACGTGAAATTTTATATAAAAATGTTCTTAAAGCTTTATTTTTTTTAACTATAAAAGTGATTTTCAATGTAGCCTGCATGACGGAGGAAATTAAATGACCAAAAAATCAGAGTTTTCGTTGTTACAGACAAACCATGAACCGAACATATTAATTATATACTCATATTATTTCAGACAACAATTTGGCTATAGCTACTATTACTGTACTGCTACGTTCACTTTAACAATGTTACTTGATTAAAGCTTAAAATTGTCTGCATTTTGGTACCGCACGTGGTTGTTAAATTACTTCGGACGAGTATATTAATTGGATATGAAGTTGCCATATTTAAAAGGATGGCTTTTTAATCCTCGACCAAAGTGTATTACTTAACTATATTTACAATGAACTATAGAGCTTATTAGTATTGGTCGACCAACCGGTCCCTGTTAGATGCGTGTTGCAAGAGGTCGTCGTGGCGTTCATTGAGGGAGGACTATATTCAGCAGTAGACGGATAAAGGATGCTGATGATGATGATAGAACTTTAACAGTGACAATGGTCTAATGGATATGAGCTCGATCTCGGGTGCCGTTTTGATCCTTACTCCTATTACTCCTGTGTGCCTAGAAATGGGTTTTTGTAATTACTACGTGCACTTGAACATGAGACCATCGCTTGCTCACCGGTGAAGGAAAACATCGCGAGGATACCCGCATGCCTGCCTGCAGGTAATACCCTCTAAGTTTGCGACAGTTTGACATGAGTTGATGCTTTTAGTATGAAACAATGAATCACATAGTCATTATAGTTTTGAACACAGCTATCATGAAGTTTCATCAAAATCCATTCAGTAGTTTTTGCGTGAAAGAATAACAAACATCCTCACAAACTTTCGCATTTATAATATTAGTAGGATTAGTAGGATCAATTATTATGATACGCCAAATTGAATTATGTGCTGACATTGTCTCTATTTCAAGCCAGTGCATGTACGCATATGCATGTTATATTATCGCCTTCCCAGCCCACCCTGTATCACCCGCGGCTACCCACAAAGCCTTTAAACAATCGACGCACGTCTCCTGCTAACACCGGGGTGTTCTACTGATATCGACTCTTCGAATAACAATAGCTTAACGAACTAAACTAAGCCATACGCAAATCAACACTATATAATGTTCTATATATTTTTTGTTTTGCATTTTGTTTTTTTAAGGATGGTGTTATTAAGGGTGTTCTATTTTTGAAATTGTGTTTCCAAACGAACTAAAATTTTACTGAAACGGTGGCAACAACAAGAAACATTTGCCGGCAACGACAGCCAGACTACAATATTTTTTTTGCATGGATCTTCCATACAGCTGTTCTATGGAAGAGCAAATGCACTTGTATTGCATGGGCGATGTGTCTCAGAGTCAGTATTAAGATGTTTTCGTGATAGCTATTGGCTATTGAAGCCAATATTGTAAGCCTATAATTATTGCATTAAAAATTTGCCCGTTCATTAAGCTTTTGCTTATTGTTTTAATCATATCAAATAGAATTCCTTTATTTTATATGATATTATCTGATCCGAAATACATTTTTTTAGTATATAATTGGAACGAAGTTCCTTACGGCAGGCTTAGAGGGGATAGGGATTTTGCTGCGCGACTGTTTTTTAAAGTTTGAAGTACATAAATCATAATAATAAGTAACAAATTTAAAGTAAGCACAAAGGGAAGAAAAAAGACTTCCTTATATTATTATAAGCTCACAAAAGGCCAATGTTTAATATTCTTTAGGATTCCGAAACTTTTGGAAAATTCATATTGACGATACCTAATACCTTATTTCCTTTGTTGCTTATGATATAGCATTAATTTGTTTTTAAAGTTTTGTGACAAAACGACGAAAAGTTGTTACATTTTAAGGACTTATTACTTATTTTTTCGTAACGATGTTTGTATAAAATCGAAACCGCCATCACTATTATTCACACAATTCATTATTTAAACTATTTAAAACGGGATATTTACCATGTTTTTTAATATTATTTCGCGGAGCTTGATTTTTCGACATACGAATGTCATGTTCGTGAATAACCATGTCAATTCAAAAAACACAATTCACTGTCCACCATGTTCTACTGCCTCTCTAAAAGTGAACCATTCAAAATCCATTGCTTAAAAACCTAAGATCTTGATTTGGGTTTTAGGATAAAAAATTGATCATATTTAAATTGTTCAAATTTTATAATCTAAACGGCGATAGGTAATTTTATAAATGAATTTAGATGACTAACGAGTCCAGACTCGAAGTATTTGTAAAACAAAAAAACGTGCCATAAGAGTTTCAATCTGTATCAGCCAATCCCGCCACGTACGGAGTCAGATGATTGGACCGATGTTTGAGTATTTTATTAGCAAAATAAACAGGGCTTTATTAGAAGTATCGTTTCTATTGATTTATTGGATTGGCAGGGATTTCAAATCATCATCGATTTTGTATTGATTTTAGTTAGTATTAGATAATTTATTTGTTAGTATTGTTGTATTGTGTAATATAATTCAGACGTACATAGAAGCACAAATCTTAAAGATTTTTGTGCCGATTTTATTGGTGACTAGTCCCCAGTTCACACTCGCTCGCTCTCGTAGGCTCATATGCTGGGGACATCGCGGTGTCCCTCTCGTCACGCCGCCAAGCGGACGTTTACATCGCAGAGTTTGTCCTCAATGCACTCATAAGAACTATCCTTCTATGTAGGTACCTACGTCTGAATTCTTTGTTGTTAGAGTGAGACGATGGTGCCAGTAGGTACGTACTCGGGCTCTTGTGCGAGAGGTTCCAGGTTCGATCCTGACGCCTCGTGTACCTTGAAATAGGTTTTTCTGAATTTTTAAATACACTATAAACACGAGACCATCAACTCGCTCACCGGTGAAGGAAAACATCGTGAGGAACCTCTACGGTGAAAAGTGCTCAACATCGCCTACAAAAGGTTTGTAGTAGTTGTTGATCGAGTAACATCTTCGTAATTTATTACTTAAACAGAATAAGGCAGGTCTTATTACTAACAAAGGCATAGTCCGTCGTGAATTGTGAATCTGTGTGAAGTGCGAGCAGCTCACAAAAGCACCATAAGGCCCGGTCGTACGAGCGCTTATAAGCGTCGCGTTAAAACCCAATGATAGCACGAGTTGCGAGCTCTGCTGGCTGATTTCAATTTAACGTCCTCAAAGTAAAAAATCCAATAGCGTTGAAAAAAACGCCGCGCTTTAAAAACACTCGAGTTTGAATAAATCCATCCATTTGTCTTGTTTCAAAGTTTTTTAACACTCGGTAAAAAAGCGCTCCTGCTACTGGATCTAAGAACAGGCAAGACAGGATCATATTCGTTAATGTAACTAAAATGAATGCAAAAAAAATTACAATTGCGAAATTGTACAAGCAAGGCTTGCATAATTCCACAGTTCTAGGTCAATGGGAAGTACCATTTATGAGTGAGGGTTATAACAAGCAGTCATGTCTTTATTACATTGCCTTGGAAACTCAAACTTTTTATAGTCTTAATGGATTCCATTCTTAATTAAACTCAATTCCTCCTGTTCGTTTAACCCAAGAAAGGTGAAAGCTTAAAAAAGTGACAGCTGTAACTCTATTTATGAAAATTAGGAAACACATAGGAAAAAATCTATGATATGTCAATTTAATTGCGAGGTAGGCAGTATATTTTCTGAAATGCCTCTGGTCTTCCATATACTCCTATGCCCCTGACTTCTACGACTTTTTCCTTCTAGAATTATCGTTACATATATAAATTACACCTAAAATAATAATTAGCTTTTAAGCTTTTTTCTTTTTGTTACAAAACCCTATATAATACGGAGTTTTCCAGAACCTTCCCATCAAAATTTGTTACGAAAACTATTACGCAGTTTTAATTTCAGTTTTTACGTTCTTGGAGAAAATCAGGGAAGCGAGCGCTTAGCTAGTTTACATATAAATTAGAATCGTAACGGAAGATATTATCTTCCCCCGTTTATATCTTTCTTGAATTGGAAGTTGTATTTATTAGACAAAAAGGTTTTTACATAAACACAAAAAAATGCACATTAAGTTATAAAGAAACAACGTTAACGAATTTTATCGCGGTTTTACTAAGTTTTTAACACGCCCGACGTTGTTGCTTTAAAGCACTTTAAAGCAACCACGGTTATAATAACATATATATATATATATATATATATATATATATATATATATATATATATATATATATATATATATATATATATATATATATATATATATATATATATATATATATATATATATAAACGAACGTTACGAACGAAACGTTAGATAAACGAAGTATAAATTGCAAAGGTGGTGTATTTTATTGCAACATGAATCCGAATTGGGTCGGCACAGCCGGGGTGATATCTCGTTCCATAATACAGTGACAGCTATGCTGGCGCGTTTCGTGCGGTTTGCGAGTTTCCGGTGACCCTTTGGGTAAAGTAGGGCATTACCTCTGGTTGTGCGGATGTTTATTGGCGTCGTTAGTCACCATAAGCCTCCGACTCCTCGCTCCTCCTAATGCCCTAAAAATACACACATTTCATCTTAAATAACATCGTAAATCAGCCAAATATGTATCCTTTTTTACTTTTTATATCTACATCTACACTAATATTATAAATAGGAAAATTTTGTTTGTTTGTTTGGTTGTAATGAATAGGAACAAAAAGTACTGGACCGATTTCAAAAATTCTTACACCATTCGAAAGCTACATTATCCACGAGCAACATAGGCTAAATTTTAATGTGCAAAAAATAGGGTACCCTAAGATATTTGGGTTTTTCGGACACAAGATGTAAAAAATCGAGCAGAAAAGACTTATTTTGCGTACTATGATCCCGTTGTAGATCTTAGTTCACGCAGGCGAAGCTCGGGCAACAGCTAGTTATGAATACAATTGGAACACTTTAAAATATTATATGCAACTTGTTTATGTATAATCGGGTTATTACTGGGTGGTAACTTGTAGGTTAATAATAATAGTAACGTTAACGTTTTCGTGGAAAAAATAATTAATTAATTAAGCGTTGTCACTCGTTTTAGAAGCCGTCATGTTAACACTGGGATAATATTATTCAATCATGGTGCTATCAATTCTCAAAAAGAAGCATTTTATACTTGAATCACTCCTCAGTATCCCTATAAGTTCAAAAATTCTATTTACTGCTCAGTGCTCAGAATCTTGGCAATATTCTATCTATTGAAGAGAGTTTATAATATGATAACAATTAAACAACAATAATCATCAGATCCGTCCACTACTAAATATAGATCAATGCTCGCCAAGACGACTGATCCCGTGCCGCTCGCATTCATTACTTGATTGATTCAAATAAAAATCAAATCAAAAATATTTTTATTACGTAGGTACAACTTGTACACTGAAATAAGTCAAAAAAAAGTAGTCCATTAGAAGTAATAGTAATAAAAAATAGAAAATTCGTTTGAGATGCAGGATCCCCTAAGAAAAAACTTAGGGGTTGCTCTTTTGTCAACAAAATGAGTACATAATATTTTATAAATACAACATGTAACATCTTAAAAGTGATTCTAACACTTCGTCTACCTAAAGAGAACAGTAAAATACATGAAAGCAAGCAACAGAATGCAACATTTTAAATGACCATATCATCATGGCAGAACATTCTGGAAATAAAAACCTAAACCTAAATACAGCAACATGATCTGATCGATGCGGGTCACGGCTCACGGCTGTACACTTTACGATGCAGTTGTAAAGTGACTTTACTGCATATCGCTCGAACACCGCACGCCATACTAACCGCACGAGATGATATTTCATAGCTATGTTTTTATTGCAAAATAGCACAGTATATTAGAAGGTTGCATGAGGAATAAAATTTCTGTTATAAAATTCAATAAACTTAGAACAGAAATTATAATGGAATAAAATTTTACTTATTTTGTGATTGTGTATTTACATACCTATATATTATACTTACTTCATTTAGGTTAGGTTGCTTATGGGACACTGTCGTCTTAATAAGCATATGCAAATAGTCGGGAAGAGTGGCACTGCAGACTCTGCTACTCAGTAGAGGAAACGCCTATGCACATTCTCACTGATTGCCCCAACCTAATACATTGACGTAGCTCTATTCTAGGGAAGCATGTATTGCACCGAGAAGAGATCAAATCTCTTGGTGCCAAAAAGTCCTAGAGTTCTTAGAAACAACAGCACTTGGACCGGAGCTGTAAATAGTGGCGATCACAATAGATCAACCCTGGTCGCAGTGAAAATAATTATAATATCGATAATAATAATATATACTTACTTACATATACTTTTACATGCTCGACATAATATCTATACTAATATTAAATGTAAAGTTTATGAGTTTGTGAGTTAGTGAGGTTGTAGGGGGTAATCTCTAGATCTATAGAACCGATTTTGAAACTTCTTTTATCCAGAAGGCTACTTGATTCCCCGTACTCCCACGGGAACGTGAAATACGCGATGTATCCTCGATCCTATGATCCTGTAGTGGATTTATATCTGTATTTAAAACTTCTTACGTCTAAAAGTTTCGTTATGAACATGTAAGAATTTATTAATTTCATGTTTTTATTTTTATTTTTAGTTAATAACCCGTGAACGAAAAACCCTTCATCACCTTCATATTTAAGAACATACAAAACGGTAACAACATACCAACCGCAAAAAATAAAAATGTTACAAATTCAGATAGAGCGAAAATAAAATTAGAAGGTTTTTTACTGCTATCCGAGTTTCAGTACTTCGTGTGGCTAAGATAAAGAAAAAAGAATCGGAAACTTCTCCGAAAAAACCACAAATCATGTCAATTCGCTGGTTAAACATTCAGAAAATAGTGAAATATACTTTATCAACATTACTACGAAAGTCGCCTTCTTTCTCAGCGAACTTAGAAGACTAATTAATTCGTTGTTCTCCCTTCACTTATTTTATAGATTCATTTAGTTTTCCTTTTAAGTTTTCTTATTATAGATAGTTCAACTCAACTTTGCGGGTGGCACTATGTGTGCGGACGACGGCAGTCGCGTCACTTCCACACAATTAAAACTGTGATGACAAGCGCTCACATTGTGCCGTACGTAAAGGTTAGCTGAACTATCTACAGGAGACCATATAACTTTCACAGCATCTACTACCAATTAACCCGGCAATGCTCATGATGAAATAAAAAACCTTTTAGCTCATCTGTTATTGTCGACTTTGTTTGTACACCGGTGAGAGAGAACATCGCGCGGAAATGACGAGGGTTGTCACGGAGCCCTGCGGTGCTGCCCAGCTCACGCTGACTCTCCCCCTCTCGCACGAACTTAGCACCGCATACCCATCAATCCGCGCAATGCCTTTGGCACATGCACAGTACTGATAGAGATGGGTATTAGGGAATCTTATAGTGGTCAAATCCATGATGAATAAGGCCCTGTCACTAGACGAAGGCATGTGTTTTAGCCTCTTATTATTGACTATTAGCCTCATACGAATTTCATGTGATTTTATTAAATGACTTAAATGCAAATTTTCCAATAAAAGGCTATTGAATGAGCGACAATTTACTTGCGAGCAACGAAAACAGAAAAATACAAATCTACGTTGCCACAAACATTTATTTCACATGAATACAATTTTTCGGGTGGTCGATGTATAATTGATATTGATAATCAAAAAAAATATTGAAAAAGATGGTGGCATTTTTTTACGTAAGGTCTAGACTTTTAGGCCTTACAGCCTTTAAGCTCAATCAGTAGATAGATGAGCAAATGGATCACCTAGTAAAATTGGAAAGCTGCCCGAGCGCGCGCTACTCTGGAGAGTAGGTGTTTGACTAGTCAAATCCAATACGGTCGACGAGTAATAAGCGGACGAAGTTAAACTTATTAGTCGGAGGGGCATGGCGGCGAAAAAAATTTATTCTCACAAAAGAAAAAATATTTTAAATTTAGGTACCTACAAATACTTAAAATTCACCGCATTGTGGTTGGAAGATAAATTAAAGGAACAACCAATCACATTTGAAAAAATTGCCTGTTTAATTATTCCCATTTTTCATAGCTTTAAAGATCAATATGCTTCCAAAATGAAAAAATAAACCAGGTGGCTGTAAAAATGATATTCTGTCCGCAACTTATTACTTTTTCAAATGAACTAGATTTATTTGAAATGTCCTGAAGCCTCGGTGGGAGTTCTATAAAAAAAGTTTAATCTTTAAGCAGTGGCAAGTTTAAGTGGTGGTAATGTCAGTAAAAGTAAATGAGGGGGAAAGTCAGAATGTTTACTTTGTGAAATCGTCAAACGTGAACAATAATGTATGTAATTTTATGACTTGTAACTTTGTGAATCGAAGTTTTATACTACATTTCATACATATTTTATGTGTGGTAGTTATTTTGGAAATTTACATAGGTATATGAATTGTAAGTACCACAATAATAATTATATAAAATACATGAAATTTCCTTAATCAAGCAATTCTAACGTGTTCTCAAATTAAATTCAATTACATGCTATGATTGTCACCCCATCACGCTATAAAGAACACGTCACACATGTTCATAAATTTGAATATTTATAACAAATTACAGAAATTTAGCTCTAAATTCATTTAATTAAATTACAATATAATTCTATACTAATAATATTGTTGAATTGATAATATTACCAACTTTTATAAGTGTTTGTTACTTTCACCTGCGTAAAATAATTTGAAAACAAGTTTGCACGTTTCCTAATTAAATGGTTAGTAAAATATAAAAGCTTGTATGAAAAACAGCCTCAATAAATCGAAATAAAACAAACATAATATATTACAATAATAATTATTAATTTAAACAATTGTTTTTGTTACTTCTTTCATGTCCGTCCGGAGACTGCGTTAAATTAAAGTCAAGGAGACGTGAAATGAATGAGTTTTATAAATGAAATATTTGAAGGAAAAGGAATTGAAAATATTTGAAGATGAAGGAAACCCTCTCGCAACGATTACTGCGTTATTAAATATCGCTCATCGTCCAGGAATTTTGTAATTTTGAGGACAAAACGTTGAATCTGATGAAGTGTGTATAAAGTGATTTTCAATAAGAATTTTAGGTACATTTTAATATGAGTTTATTCCTGATGGACATCGGCATAGTTCAGATGAATTGTGATTTATGATATGACAGTAAATCGATCATACAAAAAAATATTAAATGAGGGTTTAAACCTATTTACATTTAAAACTATTTATATTAAGCTAATTGAATATAAAGTTTATAAAAACGTTTCTGGCAGTTTTACTTCAAAAATTTTTTTTCTTCTAAATAGCCCTATAACCTCAATAACTAATTTATCAAAATAAGCAAAAACTTTTATTGTAAATGCAACTGTGTATTTTAATGAACATAAAAATTTCGTCAGTTTGATTGTATCAGTAAAGATTAGCTCTTATCGTATTCTTCGATTTCAGTAGTGCAGAACTTACTTTCTCAAACCTGACGCCAAGAAGCCGTGGAAGTCGCACTCCATGGCTGGCGGGGGGCAACCCCCAACATATCACAGGGTGAAACCAACCGGCTCACCCCACTACCGATGAAGCATTAGGGCCATTAGGGCCATTAGCATAGCTCCAACCGAAAAAAAGAACTTACTTTTATAACTAGCCAAAAATGTGAACGAGTGGAAATTTCTGGAACACATTTTTTTGCGATTGTCTGATTGCCCCAGTTTTGAAACGGCATTATTGCATTTCGTATAACTTGGTGACGATAACTAGTTGAAATGCGAACTGATAAAGTCTAAATGAGAAGCTGAAGTTGAAGCTCTAACAATTTTAGTCAAATAGAATTGCTACTCAATACCGTTAGTGTGGCTTGACTTTGTGCTCTATTAATTCGAAGTGTTGACTTAAGTCTTAAGACCTCTAGCACTAAGCAAAGAGAGTGCCACAGGCCACTAATCTTGGAACGTTCCTATTCCGATATGCGATGATTAAAAGCTAAAGTGATTTCTTTAACTGGTTTACAAAGAGCTACTTGACATTTTGTAATATTTAAATATCGCAAAAAAACTGCGAAGTAGTCCGTGTTTTGTGTATAGTTGCTAATAAATAGTGTGTCCATAATATGGATTTATTTGTTATATTCAATTCACTTATATACTAATACAAAAGTAAGTCCTCTTTAAAGGAAAATTCTTTTTCTTTTCTTTCTATTGTACTTTGTGTTAACCAGATATTTTATTACAATATATCAAAAATAGTTAAGGTCCTGTTTTTTCCACTCTTGTTCGTTATAAGTGATTCGTCAATTTTATTTGATGCCATTTTATATTAGAAAACTGTTTTTTTTTTAGACATTTCGATTTATTTTAGCCCCTAATACCATATTCACAAAAAGTGTAACGTCGGCTTAATATACTCCCTTTTTCCTAGGCCCATGTCACATCTTCATTTAGACCTTAGGCACGTTTGTGCTTAGCCTTATCAAACTCTAATATTCTAAGGCTAATTCGTGCGTAGTGACGTCTAGCGGCAATACTTTTATACATTCTACTTCCTACTAATCCTACTAATAACATAAATGCGAAAGTTTGTTAGAATATATGGATGGATGGATGTTTGTTACTATTTCACGTAAAAACTACAGAATGGATTTTTATGAAACTTTACAATAATACAGCTTATACATCAGAAGAACAGGTAGGCTATAATTTATCCCTGTATTTCCAGGAGAATGGAAAGTTCGCGGGTAAAACCGCGAGGCGCTGCTAGTATATTATATTCTTTTATGTTCTTATCTTGTAAACATAGCAAAGAAGCGAAGATGAAAATTGTACGTTGTTTTTTGTTTACATAGACGACTTGATAAAGTATGTTCTATAAATATTTCTATCAGATTATTCAGGTTCTGAGAAGCAGTTTTTTAAATACTTTCACAATTTATAAGCGGAACGGAACGCGTAAGCCGCTATTTTACTTAATAAAATAAGTGTCTCAGGACGTTTATTTATCTGTAAATAAAAATATCTTGAAGATAACTATGAAAGTATGTGAAGTTCACATGAAGCCAGAGCATAATATGTGATGCAGTGCCCACCCCCTCCTCGCCTTATTTCGAGGAGAAAGCCCATAGTGATAAAGCTCATAGTAATATATTAAGACAGATTGTTGCTACTTAATTATGGTTGTTGTGCATTAAAGGTGGGTTTTAGCCGCTACAATACTCAAGGATATCTTTTAAATATTTCCAAAATGTTTTCTGGTGTCTAATCAATAACCAAAAGATGTAACATATCGGTGGCCTATTTCCACCAGAGGGAATTGGGTCATACAAAACGGACGATATGCAACCCCATAACCATAGAAATAAAGGGGGAGCGAAGTACTTTATTAGCCTAATGATATTCGTTTATCCCGGGCATGTTACAGTTATTAGCTTATCTAGCTTTTTTAAGCAATTAATGTAACGTTATAATTGTCGCTGTGATTATGATCATAATTGACAGAGATTATTGATAATTTTATACTGATAACTAAGTGACACGTATATTATTTGGTTTGACATACAAAGGGAGAGTATATAATGAATTTAAATGGAAATTAATTTCGTTAATGTTTAGTTTGAATACGTATTATTGTAAATCTTATATAAATAAAGCTGAAGAGATTGTTTGAACGCGCTAATCTCGGGAATTATTGGTCGGAAGTGAATTTTTAGCATTAGATATTTTAGCATTAGATAGCCCATTTAACGAGGAAGGCTAACTTGCCATAGTAAATCTGAGTTAACGCAAGTGAAGCTGCGGCAACAGCTAGTTCATTATATGTCAGTCAGTCAGTCAGTCAGTCAGTCATGAATCCGTACAATATCGAATCACATAATTATAGTAAATTTCTAAATGTGGAGTATGCCGTAAGAATAGGTTTAAGGTGCTACTTTTATATAATACTAGCTATTGCCTGCAGCTTCGCCTGCGTTAATTAAGATTTACAACGGGATCTTAGTACGCAAAATAACATTTTTTACACCTGGTGTCCGAAAAACCAAAATATCTTATGGAACCCTATTTTTATCAGAATAAAATGTAGCCTATGTTACTCGTGGATAATATAGCTTTCGAATGGTGAAAGAATTTTTGAAATCGATCCAGTACTTTTTGAGCCTATTCATTACAACCAACCAAACAAACAAACAAAGTTTTCCTCTTTATAATATTAGTGTAGATGTAGATGAGTAAGTTGCATTGTATGTTCTTACTTTAATATTTCACCCCTATGTATACACATTCCAACCTGAAATTAGTGTGTTAGTTTGTCAAGTTCTATAATATATTCGCAACTCTAGAAATTTTGGTTAAATTGATTATAAGTATTATGTGCTTCAAATATTATTTAATTACATTTAATAGATAAAATAATCCTTAATTGATAACAGATTTTGAAAATATGCTTATATTTGGAGTTTAACTAATAACGACACTAAAATATATAATGTATTCATATTAAGTATATTATTATATACCTACTTATATATAATAACATTATATGGTTTATAGTATTTAGTACATATTTATACCAAGTTATTATTTTGTCAAAGCAACACAGCAAGTTGCTGAAAGGGCGGGGAGTAATTTATTTAGCAGGAGATTTTTTTAGCTGGATGGGTAAGCTAATTGACGAGCCTTTGATGGTGATCCATATTGCCTATGAATATATTATAATCGAGTTTACGCAGGATTTTTTTTATGAAATTTAGCCTAAATTGGGAGTACAATTTCAGACTGAATTTTTATCTTTTTTATTTTGTGTTGGATATGGAAACATGTCACATGATATTTAGTTAGCATAATATATAAAAAAGCAGCAAACATAAAAAAGTTTATCTAGGTCCCAGGTAAAATTATATATTATATAGGTAAATCTGAATCTTATAAAATAATACAAAATCCCAAAGATAAACTGAAAGGAAACATAAGCGATAGCGCTTTATTTCTTTCTACTTAAACTACGAAGAAGGATCTTTGTAGTTAAAACCTATTTAGACGCGTTAAGCATTTTTTACATTATCATAAACGATTATTATTACAAGCATTTTATAATTAATTTAATATGTATGTGCAATACAAAATTAAAAAAAGTTAAAATACCGAGACCATATTTTATAGTTTAAGAACGTACAGCGCCACTCACACCATCACAACAACATCTGTTGTTGTGATGGTAACATGTCTTATAATTATATACCAATATATAAATCTGAAAAATTCATTTGAACGCGCTAATCTCAAGAAATTAGTTGGATTTGAAAGATTATTTCAGTGTTAGATAGCCTATTTATCGAGAAAGGCTATAAGGGTATATATCATTCCGCTAAGATGCCGTATATCTTAGTTAACGCAGGCGATACTGGAGGCAACAGCTAGTACTTATTAATAGCCTTATTGCATTTCACTACATCATGGTATTTTCTACTGATAAGTTGTCACTTCTATCGGCAGTCTCTATGATTGGCTAGGTGTTTTCTAGTTTTAATGATTTCAGCCTTATTGTTTTCTTATGCTTACGCGAATTTCAGTCATAATGAAACGATTTTTACGGATTTTATCGCGGTTTATTTAGTTTTTTATGAGCCCGACGTTTCGGATACTTTACAGCAACCATGGTCACGGGAGGACTGAGGTGTCAGACGTTCTACTGTTACAAAATTATTCGAAAGTACCCTTTGGTACGTCAATATTTTATTAAGTCTTATCTACGCGGAAAGTGCTGAGTCTTTAGTCTGTGACATGTTATGCTTGGATTTTGATTTTATTATTTTTAGTATGGGATCCCAAGCAGGTGGTAGGGTAATGTATCCGAAACGTCAGTCTTATAAAAAACTTAATAAACCGCGTAAAAATGCGGAAGTGTTGTTTCATTTTTTTTTTCATTTTTTCTGTTCTTTTTCGAACAAATTTATCAAGCACAATATTTCCTCCAACCGCAAAGATTTTAATTCATACAGGCTATAAGCTCGGCGATAAACACTGAAAGTAGGCTGGTGTAGGATCGCCTGTGGGTAAGTAAAACGAGGGCACACCTCGTAATCATAATACGTAAGGTTTATGTCAAGGGTGAACGTAAAACTTGTGCCAACATATTTAACAGCGTATTACACTTTTAGGATGATTTGAAAATTCCACACACAAAAAAGGCATAATAAATAAATCAATCTTATCCAAAGAAATACATCGGTCAAGGGAGAGTCTAAATGGTAAGCAGAGGGTCCTGTACCACCATAAAATTATACCGTTAACCTTAGATCAATAATATATCTAGATAGTGTCGCGCGGAAAACACGTCCAAAAAAATTGCGTCCAACTGTTGCCCTCTAAATGCTTTTTCTGTGTTTAGTATCCGTCCCACTGTCAAAGAATACGCATGAATTGTTACGCATTATTGTTTTTATTTATATAATGAAGATTTGTGTTGAAGTGTAACGAGATTAAAAAGGATGATTATGGGAGAACTGTAGTAGCTGGTATCACTATTCACGAATACATCTTTGAAAATGTTGGCCTGTATATTATTATGTTGGCCTATATAATTGTAGGGCGACACTCCATCTAGACATATTAATAATCTAAGCCGTTAACATAAAATCATCGGCTGATTACTTTTTATGTTCTTTTATAGTTTCAAAAGAATGTCAGCAGAGAAGTTGGTTTTTTGATAAAAGAATATACGAAAATAAGGCTTTGAAGCTTAGGCGGAAGGTCTCATTCAAGTATAAGGGATCATGTTTGTAGGTCGACCTTTAGGCGCATTAGGTCATACACCGTTTCGCCTTTCAATACTTATATTGTGAACATGTATGTAAGAATACGTGAGATAGTCTTTGGTACCGGTTAAAATCTTTAATCAGTATATTCCTTCAGTTTATTATCATTTAGGATAAGTCTGTAACACATAGTTAACGTGGACAAAGCTGCTGCCGACTAATAAGTAGTTTATACTAATATTATAAAGAGGAAAGATTTGATTGTTTGTTTTTATTGAGTAGGCTCTGAAACTACTTGACCGTTTTGAATTTTTTTTCCCTGTTGGGAAGCTACACTATGGCGCAAGGACTTTTAAAAATTACATCTATAATGAAATTTCATACGTTTTTGAGTACAGGTACTGCAGGTTGATTTTAATGGTTTTGTAGACGAAAATAGAATGCCTATTTTCATAAAATAACCTGGAAATAGAAATAAAATTATACCTTCCGAGGTGACATGCTTTATTTTTACAAATTATTATAATTCGATTAAAATAAATAAATAATTTTAAATTAATTTCATATGTGTATATGAAATAAATTTACGGGAATTTCGAATAAAATGCCAAAAAGTAGAATAATATAATTTTTGTTCTGCTTATATTATTCAACCGAATTTTCCAGAAAGTGTCCAAGATATTTTGTTTTATATCACTAGGAAAAAATACGAGGACACATTATTAACGAATTTCGTAGCTTCCATCTCATCAAATATTCACAGGAGAGAAAAATCACTGAAATCCTCCGTCACTTTTAAGGCGCTAAGTGAAGTTGAAGGTTTTCTACGACGCATCCATATGGAGCAGTATTGAAAAATATTTTATATTATTTTACGAAAGAATAAATTAATATAGGAATATCTAACACATGTAAGTATATGAAATAATTTAATATGATTCCACTAAGAAAGTATGTCAAGTAAGCAGTTACATCTCATCAGATACGGGCAACATTTGATATTAAGTTCAAGAAGTATGATATTAAACTAGCGTCCCAAAAATACTCCTCTTTGCATGATTTCGAGGAGGAGATCCGTGCCCAGCAGTGGAACTTAAGTTGCTTATTTACTTTTTACTTTACATGAGTAAATCAGGTAATTTTGTTTATCGAACTCACTCAACAAAATCGAACACAATATTAATTACAATTAAAATCAATTTCATCCAATCACAATAAAATGACCTTGTCTTGACCAACGTGATTAATGATCGGTAAACACACTCAAAGCTCAATAACTCAAACCAAGTTATTGATTAATATATCTATAACAGGCACTTTTAAGTGCTGTCGAGGTTTACGGATCCAAGTCCAATGTAGAGTCTTTTAACTGTCATACTAAACTTTCATTAGATTGACAGCTGTCAAAGTTATGCGACTTGTGTCAGATAAACTTATTTACGGCTGCAATTGGTAAAAAAATTGAATTATATTTGATTCATCGCACCCTGTCTTATCTAAGCAGTTGTGTTGGCTTAAAACGGTCCTTCGCTTTACTTGATTAAGACACAGAAAAATATAACGTCGTCTTATTGATATCTTTGATTAAAGTAATTGCGGTTCCCATGGCACTTACGTTAAAATTTTGCAGAAACATAATGTAAAAACTGCTATCAATCATGCCTTTGCAGGACTTAGTAGCAGGTTTTTGCAGGTCATCTAGTAATTTTGTAAGTTTGACAGCTGCCATTCTAATCAAACTATATTTTATAGACATGATATATAATAGACATGACTTTATTTAAATATATAATGTATCTAGAATTGAGGGTGAAATAGCTAATCGAGCGCAATCTGTCACTAAACGCATGTTGTGTTTTGTTTTACGTGATAATGTATATAATATGTATTTGATGGACCGGCGCTAACATGATATTATCTTAATTGACAATCCATCTGCTAAGTATGGTTATAAGTAATCATCTAATAATAAAAAAATGGAATTCTTTTTTTTTTGCCCAGCAAAAAAATAATAAAATGGTAGTCAGTCAGGACTTGAATGCAATGCGGATGTGGGAGAGATTTTGAGTAAGATTTACTCCCATCAAGTATTTTTTTAACGTGGCTAAAGTAGTTTTCACTTAAAAAAAACAGAACAAAACTTAATGATGCATTATTTATATACTAATATGCCTGCCTGCTCGCCTATTAAATAACATATATAAGATTTTGTCCTTGTCTAAACCTGGCTTAAATATTACACTTTCGCTATGAGTGAATAGGGATATTGACTAATTTTTTTAATTGATTGATGAACACGAAAAAAAGACTTTTGTAAAGAAATATTGGACATATTTCTTTACAAAAGTCTTTTTTTCGTGTTTGTCTATAGTATATCTATCAAATAAAATCAATTAAAAAAATTAGTCAATATCCCTATTCACTCATAGCGAAAGTGTTTAAAAATTTTAACAAAAAATTAAATAAAGAAAAATAGTTTTTAAAATTGCCGTTAAAACGCTCCAAGCGTCAATACGTCACACACCGCATTCAGAACTCGAGCTATGTTAGGTGAGTTATGACAGTTTGTACTCAAACTCAATGTTCAGTGACGTCATCGCCTTATACGCGTTTGCAGTCACGTGATAATGCATGATAAATAACACATTTTAAATTAATTTTCTAAATTTTAAGACAAATAAGTAGACTTTTAAAATGTTGTTTTAGGTTTTCAAATACTGTATTAATTATATAAAACATAACTTTACATGAATTTGTAACATGTGTCAACATCCCTATTGTAGTGAAGAATATACACAAATATATTCAATATTAATTTGTTTTTAATCCATTAAAAATCTCTGAAGAAACAACTTTATTCCGATATTATTATAACTCTAAAAGGTTAAGATCAGTTTTGTAGTAAGGGTGTACCGTACGTTGTAACGTACATTTATAGAGTTAGTCATATCTGTAAAGATAAAAATGAATTGCTGAAATGAATGTACGCTCATAACTTCATATAATTAAAAAAATCGTTCTTAGTGGTGCTAGCTATCGTCAGGACAAGGTTTTTATTTTAAATTTTTTATTCTAGTAAATATTTTTGGGTACCTATGCCAGGATCAACTTGTTTAATTATATATACTTGTTTAATAATATTTAATTATCACGGGTTCTTTGATGACGACAATCTTCGTGTTAGTGTCGAGGGTGTAGTGAGTGGGGTAGTGACTAGCATCTAGTTATTTGGTAAGAGAGAGAGTAATATGCTTATGACTCTTCAAGAGATAAGTAGTATATCTTTCACATAGGAGCCAAGACATATTGAGTGCACATTTTTTACTAATGTTAAACATTACTATGAGGAGTAGGCGAATGATCCAGTACAGGGGGTGCAAGGTATTTCTAGTCAAGATAACACAACATGAGCCAAAACAATACTTTTTAATAACCAAATCACAAAAATATCTAAAATAAAAAGAGGTGATTGGTGTAATAAATAATATTTTGTGCGTCGACATTATTTTAATTATATTAGATGCTTACAAATTATTATTGAAGAAACAAAATGTATATATTCACTTACATAAAACATAAATTTATATTTTGTTTTGCTGTCATCTTATGTCAAACAGCTGAAAGCTTATATAGTAAAAACTTCAATAATAACATTCACTGAAGCTTGTGTATATATTTGCATGTCAAATAAATACTAAGAAAATAATTTTCATTTTATTTAAGCTCTATGACGAATTTTACTTTCGGCGTCATTTTAAGTTTTCTGAAATAGAATTTCGCCGAACAAATTACAAGCGCTTATAATTAAATAAGTTACCAATTGAGCTCTTAATAGCTTCAATACCTGTCAGTGTTCCTAATCCTAATTTATTTAAAATTCAGTCAGTCAATTATTATTTAAAATTAAATACACGACCTAAATCTAATCGAAATTAAATTTACGAGCACAAAGTTTTAAGTTTACGTTTTTAAAAGTGACAAAACGGAACCCATATCGGATCAGACTAGGAAAATATAAAATAGATACTTCCCACTGACATCCTTACTTATAATTATTATATAAATACTTATAATATTTATAATATTACTAGCGGACGTTGTCCTTTAGATACGAATCGATAGTGGCAGTACAGATCAATAACCTAGATACCGACTGCAGCGCCATCTGCCGGTCTGATTTGTGAATCTAAACCATCCTCGAATCTACTTGAACACACACAAAGAAAATCACTCAAATCGGTCCAGCCGTTTAGGAGGAGTTCAGTCACATACACACGCACACAAGAAATATATATATTAAGATAATAATATTTATAATATGTGAACGCGTGGATGTTTGTTACGCTTTCATGCAAAAACTACTCGACGAATCATTATTAAACTTTGTACACATATTCTGGGAATTACTAAAAGTAACATAGGATACATGGGGCCGCGGGAAACAACTAATTAATTATATTATGTAACCGAAATTTAGTTTAAAGTTAGATCTTGCGACATAAGTGCTCTTGAAGTTATGTTCGTGCATGCATGCAATTCGGTGAATCATTTTTATTTACCTATATATTATTATAAATATATATAATACACAGTATATGTCCAGTGGGTATGGACTACAGACTCCGCCTCTTATTCGAGAGGTTCCGGGTTCAGGGTATAGATGAATTATGGCTCTTAAATATCGAGGAGGACCAGAGCCCAGCAGTGAGACATAATTCTAATAACTAATATTATAAATATTAAATTATTAAAATACGATTCAGTAGTAAAATGATATGCATAGAATATCTTGAAAGCAATGGGAATTTACATTTATTTGTGAAGCTATAGTTAGCCGGTGATGTGGGGAACGACTCAACAGACCGCATTCGATAAGCTCTAGCTCGGTGGGAATCGAAGATCTCCATAAATATTTGCATCGCATAACCGACGACACCCCGCTTCGATCATATTACCATAACACTATCTCCATCGCGACTTCACTTGTTCCAAAATTAAAAGAAGTTCCTTTTATAAAATTAATTTTAAATAAAAAACCAAACACCGACTTCAAAACTATACCTTAATTTATGTACAACTAAAAAAAATAAAATAATATTGAAATACTTCGAAGTGAAGTAGAAGTACATATACTATTTAAAATTTGGTATTTTTGGAGTCGGTGCCAGCCAAAGAGGATATTTTAATGATCAATCACATACACCAATTATTGAGAAGGGCATCGATGTTTGATCGATGGCTAGTACCGACTCCAAAAATACCCAATTTTAAATAGTATAAGTACTTCTACTTCACTTCGAAGTATTTCAATATTATTTTATTTTTTTTAGTTGTACATAAATTAAGGTATAGTTTTGAAGTCGGTGTTTGGTTTTTTATTTAAAATTAATTTTATTTTGTACTTTTCAGTTTTAAGTTTATACATAAGTAATATAGTTTTTATTTTTCCTTGTGATTTCCTTTGATTTAAATTATTTCTCATTTTTTAGTTTAATTTTAGAAAATTAAAGCAAAAATTTTTTTTAGTTATGTAAAAAATGATAGTCAAAGCGTATTTTTTAAATTTTTTCAACTACTATTTATTTCCCTACTTAATCTTGACGCAGACACTCCGGGTCTCGGGAAAACAAAAAATCAAAAAAAGAAATAAAAAAAAAATAGAAATAGAATAAATAAGAATTAATATTGAATTGTCATTGGTCCTTAATAAGTAACTATTCTATGCCAAATTTCGAGTTAATCCGACCTTTTGAAAGGTGTCAAAATCATGTTCAAAAATTCCGTTATATAGAATAGTAACATTTTATGTAAGTATACGTCTGAAACTAAAAAAAGCATTTTAAAAAGTAACGTAAAGTAAAGTAAGTAAGCAGGATAGACAGTTTAATTACTGACATTGAGATTTACCATTCTGATTATGGGAAATACTTGAATAAGTTGCCTGGGTCCCACACAAACTTGCTTATATTTGCTAGTTTACATATCCAAACAAAATGAAAGGATAAAAATTTGCAATCTCACACCCGAATACTCAAACGCAGCTCAAATTTGAGAGCTGCTTACATTTTGATGGCATAAGGATTTAAGGCGTGCTTAGTAGTTTGAGGAGCCCCCAAATATTAAGGTCGCGTTTGAGAATTCGGGCGTCAATCTCTCAAAAAATTGTAATTTCATAATGACGTCACAATTTCACAAGTAAATTTTTTACTTCAGAAATACATACTAATGTAAATCTCAAAAAAGAAAGAACAATACTTGTAAAGATTTGTCTTCATTTTGTACACAAGTTTGTGAAACTTACATCGAGACTGAAAGTTTCTGAAAGTTTTCTTCTTTGTAACATTCTGTAAAAGGTTAAGAAACACTCTTAAAACTAGTTACTATCCGCGATTTTGTGCGCGGATATTCCAGATATATCCTGCTAAATATTAGTAGGACATATCGCGAAACGCGAAAGTATGTTTGGATGTTTGTTAGTCCTTCATGCTAAAACTACTGAATGATTTTAATTAAACAACAACAATATAGCTTATACATCAGAATTACACGAAGGTTATATTTATAAAGATATTAAGTGAATTGTTTAATCCTGCGTAGATGAAGTCGCAGACACCAACAAATAAATAATAGTTTTCTTATGTTTACGCAAATTTCACTCATTATAATGAAACAACTTTTACGGTCAGTCATTTCTCCCCTAAAGTGTAAAGTAGGTATCCGAAACGTCGTATCCGATAAAATACAAAAAAGTCGTTTCAAGGATAAATAAAAAAAAAACTACTCATATTTTGAAGCTCGGCAAGGCATCAAGTCATATTGTGTGTTAATGGCTCACCTAATGACCACCCAATGACCTAACTTTTTTGTTTCCATCTAGAAGCCACTTCACGTTAGAATGACACAGGTTAAGTTAAAATAAGTGTGCAAAAAGTTATATTATTATCATAATAAAAATAGCCTAAAACCACCTCTGTCGGACACTCATAGAAACTACCCTTTAGTTTCATATCCCAGATAGTTTTGTTGTGGTCTGGTAGAACGGCTAAGACGGTGTGAATAATACATTGGCGTCTCACCTGAATCTGAAACAAAACGGACCAATCCCAAGCGGCCGTGACTTGACTAAATAACCTCATAACGAGATGAAAGCGTGTCAATTTTTCATCTAGTTGGATAGGGTAAAGGTCAGAACATAAACTGGATTTGGGACTTGCCCTGGCAACTAATCCATGCGTTGCAAGAGTTAGGATTAAAAGTTAAGTAAAGTATTAACCCTTTATGATCCACTGCTGGGCACGGGTCTCCTCGAAATCAGGCGAAGAGTTGGTGAACTTCACATAATTTCAGAGACTTTAAATCTCATCAGGCATGCAGGATTACTCACCATAATTTCCTTCACCGGTAAGCGAGAAATGGTCTCGTGTTTGGGTGCACTTAGAAATTTAGAAAAATTTATTTTAAGGCACACACGGGCATAAGGCACGGGGTCAGGATCGAACCCGGAACCTCTAGCATAAGAGGCCGTGTCCATCCACCACTGGGCCATCGTCGCTCGGTTAGGATTAATCTACATCTACACTATCTACACTAATATTATAAAGAGGAAAACTTTGTTTGTTTGTTTCGTTGTAATGAATAGGCTCATAAAATACTGGACCGATTTCAAAAATTCTTTCACCATTCGAAAGCTACATTATGCACGAGTAACATAGGCTAAATTTTATTTTGAAAAAAAAAATAGGGTTTCGTAAGATGTTTGGGTTTTTCGGACACAAGGTGTAAAAAAATCAACCAAAAAAGTTACTTATTTTGCGTACTAAGATCCCGTTGTAAATCTTAGTTAACGCAGGCGAAGCTGCGGGCAACAGCTATTATAAAATGTTTGTTTGTTATTATTATATTACGAGTATTCGTCGGGTCATGCCACGAGCAACTCGTCCCACGGTATGGCTCTTTTTGTTATTTATGACCATTAAATTTGATTTGGGCATTTTCCGCAACACTGTTAAATAATAATAGAAAATCGCCAAACCGAACCGATTACATGCAATATATCCAGGTACTCGGTGATTCAGCCATGACGTTATGTTACATCTGATTTCCTGATTTATTAGCCTAACTATTTCCCTAAAATTATATAACTGTAGGTATAATTAATGAAATTATATATGTTTCTATTACATTATGTTGTTATTGTATTACAATTGGTAATACCACGTGCAGTGGTTTTTAGATAAGCTGTCCGCTCATCTATTATGCCGAGTAAAGGTATTTAGACCAACAGCATAGGCCATTTAAAAAAAACTTGCACTGGCCGTGTTGCATGAGAGTGACAAGAGGTTGGTCGCCTTGACCTTCATTGAGGGAGGCTTGTGTTCAGCAGTGGATGGACAAAATATGATAAATAATATTCATTCAGGTCATATTCGCCTAATACTGAAAGTATTAATACAAGAGTACATATTTCTTGCTACTGGCCCTTGCTTGTTTCAGTAAGTACATATTAGTCATTCGTCGAGTCACACCACTTGGTTGTGCCGACTTTGAAAATGATTATTAGGCGTGTAAGACTGGTAACCACGAGTCGATAACCCTAAGAATAACCTTTAGTCAGGTCGATGCCACTATCTATTTAGGGATTGCCTAGCATCTGTTAAATATTAATATATTTTTTTACTTATACAAAAACAATTTCAGTTTCCAATACAAAAACAATATAATTGTTCCTAGTGAAACATTTATAAAAACAACCTATCAGAAAATCGATTAGTACAACATTTATCATCCGCATATGCGATACAATAGAACAGAACATAATATGAAACAAGCATCCCTCGCTGCTGTCTGGCAATAAATCATACATTCATACATACATTGACATACAATGAGAATGTTGTTATGTTTACGAGAATTTCACAAAATCTAAAAACTTATATTTTATAGCAAAGGTTCCGAATCAAGAATGTTGTTAAACTAAAAGTATTAAACAGAAGAAGAACTTCTTTAGGTACGACTACAGAGTAACTAAGATTTTGTTCCTGACGAAAGTAACGCTCAGTATTCTATATTCAAAAATAGTAACTCACATTACTGGTGTCAAAGATTTAAATTTTTTCACAATCTCCAGATAAGTTCCGAATAGGCTATCGGCAACATATTTGACAGATACTTGACAGATACTCCATACTTTATCTGTAAAATATGCTGCCGATAGCCTTTTCGGCACTTATCTGGACATTGTGAAACAGGCCCTTAATAAATTTGGATTATGTACATATTTCTAGTTTTTTTTTCCACTTCAATATCAATTTGTTCGTTTAACGTGCAAACGTTCTTTTTTTCACTCTGTATTGGATCAATCAATCTAAATTATAAAAAAAACCCGCTGTGAAAGCTTTGAAAATTATTTTTTTGACAGAATGTCGATATTTTTTAAAAGCAATCATAAAATGAAATGCAAGTTTTTAGCTGTTGCACGCAGCTTCGCCTGCTTCAACTAAGATTTAAAACGGGTCCCTAACTTTTTGAAAATTTAATATAGCTTTCACCGGGGATAGTGTAGCTTCTCAACAGTGAAAGAATTTATCAAATCGATTAAGTAGTTTAGAAGACTATTCAATACAAACAAACAATCAAATATTTCCTCTTTATAATAGTGGTATAGATTAAATATAGATTTATGAAGATTAAATATAGATTTATGAAAATTAAATATAGATTTATGGATGTAAATGTTTCACTATAATAAAGCAATTTTTATAGTAACGTAGAAACGGCTTGACCGTTTTTTTTTTAATTTTAATGTTTTTTTTTTGGTAGGTATGAAATAAGCCGTACAGTATTCACACTACTAGGCATTTAGTGTATATTTTCTATGAAGACATGATTTATATGCCAGAACAACGTTTGCTAAGTAAGCTAATCCTACGAATATTATAAATACGCTTGCATGTTACTCTTTCATGCAAAAACAAATGAATTGATTTTGATGAAACTTTACTACAATACCGTTTACACGTCAGAATAAGGCCAAAGGCTATAAATTAGGCCATTACTTTAGGAAGGGGAAGCATGTGAGTCAAGTCGCAGGGCACTGCTAGTTATATTCGAACTAGTAACGTAATATGCGAATGCTGACATTTATTACAGTTGTTCACGGAGTAGTGTGAACAAATATATAAGTCGTACAAATGTCTGCGATGTGATGAATGCTAATATTAATATATTGTAACAATGTTTGCTCATGAAGGGTGTCGCCTAATGTCAATGGGGCGACGGCGACCCCCCGACGCCACAGGTCCAATCATAAATACATTCGACCTAGTTCCAAGCGAAATCTTATTTAAATTCTACATTATGACTGATGGTTTTATGAACTCTAGTTCTTTGAAGTGAAGTGCTCTAATCTTTGAAGTGAAACTTTTATATAGACGGGTGATATTAAGGCTTTAATTTCACAAAAAGCGTTACGTGCGCGTAGAGTAGACGATATTATCGCGAGGTGAGAGGCGGCACAGGGAGAGAGATGGCAGATAATAATGATGTGAATTGAATATATAACTAGTTCGTATAATATAAGAACTTATTAGTTTCACTTCTACTATGTGTCCTAACTCACAACACACATTTCGATTTTATAATTGCAGCTTTGGATTTATTGAGATCGTTCACTAACGGACTTTTCTTATCGATCTTGAAATTTTGACACATTTTCTTACAAAATCGATAAGTAAATTTTAAGATAGAAAGGATATTGAAAGCCGCCGTAAGTGTTATGCTACGTTCTATACTCTGTTATCATTAAGGACCTGGAGGGTAAATCGACTTTCGAGTGGATGGTACAATAACCTCTGTGCAGTGGCGGGTCCTGAATGGTTGCGAGTGCCGGGGATCATCCGTCTATGTGTTCAAAAAATCTAATGTCCAGCGGGACCCGATTCCAAATGATCTTGAGATGTATTTATTATTATTAAAAGAGCGGCTGTCCCAGGCAAGGCCTGCATTCGTATCACTGCGACCAGGGTTGATCTATTGTGATCGCCACTATTTACAGCTCCGGTCCAAGTGCTGTTGTTTCTAAGAACTCTAGGACTTTTTGGCACCAAGAGATTTGATCTCTTCTGGGTGCAATACATGCTTTCCTAGAATAGAGCTACTATCTATGCATTAGGTTAGGGCAATCAGTGAGAATGTGCATAGGCGTTTCCTCTGCAGGGTAGCAGAGTCTGCAGTGCCTTGTGTCACTCTAAATCTATATATCTTGAAATGTAACTAATTTTTGGAAGACCTGTTTTGTGACAGCCTTCATGGGTTCTAATCAGTAATCAATGTATTGAGTTATTCTATCATTAGAACTTCACCATTTCCCACGATTAGTAAATGGTGATATTGAAATTTTAAAATTCGAATTCGAATGTTCGGAGAACTAGACTAGACCTTTTTAGAATATCGAGCATGTGTAATTCGGTGATTAGCTCGTGCGATAAAAACATATCACAATAAAAACGTACGTTCGTTCGATTTTATTTTGTAATCACAGTATTGGTGATCGGAAAACACAATGTCAGTATAGTGTGTCGTGTACATGGACTTACTTTCTTGTGTGTGTGTGTGTCGAAACTAGTCAGCCGAAACGAGGAAGTAAGGGGATAGATATATTTTTCTAATATGTGACCATCTACTATCACCCTAGGTCAGTTTTCCAATGATCATGACGATTAAAACATGGTAATGTTTTAAATAAATTTTAAATAAAAGTTTTAAATAAAAATTTTAAATATGATAAATCGAAATCTTAACAAAACTATGAGCCCGAACAAAATATATTTAAAAAAAAGCTGTGTGCGATTCACACACGATAAAAGTGAAACACACGTTAAATGCTCACATACAAGCAAGACGTATTAAACAGTGTGCAATATACATATACATACACACCGACATTTATTCTCTCGCTCTTTTGTATTTGTGTCTCTTACCTGTCGTTTTTTCCGTTGCATCCGGTTCAAAATCACAACGATTCTAAAGAAGTTTCACTTCAAAAAAATAATGCTAAAAAGAACACTTAGGAGAAATATCTTAAAGTCTCTTAATATCTTAAAAGTCCGAAACGTGGATTCCGCTAATACAATTTGGCAGGGCTTGCGGATTGCCTTTGAATAGGGTAATCGAAATTACTCGCGCCAGGTTAAAACCAATCGGCGTTAGAACTACGCAAAGAAAATCGACAAAGTGGAAATTAGACTAGTTTCTTGCTTTAGTTACCACTTTCCTTATTGCATATCGAAATTCATTCAAATGAGGTTTTGTAAGAAAGACTACAAAAATATGTTTCTCGATATGTCTTATTAGAGTGGACATATTATACAGTTTTTCATCAAACTTTTAGATGATAATGCCACCTGGAGTTATTTGTGAACAAATCGCACTTTCGAGCGTTTCTTTAACAAAAATTATGTGAACAGTGCTCTTGCCAAAATGCTACATCTGCACAGTTTATTTGCTGAATCTATACATTTCTATACTTTATACAAATATAGTATGAGTGTCTGTTTGTAATATAAAAATAACCACTTCTCAGTAAACGCATATGTATACATGATACATATACCGAAATATAATGTTTTCCAATTTTGTATGTCTGTCTGTTTGTTGTGGCTAATCTCTGAAAAGGGTGCTCTGATTTTGACGGGACTTTCACTGAGAGATAGCTGATGTAACAAGGAGTAACTTTAAGCCAGATAGGTCTGTAAATAAGTTTACGCGAATGAAGCCGCGGGCAATAGCTAGTTATTGAATCTTCTTTATCACAGAGCACACGCAGAATAGCCCCTTTAAAAAGTACAATGCAAGTAGAAGAATCTATGTAAATCGATAATAGACTTTTTTGTTTAATTTTGATTATCTATAATTATTTCACTGTTAATTAATTATTAATTAACGTTATGTTAATAATTAATCTTCATGAATAGCACATCCGTTTGAGGTGGCGGTCGGGATGGTCAATTGAAAAGTCTTGTGGTGTGCATACTTTATTAATATCTATTCCCGACCGTTCATAAAAATGTACTTAACGTTAAAACTACAATATTGCTTACTCTACATTACAATATGATATTATTACTATAAGAGAACATACAGATATAACTTATATATAAAGGAAATTACACACTACACGTTTTGCGCTACCGAAAATCGAGTTTGTCACATAATTTTTTATTTTGATAGAAAACTTGATTACAATAATTCCTGCAAAAGCTCTAGTATGTTTTACAACGTTGACAACCTAAAGAAGAGCCTCAAGAAGATTTTTTTTGAAAGGTCTAGATTTTTAAGCCTGATGGCCTTTAAGATCAATCGGTAGTCCTCAAGAAGACTATCACTCGCTATGGCCCATGCCAGTAGCTAC
The DNA here is from genome assembly GCA_905333005.2 of Lycaena phlaeas. Classification (NCBI taxonomy): domain Eukaryota; kingdom Metazoa; phylum Arthropoda; class Insecta; order Lepidoptera; family Lycaenidae; genus Lycaena; species Lycaena phlaeas. The sequence continues at coordinate 4,695,935 of HG995170.1, read as the reverse complement.
CAACAAAACTAGGCACTAGCCAAATACAATAAAATTTCTCACGCATATATCAGCTCACATCGCGTGCATCGCGTGAACGCTCGGCCTAATTATTTGAAGTATAAATCTTGTAGTTTCACCAACTGTGCCCGTTATTAAAACTATTTGTAATTACAACTTGTATTACTTATTTGGACGTTTTACAATGATGTATTAAGTGATAAATGAGATTGTATGTTATACGGAATGGCAAAAACAGTTTCCTGTTGATCGTTTTGGATATGTCGCAGTCATAGTATAGTATGGACAGTATAAAATCATAATAAGGTGTATCATGTCATGTCCTCACCACCTTTTAAGTTGCGAACCACAAAAAAACATTACCAAGTCTTACCAAGTCTGGATTCGAATTCGCTATCTTCAGCTTGAGCGATTTAAATCATACACCTATTGAATTATTTCTTAGATTTAAGTATGTACTGACATTTTATTAGAGTCTTATAAAAATTACACTTTTATATATTTACTAATAACAAGAACTTTTATCTTCATCGTAATTTGATCGGAGATTATTAAAAAAATATTCCCGCCATCGCGTTAGGAACTTTCACAATTTCAACGCTTTAAAAATGCTTAGTGCAGCCATTTTAAATAAATTTAATTTCGTATTTGGCACGAAATCCCCTAATCCTTCGGTGTTTCAGCACCGACCTACTTATAAACTGTGCGAACGTTTTCAACATGAATTTACTAATAGGATTAAATATGGATCATACAGCCCGTTTTGATGTCATATTTTAAGTAATAGTGACTAATCCTTACTGATATTATAATTGTGAAAGCGTAGATGTTTGTTACGCTTTTACGCAAAAACTACTCGACGAATCATCATGAAACTTTGTACATATATTCTGGGAGATACTAGAAGTAATATAGGATACTTTTTACTTAAAAAGGGATATTTTTGCTAATGCGGGAGAAGCCGCGGGCAACAGCTAGTAAAATAATAAATGATAAATCTCTCAACGCATTCGTTTTCGGGTTCATCCAAGGAAGGATCCTTAATAAAAAAACCGTCACGGTGATTATTCTACTATCGTTATGTTTAAAGGGGAAATGACACATAAGGGATTTTTGAAAAAAATGCATAAAAAGGACCTTTCCATAAATAGCAAGAAAGAGAAAATTGCAGCTCTGACCGCTTAAGGTAGATTAATATTGACCAAAACGGCATTTTGTAGTCCACTATCTCTTCTCCCAAAAAATGCCCAAACTGTTTATTTTCATATCCTTATCTAATATCATAAATTGAAAGTAGGGATGTTTGTTACGCTTTCACAAAAGGTAACCAAACAATCTATTTAGAAAAATATTTCGGTGATAATTTTTGCCCATGATTAAAAATGGAATTGGAGGATATGACTTGAATAAAATTCAACGTCAAAAAGCTTCAACACAAAATAAATTCGTTTTTATTTTGTGGCTTCAACCTGTATGTGAAAATACATAGTTTTGTAATACAATAAACAAGCGACACGATTCCACTGCAGCATACAACACCAGTGTGAAGACATACAATAAATAAATTACATTAAACTAGTTTTATAGTACGACAGTACGGTTGCACGTATCTGGAAGATAAAATATGAAAACATCTTTTATGCTGATAACACTGTCGCGAGAGCCGCATTGACAAATGTCATGGAATAGATTTTAATTTGGTTTTCCTACCATAGACCCAACAAAAAAATAGAGAAAAATATCTGCCTATACAGGGCGTCCCCCAGCTATGCCACATGGAGGGGAAGTACCTTAAATATTGATAGAGAATTTTACTGAAACAAGATGTCTTCTTTCAGTAATATGTTTTTTTTTTAATTTCAAAAAAATGCATACGATATTTAAATAATAACATGGTTCAATCGTAAATCGAAACATGGGGAAAATAATAGACCTGTGCCCACTGAGAATAAATTGGTGTTATTAGGGTTTCTAATGATAAATCATGGTATTTAGATAGTAAAAAGTTAACTTATTTAATGTAAAAATGAAGAATTGTTTTTATTTCTACAAAACAAATTTTGCAAAATAAGGCAGTAAGTCACGTGACCGTAAACAACGATAAGAAAGTGTGACGTCACGTCGTGCGAAACACTATGGTTGCTGTTGATATTTTCATATGACAGTTTCGCACGGCCTTTCAGCACGCCATGACAGTTTGGGGTGTTTTCGCGGCAACTTTTAAATTGAATTTTTAAAACGCAAAATACATAATATTAACACAACATTTTTTCAAGATAATACATATTTTGGGCTTTAAAAATGAATAAGGTAAATTATAATCCAATATTTGATTTTTATTACACTAGCCTATGACCCTTTAGCTTTTTCACTTCTTAAAGTTTAAAGTATTTCTAAATACCTTTTCCAAATTCAAATGCCTTTCGTTAAAATGTACGGTCGAAGATTTTATACCAATAATATGTTATAAATACTTTTTGAACCACAAAAACATTTTTATGTTAATAATTACTAGCGCCCCGCGCTCTTATCCTCGTACTTGATATTCTCTCAAAGAATATAAGATATAGCACTACGAAAGACAAATCACTTTTCCTTTTCATCAATTTTTCAAATCACAACTATACTTTTACTTCCAATATGACCAAAATATGCTTTTTGACGATGAATTATTATTATTGTCGTTGAAAACTAGTTGATAAAGCGAACGGCCCTGGGGCTTACTGTAGCGTAGTTCGACTAACATTAATTGGTTTATTACGAATTTTGGGGCCAGGAAACTCGGCCGTGGTGTTAAAGTCGTTATAACTCGGTAAATTAATACTCTCCGAATAGTATTAGTATATCTGCTTTGTACTTACAAAAGCTCACTTCATATTTAGTCAGCTTACTTTCAATGATTGGACGGTATATTGGCGATTGGGTTGCTTCAGGCAGCGGCTTCCGATCCAAGAACAGGGAATTTGGACATTCAGATGCATGTACATATTACCTGTACCTGATGTACTAAGATTATGAATATTGTGCTCATAATTTCCAAAAAGGGCAGCAGGACGAGACGCCAGATTTAAGTGGCTAGAGCTGCGTCTACCTTCCCATCTTTCGGGTGCAGGGTCTCGCTGCATACGCGCTTGGAGATTTGCCCACATCTCCCGGGATGCTTATGAGCATTTCCCGGTGAAAAAAAATATGAATATGTAAAATATGTATAAGTATTATAATATTTCCATTTCCATGGCTGTCATTCAATTTTTGACAGTCATTACGGGTGATCTGAAGCCCAAAAATCTGAGAGCCGGTCATACCATCGGGTACCGTGTTACCCAGTTACTGGGTTTTAGAGGTCAGAGTCAGGAGGGATGATATTCAACTGCATCCGATTACACAATATCTTAATTATTAGCATATTACATGTTGTACACTTTTCAATTTATCAATAATGGCGCAAAATATTTACATATTGTCTTTATACGAAAACAACTTTAAATTGAAAGAAACTCTTCAACACTACATACTACAAACGACCTAATAAAACACTCTTTTGTGTTTATTACAGACATAAAAGCAGTAATTGGCTATCGTTAGCACTCGTTAAAGTTTGGTTTCAGCGCTGAAATTTCGATTACATGTGTACTCCAAGTTAACAGCAGTGAAAACAACCAATGTTTCATCATCATCATCATTCGACGACATTGTGATGACAAACACGACAACTGCAAATAGCTTGACTGATTCTCATGAAATTTGATGTGCATGTCGAGTAGGTCTGAGAATCTGGTCTACTTTTATTTCAACTAAATGTTAAGGGCCCACTCCTTAATCATTATCTATTTTATACGTTTTAAAATCAATTTTTTGTTTTAATTTTTCTATGATAAATGAAAGTATAGTTTTTTGGGTAAAGTACAAGTGTTATTTTGTATTTGTGTGTATTTTAACCATATTAGTCCACATAATTTCTTGACGTAGCAGCCTTGCTAAATAACGAAGTTTTTACATTTGCAATTTGTTTAACTAGACACGCGGTAGCGTGTTAAGCCAAGTTCAGCTGGCAAGTAGCACCGTAGTGTAATATTACACGACCCATTTGGCGCTACTTTTTACCCCCTCATACATTGGTTTCTGTAGTATGCGCTTACAAAAAATAAACAACCTATTTGGTGCTGGCTATAGATAGCTAGCGTTACAACTTTATAGACTCTTAAGCTTCCACTTCACCCTCGGGGGGAGACAAGAGGTGTCGGGCGAGTGTGAAGTGTCCCCGTGTCACCTAGTGCCTGTCCCATGACTTATTAACCTTTACAAAGTATTATAATATTAGTTTGTTTTTTATAATACTAATTGCATTGTAATGAAATAATAAGATTTTACAGATTTTGTCGTCGCGTATAAACGTTTTTTACATGACGTGCGTGTTGTGCTTGATAAAATATGTAAAAGCAATTTAAAATGAGTGATATTTGCAGTCATATTGGAGTATGAATGAATAATAAATATAAATATCTAATAATTACTAAAACAATAATGATGGTTATTTTTTATATATTTATAATATGTTATTATCCTTAGATAATAATATTATGGTGAAAAATTAAAACTATAATTGCGTTGCTCTGAAAAGAGATTTTATTTTATAATACTTATAATTTAATAATTTTACAAAACATTCTTTACAATTAAATATTTACAAAAATCTTACCTGAAAACAACAACATTTAAAGCTATTGTTGAGAAACAACATTTAAAGCTATTGTTTCACCAGTATTAATTTAACAATATATATAATTCCAAACAGCTAAACTAAAACATTAATAACTAATATTATAACTAAACAGCTCCATGGCAACAGACGAGTTCTATCTTTAAATATATATACATTATAAAGATATTAAAAATATTAAACCTATTTAAATGAAGTGTAACACTTTATTTACATATTTTAAGAAGCAAAAGCTCGCCTAATATTGCAAATGGACACTCATTTACGTCTAACACATGAATACTAAAGTCATGCGTCGTTCTTTGCCTTTCTTATTCGATTTGAGATTTCCAAGAGGTATAAAAAGATGCTGTATTATTTTTACGTTGGAAAATCCATCGTTCGTTAGTATTTAGCGTGATAATTAATAAAAATATCGAGGCCAAGCAGTCTCGCCCTCGTATCTGGGAATTACAGAAATAGTGTATAATACACATATTGTAGTTAGGTACTAAAAGTGTGATTTTTATAGATCTACATATGTAAAAATTTAAATTACAATTATATAATTACAAATAAGAGATTAAGCTGCGATAATGATAAATGTATTGGACATTAAATGAAGCCTTCGAAAATGTATTAGATTTCTTAGAACACAATATATAGATTGGCTAATTTCATGGAGTCAGCATGTTCGAAAATCTGTAACTAGATACTAGACTACAAGTTACATTGTAAATTAATCTCGTTAAATGCAGGTTTTATAGGGCCGAAGATTTTAATTAAATCTGCTTAAGATACTTAAAACAGCTTTGTGCTTTGTGTGTGTTAAATGAACACAATATAATTCTAAGTACATTTCCGTTTCCTAGATACATCCTTAAGATAAAAGATGTGATAGATAAGATTTATTTGATTAGACTAAAGAATTGCTAGCATGATACAAGAAGAAGAAAACTAAACAGTCTAATGTAAGTTAAATTTACAATAAATATTAATATGACAATTTTAGCAATCCGACACAATAACCATAACAAATTGTACCTTTTGTTTGCGCCATTGTGCCAAGCCTTTTTATTGTTATTTTTTTTTTTTTGGCTTTTTTTATTGATTTCTTATTAAGCGAAAGCGCTGAGGCATCCCGCGGGGGAGTGGGAAGACCCACCTCAGCCTCAGCGCTTTAGCGTTAGGCAGACGGGTATGTGGGACTCACTGCGCCCGAAAGCTGGGAAATGAACGCAGCTCTACCCACTAAAACCCAGCAAGTACCACCAATCAGTCTGTGGTGAGGTGCCCCGGATCTGTAACGGGGAACCTCGACGGCTAATCAGTTCCTCAGGGGACCGACGCCACCTCCACAGAAGGGTTGCCCCGCACCACAGAACAACCCCTCCCAACGTCGGGACAGTACAATGAGGCGAGGTTCCCATCCTTGCCCCTTGCCCCTGCTCTTTTAACCGCCTTTCCTCTTTTTAAGAGCCTTTCGCTTCGCCCAAGTTGTTGGGGTCACCCTGGCTACTGAGCTCCACCGCCATGACAAAGCCTGAATCGTGGTGTGGCGTTGTAACCCAGTTATAGGTTATAACCCAGACTTGCTCAGACACGTCCAATTGGTTAAAATCTAAAAGTGGCATCTTTCATAAATCCTTTTATATAGGAACAAAAAACAAGACCAAATTGATTTACTTGGTAAAAATACGACAAACAAGTGACAAATTTGTTTATGCTTCGACAATTTATATATCCAGTGCTCGGTAAATAATAAATTTTAGCTCACTAAAATATGATAAAAACAAGCTCGTGCAACTAAAACTTTTATCATACAGACAATAGATGTGGCGGGAAAATATCTATTTAGATATTTTCCCTTTTTTAAATATAAACTGGCATTTTTGACTTACATTTTGATAGTAAAGTTTTAGAAAACTGGCGGTCCTATCGTTTTACGTATTTGAAAATAGAACTTATTACTTTTATTTTCTGAAATAAAAAAGGTGTGTGTGCAATTCACACACGACAGAAGTGAAACACACGTTAAATGCTTAAATGCAAGCAAGTATTAAACAGTGTGCAATATACATACACACCGACATTTACTCTCTCGCTCTTTTGTATTTGTGTCTCTTACCTATCGTTTTTTCCGTTGCATCCGGTTTGAAATCACAACGATTCTAAAAAAGTTTCACTTAAAAAATTAATAGAGTAGTAAATATGATAATTAAAGACGACTAAAATAGAAATACTAGGGAAACATGTATTCCTTTTTTATCAAGAGTTAAATTGTTTTCTTATGTTTACGCGAATATCACTCATTATAATGAAATTAATAATGATTTTATCGTGGTTTATAAAGTTTTTTTTAGTTTACTTTACAGCAACCATGGTCACTTGAGGACTCCCGTTGCTCCTTACCATGGTTCGAGCCTTGTCGTGGCGGTGGGGCTCAGTAGGCCAGGGTGACCCCAACACCTTGGGCGAAGCGAGTTGAGCCGACGCAAGGGGGCTCTTTGTACCCCTCTTATAAGCAGAGGGACAACAGAGCAGGGGAAGGGGCAAGGGTTGACGATGGGAACCTCACCTCATCGTACTGTCCTGTTACTGTTGGGAGTGGTTGAAAAGAACTCCCGTTGTGAATCTTTATCCACCTTAGAGTTTTAAACACTTTTCATAGTGTTCGGAGCGTTATATAACATATGACATATTTCGTTCACTTCGTTTTTTTGTTAAAAACATGTAAAACAATTTTGTGTTTAATATCACAGTACACTATATGAAGTTGTAGTAAATATATGAATCTACACCGAATACTTTATACAAATATATAAAGTAGATAATGGTGATGATGAGATGATGAATGTACAGATGATGATGATCCTAGTTCCTAATTATTTTTTTATAATATAGTAATTAGTAAGCAGTGTTAGCCTCTAGGTCATTGCAGCGTGGTTCGTTAACACGCCGGACCACTTAATAAACATCTGCGACATGCAAATATGGTATTTTGTAACAAAATAGCACAGTACTATTTTAAACATGTCAGAATTTAAATTTAAATTTTACAAATAGTTAACGTTGCTATAGTCCCATATTAAAATTGAAAAGATGACTTTGTCATTTATGAATAGATAAATGATTTTTTAAACCTTTTCTTCGAAACATTTATAATAGACGTGATTGATTAAATGTACATATTTTTAAACATTTTCTAATGTTTTATCTGTTAGCGCAATACAAGCTATGTATTTTACATCTACATTCTCAATCATGAATCTTCGAACCGCCTTCTTTTACTTCGATGTCACGAACGTATAATCAATAGACATTCGTTTCTCACATATTTATAGAAAAAATTGTTATGATATCTTTACACACATTTTAATCAAAAAATATCGTGTTTATCGCGTATGGCAGTGTTACTAAGATGTAATGTATCATATTAAATTACTTACGTATTCTATCAGGAATATTCTAAGGGTCAATTTTCATCTAACACTACGAATTCTAACGGCAAGCGGTGAGAGGATCGGAATTCGGAAATTGGCAAATTCGTCGCAGGGAAACGATGTCCCTGACTCTTTTGCCAATGTTCTATAATATTGTTAAAATCTACAAAATATTATCGACCAATCAATTTTGTTTTCAAGCGAATGTGTTCTCAAAACAGATATTATGAAAAGATAATGTTTGTGGCTTTGTTAGAGGTAACTTCTGAAACTATTCGTCCGATATTTTGTAAAAGCTTTTTTTACTAGGTATACTTATGAAAGTAAGTAGCAGTTGTGATCACAAAGCGACATATACACTGATATAATGAACAGTCCGATTAAAAATTAATGTGGGCAAAGTTGCGGAGCTCAGCTCAGCTAATAAAAGTGTTTTTTTTTTTATATCATAAGAAGGCAAACGAACAGTCGAAGCCTTGCGACTATCGACGCCCTTTAACATCCACATAACCAGAGGTTATGCAGATCCGTTGCCCTCCTCTTTTCTATCGCCCTACAATGGGCCACCGGAAAACCGCACGAAACGCGACAGCTTAGCTGTCATATTACGCCGATTTTATGTAAGGGAGAGGCTCATCCTCGGTTGTGCCGGCCCAATTTGGCTGCAAAGCAGCATGGCACTACCTCTTACAAGTGTATTTTTTTATTATCCGTTTCGTATCAATATCCGGAATCCATCTTGAGTCAAGCACCTATCTTTTTAGCCTTTAGTCAACATTTCCGGTTACCTCTCCGAAAGTGGCGCCCTCTATACCATCCGTTTTACCAATACTTACTTGAACAAGCGCCTGGTGATTTTTGGTCATTATAGCGTCGTCTTTTACGCCGTTCACAAGTATAACATAACCGGTTAAAATAATTTAAGTACCTACTTATTACAATTTTTTATATATATTATATTTCCTCTCCGTAAAAATGGAAGAAAATCATAGTGCTATAAATTTTGAATCGGTGAGTGAAGAAGCATGTACTAGTCGAAAACGCGCACGTTCTGGGTCCCAGACATCTACAGATAGTGAAACTGATACCAGCAGCGAGGACAGCCAGCTAACAAAGAGACGCAAGGAAAGGAAAGATTCGCAAACCGTGAGCTATGCACATTTTGAATTTTTGTCTCAGCAAGTTGCCTTTTTAACAAATCTTATTTCTAAGAATAATGATATTTCGAAATCTAATTTAAATTTAGATATCAATGACGGAAATAACGAATTTAATTTGCGGCGACCTACCGCCATGGTAAATAAAAATAATCTTCAGTTATCTGAACTAAGCACTATTGTTAAGGACCCGATTTATTTAAAAGCAAATGATAAATACCTTACAAAATTAGTAGAATTACAACGATTTAATTGTGATGATTGGAATGCAATTCGATTTACTGATACACAAAAGAAATATTTAGCTACCCCCGGATTTGTCGAATTAAATCTTAACGATGAATTAAAAAGGTATGAATCCGCGATGTTAAGAGACGATTCGCGATCATATTTGCTAGAGCGTACCTTTGCCGGGTTAACAAATGCCTTACTTTGCCAAAAAGACGAATTAAATAATACATTACAAAGTTTGGTAGATTGGGCTGACGAAACAAAAGAAACGCTATCGTCAAATACTTTGTGTGATAAAATTGAGCAGTTATTTTCGAAAGAATCCTCTTATAGTAAAGTTACAGATGATTTGTTACAAATTGTTTGTGGTAGACGAGCTGATCTAATAAATTTGCGTCGTGAAACACTTCTGCGGCAAATACCAGAGGAATTTAACCGTAACATTTTACATAATTTAACCGTAACATTTTAATAATTTTTTTTTTTTTTTTCTTTTATTTTACATAAAATCCCACCTAGCTCCGAATCACTTTTTGATGAAGAATCGATTCAAAAGTACCTTCAAAAAATTGGGGGGGTGGATAAATTAACAACTACCGTACCGTCAACATCTCAAACCCAATCAAAAGATAGATTTTACCAAAATCAAAAGCCGTCAACTAGCAAAAAAGCTGATGATACGTTTTTTCGTCAAAACCTGTCGTCAAAGAAGGGACAGTATATCTCACGTCCGTCCAATCAAACGAAACGTGACAAGCCGAAAAACAACATCATTAAAAATAAGGGAAAGCAGACACGATCTTATAATGCATTCAAAAATAAACGTCGCGAATGACTCTCGGACATTTCATGGCGGCTGTCTAAAGCAATTTCAGTATGTTTGGAGCAATCTTGGTGCACCAAAAGAAATATGCAAACTACTAAATGGCGTACGCATACCTTTCATACTAAAGCCGCCACTCATATTTCCAAATTTAATAGTCATGCAAAGTTACAGAACAAAAACATCTACCGATATGACAATCCAAATTCAAAGTATGTTAAAGACAGGAATACTAGAAAAAGCGGAAGAAAGTCCCAGCTACCTTTCTACATATTTTCTAGTGCCAAAGCCACACGGCAACGTCCGCCCTATCTTCAATTTGAAGAAACTAAATGCATTTGTAAAAACAAAACCGTTTCAACTATTCAGTCACTTCCGTGTACCAGCCTTCCTGCAGCAACAAGACTGGATGGCAAAATTAGATCTGAGCCAAGCATATTTTCATGTTTGTATTGCTCAACAACATCGCAGATTCCTGAGACTCAATTACCACCCAAATCCAAGTCAACATCAACTGCTCCAAATGACTTGTTTGCCGTTCGGCCTTTCATCAGCGCCAAGAACATTTGCTACAATAACCAACTGGGTGGCAGAGTTCCTAAGGAGTCATGGAATCAGATGTGTGGTTTACTTGGACGATTTTTTAATAGCAAACTTGTCAAAACAGCAACTGCACGACGACATAGCATTCACGATAAAGATTATGCAGTTACTGGGCTTAACAATCAACTTCGAAAAGTCTGTGCTGGTTCCGACACAATGCCTCGAGTTTCTTGGCATAACATGGGACACTTTACGCAACGCAAAGTCCTTGTCGGAACCGAAGTGCCTAACGCTACGCAGGGCACTTCAGCAACAGCTCGAGAAGACAAAGTGGTCCCTCAAACAGTACCAAACACTAATGGGGAGACTCAACTTTGCCACATTCGTGACTCGTCGAGGTCGGCTACACTGTCGGACACTGCAATACTTCAGTCGGCAGTTGCCGAAACACCATCCGTACCGCCAAGTAAGTATTCCTCAACCAGTTCGTTCGGAGATCGAATGGTGGTACAAGGCGATAGGACAGTCTATGCCGATACACACGGACGGAGTTACTCACCTGTTAACAACCGACGCATCCGACATCGGATGGGGCGCACAGCTCGGCGAAAAAAGCATGGCGGGTTCTTGGACGAAATCACAAATGACCTGGCATGCAAATCAAAAAGAAATGTTCGCCGTATACGCAGCGATATTGCACGAACAACATCACCTACAAAACACACAAATACTTCTGCAAACAGACAATCGGACAGTAGTTTCTTATATAAGCAAAGAAGGCGGCACAAAATCCAAGAAACTTCTTCAACAGACTCGGGTTCTGCTTGCGACCTTAGACAAACTAAACGTTCATCTCATAGCTCAGTATCTCCCGGGCAGATTCAACGTCGAAGCAGACGCTCTGTCAAGAAAGAAACTTTGCCCCGAATGGCATCTAACAGCAACGGCAACAAAGAAAATCTTTCAAATGTGGGGCACACCAGAAATAGATCTCTTTGCATCGAAAACTGCTCACGTGGTGCCAAAATATATATCGAGGGAAGTGCAGGACCGTCAAGCACACCGACACAATGCATTCTGTCTCCTATGGAAGTACAATCTAGCTTGGTTGTTTCCCCCGCCAAATCTGATTCCCAAAGTCCTCAGCCACTTGAATCAGGCCAGCGGGAGGTACATCTTGATAGCCCCCAGATGGCACAAAGTATACTGGCAAGCGGATGTGCTGCGACGGGCTCTACAGCCTCCGTATCCGATTCCAGATTTAGCCCACGTGCTAATAGACACGAGAACAGGCTCACATCCTCCAGCGGTACAAGACTTGCACTTGGAAGCTTGGCTGATTTCGGGTGGCAAGACATGTTAATAGATTGGACAGATCAAGAACAGAAATTATTAATGTCTAGTTGGCGTGACTCCACCATCAAAACATACTATCCGGCATGGAACCGCTGGAAACAATGGTGCGAAACTCATTCTGTTAATTATAAATATCCTAGTGCAAATCAAGTGGCTCGATATCTTGCACATCTACATTGTGATATAGGTCTTGCTTATAGAACTATTTTAGTACACAAATCTGTTATCTCTACATTTACTAACTTGTCCTCTAATGTAGATGTATCTTCCAACTTCTTCGTTCGCCATATATTGAAAGCTATATCGATTGCCCGTGACAAACCTGCAAAGCCACCAATTTGGAATCCAAAAACATTGTTAGACTATATGAATACACACGGCCCTAATGAAAATAACGTCTATGATGTGTCCCGGCGTACGGCTACACTTTTATTGTTGGCTTCTGGTCGCAGAATACACGACCTTACATTGTTACGTATCGATAGCGAAAGTCTGATTGATGATAATAATACTATAACACTTTGGCCAGCTTTTGGTTCTAAAACGGACAACTTTAATCATAGACAGTCTGGATGGAGGCTGAGGGAACATCCAAACAGAAACTTAAATGTAATATTTTGGATTAGAAAACTTTTAATGTTAACTCAAAATCGTAGACAAAATATTAAACATCTTTTTATAACAGCCCGAGGTGACTCTAAGCCAGCATCCAGAACTATAATTGCCGGTTGGGTTAAATCTCTCTTAAGAGATGCAGGGATTGAGGCAACACCAGGCTCAGTAAGGTCGGCCGTTGCCTCGCTCAATTGGTTAGAAAATTTTCCCATAGACCAAATCCTCTCAACCGGGAATTGGAAAATGGCTCATACTTTCCGTAACTATTATCATAAAGTTTTAAGGCCAGTATATTCGGGCGTTTTATGCATTGAGCGCTGTCGGCCTCCCCGCACGGCGACTTACGAATAGTCTGCCAAAGAATGAACTTTCTTGAACCCGGCGTGAACTTATTGTCCGTCCTAGTATAATTTTAAACGTATGGCAACTTACTAGGTTTTTTTTTTACTTTAGTTTATTTCATAAGAATTACATTATATAAAGAGCGTTTTATGGTTTTGTTATCGATCCTGAACACACATGATCATTTTCTATTTTAATAATTACTAAGTTTTTGTATTAAAATGGATACGTTACGTGAGTATTTAATCTTGAACATAAATACATATTTCCCGTCGCAGACTTTCTGAAGGCATATTTAGGATACTATTATTGCTTTCATATTTTCATTTTCATATTCATACCGTATTTGTGTCAATAACTTTCAAATTATTGCATTATAATTGCCAATTTTTAAAGTATTAAATTGATATAGTATAATATCCCTAAGAGATAGACATATGCCATCGCGGACTTTTTTGTAGACCTATTTAAGCTACACAATTCCACCATACATTATTTTGCTGTATCTCAAAGGGTTTAGGCAGCGTTTTCGTTGAAAACTCCCAGGCGGCCTATTTTTTTCCGACACGTCCAACAATTATTGTTATATTTTAGCCAAGGCTTATAAAATTTTAATAAATTATATACAAAAACCTTCATCTTGAATTGTCCTATCTATTAAAAAACCGCATCAAAATCCGTTGCGTAGTTTTGAAGATTTAAGCGTACAAACGGATACAGGCACGGAGAAAGCGACTTTGTTTCATAATATGTTTAAATGGATATAGCATGATATCGCTAAGAGATAGACATATGCCATCGCGGACTTTTTGTAGACCTATTTAAGCTACACAATTCCACCATACATTATTTTGTTGTATCTCAAATGGTTCAGGCAGCGTTTTCGTTGAAAACTCCCAGGCGGCCTATTTTTTTCCGACACGTCCAACAATTATTGTTATATTTTAGCCAAGGCTTATAAAATTTTAATAAATTATATACAAAAACCTTCATCTTGAATTGTCCTATCTATTAAAAAACCGCATCAAAATTCGTTGCGTAGTTTTGAAGATTTAAGCGTACAAACGGATACAGGCACGGAGAAAGCGACTTTGTTTCATAATATGTTTAAATGGATATAGCATGATATCGCTAAGAGATAGACATATGCCATCGCGGACTTTTTTGTAGACCTATTTAAGCTACACAATTCCACCATACATTATTTTGTTGTATCTCAAAGGGTTTAGGCAGAGTTTTCGTTGAAAACTCCCAGGCGGCCTATTTTTTTCCGACGCGTCCAACAATTATTGTTATATCTTAGCCAATGCTTATGATATTTTAATAAATTATATACAAAAACCTTACTCTTGAATTGTTCTATCTATTAAAAAAACCGCATCAAAATCCGTTGCGTAGTTTTGAAGATTTAAGCGTACAAACGGATACAGTGACGGAGAAAGCGACTTTGTTTCGTAAAATGTTTAAATGGATATAGCATGATATTGCTAAGAGATAGACATATGCCATCGTGGACTTTTTTGTAGACCTATTTAAGCTACACAATTCCACCATACATTATTTTGCTGTATCTCAAAGGGTTTAGGCAGCGTTTTCGTTGAAAACTCCCAGGCGGCCTATTTTTTTCCGACACGTCCAACAATTATTGTTATATTTTAGCCAAGGCTTATAAAATTTTAATAAATTATATACAAAAACCTTCATCTTGAATTGTCCTATCTATTAAAAAACCGCATCAAAATCCGTTGCGTAGTTTTGAAGATTTAAGCGTACAAACGGATACAGGCACGGAGAAAGCGACTTTGTTTCATAATATGTTTAAATGGATATAGCATGATATCGCTAAGAGATAGACATATGCCATCGCGGACTTTTTGTAGACCTATTTAAGCTACACAATTCCACCATACATTATTTTGTTGTATCTCAAATGGTTCAGGCAGCGTTTTCGTTGAAAACTCCCAGGCGGCCTATTTTTTTCCGACACGTCCAACAATTATTGTTATATTTTAGCCAAGGCTTATAAAATTTTAATAAATTATATACAAAAACCTTCATCTTGAATTGTCCTATCTATTAAAAAACCGCATCAAAATCCGTTGCGTAGTTTTGAAGATTTAAGCGTACAAACGGATACAGGCACGGAGAAAGCGACTTTGTTTCATAATATGTTTAAATGGATGTAGCATGATATCGCTAAGAGATAGACATATGCCATCGCGGACTTTTTTGTAGACCTATTTAAGCTACACAATTCCACCATACATTATTTTGTTGTATCTCAAAGGGTTTAGGCAGCGTTTTCGTTGAAAACTCCCAGGCGGCCTATTTTTTTCCGACGCGTCCAACAATTATTGTTATATCTTAGCCAATGCTTATGATATTTTAATAAATTATATACAAAAACCTTACTCTTGAATTGTTCTATCTATTAAAAAAACCGCATCAAAATCCGTTGCGTAGTTTTGAAGATTTAAGCGTACAAACGGATACAGTGACGGAGAAAGCGACTTTGTTTCGTAAAATGTTTAAATGGATATAGCATGATATTGCTAAGAGATAGACATATGCCATCGTGGACTTTTTTGTAGACCTATTTAAGCTACACAATTCCACCATACATTTTTTGTTGTATCTCAAATGGTTTAGGCAGCGTTTTCGTTGAAAACTCCCAGGCGGCCTATTTTTTTCCGACACGTCCAACAATTATTGTTATATCTTAGCCAATATATATAAAAACTTAATAAATTATACACAAAAACCTTCCTCCTAAATTGTCCTATCTATTTAAAAAAACCGCATCTAAATCCGTTGCGTAGTTTTAAAGATTTAAGCGTACAAACGGTTACAGGGACGGAGAAAGCGACTTTGTTTTATAGTAGTAGTAGTAGCTAACATGCGTACCCGGGATATTCTTCTGTGCATTGTTAATAATAATAATAAAATCTATGGACGCTTTTTACACCACGTCAATCTAGTCCCGTGGTAAGTACTCGAAGAGACTTGTGTTATGGGTACCAGACAACCGAAATACAATATATTTAATACGTTTTATATTAATACTTATATTTAAGATTTTTATTATATAATACACATATTTAATACACAACCATGACCCAGGAACACAGAAACTTTTTTGTTCCCTGGCGGGATTCGAACCCGCGACCTCCGGCTTGAACGCCAACGCGCTAACCATTGAGCCACAGAGGTCATATTACAAATCACACACTAAAATCATTGTAAACGAAATAAGTGTTAATTATCACCTCAATCACCATTCATCACCACCACCACCACCATCATTATTCTCGTCAGCGTCATTCCACCATCATTATAATGATCAACGTCATCATCACTATTACAATTTACACCCCCCTCCCCCACCACCACCACCACCACCATCATTATTCTCGTCAGCGTCATCACCACCATCATTATAATGATCAACGTCATCATCACTATTACAATTTACACCCCCCTCCCCCACCACCACCACCACCACCATCATTATTCTCGTCAGCGTCATCACCACCATCATTATAATGATCAACGTCATCATCACTATTACAATTTACACCCCCCTCCCCCACCACCACCACCACCACCATCATTATTCTCGTCAGCGTCATCACCACCATCATTATAATGATCAACGTCATCATCACTATTACAATTTACACCCCCCTCCCCCACCACCACCACCACCACCATCATTATTCTCGTCAGCGTCATCACCACCATCATTATAATGATCAACGTCATCATCACTATTACAATTTACACCCCCCTCCCCCACCACCACCACCACCACCAACATTATTCTCGTCAGCGTCATCACCACCATCATTATAATGATCAACGTCATCATCACTATTACAATTTACACCCCCCTCCCTCATCACCACCACCACCATCATTATTCTCGTCAGCGTCATCACCACCATCATTGTAATCATCAACTTCATCATCATCACTATTACAATTTACACCCCCCTCCCACACCACCACCACCATCATTATTCTCGTCAGCGTCATCACCACCATCATTGTAATCATCAACTTCATCATCATCACTTTACACCCCCACCACCCCACCACCAATTTACACCCCCCTCCCACACCACCACCACCACCATCATCACCACCACCACAATCACCGCGATCATCATCATTACCACCATTTAGAACTTAAAATTAATATTTTTATAATAAAGATGCGAGTAGCAAGGGATCGGCCGTCTTGGCGTTCATTGAGGGAGGCCTATGTTCAGCAGTTGATGGATAAAGGCTGATGATGATGATGATGAATTAGTAACATTAAATCGATATTAAAATAAAAATGAGGAAAAAAACACGCTGATGATCCTGATTACGACAAAAATGAGAAAAAAATATTAAAACTAAATATTGTTCAAATTTTTATTTTTATTTCCTATGTACACTATCATACCAGGCACCGGCTTATATATTCCACACGTTGTTTTAACGATCTATATCGGAGGGGAGCCGCCAGGCAGCAGCGAAACATAAGTCCTACTTTGTTAACGCCTCGCAGGCAACTAAATTGAGGCCGCGCTGGGGGCTAGACAAGTTTTTCACATTATTTGATTTTAAGAAAAATAAAAACATTTATTTTAAAAAGTAAGATCAGAATAAAATTTTAAATGTTATTACCTATTTTTTCATATAAATTTTGTAACTTAAAATCTCACATTCTTCAATTACAACTAGAAAAATAATCAAAAACATCTTGTGTTTGTGATTTTTTTTTATCGAGGCAAGTTACAATGATCGTGTTTTGAATAGGTTAACAAAAAAGAATGTATACTAAACTACAACATATATTTTTAACGGATCAAAAAAACCAACATTACTATGTTTACGACTTAAACAAAAACAGGCGCTTTGGGATATACTGGCCTTAATCGACAAAGATAGTAGTGTCAAATTTGTGTCTTTATCAAATTATTTTGATCCTGTTCACTAATGTTTGTTGATTTTCCTTAATATACTGTAGTGGCACTGCACAATAAATGTAATTATAAAAATATACTAAGTGTCAATTATGCCATAACCTTATTTTACACATTATAGCGTCAATAGCTTAATTTAGCTCCAGGTGATAACAAACACATCACTCAAGATGGATTCCGGATATTGATACGAAACGGATAATAGAGAGTTTTAACATACAATAAAACTTACCTATTATCTTTTCATCAATATCCGGAATCCAGGTAAGGGCTACCTGGTGCATCATGAGTTCTATAATGACCAAAAATCACCAGGCGCTTGTTCAAGTAAGTATTGGTAAAACGGATGGTATAGAGGGCGCCACTTTCGGAGAGGTAACCGGAAATGTTGACTAAAGGCTAAAAAGATAGGTGCTTGACTCAAGATGGATTCCGGATATTGATGAAAAGATAATAGGTAAGTTTTATTGTATGTTAAAACTCTCTATTATAGCTTTGCTTGCATAATAATCAAATTCGTTGTCTTCAAAGAAAATAATTTTGTTAAAAGCTAGTGTGAAATTCTTAGAAAAGCAAAAAGCGCAACAACATAAAAAGGAATAATATAATATTTCCGAGAAATTAAGACGTTACGTTGGTCACTATTTATTTTTTCATGCCAAGCTTTTATGAAATCTATCATTCATATATAATAAACGAATGAATGTTTGTCTGTATGTCCTTTATAGAGTCATAAACTATTCTAATCGTAAAGTGCAAGAGCTCACGAATGTTTCTGAGTTGGTGTGACCAATTTTCGTCAGATGGCGCCACAGTTATGCCAATGAGTTTTAATATTTGTGTAATGTCTTTCCTTAAAATTATTTTTCTAGAAACAGCTAGTGATATATAAATCGTGATGGATACTTGAGTATTTATTTGTAATTACAAAGCTTAGATCATTAATATGTCTAGATGGAGTGTCGCCCTACAAACAAAACAAAAAAAAACTGGCCAACATTTTCAAAGATGTGTTCGTGAATAGTGATACCAGCTACTACAGTTCTCCCATAATCATTCTTTTTAATTTCGTTACACTTCAACACAAACCTTCATTATAAATAAAAACAATAATGCGTAACAATTCATGCATATTCTATGACAGCGGAACGGAACTAAACACAGAGAAAGTATTTAGAGGCCAACAGTTGGACGCAATTTTTTTGGACGCGTTTTTCGCGCGACACTATCTAGACATATCATTGATCTAAGTTACAAAGATTTCTTTACACAACAACTCACTAAACAATTTTTAAATCACAAACGACCGCGTGAAATTGTTTTAAGCCCGCTTTCTCGAACCACCTGGTGACCTAAACCTGTTTATGTTATCTATTGTCACGTAAACTTAATTTAAAACTTGAAAAAATTATATCTAAAAACTTCTTATTACATAAGTACATTTTTTTCCCCACTTACCACCTACCCACTTTCATCGAAGAAAGAATCCCGCATTTTTAGCACAAAAAGTTTCAAAACTCCGACTGAGCAAAAAATATCTAGTAACGCTGGTTTTCATTGTAATTCTGGATTCATTATAATACAAATTAAAAAATATACATTTCTGTTATAAAATTAAATATTATATCGTATCTTCTTCCAATAGTATTCGAAATAAAATAATAAATTCTAAATGCGGTATCTAAAAATTCTTTTTTTTTTTTCTATTCGTAGTGTTTGTTTATATACTCTTTGTTATGTTTAAGGATTCTAACCTAAAATTACAATCGTATATTGAGGTCGCCGAAAGAAACTCGGATAGGACCGGTGCAACATTTTCGTATAATGGCCAATTCCTTTTAAAATGTTAAAGGTAGAGTGACGCAGGAAATTAAAGTTAGTCCGTTCTCGCTGACATGATGCCGTTTCCTCTTAAACTAGAGCTAAGATAGTCTATTTATACGCTTACGAAATTGCATGCATTTCATATTAAAGACGTATATGCATAATGTCTTTTATTATGCATATCATCTTGCACCTTAGCTCGAGATTCATGTATTTCATATATTATGAAATACATCAATTGAAAATTTAAAAATGAAGTCACAAAGTGTTGATATAAGAAGTCCGAACGTAAGGTTTTTGCCAGTAGAGCGTACCTTTTTAACCAACTTCAAAAAAAGAAGGAGGTATGTTTTTTTTTTGTATGTTTGTTACACGATTACTCCGCTGTTTGGGAATGGATTTTGGTGATTCTTGTTTTGTTTGAAAGCTTATGTTTTCGAATTGGTCCCATATTAATTTGATCGATATCTAATCAGCGGTTTTTAAGTTATTTCAATAATGCTTATTTGGTTGGTTTTGTATACCCAGACGATTTGCTCATTTTATTACTTGTCGATTTCATATGAATAATATGAACAAAAACCACTGAATATGATACTTTGGAAAGTATCAAAGTATTGTGAGGTCATCATCATCAACTTTCATCCGTCCACGGCTGAACATAGGTTCCTTCAATGAACGCTAAGACGACGGGTCCCTTACCACTAGCATCCGACACAGATCGGGAACGCCAAAAATTTTGCAAGAAAAAATAAAAACTATATTACTTATGTATAAACTTAAAACTAAAAAGTACAAAATAAAATTAATTTTAAATAAAAAACCAAAAATCGACTTCAAAACTATACCTTAATTTATGTACAACTAAAAAGTTTAAAATAATATTTAAATACTTCGAAGTGAAGTAGAAGTATACTATTTAAAATTATTATATTATTATGGTATATTGGTATGGTATATTGATATGGTATGGTATTTTTGGATTCGGTACCAGCCAAAACATCGATGTCCTTCACAGACATCTACTCAATACTTGGTGTATGTGATTGATCATTAAAATACACTTTTTTTTCACGAGACCCAGGCCAGGCAGAGGCATCGATGTTTTGGCTGGTACCGACTCCAAAAATACCCAATTTTAAATAGTATACTTCTACTTCACTTCGAAGTATTTAAATATTATTTTAAACTTTTTAGTTGAAAATTAATTTTATATAAGAAGTACTCGTTTAAATCTTTAAGCGGGAAGTATTGTGGCGCTGATTGGTCCGCTACAATAGCATCGGTACGTTCTCTATTCTAGCGTAGCCAGTGGCAGAAAACAGAACTAAGATCTGGGTTTATTATTGTGTGTATGAATACTATGGAAAAGCCTATAACCATATATATACTTTGTGAATGAAGTGATGAAAATTATGTCACACAATGATTGTCAGTGTTCTGGAATGTTTTATCTAGACTTTTTTGCTGACCATATCATTGGCTAGGCGTGTCAAAAATGATAACGAGGTTATTAGGAGTATTTTAATACACAAATGAGTAAATATATGTAATGCTAATCCGGGCGTGATGATGATGTTAATGATATTTATAACAAATTACCAAATAAAATGGAATATCATGATTTTATGATTTAAAAAATGTCTTATAGTAACTGTCAAACATATTTTGATGTCCTTCCGGTGTATCGAGTTTACAGCATAGAGTAAAGTGATACTACGAAAAAAATTAAGCACGTTCAGAAATTTATTAATGCTGGCATTGGCAAATTTAGAGGCATTTAAAGATGAGCGTTTTTATTCAACATATACAACGATTGTTTTCATTTATCATTCATCATCATCATCCTTTATCCGTCCACTGCTGATGTCGGATAGACAGTATTTTAAAATTTTAATTTTCAATACTTTAAAAATATCTTATGAAAAATCACTGAAAGATAATTAAAATCACATTTGCACTAACAAGGCTTCTTGTTATTAAACGTTCTTGACAATTTACTGAACATCAACGCGGTAATTACTATAATTCCGACTCTGAGGACTGTGAAACACGCAACAACGAACACAATTATCTCCTGTGTGAGGAATTTGACTGTCGGTAATTGCTTTTTATGCTATCAGATACTAGAATATTCTATCTAAGGAACGGTGAATGGAATGAAGAAGAATGAGTAACGTTAAGTTTTCCATTCTATCCAGTTGTACGATTTTTTTTTTCTCTTACGCCCGGAAATGCGGACGCATCCAACTGGGGAGGAGGTCTTCCCAGGCTAGGCATATGGAACTCGCGGCGGGCGAAATATTGTAAGTGGACGCAACTATATCCACTAAAACCCTGCAAGTACCACCAATGTTGCCTTTGGTGTGGGTTCGGATCTACAAGCAACAGGGCACTCAATGGCTAGTTGCCCCTCACCACAGAACGACCACTCTCAACGTCTGAACAGTGCGATGAGGTGAGGTTCCCATCGTCACCCCGTGTCTGCTCTTTTGTCTCCTCTTCCTCCCCTCGGCTTAATTCGCTTGACCCAAGGTATTGGGGTCACCCTGGGCTACTGAGCCCCACCGCCACGATAAGGCCTGAACCATGGGGGACAGATTTACGTTTAAAATACTCTACAGCAACAATGGCCACAGGAGAATTCAGGTGTCAGATGTCCTAACCTTACAAAGTCATTCGAAACTACCGGATCAAGTGATATAATCCGTAATGTTGTTTCATTATAACGAGTCAAATTCGCGTAAAAATAAGAAAAGAATTACAAAATATTCAATCTTCACTAGTGCAAAAATACATATTCATTTTCTGTCATCTCATCACTGAGGATAACTTGTCGGGAAAGGGTGGTCTTATACACAAGATGCGTGTTCAATATTCACGAGTTATATTTTATATTTCCCTGTAACATTTCCTTTGGTTAAGGAAATATTGCGATAAAACCATATGATTGAAAACCATCAAAACCGCACAGAATTCATATATTATTTATATTATGTATTGTACAATATAAAGCTCGCTTAAGCCGTCATATTCACACCTTCATAATCATCATCCTTTATTCGTCCACTGCTGAACAAATATAGTCTCCCTCAATGAGCGTCAAGACGACCGTTCCCAAAGCATTAAAGCATTTTTAAATTGAATCGTTATTCAAAGCTTGCATATTAGTAATATATAGGTACAATATTTTTAAATTGATAACAATTAGCCATCCTTTATACGACTATTTCATATGTTAAATCTTGGTGCCAGTAATTGCACTGCCTGTCTTGCCCTTCTCTCCAAAACACAGCAAAGCTGTCTCACGGGATGAAGTTGGATGCGAGTGGCAGGGGTTCAGTCGTCTTGGCGTTCATTGAGGGAGGTATATGTTCAGCAGTGGACAGATAAAGGCTGATGATGATGATGATATAATATATAAGAATTGCTCGTTTAAATGTATTTATGTATGAACTCACTATTATTTTATTAGTTTATAACTAAATGCTCAATTGTGGCTCGTTTCCAGACAAGTTCACGCATGAGAGCGGTCCTGTTAACCTGTCTGTCCTGTTCTGTGGTGCGTATTCATTTCGACGTAAACAGACATTTTGGGATTCTCACTAACATTCATCAAGTGTATCATGCTTCAAGGGATACTTGGTTAATTAATGTGGTCGTTAGCAGGGTTGAACATTGATATTAACCATCGGTTCCATTTTAGGGTCACCAGGACGGCAAAATTGTGAGCAGTATTACTGCCTTCTTAGCGAAATGTCTGTATTTAATTAACACCTTTAGGGCCTATTTCACAATCTCCAGATAAGTTCCGAATAGGCTATCGGCAACATATTTGACAGATACTCCATACTCTATCTGTCAAATATGTTGCCGATAGCCTATTCGGGACTTATTTGGAGATTATGAAACAGGCCCTTAGTATTGCTCTTGGGGTATGAGCGTTTCATGATGTCATAATGTAATATTATTGAAGTTGTATCAAAATTTGCGAAGTTAATCTATAGGAATAAATGTATAGGCAAACAACGGTACGTCTAAGCATGGTCGGTCGAGTGGTCAGACTTCTGGACCCTTCAAACTGAGGTCGCGGATTCGAATATGGAATAGGATGTGTATAAATAATGAGTTTATTAGAATGTTCTAGTACACGTAAGATAAGGTCTTACTTCTTTTGAACTCACCGCGGAGCTAGGTTAACGTTATGAGATTGTTGTTTCATATTTTTTAAAGGTTTCTTTAAGAAATAAATGAGTAGAATAAAATAATATATAGAAAAACCTTCGTGATTTTTTACCTGATTTAAAAAATGTACGAGCAGAATACGTTAGGTATATTATTATCCTCGTACATTTTTTTAAATCAGGTAAATAATCACGGTGATTTTTCTATATATAATCATAATAATATATAATCATTTTAAATAAGGTTTTTAAGGTAATAAGTAGGTAGTTATTATCAACAATAATATTATCAATACCAATACGGTTGTAAATTTAGGTTACAGCGGGCAAAGCTGCGAGCTACAGTTTCTATCAAAGACTACAATATTATACTGGCAACTGATACTGATAAAATACCGGTTTCTATATGAAATTTAATAAGGTTGAGCTCAACACGTACTTTAATAATAATCAAGCTGTGAAGAGACAAGGTTAATGAACCTAGGTTCAAATAGAGTAAACCTAATTATTAATTATATGAAGTCACACTACGGCTTTATTACTTCAAATGCACTTCAGTAATATTTCGCTATACATAATATATATTAGTGTGCATAGCCTCATTAAGTTATTAAAATAACGGTGTATTTTTTAATAAGTATGATTACATACACTGATGCAAATTGTATACATTCTTCATTTTCAGTTCACCCGTTTGCATGGGACTAATTTTGCATTTCTTTAGCACACCGGTGAGCGACGATGGTCCAGTGGTGGATGGACTCGGCCTCTTATGCGAGAGGTTCCGGGTTCGATCCTGACGCGTGTACGCCTTGAAATGGGTTTTTTTAATTTCTAAGTGCACCCCAAACACGAGACCATCGCTCGCTTATCGGTGAAGGAAAACATCGTGAGGAAACCTCCGTGCCTGATGAGATTGAAAGTCTCTGAAGGTATGTGAAGTTCACCAACCCGCACTGGGCCAGCGCGGTGAACTATTGGCCCATTACCCTCCTCGCCTCATTTCGAAGAGGAGATCCGTGCCCAGGAGTGGGACATAAAGGGTTGATATTTTTTTTAGCACAAAGCAAGTTGCCTATGCCGAATAAATGGGCAGAAAAGGTGTGAGCTAGTTTTCTCAATTCAAGATATTTAATCTTAGTTACAAGGATGACAATAAAGAAGAAAGTGGCTAAAAATGTGATTAGGTATAAATCAACACATTTCCTGTTAGCATTTAAGATAATGAAAATTCTTTTTTACAGAATGTAAAAAACCTTTATTATTTATTTTCAGTTTTTCTAACCCATTAAAACTGAAAATAAATAATAAAAGTTTTTCACATTCTGGGAAAACAGAAAAAGAATTTTCATTCTCTTAAATGCTAACAAGAAAAATCTATTAAAGAGCTTTTTGCTACATTACACACGACTCCGCTCTAGGGGTTATCCTATCAGTAGCGATACTGACATACAACGTAACATATTATTGACATTTAGGCGTGTTCGAGCTTTTATTTAGATATAAAATTCTAAAATTAAAGTGTAAAAATATTGTGATATTTATAACAAGTTGCTTTTATATGGTGTGTACCACATTAATACTTTTGCTTTATTTATTTTTGCTCGTCATTCTATTTTCTAAAACAGATACAAATTAACATAAAGTTTCTGTTTTAGGAAAGCAGTTCTGATTCCCGTAAAGCGTGTTCATTTTTGCTATGCAAAGTAATATGTAATTATGATAATAATTTACATTCATACATAAATATTCATAAACTTTCACGAAGTCTAATGCATGTTTGGTTACAAAATATATTCAAATTATTCTATGTAAAACTGTATTAACCCTTTAGGGAATGACATGTTAAAACTTATACTAAAAAGCTCCTGCTAAAGATCCGTTCACTATAGCTATAGCCTACAAGTAAAACTGGGTGTCGAATACGAGCGGGGAATCGTCGAACTACGGCTTATATCGTAACCGCATAACATTATAATAATAACAAGCTAATCTGTAGTTTGTCGGGTAATAATACACAGTAGCAAATACTGATATGGTTATACTGCTACAGCTTTACGATTAAGCTTTGCAAATCGATGAACTTCGGCCCGCATGGTATGACATCCGATGATAGTTCTATCGAGGAAATTTGCACTAATTGTGTTTTCCTGTCCCAGATCGTTGGAATATATGATTAAAAATAGCATACTAAAATTTCTATTTTTATTATTAGCTATCAAATATTGCGTGGTATTATTCAGAGTGCGAGAGAGAGAGTGAGAGAGAGAAGCTCGTGGCTCAACAGCCGCGTGGATTGATTGGTTACCGAGTTTGGTCCGTGGATGTATGACCACCTTTATATACCGAAACTCCTCCGTGCCTCGGAAAGCGCGTTGAGTCGTTGGTCCCGACTGTCCTTATCCGCATCCAACCAAGTGCAACAGTATCACCCAGTTACTGGGTTTTGGAGATAAGAAAGGTATTAAGCAGTCGCTCCATTCATAATAATACTGCTGATTCGGGTTCAGCTGAATCCGGTTATACTGGAAGCCGTCCCCAACCAAAATATAGTATAGGAAAAGCTAGGTAGATAATGATTCTGAGTGTGGGTCACCACACTCAGAATCATTATCTACCTAGCTTGTATTATTAACACTAAGTAATACAAGTATAACTAAAATATAAGGCTAGTGATACAAGCAAAGCATGTAAAGAATGTACTCAAGCGGTTTCTTTCCTAAGTCCCCTTCACTTCAAAGCTCGAGAAATATGTTTTAACCTTTATTGCTCTGAATATACTCAAATATATTTATTATTATTTCGATATACAACCTTCATAATAAGCTTATCGGGATAAGTATTTACTCAAATTTATTGTAATACACGAATTTTGATGAAAGTGTACCCTCGGGAGGAGACCTTTATGGGTCAACTTTTCGTTGTCCTGCCGATAAGGGTACAAATAATATTAGCGTATTGATGGTTAGAATTTATATCAGGAGGTAAAGGTGATATAAGAAAAGAAGATAACGCAGTCGGTGTCAAATCCCACCCGCGCTATATATAATAATATATTTATTCATAGATTATTATTATTAGATCTGCTTTATTATTTTTATTATTTATTTCATTTTATTTAAGATTTCCGAATGGAATACATTATTCCATTTGAATTAAAATATTATATAGCTACTATCTGTCCTAACAAACTTTGTTCAACCCTAAATTTTAGGAAAATTTAGAAAGAAAATTTAGGGTTGTATGTATTTTTGGATTCTGTAACATAAAAAAATTAACCTAAAATCAAAAAAAAAATTAAAGGGTTGACCACCCTTTGGTATGAAAAATAGATGTTTTCCGATTTTCATACCTACTCGAATTGCACCCAAAATTTCATGAGAATCGGTCAAACCGTTTCGGAGGAGATTAACTACAAACACCGCGACACGAGAATTTTATCCCTATATCCGATAAAAGTAAACGCATTTGTATAAAATTATAATTTTAATGTATTATTTTAAAAAAACCAGAACTTATATGTTAACATTTCTCTATGAAAAGATATATGCAAACAAAACATTGCTAACAGGGTTAATCTCGTAGATAAAAAAAGCTTTAATAAAAAAATAACAACTGCGTCGAACACGAATCACGTAGGTGACATTTCGCATAGTGAACCGCTAGTTTCGTATTCACACTTCACATATTGTCTTTTATTTGTGGGCGAGTCTACGTGATGAAATCACTAGTCACTCATTTTGTATTTCTCTAATGTAAGTAAAGATAGGCAAATTGATAAGCAGGATTAGTTTGATGCCAGCTACGGGATTTCAGAGCCGATCGACAGACATTCAAGTAAGGAACTCATCTGCCAACCCATTTGATGTACCGGGTCCCTAACAAAGTGTGATTGCTGATTGTGACAACGACAGCAACAAATTTAATATGTCCTTCCAGACCTACGCATTACAACATAAACTGATTCGCAAAATAGTTTTCTTTTTTCTTTAGCAAGAGGTAGTAAAGTTCTGTTTTGCAGCCAAATTGGGTTGTGCCGATCGGGGTGGTACCTACCTCGCACTTACATTATACTCACGTGAAGTAGCAGTTATGCTGCCGCGTGTCGTGCGGTTTGCGAGTATCCGGTGACCCATTGGGGGGATAGGGAAAAGGAGGCCAACACATCTATATAATTTCTGGCTATGTATGTGTGTGAGTCTCTATCGTATTTATAAAAGTTCTTCTTTCAAAATGTAAACCTTTTGTAGGTCTCAGTCTTCTTTTTAACGTATCAATGACTGCCTCTGTTTTATCTGCCCAGGAGGCCTAGGCAAAATGCCATTAAGAAAGCGTTAGCGAAGTTCGAAAATGATAAAATGTATGGGATTGACATAAGGCCGCGCTTAATCACGTGGTCGATCGCTATCGCTATCGCGAGTTGGTTGTTAAAGTTAGAAATGTTGATTTGACACTTATCGATACACTGACAATTATATTTTCGAGCCAATATTTTTTGGTTATCGAATAACCATTTCGAAACAACGATCGCTACATTCATTGTACATTGGCTAGGAAATTGTTGTCGATAACTTACAGGCGATAGCGAATTTCGCTACGAAGCGATCTCACTTTGGCTAGGCCTCCTGAATTCAAGTTCGAGTATTGCTTTCTATCGTATCTATAAAACTTTTACTTCAGGCATGTCAAACTTTTTATATCGCAGTAAAATCTCAGTACTGTAGATAATTAATAGCTCATATAAGTAAGCTTAAAATGAGTGACACTTTAATGATCTCAGCAGGAAGTCTCTTAATATGACATAATTACACAATGAAGCCACTATACTCGTGTTTGCATTAAAAAAATTAGACAAACTAGGCCAGAGGATAGTGGAAATTCTAATTATTATAATGGACGTACTATATTTATGTACAAACAAAACCAGAAATAATAAAATTTACTACAACAGAAAGTACAATAAATTCATCTGTTTTAATTTCGTCAAATTTCTAATATTCCGTAGATTTAATCGTGTATTGAATACATCTTGTTTGCCGTTAAAATTAAGGTTCTGAAACAAATCGAATACATTACTAGTGACAATTGATCGGTCGTCTTGGAATTCTTGGAGACGGATAAAGGCTAATGATGGTGAAACTGATTTGTCATCTGCCTCAGACGTAACGTGACCTAACGTAAACGTAGACGGGTTTCCTCAGCATACACATCCTTATCTTTATAATATTAAAATGTGAAAGTTTGCATGTATATGTTTGTTACTTTTTCACATAAAGATAACTGAATGGATTCTATTGAAATTTTACTGTAATATTACTTTAACATAAGAATGATATTATACAGGCTGTAATTTATAAACCATTTATGTTTTTTATTATTAGGTATGCAAACTGACAGACATTACAATGATGGTCGACTTCACCCACGAACACAAAACTAGTTTTCCTAGAAATAGTCCTTGCAACTAATTTATGTGCATCTATTATATAGGAGACAAAAACTACTGAATCTCGGTGCCAGTAACTCATTTGGCTGTCTTGCCAATCTCTTCGAAATGCAGCTAAGCTGTATCACGGGAAACAATCAAAATGGTGGTACCCTTGCAGCAGGAATCGCGGCACAGCGGTCAAATGATAAAGATATCGTATCGATTGTCCAAAATCGAATCCTGAGCAAAAGTCGCGGGCACCAGCTAGTCTATAGATAAAAAAATACAAGATAATAGAAGATATAGTCACCACAACATCGCAAGTCATGTTGGACATTGAAAGCTTCCAAAACAAAGATACTTCATAAACCTTGTACAAAAGAAAGTATAAAATATTGTATCAACGATATTGTAACAAATTCAGAGCTTTTGGGTGTTGAAGCGTCCATATTGAATTTGAGTAGTGTCAAGAGCTTTTGGTCCCCGCCTATGGTCGTAGTAAGCGATATCTCAAGTTGCTATAAGAGCGCCCTTGATATTGGACAAACTTACGAAAAATCTTTTTAGGGTTTCCTTTTTAAATAAAACAAAATAAATTATTTATGATGAAACAACTTTTACGGAGTTTACCATGTTTTTGAAGTGAAACTTCTTTAGAATCGTTGTGATTTCAAACCGGATGCAACGGAAAAAACGACAGGTAAGAGACACAAATACAAAAGAGCGAGAGAGCAAATGTCGGTGTGTATGTGTATTGCACACTGTTTAATAGTTGCTTGTATTTAAGCATTTAACATGTGTTTCACTTCTATCGTGTGTGAATCGCACACTCACCCTTTTTTAACCGACTTCAAAAAAAGAAGGAGGTTATCAATTCGTCTGTTTTTTTTTTGTATGTTTCTTACTCGATTACTCCGCTGTTTGGGAATGGATTTTGGTGATTCTTGTTTTGTTAGTAAGCTTATGTTTCCGAATTGGTCCCATATTAATTTGAACGACATTTGATCAGCGGTTTTTAAGTTTTATTCAATAATGCTTATTTGGTTGGTTTTGTATTCTCTCTTCAAAAATACCCGATTTTAAATAGTATACGTCTTCTACTTCACATCGAAGTATTTCAATATTATTTTAAAATTTTTAGTTGTACATTAATCAAGGTATGGTTTTGAAGTCGGTTTTTTGGTTTTTTATTTAAAATTATTTTTTTTTAAACCCTTTTACATGCCTGAAAGTTCAGATACTTTACAGCAACCATGGTAACGGGAAGACTATATCCTAAGCCGAAACCTAAACTCAATAAGCCGCGATAAAATCCATGAAGTTGTTGTTTGTTTGTCATTATAATAATGACAATTAATGAAAATGAAAATTCCCGTAAAACAATTTGAAAACTAAGTAAAGTCACTACGTAATGAGCAAAACGTGAAAAGATTTTAGAAACTGGAGAAAATCATCATACAATATAATCATCCAACACAGCATCCATTGTGTTCAGCCACTGCATATAAGCCCCTAGTAATAAAGCTTCTGATTGTGCACGTTTACAGGGATTAAGTTTTGATAACGAAGTGACGTTCAAAATTAAGCGGATCCATTGTTGTCCAAATAAATCAATAAGTTGGCCTTTAGAACGAAATTCTAAATGAACTTGTTTTTTATTTATTTATTTATGCTAAGTCACTTTCTAACTGCTAAAGTCATTAGCGACTACAATGTGTATTTAAACTTATATATTCTTTCCTACTTACATTTATTCTTTCATACTTATAATGAGTGAAATACGCGTAAACATAAGAAAACAATACTTATCTTTTCGATTTATCTTTTTCATAAAGTTAACAGACCGTACAAAGCCTTTACAAAGCCATTTTTAGTTAAACAATCTTTGAGGTTATTGTGTAAGTTACATGTTTATTTATATCTGATAAAGGCCTAAGAGGCCTCCCTCAAAAAAATGGATGGATAAAGGCTGATGATGATATTGATAGGTCTTAATATTCTTCTTGATTTAGAACATGTTTTACAGTTAGATCTATCTTGCATTATATACATTTTGATTTTCCGATCTTTTCGATAATGTAGACATGGGTTATATACTTGTGTGACCAATATCGATCAATAAACGATGCTAAATGCTAGATGCTAATTTACTCAAGCGTCATAAAGAATAAATAAAAAAAATATGTAATGTATATAGGATTTTTAATTAACATGGTTATTTTTTCATTATTTAAACTATTTAAAACGGGATATTAACCATGTTTTCAGCATTATTTCGCGGAGCTCGATATTTCGACATTATCTACGAATGTCATGTTCACGTTTGACACTAAAAAGGTAAATATCCCGCATTAAATAGTTTAAATAATGTAATGTATTTCCCGTTTTAAAAAGTAAAAACTTAAAAATTACATCTTAACCTCTCGTCTGTTAGCTGTCAAAATGACAATTCTTCCCAATCTATGGATCCCATTAATGGACTTAATAATATATACTTACTACATCCATGATCCCCATAGAGCACCGCGGGACCTCCTACCTCCTTACGGTGTCGGAGATGATCCCATTACACAACTTTCAACAGACTTTGGGTTTGAGCTTAGATCAATAATATGTCTAGATAAAGTGTCGTGCGGAAAACACGTCCAAAAAAATAGCGTCCAACTGTTGGCCTCTAAATGCTCTCTCCGTGTTTAGTATCCGTCCCGCTGTTATAGAATACGCATGAATTGTTACGCTTTATTGATTTTATTTATAATGAAGGTTTGTGTTGAAGTGTAACTAGATTAAAAAGGATGATTATGGGAGAACTATAGTAGCTGGTATCACTATTCACGAACACATCTTTCAAAATATTGGCCAGTTTTTTTGTTTTGATTGTAGGGCGACACTCCTTTTAGACATATTAATGGTCTAAGGGTTTGAGCACAAATTTTTGACAAAACGCTCCACAGATACAGCGAAATTACTAAAGTCTTGTAATGGAAAGCTCCATAGACGAGATGATGAATTAAAATATTAAATTATTATGATGATGAAACGAATGTCATTGATAAGGTCATCGAACAGGACAATCATTATTTACCGAACACTTTGCAGAGTGTGGCTCGAGCGTGTTTACGATGCAATCGAATTATTGATTATTTACTTCGCGGAGTCAAGGTTTTGTACCTGAATTACATCGCATTTCAATTCACCTCAGCTTCTTTAATTAAATTAATATTTTAGTTGCTACAGAAAAATAGCGCCATCATGATAAATGAATGAATAATAATAAATATTAATCAACAATAACACAACGTTGACCTAGCCCGTGGTAAATTCGTAAGAAAAGAATTCGTTCGTTTTGTTGTAGGTGCTAGGAACGGAAGTGAATTTAAGAAATTTATACAAATACATAAATAAACGTGAAAGATCCAATATAGACAACAATTATAATATAATATATAAAAAGTAATAAAATAATGTATCAACCCATATATTATTATGTTGTGTGTGTGGCCATAGTTCATCACGCCGGCCCAATTGAATGGCGGGTCCTAATCAGACATGCAGGTTTCATCACGATGTTTTCCTTCACCCACCCCCACACTATACGTCAGATATTTGATATATGATATTTGTATAGATTTTTTTAGTGTGGTCGATTACTGTGAACATGAAAACTGTTTATAAGATGAGTGAAGGTCGATCTCTCACGGGCTCTTAGACTATAAAAATATTTTTTTTCCATACCTAAACGTGAAATGTATTATAAATAAGCATTTCTCGTATTTCACAGAGAAGACGTCCTTAAAAAAGACTTCATTCGGTCCTTAAAATGGTCTGACTTTTCATATTGATGATTTTTTGACGTGACAACCACTCTGACAGTCGTTAATAATACGCCTCGACCCGCATCTCCTCTGGCATCATCGATCAATGTCATCAAAATCTAAAAAACTTATAGGACTTAATAGACATTTTCAACCAAAGCCAGTGGAGTCAAGTACTTCAGTCTGTCTATCACCTTCTAGTCTATTGTTAAAAAAGTTAGTAACATTATTTTGTAACAAAGCTCGTCTGCTTTTACATAACTACTGTTAACCTAAACTTCATCGCATTAATGTTTTGTTGTGAAAAACTCTTAAAGAGCTCTTAATCAATATTATCTTGAGGGATGTAATAGAGCATATAAGTTTGCAAGGAAACAGCTAATAATAATATTGGCTTCGTCCGCGTTACCAAAAAAAATTTTTTTTAGTAAAGAGTTTCCTAGTATGTTACTTCTAGTACCTTCTAGAATATGTGTACAAAGTTTCATGATGATTCGTTGAGTAGTTGTTGCGTGAAAGCCTTCACATTTATAATGTTAAGTAAGGATTATCCTACTAATATTATAAATGCGAAAGTTTGTGAGGATTTTTGTTACTCTTTCAGGCTATAATTCATTCCCGTATTACGGGAACGCGGGATAATATAGACTATATCAACCCGCTAAAATGCCGTTGTAAATCTTAGCTAAGGCAGGCGAAGCTGCGGGCATCAGCTAGTTCAAAATAAATGGGTGAAGTGTTTATTTAGTTCCTTGTCTATCAGCCTATGTTTATATCCACAGATCTTAAAATGTGCCTACGCATTAACATACAGCTAGTAATAAAGAGATAATATGTTTCGTGTATTTCAGGTTCAGTAGTTCCAAATTAGTGATATTTTGTAGAAGTTTACTCTCTTAAATGTGAAGGGGTAACCTTTTGTGAGGCATTTCGCACTCCGCTGAACTCTATTCATAGTCGCCCATTGAGTGGAACCTCTAGACATCTTAAAACGTGCCTTGACATAAATATATTTTCTATTTTAAATTCTAGTCTTGTGGTGTGATAACCGAAATTTGCACAACAATAGTTTATCAATAAAGAAAGTCATTTTTATATTAGTCGGATATTTAGGAAAGCTAGAGTTTTCGGCCTATTGGCCTATAAGGTCAATCGTAAAAGCTCACGTACTGAACAAATGGCTAATCTAAAATGGATAATAGGTTTGACAAAATGGCAGACATATAATGACGTAGCAACACAACAGACGCGAAACACAAACGTTCTCTCCCAGCAGTAAACCACAACTCAATATAATCAATATTAAACTATAATTTAATTGTATTACAAAAAATATGAGAAATAATTTATCTTCTATCCGTCCAGTAAAGATTAACGAAGATATCTGTCAGATAACTTGCGTTTGCGATGATGATAATTCAAATGGCTGGTCACATACTCAGGAGAACGGATGGCCGATGGGTCAATAAGGTTCAAGAAGTCGCGTTTATGTAGAAGTGTTGGTCGGTCCAAAGTGTTGGTTGACCAGGTGGGGAGGGATGCGAGTGGTAAGGAATCGGCCTTCATGGCATTCATGGGGGGTTGCCTATGTTAAAAAATAACGGATGAAGGCTGATGATGA
Organism: Lycaena phlaeas; assembly: GCA_905333005.2. Lineage (NCBI taxonomy): Eukaryota > Metazoa > Arthropoda > Insecta > Lepidoptera > Lycaenidae > Lycaena > Lycaena phlaeas. Next base: position 4,660,881 of record HG995170.1, on the reverse strand, counting down.
TGATGATCCATCCAAGGTCGATAAACCTTCCAGTTCGTAGTGAAATTTTCAGTCCTAAAGTGTATCTGAAGGTTGACGTAAAGCCGCCCGAACCTGTCATATTAAGAACCCACCTCGAGAGTAATAGCATTTGTCGATCTCAAAACCTTCGTAAAATCTTTATGGGACCTTTAGGGGAATTTATTGGATTCCATTTTCCAATCCGAAAATCATATTTGCGGCTGATTCAATACGGTTTTATCATAATCAGTATTTTTTTTTCGTCTGCCGGACATGCGAAGGGGCTTTCTTTCATAACGCCAAGTGTGCAGCACAGCATGATACCTACGCTACAGCACGGCCAGTACCCAGGCAGTCATATAGTAGATTGTGATCCTATCTAGTTTTAAATGGATCGACTCTCCATCTCACAATCACATCCATCCTGATATAGGTTAAAGATTGGCATAATTGTGGTGCATACAATGTCATGGCAGGTCAAGCGCATCTTCTCTTCTAATCCCGTCAAAAAGCAACAGACAATCTACACTAATATTATAAAGAGGAAAGATTTGTACCTATTTTTGTATGTTTGTATGTTTGTGATGAATAAGCTCAAAAAGTACTGGACCGATTTCAAAAATTCTTTCACCATTCGAAAGCTACATTATCCCCGAGTAACATAGGCTTTTAATTTTAATTAGGCGAGTAACAAATTTTATTCTGATAAAAATAGGGTTCCGTCAGATATTTTGGTTTTTTGGACACAAGGTGTAAAAAATGTTATTTCGCGTACTAAGATCCCGTTGAAAATCTTAGTTAACGCAGGCGAAGCTGCGGGCAACAGCTAGTATAATATATACGTGTAAAAGTTTTATGAACATACTAGCTGTTGCCCGCGGCTTCGCCCGCATTTGCAAAAAAATTAGTTTTTTTTAAATGTATCCTATGTTACTTTTAGCACCTCCGAGAATATGTGTACAAAGTTTTATGATGATCGGTTGAGTAGTTTTTGCGTGAAAGCGTAAAAGCATCACTACTTTTTATGATATTTAGTAAGGATTAATATATACTGTGATTATTTAAAAAGCTGGTATTAATAAACCATATTGGAGCAGTAATTAGACTAATGAATTGAATCCCGTCGTGTTTCCGCGGCAGATTTACTGCTGGCGTCTATAGGTGCAGCCATGACACATCGCCATCAAAATAATGAAATGTTAAAAGATACATCAGATTATATAGTCATCGTAGTCGAAGAGACAGCAACGATTTTAAGATGGAATTTCAGAAAGTAAGTACAATTTCGGGCAATGGATACTTAAATATCATATAAAAATTTCAGCCGTACTAAAATATTTTGAAACAAAAATATTTTAAGTGAGAATTTCTTCAGCCACATTGAGCATGTCGAAATTTCATAATGTCAAATTGTAAGTTTTAATTTTTCATTTCTACCTATCGACCAATAATATATGTCCCACTGCTGGGCACGGGTCTCCTCCTCAAAATCAGGCGAGGAGGGATATTGGACCCATGCGCTGGTCCAATATGGGATGGTGAACTTCTTACACCTGCAAAGACTTTCAATATCATCAGTTATGCAGGTTTCCTTACTATGTTTTCTTTACCTGTGTTATTCTTGTATTTTTAATAAGTACCTGGTTGACAGATCAATTGCTCGGTACCCTTAGTAATAAAATACAATAAAATTTTTCTTTCAAAAAAAAAGTTTTTAAAAAAAGGAAGACATAAAATTCGGACTGGAGATTCGAACCAGGCTCGTTCGGATTTAACTGCCTAATTTCGTATTTTAATCATATATTATCGATGCCTCAAAACACGGATAAAAATATATATCCATCATTGATTTTAAACTGTCGCTATAATAGTAAATTGATGTAGCAATAAAACTATAAAAAGCCGTAGACGACAATTATTAAAAACTTTAAGAATTTTTAATGGATTACGTTATACCCGAAATTGTAGCACGTCTTACATTTCCATTTTAAAGGTTTTGGGGTCAACGGAGAAAATCCAGAAATATGGGGTAAGATAAAAGTTACATGAATAGCCACGTACGATCACATATTTTAGTGGATTATCTGATTTTGATATTTTATTTTGGGTTGCGTGCCCCAAAAGGCAAACAAGGCCTTTTTTTATGTCGCAGCGGAAATCCTTTTCGCACCATACCAGGGCCTTGGGTAGGCGCGCTGGCGTGTGTGGGGACTCGCATTGGATGCACTACCCCGCTAAAACAGCTGCGTGAGCCTTCAGCCGCTATCTGAGGGACCCAAATCTGCAAGGCAAACAAGGCCTGCATCTTTATAACATAACCTCTACTTTTATCTATGCGTCTATCTGTTCGTGTGTATAAATAATTATCTCAGGAATTTGTGGAAGTATGACACGTACTGACTACTGAGCAAGCTGCCTTCCAAGGCAACCCCTAACGTTTGCCCTGCCGCCTAGGTCTGTAGATTTCTAGGCTTCCACGCGCGCCTTAGCCGATCCACGCAATCACACCGTATTTGCGTCGCTTGAAGCTCTTTTGAGCAAACCTGACGCCATGAAGCCGCGGAAGTCTCACTCCACGGCTGGCGGGGGCAATCCCCCACTTACTATATCACTGGATGATACTAACCAGCTCACCCCACTGCCGACGAAGCATTAGGGCCATTAGGGCCATTAGCAAAGCTCCATCCAAAAAAAATATCTTTTGTACATCGAAAAAACAGACAGCGTTTAACTCAGGACATGGCACGCTCAGTGAGACAGCACATGCGTTTTCCTGGTACGAGGCACGTTCTGACCGACCGAAGATTTGCCTCGCCTTAAGCAGCTCGCTCAGTCAGTACGCGGCTTGATGTTTTATCATTGGATCAATTTCTTTAGTAATTTTACATTACTAACTTTAAATACATTATAACGAGGCTAGTGTATTTTTAAGAATACTCAATGCATAAATAAGCTAATAATATTATTTCGAACAAACAAAGTTTGGGTACACAAAGGGGTCAACTCCTTCACGGGTCGGACCGTAGTCACGTATCCGATATTTCCGATAGGCCTTTGATTTATTGGGGGGACCAGATGTGGGCAAATCTTAATATAAACTAATTATTATTCCAAACAAAAATCTGCTTTGGACATTGTAAACATTATAATGAAACAACTTTTATTTACAGGTTACATTATAAGTGAAATTCGCGTAAACATAAGAAAACAATATTGTAAACATTTTTAAGTAAATTAAATGTGCTGAAATGCGTCAGTTTTTTTTTTTTTTAATATATATACTCAGTGTCTTTCCCAATTAAGGCAAATAATCTAGAAAAATAGAATCTAGCAAAATTGGTCCTGGTCTTGCAGTTACTGGTCGAATGAAACGAACCGAAGACCAAATGAACGAAGCAGAACATATGCAAGACAAACGAAAAAAACATAAAATTGGTAAAACTAATAGCAAGGTGGATTTAATTTTGGCCTTCCCTCCCCATTACATTTAAACCTAAAACGCCATGAGCCGGGTAAAGCTTTAAAGTGTACTTAATTAAATTACGTACTTACTCTAACAAACACAAAACCATACTTTTAAACAGTCGGGTAATTACAATTTCCTGTTTGTCCACAGTTCATCAGCGAGTGAGCTGATCTCCAGGAGAGGCGTTTTCTCAAGAAGGCAGTATGGCTCGGTTGAACAGGTAACAGTTTTCCGTTACTTTCTTGTATTAAATAGCTCCTAAAGATATTTTAAGAAAAACTTTAGGCAAAAATTAAGTTTTATACATTACTAGCTGTTGCCCGCAGCTTCGCCTGTGTTAACTAAGATTTATAACGGGATCTTAGTACGCAAAATAAGTAACTTTTCTGGTTGATTTTGGAACTAAGTTCCTTACGGCAGGCTTGGAGGGGATAGGGATTTAGCTGCGCGACCGAACTGAAAAACATGTGATAGTAAAACCGTAAGAAAAAGTGCGTTGAATAAAAAGCGTTAAATGAGACGTGCGCAGGCGCGACAGTCGCATACACAAGCGAGTAGTTTATAATACCTTTTTTTTTAGCCGAAGGAACTTCGTTCCTACCTGGTGTCCCACGACACCACATTTCTTTTTTTACACCTTGTGTCCGAAGAACCCAAATATCTTACGGAACCCTATTTTTTTCCAGAATAAAATTTAGCCTATGATACTCATGGATAATGTAGCTTCCGAATGGTGAAAGAATGTTTGAAATCGGTTCAGTACTTTTTGAACCTATTCATTACAACCAAACAAACAAACAAAGTTTTCCTCTTTATAATATTAGTGTAGACTAGTGTAGATATAGACAATACAAGGTTTGAATTATAAATAATTAATTGATGGGAAATATTTTATAACTTCTCGGTTTTTTGTTTTAGGGCCCTTATAAGCTGCTGCCATTAGTAATATAAGTGCACTTCAATTATTACAATTTACGGACTAACGCCCGGTTTATATAACGTTGGTCAAAGTCTATGCCAATTAACATGGCTGCTAATGGCGGTTAATATACGATTCTAGAGTCTTCGCCACTTTAGAAGTCCGATAGACGGCGCTGCGGTCTAATAACTCAATGTTGCCAATTTATAGTGTAATGATTTTCCACCAAGTATTAATTGTACTAGATACAATAAAAAGTTTAAATAATTATAGGACCTATGGTCAGTAGTGGATTGATAAACACTGATGATGATAATAATGACAAAAATAATTATAGCAGCAAAATAAAAATCTCCCTGCCAGGTTTTAGTAAAATAAAACATTTTTTTGTAAATATTTCATTCGTATTTTTTACGTATAACCGATTAGTAGAATTCATCTAAAACAAGCTTCTTCGGTTGTGTTCAGCTTTTGCCAGGAGTGACGATTTTCTCAGAAATAATTGCTGCCATTGTTACTTCTTTTATTATTCGACCTTTTTTACAGAAACACCTGAAAATATAATTCATCTGAGCAAGGTTTTAATTCTTTTACCTTGTATTTATATTCATATAAAATATCATAAGATAAATGTAGGTATAGAGTTAATGATAATATTTCAACCATAAATTAGGCAAAAATGAGTGACTCTGGCATCTCTAAAATTTACCTGTCATGGCTGTGACATTTATAAACATATTATTTGACGGGGTTAATTGTTGTTTATTTTTACTTTCTAATTCACAAAATTATTTCACTTTAACGATCATTATACGGCCTTAAATTTTTACACCTTACTTTATATTATATGCTCCATATTTCACGTAAAACAATTTAAAATATCACAACTTCTTACTCCAGACAGACGTCAAGATGTCAATGTTGTCAAATTTAGTTCAGGCATTAGTCGCAGGACTTTAAAAGTGGCGAGGACTATAGAGTCAAATTTGATAGCCTTTCATTGTAGTTGTTATGTCAACTGACAGGCCGATCAAATTGAGTAATTAAACTATGCTTCTAGCAACTCATTGGACACCTAAGAAGAGACTTGACAGTTGATTTGTTAATTTTTGCGTTGATCAGTCTTTTGGAAATCGGGCGTACATATAGCAAATGTTTTTCCAATACATGCATAGCAAACTATCATATTTAATTTTAAAAATGAATAGTCACGAACGCCTCTACTCATGAAAGTTATTACAAATAGGTCCTTCGACGCCATGATAAAATGGCGGGAAATGTAGATTCCTACGTTTATAATATGAAACGTGCGAAGACTCCGCTTGCTCAAGCATTCCAGTGACCACTCGCCAAGTATTATTGCAGCGTATTCTTAAATCAGCTCAAAATAGCCGAGTTGCTAGTGACTATGCAAAGTTAGGCACTTAGAGACATCTGTCGTTATTTCCGAGAAATCTTGAAGGCAAATATTGTTTATCTTTTCTCTGATATTGTGCGTTAAGAAACCTGTTTTTAAAGTGAAACTTTTATTACATCGTCTCAAACTTTTTCGTCTGTGGGTTGCATGTCGCGTGACAGCCGGAAGCCAATATGGCGGCTCCTGTTGTTCGCATCAGCTGACCGTGTAGTGTATAGACCATTACTCATTTGTGCCAGTGCTCCACACTTTTTATTTGTTAAATAATATAATGTGAAAAAAAGTTTCACTTTAACCAACAATTTTTTTTTATAAAACTATACTTTTTATTGTGCAATTTTATAGATAAAAATTGGCAAATTAAAAGATAAATGCTATTCTTCATTGATATTTAATGAAAAGAAATGAAAATCAGCGCGTCTGCCATTAGCGCAGTCGCACATGCTGAGCTGACTGCCTTTTTGACCTTTCTTGCCTTGTATTTCACCCTATTATATATGTTTGTTTTGTGTCAAATAAAGCTTATTCTTTCTTTCTTTTATATTTATCGACTAAAAATAGTTCTTAAATAAAATAGATATCAACTTGTCCACCTTTAAGACGATCCTTAAGCAGCTCATTATTTTTAGTTATTATGTATTTATGCTTACAATTAATATATGGATCGGATGTCTAGGCGTGCATCGGGGGAGGTCTATGTTCAGCAGTGGCTGGCTAGCTGGCAATGACTATTGGTTATATACCTAGACCGATGATGACGATATTGGTGTTGATGAATATCAATAATCTGCAAATATTAATAAGCTGCAGACGTAAAATAAAAAAAGAACTCTATGACTTATTTTTTTATGATTCAATTTAAATAAAAAGTAACTTTTTTGATAATCATCGTTCCAATTCAAGGCAATGTCAAACGTTATCGCCGAGCACTTAAGGAAACAGCTGAGGGCTGAGGGCTGAGGGAGTCGGCGTCAGCTGGCTCCTCACTTAAATTGCTTTCTGTCGATATCGTGGATTTACACGCTAATAACCGACAACAGTTCAGGGTGAAAGTTTCGTGTTATAAAATAAACCAGAGGGAAAATGATTCCTTTATTAGTACACACTTTTTATTTTACATGTATATAGTATAGATATGAAAAAAGAAACAGGCACATAGATGTATATAGAGACATTCTTCTCAACTCGACTAATGTCGTTTTGTAAAAAATTCTTTTTGTAAGAGTGCCATGCTGCTTTGCAGCCAAATTGGACCGGTACGACCGGGGAGGAACCTTCGCTCAAATTAAATCAGCGTGACAGCTAAGCTGTCGCGTTTCATGCGGTTTCCGAGTTACCGTTGGCCCGTAGGGGAGAGTAGGGAAAAGGAGGGCATCTCCATAACTTCTGGTTAAGTGGATGTTAATGGGCGCCGATAGTCGCAAGGTTTCGACTGTTCGTTTGCTATTCTATGCTATAAAAAAAATTGACTGATTTATAAATCTTACAAGAATAGGCTTTGATTTACTACAAGGAACTTTCATTTTATTTCACTATTTTTTCTTTATTTCACTGAACACATTATATTTCACTGAACCGACCAAATAGATAATAAAAAATATAATCAGATTGCCCGATCGTCTTACTACGTCTCCTACTGAATATGAGATCCAAAAAAGGAGCTCCACGAAGCCTAAGACCTAGAGTAAGTCCATTAGGATCTTTTAGGTATTATATTCCATCCATAAAGCAATTAGAATTTCAACTTTTAACCAATCGTTTCAACCATTCTGTCGTTAAAAAGCAACAAACATACAAACCCATAAATTTTCGCATACGTAAGATAAGATTAACTTATTTGAAATAGAGGGATAAACAGCTAAATTGTGTAATCAACGTACTTATTCGTACACGGTTACGGATATCTTAATATATATATATATTTCTTGTGTGCGTGTGTATGTGACCGAACTCCTCCTAAACGACTGGACCAATTTTGATGAAATTTTTTGTGTGTGTTCGTGGAGATTCGAGAATGGTTTAGATTCACAAATCAGACCGGCAGATGGCGCTGCAGTCGGTATCTAGGTTATTGATCTGTACTGCCACTATCGATTCGTATCTAAAGGACAACGTCTGTGGGGTCCGCTAGTTCCATATAAATATAACAGTATCAACATAAATAGAAGGAATAAACATACGTTAAATGTCCCATTTTTGACTTCACAAAGTTTTTACAATAGGATCCCATAAGTCGTTCGGAATTATTCCATTGATAAATTTAAGTAAACAATTAAGGAACGTTTGTGTGGCGCCTTTTATAAAATAAAATATTTTATTTAAAATTCTCCTTTGCAATAAGACATTCATTCTGTAAGGTTTTACATTATGTATGTATAAAGCATGTTTTTTTTATTTTTGAGGTCAAAGAATAGAACAATGCACCCCAAGCTTTCTTCTCGGTTTCCTTAGGTCAGGTTGGCATGCATTTCAAAAATATTTTATTTATGTTTTAGTGTATTTTATAATTATTCTTTATTATATTGTATTATGATATTATTTATATTGTTTGAATCTAGTCTACCAGCTGCCTATAATGATTAATACAATTAGGCGTTACTTCATGGAAACTGGAATATACGATATTAATTGTATTTTGTAACAGAATTCCAGGAACCAACATACGAATTATCGCTAACGGGGTATATATTACATACATTGCCTTCCGACTAATAGTATATAACTTCACCGTGTCGGATTTGACTAGTGAAACTCCTACTCACCTAAGTAACTCGCGCGATACAACTCGCCTCTTTTCGAATAATTTCTAAGTGTACCATCTGCTCGCCTACCTACCGATTAAGCTTAAAGGCTATTAGGCCTTAAGTCTAGATGTTTCGTACATATATATACATTATAGCATTATGTACAAAGAAAATATGCTTGGGTGAACCACCCACTGCTCCGATTTCGCACAAAGGCCTTATGGCCACAGCATAGGACATTGCGAAAAAAAAAACAATGAAAATAATGACAACTATTTAACTACAGTCATATATTACAATAAGGCAATACCTTAATGTAAACACACAAATAATAATTTAAATTTCCGTCGTAAATTTAGCGTACAGAGTGAAAAAGACCTTTTTATATAACCAATTTAAAAGCTCTTTTGAAACTTCAAAGAATCGACTTTCATACAATTTTACTGTAGAGTGCCTAACTCTACATCAATCGCAAAAAAAAACGTCATCTAAAATAACCATCGAATTTACGTCGATATTATACAACCGTAATTTTAATGTTAGTTTGGAATGTACCATATTTTTATAACATAGAAAGACAAATGAACATTCGAAGCCTTTTTTAACGACGCCCATAAACATCTACATAACCAGTGTTTATGTATATAGCATGCAACGAGGACAACGCATCTGCTTTGTCCTCGTTTTCCCTTAAACAATGGGCCACCGGAATCTCATTAACCGCACGAAACGCGACAGCATAACTGCCACTTTACGCCAATATCGTGTGAGAGAAGTACCACCCTGGACGTGCCAGCCTGTTTAGGCTGCAAAGCAGTATGGCACTAGCTCTTACAATATTATGTTTAAAAATCACATTATTACGCTCGACATTTATAGCCCGGGAGCCAGTAACAGGTCTTTATGACCAACTTCCTCCCGCGAGATAATTCGTGAGAAGCATCAGAGGATAACATCATAAAGCCTAGTGGACGTCAGCTGGCGCGCGGTTGGGGGGATGAGCGGTGGGAGCCTCCCAATCATTTAAAAAAAATCAGTAATTTCCTCTCGGCTGAAATATTTGTTAAATTGTAGTTAACCCAATATCTTAACGAAAAAAAATAATCAGCTGGTTATGAAATGGTACCTTGTACGTCAGCTGGTGACTCGAACATGCAAATTCAGAGACATTCAATTACACTGTCTCAAAACTGTAATAATCACTAAACTTAAATAAAATTTATAAAAAAATTGTATTTGAATCAAAAAGGGATATATTTCAAATAAACGAGGACATAAATATAAAAGGCTTATGGCCGACCCCACCCGTCCGAAATAGCCATATCATTGTACGGGCAATAATGATAGATGGCTTATTGCTCTATCTAAATGGTCTATACTAATGAATAATAATATCTAATACATATTTAATACGCATCCATTTGTTTCGACTCCCGATTCGAATCCGCTTCCCCCGGCTTGAGCGCCAACGCGCTAACCATTGAGCCACTAAGGTCAATCTGGGAACAACGTTGATTTAATTAAATCTTAGGGTATAAGAAAATTCATTAAACAATTTCAATAGTCTCCATGTAGGTACCTCTTTTTATTCACACAATATATTATGTCCTTTTAATATCTTGTATGACATAAGTACCACTTACTTAGCTTCATATCTGTTCATCTCTTATGATCGAATTCAGGAAACCTAACGAAGTAACCCGGGTGAAACATGTGTTGTTTCAATCTTTGTCAGGCATCCGAGATATGCACGCGGTAGTAAATTACACCCGATACCGAGCGTGGCAAATAATTCAGGAATTAGATATAAAGATTATCGTAATTTATGGCTCAAATCTTGAGAAATTATGCTTACATTTTCAGAACTTTACACTTAAAATGTAAAGGTTCTTATAAAAAAAAATGTAGGAAGGAGGAAATTTTGATGAATTCCCTCCTTTTCCTCCACGATCACATTATTATAAAGGCGCGGATCCACCGCAGCGCACGCTGTGCACGGCCACCACTCGGTGCACGGATTTATTTGTCTGACTACTTGGGTCAACGTTTCCATTGCAGCACACGCTATACATACACGAAACTCACGACTATATACAACTGTAGCGCAGCACAGTTTTGAATCACACGTCTTGTGGAACCCACGCATTTATAAACTTATTAAAAAAACGGGCAAAGTGCTGGCAGCATGCAAAGTGCTGGCATCTCGTAAGCTGCTGGCATTAGGCAAGGTGCTTTCATCTTTCATATAGCATGCGTAGTGTTGCCAGCATTGAGCTACGTGTGCGCCATATTCGAGCAAGACACGTGTCAATTCATACGGAGAGTGTCCGTGGGTTGATGTGGACACAATCACATACATTTTCTTGCAAAGCGAAGCTTGTCGTACGTGCGTAGCCTCTTCGTGCGCTGCGGTGGATCCGCGCCTTAATGCATGTATGTAACATGTTTTGGGTGCGAGTGGCAAGGTATCGGTCGTCTTAGCGGTGATTGAGGCCTATGTTCAACAGTGGACGGATAGAGTCGGATGATGATGTAGTATTTTTCGAGTAGTGATTAACTTTAGTTGATACTAGTGGAGGTGTCGGCTTCGAATCCCGTCAAGAGTATTTGGTAGTATAAATATTAAAATACATTAATTTCTATGAAGTACATACATTACCACTTTTTATTAATATAATTTGGTTTCTTGTTTCTAAAGTTTTCAGTTACTAAAGTTCTTTGTAGCTTGATCACTGTTATTGTTCATAAATATTTATTATTCAATCATCAATTTTATATATACTGTGGCTACGTGTATGTACTTATATTTTTGTCCATTTCTTTGGAATCGTTGGTATTAGCACGTATAGTTGCCGCATTAATGTAAGGGCACTAATGACCGAGCGGAGCGGAATACAACCCAGCGACACGACAGCCCACCATTACTGTTGAAATGGTGAGTGCTCGCAGTCAACATGATTGGCAGATAGCCTGATGCGTCCCGCTTAGACAGCAAACTAGTGACTAATACTGCTAGTGACGTTTGAAATTATGTTACGTAACTAGCACAGCCCCCCCCCCAGTTTTACCCTCGTACTTCGCATTTCCTTGGGAATATGAGGATACATTATAACCTATTTGTGAATGTAATAATACAGGTTAATACATTATTTTGTCATGTACTAAGTGGTATGAGATGTGCCCCTTCAGATACTTATTCATTAAATTAATTATAAATTCAAAAGTTTATATTTAAAAATAGATTAATACAAAACAACTTACACGGATGATTTAGTAAATTATTCTATACTAACACCGCCCTGCGGTTTCACCCACGTACTTCCCATTCCCGTGGGTTTACGGGGATAAATTATAGCGTACGAGTTATTTTGGTGTTTAAGCTATGTGTATTGTTTTTATCAGTTAGTTACTCCCAATTTAAAAAAAAGTAATACATATCGGGAAAACTCCTTTATACGAGTGCCAAGTATCAAATGAACGTTGCATTCGCGTACACCCTAAAGGGGCAGAATATCGCACCTACTTATTGTATCTGTTGATATTGATAAAAGTGTATTTAGAATAAAATAATAATTTAATAATTAATAAGTTTTAATTCATAATTATATTTTATTATATTCTTTTAATAATAATTAATTTAATAAATAATAATTAATAAATTAATAAATAAAATAATTTCAGTTAGAAAATGATTGTATGCCCTAACCAAACATTTATTGTAATTTTAGACAGCATTTTGTAGGGAAGCACACGAGACACGACAGATTTATCTAGAACCTAATTTCGTAGTTTGTAACTTTTCGGAATTTAAGTATTTTAACCAAATGTTATTGACACAGATGGTCTGATATTTGAGTTATATTTGCTTACTTAATTATCATTACTGTAACAATATTATTTCAACACGAAACATAAACAACATAACTCCTATATGGTATTGGGCTGCTCGTGTTTACCCAGATATTGTTATTTGAGGACTGTTTGTATTACTGATTTCGGATGCCTTTAAAGGACACTTTCATGAAATATTAACTAAACATACGTCGCGAAATCTAAGGAAAATCTACACGAAGTATGGACAGATACTGAAAAATCTAAATTTTGTAAAGCTACCTAGATATGGCGTGTAATATTCTCCGCATAAACAAATAAGCTATTTGTACCTAACAAAATAAATTTGCGATTCCCGTCAGCGCTTAACGGGAAAAAATGAAGATGCGACGTTATTCCAGAATTTTTTCGACCAACCGTAACTCTAAACGAAATTAGGTCAGTAAGTAAATGGAAGAAATATGCAAAAACGGTTTAAAGAATGGATAAAAATTCTCCACGGTCTTCCAAAATAATTTATCCTTTTATTATTTCCATCATAAAGGTCATTATTCAATTCACTCCTCTGAACTTCAGAGAATAAAAAAACTATCGACACCAAAGGCGTATATATAGCACGATACATCTTTTAGTGAAAACTAGTAAATTTTTCTTCAATAAATGATCAATAACAAGCAGCTTCCTGCGGTTTCGCCCGCGTATCCCCATGGGTGTACAGTTATTCTGATGTGTAAGCTATATTATTATAAGGTTTCATTAACATCCATCCAGTAGTTTTTACGTGAAAGAGTAACAAACATCCTGCCATCCATCTATCCATCTGTCCATACTAACAAACTTTCACATTTATAATATCAGTAGGATAGGATAGTGGGATAATTTTGCATACGACATAAAAGTTTTTCTCGTTGTGATTCTATATTTTTATATTAATTTTGGCAAACTCGTAGCGACAATGGTCTAGTTAATAATGACTCAGCCTCTTGATTAAGATAATCGTGACTTTAACGAATATGCGATCGTTAAAGATGGCGGTAACGAACGTTAGTGGCCAAAGAGCGTTATTTTTGACAGACGTTAAAATTTAACGAAGTCTCTTACGTTAAGAGATGATTTGAAACAACTGACTCTAAGTAGACATAATATAAACCCTAGACTGTAAACTTTATTGATATATTACATAAGATTACACTCCCCTCGTCATCAAACTGTGTCTGATATATGTGTTCATTTTACAGCTGTCGGCGCCGGGGGAGGCGGGCGGCGCGGTGGACGCGGTGCTGCGCCGCTACCGCCTGGAAAACGGAAACTCGCTGGGAGAAAAGGATGAGGTTTGTAGTTCTTGATATTATTGTCTAATATATAGAAAAGGGGGCAAAGGGACAGTCGGTTTATTTGATGGTACGTGACAGCGACATCCGTAAATATTTGCTATTAAATTGCGGGACTAACGGGGTGGTGGATACCGCTTCTGGTCCTGACTACACAAGAGAAGCAACGCTGGGATAGAGTGGTAAAAACACCACAATGGTTTGAAAAAGGAATACACACTGTATATGTGCACACGCATAAAACACACACACAATATGCAGGGTGGAGACAATAGGGACAGCCTTTTAATTTACAACTTTTTTACTGGAATTGGTCTTTTATTGCTTATTTGTTGTATTATTTGTTATTATAATTATCAATTTTGCTTAAAAGCAAGATCTTACAGCAAAGTTAAAGAAAAATCCGAAAAAGAAGTTGAAAACTAAGGTCAATTAAGGTACTTAAGTTTTCGCACAAATCATTTCACCGTGTTGACTTGGACCTTGATTTTTATACACCAATAGGCCTACCCGTACCTAAGAAATCAACTCAATCTGAGATGACACACGGATAAACAGAGAGACGTACGGACGGACAGACTGCCTGAATAAGAGTTTGAGTTACTTTTTCTAAGCTTTTGAGAAACTGAACCTTGAAAACTACCTCGTTATGTCAAATTAAATTCGAACAAAAAAAAGCAGAAAAAAAGGATTCCATTTTATACAATATTTTACTTTCATCACTAAAATATAATTTAATTTTTTTTTATTTACATTATATTATCATATGAATGAGTATATATTATAAAATTATTTATATAAATAATCTAACTACTTACGTCATTTCTTAATTTTTGCTTCACTAGCTGCTTAGATTTAAGGGAATGTTAATATCAATCAATCAAACGCTCATATTGTAATTAAGAGAAACCTGTTAATAGCTTACTTATAGATCGTACTATATGTTATGTTTTATAAATAACGCTGTTGGTTTCTTAATAAACAAAAACATAAACAAAACCAAAATTTTGATACGCCACATATTCAGCAATGATGATGGAATGAAAAGCTTGAAATAATAAAACTGAACAGTCCTACCGTACGAGAGTAGCTAATTAATTGATATTCCAACTCGATCACTCAAATATTATTTTAATTAACCATTGAACGCTGGCTGAAAATTACGACAGTAATATAAACATGTTTTATTTCATTCTGTGGTTTATATTGTTTTTAAATACTCACTGTCACCTGCTGATTTCCCAGCGTAGATATTTTAACTGTAAGCCTTTTTTTTATTAGCCCGTACTGTCCCACTGCCTTCCTCATATTGTGGAGATACTGGTCTTGCCGGGACCAGTCTGTCGCTGAGGGTTTCCCGTTGCCTGCGATCCGGGTCCCTCAAATAGCGGCTGAAGGCTCACGCTGCGGTTTTAGTGGGGTAGTGCGCCCAATGCGAGTCCCCACACACGCCAGTGCCTACCCAAGGCCCTGGTATGGATGGATTTCCTGCGTCATCAATAAAAAAAAACTGCCTTCCCTTTTAAAATATCTAAATTATTGAAGACACCTTCTGTTACTATAAATGCACTGTCTCGTCGTTTCAGAAAATATTTGAACAAAACAGACAGATAAACTGTACATTCTGGGTTTATTTATACATTTTCAGGATAATATATCAACATGTGAAAACGTAATGAATCCTTACTTCCTTAATACCTTAATGTTTATTATTAATATTATGTTATAATTATTAATATTATAATTACGCTCTAACGCGAAAACTACCCGACCGACCGATCATCATGAAACTTTGCACACATATTCTCGGAAGTACAAGAAGTAACATAGGATACATTTAGAAAAGGATTTTTTTGTTTAACTCGGGCGAAGTCGCAGGCAACAGTTAGTATACGTATAATAATAGATTATTACAGTCACTGTACACAATAATTACAAGGTTATATAATATATTAGTGGGTCCTAACAATAGTACTGTTAATTATATATACATAGTAGTACAGCATTGTTTGTTACTTGTACATTAAGACGTGTTTCTGCCTTCCTATCTAGGTCATATATTAAATGTTATAATAATTAGGAACCACTACAGAATGGCGTACCCTTATACTTACTCGTACACCCACTACACTCGACACTAGCAAACCTTACAGACGTTATCCTATAGAAATTATTTTGTAGAGAATCGAATGTAAATCTTAAACATTCCCAAGTCTACTTGAAAGTTGAAACACACAAAATATTATCAATATCTGTTATTATACACACATAAATACGCAGAAATTAGGTATATTGTGCTGCATTCCGAGACTGCGTCTGCGCATGATTAGGGTTTGAAGTATTCACACAGTAACTGTTTAAATTATAGCATCTGTGTATATGTTCTGATGTGTAAGTTATAGTATTGTAAAGTTTCACTAAAATCAAATCGGTAGTTTTCGTGTGAAAGAGTAACAAACATACATACAAACTCACTACAACTCGAAGTGGTTTTAATAGGGTATACCGGCGCCGGAAAAGGAGCGCCAGAAATCCCACACATCTCCGGAACTAAGCATTTCCACTGAGAAAAAACAGGTTAATTTTGAGCGGGTGGATAAAGATGATGATGATGATGATGATTGTAATATTGTACATTTGATATCTGATATTGAGATTCCATCTCTCAGAGGGATAGCAGCTGTCATTGATTTGCATTGTAACCGTGCTGAGGTTAGTTCGGTGTACGCATGACTTTTCCTACTAATGATATTTAATATCCGTAAGGAAATTAAAATGACAATACGTAATACAGAATATTACGTAATCAGCTTTTATTGTTTGTTATTTTTTGCTTTTTTTATCCAAAATAATACCTAACGAGACACGAAAATAATTTATTTTTGCATTATTTTGATTTTTAGCAAAAGATATAGCTATCTCCGAGTTCTTATCCTCCTCTTCCTTAGTTGGAATCTTCATCAAACGTATATAAAGTGATAAGAATACTTTACACAGATTTTATTGTAGTTCATTACGATTTTTACATTCCCAACGTTTCGGATATTTTACAACCTTGGTCTGGGAGGACCTGGGATCTCACTTGCAGGAAACTTAAAAATCTAAATATGTATAGTACTTGTCCCATAATCAATTGTATATGGTTCCTTGAAAGTAAAGCCACGTGTGTGTTGTATTAAAATAGTAGATACGAGGTATCTATTGGACCTCAATCAACAGTCCAACAAAAGACTTTCAGTTTTCACTGAATTGTTTCTAGAATTTTCCAGTAAGGTACTCGAAAGTACCGATTTGCGGTAACCGAAGCTAACATTTCTAAATAAATATATACAATATAGTTAGTCAATATTAAGTTAGTTCGTCAATATAAGGACACTTTTTGTGTGTAAATATTGTTTTGCAATTTTATTCTATACTATTCGTCGCCCGAGGCTACGACCGGTATGAGAACTTATTACGATATTACTTACTTATAAAATACTAGTAGCAACCGCGGTTTCACCCGCGTACTTCCCATACCCGTGGGAGTACGGTCATAAATGGTAGCCTATGTGTTATTCTGATGTATTAACTATATTATTGTGAAGTTTCATCAAAATCTATTCAGTAGTTTTCGCGTGAAAGAGTAACAAACATCCTCACAAACTTTCGCATTTATAGTATTAGTAGGATTATATATCTCACCAAATTATATCAAAACCCGATGCAGAAGTAACATTTTCGTATTAATCATATTAAGTAACCATGCTTACCGTGCATGGCAAGAGATCTTGGCGTTCATTGAGGGAGACCTATGTTCAGCGCCAAGTCCAGTACCAAGACCGTGATGCTCTAAGCATCACGGTCTTGGTAAGGAGGAAGGAGGTCCCGCGTTGCTCTTAGATGTTCAGCAGTGAACAGACAATGGCTGATGATGATGATGGTGAAACGTGCTTAAAAACATTTATATGACGTTACTTCTAATCACACGTAATTAGTTGTAACGGCCATTTATTTCCACAAATTTATAATAACAAAAGATGGAACTGACGAACAGAAAAGGTACCTTACAATCTAAATTCTAAACGATTTTAGTGTCATTCACTTGACCCTCAAATGTCACTAACACCTAAAAAACCAAGTAAAACATAGAAAAATAGCATAACACCTTTTAGTAAATTAATGTAGTTTGTTTGAACATTTTGAACTCTACACATTCAACCTTGAGGCACTGTTAGCGATCACTGTAAATTGGATTTGGCGTCAAAAGGCATAACACTTAATTTGGCTTGCCCTTCCTTGAACTGAAATAGTGGTGACCGCAATCACTCAAGATAAGGGATTGTAAACGCTATCGGTGGGTCGTGGGGATGGTAATTTTTTGAGCAATCAAGATTTTACGATAGACTCACGTAACAGATAAAAAATGCGTAGCAACGGCCTTGCTAATATACTAAAAAACAAATGCTCCTCGGCAAAATAAGCTGAATTGATTATAATTATGACTATCTACAATGTATGTACCTTATTCAAATGCAAATATTCTATTGTATTTGAAATGTCGTCATCCAATTCGTTGCTGCTATAGTACTGACTTATATTGAACTTCAAGATTGTATTACTTGAAGCAGACATACGCTCACCTGTACATTTTTTAAATTTTGAATTTGAATTTTGAATCTATAGGTACCATTCCCTTATCCATTTGAAAACAAAACTATCTGTTCAGAAGTTCAGGGATAGTTCCGTTACATACACTAGCATAATAATCTGCCCCACCGGTTTCGGTTGGCTACCACTTATAGTCATAAGTGCCTACCTATAGATATCCTACCAGATATAGATAGCCTACCAGAGAATTTGGCACTGATATCTGCTAGCTAGCTGACATGTAGTTTACGAAATGGTACGTTAAGGCAGCAGACGAGCCTTCAACTGGGAACTGATATAAGCATAAAAGAACTATGTATATAAAGAAGAATTTGCTCATTTATGTAAGACTTGTTTGATGTATTTAATTATTAATATCGGTAATCGCTGAGAGGAGAAGGATCTTAAAAAAAGATGTTCTTCTATTCTTAATTTATAGTAGTAAGTGCTTCCCACAGTTTTACAAGCGATTTCATCATCACCATCATCATCATCAGCCTTTATCCGTCCACTGCTGAACATAGGCCTCCCTCAATGAACGCAATGACGACCGAACCCTTACTACTCGCAAGCGATTTATATGCGGACTATTTTTACATTTATAAACAAACATTATCCCTTACCATATTATGTTAATTAGCCATATGGGTATTTCAATGGTAAATAATAAGAATGATAATATAATCGATGTTGGTATGCGAAATGGCATAAAAGTAAAGACCCAAAGCTTTGAATGTTAAAGAGTGCATAGCCAAATTTTAAAACACTTACGAATATAAATTTTTCCTTGTTTCAGCTATTTGGACCACCGAATGCTCCGGTGCTTGAGAACCCCGAGTTTCAGACGAGGTGGTACTTCAAATACTTCCTCGGTAAAAGTGAGTACCTGTTTTTCGATATACTTTACATCATACTTTTACCCGCAGTTTCAACCGTGTTTGTACCAAAAAAAAACTCCAAGTCTGAGAACCTTTTTTAAATTATTTTGAATACGAGTGGTACCTGTTTCAGGAGGCGAGCAAAATATTCAAACATTTTTTTCCAACCTTTAATATCTCGTTTATTATATTCATATATACGGCGAACTTATTTAATATTATACTATTACACAATTCGGCTACTATTTTTACCTACTATACTTCAATCATCAATGCCACGATTGGCGATTACTTTTATATTGTGTAAGGTAGTAAAGTAGTGATACTAGGGGCCTAGCCAAAATGCCATTAAGAAAGCGTTAGCGAAATTCGAAAATGATAAAATGTATGGGATTGACATAAGGTCACGCTTAATCACGTGGTCTATCCTATACATTTTATCATTTCGAACTTCGCTAACGCTTTCTTAATTGCATTTTGGCTAGGCCCCCAATATCTTCTACCAACAACAAAACATCTACGGCACTTTTAAATTTACTTCCTACTGTAGAATCTCGTTTATTTTATTTTTAATATAATATTGACGATCAGCCAGTCGAGTGGTCGAGCCGCTAGAACCTTTACATAGCGGTTGCGGATTAGAATCCCGCTCAGTGCAATATGATAGATGAAGATTTCTACACCAGATTATGGATGTGTGTCTAATATGTTCATATAAATCTTTAATTTAATTCCGCTCCTAGGTAACGCGAGTATGTACCAAAAAATTTCGAACTTACCACAGGACTAGGTTAAAGTGATGTGATTGATACAAAAATCTTTAACATAACCAACCTCTTCCCGCTCACTGATGAATCCCTCCAATTCATAGCCAACCAGGACTGACCATTGCATCTGATCTAGTAGGACCATTTAAAGTAGGAAAGGTAGACTAAGTTGGTCGGCCATTATCCAGTTTGAAAGATGATCTCAATCAAGTGGCAAGGTATCGTCTTGGCGTTCATTAAGGGAGGCCTATGTTCAGCAGTAGATGGTGAAAGACTGATGATGATGAAACTTTTACGCCACATAAAAATAATTATTACGAATAACTTTTTTGTGGACGGTACTACCTTTTTGTTGATGCTACTTTTGACCAGCCCTAAACACTCCACTTTATCCCAACTCGATTCGTATTCAGTGATCAAACCATTTTAGTTACCTCTTCCCGAATGTAACCCAATAAACTAAAAGGTTCAGACATTACTTAATTAGTTCTCGGCGCTTTACCTTAATATTTAATATCGAATAAATTTATTTCGTGGTTTAATTTAATTTATTGTAATTTTTCTCACAGGTGTGGTAAAATAGCAGTGTATCATCGAATTCAAATTATTTATTTCAGACACGAGGTCCATAATGTGTTAGTACAATGAGTTTGTTTCTTATTTGCTAGTGTTAGTATTTATTAGTTACAATTAATTAATTAATTAATTGCAAGGTCGTTGTAGTTCTATGATCTATATCACAGAACTACAATGATCTGACGAAAGGTGCAGGTGGGACATGCAACTCATGCAACCCGTTACAGTCGCGTAGTGATGGGATTCGAGTTGCTTTTCACTCGAGTGACTAGAGTAGTTTTTATATTATTCGCACTCGAGTTAAATTTTTGACAACTCGAGTTTCGAGTGACTCGAGTTGACTCGTACCACTCGAGTGGTTTATATCGAGCCGAGTTAGAAATTCAAGTTTTGACAAGTTAACCCGCTGTAGGTTCTCTTTGAAATTACGTAGAAATCTGTTTGTGTGAGTTGTTATTGTTTAATGTTTTGGCTATTTATAACTGTGTGTTATTAGTAAGTGGCGAAAATGAGTAAAAGTGTAAAAAAGGCAATTATGTGGTCATTTCTTGACAAAAAATTTAGAACAAAAAACTGTTATTTGTAAGTTTTGCAAAAAAGTTACAAGGATTTTGGTAATACAACTAACTTGATTTCTCACATGAAATATATAAACATCCAGATCAGTATAAAATTTTGGTTATTCCAGTTTTATATTCCGAGTGACTCGAGTCAATAAAAATCACTCGAGTTTTATCTTCACTCGAGTAGCATTCGAGTGAAAAAGTTACAAGTACCGAGTGACTCGAGTGAAAATAAATTATTCGAGTCCCATCACTACAGTCGCGTATATATGGACAATCCAGTCTACTGCTAATCATCATCATACAACACAACATTATACTGCTGTCCCGCACGCGCTTCACCAGGGATGAGCATCTCTTCCGTAATGTTGCATCAAAGCCATCGACGTGAGCATCTGCAAACATTCCTGATGCGCTGCAATAACGAGGCAACCCCAACAATACACGGAATGCATTATTATATTGCACCCTCAGATCTCTAAAGGTATTTTGTGTGTAGTTACGCTAGATACTGACATACAGACACGTATATAGCGAGGTGCAGAATGCTCTGAAGAGTGTTAATTTGACCTCAGCTGAAGAGTGCGCGAATCTACGAGCGATCATGTTTGCCCTAACAGACATCAATTATTATTAGCATGTAAAATCTTTCTAAACTTCGGTACGAAACCAGAATAGGTATTAGGTATAGATATTGACACAGATACTTTCCATCTTACGTATCGGCTCTGGCGGAACGTGAGCATAAGACGGGCTTTTTCGTGCGTGCAGCCGGCGCTTATCGATGAATAAGACGCTATCACGTCACAAATTGTGATTAAACGGCCGGTGGGCAAACAGAGTCCTCACCGTGTATGCTTTGTATGGAAAAGGGAGGGTTGATTTTTGTATACAGAAGAAGCTATTTTTGTTTAAAAACCAAGTTAAAAGAGTTTTACGATGCCACGTATATAATGTAATAATATTATGTAGAAAAACTCACATGCATATTATAGATTACACCTAGACTTAGAACAAATGATCATGCTCATCACACAAATATTTGTCCTGGGTGGGAATCGAATCCACGACCTTCTGGTTTACCATTCAGGGTCACTAACTGCTAGACGAATGGGCTAGTATATATGTACCTATATGTACGTATCGCTATCAAATCGCTTTATTAATTTAACACGGTTGATCTCCCGAGGTATAAGTTGTATATGTATAATGTATATTAATGGAAAAACTTTCTTTATGCTTCAAATATATCTTGTCACAATATTATTTATTTCTCTTGCTAATTTAATTAATTGGTATTAGAAAAACAAACTTTGTAAAATATAAATTTTTAATTAAATTACCGAAGACGCTCACAATACGAGCTCTGTCGTATTTTATCAAGGTTCACTGGGATTAAACTCTTTCTTAAAAGTATTTAAATATCTAAGTGCTTACTTTGAATTTTAGACTTTAAGAAAAGTCATTTAGTATGATTAAATGAAAATAGGAACTTGGGTTTTATTAAAGTTAGTTTTGCTTATTACTATGACACAGATTTTTTTAAATATAATTTTTAGCTACCTAGTGGTGAAAAGTGATGGCTCAAACGCATGTTCGGATTTAAATTTAAAAATCGTCTTAAGTTAATCGTATTATCGCATAACACGTAGGAACATAATATTAAAAAGAATAAATAAAGTATAAAGTAATGAATAATGTTTATATTATTCCGTGATATTAAATACACGGTGTATTTGGAACGCTTTGAAAAACGAAGAGGTATGATAGTGTAGGCATGGCCTGAAATGATAGAAGTAAAAAAAAACGCGAAATTATAAAAAATTTTTTGGTTGTATTAAAGTAAAAATACTTTTTTTGTGTATAATACGATTTGATAGACATAATGATACAGACGATTGATGACAATGCTTTGAAATTGACGGCTTTTTTAATAAAATAGAAATGTATCAGCTGACTCACAACCCCGTCGCGCGAGGTGTACGAACTCCCTGCAAAATACATAAGTGCTAAAATTTACTTAAAAAAATGTTTCTGAGATAAATTGTTATATTATGCATTATATAGTATATAAATAATATATTATTAATTATAATATTATTACATAATTTATCTTTCAAAGCGTTCCAATTGCACCCGGTATATGAGACGTACTCTCTTGAATATTAGACGACATAAATAAATATCTTATGAACGTATCCACAGTCTAAAAATAATCTTTATAATCAATCAGCAGTCGCGTCATTTATCTTCGATAAGCGTAAAATATAAGCTGTCGCAAAACAAACTTTGTAATTACTTTATCTGATTTGAATTTCGAAGCCAATTCTACAGAGCACGAACCATTTTGTTACAAATACTGCTTTTATAAAGTACGAAAATAATGAAAACCATGTCATATAAGAGAAAATTTGAAACGCTGTTACGATTAAGAAACCATTTACAATGTTGCCGTAATAGTACGGGTGTGGTAGGGAATATTATGGACGGATGAAGGATGATGATGAGGGAGTAGCAGTCTTAGACGAATTGAATTAGTAGAAATAAATAATAATTTGAGCGACGATGGTCCAGTGGGTAATAGGCTCGGCCTCTATAGAGTAAGGGTCCGAGTTCGATGCTGACCCCTAAAATGGGTTTTTCCAAATTTCTAATTTTCTCGCTCACCGGTGAAGGAAAATATTGTGAAAGTCTTTGAAGGCGTGTGCATCGTTGGCCATTGCATCGGTGAACTGTGGACCAATACCCTCCTCGTCTGATTTCGAGGAGGAGAAACGTGCCCAACAATGCGACATAGATGGGTATACTTTAAATAATAATTATTGAATAAATATTATCCAAAAATTAAAGGACGCTAACCTGGTCCCGTGGTAAGTTCATAAAAACTTGTGAGGTACCAGAACGGAAATAAATATATATTAATACATATAAACCGTTACATACACGTTCATGAACCGGTGCAGACTTATTTATTGATCATACAAATTATCTGCACCTGGGATTCGAACCACTACCGCTGCGGAAAGTGACCAGTAGCCTGATCACTCAACAGCCGGCTGTGTCATATGTACTAATGGGCTATACGCAATATACACATGTGTGCGTTTATTTCTATGCGCACACTAATTAAATGATTCACCGTCTCTCTATTGTATGAACCTTATTTAAAGTTTTTCAACAAATGCTTTTCATACACGGATATGACACTCCCCACTCATACACTCCATGTTACAAATGCTGCTTTGTTGAACACGAAATTCATATTGAGATTGCGAATGGGAATACCGTGTTTTATTACATTTTGACTTTCTGTTACAAGTTGACAAATATAAGCAAGCTTCGGGTGAAAGGCTTTTATTATATTGCTATCGTTTCATGTAATGGAAAATGTATGTTTCAATTTTCGCCATCATCATCATTAACCTCGACCTATTCTGAACGTAGACTTCCTCAATGACAGCTGATTTCTTGATTTCTTTTCTTTCTTCTCCACTCATCCAACACAGACCGGCCACTGCACTCTCTCAGCCAGATGGGAAGACTCGTCACTCGTCTTCCCATCTGGCTAGCGACCAACCAATACTTCGTCCTACCTGAATGCGGCTTCCTTTGAATTGTATTAAATAATAAAGTACTATCTTTTATATGTCCCATTGCTGGTCAACTGCTCGAAATTAGACTCAATCTTTTAATGTCCGGACTGGTATATTGATGACCTCTTTGGCACAATGGTTAGCGCGTTGGCGCTTAAGCCCGGAGGTAGCGGGTTCGAATCTCGTCAGGGAACAAAAAAGTCTCTGTGTTCTTGCTTCATGGATGTGTATTAAATATATGTTTTAATAAATAATAAACATTTTAAATATAATATGCATTAATATAAAAGTATTACATACATGTATTTCCGTTGTCTGGTACCCGTAACACAAGTTCTTCGGAAACTTACCACGGGACCAGATTGACGTGGTGTGAAAACGTCCATAGATATTATTGTTATTATATTTCGATAAAAAGTTTAATAATATTAATATTTTGTATTTAATATACTCCTGTAGTGCTTCGGCTGCCGCGTTTATAGTTATGTTGTGATCCCGATATTTCGGCAACGTTCCAATCGCCACAAACGCGGGGAGTCTCCGCGGGGTAACTATAAACGCCGTAAGAACCATGTAGTTTTATTAACAAGGGTGTTAACCATATCAATATATATCATAGAACAGCACTTTGGCTAGCTATGGATACTTATTGAACATAATATTCACTAGAAAGTATTATTTATTCTCATAATTGTAAAGAGGAAAATTTTGATTGTTTGTATTAATTAATAGGCTTCAACTACTAGACCGATTTGAAAAATCGTTTCACTAATAGAAAGGCACATTATCAGCGATTAACATAGGCTATATTTATTCTCATGTTTACGAGAATTTCACTCATAATAATACAAGTACAAATATCTTTATTTCCAACAAATAACTTTTACACGGGATTTTGAAATAATTGATTTTGAAAGAATGGAAGAAACTTATACGGATTTTATCGCGGCTTATTAGGTTTTTTTTGAATGAGAATACGGTTGCAAATCTTAGCTTACACAGGCGAAGCTGTGAACATCAGCTAGTATTCTCATAAAGAAGATATTAATATAATATCATCTTTGAAATCAATGTAAAAACTTTTTAATGCAAAAATAGAAAGTGATTTTTAAATCAATCTCTCGATGATATAAATTTAATAATAGATCTCTTTAATATGCAGGTTGTCGCGACCCATTACAACCTCGCTTCTAGATAGTTCGAAATTAATCTCCTGTACGTCGTACTTCTCGAACTTTCGATCTGAATTTCACCTCAATTTAATATAGCTTTCGAGAAGAATCGATCTATATATAGAACATGTGATTTAATATGTATTGAGATATATTCAAATAAAAAGAAGCCTATGCAGTAGTTAAATAAGATAAATTATACGTCGCATGTTAAGGGGCAGGGAAAGGGTCGACCAAGTGTCACATTGTGTGTCAAAGGGGTGGGAGGGGTCTTAGATTTTGTGACGTCAAGTAAAGCGTGCTAAGCATGTGATGTCACACTAGAGAAAGAGGAGTTTCACTAATGTAATCATCTGTGACAAGGACGGGAAAATGGGTCGAAATATCATAAAATTCGTGTGACGTAATTTATGGCAAATATATCTTTGAATACACATACAAACATTGATAATAATAATAATATCTATGGATGCTTTTACACCACGTCAATCTGGTCGTGGTAAATTTTCGAAAAACTTGTGATACGGGTATCAGACAACGGAAATACATATATTTGATATTTTTTATATTAATACATATATTTAAGATTTTTATTATATTATACACAATATATTTAATACACATCCATGACACAGGAACACAGAATATTTTTGTTCCCTGGCGAAATTCAACCTCCCTACCTGCCGGCTTGAGTGCCAACGCGCTTTACATTGAGCCATAGAGATCTATGGCTTATGATTCTAATCCTACTATCGTACTAATATTATACATGCGAAAGTTTGTAAGTATGGAGTATGGATGTTTGTTACTCTTTTACGTAAAAAAAACTACTGAATGGATTATTATGAATCTTTAGTATAATATAGCTTACACATCAAAATAACACAATATAGGCTATAATTTATCCCCGTAGTCCCACGGGATCGGGAAATACGCGGGTAAAACCGCGGAATCCTGCTTGTCTACGCTTCTACGCTAATTAAATAAATTAATTAAATAATAATTAATTACATAAATTAAAATAAATTTGTTTGTTTGGTTATAAGGCTCAAAAAGTACTGGACCGATTTCAAACATGATTTTACAATTCGAAAGCTACATTATCCACGAATAACATAGGCTAAATTTTATTCTGGGAAAAAATAATGAAAAAAAAAATCCGTTACACATTTGGGTTTTTCGGACACAAGGTGTATGAAATCAACCAGAAAAGTTACTTATTTTGCGTACTAAGATCCCGTTGTAAATCTTAGTTAACGCAGGCGAAGCTGCGGGCAACAGCTAGTAAAATATAATTTTATACTTCATTCCCTAAGACTTGCCCCGCAATGTGTCTAAAGACTTGAGTAAATAATGGTAGTGCATTGTAAAAGCATTGTAGCCTTCTCGATTGATATTGTGTATTCTTCATTTCCTTTGAAAGTATGAGATTTTTCCAGAATAAGATATAGCCTAAGTTACTTTCCCATTATTCAGCTCTCGGTGCATATCGAATTCGAACCTTTGTTCCGAGGCAAGCTGATGGAAAAATAAGCAGCAACATTTACTTGGAATTTCCGGGTTATATTTTTGTAGAATTGTTTTTTTTTTTTTTTAATTAACCTTAATTTTTAAGTAAGAGGTAGGAAGATTGTAAATGTAACATGTAAGCTTCTACAAAAAACTCTCCCATTATAAAGTTTGAAAAAAAGGATTCATCAAATTCGAATATGTATGTGACAAAGAGAAACTTTTAGACTAAAAATAGTTAATAATAATTTAATATAAACATAGTTGTGTACCATATAATTATAAATCATTAACTATAAAAGCTGTGTCATGTAAAAAAATATATATAAAAATTAAAAACCTCAAGTAATCCAATTGACTAAGGCTTTTATAGTCAATGGTAGTCGCTCACTACTTACTGACAGTATTTAACGTAGTCCTATAAAATACATGTTGTCTGTCAAGTCTGTAAACATTTCAGCATTTTGTTTCGTGTACTCAAAAAGAAATTGGCAAAATATCGAGCTCGAAAATATGTCATCTAAATAGAAGAATATATTTAAAAAACATATTAAATAGAATTAATCATAATAATAAATCATTTATTTCAGGCACTACGGCCCATAGATACCTTACAGACTAACATATATATTTATATACTACATTGTTGTTATTATAAAACCTTAAAAACTATCATCATCATCATCATCAGCCTTTATCCGTCCACTGCTGAACATAGGCCTCCCTCAATGAACGCCAAGACGACCGATCCCTTGCAACTCGCATCCAACGCGGACCTGCCACTGCACGGAGATCGTCTTCCCATCTGATTGATGGCCGACCAACACTTCGTCTACCTAACCTAACCTTAAAAACTATGTCAGTAATTAATTATGAATTATAGCGTTCTTTCTGTTCCAGTGCATCAGAACTACATTGGTGTTGACGGAGCAAGGGAGCCGTATCTCCTGAGTGTTGTTCAAGAAAGTGCCGGCCTTTTACGAGCAATCCTCTTTAACAAAATGGTATGTCATTACTCATAAGATCTGACTGTTGGTGCAATTTATAAGACGTACTCAGGTAAGTTTTCTTCATAATATGTAAAATGCGTGTATTTATTATGACTTTTAGACTATTCACTAGATAAACAAATATGATATCCTACTATATATCTATTATTTTAATACTAAGGGTCTGTTTCACAATATACTAGTAAAGTACCCTATAGCTATATGACACATAAATTAACTGACACATAAATCTTCTAGTTAGTCTTGATTGGGTTTCACCATCATCTTCCCTGTAAATTTATTTGGCAGATCCCTATTTGGCACTTACTCGTTAGTAGGCTTGGCAACCTCGCATTTCATAGTTCCATTTTACGATTAATATGTTTTAGAAAAACATTCCATGTTGTAAATATACATGAAAATATGTTTTTATAATTTAAATGTATGTATCATACCATCTTTATACCTTTTATTTACATAGACATTGTATATAATGTTATCCCTTAATTATTAAACGTTCAAAACACAATTTAAATTATTTTGTATATTACTGTTACCGGAACGTCAAATTGTCAAATGTCGTGAAGCTGTCAACCGCGTATATATCTGTCAACTAATTTATGTGACAGATAAATTTGCTAATGGCCAGTTGATCCGACCTATAGTTTACAGGGAACTTTATTAGCCAAATATTGCTATTTGTCAATTGTGAAACAAAAACGTTGTAGTTATGTGGTAAATATGTTGCAAATAGCTTAAATGGAACTTTATTAGGACATTGTGAAACAGACCCTAAGAGTGATAAAAAGCATTATAAATACACGCATTTTACATATTATGAAGAAAATTTAACTGATACGTACCTCTGATAAAAGTAGGAATATTAGTAGAAGTAGAATATTAGTAGGTCCTACTAACATTCCTACATTTACTACCTTTACTTTCCTACTCATATCATAAACGCGAAAGTATGTAAGTATGGATGTTTTACGTTAAAACTACTGAATGGATTTTCATAAAACTTTACAATAATACAGCTCATACATCAGAAAAATACGCAAGCTATAATTTATCCCCGTACTCCCACGGGAATGGAAATTACGCGGGTGAACCCGCAAACGAATTTTAGATAAATTTATTTTAAATTACTGTTAATACTATATATTATATACAAGCTTTGTCTAGAAACTTCGCCGGCATTTTACTACCATATACGGGATAATGATATTTATTTTTTAAAACCTATATCACTTAGTGATAATAAAAGTAAAGTATTATACCAGTGAAAGATATAATAAGCCAATTGAGTAATTTTCATTATCATAGCGTTATATGATTATTAAATTACCTTATATACTTTATGCTAATGATCAAAATACCTCGCTATCATCGATACACACTGATTAAGGTAAAACAACAAAACAAAAGTAAATCGAATTCGAAAATAGAACCCGTTAGGAGCTTTATGGCCAAACTTTCTCGACACGCCCATCCGGAAGTAAAAGATAGCAATAAAATAACTTGGTAACATTCAAAGCCTCAAAAAGGATTCATAAATTGACTTTAATCGACAAAGAAATACATGAAAGGTATACAAATATATCCCCTTCAAAACATTGGAGGGGCACTTATTGTTTCAATATTTATTTCCCCGATATCAATATTGAATGAGTGTTGTTGACAAATGAATAGATTTTTGAGCACCGAATATTATAGGTCAATGACCCTGAATCTCTCTCGAGAACCCTCCATCATTCACATGTCATTGTTCATGATACCTCATTATTACTTAAGTTTTTAAGGCTGGAAAAAATGTATCATTTATTTCTCTTGGCAGAACTGAAAATATTTTTTACAAAACTATTACAACAAGATAGAAACCATCCAACACATATTAGCCACTTTTTAATGTGTTTGTGATTTTTTTTAAAAGTGTTTAATGTAACGAAAAATACTTTAACTAAGGTCAAATAATAATTATATACTTTCAATCACGAGACATAGAGACTTCTAGGATTTTTCTTATATTAAATTGTCTCAAAAACTTTGCTAACTTCATGCTTTAGATAAAAATTGTTTAGGTATTGGCATATTACTTACAAAATATATTAAATATTAATATCCATCCTTCATTTAATATTTTCTACTGGTATTTTTATTATTTGATTAAAAGCTTTTAAATATTTGACGTTCATAATAAAGTATACTCTCAATAGCATAACGAAATTTATTACAAAACGGCAAAACATTATTGGCTTGCTCTATTGAATTAGTAATTCATAAACCGTTCTTAGGTATCTTTTTGCGCTTAAAAGATTATTATTTTTTGAACAACACATGTTACATAATATATAAAAGTACTTTATTCATGATTGGTAGCCTATATTGAGGTACTTTTACATTACATTATTTAATGAGTAAAGTAAAAGTACCTTAGGCCCGTTTACACGAGCGCTTAATAAACGTCGCGTTAAATACCGACGCTAGCGCGAGTTGCGAGCTCCGCGTGCTAATTTCGGTTTAAAGACTAACGCTCAACGTTGTGAGTCCAACAGTGCTCAATAAAAAAGCTCCGCGCTTAAAAATTATGGGTATCCATTTGTCTCATTCAAATGCTTTATTAACGCTCGATAAAAAAGCGCTTGAGCCAACGGGGCCTTAATATATGAATAGCTAATAGCAAGCGGGAGACCTGCCATTTGAGATTTATTGAGAGAAGCCTTCCAGCATTGAACGATTTTAATCTAAGGGTGATGGATGGCGTTTATATTTGAAAACTGTTTGAAAATAATACAATGCAAACATATTGATTCAGACGATTGCAAAGAAAATTTAAAACATTTTATATCGGACCCAGCGAGGACCAAAAGTTTGAAGCGAGCTATACATTTTACCTTTAGAAAATGTTACCATCGTTTTCCTTTTGTTTGATGTTTTGGCCAGGGAAACTAACTGAAACGACTGCCTCCAGGTTTTAATGGATTTTAAATTCTATAATCCATTATACATCTGGGCACGAAGAAAGCACAAAAACATTTTGGTTGGAAAAAAATTAAAACGCCCAGGACCTACATAACATTAACGTCAATGTTTTCCTATTTTATGTTTATTCTATACTTCCCAAGTCGGCATAATATCATTTGGTACGAATTCTTTCTTTATTATAAAGAAATCCTTTGTTTGGTTTACGCGTACGGTTAATTGTTTTTCCAACATAAGATTGCTGCTGGTATTGGGCCATAGTTCTCCAACATGCTGGCCCAATATGGGTTGGTGAACTTCAAGCACCAATTACTTTCAATCTCATTATGCATGTAGGCTTGCTCAAAGTGTTTTCCTTCACCGGGGAGCATGCGATGTTCTCGTATTTTAGCTGCACTTAGATGCTGCACTAATTTAGGAAAACGTATTTGAAAGCACCACAGAGGGTCAGAACCGAACACTGAACCTCTCGCTTTAGAGGCCGAGCCCATACCCCCAGTGTGTATGGGCTCGGCCTCTAAAGCGAGAGACAATCGTCGATGACACCTCAGCGACAGACTGGACAATGAACGCCAAGACGACAGATCCCTCTTCACTCGCATCCAACACGGACAAAGTCAAAGCAGTGAAAGTCTGTCGATGATGATAACGATGTTTGTTATAATGATAATGAAGCTCAACATTTTCGGGATAAGGCAAAACATCATTTGCCATGTTCAACTGGTACTGATATAAATGAGAATTCACGTCTTTTACTTCCGTTTACAAAATGTTTCAAAAAGATCAGTATCTCAAAGTAATAAATTCCGACAATCTCGAGCGATTCATTTATCACTTAATCTTACACAGAAATAGTATCCAAAAAGATTTAATTCCAAGTTCCCTAATCTTGAGGAATCACATAATTCGATGGAAGGTTCCAGGCCGTCTGCAATGAAGTAATTTATATTAATCATTCGCGCTCGTTCATTTGACTCCTTACCACGCCTCCATCGTTTGACCTGAATACTAAGGTCGCTAGGTAATGTATCCACTTGGTAGTTATTTGTTTGAAAAACTCCATCTTTTTTATGTAGTACTATGGGCGACCCGCGGTTTCACCCGCGTACTTCTCATTCCCGTGCGAGTATAGTGATAAAGTATGCCTATGTGCTTAGATCAATAATATGTCGCGCGGTAAACACGTCCAAAAAAATAGCGTCCAACTGTTGGCCTCTAAATGCTTTCTCCGTGTTTAGTATCCATCCCTCTGTCATGGAATACGCATGAATTGTTACGCATTATTGTTTTCATTTATAATGAAGGTTTGTCTTGAAGTGTAACGAGATTAAAAAGGATGATTATGGGAAAACTGTAGTAGCTGGTATCACTATTCACGAACACATCTTTGAAAATGTTGGCTAGTTCTTTTTGTTTTGATTGTAGGGCGACTCTGCATCTAGACATATTAATGATCTAAGCCTATGTGTTATTCTGATGAGTAAGCTATATTAGTAGTTTTTCCGTGAAAGGGTAACAAACATACATTCTTACAAAATTTCACGTTTATAATATTAGTAGGAGTAAGAGAGTAGCTGTTCCCGCAGCTTCACCTAAGTTAGCAAAGGAAAATTCTTTTTTTAAATGTACCCTATATTACTTCTTGTACCTCCGAAAATATGTGTACAAAGTTTAATGATGATCGGTTGAGTCGTTTTCGCGTGAAAGCGCAATAAACATTTCTACTTCCACATTCAATAATATTAAGTAAGGATTATAAAATTAAAAAAACTCTTACTAATTGTAAACTCACTCACTCTTCTGTATTCTTACAAGTTGAAAAATTCTATCTTCCGTGTCTTCTTTAATTCATTACTTACATTGCAAAATGTCCTAATAGACACTGTACTCTGACCTAATTGAGGAACAGATTAATCGCTACAAGGATTAAATTATAATTGACAAATCAGTACAGATTATGCTCTATGTAATTATGGCGGGGAAATTAAAGTTACATATGTGAATTGCCAGGAACGGATCGTTACGTTACAAGCATAAATTATTATATTCTTGGGCAAAATGATACTTCGTCAATAAAACTGTCACTAAAACGGACTTTAAAGAAATGATAATCATAAATTAAAGCTGCAAGAAAGGGCTTTTAGTATTTATTTTTATTTAATAATTACACATAATATTAATGCTAATTATGATTCTTAGAATTTAATGATCCCTGGTGATGTGCAGCATATTCTTGTAGTATGTTATAAATATCGAAAGTAAAAGAATTACATTATATTTTTTTGCTTTGATGCTAAAATCGAACATAAATATTTATATATAAATACGATAAAGAGGCATTTTTAAGTTTATTAGCAGAACCAACATCTGACACAGCAAAGCTTATTGTAGAAATTCTGGTTATATACCAATAATTTCCTATCTTTCGGACCGGTGTTTAAGTAATGAATCAATGATTATATATTACTTGTAAGTAATTAAGCTTATTCAACACAATAAATGAAGTTAAAAAAAGACAGGAACGAACAATAAGGTGTATTACAATGACGTTCCTATAACTGTCTCTTCTCTTATCTCTTTGTAATGTTCTATACAAACGTTCTGAGTTCAAAAATCTTATTAAACCAGACCTCGTTTCAGATTGTACCGTGTGATTAGACCTTATCGAGCCTTCTCTTGTTGGCCTGTTAAGCTATGTTGATAATATGCTTTGTCCCTGGTCAATAACTTCGCCGCGCATTCGAGAAAGGACTCCAGCCGGCCTAAGATGCGCGCCACGACAAAAAGACATATCTCTTCCGAAGAGAAACTCGTCGAAATTTTTACTTAAATCTTTAAAACTACGCAACGGATTTTGATTTGGTTTTTTTTAATAGATAGGACAATTCAAGAGGAAGGTTTATGTATATAATTTATTAAGTTTTTATATACATTAGCTAAGATATAACAATAATTGTTGGAGGTGCCGGAAAAAAAAATCCCGCCTGGGAGTTTTCAACGAAAACGCTGCCTAAACCCTTTGAGATATAACAAAATAATGTATGGTGGAATTGTATATCTTAAATAGGTCTACAAAAAAGTCCGCGATGGCATATGTCTATCTATTAGGGATATCATACTATATCCATTTAATACTTTAAAAAATTAGCAATTATAACGCGATAATTTGAAAGTTATTTACACAAATACTGTATGAATCCTTATCATTTTAAATCAGTTAATTAGCTTCAGCACTTCATGAAGATTAATCTTCCCCTTTACATCATGCAAATTAAATGAATACTTTAGGAGATATAGCAAAATCAAAATAATACGCAAGAAAATAAATCGTGTTGCCGTGATTTGAATGGGTAGTGTAATAAGAGAAACCTAAATCTACACTAATATTATAAAGAGGAAAACTTTGTTTTTTTGTTTGGTTGTAATGAATAGGCTCAAAAAGTACGGTGCCGATTTCAAAATTTCTTTCGACATTCGAAAGCTACATTTTCAACGAATAACATAGGCTAAATTATATTCTGAAAAAAAAAAGGGTTACGTAAGATATTTGGGTTTATAATTTTTCTCGTCCCTTCTCGTCCATATGTATTGACATCGAGAAATTTCTCTTACTTGAACGACATAATTCGAGAGAATTACGATGTCATGTTGCGTCCGTAGATATTAGTACATTATGTCTTCGATGTAGACATTATGTCTCTCTCTCGTGAAGAGAGCGCGGGATTTTTTTTTCCGACACCTCCAACAATTATTGTTATATCTTAGCTAATGTATATAAAAACTTAATAAATTATATACATAAACCTTCCTCTTGAATTGTCCTATCTATTAAAAAAAAACAAATCAAAATCTGTTGCGTAGTTTTAAAGATTTAAGTAAAAATTTCGACGAGTTTCTCTTCGGAAGAGATATGTCTTTTTGTCGTGGCGCGCATCTTAGGCCGGCAGAGCGCATACTAAATAGCCGGTCCTCAATTTCAGTCTCTCATTTTCTCAATTCTCAATGACATCGCACACAGAGAAAAACGTACTGAAAGTAATTAAACATTTTACAAAAGCAAAACACCGCCCAGTGACTTATTAGATGGGGATTAGGGCTCCATACTTACTTATCAAGCTATTGTGTCCGAGGTCATCTTATAATAAAAAAGCGTTAGCAAAAAAAGTTATTTTTTGATGTATTCTATGTTACTTCTACTACCTCTGAAAATATGTGTACAAAGCTTCATCCTAGTAGCGTAACAAACATCGACTTTCACATTTATAATATCAAGTAAGGATAAGTTTGAATAAAATAACATATGTCTTTCACGTACACTTATTACATAGAATTTTTATACAAAGACCGTAATCACAGAAATCTGTCGACAGTCGGCATTGGGTGCCAAGAAACGAATGACAACTCATGAAAAAATATCGCCGAAAAAAATGAGAAATGAAAATAGATTGTTGGTATTTAGTAAGAAATTGCCGCAATCTTACCGCGGCAGGCGGCGTAAGGAAAATTTAGTGACAGTAGAAAGACTCAATTGGGTATAACTCGGCTTTGCTGTGAGATATCTGCACATCATTTTTAATACGATAAATGAAAATACTGACTTAATAATTGGTCTTAAAGTTCAAATTTCAATTAGTATCATTTCGTATTTATTAAGGCAAAACAAACGAAAACTATATATAATTATACAACTTTGTTGTAAACGACTCATTTAAAGTATAAATAGGTTTCTACACGTTCCAATGAAGTTATATAATTAAATATTTTCTGAAAGCATTAATTACTATATTCACTGAATGTTTAAGTATTTTTGATTCGTAAATAAAAATGTTTCACAAATGAATATTTTATCTGTATTAGATTTAACGCTATAAACGTTGTCGTCAGATATATAATATTATTATATTTTTTGTAAGTATTCAAATTTCATAGTGTTTAAAAGTAATTAGAAAAGAACCAGAAGTAGATATTAAGATGATAGGGAATCAATGGAAAATATCAATGGGGAAATAGTAGAAAAAGTGTCCAGCTGTATGCTATAAATAACAGTTCAAAAACTGTCCGCAATGGCGCTGGTGTAGAAAAAGGGTATGGTATTGGTATACATATTTATGTGTGTGTGCGTGATTTCTTGGTGCACACAAGTTTAAAAGCTTACCCTTTTGCGACTGTGGCGCCACCCTTATTTAACGTTTTTCGACGGACACTTTTCATACACAGAGATGTTACTCCTTACCTCTACCCAATTAGCATTACCTATGGCTACAGTTAAAAAAATAGCTACAGATAGTTCAACTCAACTTTGCGTGCAGCACTATATGTGCGTAAGCTTGTCATTATACAACATTAGTTATATGTGGCAGTGGACGACAGCAACGTCACTGTTACGCAAATTAAAGCTGTGTAAGAACAAGCGGACAAGTACAGCGCCACTCGCTTAAATAGCATGCTGCAATTATAACAATAATATTATATATAACCTTAATGTATTACAAATAAACTTGTAAAGATGATGATGATGATCATTATATTTATTTGTTAACAGGGTGCTCACAAAATATACTTGCCGGCGAGTGCGTGGACCAGCGGCGGCGCGCAGCCTCCAACGAGACCGACTGTCAAACAAATCTTAGCTCAATTCACTTCCATAGATAGGATCGACAAAATGCCTAGAGAGGTAGGTGTATATAACCTTTCTTACGTCATTACAAATACCATACGATATTTCCGAACCGATACGACTTAGGGATCTTCCTAAAAAGAGCGTACTTCTATATAAAAGGCCGAAAAGACACCTGTAGGGCTATTCTGTAAGGTCGTTTTCGAATCTCGATAGCGGAATCCGCGGTGATATGACGACTTTATATAATTGATAGAATGTACTGTCGGTATAATGAAAGCCACTATAATGAAACTTTATATACACTTTTTTCCACTATTTATTTTATATATTATAACAGTTACAATTTAAACTTTCACTTCTTCTATAAAAAAATAAAAGAAACTATAAGAATATATAAATCTGATAGTATCAAATCTAAAAATAAAACAAAAACTAGAAAAAATAGTCGGTACCTAATATTATGAACTATAATATTATTAAATATTAAATTAAATAATTTAATAAATAAGAATACAGAAAAACATTTGAAAAACAACAATATCGAAACACGAAACTCGAACAAAGTTAAACTTATCGTAGTCATAGTAAAGAATAAATCATAGAATGTTTCGTGTTAATTAAAATTAAAAACTACAAAATATGATTCCCAAAGAACAAAATATACCGAAAAAATATCCAAAGAAAAACTTCAACCAGTTCAGCGGAATTGCGTTATTTTTATATGCAACAAACTACAGTTTATCCGCGTAAAGAAAAACAAATTTTAAACTCTACCAGTCCCCGTGAACTTTATTTTCAATCTCGACCGCAAAAACTTTAAAATATTATTTTCCTATACCTAACTATTAAAAATTGCATTGGACTAAAATAATTAGCATGGATTCATTAAAACTTTTAGATTAGAAAAACATATTAGGGTTGTCACACGGCATATTATATTTAAAATCACAAAAGCAAATCTCTAATTGTTCAACTTGGAATTTTCAGACTTTTTAAAATTACGTGTCTTTTATTATATCAAAACCTACTGTACAAGAATATTTGCAGCCAACAGCCAACAAGAACAAAAAAATTTACTAATAACAGTAATACAGTAATTGCTTTGATTTCTTTCGAAACAAAAGACGCTATGTACGGCAGTGTTTCATCGTCTTTTAACATCATAATAAAAAATCGTATCGCGGCGTGACGTCATTCAGACGCCATGACAGTTTGGGATGTTTTCGCGGCAACGCTTAAATTGATTTTTTAAAAAGCAAAATACATAAAATTAACACAACATTTTTTCAAAATAATACATATTTTGGGCTTAAAAAAGAATAAGGTAAATTATATACCAATATTTGATTTTTAGTACACTAACCTATTATTATAATTATATAAATTAATAATTTAAGTTACATATTATAGTTACATTAATTTTAATATAATTCAAATTCTCCTCAACCCACAATTATCTATTTTAAATAGAAAATTCGATGAATTTCTAAATTATTCCATTATCGTATCGATCCGAAAATTGGAAAATATTTGAATTCAATTTCATGGAAGTCCAGTTCAGTAAACAAAATTATAATTAAACTGTAGAAGGAGGTAATTTCACATAAACTCGAATGTCTTTTGATCGAGTCTTTTATCCTAAAGGTTAATGAAGCTTTTTTTCTGGATGAATGGAAACTATTTCCTTAACACATCCTATTTATAAAGATTCTATTTAGGTTCATCAAATACTGTAATTTAGTTTCTTTTCAAATCATTCCCCTTTTCGGGTCAAATTCAATCATGAAAATTTTAGTTCCTTCCCGTTTACCGGTTTATCTAAGTTTTGGTAGCCGTTTATAGTTTTGAGTACAATTATATTATGTCCTGTATAATTGTAAATTGTTAATTCATCACAAAATGGTGGATTACATTTTTAAAACCTTTTTCTGGGATAGAATGGCCATTATTATTTAGGTCAATGTCATTGTTATTTAGTGTGTTTTAATATTTCATGCATTTTAAAAATCGACACTTAATAATTTTTTTATTCTTATTGCGGTGTTTTTTAGTGCTAGCACTACCCTTACTGGTAGGTCAAATATCTTTTATACGTTTTAAAAACGGAGAAGAATGTGTAGTATTTTAAAGCACCGGTGCAACCTCAAACCAGCTCACCACGGAGCTAGGGTAATGTGATATTAGTACTTATAGTCAAAGTACATATTACCTGTGTTTTTATACTAATTATCTTATAACGGTTAAACTCAATTGTTCATAGGTCAAATTAGACTGGTCATAATACTTGAAATATTATGGCTAAATGTACACTTTGTTTACAGATCACGTGTCCAGAGCTACAGAAGGATATCCTGTTGTTAGAAGAACAGGAAGGTTCGGTTAATTTTAAAATAGGAGTTATGATAATGCTACCCGGCCAGAAGACGGACGATGAAATGCTTTCCAATGGTAAGTGCTCGCAAATTTACAATAACATTTTTTAAAATTTTTGCAACTCTTTAAAGGCTCGGCGCACTAGTTATAGTGGCCAGCGATAGCCACACTTTAATATATTTTGTATATCGCTACCGCTATCGAAAATCCAATAGTGCTCGATAAAAAGCGCTCTAAAAACGCTTTTGAGTAATAGGTACATTGGTTCATTTCCATTTATCTCATTTAAATTTTTTTTTTGAGCAACGATGGTAGGTGGTACTCCAGTGGTAGGTGGACGCTTCTTATGCGAGAAGTTCTAGGTTCGATCCTGGCCCCCCGTGTGTGCCTTGATATGGGTTTTTCTAAATTTCTAAGTACACTCTCGCTCGTGTGAACGGGGTCAATGTCTTTGAAAGGTGCTAGTCATATTCTCGCTCCTTGGCTGACTTAATTGAAAAGACCTATTATACCCGTAGAAGTAGAACGTGTATGCTTCACCCTTCAGAACTTTTATAACTGCTATTATTTATCCGATATTAATCATATTACTTATGACGACTGACAAAGCACTTTATGCCTTGTTCGTATATGATTATAACTTAATACAACTTTTGTGAATTGTTTTATTAGGTAAGGTAGGTATTGTATAAAAAGCGCTTATCATATTTTCTCGTGTGTTAATTCATTATAATCATTATGAACATTCAAACGTCCACTGCTTTATATGGTCTCTTTCAATTAATGTCAAGGCCGATATTCAACGAGTTATACAATATTAATTAACATACAATGTTCTCCAGGCTTTATATATATTTTTTTCAAACGATGCCAGACTCGCAGTACGTATTCCAAAAACCATAAGCTTACAAAAGTCCAAATTTGAAGTCGCGTGTAATAGAATGTACTAGAATCCAACTCCAAATCTGAAACTATTTACAAAAGACTAGACTACAATATATTCATGTAGATCTCAAAATACGCAATTTAGCTTGACTTTGGACTTTTTTGGAGATTTGTACTGAATGTCTTTTTTCATTAGGAAGATGTTCTAAACCTTTTATTTCACAGGAAAGAAGTACTCCACCTTTAACACGAACGTCCTTAAATTATTGCCTTAAATTAGCCTCAATTTTATTTGCAGTATATAAATTTATAGACAAGATCTCAAAAGTCGTTGACATTTCAGAAAAAGGCAACGAACAATGGGACCGTTTCATCTCGCTTTTGGGTGACAAGATTCGATTACGAGGCTGGAACCGCTTTCGAGGAGGCCTCGACGTTAAAGGTAACCTTTGAAATACTAATGGATCTCCAAGTTAAAGGTTGTCGAAGGTTGTTTATTTGATTCAATCAGGAGATATTTTCCAATGTCCACATATGCTAATGGACAATGCAGAGTAGCAAACACGTTTATCGATTTTGAAGTTTTAATGAAAAAGTATGAAATTGTTTTTACCTCTTATACTCAGAATTTTCTGTATATTATAATATAATTATATGGAAAAATCGAAATATTCGTAAATTTCTAATTTTGATGTCATATTAATGGATGATAAATAAATAAATATTACTCAAATTGGCATCCATGTTGTATTTAAATATTTTTATTTAAAATTTGCAGGAATTTGGACGAATTCCATTACCCAAATTCAAATTCCTGTTAATTTAAAATAAAAATAAAAAAATAATTTCCAGCAATAACACCATACCAGTGGTTCAGCTCGTAAGAACTTGTGTCGCGGGAACTAGGAATGGAAATTAAAATAAGAAATTTATATTTATTTATTTGAATAAAATTTAAATAAATAAATAAATAGAAATACATAATAATTAATCGTCGATGATATCTACCTACAGTATATAAATTTTATGCTCTTGGTCGTATTCGATCCCGCAAACGCATCGTTAAGTATCCAGTAGATTGACCACTTGATCAGCCGACCGTCAAAATTATATACTCGTATTGGTCGGAAACTTAGCACGGGACCAGATTGACGTGGTGTAAAAGCGTCCATAGATATTATTATTATTACCATAATGATTCTTGTATACGTACGAAAAAACAATTCGTTATTTTAAGTTAACAATATAGTGCAAAAATAAGAAATATGAACTCATTTGAGTTCATATTTAATATGGAAATAGGTCAGAATTACTAGAACTTCATACGTGATGTAAGCAGCGTTTGAAACAACACTATCGAGGCCATATCGTTTCCAATTTCCACTTTGGTTAGCAATTAATTGCGTAGTTGATATAAACTGAATTCATCTAGCTGACAAAAGCCACATGTTCCAGGTGACATGACAGGCAGCCATTCCATCTACACCATGCACCAGGGCCACGAGATAATGTTCCACGTTTCAACGATGCTACCTTTCTCTAAGGACAATAAGCAGCAAGTAAGTCATAACTGAAGATTCAATTTTATAATATTACATTTTGAATTGAAACTTCTTTAGAATTGTTGTGATTTCAAACCGGATGCAACGGAAAAAACGACAGGTAAGAGACACAAATACAGAAGAGCGAGAGAGCAATGTCAGTGTTCATGTATATTGCACACTGTTTAATACTTGCTTGTATTTGAGCATTTAACGTGTGTTTCACTTCTATCGTGTGTGAATCGCACACACACCTTTTTTTTTATTCGTCGAGAGTATCCGCTTTGCCGCGCTTTTATTTGCTTGCGTGCCGCCATTTTGCTTTTTTCTTTCTTGAAACAGGCAGTGTAATTACTTTCATAGAGCACCTTACGTCTCAGGATGATGTCATATGTTGCCTATATGAATAAGTTGCCTAGGATAAAACATGGGCGATCCTTAACTTAATCAATGTCCGTTTATTTTTATTTCTTTTAACAATGATTTAAATCTTACTTTATGAACAGAAGGACCATTTACTTGAGAGTATACCCTATGTGTTTTTCTGATCTATATTATTGTATAGTTTTATCAAAATCCATTCTGTGGTTTTGACGTGAAAGAGTAACAAGCATACGTCCATACATTCTTACTTTTCGCATTTATAACATTAGTATTATTAAATAAAAAAATTAATTAAAAAACTTAGAAGCGTAAAGTCTGCGCAAAAATACATCAAAAGGAAATACCGTGACTCCAGTTCAGAAGCGTAAATTCTTAAAGGTTGTAAAAGTCTTTTGTTCTTTCACGAAAATTATTTGTTAATAAGAAAAGAACGGCGGATCGTTATTGCAGCGCTTATTAAAAAGAAAAAAAATTATGTTTGCATAAAAAAATTGATGCTATGAATTGTATGTTATATTATATTTGCACGAGTAAAGAAATCTTCTAACGTTCTTATATTAGCATAGATGCTAATATAATAATTATAATTTATAGGTATAAAAAAGTAAATTGAACAATGACTACAATCATCATTTAATCTTAGTTACAAAATAAGGGTAATATTGCAAAATTTAGGAAGCTTCTAAAAAAAAGTGTCTTAAAAAGTAAAGTCTTGAAAATATGGATTTTCACGTCGTCTATACCGCAGAGAGTGAAGACGAAAGTCTTCAACCAATGCGTTCTCCCCGTGATGACCTACGGGACCGAAACGTGGCCTCTTAATTTACGCCTGCTCCGCAAATTTGCCGTAGCTCAACGTGCTATGGAGCGTGCTATGCTGGGTGTTTCTTTGACAGATAAGATTTTAAACGGGACCTCGGCCAGAGAACTAAATTTACCGATATCACGCGAAGAATAACGTCGTTGAAGTGGCAGTGGACTGGTCACTGGTCAGAAGAGCGGATGTTCAACGGAAAGAGTAGAGCGTTTAGGTAGACGAAGCATTGATCGGTTGGTTGGTTTTTAACAATCGTTCTAAAGGCTACCAAAACTCGTTGATAAATGATACATCCATGACACCGATTAAAATGTGTTCGATATACAAATCCTTGGCGTGATTCGAACTGACGACCCTCGGCATGAAGTAGCGTGCAATTTTAGCAGACGACCGTCAAAATGATGAGTTAAAGATGCATGTGACTGTTTTAAACGAGGCATCGCTATAAAGGCTGTAAGCTGTGCTATCTTATCTAGTTCTCAAGGTCCTCCCGTGACCATGGTTGCTGTAGAGTATCCGAAGCGTTGGGCTCATAAAAACTAAATAAACCGCGATAAAATCCGTAAAATGGTTTCATTATAATGAGTGAAATTCGCGTAAACATAAGAAAACAATATTATATTGTTTTCTCATGTTTACGCAAATTTGTGTCTCTCTTACATAGGTCAAACTAAAAGATCAATTAAAACTCGCGTTAAAGAACATATAGCTGACTTAAAACACCGTCGCTATACTAAGTCAGCAATTTGTGAACATAGCCTAGATAATGCTCGCCATATTTTCTCGTCAGATTTGATAAACCACAGGTCCTCGTAAAAGAACACCGATTCCAACCAAGGATGATTCGCGAGGCTATTGAAATTAAAAAACATCCTAATTTCAATAGAGAAGATGGCTGGCCACTACCATCTGCTTGGGATCCCATAATAAAAATAATAAAATCTAAATCGAAGCATAATATGTCACAGACTAAAGACTCAGGTAGCACCTTTTGCATAGATACGACTAAATAAAATATTGTTGTATCATAGGGTAGTTTCGAATAACTTTTGTAACAGAAGGACATCTGACACCTCAGTCCTCCCGTGACCATGGTTGCTGTAAAGTATTCGAAACGTCGGGCTTGTAAAGAACTAAATAAATCGCGATAAAATCCGTAAAAGTTGTTTCATTA
Organism: Lycaena phlaeas; assembly: GCA_905333005.2. Taxonomy (NCBI): domain Eukaryota; kingdom Metazoa; phylum Arthropoda; class Insecta; order Lepidoptera; family Lycaenidae; genus Lycaena; species Lycaena phlaeas. Next base: position 4,616,721 of record HG995170.1, on the reverse strand, counting down.
TAATAAATATTCTATTGTTTCAGTTGGAGAGGAAGCGGCACATTGGCAACGACATCGTCAACATCGTGTTCACGGACGACTCCGTGCACAACACCTTCAACCCGCAGTGCGTCAAAAGCCACTTCACTCGTATCCTTTATATTTGGAATGCTCATAGTCAGTGCTAGGACTAAGAGGCTTCTGACATGAAAGGTTTTAGAAAAAATATGTTAACAGTTTAAGTAAGGGACCGAGCAACGATGGTCCAGTGGTGGACTCTGCCTCTTATGCGAGAGGTTCCGGGTTCGATCCTGACCCCCACATGTGTGCCTTGAAATGGGTTTTTCTAATTTCTAAGTGCACCCCAAACACGAGACCATTGCTCGCTCACCAGTGAAGGAAAACATCGTGAGGAAACCTGCATGCCTGATGAGATTGAAAGTCTTTGAAGGTATGTGAAGTTCACCAACCCGCACTGGGCCAGCGCGGTTAACTATTGGCCCATTACCCTCCTCGCCTGATTTCGAGGAGGAGACCCGTGCCCAGCAGTGGGACATAAATGACGTCATGCGATTTTTTGACATTTTCTCCTCCTTGTCTTTGGAGCCACATTTGTGAGACCAAATATGAAATTTCAAACAGATGAATAAGTTTTTATAACACTATTGGAAAATCTTCAATAAATTATTTTAAACCTTTAAAACCTTTTATTTCTTACGTGGTTTTTATGCTAAGTTAATCATGAAAAATGTAATTTATTTAAAATAATCTAAAAATAGATGCTTTTCACTAGCATTTATTAATCAAGCATAGATAGCATATCTAAACATTTGTATATCCGAGAATTGACATTATTTTAACTGAAAAAATTAATATAAAAAATAGTACTTACAATCAGTTTTCTATCAAGTATAATGTACATCTGAGTCTGATTAGAATTTAACGAAACGTTTTCAAAGAAAACACAGGTTATAACAAACAGAATCTAAACGCGAAGTGATGTTCAAAGCATTCCAGACCAATGAAATAACTAATATTTCATTTTATTACAACATGGCTCACGTGGAAATACGATGAAAAGGTTTTAGTCCAAATTCCATGAATTGTTATTTTTATTTTTGTTTTTTTCAAACTCGAATGATAGTACCAAATTATCTGCGCGTAAAAAATAGCCTACAAAGGGGAAAATAAATAGAATTGAAAATTAACGCAAATTTTGATCTGTACTAACAAGTTTAACAACTACAACACACGAAAATTAAAATATGCCACTATTATTTTACCGCCCTGACCTTGATTTTTGTACATAAGTTACTATGTAACTTTGGATCTGACATAAATTCCTATTTATTAATAATAAAAATTGGTGGTGACATTCGACGGACAGACCAACAAGAGAGCTATCTCATGAGTGTTCCTTTTTTTACCTTTTGTGATGAGGTACCCTAAAAAAAATAAGCTTTGTGTAATATATACAAATCTTGAGAATATTATTTTCCTGTCGTGTAGCAAACGTTTTTTGCTACACGTCTCGTAGCTTATACTACACCGTGCTACGCGCCTACGACTAGCTACGAAGCTGGATTTAATACGTTGTCCGCGCGACGTTATTATGAATTATGATTCTAATAATAATGATAAATAATAACATAATTTTTATTCCTTATTGTGAGCGTCGATGGTCTAATGGGCTTGGGTTTGACTTCCGATCCTTTTTTTTACACCGGGAAATGAACTTACGCATCTCGCTGGGAAGTGGGTCTCCCCAAGCGGGTATGTGGGACTCGCTGCGCCCAAAAGATGATAAGTGGACGCAACTCTACCCACTAAAACCCGGCGAGTGCCAACAATGCCGCCTTTGGTATGGTGCCCCCGGATCTACAAGCAACAGAGCACCTCGACGGCTAGTCAGTCCCTCAGGGGACCGACACCACCTCCACAGAGCGGTTTGCCCGCACCACAGAACAACCACTCCCAACGTCTGGACAGTACGATGAGTTGAGGTTCCCATCCTCACCCCTTGCCCCCTGCTCTTTTGGCCCCTCTTATAAGAGAGGTACAAAGAGCCCCCTCGGCTCAATTCGCTTCGCCCTAGGTGTTGGGGTCACCCTGGGCTACTGAGCCCCACCGCTCATTCGCTGGTCCGTGTTTGTAGACGTCGCTATCACTTACCATCAGGTGAACCGACTGTCCGTTTTCCCCCTCTTCTTTAAAAAAAAGGAATCATAAAGTCCCATAGATTAATGAGGAGCGTGAGAGATCGACTTACATTTGCCCCGGATGACGGGAATAAAGCACGGGAATTAATTACCGTATACGATAACGAAAAGATTTACTACGGTAAAAGACTCCTTTGTTTTCTATCTGCGGGAAAATAATGTTGGGATTTTTTTGTTTACTATGTCAAGTTAAAAATGAAATTAGATTTTTTTTCTCTTTGCTATGTGATTTGAGTAACACGGTTCCTTGCATGTTGTTTTGTACTATACAGGCGAATTTATCGCGGTTTATTATGATTCTGACATACGCGACGTTTTGGACTTTTTTCATTTTACTACTAAGATACGCACACATACGTTCGCTTTTATTTTTCGTACGAAATACGAGCATTATGCAAAAGCGAACACGGAAAACGAATTTGAAAACCGAATACACATTCTTAATATATTATGTAGCTGGTCAAAAGGGTAATAGTATGTTTCCCATTCGGTTATCATTTCATCAATGTATTCTAATTTTAAAAGTTCGAATAATTTTTCGATTTTAGAACTAAAGAATTTGCGATTGAACTTTATAATTATTGTCTAGTAAGTTGGTACTATCATATCCATTGGTTGACGTGTTGTATGCGTTTTCGAGGACATACTTTGCTGACAGTATCTTGATACTTAAGTTATTATTGACAGAAGAAATTTCCTTATAACACACCAGATGTATTCGCTGTGGTATCCGAAGTGGACGGAGAAGGGTACAGGTTGAGTGTGTACACGGACGACACGGTCCCTCCGTTCGGGCCCTCCCTGCCCTGCCCTCCCGTCTTCAACGACCCTATACTCTTCAGGGAGTTCCTATTAGTAAGCAAACATAATATAAATTCAAATTTAAGTTGATCTTCATGGGACCCGGAAAATGTTAATCATATGTGTTAATATCCCCAACGGCTATTGATAAAGATCAAAGAAATGACAGCGTCATGCTTTTTGCCGTAATGGCATTCGAAACAATTTTACTACTAGTGCGCGGCAATGGATTTTTAACATCAAAAACATACAATTTAGTTACGGATGCTTGATCTTAAATATTTTCTTACAAAATTATATTACATTTTCATGAGTTTTTATGATCCGTGCTACTTTTTTGTAACTTTATGGTAATAAGTTTAATGTTTTTTGTTCTTTTGAGATAACTTTTATGTTTACGAAGACTTTACGCTCTATTATTAAAAATATTGTTATGGAGACTTTTAAGATACTTAGGATGAAATATTGCTAAGACTTTAGAGTAAGGGCTTGTATAGACAAGTGTATTTAACTTTAAAAAATAGTCTCAATAAAAAAAAGTAAGAGGTAAAATTTTAGGAATGTCTATTTATAGCTTAATATAATTGGAAAGTAAAGGTAATAAAACCAAATGCTATTTTATTAGAATCCATTTAAGTATTTCATTGAACCGAGGGAAACCAAAAGCGGGGAAAGAACTCTATAACGAATTGTGAATAACGATCAATTTATATCGTATTGAGCTGTTATTATATCGTAAAAATGTAAAAAATATATTACAATTTATTACTAATTTTACTTTAGTTTCAAATCATATTTGTCAATAATTATTATTTGATCATGAATTGATCATAAATTGATCAATGAATATAAAATGGTTTTCATATTCAGGTTTTAAAGACGGTAATAAAAACGTTTAAGGTCGTCAATTTTGTATATAAGCTATAAAAGCTAATTTTCAGCCATAAAAAGCTAAATGACATTGTACGTAAAGATACATACAAAGTTGTTACTGTGATTGTACGGTTACTTGGTTCAGTATTAAAGCAAACAAAATTAATATAGCCGACCAAAAACTGCTGTTTAGTAAAACTATAAAGTTTGTAATTTTTAACAATTAAATATAATAAATAATATAATACTTCTTTAATAATAAATATAAAAACTGCTAAAGAATATTGGATTACTTGTTAACATTGATAAATTAAAGCTTGTAACTGGCAGAATGTATTTGTGTCTCGGCCTATTCCTGAATTAAAATGTCAATAATCCACAGATATTATAAGTAAGCCGTGCTAAGCCAGCTATATATTTAATTGGATTGAATATAGCACAGCAAACAAAAAAATATTTCTATTTTAAAATAAATATCTTGATAAATATTTTTTTTCATTTAAATTCGCTGTAAAGTCCGCCAAACACTGACAATAACGTTATCATTCAAACATAATTCAAACATCTGTGGACGCGCCTTGGCAGTAAAATCAACATGAACGTCGTGATAATAAACAGTATGACGTTGGCGTTTCTTGTATATTTATCTCAATTGATTTTCAAATTACGAATAAACTTTTAAAACCTATCGGGACTACGCAAGCCTTCTTCATCGCATTCCTAAAGGCATTATTATCCTATTAGTTTAATTTCGCTAAAATAATTTAGTGTATTTCCAACTACCGGGATATCAGTGTGATAAACTTGGACTAGTTAATTAACATACTGTCTGTTTCCAGGTAAAGCTAATGAACGGCGAGAAGGCTGCCTTCCAAACACCAACGTTTGCGCTGAAACGACAACGCACCCTCGACACTTTAATTAGGGACATATACGCGGAACACTGCTCCGATCACAGAGTGGTAAGGCCTGTTTTCACTAGCTTATAATAAAACCACTTCTACACACAAGTAATTAAGCCAACTTGGCTATTATCACTATTAAATCAATTCAAAACTAGAGATATATTGTTTTCACTCATTATAATGAAACAAATTTTCGGATTTTATCGCGGTTTGTTAAGTTTTTTACAAGACCGATGTTTCGGATACTTTACAGCAATCATGTTCCTCCCGTGACCATGGTTGCTGTAAAAAACTTTATAAACCGCGATAAAGTCCGTAAATTAGTTTCATTATAGAGATATGTGCGTTCGTCTGCTGCGTTCTTCAAATTTTTCTTTTGAGTTTTATATTGGCATTGCCTTAACTCTAAGCATTTCTTAAATATAAATTAAATTACCACACTAGGCTAAACTAAATGCTATATTTAGAATACTTTCTCATTCATTAATTTAAAACTTATTATTTATTATTTTACGGATTTCATTATGGTTTATTAAGATTTGCATATGTCTGACGTCTCTTCAGTCCTCCCATGACAATGGTGGCTGTAAGGTACCTGAAACGTCGGGCAAGTATAAATCTTAAGAAACCGCAATAAAATCCGTAAAATGATAAAATGACAAGTTCATTAATTATAAAGATTGAATATGTCGTAAATACTAGAAAACAATATTATTTTCTTATTTTAGTTTACGTTCCGCTATGATCTTCTCGTATACTTTACATCAAATATGCTCATTTACTATGAGCATATTCGTCGTATGTCAGTTATTAAATAAGACAAATTTCCCATTTATTTTAATCTAAATTCGTGTATAATATAATAATAATAATGATATCTATGGACGCTTTTACACTTCGTCAATCTGGTCCCGTGGTAAGTACTCGAACAGACTTGTGTTACGGGTACCAGACAACGGAAATACATATATTTAATACACATCCATGACCCAGCAACAAACAAAAAACTTTTTTTGTTCCCTGGCGAGATTCCAACCCGCTACCTCCGGCTTGTGCGCACCGCACTGTGGCGGACTTACTTAAGTAATGTCTATGAATTGGTTCGAATGACCCTATGCGTTCGGGAGTACTGTGCGCCTGTGTATTGTTTTTTTTTTTCAATTCGAGTGTACGTCTATATTTATTTTCTAGTTAAATAGTTATACTAAATGAGTAAAATACTACAATTATAAATTATGGTGACCGGTTTCGGGTGTATAGTGTATTTTTTGGTAAAATAAAACCATCAAATTTTAGGAAAGTAATTAATGTTAAGTTAAAGTATGACTAACTATTGCCCGCGGCTTCGCCCGTGATTGCAAAAAAAAACTTTTTTTTAATGTATTCTATGTTACTTCTAATACCTCCGAGAATATGTGTACAAAATTCATGGCGATCGGTTCAGTAGTTTTTGCGCGAAAACGTAACAAACATTAAGTAGGTACGGATTTCTAACAAAATAGAATAGAATAAATCTTTTGGTAAATATAGATAAAGTAATAAATGTAATAATCGTTGAGGCAAGAATCCTACTCCCACTTTCACGAACACAAACATTATTATTCTAGACTAATCTATCTGGATATTTTCAGTTCATTTTATCATTTAACTAGCAGCGACCGGTGGTTTCACCCGCATATTTCACATTCCCATGGAAGTACGGGGATAAATTATAGTCTATGACACAAATAACTAAAGCTATTGGTAAAAGAATTTTAAAATTAGTTTTGTAGATCCAAAGATCCACCCCCTACAACTTCAAAAACTCACAAACTTTACATGCAACGTTGCCGATGCTTTACAACAACCCAGGTCTCCTGAGGAGATATGTAGTTGCTACGAGTCGTATCTATAGCGGTTTCATTACAATGAGTTCAGTTTTTTTTAATTTATTGATTTAATAAAAATAACAATAAAATTATTTATAATATCACATAAACCACGAAAAATTAAATATAAAATATATAATAAAATCCACGTAAACTTGTACTTCGAGAAAAAATTCAAAAAAAATCGGTTGACTGTAAAGTCGGTTTACTGACGATAGTTGAACGTGGCAACGTCATAAGAAAATACTGATGGACCGATCCTCTTTGTCGCTCGTTCCGCGCTCTCGCTTACACTTCAAGCCTTAAATGGAACGCTCAGAGCGAGGTAACGCTGCATGAGTCATGTGTTTTCAAATGTCATGTCAAAAAAAACATGATTAGGCTCTTTTAACTACTAGGCTAGTTCTTATGAACTAGAGGTACTTAGGTACCTAAACACGATTTATGATTTTTGTATTTGTTTGTTTGAATACGCTTTTTTTATTATTTTAAAACACATCCACACGGATCCAGTGGACAGCATAATAAAGAAAGGGCGCTTATTTATTATAGTCCCAAAAAAAAGTTTACTAAGGCCCAACAACGATATATTTTCAAACACAATGTAACAACAAAATACAACCGACAAGCTTAATCACATTTGTGTTAAGAGCGACGTTACTTCCGTGTACCCTTGTGGCGGCCATTAGGCATGGCTGTATAGATTGTCTAGACAGAGACAAATATACTCTCACGTATCGATAAAGTGAGACGCACATTACTAAAGGCACCTTTGGTAAGTACTATTAGCTTTCTACACGTGTTACATATAAGTAACGTCATTGTTTAATTGCTATATTTTGATTTATTGTTTTCTCAAAATTATATTCTAGGAATATAATCCTAGTGACTAGTATACTATATTGTCGATTTGAAGAACTGTAATAATGTGGACAAAAAAGAAGTGTTCTATATAAGAAATATAGATAGTACAACTCAACTTGTGCGCGGCACTATGTGTGCGCTTGTCTTGTGTAGCTTTAATTTTCTGTGGCAATCGATGATGACGGCCGCGTTACTGCCAGTCGGAATAAGTGCCATGTGTGTGTATTTGTTTATGTCACATCTTTTAAGAATTTACCACACAATAACCTGGTGATGGGTTACAGATTTGTTAGTTTTTTTTAATGTAAATTATTCAGACGACTTCTTTCCATAGACTTCCCAAACCATGATTGCTTGAAAGTATTCTAAACATCGAGATTCGAGTATGTTAAATTTAAATAAACCTTAATGATGTGACAACTGGCAACGTCTTATAATTCGATGGAGCTGGCTGCACGCACGAAAAAACATGACTAATGCGGCGTTACCTCGCTCTGAGGCGTTCAATTCCTTCCATTTAAGGCTCAAAGTGCAAGCGAGAGCGTGAAATGAGCGATAAAAAGGCACAATCGGTGTGGTGGTGGTGTAAACCGACTTTACAGACAACTGTTTTTTTTTTTTCAAATATAATATCTCAATGAGTTTCGTCAATAATTATTGCTGCCAATTACTGACTACTGATGAATGAACATTATGTATACATTTTTAGAGTATACACATGCTTATGTATACTCTAAGGTACTACACTAATACTATATTTATTAAACCAAGGAAATTCAAACATCTGTCATATTATTAAAATTTTCTCTTTCTACTGGCGTGTTTACTGACTGATGAACATATTCCAGCCTATGCTCTCCCGTCGGGCGCTGTCGGATGTGTGGTCTGGCGGCGCAGGCGCAGGTGGTGCGGGCGCGGCCAGGACCGAGCGGTTCCTGCACGTGGGCCAGGCCCTTAAACTAGACGCGGTACTTCGTGGGGATGCGCCCACAAGCCTCGTCTCCACTGGTACTAACAGTATAACCTTTTTAAATTAGAACCAACAAACTGGCAAAAGTGCAACGTGACAAATTGCTCCGTCACCCAAAAAAACTCGCCACCTATCCTGAGATTTAATATGATAAGTATCAGTGAATATGGACAGCGGAAATTAAATTTCGCTATACGAATGTTCATTTACGTAATAAAGTCAGTTTTCCGTGTTGTAAGCTGTCGGTAACACGAAAATCTTTACTAGTATTAGTGAGGGGTTATCTCGCGTAAGCTAGTCGATATCCATCGAGGTCGATATAGAACTACCTACTCAGTTTGAATGTGCTATAAGCGGAGAAGTGGAAAAGAATAAGAAAGAAGATACATATACACACAATTTAGCGATTTTTTTTCTATTAAATTAAATAAAAAATGACATTCATTTCAATTTAAAACAATTAATGGAAATCAAACTCTATGACTTGACAGAGCGTGTATTAACCAAGAAGGTTGACTAAAATATTATTTATCTATAGGTTCTGGCGGTTCCCGTCGCGCACCCTGGGAGGGGCGACTGTGGCGAGCGGCGCCGCTACCTGCAACGCCCGTGTGCGCTGAACAGCTGGCTGAGGGACGGCTATTGCTCTCCACCACATCCAATACCTACATCTTAGAAGGTACACAATTTTGTCATGACCATCTGGATCTTCCAGGACCTGAATCTTAAAAGAACATTTTGTTATGGCCAACTAGATCTTCCTCAATATTAATACTTAAGCTATGGCAGAAGGCTATGACGCTGGTGTAACACGAGGAAGGATTATTTGTACAGACGTTCAAAAATCCTTTCATTTGCTACTTTGTGCCACTTTTTCGTCGAACACTTGATACACAGAGATGGTCCTTCCTTGTTTCTATTAATCCGTGTCCAATACCCTACATCTTAGAAAGGACGCCATTTACCATGACCATCGGGATGCTCTACAAGAAGATATGAATAAATCTCTTAAATGTCTCTCTCTCCGAGTCGCCGTTAATTTACGAGATATATATATATTTTTTTCAATCTTGTGATTGCTTAAATTTGTCCATCAATGTTCTAGTTTCAATGGAGTATGTACGTATGGAGATATTGATGATTGATGATATTAGATAACATTGCGGGACCAAAAATAACAATATACGTTGAATAACAACTTACGTTTATGAAACCTTGAAATCCAATAAATATTAAGTCAATTGTTTCGTTTATCGAATGGAAGCTCTAAACGTTTCTCCTGTGCCTTGTTCTACGTGAAGCCTGAAATGGCAAAAAGCTTTTGAGACCGGAACTCTCTACGTCAGCGCTTTTCTCTTGAAGAAACGGTTGCAAAATACGCTTAAGCTTAATGTAATACGAAAAATCAATATGATTCGTTTCTCTCCAGACCAGCCAGGGTGAGTGAGTCCTCCTCTAAAAGCGACCAATTCTCTTCAAATACAAAACATCAACGCTTTACATAGAATTATTTATAGGATATCACAATTTAAATCTATCGGAATTGGCGCTTCAGCTTGTCGTCAAGCTGTCAGTCAGTTAGGTACGGATTATTGGGATAAGTTTCCAGGCGGAGATCGGATCGTGCTGTTGGCGGGTTGCCATTCGCAGGGTAATCAACTATTGACGATCACGGACTCACTGCAGTCGATTCCAGATATTTCAATCACGTAATCCTAACACCTGATTTACAGAATCCTCATATACTTTATATAACTTTCAAAGTATCTCACACGAAACCAAATCTAGTTCTTGTGTAAACTATATTGGCGACGATCTTCTTCTTCTTTTTCTTTTATAAATTTTGTAGAAGATTTGAGTTGGTCTTGGCGTTTATTGAAATTGGCCTACGTTCAGCATTGAAGCTCAGTATAAATATGATACAGTACGAAAATTCGGTAACGCTCAAAACGGCACACTGACCCAAAGGTGTGCATCGATGAAACCTCGAACTTTCAAGCGGTCTTCGCAGTGCTGGTAGTAGTAAGTTCCGCGTTCCGTGCGTCGATACGCATGTTTGTGTGCCGTTTCTAGCGTTTGTTCGAAGTGTTCATGCTGTTTGGTTGATACTTATATTGTGATTGAAGGGATAAGGGTTGATAATGAATGAAATCACATATTTAAGTTGTCATCAATATGTCCCATAATCGTATAGTCTTTATGTTAGGTAAATAATTAGAAAATTGTTGTAAAAATAATGTGCATTCTTTTTGTGTTTATTTGAATCCATGATGATAAAGATATCATTTTTTTAAACTTTGATTAGATAAATATATTTAATACATTTGTACAGCATAATTCCTTTTAATCCCATAATTCCATTCCATAATTTAGTTGGGAAAAGGCTACGCAGAGTTAGTTATGTCTGCACTTTACTTCTAGAAAGTGGTACGACGAAGGTAGTGCTGAGATGGGAAGGCTGCGTACGATCCGCGCGGGTGACGGAGCGCGCGGGGGTGTTCCGGGTGGGGCAACGGGCGGGTGGCGCCGGAGGGGCGGGGGGCGCGGGCCTCTATGCACTGCCGCTACCCGAGCTGTGCGCCGGCGCCTGGGCCATGCGCCCACTACAGGACTGCAAGCACGCGCGGCTGCCGCGCACCAAAACCGCACACTACTTCGACATACTTGAACAAGGTATTACATTTACAGTTTATTCCGCGATAGTAAATCCTCTCAATAGAACTGTCAAGCGTACTAGTGTAGTGATCAGATAAAAGACAAAATCCAAAGGTGTACGTCTCTAGAATCGTTAAATAAGTTTTAGGCATGAAAGCCACAAAATATGGGCCTGAGATATTGTCTAGACATATTTTAATTTGTCATCATTTTCTATTTATGAAATGTAAATTTAATTTATATATAATTATATAATTTTAGTTTAAATAGTCAGTATAGAAACGATCCTGCATAGAGCATCGCGTCGATTATCATAATACATTATCTCGGGAACGCTGAGTTTAACCCAGATGATATCGTGCATACTGCACCGATTACCGCGCGTAATATCAATTTACATGGTAATACCACCATGACGTCACGGTACCCCGCAGTGCAAAATATTTATACTTGCATATTCCTCTCGACACAGACCGCACACTTATTGTTATTACACACTAATATAATAAATAATAAATATTAGAATACATTATCATTGGAAACTAACGTCGCTGAGTCAAAGTCAAATAACATGAGTGCTAGCACAGATATACCAACCTATGTGGTCTGTGAGTGTAAGTCACTCACTGTAAATAACACATCTACGTCTTCGAATTGCAATAAATATAGGGACTACGACAGTGGCGTAGCCTGGTCCTGGGGCCCCGTATAGACACTGTCTTTTTCAAATGTGATTGTAGATACTTTCAAGACTTTTGCTTACAAACCTTGGGGCTTCTGAAGCCAAGGGGCCCCGTATAAGAGATACGGTTGATACGACGGCAGCTACGCCCATAGTCTACAACAATGATTCAAATTCATTATCAACACGTTCTAATTTGAACTATCTACAAAAAATCACCAACAATCAGCATTTCATCTAGTAGATTGTCTAAATAAACTTCTTGCATAGGTGAAGGTGGTACAACGTTATTAGCCGTGGCCGTCGGTAGAAGAGTTATTCTGCTTCTAGAAGAATCGAAAGCGGATAGCGAAATGGGATTCGAATACACACATGTGAAGGTAAAAGCGAAATCGTAAGATACTGGTTTACATTTAGAAGGAAAAGGGGGAAGTTATATTAAGTATAATTATGAGAGTCAAATTACAATTCATAAAGGACAAGTTCCCTCACATTGAAATGTATTTTTAGTAAAGCTTATGAGCAACATTTTAATAATAGTAATGTTATTATTACTTAATATGCTATGTTCCTAGATGCAGCAGACAGTCGGTGTTCTTGTGGCATTTATTGTTTAGTTTATTTTCAGGACATCCAACTCAGTGAGAGCCCGTTACTGATAAAGCTAATGGAAAGCGACGTCGGCATCATGGTGGTCGGCTACAAACATCACTGGGAAGTCTTGGAGACGAACACTGGACAGGTACGTGATTGTTGTTGCTTTGTTTGAAAGAACTTTTTGCCCATGATACTTCAGAACCAAATTATATTACAATAAAACAATTTAATAGACTCCCTTAATATCGCGGATTATTAAGATTTTTAGAAACTTTTAGGATATCCTTATATCTTTTAGTATAGATTCGCGTAAACATCAAAAATATTAAACGTTTAATAACGAATGAATGAATGAACATTTTATGGTTTTTGTCGCGTATTATTATTATTATTATTATTTCATTTTAATAACGATATCAATGGCGTCGGGCGTGTAAAAACCTTTTTCATGCTCGTCTTCATTGCTATCGTATAAGTCGAAAAAACCTCATAATAAGTGAAGTTCACATAAACGTTTGTCAACCTTATAGTGTCGACCCTTATTCTCAACAAAAATGATAGCAAGATTTTCCGAGGTATTTAGTATTTAATAGTCAGAAGTATCCGTCAATGCGAGTAGAGCTCTGAACTGCTGACAAAAGCTGGCTGTAATAATGAAAATGCACACTCACTACTCGACAAGGACATTTTCTAGTTTGTCTCTAATTCCTGGAAGTATCAAATTTAAATGAAGTTTCGCTCTAAATTGTCTTTGACAATTTATAAAGTTGTGTTAATGAGCGAAGCAATTATTTTGGGCTAATGGTGCTCTAGCAGACTCAGTTATTTACAGATTATTCTGGTCATGATATATCTTGTATGCAATATACTTTTCTATAGCTGCTCACTACTGGGTACGAGACTTCGCCTCGAAATCGGGAGAAGAAAGAATTACACCACATAATATATGAGCTTGTCCACTTCACGTTGACGAACTTCGTCTTCGTAATTTTATTTATCAGATATGTGGTTTTTTTCGCGATGTTTTCCAGCAAATTATTACACAACTATGGTTTGAAACCAATTATTTCAATTAAAATAGCATCTCTTTGCGAATTGACGAGACATTCGACAATTTTCAAATTCTCGTCTTTCGCTATTGTAATTTGTAAGTAAGCAAAGTTGTAAGTAAAGTAATGAAATTTTAGTATGTTATTTTTCATCGTAATATTCCAATGAACTGGGATGGGAAAACACGATTAGTAAAAGTTTCCTCGATAGATTTTCATTCCAAAGAAGTTCACATATTTTTTTTCTTCGCGAAAAATATTAGGACAAGTTTTGGCGAAAACATTAAAAAATAGTAATAATACTTTGTATAATTAAATTATTATCATAGTGATCGTAGCTTTGAATCAACGACCCTTTGAAATATAGGTCAGGGTCCAATCAGTCTAAACTTATAGGAGCCAGGAAAATTTTAATTTGATTACAAACGATAAGTTAAATATTCTCGAATTTTCATTAAAACGATTCAGGCCAAATAGGTCACTTTGCAAACTTAATAATTCAATCAGATAAGACTCAAATCAAGTTTTTGTTTTCAAAGTATCTCACGACATAAACCTTTCCCTTTGTATATAAAAATAAGTGTTGTCTAGCATTAATTGGAATTTTAAAATCATTATTGGTTTATGTTATTTACTATTGTTCCTTTTGAATGAACTGTCAATACTTGAGATCATGTGCAGTACGCCTGTTTATTTATTTATTTCAATTACACAATTCACTGTACTTACAGCTAAGCCAATACGTACATAGAATAAGTAAAAAATATATTATTTATATATATTTTTTGATTACTAAATTGTTATTCGGAGGTATTTTCAAAGTATTTTGAACATGAGTGGATAAAGTGAGTGATATTCGTTGTGAACATGTCAACTGTGGTATCCGATGCTAACAATTTATTTAAAATTGCATGATAAATAAGTTTGCATGCATATGATGATTCTGCTTACTTCTATCATGCGGCATTGACATTTTTTGTTGATTGAAAGTTTACGATTGCGATAAATTATAAAATAGACTTCTATTAAGATGCTAACGTAGTGGTTATATTCTCTACTATGAATATGTCTGTTCAAATGCTATGCGAGTAATAACAAGCATTTAGTCATAAGTTACTTGAGCCCACAATTTACTTTTGAGACACTGTATCCTTTTTTACCATATACCAATATTATTGAAGTGAAACTTCTTTAGAATCGTGATTTCAAACCGGATGCAACGGAAAAAACGACAGGTAAGAGACACAAATACAAAAGAGCGAGAGAGCAACATATTATGTCAGTGTGTATGTATATTGCACACTGTTTAATACTTGCTTGTATTTAAGTATTTAGCATGTGTTTCACTTCTATCGAGTGTGAATCGCACACACACCTTTTTTATTATTATTATTCTCCACGTATATTATTCGCTACCCAAAGTTAGCTACCACGTAATAGAAATAAAACAGTGAACCTGAATTTTACTCAGACTTATGCGGTTAAATTTACAGAAAATAAAACCAATAAAAGATTTTTCATTACAATTCAATTTTTACCAAAAAGAAAAAATTAAGTGATTCAAAAAAAATATATTTAAACTATCAATCCTCAAATATTGCTTATTATGAAAAAAAAATGTTATTCAACAATCGCGCGACGTTAACCTAGTCCCGTGGGAAACTCATGGGAACTTGTGTTATGGGTGCTAGGAACGGAAACAAATTTAAGAGTTTTATGTATTCATACACGTCTATGACCCGGTGCAGATAGTCACATTTATCATACAAATTATCTACTCCTGCCGGGATTCGAATCCGCGTCCGCTGCGTTAAGTGTAGCCTGACCACTCGACAGCCGATGTATAATAATGTATATTAATACACGTGACATATATGTTTTTTTTTTCAGTGCATCAAGCGAGCCGAAGGTTCAGAAGACATAGGTCCTCGACGGGGCACGCTCGTCAACGCCTTGCGTATCGGAGACGAGAGGGACGGACAGATCATACTGTGTTATAACCGTAAGTACATTTATAGGTATGTTTACATATGTTTCTTATTATCATTTAAAAGGTGATTCTAAGTCCAAGAACGATCTAGGCGCGTCTGACTTACCTGGACCTACTTGAAATTGCTATGAACAGTTGGTTTAGAAACAGGTTTCCACATTTCCTGTAATAATGAATTCATTTGTTCAGTCACTATACCCATACATATATAACTTTTACGCCCGAATTCTCAAACGCCACTTAAATACTTGGGGGCTCCTTAAACTACTAAGCACGAAATTCTGTAGCGGACCAATCGGCGCCCACAAATCCATATGTCATCCAAATGTAAGCAGCTTCCAAATTTGAATTGCGTTTTCAGAGTATTCGAGCATTAGTTACATATTTAATTTCCCTTTCTTTTTCCTGTCGTAACTACGTATAACGCTTTACATACTTTAGATTAAGTATCTTTATATGGATATATCAATGGAAAAGGCAGACTGCTCATAATGATAGGCAGTAATCACTTACAATGTAAGCCACACATAATCACTATAATAAAAAAATAATGAGAAAACACTCATCATATCGATTCATATTCGATATTGAATTAAAGTATTGAATATTAGAACTAAAAAGGGGTTTTGTAGGCAACAAAGTTTTAAAGTGTGCACCTAAATGCGGTTGAACACGCCAACGTTCGATATCAAGATTGTATCGATTTTAAAGTTTCCGAGCTAAATAAACACGAGTTTCCACTAAATAAAACTAAGTTTAACGCGTTAGTTACATAACTAGAGACCTACATAACAATTAGGTTAGGTTTATATACCGCCGTGGATTTAAATTACAATAACTTTACATATGGGGACATCGACAAGTGAATTTAACATTTTCTTGTTCTCAAGCATACGTAGGTAATTTTGTCTATACTATCAATGAAAAACTTTTGTATTACTTTTTAAGTACGCCAATTTAACACGTGAAATAATTTTGAAATATTTCGTCTTCTATCAAGTATGAAAATATTTAAGTACATCTACAAAGTTGCTAAGCAACTTAAATCTGCTAATCGAAAAATTTCAAATGTGTGAGCAACAAACGAGCTCTCTAATCCGTTTGATATTTGTAGTTTACTGCACAGATTTATAAATAAAGACAGATGGAGCATGCCGAACACCCGAGTGACGCTTCAAAGCGAATACAAATTCAAAAGCGTTCTCAAGTGCTTGACAGCGTCGTACGCTAAGCGTCTATTAGATTGTGTTCGCTCTTGAATTTGTATTCGCTTTAGTGACGTCACTCGCGTATTCGGCATGCTCCATCTGTCTTTATTTATAAATCTGTGGCTCACGGATTTAATAATTGTAGTTTACTGAAATGAAAGAATCATTATCTCGTTCTATATTTAGATCAAGTTGTGAAATACACCATATTCTGTCGTCTAGATAGTTAGTATAGTCTATGCTTAGGGTCTGTTTCACAATGTCCTAATAAAGTTCCAATTAAGCTATTTGCAACATATTTACCACATAACTACAACGTTTTTGTTTCACAATTTACAAATAGCAATATTTGGCTAATAAAGTTCCCTGTAAACTATAGGTCGGATCAACTGGCCATTAGCAAATTCATCTGTCAGATAAATTAGTTGACAGATATATACGCGGTTGACAGCTTCACGACATTTGACAATTTGACGTTCCGGTAACAGTAATATACAAAATAATTTAAATTGTGTTTTGATCGTTTAATAATTAAGGGATAACATTATATACAAGTTCTATGTAAATAAAAGGTATAAAGATGGTATGATACATACATTTAAATTATAAAAACATATTTTCATGTATATTTACAACATGGAATGTTTTTCTAAAACATATTTATCGTAAAATGGAACTATGAAATGCGAGGTTGCCAAGCCTACTAACCAGTAAGTGCCAAATAGGGATCTGCCAAATAAATTTACAGGGAAGATGATGGTGAAACCCAATCAAGACTAACTAGAAGATTTATTTGTCAGTTAATTTATGTGTCATATAGCTATAGGGTACTTTAATAGTATATTGTGAAACAGACCCTTAGTGTAGCTTTAAATGAATGATTAATTATTATTGTTTCCAGATACGTGCCATTTTGAACGTTTGACGAGCAAAGGGTTGGAGAGTGATAGTGAATACGATTTCCATTGGACCACCGTACCAACCGGTGTAGGTGAGACAGCTATAACTTATATTATTTCACCTGTATTCAAATGATTATGCTATTGATATAATTCCCAGATGTTTTTAAAGATAGGCCTATGGTCATACGAGCCGTATAATGGTAGGTGGTCAGCGTCATGAACATAGGTTAACCTTTTTTTTTTCTTTTAACGCCGGGAAATGCGCTATGGCATCCGCGGGGGAGTGGGTGTGGGTCTCCCCAGACGGGTATATGGGACTCGCTCTACCCACTAAATCCCGGCGAGTGCCACCACTGCCGCCTTTGGTGAGACGCCCCGGATCTACAAGCAACAGGGCACCTCGACGACTAGTCAGTCCCTCAGGGGACCGTGAGTGATGATGCTAGCTCGCTGGGCTAGGGCCAAAAACAGAGCAAAGGGAGATACAATAAGATGGTGGTACCCGTGAAGCCGGGAGCTTGGTACAGCGCATCGGTAAATTATTACCGGATTATAGTGAACTTTATACATAAAACCTTGCCGCTCGCTCACGTAAAATCGACGTAAAGTGACAGCTAAGCCTTCGCGTTTCGTGCGGTTTGTGGGTTTCCGGTGGCCCATTGGGGGGGGGGGGGGTATAGGGAAAAGGAGGGCAACGGATCTGCATAACCTCTGGTTGTGTGGATGTTAATGTGCGTCGATAGTCGCAAGGCTTCAACTGTCCGTTTGCCCTCTTTTGCTATAAAAAAAATACTTTCAAATTGCTTGTCCGCGGTTGTATTTTACACTTCTTTTATTTTCTCTTACTACCTTCATTTCTTTTACACTGATTTTGTAAGTAATAAGATATTATAAGTGTACAATATTGCTTATTAATAAATAAGGAACGAAATAGATTATTGAGTAATTAATACATCATCGTAATGCATGTTTGGAAGCCTGTGTTCAGCAGTGGACGAATAGGTAGATGTTGTTGATGATGATGATGATGATGATGTTGGTGATGATGATGATGGCGATGATGATGATTATAATGATGATGATGAAGGCGATGTTGGTGGTGATGATGATGATGACTGTATATAAGGGTAAAATAGAGTTGGCTAGATAAAGAGTGTGAGACAAAACGATCTAATAGTTTTCTTACAGTTTTTATTACTTTGACAACTTTTGTTACAGTATGTGCATTTCCATACATCATGGCGTTTGCTGAAGACTTATTGGAAATACGTCTGGTGGCCAACGGGTCGCTGGTACACGCCGCTTGTATTCCCGGACTGAAAATACTTTGTGGTAGAAGAGTAAGTAACTTTCTTCAGAACAAAATATGTATTTAGAAAGAAATAAAAAAATATCTATTCGACACAAACAAACATGAAAAAATGCACAAAAGTACACGGAAAAAAGATTTTCAAATACACAACTTAAAAGCAACATAAAAAATGAAAACAATAGTTGCAAACATTAAATAAGAAATTAAACATTGCATAAATGTTTAAGGACATTCCAAGATAACATTATCTACAATTGCTTCTGCAACTCTACGAAAGTCTTTAGTTTTGCGCAAATAAATTGAAAACTATTTGTCGCGTCACAATAAACTTTGTAATATAACTTTATGCGTTTACTCGTCGTCGATATAACTTTGTTCTTGTCGCTCGACTATTCTATGATAGATCAGGACAAGAACCCGTCACTTGTTACTGCCAATTTTTTATAAAATGTCCTCCTCGAATCAGGCGAGGAGGGTATTGGGCCATAGTTCACCGAGGCGCTAGCTCAATGCGAGTTGGTGGACCCACACCTTCAAAGATTTTAATCTCATAAAACATGCAGGTTTCCTCACGATGTTTTCCTTCACCGATGAGCGAGCGATGGTCTCGTGTTTGGGGTGCACTTAGAAATTTAGAAAAATCCATTTCAAGGGGTCAATAATGGGGGGCGGTTCAGGATCGAACTCGGACCCCTCGCTAAAGACACCGAGCCCATACACACTGGACCATCGTCATCAAAGGGAAAGGGAAATTGTGATGCAAAGATTTAACATTAAATAAATACGATCAAGGGGCATTTCTATGGCTAGCAAAACCAACATCTGAGGCAGCTAAGTTTATTGTAGAGATTATAACTTTGCATCAATGATTCCCAACCTTTCAGTGAGCATTTGTTTTTTTTTTAGTTTTTTTTAGCAATTAACTTATGATTAGATGTAGATTCATTGTTAGTATTAAGTAACGCCTGATAGCCCATATACTCAGTCCATTGGTTACTCTGAGCAGCTGCCCAGGGCCCCGTGACTCGGGCCTAATACGCCGGGCCCAATTTTCGTGAGCCCTTAGGGTTCACCAGGTTAAAGTGGGCCTAACTCTCAATATTGTAACATTTAAAGGACATATTCTACGTGGCGTGCGCTCCAGAATACGTCCCTCTGACCCGTGAGTTAGACCCCTGTTTCGGAATCCACGACAGCTACGACCTCGTGCGGCAAATGAGCAAGGGGTACGGAGCTGATGACGAGGAAAATAACGATGCCAAGTAAGTCTTAAAGACGCCTTGTGCGCTGGTTGGATCTCAATTTTATAAGCCGCTCAATATCCTTGATTAGACATAGATCATTATCATCATCATCAACCTTTATCCATCCACTGCTGAACATAGGCCTCCCTCAATGAACGCCAAGACGACCGATCCCTTGCTACTCGCATCTAACACGGACCTGCCACTGTACGGAGATCGTCTTCCCACCTGGTTAATGGCCGACCAACACTTCGTCTACCTAAACGCGGCCTCCACTCTTGGACCTTAATGACCCATCGGCCATCCGTTCTTCTGAGTGCGTGACCAGTCCATTGCCACTTCAACGTGCTTACATAGATACAAGAGAATACATCTCTATTAAACTACTTTGAGATAAATACCTTCCATCATCATCATCAGCATCTATCCATCCACTGCTGAGCATAGGTCTCCCTTAATTAACGGCGAAGATGACCAATCCCTTGCCACTAGCATGACGAACCGAACATTATACATACTCACTTTTTGTGTTGGTCTGTTTGTGTATCAATATTTTCTAAACTACTAAACGGATTTTAATACGGTTTCCACCGTCGAGCTTCTTCTGAACAATGGCAAGTTCTGAAGTATATGTACCTAGGTACATCAATATTTTTGTCATAGAAAGTGGAAATACGTTTGTTTCTGTTTGGTGGTTATGAATTAAGCCAAATACTACTCAAACAATTTAAAAAAAAAATCTTACATCATAAAATGCTACCTAATTTTTATTATACTATCTAACGTTGTTATATCATATTATTTTGTATTTATACAATAATTATTATCAACCCGGATGCGACTGTAAATCTAAGATAACGTAGACGAAGCTGCGGGCAACTGGCGATATATAATAATGACTATAATGATGTATATTTTCATAACAGAGACATAAGCCCCAACAATCGGACATCGGAGAACACCTCAGCGTCCAGTCGGAGCAGCTCCATATCGTCGGAGCAAGAGAACATCCGCCCACCCTTACAGAGGATGAACCCCATATCCCCTCCCACTTCCCCCCAAGGTAAAGTGAAATTATGAAAAATAATTATTACTCTTCTATGCATTACATATAAAAAAGAAATCAACCATAAATTCAATGTAAAGGCGACTTCTGACGAACAGCAATTTTGACGTGACAGCGTCTAATAACTCGATATAACGGGCAGCATGCACGAAAAAGATGACGTCATGTAGCGTTCAGAAAGCGAGTGCGCGGCACGAACGAGAGAGAGGCATGATCTGTACGGTTCGTGCTGCATGTAATGTTTGACTTTGTCACGTCAAACCACCGTCCGTATACCGACTTTATAGACAACCAATTTTTTTAGAATAGATTTAGAACGAAAATGGATGGATCAGGCTTTTTTGTATAAAATAAAAATTCACTCGATCCAAATAATATTTATGAATAATGTTCAGTCCGTATTGTTTTTGGTAATTTGTACCCAAAAACTTAAGACATACGAATTATTATTGCAAAACTATCGTTCATCAAACACTATGAACGTAATGGCGGTTTCTGTGAAACCGAAACATCAGTAAAATGATTATCATCAATATATATGTTAATATAAACCGAAATATACCGTGGATATTATCCCTTATCCGACCCTAGTATGTTTGTCATTTGCCGTCCCTTTGATCTGATGTTATTGGAATTCACACATACCTAACTTACCTACCCCTTTATAAGGGTATTTATTGGTTTTCGGTAAAAAATACATGAACATTATGCCGCGTTTCAATATAATATCTATAATTATAGAATTTAATCCTTGTTCATTCAACTTTGTTTATTCTTCGCGTCCACAAATAAACCTTGTTTTAGGGTTCATACATTTTTTAGGGTTCCGTACCCAAAGGGTAAAAACGGGACCCTATTACAGAGACTTGAGATACAGTCTGTCATCAGGCTGTATCTCAAGAACCATAATAACCAGACAGTTGAAATTTTCACATTTTTGTATTACTGATTGTGTATTTCTGTTGCCGCTACTAAAAAAAAATTAAGGGGGCTCCCATACAACAGAGTAGTAGTTGGCGTTTTTTGCTGTATCTCATTAACTTTATATAATATTTATATAATAACAAGGTTAATCACAGATGTTGTATATTTATTGCCACAATAATAACAAGTACTAAAAATAAAATAAAAATAATATTTAAGGGGGACTTCCAAACAACAAAAGTATTTTCTTACCGTTTGTTTTGGTACGGAACCCTTCGTGCTCGAGTACGAGTCGCACTTGGCCGGTTTTTTTACTTCTTGAAAACAGTCAAATCAAATCATTTATTTGCAGTAAAAGTGGTACATTGGGTGTTAGTATCTAAAGTACAGTTTCCTATTGAGTGCACTATTAAGTTCATGGTAGTGTTAGTTTTTACCACAATCCCCAATAGGCCCAAATATAGTGGCAGATAAGACTTCTGGCCCGGGCCTGACATTTTAGATAAATATTCAACAAGTTTGCAACTTTCAAAATTTTCCGAAACTTATCATTTCATTTAAAAAAAAGTTCCTTTTATACGGGAAATAGGATTTTCCGCTTTTTCTTTGGCACTAAAACTCCTTGTTGAATCCCTTTACACTTTAAGAGTCCATATTTAATTGATGTATAAATAATTTCAGTACTCCCAGAGAACAGCGGACGATGCGTTAGGATCTACAAGATACCGCAGAGTAACCTCAGCGCCGGCACCTACCAGAGGCAGTCGGTCTCGGCTGATCAAGTTGTTACATCCTACTTCTCGGATAGGTGAGGATACGATATTGAAAATAGTTTGTAGGCTTTTTGGCGACCTCTGTGGCTCAATCGTTAGCGCACTGGCGCTCAAGCCGGAGGTTGCGGGTTCAAATCCCGCCAGGGAACAAATTTTTTTGTGTTCCTATATACTATACTCCGTGGTTTTAGCCTTACAATATTTTTTTTTTTTGCAAATGGCAGCTTTATTTTTTTTTCTAGACCAAATAGCATCAAACAAAGAATGGCAGAACTCAGGCTGGATACAAAGTCAAGAGGAGGTGGAGACGAATCAGTTGATAGTTCGAGCTTTGAAGAAACGGCCCCATAGATCTTATTAAACGTGACTCTGAATGTTAATATTACATGCACCGAATGGCCAATATCGGTGTTAGGAAACAAAAAATATTTTATAACATATATTTTCAGATAAAAAAAATTGCCAAGATGCATCCCAATCTTTTAATAACATCCTACTATTAAATAATTATTAACAATTGAATACCTATGTATTGTAACTAAAATTCCTACAACTAAGTATATTGTAAGTATAGATATTTACAGCTAATAAATGAGAATTCTGGAATAATCCAAGGTTAAGCAAACAGATGTAAGAAATGTATTTTTTTGGAGGAAGTTTGTATTTTCTTATCAATGTGCATTACTTACTTATTGTAAATTTTAACGGTGTTGTAACTTAAAATTTTACTGTCATAGAAATCATATTATCAAACCAAAGACCACGAGATCAAAGTTATATATTTTATTTTATGAAATTCAATTATTTTGTAACGTTTAAAATATATTTCATATTTTAGTATACAGAAATTCTATATAAATTCTATAATTAATATTTAGTGTAAGGAAATAACAAACATATATAAATATTATTAAAGTGCTATATTTATTCGCATTTGAAATATGTTGTTGTGCTCAAAAAGTAAAACTAAGACACAGTCAAGGCTAAGTATATATTTTTGCATTAAGTAAGGTGTAAAATATATTTTTAATTTTATGAATCTCAGAAAAAAGAATAGAATCACCAGCGCGCGCCATATAAACCTCTACCAATTGAAGGCTATGTCGCTAGTATCATAAAAGGACCACAGGTTTACAAGAGACTGCAGAATATATAATTTTCTCTGGCATTTAATATAGATGTTCCGTAGGTGAAAGATACGTTATAGTCATTTTAATATACTACACTCTCCTAGTGCGTGTTTTTTCCTGCCAAAAATGATACTAGTTCACTAGCCCTTTCGATCTATCCTGTTCTTTAATCTACGATTCAATTTAAGAATGTTAAATATTAAATTCTAAGTCTAACTATGTTTGTCTATTCGTGTGTGTAATTGACTATGAAGGGTTCTCAACGTTTGTTTTGTATTTCTTTATAATATGCTATGTGGGTTTCTCGAGGATGTTTCTGATAAGGGTGCTGAAAGTGATTGTGTTAGTTAAATGTCATTAAATTAAATCCAAAATATGAAATACCAATGTAAATGAAACTTGCACTTTCACCTTGCGTTTTTCCAATAGGCTAGGTTCCCAAGGAATAGATTTCACATTTTTAAGCCAGCTATACACCCTAACAACATTTCATTAACGTGTATACCGGGCTTAAGGCTCTGTTCTTGTATGGTAAATTCGATTTAACGTCCAACGCTCAACGTCGAAAATCCAACAGTGCTCGATAAAAAAAGCGCCGAACTTTAAAAACGCTCCCATGTGATATGTCAGCAAATACATGTATTTTTATTTAAATCTCATTCAAAAGCTTTTTTAACGCTCATGCTCATATAAACGCTCATGTGAACAGGGCATAAGTCTTCAAATTATTTTCATTAAAGTATGTCATTTAAGTAGCTTCGATTGCATTTTGAATTTTAAATCGGTTTACTTTATAATGTTAACTTTTACATTTAATTTTAAAAGCATGTTTGAAAACTTTTTCACTAATATGCTTCGCTGTAGTCTGCTAAAGCTCATAATATGGATGTGTGTGAATGAGTGAACTTCAGCGTATATTTTAACAGTTTGAGAACACCTGATTGGTATCGTATTAAATATAAGTGTTCTAGTCAAATTAGTCACGTACAACTCGACCAGAACAATTAGGCACATGTCATGACAGGAACGCAGTTATCTCCTAATTAGGGGCAGGGCAGGACGAAGGCGGGCGTCACCTGTAATGCGTCTTACTGTTTTAGTAGAGTAGTACCCTCCGAATCATGTAAGACATAAAGTGATGTAAAATAGATTAGAAGTTAATGTACTAGAATCTCTATGGTCTAAAAGACATGAAATTCCGACATTTTGTTAACAATCTAGAATAACATAGTACCTAACATTTTGCGATGCAAGAGAATTGAAATATTATTTAAGTGTTAAAGTCCATTCTCCTATAATTTATTTGGTGTAAGAATATAGAAATAATGTTAAGTTAAGGATATTAAATAAGTATGTGTTACTTACCAATGATGGAACCAAATTGTTAGATTAATTTTATGTCGATTCGAGGTGTTTTAAATGATAAATGGTATTTGGCATAAAAAGTGTACTCCAAATAGTGTATTATGAATTTAGTAGATATGTTACATGTAGTCTAGCATTAAGTTGTACGAGTAGAGTTGACATATATAATTTTAGCCTACTTTTGAAGGAGAATATTTAGGTAAGCGTTTTTTAAGGATAAATCTATAAGCATAATAAAGATAAAATTATTTACCAAAGAAAATATATTTATTTTTCTCCAATGTATGTAATAATCACATAAGTTAAATGTGTCAGCTCTATTTTTTAACTCTGTGGTAGCAAGTAGTGGTCTTCGCGACAAATGGCATAAAACCCCAAATACTAATTTTTCACAAAGAGTGACATAGATATATAGGAGATTTTATTCAATGTTGTAAATAATAAGCTAAGTGTTGAATATATAATTCACTTAAAACATATAAAATATATACGGACTATATTAAAATAATTATTACAACACTTTTTGTTACTGTATGACTATTTTTTAATCTGAATGTTTGAACACATTATATCTTAGTTATTAGCAAAGAATTCAGACGGATATAGAAGCACAATTCTTAAGGATTTTTTGTGTTATTGGGGATTGCTTGCATATGAGCCCCCCTCATATGCTGGGGACATCGCGGTGTCCCTCTCGTCACGCCAAGCAGTCGTTGACATCGCAGAGTTTGTCCTCAAAGTGCTCATAAGAACTGTCCTTCTATGTACGTCTGAATTGTTTGTTATTAGGTAGCATCATCAAATTTAGTGTAGAGGTGTTCTGTGTCTGTAAATAATCAATTATGTGTACAAAACATTATTCAATTTCACCTTTGATATTCAATTTTGTAAATATATGGGGTTTTAAACTGTTAGGAATATCTAGTATCTTATAAAATGATGAGACTTCTAAATATTAAAGAATAATATGTTTCTTCAAATTCGCCATTTGGTTGGTCTGTCGCCGATTATAAACAAAACAAATAATGAGAATATAATAGATAAGTATATATATAAATCGTCCTGGAAAATTGAAATTGTCCTGAAAAATACTACTTAAGTCGGAATATTATTGCCTAGGAGCCATCTCACTAGTGCAAATAAAAATATGACTTTTTGAAGGAGAAAGTTTCCTAATAATTAGAAAAAAAGAAAAAATGGGGCCCTCCGTTGGAATGAAAATCATTCGAGGAAATTTTCGCTTATCTCGTTTTTCTCCCATTTCATTAGAATATAATATATACGATGAACATTGATATCATTATTATAATATCAAAAGGTACATTGTTATATAAATTCAAATGCCTCATGCACGCTTGCCGTGCGATCTTATTCGACAATTCGCTGCGTGTAATGTTTGCGAACAGTTACATGCGGACAAGATTGTCCGCATGTAATGGATATACAGGCTGATTTTTTGATGAGCGGACATATTCAGGTACATGATAGAACTTAGTTTCACTATAACCAAAGAAAATTATATTCACCAATATAAAAATACATAAATAACAAAATATGGACATATGTATAATTACGTGCACTTTGCGCGCTTTTAGACTGACGGTAGAAAACACAGTATAAAATAATCGCGCGGCGTTAGGTACTCGCGCTGAAACGTCGTCGGCGGATTTGATGCATCGTATTTTACCTATTTCATAATACTGTGTTTACTCTCATTTAAGTGTAAAGGATAATTTTTTGAAAAAAAATAGAGATCCCACTTGTGATATTTTTTTGGAATAAGGATCGTTAGATCTATACACTACTTGAATATCTCTGTTCTTCAAAAATACACACTGTATAATATATGGGTTCGTGTAGAGTGTAGAGTGTAGACAAAGAGAGATTTAGTGTTCTATTTTCGTAATATTTAATTCCTAGACATATATTGTATTAATTATTATTGTCCCCATACAACAGGCTTACTGATCGCCTTGATATGAGATTAGCTGGGCGCAACATTATAGTAACCTGAAAATAGTAGGAACGAAAATGAAACGCTTGAGCGCATGAGTGTACGTGTACATGCACATACATAAACACCCAGATGATCCGGTTATTGATGTCAACAACGGAAAGACATTGGTTAGCAATTGATAAAACACATTTTAGAAAAAAGTCCATAGTATACTTCTGAAAAGTTTAAAGCTTTATGTGAAGCTAAATATGTAAAAATGCTATGTATGTCAAAGTTGTACCTCATAAATATAAAATTCATTATTCATCTAAACATCTATATACATATATAAAAAAAATCTTATATTTTTCGATTTAGGATCGAATGGCCGGTTTATTATTGTGGCAAATATCAGACACGTTTTAGACATGCTGAAAAAATTGTATTCAGGGAGTGTGATTTCCGTTGTATTACTTTATGGAGTCAGAGTGTAATTTGTCATTGCTCTATTTACTTGTGTTAAATATTATTGAGTCTTATTTTTAAAAAAGGTGTGTGTTGCAGTCATTAGTCAGTAAAGCCAAAATTTGCTCGGCTCATGTGTACAATACAGATTATTATTAAGAAATGGGTATTATTGAGTCCTATATTATTTCATTTTAAAACCTTCTAGACTAAGTCAAAGAAATTTAGATGTACTATGCGGTGATCTACCGACAAGTATAAATAATAACTTTAAAAACTTTATTGAATTGACTTCAATGTAAATATACTGTGCAGACTTCAAATAAATGTTTAATCCAAACGTAAATATTAAAGAAAATATATGTTATAATATTATACATTACAATAATTGAAAAACTTTTAAATTAGATATTAGGTAGCTCTGTTGTTTTATGTAAATTTTAAATAAATGTCTGTTCAAAAGTGAATTGTCTTATTACAAACGAATACCTCCGGGCTCCGCCAGAGAACTAATATTACGATACGGACCGATATCACGCGAAGAATAAGCAAGTTGAAGTGCCAATGAGCTGGTCAAACTCAGGAGAACGGATGGCCGATGTGCCATTATGTGAAGGCCGCGCTTACGTACACGAAGCGTGGGTTTGCCATTAACTAGTCGGGGAGACGACCACCGAACTGTGGCCAGTCCGTGTTAGATGGGAGTGGCAAGAGATCGGTCATGGCGTTCATTGAGGAAGGCCTATGTTCTGCGGTATGATATTATAGGTACTAGGTACTTGACATTATTTCGGAAAGGGCTAGTAGTTAATGAAAAGTGGTTCTTCTCCCATAGAAACTTTAAGACAAAAAATATATGAGACATTCCTTAGACATAGCCGATTTCAGTATCGACGAGCATCCTATCTTCTGTCTTCAGACCGTGATGTATGACACAGTATACAAAAAAGACGGTAAATTCATTTAATATGATTGCTTAAAGATATCATGTAACTAATTGTATATATAAACATGAAATTCATATACACCTAGTATAATATGTTACCGGCAATCTGTATTATTCGGGTAATTCTAAACAATAATTAGGCAATGTATAGAATCCCTTTTTTTACGCCGGGAAATGCGCTGAGGCATCCCGGGAGTGGGTCTTCCCAGGCGGGTATGTGGGACTCGAGGCGCCTGAAAGCTGGTAAGTGGACGTAGCTCTACCCGCTAAAACCCGGAGAGTGCCACCAATGCCACGTTTGGTAAGGTGCCCCGGATCTGCTAGCGACAGGGCACCTCGACGGCTAGTCACAACTTAGGGGA
This sequence comes from Lycaena phlaeas, assembly GCA_905333005.2. Taxonomy (NCBI): domain Eukaryota; kingdom Metazoa; phylum Arthropoda; class Insecta; order Lepidoptera; family Lycaenidae; genus Lycaena; species Lycaena phlaeas. The sequence goes on along the minus strand of HG995170.1, from coordinate 4,587,636 downwards.
CCGACGCCACCTCCACCGAGGGGTTGTCCCGCGCCACAGAGCAAACCCTCCCAACATTGGGATAATACAATGAGGTGAGGTTCCCGTCCTCACCCCTTCCCCAAAGAGTCCACTCTGCTATATATTCGCTTCGCCCAAGGTGTTGAGCTCACCCTGGCCTACTGAGCCCCACCGCCATGACAAGGCCTGAACCATGGTGGGGAATGAGTAATACCTAGGGCGTCCAGGCAAGGCATGAAACATTATGAATACTATTGTATATATAGAATACTTAATAATATATAGAATACTGGTATAAACAGATTGCTGTTATCTACACTAATATTAGGTATAAAGAGGAAAACTTTGTTTGTTTGGTTGTAATGATGGTTCAAAAAGTACTGGACCGATTTCAAAAATTACTTCACCATTCGAAAGCTACATTATCCACGAGTAATATAGGCTACATTTTATTCTGAAAAAAAAAATACGGTTCCGTTAGATATTTGGGTTTTTCGGACACAAGGTGTAAAAAATCAACCAGAAAAGTTACTTATTTTGCGTACTAAGCTCCCGTTGTAAATCTTAGTTAACGCAGGCGAAGCTGCGGGCAACAGCTAGTTACTTATAAAATTTAATGGTGCATGCTTTGTCAATAAATGTTTCAGAATCTTTGTGTATATTATGTATTTCATTAAAATTGAATTTTGAACATCATGTTAAAATTAGATAAAAATTCATGTAAAAAACATTCATAAGAACTTGGGTTGCTGTTTTAATGCTGTTATATCTAAAAACTTTGGTATTTCTAGTCCTTGTGTTTGTGTTGAAGCACCTGGAAAGATAATATACTTTATTTACTTCATTACTAACATCCAAATCGGTTCAATGGTTTAGGCATGAAGAAAAGAGAGACTTTTACATTTACAATATTAATGAAGAAAAAAAAAAGATAATAAAAACTATCAGTAAGTACATAAAATATTAAAACCGACAATATATAACTGATTTAAATATGTAGTATTTGTTTCTGTTATACAAATTCATTGAGATATAAGTTAATATTACCTGGTATTAATTTATGTTTCTCCATGTAGTCCCTAGTAGCATAACTCATTTCGGTTGGTCCATTATTTACTGGCCTTGGAGATGGTGACTTTGCCAACATAGGACGACTTTTTAAATACTTTGCTGCGAGCTGGTTCATTTTTAAGCTTGTATCTGTTACAGCTTTTATGTTTTGCTGTTGCATTCCAAGAGGATCATCACCAAATGTTACCCTGGAATTTAAGAATTCAGCAATGAAATATTTCTATTTTCTATACTTATAAATAAAATAAAGAAGAAAGATATGATCATTTCCTTGCATACAAAATTTTTTTCAACTTTAAAGCCACATTACCAGCAAATAATATAGGCTATAAAATGTTTATATTTATATTCTCTTTTCATGTGAGTTTTATCTCGAAGGATGTGGTCAAAAACATAATTAGCAACAGTTTTAATACATAATTTTACCTTTTTGCAACACTAACATTGGTCTTGTCAATTTGCATTTGAAAACATTTCTGCCGAGTGTTTCTATAAAGTGCACTTGCCGAAGATGGCATGTCTGATTCATGAAGCATGCCATTGACATGAGTCTGAAAAAATTCACATATTTTTACAATAGTCATATGAAACTATTAATATAATATCATTATCAAAAAATCTAAATCTCATTTTAATATTCATAGTAACATTATATCCTATAAACCTGCACTACCCTCGTTAATAAATTAATGTAAAAATATTACATACCATTACTTTGTTATAATACGTCCAACCAACATTAGATTGTTCATCACTGCCAGAGTCAGAGCTGCAAAATAAAAGTAATCATATATTTACAACCAATAAATAATACGCCTACATATTTTTTTTGTTCAGATGCAAAACTATATTGAAATCAATTATTTATAAATGATATGTATAGTATTTATCAACCTAATATATTTTTAACTTTTTAAATATATACCTATATTATAAAAAATCCACTACTTAATTAGTCTGGGTATTAGTCACCTCGGAACTTTTGCGGATTTGAAGCTCGTCATAGGTGTATATATAGTACCAGTAACAAAAGTTCTTACATACTTACTGTGAGGCTAGGTGAATTATTAGTAAATTATTATATAATAGGTGTGATTTTTTTAATAACTCTTGTTTATTATTACTTTATAATGAACTTACTCACTGTAATCCCTTACATCTAAGTATAGGCTTCTTTCTGGCGACATAAGTGGAGTTGTTGCATTGTCAACTTGTATATTATACAGGCTTATCTCATTATAATATGTTTTATCATCATTGACAGCATCAGTTTCTTTTGTCATATTCCTATTTAAATCTTGAACACTATCAGAATTGTGTACCTCATTTGGTACTTTGTCGTTTGTCATAGGTATCCCATCTAAAAAATTAACTTGGATAGGTTGAGATTTTGACACAACTTCTTTAATACTAATTTGTGACCTGTTACATTGAATCTGAGCCTCATTCTGTGAGACTACTTCCTTGTTGATAACTGTAGATGTACGGACCATTTCAAAACTTGTCATCACACCTATAGACATTTTCTGGTCTTCCACAGATTGCAAAGCAACCTGTCTGGTTACATATTGTGTGACAGGTTCTTGCTTATTACTAATCAACTTATCAACTTTTTCTTGTAACAATTGTAACTGCTCATTTTGCAGTTTAATTATTTTAAATAAATCAGAAACACTTGGCTCTTTTTTAAACCTATCATCAAATTTTTCAACATCAACAGTTTCTTTATTTATTTGTCCAAATTTTTCCATTACCCAATTCTTTTTATCAACACAATTTTTTGGTACTAACTTTGGTGTTAATTTTGCAGATGTGTCATCACAGCAAATTTGTTTTGTACTACTTGATGTACCCTGTGCATGTATAACACAGGGTGGAAATTTTGTAATTGTACATTGGCACAAGTTAAACTTAGGCATATGCTGTTGATTGAGTAATGGTGAATGCAAACAATTCATACATCTCATTTGCAAGCAGCCATCAAAATTATTTGTAATTGGTTGATTTTCTTCGTGCTTTTGAGGTGGACACGTACCCTTACTCATTAATTCCATTTTCTTGGACAGGGGGTTATTTTCTTTATCAAAACTAAGCTTATCGTATCGGCCATATAATGAATCTTTGGTGTGCAGTTTGCTGATATTTTCTCTCCTTAAAAAGAAATCATCTGCCTTGTTCAAGACATTTGGAGGGGACTGATGATTACTTTCAGTAACAACTTTCTTATTAACTATACTTAGTGGTTTTCTAAAATAGTTCTCTTGAAAGTTATGTGGACTTGCTGAAACGCTTTTAGATCCCACATTTGATGAATCGAGCATGCTAAGATCTAAATCATTACAAGGGGTCCAAGCGTTTTTAATATTATCACACACACGCAACTGTGTTTTACCAACATTAGGATACGGCGACAGATTCCCATATTCAAACGCATATTCTGGATCTGGATTATACGGAACAATTCGTTCACTTTCACGTAAAGGTAAGTTGGGTGCTGCATTAATTTGCCGCTCAATAAAAGGTCGAGGAAAATGACACTCATTTTCATTCATTTCGAACACTTTATATGATTTCAAAGGCGATTCGAAACGTACCTTCTTCATGTGCAGCACTAAAACCCTTTTACCATATAAACACTACATAAAAATTAAAAACTTTTGCTACTATAAACTCAATTCTTTGAAAATTAAAATAAAACAAACAATTAACAAATTCAAATGTTCAAAACAATATCCGTTAAACACAGATAAAAAAACTGTTTCATCTTCTTCATTTTTATACCGGATTCACACGTTTCTGGCTTGAAGCAAACTCCAAACGCTTGGACCAAATTCTCTTTTGTTCACTTTGGTTTGTGCACAATACCGACACTCGCTTTAAAGCCGGAACTGCGCGCTTACCAAGCCTCAAAAAGCCCTCACAAATTCTAACGTATGGATACAGTGTTTATATATTATAATATACGCATAATTGCGACCATGGGTGTAGCCAGCCTTGGGCTCAGGGTGGGGCAGCAGTCAACCTATCCATCCACCTTTTCCCGATATTGTGGAGCACCTGTCATTGCCAGCCATTGCCCCACACACTTTTCTGGATCCTGGCTCACGTTTGTGATGAAATTATCCAAGTCAGAGGCAATAGATTAGGTCCAAACTCCAAAGCTATTGCCTATGCCTCCTATGGCCTTAATTAATAATCATCCTATGGCCAGGGTGAGGCAAACGCCCCAGTTTGCCCCAGTGTGGCTACGCCCATGATTGCGACGGTTTTAACTAGTTTTATTCTTTACATGCTTGCTTAAAACATACCGTTATATTTTGGATGATTCACACTTAAGTTAATGTAAATTATAGCTTATGTCTTATTGCTTATTGCTAAGCTATATTATTATTGTAAAGGGCCATCAAAGTCTTCTTTATTTGCGTGTATAATATTACTAGGATGATTATTATTTATAATTATGTAATATTATTAATATCGAAGAAACGTTATAAGAGAAGACAAAAGTTTTAATTCAACTTTGCCTTTGAAGAGCGAGGGGAAACGTCAGAGCTCGTAGTTGTGCTTTTTTCTGTTTTCCGTTAATTAATTGTTATTTTCTATTTTATTCGTTCACAGTGGTTTTCTTTAGTGTTTTAAAGCCGCAATCGATTTAATTTGTGATTAGTATGTGAATACTACGGAGAATTGATCTGGAGAGTTTTTTATAATATGGGCATTTTCTGGCGGTGTGGGTCTGTAGAGTTTGTTTAAAAAACTTAATCCATACAATGTGATTGGTTGGTGAAAACTGTGGTGGACTGTTCTAGATGGATGGATTTGGAAGTGATATCTAATTAATGATGATTTGAAGGTCTAAATCATGCGCCTTGGCATTTCCCGCCGTTTCTCAAAATTACAGACAAGGGATAGTTTCTTCTTCTTCTTTGTAGATTTTGTTACATTAAATATTTCAACTGCCTCGTGGCTGACAGTTTACAAACTAATGCCTTAAATAAAACAAAAAAAAGTCTTTGACATTTGACAAAACATGGAAAATAAATTATTTTAAAAATAAATTATTACATTACAAGTCACATATTAATTAGGATAGTTTACTAGGACTTAGAAGTAATTGTTCTGTGGGTTAGCTAGTCGCATTATTAGAACAGGTCAATTGTATTTTTAAGTTACAATGAACAAAACAATACTTCAAACGTTCAAGTCTTTAATTATAACCACTAGAGCGAAAGGTTACAAACACCCTGGAGGAATAAGATATCCTGGTGGTATTACGTACTATCCAAGGTAAATAATTTATTTTTCAACTTCGGCAAATAATATTATTATTTTTTTCTTTTATTTTACACTAATGGTTCAGACACATGTATATAAAAGATGTTATTTCTAGATTTCCAGACTTTACGGAACCTGAATGCACACCTGCGAAGCTGTTTAGAGTAGAAAGACTAAAACGTACTAAAGGCCAGCCTTGGTGGGATTTAAAAATATTGAGAGAACTTAAAATTGATAAAGATGTAAGTTTTAGTGTAATAAGATTTTGCACTTATAAGTATACAATTTATTTATTTTATGTCCAAAATTGATCTAAACATGAGCAGTTATATTTTTTTTATACCCAGCCTCTTCTGGCATCTGTATATCAATGCACCAAGTTATGTGTGTATATTAATATAAATCATAATGTTCAGTATATAAATGATCATTAAAATAAATCTGATTCTTGAAAAATGCATCTCAATAATTGTTGCCTTGAAAATATTAGATTCAAATTAATATTAATTTTTAAGACACCAACTTATTTAATTTTTTATCTACAAATTCAATAAATATGACTGATTTATAACTATTGTTAAGCATATGAATAAATAAAAGGCTGTGAATTTATAATTGTTAGGGGACAACTAGGGCAACAGAAATTTTTATCTTAGTATGATCCATCATAGTTCCCATACCAACTATACATTTTAGATGAGTATTTCACAAATTTCAAAGTGTTCAGTTTTAGTAGTTGGGTCATAACTTATAAATCTGTTAGTCATTTTCTATATTAGTTGTAGATTCAAGATTTGCATGTTCACAACTGGAGTCATAAATTGAATATACTTTACATGATTTAATTTTTTATCATCAATTGTCATGATATATCTAATCATAATAATCTATAAAAAAAAAATACATCACGTGACATAAAAAATTACATACTTTGTATTTAAAGAAGTACTATTGAATAACATTTTTACTATGCTTCTGTCTTTAGGTACGTGTAACTGTCGTGAAGAATATACCAGAAATCAATGCAAGGTTATGGAAAATCAAACACTTGATAAAAGTGACGCCTATTACATTTCCATATGGTGAACCATCTGAAGATGATATTAAACACACAATACTTAAACAAAATGGCCAGTGTCTAGTAACAAAGGCATTAAAACCACACCCAAAACAAATTGAAGCCTTAGAGAAATTTGAATGTGATCCAAAGAAAATGGATTCTACTACAATCAGAAAAGACTCAAGGCGAAAGTGGAATGAACCTTTTGCTGGGGGATTTTAAATAAAAATAATTTTATTAGTGTTTAGGCAAATATAGTTGTTAAACAAAAAGAAGTTATTATTATAATATTACCCTTCATCATCATCATCATCAGTTTCTCTCCTTCCACTGCTGAACACAGGCCTCAATGAATGCCACCTGCTATTATTTATAATTGTAACAATGATGATATTGATACTAATTGTCAACTCTAACAATCAAAGTGTAACTAAACATTTTCTTTCAAAACAACATAAATTATAAATTTACTATGAACACCAGAGAAGTTTTAATTACAGTAGAACCTCAATAACTCAAACCTCAGTAACATAAAAACATCGTATAATTTCAAAATATAATATGTTCCCTTCCCTTAACCTATCCCTAAAATGACCCTTGATAACTTAAAATATTTTGTGTTTCCCTTGGATGTTAACTTATCGAGGTTCTACTGTATTTGAAATGAGGAAACTTAATAAATGTTTATTTTGGAATTGTTTGAAGTTGTATGTCAAGTAATATAGAAAGGAAATATGAATAAAAAAATATAATAATGTAATTACAACACAAATATATTACCAGTCAATATTTTACTAATTTTATATAGATAAATTTAATCATCATCATCATTAGACTTTGTTTTTCGCTTAGTCAGTAAACTGTTTAAATATTCAGGTGTCTTAAAATAATGATCTAATAATATTCCATGTTTCTTTCCTAGACTATATCTAGCGTCTCCCCAAGTTACTACATAAGTAGGGTTTAATTTAACAAATTCGTCTATATGAAATTTGTGTTTTTTAATATTATTAAACCAATGTCCTCTGAACACAGCAACATAATCATCACCGTCTTTATACAACCTTATAACATACTTCGATAACACTACTTTAGTGGCAACATGAAATAAATAAAATGCTCCAAGATACACTATACTCTCCGTCATATCGTTAGCGATTACAACATTTTCACCCACTATCAGAGGATCATTCATATTGCTAGGATCAAGAACAAATGCAGCGTAATATAACGACGCGCAGGTCACGGCGACTGTCGAAAATGTTAAATATGAGGTTGTATAATTGAGGAGCGTGTCCATTGGTGCTTTATAAATTAACTTCCAGCGTCGTGATAACCCATCTTTTTCTTTGTATTTGTCTTCAATTTCTAAGAATCGTTGAGACTGTTGTGATATGAACCTTGCACTATTCAACTTAACCGGGTATTGATAGAGAAGCGGTCTAAGCAAACGAAGATAGTTCATATTGAATTTATGAAAAAAATCTGCCAAGAAAAGTTTCAATTATTATAATTCAATCCATTTATATAAAATCCGAAGTTTAAACTGCAATATTATGTTACGAAATACTAGGTTATTATAATTTTATTAAATAAATATTATCAATGATAAATGAAGACATTTTCAATTTGACACTGTTGACACTTGCTCACAGCTGTTATACCGGATCCACACGTTTGCCGCAAACTCCAAACCAAACGTTTCCAAATCAATTTCAGGCGTCCAAAACTAGCCGTCCACATGCTTGCGAATAAGTTAGTTTGTTCTGGTGAGGCAAGAATGACGGATGTCGAAGTTGTTGTATCAGCTTTAACTGTTTCCTTGAATTATTTTTATTATAAAATATACAGGAATACGAGTAAGAATCATCGAAAAATACGACAAAGAAGGTGAAGATGTGCGCCTTCTTTAATAAGTTCTTGCTTAAAGCTTTACGCGGGAAGTAGTGTAGCACTGATTGGTTCGCTACTATAGCATCGGTACATACTCGATTCTATCGCAGCTAGTGACAGACAAAAGAAATAAGATCTGCGTTTATTATTGTGTATGTGAATACTACGGAGAAGCCCATCTCGTACGGTCTCCTTATATCTATACTCCGTGCTCGTCAAATTGGCTACAAGTCCTTGCAAACCGACGTGCGACGCAAGCCAAAACAAACGCTGCTGAGGCTTGCCAAGCGTGCGGACACCACTATAAGTAATTTATAAAAAAAGTATCAACCCTTGTGGTCCCACTCTGGGCACGGATCTCCTCCTCCTCGAAATCAGGCGAGGAGGGTAATGAGCCATAATTTACCGATGCGCTAACCCAGTGCGGGTTGGTGAACTTCACATACCTTTAAAGACTTTCAATCTCATTAGGCATGCAGGTTTCCTTACGATGTTTTCCTTCACCGGTAAGCGGTGAAGGAAAACATCGTAACCTGGTTTCATGTTTGGGTCCACTTAGAAATTTAGAAAAACCCATTTCAATTTTTAAGGCACACACGGACGGGTCAGGATCGAATCCGGAACCTCTCGCTTAAGAGGCCGAGTCCACCCACCACTGGATCATCGTCGCATTTAAGGATTTTCATACAATAATATCAGCTCAGAGCAATATGTGTGCTATTGAAATCAAATGGCAGTGAAAATAATTAATGCTTTTTAACAGAAAGAGTCGCAGAGTCGAGACAGGACTAAAGGCAATGCAACTGCTTGTTAAAAAAAACATACTTTTGAAATAAACTTTATTAAAACAATAAAAAAAAGACATCATTTTTGTTTAATTTTTAAAATTACACATATAAGAGAATGTCCTCTTTAAAACCTTTATAGTTTTGTGAATATTTTTTATAACTTATAAAAAAATAATTAAGTAATCAAGCAGATAACAGTTCTATAAGAGCAAACAAAAAATAACATTTTATAGCTACAAAGATATTACAGTAGTAAATAGTAATGCATACTCTAGATATTAGGTAAGTTTAACATATGATATATAAATGCATAAAAACAACAAGTTTATTATAAATGATAGTACATAATATGAAGTAGTTTGACCACACCCACACAATATTTGAGATCTGTTTTAGTATGATGTCCTGAAAGTCTTCAACATAAATAATAATTATTATTATTATAACTTTTACACAATGTTATACTTAAAAATTCTGTTAGTCTTTAGTTTATACTTTTATAAAATAAAATTCATACCATGTGCCTAGCATTGTGACTAAATTAATTAGAGAGTTTTTTGTACTTATTTAATATGGAAACAAAGGTTATTTGTAGAATTGCACTCAATCTTAAAAATATATATACAATATTTTTTCATTGCATGAATCAATAATTTTTTATTTTATTTCATATCTATCAGTATTTGTGAAAATTGTACAATAAAAGTATCAACATGTAAATATTAAAAGTGTCAACCCTATGTCCAATCGCTGAACACAGATCTCCTCGAAATCAGACGAGGAGGATGTTAGGCCCAGATCACTACAAACCCGGACCTCCTATTCGAGGGGCTGAGCCTATTCCTACTAGATCAATGTCGCTCAATCAAGATCAATATGAAAATGTAAGGATATAAAAATATATAAATGAATCCCGCAATATATGTACGCACATAACTGCAGAACCTTTTTTTGTTGTATTGGTTATCAAGACAAGGTTTGTATATAAATGAATATGATGACGCTGAACAGTTTAGGGTGAGGGCAGGGTAATGTTGTCCTGATCAGCTTATTTAAAATAAGAATATAACTGGATAAATGTTCATACTGTAATTTTTCCAAATATTTATGTGTTATTTTATATTTGTAATTTTACTTTTTATAATAAAACAAACTTGTAAAACCGTGGTCAAGAAGTTACAGCTCCCGTGATCATATTTGTTGCTACAGTGAACATAAATCTTAAAAATCTCAATTTTAGATTTCTGTAAAAAGATAATTTGTAAATCTATATACTACTGCTGTATACCCTTTATTGTACACTAATGAGAAAATATAAAACTATTATTAATAGTAACTCTCAGTTATTCGGTTTATTTAATCCATCCATAACATTCTTCTTAACAGTATTTATAGAATGTTTATAAGTATCATCTTTTCTAACTTCTTTTTTTGAAAGTAGATATTGTGTAAATAAATCACCTTTTAAATCTATGCTAGGATCTAAATCATTTTTCTTGTCTATTAAATTTGATAAATTTCCTTTGTTTATGGTTTGTAAAAGACTAGATCTGTTAATATTCTTTAGTTTCATATCTGTGACGTTATCTGGTCTGTGGCCTTGTACCGGTTTGTTATCGCTAGCTTCCCTCAAGCTTACTGGTAGTGCATCTGATTTTAACTTAACTAAGGTTGTGTTGACGACAGAGCAATCTATCTGCATCAATGTTACATGATCTTTCATGAAGGAATCTGAAACAAAGAGTTGTATAGTGACAGCATTTATAACACCTTCAATCAGACTTTAATACATCCTTGTTTGGATAAAACCTTTCTAATTAGTATCACAAGTTAGATTAATTAATTTAATTAAGACGCTGTGTGTGAAAAAGGGCCTTAATTACAGTTAAAACCGTTTTATGTAAATCATAGATATGAGAACATTAAAAAAATGTTATCTTGATCATATTTATGTGTGGACTGTTGTGTTCATAACAAAATACGTTGTTTCGACAATATTAATAATGTATTAAATGATAGTATTAAGGGAACTGTTGTTTTTATTTATCAAATGTTAAAAATGATAAAATACTCGAACACAACATCGTACCATCGCAGCGTCTTTTTGCTTCTCTTTCATTTTTACGTAGAATTACTGTGACTTCATCACCTCAAATACAATCGCCTCTATCCGATTTTAGTGGGTGCTAATAGAGGCACTGATAAAATCTTGTGTATAGGATATGAACTATTTAACAATGTCTAAGTGGATGACTTTAAATATAGATTTTTGATATAAATATGACCAATGATGATTTAGAATGAATAATATAGAAATTTACCATTGCCTGATCTTGCTGGTAATATTAGAGCCATTTTCGGTGGTCGGGTTGTGTTGTGTGATACGGCTGGCAGCAACAAGTGTTCCCCTTTGCCCACACCAACTACATAGAATGTATCGTCCCGCCTGTGAAGAGCTTGGAGGAAGGCATTCCACTCGGCAAACTCATCAATGTCTAAATTGTTCATCGATTTTCTGATCGGCTTAGGATACAATTGGTTGTAGTATATGGCATTCTCTAGTTCCATGTCCTTGGCGGTAGAGCTTCGTTTGAAACGTCTGATTTTGGTCTTGTCGCGGATACTTCTAGCGTTCTTGTTGGGCGTGTCGAATATGTTGTTAATGTTTAATTTCTTGAATGGCCTGTACGGTTCCAAGAGTGCATCTGGAAGAATATATCAAATAAGTAACCAAGAATGGCAGACGGTGCCAATAATTTTATAGAGATGCACATGTGAAAATTTACGGGACTGTTGATAAAATACATCAAATCAAAAATATCTTTATTTCGTAGGTAACACCTTGTACACTTGAAATAAGTCAAAAAAAAACTAGTCAAAAGTATCTAGGTAACTTCACTAATATGTACAAATAGCTACATTAAAAAGTCTTAAGACAAAAATTAAACAATAGATAAGCTAATTAATTAGTTGAGCGTATGTTTAAAATTCACAATTCTCTCGTACGTACGAGACAAATGTGAACAAACAACGCACATTACCGAAACACTAAATTATCTGTGAACTGAGGAGTAGCGACTAGCTCGATTTAGTGTTGCTAAAGTAACATTTTTATTAAATATTTATTTTAGAAAAATCTTAATAAAATATAAGATATTGATCATGAATATTTATCAAAACAACCTAAAGTGAATATTGTAAAAAATAACTTTTTATGACTGTTTCGCGAACTCATAATTCCATTTACTTATTGTCGACAGAACTACTGTTCCTAATTTGTAAAATGTTTCGGGTGTTTTTGAAGTGAAACTTTTTTAGAATCGTTGTGATTTCAAACCAGATGCAACGGAAAAAACGACAGGTAAGAGACACAAGCACAAAAGAGCGAGAGAGCAAATGTCGGTGTGTAAATTTATATTGCAGACTGTTTAATACTTGCTTGTATTTGAGCATTTAACGTGTGTTTCACTTATATCGTGTGTGAATCGCACACGTACACCTTTTTTTAAAATACAAATATTGAGAAACGTACTTGACTTCTTCTAAACATTAAAAATGCACTAAGGATGTCGACATTTAAAACGATCACAAAATATCACAAATAAACGTGTAATAAATGACATAATCGGAACTATATTGAAACTAGCCTACGCAACTCATTCACGTGTCTCGAATCCTAAGCAATAAGATGAAGAGATGATGATAATGAGAAGTCTTTGTGCCAGTAATTACAATGCTTGTCCTGCTTTTCTCTCCGAAGCATAGAAAACAGGATGGTGGTACCCATGAAAATGAGAGCGCGGGACAGCGCACTGCTGTCACGGGTCTCCTCTCCTCGTAATAGGCGAGGAAGGGTATTTGGCTGTAGTACACCGATGCACTGGCCCAATGTGGGGTGAACTTAACACCTTCAAGCAATGTAAATCTCATCAGGCATGCAGGTTTTCTGACGATGTTTTCCTGAACCGGTGAGCGAACGGTAACCCTAAGGTAAAGGCTAACACATTGAGAAAAGAAAAAGGAGTGGGTCCTTGCACCATAGGGGATCAGCATCAAATCCGGACCCTCTCGCTTAAGATGCCAAGCCCATACCCACTGGAACACCATCGCTCTCATCAGCAGCTTATTCTAAATCCCCGTACCGTCATGGCTGTCGTCCATGTAGTATTTCCCTTTGGTTCTGGTCCAGTTCAAAGTCTTCCCGTTTCCAATCCACCTCTTCAATTCACCAGCGATCCTGATACTCTCCGTTTGATTTATGTTCATTTCGGCCGTTTTGTTTTGACAATTGACGTTGTAACTCTGATTCAAAAATTCCTGATCATAATCTGAAAGGAGTTCGTCATATATGATACAAATACAATTTATTACAAATATAGGGGCCCTTTTAAAATTCTTTATGAAAGTTTTAAATTGAAGAGGACACAAACATATCATTAAATACAATTTAGCCTGTGTAAAACTAAGATAGAATGCAAGTATAGTGTGTGTGTCACTTCTTAGACAGGTAGACGAAATATTTAAAAATTAAAATGTTCAAAGCATCATGACTTTGTAAATACTATATTAAAAATAATAATTATATTTACTTCGAATTTGCATTCTAATCACACACACTAATTATATGATAATATTATTACAAGGTTGCTTTATCAAGAGTGATGCCACCACAAGGTGTTCCTTTTATTATGTAGATGAACATACCGGCTGATATATTGTTGTCACTGTCCTCAGACCACAACAGGTGTCGTGAGCTGACGTGGGACGCCTCCTCCCCTGGACCAATAAATGGCTTCGTAGACCAACTGAAATAAAATAACAATATTGTATAATAACCAATATAATAAAGACGAAGTTACTATTAAAATATGTTCAATACTTTTACAAAATTAGAGCAGCTTTTGTGAATGCAACAGAAAAATCAGTTGAATTAAAAAGACGACCTCTGTGGCTCAATGGTTAGCGCGTTGGCGCTCAAGCCCGGAGGTAGCGGGTTCGAATCTCGCCAGGGAACAAAAAAAAGTTTTCTGTGTTCCTGGGTCATGGATGTGTAATAAATATGTGTATTATATAATAAAAACCTTAAATATATGTATTTCCGTTGTCTAACTTGTTTCCCATAACAGAAGTTCTTTGGAAACTTAGCACGGGACCAGATTGACGTGGTATAAAAGCGTCCATAGATATTATTACCTATTATTATTAATTTTGTATAACTTATTTTGTATTTAAAGAAGCCCATATAGGGGACGTTTTATCATGTGTTGTGAATAATCCTTTACTGGAGATTTGTATTTGGAATTTAAAGGAATTCGGCAACGAAAGGGCGAAATAGTTTCTTTATAAAATAACGAGATGTTACTGTATGAAAAATACAAACGTAAAAATTATTGTCCTTTAAAAATTAATATATTTTTATCTCTATTGTGATAGCCCGTTTCTTATAAAAGCCCCAAGCAACTCCTGATATAAAGGAACTTACAAGTTACACACTTACCCTATTAAATTCCAATTCATAGACACCATAAACACCATGGCAAATATAACGGCTATGTTCTTTTTCGGTATCAAAATGGACGAGTCGATCCTCGGTATCTGTAATTACATACAAAGAGCATTATTATCTCATTTATATTTTAACTTTAAAATTTATTCACAAAACATTTTACTTTTAGTGGGTATTTTTTTCTGACAATGTGCTAAAATTAAGAAAACGTTTATAAATTACGTCACTTCATAGTTATTATTCATGATGTGTTTTTATGTTAATAAAAATGTATTCATAGCAGAAATGAATTTTCGTAAATACAACAAATGTATATTATTTGTAATATACCTATTTAAAATTTATAATATACTATATTTTAATAAGTTGACCCAGCATTTGCTCGGTTTCTTTGTTTTGTTTTGAATAGCCTTAGTGATAATATTATGATAAAGTTTTTCACACATAAGAATGAACTTGAAAAAAAAGACAAAATAATCGAGATACAAATCAGGCTCTTTTTGATTCATAACTGCCTAATTTTCAACTAAGCTAACATTACGTATTACTTGACTGCGAAATTTACGTTCGTATTCTAATGATATTGTAGCGGTTTATCATGGCCCCAAAACACGGATAAAACGATTTTTTTTTTAATATATCCTATCTAAATCGGTTTATCGCCGTTTTTATCCCGTGTTTACAAAATAAATATACAAGAATTGCTCGTTTAAAGGTAAAAGATTAGCAAACCCAATTGTCAGTACATCGGCCATGAGATACTACTAAGGTACCTTCCGACTGCGTCCGTTTGTTTCGAGTTGATCTCTCAGCAGTTTGTTCTCCAGTCGGAGCCTTCCAATTTCCTGATGAGCCTCCAGTAACTGTTGCTCCAGGGCTGTCACATATTCCTTTTTCTTTTGCCGAGACTGACAGGCCGATTCACTATAGACATAACAAATATTTTAAATTATACATCTAATAGCAGAATTACTAAGATCATGTATGACCAAAATATAAAACCACTTAAAATTTAAAAATAACGTTTTTCATTTTAATTTTTTTGTTACCATTAACACTTTATTTTAAAATAAGATAAATTAATAATATTACCGATTTTTTATCATTCTTTGGTGCTTCTTAAGTGCTCTGATCTCCACATCACTTAATCTGGATAAGTCGGGTGTAGGATAAGATATATCATCCTTTTTAACTTTTCCTTCTCCATTACAATCAATATTTTTTTGGTGCACTTCCGGATTTACATTTAAAATTATGTTATTTTTGGGTAATGCCTGTAAGTAAAGTTGGTATTATAAGTATATTACACATTAAACTTTCCAATGTATCTCCTATCCTCTCTTTCAATATCTGTAGTCTATCAGATATTATAATATAATCGATTCTGTAGTTGTATGAGCCCCCCCCCTCCCCAATATAAGTTATATTATTGTAAAGTTTCATTAAAATCCATTCAGTTGTTTTTACGTGAAAAAGTAACAAACATCCACACTTACAAACTTTTACGTATATAATAGTAAGTAAGAAGTAAGATTGAAACATGTAGGTACCCAAAAAGAGGTATATCTTATGTACTGCAATAAACACTATATTTATTTTGTGCCTAGATAGACTTCCTGAAAGTAGTAGGAATAATCCTGCATAATTCTGCTCACATCAAGGCAGCCCTTATGCTTTATAATACTGTTTTTTTTAATGTTGTCATTTTATAACCTATCTAAAATAGAACAGAGATATGATATGCATAATACAAGTATAACATAATCTCGTAAGTTTATGTATAATGCTGTACAACTTTATAGTTAACATATACATACCTCTAGCACAAACGCGCTAGTTTTGCTAAGACATTCTTGCTGAGGTAGTGGTGACAGAGCTATGTTGCCGTTTTTTGTACTGTCAGGGGATATCACAATGTTTGATGGTTTGGTATTCACAGATTTTTTCAATATACATGGAACCTTTCGTTTATCAAGAATTATATGACCTTGATTACCATCCCTCCTAATATTTTGAGAGTTTTCATTTATGACATTGAAGGAAGCATTATTTACATCTGTGAATAAAATGTATGTGTAAATATGTTATTTTTGTATTAATATTTAATTATATATTTATATATTTATACCATTATATATACCATTATTTGTATTTAATATAGAAGTCATACCATATTGGTACTCGGAATCATTCTCTTTTTTAACAACCTGGAAATAAATATAAAAATCAGTATTTCTTAAACATAATAGACAATTATAGCAATTTAAATTGTTACTCATCTTTCCATACAACCTTGGAACAGTAACTACTTCATATTTCAATGCTAATTTTAGTCCAACTTTGTTGGAAAAACTAAGCATTTTAGCATTAACATACAATATTCAAAGGCTAAAATATACCTTAATATCGAGATTTTCTTACGAATAAACGGATATTTTAAATAGATAAAGTTATATTTTACCTGAATAACACCATTCTCAATAGCCATAACAGGTCCATTCTTGTCATATGGTATTGAGTAACCCTTTGATTTTTCAATAGATTCTACAAATATTTTAAGATTAAAAATATTATTATTATTTCATGTAAAAATGTACATAAATACTGTTAATTTAATAAAAGAAAAATAAAATTTTAAAATGTACCTGTTTTTTGAAGGAACAATTCCACATCCTCGAGTTTCAGCTGATTAGTTGGTTCATGATCAATTGAAGCAAAATCAAATGGTGACTGGGACGACTGCCGCTCTGAACTTCTATTAGATCCACTAAAAATAAAATATCATCAAAGTACTGTACTGCTGTATTTTCTAATGAAGCTTATAAAACTTGTAAACTCTTGACTAGAAAATTATTAAACAACTTTGACAGAATTTATTGAGTTCCTGATTACTTTCAAAATTAAAGGTTCCTATTATTTCGATTTATTTTATCACGCAACACTATAAATACAATTTCAAACTTAGAATCATATAATTTCCTAGCTCTTCCCCACTCAATCCAAAATTGATAAAACCTTTCAACAAAAATAAATACCTCCATTTCAGTCAAGAGATACCATACCTGTTAGACCATCAATACTCAACACTACTCTCCCTATCACTCTTGCCCGATTTTGAGGAGGAGACCCATGTCAATTAGTGGAACATAGTGAAATTAGTGATACTTTTCTTAACTTTTAGAGTACATGTCTGTATAAACTGTGTTTTTGCAAAAGTTTTGGCTCTACTACTAATATTACATATGTATGTCATTGCAATTACTCACTTTTTCGAGTCGTCATCACTACCTGAATCTGAGTTGCCACTTTCATTAGAAGAAGATTTAATGCTCAAGCCTGGTGATATGGAAGGCATAAACAAGGGCACCGCATCTGCTAATATTTCACTCGGTGAAGCATCTGTATCATCCAACAATGACCAGTGGTACTCCTTAGTTAACTGATCTAATAAGTAGTCTTCATCTAAAAAAATATCACTTTTATTTAACACATTTAAGGCATATTCAGCAAACTTAATAAGATATTGATTTTAGTGCATATTGGAAGATTGCTATAAATTTAAAAAGTTAAGTTAAATACAAAGTCTACATATGTGAAATTAAAATATAGTAACAGATATGAACTAAGTTATAAAAATCCATGTAAGTTATACATAAATAAAAGGTATTTATTTACATAGTACTATTTCAATTTACGTATTTTAGTATTGCATTATTATATTCTAGCAAGACATTTAGTATCAATATGAAACAACGTATAGTAGTTTAAATGTTTTTTATAAACATGTCATATATTTAAAAAAAACTTATCTCTACACTCCCTAATGAAACTGAAAGTAATTTCAAGGTTTACAAGGCAAGGAGTTGCTGCATAGGTTACAAAACCGGAAGGTTAACGACATTAATAATTGTTAGTTTACAACAAGACCACTTATTGCACTTGTTTTCATAACTCGCCGGAGTTTTGTTGCACGTAAAATAACCAATTTACCGTATAAACAGTCTTTATTGTCGATCAAAATATCTGCATCCATCGAAACAGTCACTGCCAATTACCGTAATTCGTAACAAATTCAATGAAGTTATTTTCATTAATCACTACGGTCAACGCATTATTAAATTTCAACCCGCGTGAGTTTATTTTCGCTTTTCACTATACCTATTTCGGTGTAGCATGGTGCGGGTGACAGTTCCAGTAACGTTTCATTTCACCCCTGAATGGTGCAACAATTTATAAATAATGACTTACTAATTTAACTATTTCACACTCGTTATGTATTAAATAATTAATTACTGTAATAAATTAAATTAAACCCAATCAGAATGTTCTAGTCTATAAATTAAATGTAACGGAAAGAAAAATTAAGCAATGTGTTATGCTTAAAACGTAACGCCATAGACGTATCTAGTGATGTGATGTATCGCTACGATAGATAGTCGATATTTTCAATAATAAAACACATATATTGGGCGTAGTTTAATTACTTATTGTTGTAAAAATTTTATAAATATAATAAATTTAACAACAGAATACATATAAAAAATAATTTTATTCGTTAAAACTAATATCAGAGTCTGAAACATCTGAATAGTCACTACATTCATCGTCTGTGTCTGTGACAGATATTATAAACGATGAGTCCATAATGTTATCAATATGTATGTCACGTTCCCAATCAGATATAATGTCTCTTTTTATTTTGTTAATTTTTTTTATTCAAAATAGTACAATCAAAGTATCTTTTTGAAAGTCAATTGAGTCTACCACCGGTTCCAAAGCAAGCCCACTGAGAAGAATCGGCGAAACAAACTCAGTGGACCTAATCTTTTCAGATATTCTGTTACAAAAAATGAAATACATATTAGTTTAGTAAGAAACTCTGTTGAGTTGCTCTTTTTAAAATATAGTTAAGAATTTTTATAAACATTCTACTACTACTTACTGCACACTAGCCTAAGATTAATAAGTAGGTAATTTTAATTAATAAGTAGGTAAAATTTAGACCCCGCAGCATCCAAAACAAACCAGAGGATGTTAATAGAAGAAAAGAAAATCAGCTAGGTAGAAATCGCATAGCACGACCAGCCACCACAGCAGCACCTCCACACAGGCCAGGACGCGTGAGCCAGCATCAACCTCTTCCACATATTAGAGGGAAGTGGAAGACCCATCCCACAACGCCACCACTGCAATGGCATAAGCGAGCATGTCATACGTTTCACCTTTACACAAGTTTAGTTCTAAATACTGCAGGCTTAAAATTTATCCACATTCTAGATAGACAATTGATAAAAGAGCAATACAATCCCAAGAGTTTGTGTCGTCTAAATAATAATAATTAATCTTATAATACGCGTGTGTGGTATCTTCAATGAAGTCTTTTATTTTGTAATATCTTTTACCACACAAACGCTCTTTGATTACACTCACTATTAATAAGAACTAAATTTATGCTGCAAGTATCGATAGAAATAAAAATTAATAACATAATTTTACATCCCTAACCATGTGATACTGACAGAGGTCAACGTCATATTGGCATGTGTCAGCCGCACCAAGCTAGACCGCACGGAGTATAATCCATTAATAATGTTTTCAACTTTTCATGTTTAATATTTTTATGCGTCATCTGTGGACATATAGACAATATACAATATACAGATTATTAAATCCAGATTACAAATCACAGAAACTAGAGTACATTTATAATTAATAATTATTCTACGAATCGACATTTTAATTAAAAAAAAATACTTATATGTATTAATAATTGTATTGTTAACATGGATGTAGTATAATAACAGGATGGCTTACTCGGAAAAAATGTATTTACGAAAGTGAACACTAACTCAACGCATTAAGTATTATATTCTAATGGGCATTACACAGATGCTGATCCGAGCCGAGCGGGATAGCAATATGTAAGAAGTGTGTCTCGTTCTTTTATCTTGCCAGCTTAAAAATGTATTTTATTAAAAATTTAAGCTGATCAAAAATTTCATCGAAAAAAAATGTCTTTTTAATATTATTTTGACAATTGTATGTCTAGAAATTGTAATTGAATTTATTTATTTAAATATATTTCCAATTCAAAAAGAAAACATAAATTATTATTTTGCTTATTTCTTTTATTTCTTATGGTAGCCCAGTTAAGTGTCATCTTGACATTTTGTATTGTAATGGTTGCTATGGTTACTTAAATAACATAATTAGTAAATCAAACTACTATGGTGACCATGATTTTTTTAAACGAAGTTCCTTACGGCAGGCTTGGAGGGGAATAATAGCAATGCGAAAAGCAATGGTCAGAACGTGAGACAGAGTGACTCCGTACTAAACTTCCCACGTTCCTAATTATTTTAATCAGTTTGAATCCATGGCATCTTTACTTGTTTTGTAATCTTAATTCAAGAATGCGTTATAATGAGAGTAAACCTAAGATTTGCAGTTAATATTTTGGGATGATAATGATAACTCGACCACCTGATGACGGATTCCTGTCAAGTCTGTAGTATGGAAGTATTTGTATTATGTATTTCGTAATCCATCTACTATTCTTCAGATTTTAACCATTGCTAATGTTGGTATTTTCGTTTATAAGTAAGTATAATACTTGTGTCAGATTTTTCAAGCACCCTAAATGCATTCAAGCTAACTTGCGATATCTGCCGGGGCTAAACGCGCCTTTTGAAGAACTTAAAAACTCGAGATTT
The DNA here is from genome assembly GCA_905333005.2 of Lycaena phlaeas. NCBI lineage: Eukaryota > Metazoa > Arthropoda > Insecta > Lepidoptera > Lycaenidae > Lycaena > Lycaena phlaeas. The sequence continues at coordinate 4,566,330 of HG995170.1, read as the reverse complement.
ATAATATTATGGCAGACGTGGTAAACTCATGCAGCGCTTAAAACTGCATACATCAAGTATGTACTAGTAGGATATAAACCTTACAAAAAAAAACCAATAAAAAAAATTAAAATTAAATAAAAATTTTCAATACCCATTTCCTGACAGTTTGAATTTTTGAAAGACATTTGTCCCACCTGTTAAAATCTTATTGTCACCTTATAAGAAAGGGACACACTCCCTAACACTGGCTATCTCTGTCGGCTCGTTTTTCTGTTACGAGTTCTCAGTCCTGTTATATATTATTACGTCCATTATTGTTAATAGTTTAATAATTATAACAGTTACCTTTTTAATATTTAAAGAGAACTAGGAATAGATTTTAAATTTTATTTCAAGAAAAAACACTTGATAGTTTTGTATTTATTTATAACAAGCAAGCAGTAACTTTTTTTCAATCACTAAAGTCCAAATATACAGCTTGATACGCGACATTGAATTTTTTAATCACTAAGAATTATCATTTTGATGACACAATTATGTGTAATACGCCTGATGTATTAGCCAGTTTTTTTAAATAAAAAAAGTTTTATGACACTCAGCTTATTCTTTGACATTTGAAAATTGACAATGACATCTTGTTTTCATTCGATCTTTTCTGTCTTCACACTTCAATACAGATTTTTCAAAACACATCTTATAATTACATGTTCTTTGTTACACGATTCACGATGATATGTTTACAGCTGCAGCAATGCGAAGAATTAGTAATTGAAATAAAATGTTACCATTGAATCTCACACGGGAATGTTTCAGAACATTCGAAGGTTCAGGTGTTCCAAATGTACTAAAATCACCGGTTGCAACAATGTCCGTTCCCGACGATCAAGAAGACTTTATATTTCGTCCGCAACAGCATTTGGATGCAAAATGGCTCAATCCTGACTTACAAGAAGTCCTGCATGATCCTAAAACACTTTGTGCCACGTTTAACAGCCTATTGCTAGACAGAGAAATTTATTTCGATGCTGGAAATGGACTCGTCAATGGAGCAGGAATTACTGCTAAACTAGGAGATAGTGGAAAATATTATTGTGGTCTTAGAGTAAGTTTTAAATTCTTCAATGCTTTGATAAAATCAACCTTATTTTTAATAGTAGACTAATTGACGAAAATGTTTTCAGATTTTAACTTGCACTTGCTGCGATGGGCTCTGTGGTCCTCATTCTGGGTGTGCTTGTGCCCCTTGTTCCGCTCTTTCTGCAGAAGAGGAACTTCGTGTTGCCATTAAGTCTAAAATAGTTGCACCACCACCATCTCTTCAAGTAATGGATGAGATTAAATGGAAATTAGACCCAGGTGAAACAATAATATTATGCAGTGCCTAATATATGTATTAGTTAAACATCATATAATATAAATTATAAAAAAAGGAAGTAACAAGTTGTTCAAGCATTATTATTTATTATTTACAATATATAAATTTTTTTATGTTTTTTCACAGGACCAGAGTGTATACAAAGCCTAATAGATTCTTTGGTTTGGGAACAAAGGATCCGTGCCATAACTACCGCTGTCAGTTGCCCATTTGTATCCCAAATTCGAAGACTTATTGTCATATACCATAGACATCTAGTAGCTGTGATGAGGTAAGAAATTAAATATAGAATAAATAATTCAGCCTGAATTATTTGTTCTATATTTAATTTCAATATTTTCATAATTTATTTTCTTTCAATTTTTTTGTTGTCACATTGGTGAAAGTAAAAATGAGACAATTATTATTGCAAATGTTCTTATTCCAACCATATATATGATTTTTTTTAAAGCTAATAACTAAAAGGCCTTTGAGCACTTAATGTACAAATATAGGATTAGTGATTAGAATTGCCATAATAGACTTCTGGCATTATTATGAATGCAATACTTTGAACAGTAGAGCATTAACTGATCTATGTAGCATTTTGACCATATGTGATGTATTGTGTAATAGCAATATGGGTGATTGTTGCATAAAATTGTTGTTGCAATAAAAGAATAGATCTTAAGAGTTTTTATAATTATCTAATTATAAAATAAATTTTATACCAGTTTCTTGTCATATTAAAAGTATTAAGTCTACTTATTTGTCATATAATAAAGCAATCACTGTTAAATGTTAGAAAAAAAATCTTAAGTGACTTATTGATTAAATAAATAATTAATTTTGGGTTATGTTTTAAAATAAATTAATATAAAAACCTTGTACATATATGATTTAACAAATTATTACTATATACTAGCATCAGCAATATATTCTATACTAGCAGCGCCCTGCGGTTTCACCCTTGTAGTCCTATTATTGGGAGTACAGGGATAAATTATAGCCTATGAATGAATGAAATATGAATGAATGAAATGAATGAATGAATGAATGAAATGAATGAATGAAATGAATGAATGAATGAATGAAATGAATGAATGAATGAAATATTCTTTATTGTGCACTACAAGATAATACAGAGAGAAAAAAAAAATCTTTATACAAATAATAAATAAGTAGGTCACAAAGGCGGCCTTATCACTTAAATAGTGATTTCTTCCAGGCAACCTAGTACAAAGGAACATAATATATTAGATACACAGAGGAGGAAGTGCAAAACAGAATGTATCCCAAATCTAATAAACAAAATATATCTCATATAATATATATTTATATAATATAAGTATGTACACAGACTAAATATTAAATAAATACATAAATACATACATACAAAGCTAAATAAGATACATACAAACATATAATATACACTAATGCTAAAAGATATAATAATTAAATGGAGAAATGTAGTGCTTTATGTATGACAATTTAGAAAATGCTGCCTCACCATAGATTTAAAGTTGTTCAAAGTTTTAGCGCATTTGATAGCGGTAGGTAAATTATTCCAAAGTATTATTGACTTAACCGTAAAAGAAGAACTAAAGTATTTGGTTTGGTGGATGGGAATTTCAAGTAGAAGATTAGGAGCTGACCGTAACTCTTTACCATCAGTCTTTCGAAACGCAAAACTTTCCTTTAAATATATAGGGGTTTTCGGATTGTTTAATATAGTGTACAACAATGAAAGCATACGAACTTTACGACGAGAACGGATAGGCAACCACTTGAGCTTTGAGCGATATTCTGTTATGTGTTCAAATTTTCGCAAACCAAAGATGAACCTTATCGCCATATTTTGAAGGCGCTCAAGCTTATTCAATTGATCCTCGGTAAGATTTACATAACAGGTATCTGCGTAGTCTATTAGCGATAAAAGCAAGGATTCAGAAATTGAAACCTTAGTGGAAAATGGTAGCAAGTTACGAAGACGTCTTATCGAGTGCCACGCAGCAAATACCTTTCTACTTACCTCCTTAAGATGATTGGTCCAAGACAGATGTTCGTCCAAATAAACGCCGAGACTTTTAACACACTTGCTATAAGGAATAATTACTCCGTTAATGAGTACCGATGGCAGATGATTCCAATCGATCCTCGAGACCAACCCCGGACTGCCAATAATAATAATTTGTGATTTGACAGGATTTAAGAGGAGACCATGATATGCACTCCATTCATAAATTTTTGCCAAATCCTTGTTTATGATATCAATAGCACCGGGCAAATTCTCTAAAGATGATTGGGTGTAGATTTGAAGGTCATCTGCATATAAATGAAATGATGAGGAAATAGAGTGAGTTATGTTATTGATAAAAAGAGAAAATAGAAGAGGAGACAAGACACCGCCTTGAGGAACACCGGCAGTGATGGACGACCAGCTCGATAAACTTTGCCCTATTTTGACTCTCTGCCGACGACCTACGAGGTAACTACGAAGCCACTCAACTACTGAAGAAGAGATATTAAACGACACCAACATACTGAGAAGTACATCATGATCAATTAGATTAAATGCATTACTAAAATCTAACAACGCTAGTGTAGTAAGTTGCTTTTTATCCATGCCCAGTCTAATATCATCAGTAACCTTAACTAGAGCAGTGGTCGTACTATGACCAGGCCGAAAGCCAGTTTGAAAGGGACTTAAAACGTTATTTATTGTTACGTAGTTAGAGAGTTGTTGATGAACTAGGCGCTCGAGAACCTTAGATAAAAAAGGCAAAACCGAAATTGGACGATAATCAGAGACTAATTTAGGACGAAGTACTTTAGGTAAAGGAATAATATTGGCGCCCTTCCAATTAGTGGGAAAGACATTATGGATAATAGAGAAATTAAAAATATGCATAATAATAGGAACAAGAATATCCACAACAGGAACAATCATCTTACGACTAATGCCATCCTCACCAACAGCATTCGATGTTATGGCCATAATATGTTTTTTAACTTCGCATTCGGTGAATTGGCAAAGAAAGAAAGGTTGAAAGCTAGGTGCTGGTAAGGAGGAAAGGTATTTTAAGGTCTGAGTTTTAAAATTTGGATTAAAAGAAGTGACAGAGGTAGAAAAGTGCTTATTTAACAATGCCTATGTGTTATTTTGGTGTGTATGCTATATTATTATTAATTTTCATCAAAATCTATTCAGTAGGTTTTGCATAAAAAAGTAACAAACATACATTCTTACAATCTTTTTAGGTTTATAATACTAAATATGAAATATTACACAGATGATTTAGTAAATAATTATGCCTAACCTAGGTGGTTGATAAATTAGATTCTAAATGATAAGACTATTTATATAAACTTTTAAATAAAATATCCAAACAGCTGTTCCTAGTTAGTTTTGGTTAATGTTTATTCACATATCTTTTTTTCTTTCACTTTAGAGATCAAAACCACCATAAAGAAGCAAAAAAGGTTAAACTAGAAAAGAGGCCTGCACATGGAGCAAGCAACAGAGCACTTAGTAATGTAGTGAGCACATTGAACAAGGCTGTGGAATTAAGTGGTGATGTTCAAGAAGATATGGAGGAACACAATGACGATTCTGAGAGGTATGACATAAAATATTACAAGAGTTTTAAAGAAAATCATCAAAAGTATTGTGAAAAAAATAATATGAAGACTAAAATGTGTTGTTTAGTCATACTTCACACCTTAAAGCAGCTGACCAAATTTGTTTTTGACGAAGAGATTGTTTCATAAAAAGAACTAAAAAGTAGAATCCATACATTTTACATACAGTTAAATATATCTTAGTTATTTACTTATATCTTGGGAGTAAGAAAAAAGTGATATTTTCAGAATGGCTACTTGAACATAATATTACAGTATATAATAATGGTTTTAGTGCTATTGTTAAATAGCCTTTGCAGCAAGCGAAAATGGGCTAAGTATATGAAATAAATCCTCTGAAATATGTGCCCTGGACAGCATGATATAGTTGGTTAAAAAAATTGACCGACATGCCACTTGGTGGTAAATGGGCGACGTCGCCCATAAACATAGTTTACCTGGAACTAGACCTGACAACTTTTTTTTTGCCCATTGTAAGACATGAGATGTTAAGTAAATAAACTGCCTGTCCTGCACAAGCAAGATCTAATCCAAGCACCCACGAGTGCTTCGCAATTTGAAGCAACATACTTTTAAAATATTAAATTTTAAAATCAAGGAAATAAACATGTAGTCAGTAATATATTTATTTCCTTGATATTAGTATAAAAACGTTCAATCAGGCATAACATTTTGGCAGCAATCAATCTTTTTTGTAAATAAATACTACTTTGCCGCTTATTTATACTATTTTTTCAGTGCAATAGGATTAGCCCGTGTAGGTGCAAGAGCGGCTCTCCGCCTCGCTCTGTCCCTTGTCCGTCGCGCTTGGCGTTGCGGTGAAGATGCGGACGTATGTTCGGCCTTATTGCGAGACGCTCTCGACGCAGTGCGCGCGTTGCCCGACGCAGCACTCTACGCTGGCAACGGACAGTCAAACGTACCTGCCTATCAAGCACCACGCTCACAGAAAATATGGGCAGAAGTAGTGGATAGCGCAGCCAAATTTCTACATCAAGTTGTAGCAGGGTAAGTGTTTTTTTTTATAAACAAAATCAATTATTTCTTGTTATTTTGCATTACTACGACTTATATTAAAAATAAGCAGTTTTTTTTATACCTATATAGTTCGCAAATATTAATATAGAATTAACTTTTTAATGGTTATTTAAAGTCACGTGCCCTAGCGACCATTAAAAGATGCCGGTGCGTGCCTGAGAATGATTATTAATTTTTAGTTTTATTCTTAGGGAAGTAGGCTGTAATGTACCTCAAGGCGACTGGCGAACTTCACTTTGCGTGTGGGTAGAATTGTGTGCGAGACGAGCGGAATTGCCAGCTCTCTTAAAAGCAGCAGATGTTCTGGTTAATTTGCCGCCAAAACAAAAACGTCAACCCGATAACAGGTATGTGTTCGATTTTAACACTATTATAAAGTTGCAATAAAGTGTTACTGTACTTTTTTGTCATAATTGATGAGTATTGTTCCAATTTTGAAATCTGGAACTATTGTGTCATTAGCGATAGAACGTAGCTCATTCTTCTCACATGAACGAAATTGGAAGGTGACTTGCTTTTTGACTTAACTTCACAGCTATTTACAGTTTCGATGACTGGTGGTCTTTCTATTTTACACATATTTTTTCTTTCAGGATTGTCTTGGAAGAATGCACAGCTCCTTTAGGGCCATTTCTTAGAAGAATGGCTAAAGTTTCAGCACCTAATCCTATAATAAATTCAGAACCAAACACAGAAACAAACCCTACGGAAAATTATCTCAAGTAAGTTAAATGATTTGAATACAGTCTAGTTCAAATAGTAAAATAGAATAAAACTTATAGATATGTAAAATCCTAGACCCAGAAAAAAATCTTGCATTCATTTTTCGTTTAGGTTATCTATACTTCTATACTTATATTATAAAGAGGAAAGATTTGATTGTTTGTTTGTATTGAATAGTCTTCTAAACTACTTGATCAATTTGAAAAATTCTTTCACTGTTGGGAAGTTACACTATCCCTGTTGAACATAGGCTATATTAAATTTTCGAAAAGTTAGGGACCCGTTTTAAATCTTAGTTGACGCAGGCGAAGCTGCGTCCAACAGCTATAATTATTTAAATGTGAGCCCAATGTTTTTATACTCTATAAAAATATTTTGTTTTTTTCAGGGAACTGACTATCCCCAGTGGAGATGGTCTCATGAGCGTGAGGAAAGCTGGGATTGCATTGCTCTGTCATCTGGACAGATTGGGAGCCCCACTACTGCCGCCATTAAAGGGTTTTGTCACAGTATGTTTTATTCCGTTTATGTAACGTAACTGTTAGGTCTAAAATGTTCAAGATAATTTGGATAGGTACCATACAGTTTACATTACATTTGTTTATTTCATAACTAAAAGTTTTTGTAAATCAAATACTTTGAGTAAAATGTTAATGAAACAGTATCATGACCATAAATGTTTTGCATAACTTTAACAAATAAAATATTAATTCAAAGTGTGTGAATGTAACTGAACTTCTCCTTAATGCTTGATGCCAGATAATTATAATTTTAAAAAATTATACTAGAACTACGTTCGTCGTAAGTTAATCATGACACCTATTTCAACAGTGCACGGAATCAGCACAGGAAGTTGTGTGTGTGGACACGGGACCGCTGCAGCTCGGCAGTTTGAGGATTCAACAGATAGCGTGTGCGGAGAAACTAGCGTTGCTGTTGACACAAGAGGGCGCGGTGTACACGCTGCCCTACGACACGATGACACCCCATCTAGTTCCCGGTAAGTCATCGAGCTTAAACAAATTAAAATAAAATAACATATTTCAAGAGTTGTATTTGATAAGCCTTTATTACATTATAATATAGATAGAAAAACCAAAGCTTCAAAGATGTAATTAAAAAGAAAGAGAATGCTACATGTCTCAAAATGTACTAATGTGTTTTTCACTGTTGGGCCATCTGAATGTGTGGAGATAAATTCGATCCAGGAATAAGGGCCAGATAGACAGTTCATTAATGTCAAGAATCTATTGTATCACATTTTCAATCTCAACTGACAAAAATGTTCTATATTATACTGAATTATTTTCGACGACAGTGGTCACAGTCAGAGTCAGTCCATTAATATACATATCTGCACCGGTTCATTGATTTGTATATACTTATTAATACAATTTTTTTAAAGAAACTTTTTTAGTTTCAGTGATTAATGTATCGTGATTGTAAGTGAATTTTTCTCTACTTATTTGTCAGGCCTAGAGAGTAAAACGGTGACGCAAGTGTCGTGCCATGCGTTGGGGCGTCACTACGTGTGTCGCTCGGCGTGCGGTGGGGCGTGGTCGTGGGGCGCGGGCGAGGACGGGCGGCTCGGCCACGGGGACACGGCGCCGCGTGACGCACCGCAGCCGCTGCACCACCTGGCGCACCACGACGTCGTACGCGTCGCCGCCGGCATCGCTTGCAGGTATACAATGTGCTTATGTTGTTTATTGTTTTCGGATCGGATAGGTTAAGGGCAGGTGAGCCACTGATAGCTAGCCAGCATTGACTGTGGCCATAAATAAGTTAATTTGGGACTAGCAGATAACTTTATAACTAGGAAACAACTAAGTTGAGGCATAAAAAGGTTGAGCTATAACACGTTACAGCTGTTAAATGGCCTTTAGCCTTGAACATCCTATTAATGTTGCCGGTAATATTTTTTGCTTTCTTATTGTAAACCATATCCTTGCAAATAAAGATTTATTTATTTATTATTTATTTTCTGGTTCATTATATCGGAGCTCGGTCTATGATGTGGCTATTGCAATATACGCTAACAATAAACTTAATAATCTTTTTATAGTGCGGCCATTACGAACCGCGGCGCGCTGTATACGTGGGGTCGCGGCGCGCAGGGCAAGCTCGGCCATGGAACCATCGAGAACTGTCTCACGCCTCAACCCGTCTCCTTCAACGCACACAACATCGAACGAATTATAGATGTCGCCCTTGGTAAGTCGTTTACTTATAATTTCATATCATGTAATACGATTTTTTAAACTTTAATCTTCAAATTTCAAAGTTATTGTGAATTTATTGAATATAAACTTTAAACTTCTAATTAAATTTGAACTATTAAAAAACTAAGTAATAAGTTCTCGTTAAAACTTATATCATACATAAGCTAGTTCAAATGGCAGTGGGCAGGTCACAAACTCAGGAGAATGGATGACCCATGGGCCAATAATGTAAGTCAGTCCAGTAATTAAGGCCGCGTTTAGGTAGACGAAGTGTTGGCCGGCCATTAAAGAGATGGGAAGACGATCTCCGTGCAGTGGCCGGTTTGTGTTGAATGCCCGTGGCGGCGGATCGCTTGTCTTGACGTTAATTGAAGGAGGGTTTACGTTCAGCAGTGATTGATGATGATGAAATTATGCATTACAAGTCCATGACCCCGATGCATACATTAATCATACAAAGTATCTTGCATGTAATCTCTGACGGGATTGGAACCCGCGACCGCTGTGTAAAGTGCCCAATACCCTGATCATTAGACCAGTTGGCCGTCGAATTATTATAATTATAAATCTACTGTAATGTATTTAATTGTATAAACTATTTCAGGTTGGGGCGAGGGCCAGACACTGTGCTGCACGTGGGAGGGCGGAGTGCAGGCGTTCGGCGACGCGGAGGGCGGCACCCCGCGAGCGCTCGTCGCGCTCGCCGCCATCCGCGTCACGCGCGTCTACACCGGCGAGCACTGGCACGCCGCGCTCACCGACGGGTCAGTATGACCTTACTTATACATACATAAAATATTTACTCTGAACAACGCAACGCAATAACAAAAGACATCATTGATGTGTTGACATGTTAGGAAACCTGAATTAAAATGAAAATAAAAATCGTTCTTAGGTTGGTTAACTTACGGAAATAAACAGAAATTCAGACAGACAACAATATTGTAGTAAAAATATTGTGGCGTAGTGTGTAAGTCAGTATATTATTGCATGTATTATGTTTAAGTATTCAGTTATGAAGGCAACTTTAATCAGGAATGTAGTATTTTCAATGTCCCATCCTCACAATATAATTGTATATTAATAATTTAATAAATTCTACAATCCTTTAGATCGTCGTAAGGATACGGAATAAGGATCTTGTATACTAGCATATCATTATATGTGGATTCCTCTAGTAGATCATTAATTATATCACGCCGTTCTATAAAATGAAAGATGCAGGTAATATCTGTTAGGGCCTGTTTCACAATCTCCACATAAGTTCCGAATAGGCCATTCACAACATATTTGACAGATACTCCATACTCTATCTGTCAAATATGTTGTGAATAGCCTATTCGGAACTTATCTGGAGATTATGAAACAGGCCCTTAATATAATTAAAACTTTGTATTTACAGAGGTGAAGTGTACACGTGGGGCAAGGGAGATGGGTATAGACTTGGACATGGAACAACCGAGTGTCACAAAGTTCCTAAACTAATTGAAGCACTTCAAGGTACAAATGTATAAATTGCTTTAAAGAATAAAAAAAGTATTTCTAACCTATGTCACGATTGCTTCTCTTAATGGGGTAATCGCGTCCGGTTCCATATTTGAAAGGCCGGTAACGCACTTTCTGATCCTTTGCTGTACCCATCAAGGCACATACTGTTAGTCTGCCATCTTTCTAGAATGACATAATTCTACTAGTTATGTCTACTTACATATCCACCGTTAGCACGAAATACTTTTATATCAATTAACAAATTACCATTTGCAATCCCTAAGAGGTAATGTAACCGTTAGTTATTAGATTTTTTATTTAGAACTATGAAATATATGATTTATATTGAATCTTATTTATGTATATATTTTTTTCAGATATAAAAATAGTGGATCTTTCTTTGGGCGTATCCCACGGGGTGGCGGTATCGTCGGAGGGGCTGGTGTACGCTTGGGGCACGCACGAGCGCGCGCAGATCTCTCACCCCGCCCCCGAGCTGCTGCACGTCTTCAATCCGCCATTTAAAGCTAACGGTAATGTTATGCCGCAATGTAGTAAGGATACCGATAAATAATTATCTGATACGAGCAATATGAAACACGGCTTGTTATTCACTGGTAAATTTCGTTGTGTGTTTGTGATGGACGTGCAATCTGCTGTACATAAATATGTACTAAAATAATCTGTATAAAATGTACCTATATAAATAGATATAAACCTTAGTAGGCGTTCAAATTTTCACGTAAACAACAAGCACGAGTCGTAATGATACCTGGTATTTTCACAAAAACATGTTCAGCCATTCCAAATCAGACAACTTTTCCAGAAATACTTTAATTTATTAAGAAATGTATGCGGTCCTAATAAATAAATAAACTAGACAAAAGTCCTTTGCTCTGAACAATGTTGAACAAACATTTTACGTGTTTTGTTTTGATATACAGGTGCAGCCAGTGGACCAACACAAATATTTGTTTGGAGTGAAGAAAACCCTAGAGATCTACCGTCGTCAATGCCATTTGTTATAGATTTGTCAGAAAGTACATTCAAGTAAGTGTAATTCTTTAGTCTATACTGCTCATTACAATTTATTGAACTTTTATAATTTTTTGTGAGTATTTGATGATGTAATCCAAATTTATTTATTTCAGGTTTTTGGAAAGGCTGCTGAGAATCGTAGTGGAACAGTGTAACTCAGGAAATGTTAAAGAAAACGAGTGCATAGCTATTTCCTGTTTAAACCTTCTAAGATTACAAGTAAGTATAAAGAATCTTATTTTTTACGAATTAGTTATTTTAAGTTTTTTAAAGTTATAGTTTTAAAATTGTTGTATCAATAGAATTAATAGAAATTTTAATTGCAAATGGAGTAATAATTAAATAGAATTAGAATAAATATCAAGAAAACAAATTATACACATATATTTATATTAAAGTAATATTATTTAATATTAGTTCGTTGTTGTATGTAGTTTATTTGTGTGAATTATACATACTATGAATCCGTACGTACAGGTGCACGCATGGCAGTGCGCTCAAGGCAGCAACGTTGAGAGCGCCGAGGGGGAGGGCGTGGCGGTCGCAGGCGCGTGGTGCGCGGGCGTGCACGGCGCGCTGGCGGCGTTGGCCGAGGGGCGCGCAGGGGGAGCCGCCGCCGCCGCCGCGAGACGCGCGCTTGCCGCCGCCTGGCCTCTACTGCTGCCCACGCCGCACATGCGCGCAATACACCTCATAGCTTTGCTGCCACAAGGTACGTCGTGAATTTATGTATATTATTTTTATTTATTTCACTTTTATCAGATAGCCAAACTATTTATTTTACTAGTATAATGTTTATTTTATAATAAACTTAATACAGGGAAATTAAGGTCTAAGGAAAAAAAAAATAACTTACCCAAAGGAGTGTGTATTATATCTGCCATATTTTAAAGTAGCGTGCACACAAATTTATCTACACTCCTTTTATTTTTGGTCAGTCTAACGCATTAGTTTGTGTTTTAAATTAAGCTTGCTTGCCGATAAATAGGAGCACTTCGGTATTGTGTTACATTACATCATAAACTGTATACGTAAATTATCAAAACAATAATTGTTTTGTTAATCATATAGATAGAGAATAATATAAAAATAGTTGAATTTCCAACCGTATCTGTAATTATTATAGGATATGGAAATTCAACTGCACCGTCTAATGCTATGCTTAAATACATATTTGTGATGTCAAGCAGGCACGACGCCAGCAAGTGCGGGGGCGCGGTTCATGACGGAGCTGCTGGTGTGGTCGCTGCTGGGCGGCGGCGGGCTGCGGGACGCGCTCGCCAACGCACTGCGGGCGCACGCCGCTGACCCCTATAACCATCTGCGATTGGACGAGTAAGTTATATGGTCTATTTTAGTTTGCATGGTTTATTTATGTGAATTATTTGTTGAGCATTTTAACTTTTGGTTATTAAAGCGCGTGATCGAGGTGTCGGCGTGTTACACACTGAATGCCTTTAGAGTAAACATAACAATAATTGAGAATATAAACATGACATTATTACAAATTCAAAATTTTACCGCTTTCCTGCTGACCGATGTAACTGAAATTTTTACAATATTCATTTAATTTTCACGACTAAAATTATAGCTTTTAAATATTAATTCCGAGATAAACATATAATATTCTTAGTACATTATCCTAATCATCATTTCATCGAGACATGACTTTATTTAAAGATAAAAAATGGACAAAAATTTCATACTTGTAGAGGAAATTTCTGTGGTTTGTTCCAATATTACAAAGAATTTATACAAGAGTAAATATGTATTGTGACCACATCATACACATTTTAAATATATTTTTTCAGAGAATATGATCAAATAGATATAGTGACTGGTCAACGGGGCACGCCAGCAACCACAATGTCCGAAGATTCTGAACCAGTTACAGGTAATATACTGATTATACATTTTAAAACTAATACTATTTTAGAGTATTATATTATATACCTAATAGCAATTATACATTCAACTATTTTAGTCTCAAAGACAGAGAGCTTTGTTAATTGAAAGCTCTATATTAAAACAATGCTATGCAAAAGCTAGTTATGACATATGATTGATGTATTTTGTTTTGTATGATAATGCTAATTATTTTCTCATGACTCATAGTATATAAACTCATCATAAAGTTCTACTCAGAACAAGCGACCTAGGCTCAACATTATATAGATCGTTTAATTTATTATTTGCTTGCCTTGCAGCAGCCTGTGCTGAGGAGTACGAGATAAATAATGCAGCGTCTACGGAAAATAGCGCGTCCGTCCCTTTGATGCATTTGGTATGTAACACAGTTTCTAATTTACAAGCAAAATATGCTAGTTGTATGTAAAAAGGGTATGTTTAATCGGTTTTAAGAGCGAATATATAATTATAATTAGCAAAATATAATATTTAATACTATTAACATATCGGGGGCCCTAGGCACAAGGGTAATGGGGCCCCGATAACGTAGGAAATAACAATGTATATCTGTGGGCTTCAATTTTGGACTAGAAAGAGAAATCATAGTAATTAGGACACTACTATTATCAGTAGATCATATTAAACAATGGTGCCCCATGGCTCATGGGCAGTTGCCCAGCGTGCCCAATGGAAAATACGGGCCTGTTTAATACCAAAGTTGACACCAGACCTCTTAATCACCTATTAAATAATTGTACAAATAAAAGTAATACTCACATAATAATTAATTTACTATTTACAGGTAAAGCATTTAATTCGCAATACGACTTGCCAAACTCAGATGCACATCAACTCTATAATGAACGGTGACACAAGCAAGTCCGATGATCTCAAGGGCCACGACACAGTCAGCCCCAGCTGCGACCTGCTTATTCGGTTTCAAAGGTATGTAATATTATGTTTGTATGAGTAAATTGTAAAAAAATCTTTAAAATTAACTTTGTCTATCTTATCTATCTTATAATAAATTTATAAATTAGAAAATGTTTGTTGAAAAAGAAAACAATAACAAAAGAATAAATAATAAACAAAATAACAAAAGAATAACCCATTGGCCAAATAACACATAACTTAAATATTATTACTCAGTGGATTTGTTAATTATTTATTGACTTAAATTTTGTGTAAATATCTGATCATTACAGCTGGCTCCTAATTATTATTCTCTTTCCAGGCTATTATTTGCGGAGGCGATGTGGTCCCGCGGGGGGCGGCACACGCGTGGTGGCGTACGTTCACTGGTCACCCAGTACGTAACGCTGCTGTCCGATCACGCCCATTCCACGCTCGCGAGCTTCGTGCGCGCCGTCTACCGCGCCGACAACGCGCAACTCGTCGCTCTGTGTGACGTCATCAATGCTGATATCATTGGTATGTACTCGGGTACCCTTACTCTAAGACGGCGGATATCATTTTTTGAATGTAAACATGATTGCAGCAACGTGTCAAACTCATTGATATTGATATTAAAGGCTGCCTTTCGAACTAGCTTAAATATGGGTAGTTTATGGCTTAATAAATAAAGATTAAAGCAATACTGAAAATAAATAAGAGCTAGCAGGGTTAACAGGGTAATCATATTCTATGTTTGTTCGGTAGGTCGTGTGATTAGTGAGCTGTGCGTGTGGGTGTGTGCGTGCGGCGCGCGCAGCTGTCTCGTCCTGGGCGCATGCGGCCCGGCAGCACTGCGTCTCTTGCGTGCCTGCGATGAGGCAGCGCGCTGCCTGCCCTCCGCCGCACGTCTTGACGCGGACCTACTGGGCTGGCCTGGTCTACTGTCTCGTAGACATCCACCCAATTCCACTCTAGTCAGAAAGTGAGTTTTTTCACTTTTTCATTTGACAGGTCTCCATAGGCAATAATAAGATAAGACACAAGAATAAAAGTTGGTTTAGACACGAGAGAGTTGATGAGATTCTAATATACCAACTTTATGCACTAGATTATGTTAAAAATAACAAAATAATTTAAAAAAACAATATAATTTTAGATGTGATATAAAGAATCATACAAAAGAAGGCGGTTCGTGGATCGTCGTGTCTGGATTCGTGTATGACGTGCAAAACTTTGACTGTGAGAACGCAAGCACAGTGGAATTAGTGCGCAAACTGCGCGGATGCGACGCGACTGCAGCGCTCAGCGTCGAACCGCACGCGGCATATCTGTCGCGTATCACAGAAAAATGCGTAGGCATGTTCGCCAACCAGATATACACGCACAAATGTCAGGTGAGCTATTTTACAGCTGCATAATATTTTAAGGGTATAACCATTAAAATATTATGAAATGTGTAGATACACATTTCATTACGTGTATTATTTATTAATAAATAAGTAAATACAACTATGTTCTATGTAAGGAATATAGCAAAAACTTGTTTTATAAATATTATAAATAATCGACAGGAAAGTACTTCCAGCCTTCGAACTCACCACATTCTGTCGTCGTGTGCGTTCAACTTGTCGATCGGTCTGACGCAGTGCGGGTTGCGTCTCTCCCGCTCGATACCGGTACAGCAAGTTGAAAAAGACGCGGCTCCATTCGCAGCTGCTATTTTCTTAAGAGGAGGTCTCCAGGTTTGTTAACAGACATGCAGTAATATTATTTTCATATTTTGTTACCTAAATATTTTTTTACGAATAAGATTTCCCACTTACTCTTGATTATTCTTTTTTTAAAGTTTATCTATTGAATAGTTGCTAGTCATAGAATAGAATCTGATGATTGAAGTCTTCGTTGTACCGTTCGATTAAAACTTTTATGCTTTAATTAACATATATTTATTTAACTTTATCATTAATATATTTATTTATCATCCTCAGACGTCACATCCTGCGAATCCGTTCGAAGAAGAGAAAGCGGAGGCTCGAAGCGGCTCATCGACCGGCGGCAACAGTCCCGCGTGCGACGCGCCGCTCGCGCACGCCCCGCCCAGCGTGAGGCCAGCACGCGCGCCGCGTCTCAACGTCACCGCCTCGCCGATGTTGGCCGATGCCTTGCTGTTTGCGCTCGCCGAACCCAAGTTACATGTAAGCTGAAAGCTAAAATAATTGATTAAATAAGGTTAATTAGTACATATTGTTCTATAGTCATGAAATTATCATTTTTATTGTTTATTTATTAAATTCTTATAGTAAAACAAAAAAAATAACAAAGCAACCATCAACTGTTTCAGTATATAAATGCGACTGTTATAATATGTATAAAATTCGGCATTGAGATCAACATAATACGACAAATAAAAATAAATCTGAATTAATAAAACTGGTGAATCACCCGAAAAATTAAAATTTTATGTGTGTTATATTTTTATTTACAATTATATTTGACAGGATCCTCTTGCGTTGCACCTGTGGTGGGCGTGTGAACGTCGTGAGGGCTGCGCCCCGCACTTCCCGCCGGAGCACCCGCTAGAGGAGCTCCGCAGGGCGCTGCTGGCGGTATTGTTGTATCACTCCGGACTCAAAGAACACGCGCTGGCTACTGCAACAACTGGTATTCTTCCTATCTACTTTTAATTTAGGAATAGTCCAAATCTTAACGACAGTCAAATATGTATTAGAATAGAATATTTTTTATCTGTATATGAAACTTGTAGTAGTAGAATACATTTTCCTTAGCGGCAAGTTGCAGATGAATTCAACATTATTATTAACTCCAATGCCGATATTTAGTCTTTAGTCTCCGCTGTTAAACTAAAAACTTCCTCAGTTAGACTTCATGATGGAGGTCGTAAATACAAATCATTAAATAATGTTAAAATTTTATATAATATTTTTTATATATATTATATTTATATAGAAATGGAGAAGGGAGAAGTGAAACTGTCGCCGGCGATGTCCGAAATCGTTAAGGCGGTGCAGCAGAGCAAATGGACGCTCATGAGAACGAGGCAGCAGTTGTCGCGGGGATATAAAGAGGTACTGTTTGTTTTATTATAGTGTATGTTAGAGAAACTAATATGGCTTATACAATAACTACTAATGTGTTTTATTACTGAGGCTTATGGACTTTTAAGAAACGAACTCGCTAATTCCTTGTGTTGTGGGGTTATGGGGAAAAACACCTGAATTTTCCTAAACGAATATTCTAGAAAGATTCAAATCTAAAAATAATCTGCATTTGTCAACGCTGATCCGCTCAAACTGACTTATAGATTCTGGTCAACATACACAACCAAAAGCTCTAGACATCGTCATTATCCTACATTTTCATATCAGGTGTGCGCAGCTCCGTTGGAGAAGGCCCGCTTTCTTTTGCACGAGGTGCGGCCCGCCATTTCTGCGGCGGTGACGGCCCTGCGCGACCGACCGCCCACCCGCCGCAAGCCCTCCGCCACCAGAATGTTCCAGAAAGTTATGAAAATGTCGAAATCTCCCACTTTTAATAAATGGTAAGCACAAAGCAACATAAGGAAGGCCACTAAGATAACGCAATTCATTCAAACTCTGTTGTACTTATCTGTGGGAGTCGATAGAATCACTATTACGTGAACAGACTCACTGTTCAACTATATTAAAATTTTAATTTTTAAATTAAATGAAGTTACTGTACAACTATATTAAAAAAAAAGTTATTTGTTTATTTAACGTAGCGCTAGGATCTCTGCAAGGATTAGTTTATAGTATTAAACTTATTTGAGCTTTAAGAACACAATGAATATTTTATAGACAGTCTCAGTTAGTCAGTGTACTGCTGATTCCTCGTGCTATACCAAATTACATTTCAAAATTAAGACAGCATCAAAAAACTTTTGTAACAAATTAAATTAAAACCAATAAACATAATTAATTTGTATTTTAGCTTTGAAACTACCAAAGATTTGAGAAACAGACAAAACAGCCTCAGTAAAAGTATGCTTAAAGCGACCGGCAGCTTACTTCAAGGTGATGCCCTTCTCATAAAATCCACCATTGGCAATCCGAGTGTCAATAAGACATCCGAAGACCACCCAATAGTCGTGGAGCCGCCGAAGAGTCAGAGTGATTCAGTTTCAGACACTGCCAAAGATTATATACAAACGAAAATAAAATTAAAAATTAAAGAGAAGCCTCTAGAAAAAGATTTGAAAAACGCCTCGAATTACGACGACATGAGAAACGAAGGACGATGTGAATCAAAAGAGACTGATAGAGATGATATGCTGGATAAAGATATCGACGACAAGACTCCCACAAACGAAATATCTATAAGTTCTATCAACGATATTACCGACAATTCTGTATTTAAAGAATCGCTTGAAAGTGAAAAGCAGGTTATGTTGCTCGCTGATGATCTGAAGAATGAGTTGATTGTGGCGGACGAGGAGAAAGACGATGACAATTCTGAAAGGAACAAGTTTGTTAATGCTTGGGTCAGTCGTCTGGCGTGTGAAGAAAAAGGTAAGGATCTTCTAGTACATTTTGTTAGTTTATATGTTCATGTAAATAAAAATGAATTTCTGAAATGCATACCCGCACATAACTTCAGAACCGCTGCACCAAGTTTGATGATTCACTTTGTTGTGTTGGTTATCGTCAGTACAAGGTCTGTACGTAAACAAAAATGATGAGGTCTCAACATTTTTGGGTAAGAGCAGGACAACTTATGCTGGGTTCAGCTTGTATATCAATGCACAGTCAAAACTACTGTACCTAGAAACTTTTTTACAGGGGTAATATAAAATAAATTGTATTTTCAAAGAACTGTTTCTTTTTAGTTATTTTATTTCTCTTATCGTTGCAGATTTGTACTGGATGCTCGAAGAGGTGACACAAGAGCAACAGTGCTTAACAACTGCTATTATAGATTTTGTTATTACTGAAGCACCCTGTGATATTGATACGCTTAGGAGAGCTTTGTACTGCCAGGTATATGATTCATATGATTATTTAAAATTTATTATTATTATTATTATATTTTTATATCAGTCGCATACGCAAACTGACAGATGTGCCACCCGATAGTAGGTGGACAACTTAGTTCATAAACTAGTTTATCCGGAACTAGGTCATGAAACTCATATGCGTTACCTGTTCCGAGACATAAGATGCTAAGTCTTGGTACCTATCCTTGCCTACTGCCCTTCCTTCTGAAACACAGCAAAGCTGTTTCAAGAAAGAAGCAAGCAAGATGGCGGTACCTATGCAGTCGGAAACGCGGCACAGCGCATCTGTCCCAGATGAAAAGGAAACGGGAAAGGAACCTTTGGTTGTGTGGATATTAATGGGCGTCGATAGTCGTAAGGCTTCGGCTGTTCGTTTGCCCTCCTATGCTATAAAAATATATATATATAAATGTGTTAGTTACAAGACTGAAGCTGGAAATGCTAGATATAAACTATTGTAAAACCATTGTAACCTATCACCGATATTTATTTATCTTTATTGATTTATTGAATTCTTTATTTCAGATACAAAGAGCAGAAATTAGGTTGAATGGATATAGTATTATTAATAGTGTTCTATACTCGTCACAAACAATGTCTGAGAGTGTGAAATATGCTGCTCTTAGCGGGCTTTTGGGGGCTTCCATGGCCGATTCAGTGCCCCATGCTCCGCTTAAACCCACCGTGCCATTGACTGCGCCGTTGAAAGGCATAGAATCTGTGATACCATATACAAAATACATGGTCCTTCTAGAAAGGTCGAAATTAATGGAATATGTTCTTATTGAACTGAAAGCGAAAGTTCTGGAAGGTGAACAAAGCCAGCCGCTACCATTGAAATTAAGTGCAAATTATGGCGCACACGCGCTATTAAACAAACCGTCGAGAGCAAGGTATTTATTAAATTGTTTCTCTATTAAATATTGACAGTGTACATTGTATTTTAAAATAACTGTTGCCCCACTGCTCTGCACGGGTCTTGTCCTCGATACTAGGCGAGTTCACCAATGCGCTGGCAGATTGCGGGCTGGTGAACTTCTCACGCCTTCAAAGACTTATAATCTCATCAGGCGTGAAGGTTTCCTCACGATATTTTCCTTCACCGGTGAGCGAGCGATGGTCACAGGCACAGGGATCAGGGTTGAACTCAGACGTCTTACTCAAGAGGCCGAGCCATATCTATTAGACCATCGTCGTGTATACATTGCACAGTAATGATGAATTGATGATTAAAATAATGATTCTTTGAAATGGCTGCTGTTCAATCACCTTCTTGATGATTAATATTTCTCTTATTGTGTTATAATAAATGATTTAGCATGTATTATATGCGTCTTACTCATTTAAATTATTTTGATTGAAATATATTTCTTTAGCATGATGAAACTAATTTCACGATTTGTTTAAAAAAACAGTACGCAAATTCCGTTGCATAAATTGCTTACATATAAACATTTAACGTTCATAATGTTCATAATTTCAGATTCCTTATTACTCTCCTATCATTGCTCCTTGAGGGATGTCAAGGGCCAGAGTTGGAACAGTTGATCAATAGCGGAGCCCTCAGCACATGTCTCACTTTACTGAAGCAGATAGGAGGGGACACGTCACAGCATACTTCACTTATTTGCAACAGTTTAAAGTCTAAATGTACGTAATTTATATATTCCCTTAAAAATTGCCGATAAATTTATTACAATCCGCTTAGTATTACAAAATAATGGCTTTCTAATTGGTAGCTTATTATATTTTATTATTGATAAATTGGTTATAAGTAGTAGTAGTAAGTGCCATCTGTAAATAATGTCACATTAATTTCATTACATTTCTATCCCAACCCTATATTTTCTGAGACCTTCCTGGTGTGATCCTTCTCACCCCTTATCAATGTCTCACTTGGTCGATCCTTCCATATCTAATAAAATACATACATATCCATTAAAATATACATTGAAAATGAAAGAAATATGTAAAGACTGAGATTTGATTCGTATTTCATTGGTAGATCATTGTTTAGTCACATATATATTACCTAAAAAGGTAACATAAAAATGTTTGTTTGTATCATTATATATACATGTAGTAAAACGTTTTTCCTTGGCAGCGGAATGTTTAATAATATACGAAGATGAGAGACTCGGCGCTCGAGCGCGGGGCGCGTCCCTCTCCGGACCAGAACTGGCGTCTCTGATGAAAATTGGCACCAGGGTGGTCCGCGGTAGAGACTGGAAGTGGGGAGATCAGGTGATTATATATTAACTTTGCTTGTATTGCACTTATTTTCGTTTAATTTCAAGCTTACACATGGATTGGACTGACCAGTTACCATGTCTTTTACCAATATTAAAATGACTAGAAGAATTTTAAACTGCAAGGTATCCTATAAAAGTTTTTATTTCCCGGCTTAAGCAGATATAACATTATCTTTTTACAGGTGGAGTGCTGTACTCCACCTATAACGTATGTTTCGCAGGACAGTGTCCCCGGCGGGGAAGGTCGTGTGATCGGGGAGCTGGGAGAGGACGGGTGGGTGCGCGTGGCGTGGGACGCCGGAGGCACCAACTCGTACCGCATGGGCAAGGAGGGAAAGTACGATCTTAAGCTGGCGCGGTCGCCCTCGCCGCCTCCGTCAGTCGACGAAACCGTACAAGCGAATGGTAAGAATAATCTAGAGGCTAGGGATCGGTCTTCTTGTCTGAGGGAGGCCTATGATAGCAGTGGATGGATAAAGGCTGATGATGATGATGATATTTATGAAGCACCATTTGTAACACAACAACTTTAACCGGCTTTTACTGTAAGGTCATAAATCTAGTCATCTTTTCCTATCGTCTGAACAATTTCCTAAAGTTTGCGAATATATTCTCAAAATAAACAATTCAATTTTAGGTGAAAATAGTGTCGAATGGTGGCCGGTAAACGAAGT
Source organism: Lycaena phlaeas (assembly GCA_905333005.2). NCBI lineage: Eukaryota > Metazoa > Arthropoda > Insecta > Lepidoptera > Lycaenidae > Lycaena > Lycaena phlaeas. The sequence goes on along the minus strand of HG995170.1, from coordinate 4,544,083 downwards.
GCGAGCGGCTTGTACGTGCGCCGTGCGGGCGCTGTGTGCGGGCGCGGGCACGAGTACGGGCACGGGGCCGGTGTCGGCGGCGGCGCGCAGGAACGTGGCCGCGCTCCAGCGACGGCTGTTAGCGCTCGCGCACGCCCACGTAGCCCCGCCACCGACTGCGTTTGCATCATACACGCATACAGCTCTAGCTCTACTCAGAGGTATTACATTTGTAGAGAAATCACTATAAAATTATTACAATTTAATTATATTATGTAAAATAATTTTGAATCCTAAGTAGTATTAAATAAAGTTTGTGAATCTTTCAGCGAGCGCACAATCACCGGAGATGCGAATCTCGCTCTGCACTGATTCCTGGTTTGAGCTGTGTTACAGTATAATCTCGTCTACAGATAAACCTATTTCTCAAGACCTTATATATCTACAGGTAATTTTGATAATTATATATATCAAATTTAATAAATGTTTATTTAAAAAAATTATATACTAAAATTTTATTTTAGATACAAGCTCTGTGGCTATTGCGTCGCGTGCTATGTGAGCACAACGGCTCTGCGGACTGGCGCCGCACGGTCGCAGCGCAACTGATTGCGCTAGCGGGCAGGCTCTGGCTAGAAACGCACGCCTCCGACCCCGCCCTGAGAGCGCACGCGCATACTCTTACTAATGCGATCTCAACGAATGGTGATGAAGAGGAAGTTGGTGCGTCTATTTTATTAATAATCAATTATAATCTACCATAACTAGTAAAGTTGGACGCATTTTGATAAAAAAAAATCTCAGAACTGTGTATATTTCTTAAAAAATAATTTAAAGTACACCAATATACACACAAATATAAAGTAAAATAATTACATGTGATTTACAGAAACACATATAAATTGATTGACTGAATGAATATATTATTGTACATTTGTTGTGTAGACAACCGGTGGCGCGCGCCCGCGACAGCGAGTTACACTGGCGCAACGTGCGCAGCGCTGGCGGAGCTAGTGCGACGGCTGCACGCAGCGCCGCAGTGGCACGCGCCGCTTACCGCCCTACTCCTCGACAAGCTACAACTTGCCGCGCAGACGGTTATATTAATTGATTTGTATTAAAAATATTTAGTGATTTAATCTAATTTCAATTAGTCTATTGGTAGTTTTGCAAGATCCTAAAATGCTTACTGCAGCATCTTAGTGTTGGTCACGCCTCTTTTGCGTAACATACGTAAGTTGTTCGGAAAAATGCATGTACAGTAACATATTAAAACGATTTCGTTATCGTGTGACTCTTGCAATACCGAAACATGTTTTAAAATAAAACAAAACTTCACTTTGCCATATTATATGTGCCTAATTTACCGTTCTGTTTAATTTCAGATAACCAACGACTGGCACTGGTGGCCTCACGCTAGCCAAGAGTTAACGCAAACTATGAAACCGTCGCCACCCTCTTTAAACACGTGTCTCATAGGTATTATAAAATTTTAATTTTAGTGGGTAGTAAAACTTCAGTTTCAAAGAATACCTCTTCAAATGTACGTATAATATACGTATTTCTCATGTATTTCTTAGAAAGATTATAATTCTGTGGACGGGTATTGGGTATTTACGATTGCATTTCTTTCAGCGGGAGCTCTTGGTGTTGTCGGGGGTATGGAGTGGCGGATCAGACTGGGTCAGCGCGTGACGATTGGTTCGCCCCCGAAACACGCCATCGTCACACAACTTTCCTCGCGAGCCAAGATTACCCTTGTACACGAAGATAATACTGTTACTAAGGTCTTATATTTTAAATAAGAAAGTAGGTACTTAAAAATAAAATGTTACAATATATTTTATGATAATTATTTTTATCCGTATAGAGTGACTTAAACGGAGTACAAAGTAGTGAAAGCGGACGGCTGTCATTGGCCATGGGAGGCGGAGAAAGCGCGTTGCGTGTGTGCGCCGCACTGCTTGGCGCCGCCCCGCACACCACGCCCATGCACCCGCACCACTTGCCTGGTAATTACTACTCTTCAAAAAGTGTCAAAACCGCTCGATGTTAACATTTTCAGCTTTTTTTTATATCATTTCGTATTAAACTAAATTCATGACATTTGCTTTAAAGTTCAAATCTCGGGCTTCGTTGTAAATCAACATAGACCATATTAGCTTCACTAATGCCTATAAGTATTTTGTAAATATGTTTTTTTTTCAGCTGAGATCGATGTTTATGGCCTACGCAGACAACAAATGGAGTTGCTGACGCTTTGTGCCGTGCGTGGCTTGTTGACGACTAGAACAAGACTACGAAAAGTTTTATTACAGCCACCGGATAATGGAGGTACTTTTGCAAATTTAAAATTATGAAAATATGACAAGAATGAGAATAATGATGAATATGAAACAATTCATATAGAAATGTGAAAATATACTCTGGGTTTTTTCACTTTTCCTTTTGAATGCGCTTAAATGTAATTTTTAGGCGCACCATCCAGCTAAAGAGTAGTGTCTTAACCACGAATCTTATGATTAAAGGTATTAATGGCACTTAAAATATGATTGATTCAATATGAATTATAGTGCCATTAAATAATGTTGGATTACTATTTAATAATAATAACGTAAGTTCGTTTATTAGACTAATTATTTTACATAAATATCAAATATTCCTTTCTAATATTTTTAACAAACCAACACCCAATTTAGAACAACATTTGATGACTAGATGTCGCTTTTTATTACATAATAAACTTTGTTATTAGTTTCTTTAACGTATGCAACAGTTTAAATCATAAATAGCCTGTTAGTAAAAGGCATTACACACTATTACACACAAGAGTATTTAAGATTATATGTACTTACTTCTTAAGCGAAAATTTTCATGAAGGTTCACTAGACCGGTCGTCGACGAGCTCGGAAGGCACGCTGCTGCGTCGGCTGCTGGCGCTCGCGACGCGTCCCAGCCCGCTCGCCGCCGCACACACGCCCACTGACCTGGCGGCGGCCGCGCTGACGATAGTACAACAGCTAGCTGCCCATGTAGCTGGTAAGCATTACTTGTTCCAAAGATTATCTGATGACTTGATCAATAGATGGATCATTTTAGCGTGCTTTGTTACAACATATAGGGGTTTTATTCCAGAACAATATTACTATACCTTACTATCCTTAAAAAGTATTTACTTTTACTATCCTTACTTACTTTATTATCAAAGCAGATGGTTTTTATACATAATCAAAATATGTGAACAAGACTCGTAGTAAGATCGCATAGTGCTAAATGTTTCGGATGTTATCTAAAAAAATGTACAAAAACACAATTATATACTAAGCAGTTGTATTTCTTCTTTTTGGAATTTAAACTTAAAGCTTATTATTATTTGTATTCCATCATAGGAAATTTGAGGGAGGCCTATGTTCAGCAGTGGACGCATAAAGGCTGATGGTGGTGATGATAGGAAAAACACGCAATGTATTGACGGTGTCCATTTAAATGAAATATTGTAATCCTCATATAATTGTAAACAACAGTAAGCGTTCAGACATTGAAATTTTTTCTTATAATTCATTTTATTTTACAGGAGATGAAAAGGAATTTGAGTCACCTCCGGAGATACCTATCATAGATAAGAGTAACACAATGCAAGTTTCTATGGGGCCGTCTACTAGCACTGCATCTTTGTGTATGTCATAATGTTATGTCAGACTATATTATTATATTTATACTTTTATAGAAAAACCAGGACCGGATTTAGGAGAGGGCAACCGGCCGCCCCGGGGCCTCCACACACGAGGGGCCCCCGCAAAAAAGATTTCGGGATTTTTTTTCAAATCCCGACTAGTAAGCACCAGTAAACAACTTTTCCTGTGATATGTTTTTCCGCAGTCTTACCTTTGGCTACAGTATTTTGTGTAAACATAATTATATTGTTTTTAAATATCAACAGAAATCGATCTATAGCTGTATTTTTTCACTGTAACTAGGCGGTCAGTAAAATATCAAAATATCAAATTAAAAAAAAAATCTATTTGGTTTCACAGTAAATTATTTATTGAAAAAATCTCGACTGGGGAAATTGTCTATTTTATATAGAAAATAATTTTGGTCCCAAGGGCCTCCACTCCTTCGGTGTCCCGAGGCCTCCAGACCTCTAAATCCGGCCCTGAGCAAAACTACATAATTACAACACGAATTTTGACGCCGTTAATGTATGCAATTTTTTCAGCACGTAAGGATCTAAACACGTGGGCGAATTCAGCACAAGTACAGCAGGTCATAGAAATGGGATTTTCCAGGCACGCTGTTTACGGTGCTATACAAACTCTAGGTATATTTTTTTTTATTTTGAATTACCACATTATATACGATAATATTATTACTAACTCCTACTTTATATAAAAGTATATTAAATTAAATATATATTCTGATATTGCAGTGACTGGTAACAAACAAATCAAGATAGTTATAGTGCCACCAACTTATCTGTGAAGTGGCAAAAATAGGAACTAATCCTATCTAACTAGAATCCCTATGTATCACAACAGTTATTTTCCCTATGAATGTTGTGCTATAATTTATCATAAATAATATTAATAAAAATGTGTCGACTTTCCCGACTCTTGTGCACTGAAATGACGATGGCGACAGCCATCAGACAGACAAGTTGGTGGCACTGGATGTATTTTCTATAAAAAAATATTAATCTCAAAGTTAAAACTTTAAAGTTTTTTTTTATATAATCTATATAGCATAAATAAAATCTCAATAAAAGTTCCTTATCATTTTGAAGGTGGCACTAGTTTACCTACTGTGGAAGCATTGGTGGCGTATCTGCTAGAGCTGCCGCAGCAGGGTATGGACGACACTGTGTTCGACGTGAAGCCGATGGTCAAACAGGACAAGAAGCACACGCCGTTCCGGTGGCGCAGCTGCTTCGCGTCCGAGGACGAATACGCGCAGTATCTCTCTGACGTCATCACTCCGGGCATGACGGTGCGATGTTGTAAAGCGTTCGAAAATGTAAGTTATAATTACACTATATACTTGAGATTACTAACCTTTTAAATTTTATTCTATTTCTTGTAAAGATATACGGTTAACAAATTGGATATATTTTTTAGATTGCACTCGGAGATGTCGGTCAAGTACAAAAAGTGGAACGTGACATTAAGCAGAACGTATTTATACACGTGAGTACATTTTGTACATCTTTTTAAAATATTTATCTAATATAGTTAGTTAACGATATACATAGCCTCCATGCACATTTTTCATTTTTCTGTGTATTTATTGTTCATTCTTCATTTTTTTAAATAAAAAGAATTATTAATTTAAAAAGTTGTAATTATTTGCAGGTGGAATGGCGTGGATTGGGACGTGTGGCTGGCGTACGCGCCGTACACGCTGAAGTGGTGTCTGGCGCGCCGCCGTTCGCGCCCGGCGATCGCGTGCGTGTGCGTGCCGCAGTCACGCAGCCGCGCTACAAGTGGGGCTGTATAGACCATACCAGCGTTGGCACCGTTACGGGTAAATTGAATGATCACTTTAAATAAAATACCGCGTTACAACTGAAAGGTGAGTTAGAAAAGACCTTATTGTAATTATGATGAACACCATTTTTTTCTTTCTAGCAATATCGAATAATGGGCGCGATTTGACCGTCGATTTTCCACAGCAGCCGGGTTGGACGGGACAAGTCAGTGAAATGGAATTAGTTACTGATCAATGTAAGTCCTATATCATAATTTGTTACTACTATCTTGAAATTTATAGAGAACCAACTGTGATAATAATATGTTTCGCTCCCTTTCCCTTATATACGTGTATTCACTGCGATGCAGCGGAGTGGTGCTGCAGCGCGGGAGGATCGGGCGTGGGCTGGCGCGGTGCAGTACGCTGCGTACGCGTATCTTCGTGCAGGCCCGGTGCTGGCGCGCGACGTTTGCTTGATTCGCAACCACACACATATTGGCAGAGCTCTACTGGCACTGGACAGGTAAACTGCCACTCGTATTCAGGGTGACAAACCTATATGTGTATATCGAAATCGAATGAGCTATGACGAAGATTTTCATCCGACGCTACACAGGTACAAACCCGACGCCAAGAAGCCGTGGAAGTCACACTTCACGACTCAGGGTAAAGCCAACCGGCTCACCTCACATCCGATGAAGCATTAAAGCCACCACGTCTATTAGCATGGCTCCAACCGAAAAAGAAATATGACGAAGGATATTACTGGTTTTAATGAAACACATTGCGAGCAGTGTTTTATAATGAAACGACCCCATGTTTATTCTGATGCGTTATTGTTAACTACGACTTATCTACCTCTAAGATGTGTTTGGTTCAAGACGTTGTTAGCTTTGTGAAAATGTTCTAATATTTTACCTATTAGGCCAGTAATTCGAATATTATTAAATAATTATGATATAGCATTGGATCCGCGTGGAGATGCGTATGGGTGTGCGCGTGCGGCGGCTGGGACTGGGCGTGGCGGGCGGCTCACACGGGCCCGCGGCGCTGTCCGTGCGTGCAGGCAGCAGCTTTGATGACGCCGCGCTTGCGCCGTTGGCCGCCGTACCGTGTGCGCCCGTGCCCAAGCGACCGGCGCCGCCGAATCACTTGGCACAGATACAACTGCTCGCTGATTGTAAACAGGTGTGTACAACGTAATTATTATTTTTCTAAAATATTTCGTTGATGTTCAAATTATCTCCCTCTCTTTACCTAAAAATAAGCTGTTAATTCTATCTGTTAATAAACTGTTTAATTAAAAACCTTTTGCAGTATTATCCATGCATAGAAATTGGAATAAAGCAAAATCGCAATGTGAACGCAGATTGTAGAGTGCATGGACTATACATTACTGGTTTCAGACCCAACCCAATGTACACGGAAATTTTATCGGTAAGTTCGTAGTTTTAGTTTTTTCGTTTCGTAGTAGTAGTTTAGTTTAAGAGTTCGGTATAATTGGAGATAATATTTTATAATGTAGTGAAATAACAACAACGCCAAATACTGCATTTCAGAGTATGAACTTTGTAGCTGAAGATTGGATGGAAAAAGATAATCCAACCGGATCTGTCTCATCTGACAATAATCCACCAACATTACCAAACGATTGCCCTAAGGTAAGTTTAACTTAATTAGCAGGATCATAAAAATACTCTTTGACATCATTCATTCACCAGGATCAATCCAAGTTGTAATAAAGATGTATTAAATTAATACTTGTTACAGGTTTATGTGTGGGGTTTAAACGATAAAGACCAACTCGGAGGAGTCAAAGGATCAAAAGTAAAAGTACCCGTATTTTCAACGACACTAAGTTCATTACGGCCCGTGCATATAGCTGGAGGCTCGAAGACTTTGTTTATAGTGTCTCACGATGGAAAGGTAATAAAAATGGGGTTTAGTTTTGTACCTGCTAATTAAATATTATATTGTTATATAAATTGCATAGAATTCCATTTATCTTACTATCTTACTAATAATATAAACGTGAAAATTTGTAAGTATGGATGGTTGTTACATCCATCCATAAATTTCTTTCTAGTCCTTTGGGACTGGATGAAGAAATTAAATAAGTTTTTAGTATTTTTAAAATACAATATTAAAGACGAATTTAATATATACTTTATACATTTGCAGCTTTATGCGTGTGGCGAAGGTACCAATGGGCGACTGGGGCTGGGTCACAGCAATAACGTGTCGACGCCGCGCGCCAACCCGTACCTGTCGCACGTACTCGTACGTCGCGTCGCCGTACACTCGGGCGGCAAGCACGCGCTTGCGCTCACCGCCGATGGAAAGGTATGTGATGTGTGAAATGCTAACCAACAAGTTATTCAGTAGCAAGTGGTCAAAGTAACTCACAGATATCAACTAATCAATCTATGACTGAGACTATCTAAATATAAAATTTGTCAGTCAATTATAATCTAAATTAAATAAAAGGTAACTTCCATCTTGTTTGCACTTGAGTTATGAAATTATGGACTACATAAGATAGAAATATGAAAACATCCACTTTTTTTAAGTAAGAACGATTGTTACATATATTGTTTCATTCTTATCCGTTCACACTAACTAAATGTGTTTTAGGTGTATTCTTGGGGAGAAGGAGAAGACGGAAAATTAGGACATGGCAACCGAATAACCCTCGAGGTCCCACGCTTGATCGAGTCTTTGTCCGACGAGCGGGTAATAGGAATCGCGTGCGGCTCCGCCCATAGTGCGTGCGTGACCGCTCGCGGACACCTATACACGTGGGGCCTGGGCGAGTATGGCCGCTTGGGACACGGAGATGACGTCACACAGCTTGTACCTAAAATGGTGAGAATAAATAAAATATCTAATTTTTTAAATCCGTGAATGACTTACTTTTAATCTGTGGTTAATACTATTCTGGCTATATAACGGACGCGTGCAAATTTGCGTTTTATATTATTCGTCATTTTTAAAAGATAAAACTGTACAGGTACTTGTGTTTGTAACCGGACTAATATTATATTATATTAAATTAATTTCAGATGTACACGAGTGTGTGTAAGAGTACACGAGTATATTGCAACGGAAATACTAATGCATTTTATAACACTTTCTGTCGTAGGTGGAGGCATTAGCAAACTTTCGGGTGATTCAAGTAGCTTGTGGATCGCGCGACGCTCAAACACTCGCCCTCACCGCTTGTGGCAAAGTCTTTTCTTGGGGCGATGGAGACTTTGGGAAATTAGGTAAGTTTCATCATATAAAAAATAGTAAAACTAACAAAAAACTGTTTAAATCAAAAGCTTACAACCCAGGTCGTGGTGGATCAGATGGATGTGAAGTTCCAATGAATATCGAACGACTGAACACGCTCGGCGTTGTACAAGTGGAATGCGGAGCTCAGTTCAGTCTAGCGCTAACGAGAGATGGCGAAGTATGTATCGAGTTTTATGTTTTATATGTTTGGCCAAGGAATAAATTACCAATGTTTTCTTTATTTTACGACATTATTATATTGTATTGAACATTGTATGGAATAGTATAAGTGTAATACACAAAAAATTTAACACCGCATCACTGAACATAATACTTCAAACAGTGACATCTGTTCCTAAAACATAATATTAAATTTCCATTTTTTTTTATTAAAAAAATAATACAAAAAAAAAAAACTTATATGAACATAGGAAAAATATACAGAGTAAAAATAGTTATTTTTGTCTTTTTATATATAGGTTTGGACATGGGGCAAAGGCGACTACTTCCGCCTGGGTCACGGGTGCGACGCTCACGTGCGGCGCCCTACCATAGTGGAGGCGTTGCGTGGACACCGCGTCATACACGTTGCCGTTGGTGCTCTACACTGCTTGGCGGTCACAGCCGAAAATCAAGCAAGTATCACCACTTACGAACTTACGATTGTACAAAGCGTAATTCTTAAATTCAAAGAAAGAAGAGCAATAAACTCAAACTACAAAAGTTTGACTTTATTACACTTTGACCCTCACCATGAAATATTTTTATATTAATGTATGAAAACACAATGTAAATGAAAGTGCCCATTTGCGTAGGTGTGGGCTTGGGGCGACAATGACCATGGGCAACAGGGCAACGGCACAACATGCGTGAATCGCCGGCCCGCGTTGGTTGCGGGCGTGGAGGGCGTGCAGCGCGCCGCCGCCGGCTCCTCCCACTCCGCGGCGTGGGCCACGCGCCCGCCCTGCGCTGACGCGCCGCATCACCCTGTACCGCTACCCTTCCCGGCGCTAAAGGATCCCTTGGGCGCCCATAGTCTAGGTAACACAACTTTATATTGGTAAAGACATTTGTAAAGGCTGAGACGAATCCGTTCACTCTTTGGTTGATAGAGAAAGTTATATTTATACCGATATAAATACGACCACAAAGTATTTGTGGTGTGACTGAATGATAAAACCGCAAGCTTTGGGCTTGTTTTACTGATTGAAACATATTTTGATAAATCGTTCAAGTTTTAGTAACAAGTCACGTAATATTAAACAATGTCTTTCGAACGTGAACGCGTTACTCGATCAAAAATTCAATATTCGATTTTGTTTCAATGCGATACGTTTAATTTAGGTCTATATTCGGATGAGAGTTTCGTGGAGGAACCTCAAGGGAACCGGCCGTCACTAGCGGCCGCCGCACTGTCGCTGGAGCCGCCCGTGGCCGTTCAACACGCGCTGTCGCTTATCCTACTCGCGTTACACATAACACAGGTCAGTGCGCCATTTACCTTACCATGGTCAATAACCATCAACTATGATGTCTTGTCTTTATATCTCTCACTAATATATCATATCAACATGGTTATTTAATTTTGTTATTCATGGAGACTTGTCATTAGGTTTTTTTCAAAAGTCATCCCGAGTAGGAAGTTCAATTTTTATAACTATATTGTGGTACGACTGTCGCTATTTGTATACCCCATTGCATTGCAACACTCGGTTGCGATTCACACTTGGTCTCTTATACTGATCTATTATCTGACATACCCCTGAATGTAAAAACGATATTCATATATTGTTTTCTTGTGTTTACGCGAATTTCACTCATTATAAAGATATTCATAACTTATTTTACTTTACATTTGTTACTTGTAACTAAACGTTAAATAGTGTTTAAGCGTTTTCTGTCATATGTAAACTAAATTATCAACATGTTTATTATAATATCGAGAACTACATATAAAAATTAAAATATAAACATGGTAAAGGCGCGGACTCTGCTAGTGGAGGCGTTGCGAGCGCACGAGGCTTGTACGGCGGTGCCCATCGTACCAATAGGGCTGGACTCCGAGGACGACGACACGGAGGCTGATGCGAGGACGGGAGGAGGAGAGGCGCCCGCTGACAGAGCCACCTTACCGGTATGCTATCTTATGGTCTCATATATTATGTTACCAAATTAATATTTTTTACTTAAACAGTAAGTAACCTTAAGATTTTCTGTAGAGCGGCGCTAGCAGTCCTCTGAGTGGTTCGATATCATCGCGACACTCCGCCGTCATGTCCTCGAGTGCCGTGTCGGTGGCTGCGGCGACTATGACAGTCCAACAAGCGGAAGCCCCGAAGGTATATTTTTATTTTTCATATACGTAGATCGCACTTGGCCTTAAAACGAATTTTATAATTGTAAGGGTGTGTCGTATGTGCATAAAAGGCTAATAAAAAAGGGTGTGTCGACATTTCGCAATCCAGCATACGGATTACACATCTTTTAGAAAAAAGAAAAAAGACTTTTGTAGTTCTGTACGTTTTTAGTGGAAGTTAAAGAGCAAAATTTATACGAGTAAATAGTATTATTGCTATATATGCTTTATCTGTATATGTCGTATATGATATGATGTTTTTATTTCATATTAATAATATTTACTTTCAGCTAGCATTAGACGATTTTACATCTCAACTTGGAGAGTCTGATGCCAGAGCGTTAGTGGATCTCTTGAAATTAGCTGCAGCCGGTCGTGTGCCGAACGCTAGCAACGCTGTTAAAGTCATCACAGATGTTCTAATGGGTAAGTTTATTTATCGTGACAACAGTGATCAAAATATAAAAATGAATACAATTGTCCGTTATTGTACTTGACCTGTACAATAATGGTGTGAGGTATTTAGACTACCTGTAAATATTATAATATAAACGTATTTTCACAGCGCTTTGTGGTAGCAAACCAAGTGTGGGCGAAATGGTAGCGGAGGTGTGTGTGAGCGAATTGGAAGAAGCTGCGGCAGGCGGGGCCCGAGCCCCGCCCCGCCCCGTCACCGTTGACAGTCCACACCCCTACGCTGACGACACGGATATTTCGGGTGAGTGCTAATGTTTTTGTTACTGTGTCGTCCTTACGACGGCTTGAATTAACCCTCTAGATTCTAGAATGTTAGATAAGTTCAAAGAAAAACTAAAAACGATGTTTTAGAATTAAGCTACTGTATATATTTTTTATTTATTTATCAACATATAGTTATCAACATGTTTACGTATCAAAACTATTATGATTACACATCTATTCGAATAATCACTATTTAATTTTATTAATTGGATAAAATTTTGGTGCATTATTAATATTTAATATCGTGCTTGTTAGTGAGGATATAATTTTTTTCTTTATTCTGTCGTATAAGGAAAGCTCTATTTCATAATACACGAGGTATTTATAATAACTTGTTTATTGTAGGCGTTGTGAAAATCCCTGGGGCGTCGTCTCTTCGTGTGACGTTCGAGCAAGGCTGTTCGACGGAGAGGAGGAACGATCCGCTGACGATATCCGACAGCGCCGGCAGAGTGCTGGCCACGCGCTCCGGCCGCGAACCCACGGACTGGACACAAGAGATTGTCGTTAATGGTCTGTAGTGGGCGTGTACATTGATGTACTCGTATAATATGTACAGTAGAACCTCGATAACTGAAACCTCGATAACTTCAAAAAACAATATGACCCTTGATAATTTAAAACCTCTATAACGTAAAATATTTTGTGTTTCCCTTGGACTTTAGCTTATCGAGGTTCTACTCTTTTATGTACAGTACGCAACATTTCTGTTGGTGTTGGCTATTAGTGACGTCACGTTTTGTAATTAAATTGTCAAACTATCTTTAGTCCGGGAAGTTATAATAATGTGTATACTTTTTCTATAAGTTTTATTATGGAGATGATTTTATATAGTTCTCCCTCACTCTCACGCTCAAACATCAATAATCTATGACTTACGGATATTAACTCTCTCCTTCTTAAAGAATATATTATTATTTATATATATTATCAGGAGACGAGCTGCGTTGGAGGTTCACAAGCGACGGCTCAGTTAACGGCTGGGGTTGGCGTTTCACAGTGCATCCTATATTACCATCAAACTCTAATACAGTAAGTTTACGTTTTTATCTATCCCATAACTTATTTGTTGTTAACTTACTAATGAGCGTGGCATTGCTTGCGTGTTTGGTGATATAACTTTAACTTCATGTGTTTTAGGAGAGTGGGACAGATCGCTACGTATTGTCGTGTCCGTCCGTTGAGCTGGCATGGCGACTTCTGGACGGACCTCTACTAAAGGCGGTATCCAAAGACCATCACTTGGCCCCACGTTTGGCCCAAGCTCTCGCTATTTGCGCCCAAATGCCCACATTATGTAAGTTTACATTTATTTAAGCCTAAAAATTTAAGAAACGTTTATAAAAAGCTATATATAGACACGTAAGCTATAGATAGATCAATCTTAATATTATATTAAATTTTGCTACGTAAAAATTTTAATACATATTATATATTTGAGGAAACTGACATAATATTTCTTGTGTTAGCTTGGCGGGCCCGAGTGTGGTGCGTGCGACGTCTGCGTGGGGTGGTGTGCGCAAACGGCAGCGTGGCGGGTGCTGCAAGCGGCGCAGTGGGCGGGGCGACGGGCAGTGAACCACTAGCAGCCGCGGCCAGCCCCGCTGCGCTTGCGCAACTGCCGCAGCTGCTGCAGGCCCAGTACGAACACGAGGAGCCTGCACTGCGCACTGGCACGCACCTCATGCATACACATTATCTCAAGGTATGCCTTATTAAGTTAAAATCAATATTGACCTATTCATTATACTCAAATTATAAATACTTTGTAATTTTATATAATAGATAGGGTCAGTCTAGTCTATGGAAGAAGGAGAGAAGTCTAGTCTATGGTAGATAGATCTTAAAACGTATTGATTTGCTAGTTGCTTTTCGAGTCCCTAACGACCATTTTTAGATTCGCGATTTCACGAAAAAAAACTTCAGTATAATTATATATAGCAATAATTATATAAAATTATACGTCATTAGGTCAACCAACAATTATAAGAAGAACAAGGTCATGTCGTTTATTGTTTGTGTTTTAGATAACTAATGGTGCGTGTTAGAATATTATGGAAGCTCCTATAACCTGGACAATTCAAAAAAGTTAAGTCATTACACTCACAATCAATATTACAGGAACTAGCTTGGCTCGCATGTGGCCTTCACATAGACTCGCGCGTGTGCAACGGGCCGGACGCGGCGCGGTGGGCGTGGTTCAAGCGCTACTGCCTGTGCATGCGTACAGCCCACGCGCTCATTCGCCGCTTGCCGATGCCAGCGCCGTTCCTATCAGAAGTGCGCAAGAGATTAGCCGACTTGGGCGTGTACAACGCGGACGAGAGCAGTCTCGACACGAGGAACCCATGGGAAGATAACAACAAATTTACAAGACAACACGATGAACAATTGCTACATTGGGTTAACAAGTTAGTATAATAATATTATAAAACTTAATGGTACCAAATAAAAAATGCTACATATCTATTCCTGATCTTTCTATAGCATTTTTTCTGCTTTACAGAAAAAATATATAAAAAAGTATGATTGTTCTTGTTTAAATATTAATAGGTAATATTCATTTACTACTAATTACATTATTATTTTGTAATAAATAAACTCATAAGCCTTATACTCTCTTAGATTTTTTCATGTCGAGTATCTACAGGCACTCCCGGTCGTAAAACCGATTCGAATGCCTTGACGCTATCATGTTTTAGTATATATTATGTCAGAAGGCCACCGCTTCGACTATTTCTCATTTGCGCGTGCGTGTATATTGTTTCTTTAATTACGGCTCTTATACACATACCCGTCATGTCAGACGTCCAGAGGAGTGGCCGGGCTGGTGGGGTGGATCGGCGCGCGGGTGCGCTGTATACGGGTGGGGACACAACCACCGCGGGCAGCTGGGGGGCGTGGAAGGCGCCAAGGTCCGTTCGCCCGTGCCCTGCCTCGAGCTCGCCGCGCTCAACCCCGTGCAGCTGGTGGGCGGGGAACAGACGCTGTTTGCGGTCACGCCCGACGGAAAGGTGTACGCCACGGGTACATTACCACTTACATACACTTACCCACAAATAATTAATATTTTTGTTTATCGATAAAAAAGGGGTTGCTTTTGAATAATTAATGGCCTGGGTGTTTTGGCCCTTTTAGCACCAGGCCACAGAATTATATAGAAGAAATTATTAACCTTAAAATCTTAAGTGCTCGTGTTACACATCTTCTGTGTTTGTAAAAAAATTACTGCATTTTTTATACCTATTTCGGTGTAGCATGGTGCGGGTGACAGTTCCAGTAACGTTACGTTTTACTCTTGCAAGCCGTCGCAATTAAAAAAATATAATTAAGTATTTTATTAATACCTCATTCGTAAAATAGTAGATCGCTAATTACTGTGGTAAATTAAATCAAACCCAACCAAAATGTGATAGTCTTTAAATAAAATCAAATGGAAAGAAAAATTAAGCAAAGTCCTATGCGTATAACGTAAAACCGTAGACGTGCTTAGTGATGGGATGTAGTATACTAGGATGGAAAGTCGATGTTCTGTATAATAAAAAATGTATATTGGGCGTAATCCAATTATTATTGTAAAAAGTCTATCATTATATTAATGAAACAACAGAATCTATCAATATCGTTAAAAAAGTTGTCACGAAAAAAATATAAACCTGATTTTGATTATTTAATATAAGTTCAAAGCTACTATTATGTAGCCCCTAAATATATACATTGAAAAGTTTATACACCTAGATACACTGCACAACAGAATAAACACACTAACAGTCACTACTATTAATGAGAACTATACTTACGCTGCGAGTATCGTTAGCGATAAAAATAAATTGCATAACGTCACATCTCTAACCATGTATGTCAACGTCATATTGGCATGTGTCAGCCGCACCAAGCTACACCACACGGAGTATAGAAAACTAAACCATAGCATTATTTTATACAACAGTATGTTCACTTTTTCTTCATTCAATGATATTGTCCTGGCAAAAATCCAACCCGTGAATTAAAAATACCCAGATATATATTATATAAGAGATTATTACAGGTTATGGAGCTGGCGGGCGCTTAGGTATCGGTGGAATTGACTCTGTGTCAATTCCTACCTTGCTGGCGTCCATTCAACACGTCTTCATTACTAAGGTATGTGTATGTGTTGTAATATTGTTTATACACCACAATTAATTTATATAATTTTTAGGAAATATTGATTTTATAACATAATATATCTTATTACATTTACTATTAAAACGTATTTCGACGAATCTTGTTATAGTTTTGTGGGAATATGGTGGAAGGCCCCAAAGGGAGATCTCCGACCGAGCGAGGTGCAATGCTCGGCCAGGCCGAAGCCCACTAGCTATCGTGTCAGATGTTGTATATATAGCCACCGTGCGCTGGAATACTGATAGCGCGATTCAGGATTGTGGCGCTGTGATTGGTCCGCCACAGTTTCATTTAAACTTTATTACGTGAAGAGATTACCTTAATATTTCTTATGTAAAACTTTCTAATAATTCGTACCTTCATTAACAGGTTGCATGTAACTCTGGCGGCAAACACTGTCTAGCGCTCTCCGCTGATGGAGACGTGTACAGCTGGGGCGAGGGAGAGGACGGGAAACTGGGACACGGCAACAGAGTGTGAGCAATAACATCCATATTCTCCGGTTTATATGTTATTACATAATATACATGCGAAATTGCAACACAATCCTACATTTTACAGCGCACTGCAAACATAACAATTTCATTTTTTTTTGTTATTTTAAAAACTACATAATATATATTCTTATCAGTCTATTACTCAGCAAGTTAGCAAATTTATTTTAACGAATATTAGTTGAGACATATAAGTCTGCTATGTCCATCATCTATTTTATACAAAATTCTATAATGTGCAGTTCGTACTTGGCCATTTCTTGGTACTATCTAAACTACGAACAAGTAACCTTAAAACCAACATTTTATAGCTATATAATATTTTTATATTTATCAGGAGCTACGACCGGCCGAAGCTAATATCGGCGCTGTCGGGTTTGGAGATAGTGGCGATAGCGTGCGGCGGCGCGCACTCGGCGTGTCTGACGGCGCGCGGGCGGATCTACACGTGGGGCAAGGGGCGGTACGGACGCCTCGGCCACGGCGATTCGGAGGACCAGCTCGTGCCAAAAATGGTGCATATTGATTATATTGGCTTTATTTTAACTAGTTAATGAGAACATTAAAATGGCGAATGTTATTTTGTTTGATTTCGCCAGAGAGCAAAATCAAACAAAATAACATTCGCCATCGTAATAAAATAAATAAACAAACCTCCATCACTATAGAATCGTAGTAAAATACATAATGAATGTAAAACATGGTGTTCCTGTCTTTTTTTTTTCTTCGGCATAGGTATTGTAAAATAGGTTGTTCAGTTTAGATTAAATCACATGATTTAATCTGACGTAATTTGTTTTTAACATTCGCCAAAAGGATGGGAGGTAGGTGTTAGTAAAGTAACATTAAGGGCCTGTTTCACAACCTCCAGATAAATTCCGGATAGGCTATCGGCAACATATTTGACAGATACTCCATACTCTATCTGTCAAATATGTTGTGAATAGCCTATTCGGCGCTTATCTGAAGGTTGTGAAAAAGGCCTAAGTATAGTAATAGTAATCATGTAAGCATAATATAAGCAAATAAAAATGTAATGTAGGTGGAAGCGCTGGCCTCGTACCGCGTGATAGACGTGGCGTGCGGCTCGGGCGACGCGCAGACGCTGTGCATCACCGACGACGACAACGTGTGGTCGTGGGGCGACGGCGACTACGGCAAGCTGGGTATGGCATCTTAACTTGGCCGGATTGAAGTTAGCTAACACTTATGTGTTACAGGATATATGGACGGCTTGGATTATGTTTCCTCGAAATCAGGCGAGAAGGGTTAATGGGCCACAGTTCACCGATGCGCTGGCCCAATGCGGGTTGGTGAACTTCACACACCTTCAAAGACTTTTAATCACATCAGGCATGCAGGTTTTCTCGCGATGTTTTCTTTCACCGGTGAGCGTGCGATGATCTCGTGTTTAAAAACCCATTTCAAGGTACACCCCCGTGTACCTTGAAATGGGTTTGGATTGAACCCTGGATTGGATGTGTCAGGATTGAACCCGGAACCTCTCGCATAAGAGACCGAGTCCTTACCGACTGGACCATCGTCGCTCCGCAATTTAGTGAAGATTTTTATTTTTAGACTGACTGTTAAACTGATAAAATATGCGTTTTATTATTCAGGTCGTGGAGGCTCTGAGGGTTGCAAGCTACCGACGAGGATCGATTGTTTGAAAGGCTTGAGGGTTATAAAAGTGGAATGCGGCTCGCAGTTCTCCGTGGCTCTCTGTCAATGCGGAAGTGTCTATACCTGGTCAGTGTCGCCATAATACTATCATTTTTAAGGTTAAGTGAATAAATTAAAATACACCAAATCGGAAGGTATATGATGGTGTAGGAACTTGTGTCAATCGGGCAACTGAAACATTTTTTGTTTTCATACATACATTTGTTTAGGTAGGCCTATGTTGATGATGAAGTCTGATGACGATGATGATGATGAAATCCATCGATAGATGGCGTTTGTAGCCAAAAAAAAAACTATCTAAGACCTAATGGCCGTTACTAGTATAGTATTATATGATTATTGATTACGTGCAGGGGCAAGGGCGACTACCACCGGCTGGGGCACGGCACGTACGAGCACGTGCGCCGCCCCATGCGCGTCACCGGCATGCAGGGCAAGATGATAGTCTCCATCGCCACCGGTACGTCTCATACCATCCCGATACACTATTCAACGACCTCTGTGGCTCAGTGGTTAGCGCGTTGGCGCACAAGCCGGAGGTAGCGGGTTCGAATCTTGCCAGGGAACACAAAAAAGTTACTGTGTTCCTGGGTTATGGATGTGCATTAAATATGTGTATTATATAGTAAAAATCTTAAATATAAGTATATAACATTATGTATTAATATAAAAAGTATTAAATATATGTATTTCCGTTGTCTGGTACCCGTAACACAAGTCTCTTCGAGAAATTAGCACGGGACCAGATTGACGTGGTGTATAAGCGTCCATATATATTATTATTATTATATTCAATAATCTGGTTCTCACTGAATCTCTTTATAATTGAAATTAAACTTCAACCCAAATACACATGTCGGTCCGGAAGCCGGACTAAATAATATAGACCCTAAATCACACAAACCCTACTCAATCGAGATCAGCTATTATAAAGTGGATTCCATATTCATTAAATGATTTTTTATCCGCCTAATGTAAGCTTATGCGCATGTGTTTATATACCTATGTATTATAGTGTCTCAACAATTAAGTTTATGATAATGTGATTTTCAATTGATTCCTTATTAAGTATAGACTCCATAGTTGAATTAATCGTAGTCAGGTAATCGTTTTTAAAGTTGTTACTTGTGAAAAAAACATATGTGTGTGTGCGATTCACACACGATAGAAGTAAAACACGTTAAATGCTCAAATACAAGCAAATATTAAACAGTGTGCAATATACATACACACCGACATTTGCTCTCTCGCTCTTTTGTATTTGTGTCTCTTACCTGTCGCTTTTTCCGTTGCATCCGGTTTGAAATCTCAACGATCTTAAAGAAGTTTCACTTCAAAAATCCAGGCAGTCTACACTGTGTGGCGTGCACGGACACGGGGGAGGTGTACACGTGGGGCGACAACGACGAGGGGCAGCTGGGGGACGGCACCACGCTCGCGGCGCAGCGGCCCAGGCTGCTGGTCGCGCTACAGGTACGACGTGTGTTTTATATGTAACAGCTATTTAGAGGCTTACCTCATGACGAATGACGCCGCAATTCCAAACAGATGGATGATAGATGAAAAGTAAACCTATAGAATTAAGCATATTTTACAACAATTGGCTGTTAAAAGTATTAAATATCTACTTTTATTTATGAAACATTGTATCACCTTGAAAAACTGCTTTTTAAATACCCTAAAACCTGAAAAGGTAGATGTAGAAATTGATATGACATTAATTTTGTACTTATTTTATTATTTATAAAAAAAATACAAATAAATTGCTATGTGAGAATTGCTACTGAAACTATTGAATAATGTTCGCAGGGTAAGCGCGTGAGTCGCGTGGCGTGCGGCAGTGCGCACACGGTAGCGCTGTGCGTGGAGACGGCGCGCGCGCCCCGCCCCCCGCCGCCGCCGCCGCTCGAGTGTCACCTGCTGCGGGACATGTCGCCCGACACGCTCGCCAACAGGCTCGTAAGTGTCGGATTATACAATTGATTATTATTAAATTCACTAATAAAATAGTATAAGTATAAAATTATTTTGGTTTACATTATAATTTCTGTGGCCGGTCTGTGTTGGATCATTTTAATTTAGTTATTTTTTAATGCTTGCTACTCATTACATTTGTTTCAGGTATTACTCCATCAATTCTCGGAACTTGTGTGCCCGAACTTACCGCTACTTATTTTAGAAGAACCTTTCGATCAACTGCGGTCGTTATTATTCTACAGTGTCAAAGAGGCTGCGTTCAGGAGGGTATGTAATTTTTATTTTATTCGTATTTCTAGAAACTTTTCTATATATGCCCCTAACTTTTGAACATTAATTGCAATAAAAAACTAAATGTTATTATAGATAAAAAAAAGTTATTTACAAGTTTTATAATTTATGTTAACATTTTGTATGTACCGGCCCAATATTTCACTCTTAACGAAATTTCAGAAACCAAAACTGTATGCTCTATTATTCAATAAATTTATAGTATTACAGAGTTTTGTTTGCAAAAATAATTTAAATATAGAAAATTGTTGACATCGCCACAATTTTCTATATTTACTTATTTGCTCATACGTGGAGATGTTCGGAGCAAAATATCTCCTTTAGCTAACGTCTGCTCTGTCAAGTTTTTAAAACTGTTTTAAATTACGTACTGTGCAATTGACGTCATATTGTGTGTATCAGGCGATTACGGCGACGATGGTTCGCGAGCGGCAGCACGGGCCGGTGGTGGAGCTGTCGCGCGTGGGGGCGCGGCGAGCGCGGCGCGGCGGGGCGGGGCTGGCGGGCGCGGGCGGCATGCGCTCCGTGTTCGGCCAGATGGTGGCGCGCCTGCCCGCGCTCACGCCTGACGCACTCGCGCTGCCTCACCGCGTGTGGAAGGTCAAGTTTGTAGGTGAGTACGCTATACTAGTAGACTGCGTATAGTATGTAGTAGTAAAAAATGCGACACGAAAGATGTTCATTAAATTTATGTAAATTCTTGTATCTTACACATATTCATGATCGTACGAACATTTTATTAGGTATAAAAATTATTTGTCCTAAGCGGGACTAACGTTGTATCTATTACTGGAGATATTCGCGTCAGTATTTTATTCGCGTAACTTAATCTACACGCTCTTATTTATATCTCTCTTACTTTCCTACATTTGCCTTTCCATTCCTACTTATCACGTAACTTATCAAAAATTTACCTTTAAAAATCAATTGCAAATTGATAGTGAACCTTCATTAATTTCACAATGACCTTCCGTTATAACAGGCGAGAGCGTGGACGACTGCGGCGGCGGATACAGCGAAAGTATAGCAGAGATGTGCGAGGAGCTGCAAAACGGGTCGCTGCCGCTGCTGATGGCCACGCCCAACGGCCGCGGGGACGCCGGCGCCTCGCGCGACGCCTTCCTGCTCAACCCTACCGCCAACACGCCGCTGCACCTTAACTGCTTCAGGTTCCTTGGTAAGTTGACCAACTCGAAAGCTATACAGCATCAATCTACTGGCATTTATCATATAGAATATAAATGCAGGTAATTCTTATAAGTACACTAGCGGACCCCACAGACGTTGTCCTTTAGATACGAATCGATAGTGGCAGTACAGATCAATAACCTAGATACCGACTGCAGCGCCATCTGCCGGTCTGATTTGTGAATCTAAACCATTCTCGAATCTCCACGAACACAAACAAAAAATTTCATCAAAATTGGTCCAGTCGTTTAGGAGGAGTTCAGTCACATACACACGCACACAAGAAATATATATATTAAGATTATCAAAATAAGCAGATAATTATTGATATTTAGATTAGATATTTACTGTGACTGAGATAATCTACGAATAAATAGCATTTAATAAGTAAAGTTTTTCCTCGTGGGACATGTGATTTTTAGGCGTGATCGGTGATCCTATATTGTTATACCTATCATATCTCGTAGTATGATGAGAAGAAGATTGAGATAAATATGGGAAGGCCATCAATAACGGAGATTCATAGTTAAATAAAACGATATCCTAGTTCAATACTATTTATTGTATACTAGCTGTTGCCCGCAGCTTCGACTGCGTTAACTAAGATTTACAACGGCATCTTAGCGGGATGATATAGTCTATATTATTCCACGTTCCCGTGGGAATACGGTGATGAATTATAGCCTATGTGTTACTCTGATGTATAAACTATATAATTATGAAGTTTCATCAAAATCCATTCAGTAGTTTTAGCGTGAAAGAGTAACAAACATCCTCACAAACTTTCGCATTTATAATATTAGTAGGATTATTTTGTACGTTTCCGTGTACGGTACTCATTGAAACGCTCGCGTGTGCGTGCACAGGCGTGCTGATGGGCATCGCCGTGCGTACGGGCTCGCCCCTGTCGCTGTCGCTGGCGGAGGGCGTGTGGCGGCAGCTGGCGGGCCTGCCGCTGCGGCCGCAGGACCTCGCCGAGGTCGACAAGGACTTCCTGCCCGCGCTGCTCTGCATCCGCGACATGACGCCGCACAATAAGGTACGACATTCGAATACTCGATAATGCCGTAATTATATTTTTTTGATTATGCCATAATATCGTAATTAAACGTATGTTATACACGACAAATTAGATAATCACGTTTCTATGTTCGGGTCCGTAGTCCGTACAGAGATATAAAAATCACTATCCTTCTTACTAATAGTTAACCATGCTTTAAAATACATGCGATTGCATATTATGTACTGATCAATAAATTATCTTGATCAGGAACTACAAAACCTGGAGCTGCCGTTCTCTATACCATCGGCGGCCGGGCACGAGGTGTCGCTGTCGACGCGCCATAAGAGAGTCACGCCCGACAATAAGGACGAATACGTGCAGTTGGCGCTGCACTACAGGTATGATAGTCTACAATATGACTGCAGCGTATATCTTTTATTCTTATATTTTAGAAATATTTTGAGAACCCCGCTCCTTAGTTGCCCCAATTGGTTGCTAGTATCTCAATCGTTACAAATCTTAATTTAATATTATTGTAAGTCGTAAGAAATCGAGGATCTATTAATTTTTATATATTATTATTATTATAGTAAGGACGTATTATGACTATTCTTTCGATTAGTTTTCCTTACTGAGTAAAGATCGCGTCTATTCTATTCCATCGGTAATAATAAAGAGGTGTGTCCCTATTTCTGCGAAAACGAAATAGAATAAATACACTTTTCGCTATCTATATTTTTTTCATCGACTATTTCTGTCCCTTGCGTTCATTGTTCATTCGCGTGGCTAATGTACTTGGGCGTGTGTCAGACTGCACGAGTTCGACGAGCAGGTGCGCGCGGTGCGGGACGGCATGTCGCGCGTGGTGCCCGCGCCGCTCCTGGCGCTGTTCGCGGCCGCCGAGCTGGAGGCGCTGGTGTGCGGCTCGCCCGACATACCCGTGCACGCACTGCGAGCGTCCGCGACGTATAAGGGTGCATATAATGTCACCCATACATACCATACATATGCCATAACACCCATCGCCCTCTTTACAAATACGAACAAATTATATCGATGAACGAAGAATTTAATAGTTACAAGTTTACGTTAATTTTATTAGAGCCCTTAATATATTGTTTTCTTGTGTTTACGCGAATTTCAATCATTATAATGAAACAACTTTACGGAATATATCGCGGCTTATCAAGTATTTTACAAGCCCGACGTTTCGGTCCTCCCGTGACCATGGTTGCTGTAAAGTATCCGAAACGTCGGGCTTGTAAAAAACTTAATAAACCGCAATAAAATCCGTAAAGTTGTTTCATTATAAAAAATAAAAAATATATATTCTTAAAACAAGCAATAATGATATAATTTATAAGTATTCTATCTTTCCTCAATAAAATTGGCATGGCATCATAACATTTACATCATTCATAGACTACTGATTTACGATTGTCGATAAGTCAAAAGAAGTTATTTATATTGATGTTATATCCAGGCATAGATCCCAGCGCGCCGCTGGTGCAGTGGTTCTGGGAGGTGATGGAGGAGCTCTCGGGCAGCGAGCGCGCGCTCTTCCTGCGCTTCGTATGGGGACGCACGCGACTGCCGCGCGCGCCGCAGGACCCGCGACAACGGGACTTCGTGTTGCAGGTACTATGGTTTTTAAGATGTATAATATTGTCAAAGAATTCAGACGTACATAGAAGCACAATTCTTAAGAATTTTTTGTGCCGACTGTATTGGGGACTTGTCCCCAGTTCGCACTCGCTCGCTCTCGTAGGCTCACATGCTGGGGACATCGCGGTGTCCCTCTCGTCACGCCGCCAAGCGGACGTTTACATCGCAGAGTTTGTCCTCAAAGTGCTCATAAGAACTGTCCTTCTATGTACGTCTGAATTCTTTGATATTGTGGTGCCATTGAATTAATATATTGACGCTATCTAGTAATAAAGATACATTAATGACGCACGGACGTACACACAAATAATGATAACGTTTTGTATTCTATTCTTTGTATGAATGACGCTTGAATTTTAATCCCTAGTCTGTTATTAGTTGCATCCGTGATGTTTTATATAATAAGTTACTATACATGAGAATGATTGTAGGTGTTGGATAAGTATCAGCCCCCGGACCACTTCCTACCAGAGAGTTACACGTGTTTCTTCCTACTCAAGATGCCAAGATATTCGTGCAAAGCCGTTCTACGGGAAAAGCTTAGGTATACTTTCCTTATATACTTTGGAACTACCAATCAGATTGCTATTTGTTTGTGTTAGAAGGCACAGTTTTGTTAGCATGTTACCATGGCCTTGTTGACTTGTTTTGGTTGCATTTGTTTGGAATATTGCAATTGATTCTAAACTAAATTCGTCATGAGCTAGAAACTTCCATTTAACCAGATATTACAAATATCTGGTGAAGTACGAAAAAAGACAAATAGAAAATGTATACTTTTGAGTACCTTTTTTTTCGAGTAAAGTGAAACTAAATGACGCAGCTACCACTAGTAGTTTTTCTTATTTTTTCATAATAATTTATCACATGTCCATTCCAAGCACAGAAAAAATTGTCATATCTGATAAACCCTTGGGATTCTTTTTAATCGATTAATATCCTTAGCAGAATAAAAAGTGTTTTTTTTTTTTTAAATATTGCAACTCCAACTTTAATTTCCTCATTGACACTATGTAATTTTCGTGTTATATAGATACGCGATCCACTTCTGCAAGAGCATAGACACGGACGAATACGCGCGCGTAGCCCTGAGCGCCGCGGAGCGCGCATCGTCGGAGGAGTCGGACTCGGAGGACACGCCCCCGCCACCGCACCCGCCCGCGCTGTACGCCGTCACCAGACCGCCCACGTGGCTGTGAACGCACTTCGTACGCACATGAATATTATGGATATTATATAATTCGATAGACACGAGCCAAACATGAGTGTTTTCGAATAGACAGGACTGGCAGGAGGGAGGGAAAAGTGTAGTGAGTTTAAGTTGTTGGGCGGCGCTGGCTTGTTTGCCCGTTTACCTATGCGATAACATAAAAAATGAGTCTTGACAAAATCAGGCGAGAATATGGTTACATTATTCGGATATCTAAATTATCTATAATACATTGGACATACAGAACGAGTTAGGCATGATTGAAGGGGTTTTTGCTGCCAGATTTATTCATTAATAAAATAGCCCTGAGTCAAAATGATTCTAATTTGTCTATTATATCCAATGAGTCAATGGCCCTGCCAAAACGTGCTTGTTTTACATGAGTCTCAATGCAATAAGGCCAGAGGGATATGTGCTGGCCAAATTTGCCCTTCCCTTTGAAAACAATGCCAGACGAATCTCGTCACGTTTTCCTTCACTGTAGAGCAATAACATAACTCCGTGACTAGTGAACATGGAAACTAAATAAGTCATGAATTCGAATCAGTTGCTTTGAGATTTAAGTACGAAAGCACTCGGCTGTCGTTTATCGAATTTAAACTTATGTTTAAGGTCAAATAGAATGGGACCAATGGGGATAGAATTACCATCTCAATAAGAAACTATGCAATTATAAAGTAAGTATGCAAATATTCTTTATTGAAGTCACCTAAGTCACCATTGTCCTAAAATGAGTAAATAATAACGAATTTATTTTCATAAAGTAATTTTAAGATAGTTATTCTATCCATAATATTCATGTATATTTTTATTTTAACACAATGTTCAAAAGTCAATAATATCACTGCTATAGTTATGCACATATCAGCCTCTAATCAGCAACATTTTCATTACCTAAATACTCACTATTGCAAATAAAATAGTTACCTAATAATAAACAATTCTATATTTTTAATAACAATATGACTGTTAAAGATATTTGCCCTTTTCAAAGCGGTTTCCTTTTATAATACATTGAGTGTTACAACAATATAATGTAACTAATTGCTATTTTTAAATATAATTGTCATAAAATTCCTCTACTCTTTAAATTTACATCTGACTTTAAGGTTTTGGACTTTTGGTACTAGAAAAACCATTATTACCATAATATTTCAATTTTAGTTTCGTAAATATTTTTTTGTAATGAACGATATTTCATTAGGTAAATTTTGCTTGTATAGAATTTACTTCCAACTTAAGGACTCATTCATTAACAAGAATAGATTTGAAAGTTCACATTAATATGAGTTAAATATAAGCCTCAAAATATAATGTATGGATTATCACTATTCACAATGCGCAGTATTTACATTATTGTAATCTTATAGTTTGTATGCTTTATAAAAAGTGATGATGCATATTATTATTGTACTGAGAACTACATGTAGTATATTTTCGTATTTCATTTCAGTTTTATGATATGTCCATTTTACTAATGTAAAGTTTCCTATATATGTTATCATATAATCTTACATGTTAATATTTTATGTTGTTGACACAATGCTAATTCAATATAACTATTAAAGTTAGAATGAATGTCAATAAACATTCCATCCATATAAATATTACTGAATCTTTATATGCTTTATTTATTAGTTTGCAATTTTGCAAGTAAGCAATCTCTTCTAATGATATTATTTTAATTAAGTGTGTTTTGTTGTTTGTATAATATTATTTTTAATTAATGAAACATTCTTATAATGTTTTATAAATGCCTTTATTGGCCATAGAGACTGGTGTGTGAAATTTTAATAGGCTAAATAATGGTAATACAAGTGCATAAGAAAAGAGTCAAGTTTGTATTCCTTATACTTTAAGGTTGGGTCTGAGTATTAGAGAAAATTGTGTACATCAAAATAGGCTATATACTCCATGCTAAATAAGGGAGTGAGGTTTTTTTTAAGCTGGCAGATAACGATTTGGGTTTACTAGAATGCTAGTCACCTTGTGAATTATGGTTAGTGGAACATTATTTGTGTTAGTTTATAAGTAACACTATTAGAGCCTATTTACTATTTACAGTATTTTAAGTAGCTGATAACCAATTTATTTGTAGTTGATAAAGTAAATGTAATCTCCATAGTAGAATTTCTTATTTTCCATGTCTTTTAAACGGTTGGAAGTTTTGTTTACATCAATGATTTTGGTGCTTTTGCATATTATTTACTAAAAAGCACAAATAAGCCTTATAATGTATTTTAAAATTTGAGCATGTGTATAAACAGTATTTAAAGGACCGTTATATTTTTTACCAAAGAAACTAATCACGGATATTTCATAATTGTATGCAATTGTTAACTTGTATAAATACTAATTTTGAATGATCAAAATATTAAATGACTTCTGCTTCTGTACTAGCAAGACTAGACCCCTGAAAAGTGTAGACAAATTAGACAGCAACACTTTGCACAAGGTTATATTAAGTATTATATTGAGATAGTAAAATACTACCATTACTACCTACTTCATATTTTCTGAAGTATCCAATTCTAATGATAAATGAAAGAATAGCATTTTGTTAAAAAATACTGCTTTGGTACACAGTAGGCTAAATTGTTAACATAATTTGTTAAACCACTGATTTATATAGCTCTATGCTTTAAAAACCTATATGCGCTGCTTAATTGTATATTATGTGGAATAAATAAAAGAGAATATTCTATGGAATTTTATTATTTTTTTTACATTTCCTTAACATGATTTTAATATTTCCACTAAATGATCCATTGCTTGTACGGAAAATTATCTTAAAGCTAGTACGAACAAAGCTTACTTTGACTTTTTAGGTTTAAGGGTGAAGTATAAAATGATAGCTCCAAAGAATGCATAAGTAGCTTTTGCAGTCTGAAAATAGAAAAGATAAATACATTATATTGAATTTAAGAAAATATCTTTGTAAAACTATAGATTACGACTTAATAAAAAAATATTGCTATATAATTTTATATCATTTTAGCTTGGTGGTATTATATATTTTTCAAAATTTGCATATTTAATCAGTACATAACTTACGTTTGCTCTCCCTTTATTTGTTGTGCTATTGAAGTATTTGGACAGACCCTTGAATTGGGATTCGTCTACTGACTCGCCACCAGCCATTCTATAATTATAAAAATTGTTCAGCTTAAAATACAGTTAGCAATAACTTATACATTTCTATAGTTTGAAAGTAAAATCTTTAAATTACCTGTTCTAAGATTTAATTTAAGGAGGCCTTATGTAATTCCAATTCCCAACCTCAAAAAGTCAACTGACAAGTGTAAAGTGACAATGATAAATGCGAATGAACTATTTTGACTTTGACAGATGCAATGGGATGGGATAACCACGACCAGAGGGATAACAATTGACAAAAGTATAATCATTTTCTCACAGAAATTTTATAAAGTACTTAGTATTTTTGTTTTATATGCTGTTAGAATATTAATCTTCTTTAATGTGCCTTTTTGTCTCGTTTAAACATTTTAAAATAAACATAGCTAACGGCCACTAATCCAAGTGTGAATTTTGAAACCTGTAAAAAAATAATAAATAAAATAAATTTTATTTTCTTAGATTTACGTTAGTTACACTCATTATAATGAAACAAATTTTTACGGAGTCCTCCCGTGACCATGGTTGCTGTAAAGTATCCGAAATGTCGGGCTTATAAAAATACAAATAAGCCGCGATAAAATTCGTAAAAATTCGTTTTATTATAAACAATTATTTACGTACATTTGCTCGACCTCTATTTGTTTCGCTGTTAAAATATCGCTTAAAGCCTTTTAAATTGGGATCATCATCTATTCCAGCTGCCATTGTAATAATTTAGGATATTTTGCGGTACCTAAACCTTTAAAATTTAAATTATAAGCGTTTATTTATTTTTATTCGTGTTTTAATTAAAGCGTATACTTTGCAAAAATAGTCGCTATAATAGAGTAATTTGATACTACGGAAATAAATAATACTACGGATGTCAAGTATCATAATATTATATTTTTATTTGTAGCTTATGGATGTTGACCATAGATATATAAAAAGCATAGATAGCGTGTATCTTGGAGGATCTGAGTAGCTAATGCTGTCCTTTATTTTCTTAAGAAGTACATCATAAGTTAAAGAGAGACAGATATGGCTACTCTACTTGGTCTCAAATGGTTCAATGGAGCCATTTCTTTGAACTATATTTTTGACAAATGTCACCAGGATTAGTGTTGTGCAACCTTCATCGTAAGCTTTTGTGGATAAAATATCCTACTAATATTATAAACGCGAAATGTTTGTTACTCTTTCATGGAAAAACTACTGAATGAATTTTAATGATTATTTAAACTATTTAAAACGGGATATTTACCATGTCTCGTGAACATGACATTCGTAGACAATGTCGAAATATCGAGCTCCGCGAAACAATGATAAAAAACATGGTAAATATCCCGTTTTAAATAGTTTAAATAATGAAAATAATCATGTTAATTTAAAATCCTATATAGAATTTTAATGAAACTTTACAATACTATAGCTTATACATCAGAAAAACACATAGGCTATAATTTGTCAATTATAGTTTATTATATACTATTTTTCAATTATAGTTTTTTATATACTATTACTACTTATTGACTACTTATGTTTTGACTTATTTCAAGTGTACAAGTTGTACCTACGTAATAAAGATATTTTTGATTTGATTTGATTGATTGATATATAGTTAATTTGATATTTATGACAGCTTAGCTACATCTATAATAGGGTTAAAGCGAGTAAATTAAAACACGTATGAAGATACCTATATTTTTTTATTTATTAAATGAACACTTGCACATATTATAATACTTTAAACAATACTAGTTTGTTATATTGGTATAACTTTGTATAAATTGGAAGCTCTCTCCGATTTCTTCCGCACATAGAATCTGCAAATGAAAATAAAAAATAAAAACAAAATTAGTCTTGTACTTTTAAAATACCTACATAATCATGGCCTAAGATCTGTTGAAGAGGAGGAATAAATTTAATCCTAGTAATAGAAATAGTAATAGTAATAGAAAGTAAGAAAATCCCAGTAGTTACCACTGGTAACACATGGATTTTTTTTCTCTGCATTATACTGTTCTAGCTAAAAACAATATATTTATTAAAATAAATAAAAATTTCCAATAAAATAAATAATTCGTTGAAATTATTTTTAGTTTAATTCAATTTTATAATTTCATTTATTTAAATAATATATATAAAATAATCCATTGAACCTAAGAATCAATTTCATTTTTTTATTTTATAAAATAACTAGTAGCAACTTTGTCTTCATAGAATAAGTAATTTAAAAACTATCCTATAACCTCTTTGGGGTTTCACTGTCTCTATACAAAATTTTGTTATCGGAGAACGCTGGACCGAATTCTGCCGCAGTCAGGATTTTATAATAGTTGAGAAGAGATAAAAAATAAAATAAAAACATAAAAAAATTGTTGTTGGTAACAACTGTAATAATTTGACAAAAATAAAATGAATTCAATAAATGGTTCACCTGTTGTTCATAATTAGTAGCACTTGAAGTTGTTGCCGTTGAATCATTATCATACTTAGCAATAAGTTTCCTTTTTTTTCTCAATTTCTGCAAAACAAGAAAACCGTTCTGAATATACCTACTAAACACAGAAATGAAAATGAAGGCATTCTTTTAAATTTATGGGTTTGATACCTTTTCTTTTGTCAGCTATCATGTTAAAACTTGTTTAAAACAATAAAAAAGGGATCTCCAAGAGTTCCTTGTTTTGTTTTTCAGAAAAGCAGTATATTTATCTTCAGAATATAGATTCATCAAAGCTGACATGAACTCAATAAACAATATAATACGTCAATGTTGCATATTATCTGTTTGATTAAATCACACTAGCTTAGCCAAATAAGTATTAGAAGTACTAGCACTTTTGTGCATTAGACTTGTATAATCTGAACATGTACACTTACGAGTTGATATGATAGGGGATGATTAACAAATATTGTTGGCACTGCATGCAAATGGAGAGTTTTTCGGGTGTATCCCTGACGAAAGCAAGATTCTTCAAAATGTGCAGAGCATATCCTTGATTGATGACAGAGTATTGTGTGGGACTCCATTCCTCGCCTCTGTTTATATTTTTGATCCATTCTTCTCTTATAGAAATAGGAGTCAGTCGAAAACCTATTTATAATAAAAAATATCAGTAAAAGCCAGTGAATTTGGCACCAGCAAGTAATTAACTAGCCAGCATAGAGCTACACGATCCATAAAAATTACAAGGACAAACTCGCTGCAGGCAGATTCACTTATAAGCTTATCCTACCATAGCCTTTCTAAATTAAATATCGAACGTTATCGATATTTCATGTTACTAGTCGTACAACACTATCTGGTATGTAAAGTGTCAAAATATCAGATTGTGTTATTTATAATTAGAATTATTATGTAATGATGATGCATATACGCAAAAATAAATGCATAAAATAATACATACTTTTACAATGATCAAAATTCAATAAGATCTACAGGTATTTCATACCTTAATAAACATTAAATTAACAATATATGTCTTTAAGCTTACCGGTGGAATGATACATTTGAATCATTTTCACTTAGTACACCCATTTGGTGAGAATACCCTGGTACCACACACGCCACATTTCTTGTTAATTACGTAAATATAACTAAAAGTTCACTTTTAATACAAAAAACCACAAATTATTAGCAAAACACAAAAGCTTGTTTGGTATCCAGCTGGCTACCAACTAATATGGCCGCCGAGGCAATGTGGGGCGCATGGCCTGAAGATAGAGCTGAAGACATATTGCTATCTCGTTTCAACACAGGTAGTTTGACGTTAGAGTAAAGAGCGTATTAGTTATGAAATTTGTTCAACTTATTATCCTCTATCTAAGCTTTTTATATATCTATGATGTTGACAATATTCATATTAAAAAAAAAAACAATTTTAATGTAACGTCTGAATAGTAATTATGAGACTGAAATAGTTGGCCGATTTTCAAACCTACCCGATATGCATACAAAATTTTATAAAAATCGGTCAAGACGTTTCAGAGGAGTATGGGAACGAACATTGTGACACGAGAATTTTAGATATTATTTGTTGGGATTTATATATTTTGTTAATAAAAATAAAGAAATGAATAGTATAAGAGCGAAAACTTTAGATCAATACTGACCTAACGATAAAGAATGCAAAATTTTAAAGATTAATGAATTTTCGTTTAAATAAGGTGCTGAGATGCCAATTTCTCAAAATAAAATAAAAATATTTACCAAAAAACTATACCTTACAAAAATTTTGGTGGACCTATACCATGGATGTAGTATAATAACAGGATGGCTTACTCGGAAAAAATGTATTTACGAAAGTGAACACTAACTCAACGCATTAAGTATTATATTCTAATGGGCATTACACAGATGCTGATCCGAGCCGAGCGGGATAGCAATATGTAGGGAGCATAGATATATAAAAAGCATAGATAGCGTGTATCTTGGAGGATCTGAGTAGCTAATGCTGTCCTTTATTTTCTTAAGAAGTACATCATAAGTTAAAGAGAGACAGATATGGCTACTCTACTTGGTCTCAAATGGTTCAATGGAGCCATTTCTTTGAACTATATTTTTGACAAATGTCACCAGGATTAGTGTTGTGCAACCTTCATCGTAAGCTTTTGTGGATAAAATATCCTACTAATATTATAAACGCGAAATGTTTGTTACTCTTTCATGGAAAAACTACTGAATGAATTTTAATGATTATTTAAACTATTTAAAACGGGATATTTACCATGTCTCGTGAACATGACATTCGTAGACAATGTCGAAATATCGAGCTCCGCGAAACAATGATAAAAAACATGGTAAATATCCCGTTTTAAATAGTTTAAATAATGAAAATAATCATGTTAATTTAAAATCCTATATAGAATTTTAATGAAACTTTACAATACTATAGCTTATACATCAGAAAAACACATAGGCTATAATTTGTCAATTATAGTTTATTATATACTATTTTTCAATTATAGTTTTTTATATACTATTACTACTTATTGACTACTTATGTTTTGACTTATTTCAAGTGTACAAGTTGTACCTACGTAATAAAGATATTTTTGATTTGATTTGATTGATTGATATATAGTTAATTTGATATTTATGACAGCTTAGCTACATCTATAATAGGGTTAAAGCGAGTAAATTAAAACACGTATGAAGATACCTATATTTTTTTATTTATTAAATGAACACTTGCACATATTATAATACTTTAAACAATACTAGTTTGTTATATTGGTATAACTTTGTATAAATTGGAAGCTCTCTCCGATTTCTTCCGCACATAGAATCTGCAAATGAAAATAAAAAATAAAAACAAAATTAGTCTTGTACTTTTAAAATACCTACATAATCATGGCCTAAGATCTGTTGAAGAGGAGGAATAAATTTAATCCTAGTAATAGAAATAGTAATAGTAATAGAAAGTAAGAAAATCCCAGTAGTTACCACTGGTAACACATGGATTTTTTTTCTCTGCATTATACTGTTCTAGCTAAAAACAATATATTTATTAAAATAAATAAAAATTTCCAATAAAATAAATAATTCGTTGAAATTATTTTTAGTTTAATTCAATTTTATAATTTCATTTATTTAAATAATATATATAAAATAATCCATTGAACCTAAGAATCAATTTCATTTTTTTATTTTATAAAATAACTAGTAGCAACTTTGTCTTCATAGAATAAGTAATTTAAAAACTATCCTATAACCTCTTTGGGGTTTCACTGTCTCTATACAAAATTTTGTTATCGGAGAACGCTGGACCGAATTCTGCCGCAGTCAGGATTTTATAATAGTTGAGAAGAGATAAAAAATAAAATAAAAACATAAAAAAATTGTTGTTGGTAACAACTGTAATAATTTGACAAAAATAAAATGAATTCAATAAATGGTTCACCTGTTGTTCATAATTAGTAGCACTTGAAGTTGTTGCCGTTGAATCATTATCATACTTAGCAATAAGTTTCCTTTTTTTTCTCAATTTCTGCAAAACAAGAAAACCGTTCTGAATATACCTACTAAACACAGAAATGAAAATGAAGGCATTCTTTTAAATTTATGGGTTTGATACCTTTTCTTTTGTCAGCTATCATGTTAAAACTTGTTTAAAACAATAAAAAAGGGATCTCCAAGAGTTCCTTGTTTTGTTTTTCAGAAAAGCAGTATATTTATCTTCAGAATATAGATTCATCAAAGCTGACATGAACTCAATAAACAATATAATACGTCAATGTTGCATATTATCTGTTTGATTAAATCACACTAGCTTAGCCAAATAAGTATTAGAAGTACTAGCACTTTTGTGCATTAGACTTGTATAATCTGAACATGTACACTTACGAGTTGATATGATAGGGGATGATTAACAAATATTGTTGGCACTGCATGCAAATGGAGAGTTTTTCGGGTGTATCCCTGACGAAAGCAAGATTCTTCAAAATGTGCAGAGCATATCCTTGATTGATGACAGAGTATTGTGTGGGACTCCATTCCTCGCCTCTGTTTATATTTTTGATCCATTCTTCTCTTATAGAAATAGGAGTCAGTCGAAAACCTATTTATAATAAAAAATATCAGTAAAAGCCAGTGAATTTGGCACCAGCAAGTAATTAACTAGCCAGCATAGAGCTACACGATCCATAAAAATTACAAGGACAAACTCGCTGCAGGCAGATTCACTTATAAGCTTATCCTACCATAGCCTTTCTAAATTAAATATCGAACGTTATCGATATTTCATGTTACTAGTCGTACAACACTATCTGGTATGTAAAGTGTCAAAATATCAGATTGTGTTATTTATAATTAGAATTATTATGTAATGATGATGCATATACGCAAAAATAAATGCATAAAATAATACATACTTTTACAATGATCAAAATTCAATAAGATCTACAGGTATTTCATACCTTAATAAACATTAAATTAACAATATATGTCTTTAAGCTTACCGGTGGAATGATACATTTGAATCATTTTCACTTAGTACACCCATTTGGTGAGAATACCCTGGTACCACACACGCCACATTTCTTGTTAATTACGTAAATATAACTAAAAGTTCACTTTTAATACAAAAAACCACAAATTATTAGCAAAACACAAAAGCTTGTTTGGTATCCAGCTGGCTACCAACTAATATGGCCGCCGAGGCAATGTGGGGCGCATGGCCTGAAGATAGAGCTGAAGACATATTGCTATCTCGTTTCAACACAGGTAGTTTGACGTTAGAGTAAAGAGCGTATTAGTTATGAAATTTGTTCAACTTATTATCCTCTATCTAAGCTTTTTATATATCTATGGTAGGGAGTGTGTCTCGTTCTTTTATCTTGCCAGCTTAAAAATGTATTTTATTTAAAATTTTGGCTGATCAAAAATTTCATCGAAAAAAATTATCTTTTTAATATTATTTTGACAATTGTATGTCAGGAAATTGTAATTGAATTTATTTATTTAAATATATTTCCAATTCAAAAAGAAAACATAAATTATTATTTTGCTTATTTCTTTTATTTCTTATGGTAGCCCAGTTAAGTGTCATCTTGACATTTTGTATTGTAATGGTTGCTATGGTTACTTATATAACATAATTAGTAAATCAAACTACTATGGTGACCATGATTTTTTGGAACGAAGTTCCTTACGGCAGGCTTGGAGGGGAATAATAGCAATCCGAAAAGCAATGGTCAGAACGTGAGACAGAGTGACTCCGTACTAAACTTCCCACGTTCCTAATTATTTTAATCAGTTTGAATCCATGGCATCTTTAATTGTTTTGTAATCTTAATTCAAGAATGCGTTATAATGAGAGTAAACCTAAGATTTGCAGTTAATATTTTGGGATGATAATGATAACTCGACCACCTGATGACGGATTCCTGTCAAGTCTGTAGTATGGAAGTATTTGTATTATGTATTTCGTAATCCATCTACTATTCTTCAGATTTTAACCATTGCTAATGTTGGTATTTTCGTTTATAAGTAAGTATAATACTTGTGTCAGATTTTTCAAGCACCCTAAATGCATTCAAGCTAACTTGCGATATCTGCCGGGGCTAAACGCGCCTTTTGAAGAACTTAAAAACTCGAGATTTATAATATTATGGCAGACGTGGTAAACTCATGCAGCTTAAAACTGCATACATCAAGTATGTACTAGTAGGATATAAAACCTTACAAAAAAAACCAATAAAAAAAATTAAAATTAAATAAAAATTTTCAATACCCATTTCCTGACAGTTTGAATTTTTGAAAGACATTTGTCCCACCTGTCAAAATCTTATTGTCATCTTATAAGAAAGGGACACACTCCCTAACACTGGCTATCTCTGTCGGCTCGTTTTTCTGTTACGAGTGCTCGATCCTGTTATATATTATTACGTCCATTACCTATACAGACCAAACGTAGACCTATCGATTAAGGTCATTTTGATTTCATCATTCGATGGCGTGCTTACTTTGCGTAGGTAAAAAAATTGTTAAAAATAGAAAAACGATCGGACAAATAAAAATATTGATCGGACATTGAATAAAAAATAATTATTGAACAAATGAACAACAGAACTAATCGATTTTAACCGAAAGTGCTAACTTAAAACTAAGTTGAATTTTTTTTATTTTATATATTAATTATCACAAAAAAAACACACTGACATTGACGGACAAACTGCGGACAATCGAATTAATTAAACAAACATTACAAAAGTGCATAATATCGTGGTGCTAACTCATTAGACAAGTCCTTTCCCGCCGTTATAAATTTGAATGGACGTAATAATATATAACAGGACCGCGAACTCGTAACAGAAAAACGAGCCGACAGAGATAGCCAGTGTTTAGGGATCTTATTGTCACCTTATAAGAAAGGGACAACCCTTTCTTATAAGGTGACAATAAGATTTTGACATGTGGGACAAATTCAAATTTGTCTTACAAAAATTGAAAATTTTAATTGTAGTAAGGTTGATATTCTACCAGTACATACTTAATGTATGCAATTTTAAGCGGTGCATGAATTTACCACGACTGCCATAATATTATAAATCTCGAGTTTTTAAGTTCTTCAAAAGGCGCGTTTAGCCCCGGCAGATATCGCAAGCTAGCTTAGATGCATATAGGGTGCTTGAAAAATCTGACACAAGTATTATACTTACAAACGAAAATACCAACATTAGCAATGGATAAAATTTGAAGAATAGTAGATGGATTACGAAATATATAATACAAATACTTCCAGGTATAATATACTTGACGGGAATCCGTCATCAGGTGGTCGAGATATCTTTATCATCCCAAAATATTAACTGCAAATCTTAGGTTTACTCTCATAATAACTCATTCTTGAATTAAGATTACAAAACAACTAAAGATGCCATGGATTCAAACTGATTAAAATAAGTAGGAACGTGGGAAGTTTAGTAAGGTGTCACTCTGTCTCACGTTCTGACCATTGCTTTTCGCATTGCTATTATTCCCCTCCAAGCCTGCCGTAAGGAACTTTGTTCCAAAAAATCATGGTCACCATAGTAGTTTGATTTACTAATTATGTTATTTAAGTAACCATAGCAAATGGACGTAATAATATATAACAGGACCGCGAACTCGTAACAGAAAAACGAGCCGACAGAGATAGCCAGTGTTAAGGAGTGTGTCCGTTTCTTATAAGGTGACAATAAGATTTTGACATGTGGTACAAATTCAAATTTGTCTTACAAAAATTGAAAATTTTAATTGCAGTAATGTTGATATTCTACCAGTACATACTTGATGTATGCAATTTTAAGCGCTGCATGAGTTTACCACGACTGCCATAATATTATAAATCTCGAGTTTTTAAGTTCTTCAAAAGGCGCGTTTAGCCCCGGCAGATATCGCAATCTAGCTTAGATGCATTTAGGGTGCTTGAAAATTCTGACACAAGTATTATACTTACAAACGAAAATAACAACATTAGCAATGGTTAAAATCTGAAGAATAGTAGATGAATTACGAAATATATAATACTAATACTTCCAGGTATAATATACTTGACGGGAATCCGTCATCAGGTGGTCGAGATATCATTATCATCCCAAAATATTAACTGCAAATCTTAGGTTTACTCTCATAATAACGCATTGTTGAATTAAGATTACAAAACAACTAAAGATGCCATGGATTCAAACTGATTAAAATAAGTAGGAACGTGGGAAGTTTAGTACGGAGTCACTCTGTCTCACGTTCTGACCATTGCTTTTCGGATTGCTATTATTCCCCTCCAAGCCTGCCGTAAGGAACTTCGTTCCAAAAAATCATGGTCACCATAGTAGTTTGATTTACTAATTATGTTATTTAAGTAACCATAGCAACCATTACAATACAAAATGTCAAGATGACACTTAACTGGGCTACCATAAGAAATAAAAGAAATAAGCAAAATAATAATTTATGTTTTCTTTTTGAATTGGAAATATATTTAAATAAATAAATTCAATTACAATTTCCTGACATACAATTGTCAAAATAATATTAAAAAGATAATTTTTTTCGATGAAATTTTTGATCAGCCAAAATTTTAAATAAAATACATTTTTAAGCTGGCAAGATAAAAGAACGAGACACACTCCTAACATATTGCTATCCCGCTCGGCTCGGATCAGCATCTGTGTAATGCCCATTAGAATATAATACTTAATGCGTTGAGTTAGTGTTCACTTTCGTAAATACATTTTTTCCGAGTAAGCCATCCTGTTATTATACTACATCCATGCCATAGCAACCATTACAATACAAAATGTCAAGATGACACTTAACTGGGCTACCATAAGAAATAAAAGAAATAAGCAACATAATAATTTATGTTTTCTTTTTGAATTGGAAATATATTTAACTAAATAAATTTAATTACAATTTCTTGACATACAATTGTCAAAATAATATTAAAAAGACAATTTTTTTCGATGAAATTTTTGATCAGCCAAAATTTTTAATAAAATACATTTTTAAGCTGGCAAGATAAAAGAACGAGACCCACTCCTAACATATTGCTATCCCGCTCGGCTCGGATCAGCATCTGTGTAATGCCCATTAGAATATAATACTTAATGCGTTGAATTAATGTTCACTTTCGTAAATACATTTTTTCCGAGTGCGCCATCCTGTTATTATATCCATGTAAATTTGTCACTGTCAGGTACCCCTTTTTTTTCTTTGTTCCTATCTGAATCGGCTAAGACCAGAGGCCATGCTACCATGTCTAACGTAAACTACATATTTTAGTCTATGTGAATAAATGGCGGAAACGCCTAGGAGGGGGCTTCGGCCCTACGTCACCATCAATTAATTATAACCTCCAAATCCATCCATCCCGAAACAGTCCGCCACAATATTTGCAAACCAATCGCATTATAATACATGGATCAAGTTTTGAAGACAAACACTTTAGTAACCACGAGAACAGTCACTATATAACACCGCCAAAACAGTCCCATACAGAAAACAGCCCCAGAACGCCGCGTTTTGGAAGACGAATGAAGATCTTAGTGCCGGTCTGCGTTAGATGCAGATTGGACGTCTTGGCATTCATTGAGAAAGGCCTATACTTTCAATATATATATATATATATATATATATATATATATATATATATCAAAATTGATATTTATATTTAAATGTAAAATAATGTTTTAAATGTAAAAAATCTTACATCTAGTTATAGTCTAAATACACACACACGACACGACATTAACTAATCATAGCCGTTGACGCGGCTTGTAACTTAGGTTTATGACACCCACTCGACCCCCTATTTTTCGGAAGAAAATTCCTTGTTTGTTATTATACTATTGTTAAGTATCCATTTATACCATGTGTCAAGTTAATTCGACTGATAAAATTAATACCCTTCTTTTTTCTTCTGGTTAGTAAAATGGATTTAAGACTCAAATTGATTTGAT
This sequence comes from Lycaena phlaeas, assembly GCA_905333005.2. Taxonomy (NCBI): domain Eukaryota; kingdom Metazoa; phylum Arthropoda; class Insecta; order Lepidoptera; family Lycaenidae; genus Lycaena; species Lycaena phlaeas. The sequence continues at coordinate 4,503,524 of HG995170.1, read as the reverse complement.
TGATTGATACTCAAAAGATAGATATCGTTGATTTTTAATTTATTTGAAAACTTTGAATATCAATAATAAATGAATGAGTTTAATTTTACTTCCCTGTCTTCAAATTATCAGACATACAAATTATTTCGATTCAACTATTACGAAAAAAACATATCAGTGTATTAAATTTGTATGTACTTAATTTTGAAAATATTAAAAATAAAAAAATATCTGATATTCAAACGAAACACTATCGGTCTCTAAGCACTTACAATAATCAAATTAAAATGCGACAACCCCGACTGACGTGTCCCAAGCGAGTGTATAGCAGCTTGGGCTCGCTACCGCGCCTCTCTCACCCCGCACGCCCCGCACGATTGCTCTGACTAGACGTGTTCGTTGGACCACTGTATGAATTTATTTACACTGTGATATTATGAAGTTAGCGTAAATGGCTAGCGTAAGTAGCGCCATCTGATGTGGATTTATTGTTGGGATTTATACTGGATATTTTTTTGTATCAAGTCAAAATTATAAAGAAAAGTTTTAATAAAATAAAAAATTGACTTTTATTTGTTAAACATTGCTGAATTTATAAAATTTTATTTAAAGTACTAAAAATACAAGATTATATAAAATAATTGCTTTATGACTTTTTTCATTAACACTCTTTAAAAACATTTTTTCGCTCTATATTATTAAATACAAATAAGTAGTCAATACTGTTTTCAATAAAAATATTAAAAGTCTTATAAAAACATTCCAAAAATACTGGGTAACGTATTAATTTTGGACCAATTAAATCTATGATATAAACTCTAAATTGATGTCACTTACTAAATCTGTTATATTTTTATCGTATTTCCAAAAGAAGAGACTAGTATCAAATACAATAGGTAAATGTTAGTAGTCTATAAAATAATACATTCTAAAACAATCAGATAAAAGTAAAGATTGATTAATTATCACTTACTCAAAATGTCAAAAAAATATATTTAAAGAAAAATAATTCAAACAACCCACGTCACATTAAAAGCTTTTGAATACAACATCAATATAAATCATATACCTCAAACAGTTCTGTACATGAGCAATTTGTAAGTATTTTATCTTTATTATTACTTGTCCCCATATTCTGGGTTACCAGTTGACTCAAATATATTTAGAACTTCTCTTCAATATTTTGACAAGGATAAAATGAAAAAAGGAAATGGAGGAACCCATATACCAGTAGCATGCCTTGTTACATTTCATGTCTCACTATTTTCAAATTTCATTCCATATTCTTTGTAACACATCTGGCAACTCTGTCACTTATATTTTCTTGCTCGAGTAAAACCTTAACATTAAGTATAACACTAAAGCATGCCAGCACAAATTTGCTGTATAGCTATATACAAATTATTTGCTATGTACAAATCAACAATTTCCCAAATATTAGGAAACGATGAATACTGCACTCTTAATTAATATGCGCTTTATAGGAATAAATCACAGCTGAGATAGGACCGTCTATCATATAATATGAATGTTTTAATTATATATCTTAGGGATAATATTGCACCAGTCCCTAATTATACATTATAATCTGTTTATTTGGTCCTGAATGCATCTTAATGAGATCTTTAGACACCTATTTAGTACAAGTCTTCCTCCCAATCTTCTTTCTCTCTTTCTGAAAGTGATACTGCAGGTCTTGACAGTTGTTTCAACTCCTCATATGCTCGTGGTGGAATAGGGTTGTCAGAGAGATCTATGTACTCAAGAGCTCGTGATCTTGCTATTCTATCAACATCAACTTCTGTAATTAGATAAAATATCTATTATAAATATTTATTATATTTAATAGTTTTCTATAAACAATGTTATTGGTGATGATATCTATCAATTATAATCAAATAGCATATTAAATTAAATATGATAAATTATTGCAACTGGTATCTATACACATTTATAATTTTAATTACATGTACAATTTTTAATTACCTTTAACTATTAAAAAAAAAAGGAATTAAGTACCAATAATTTGATTGTGGTGTGCAAGAAGAGTGTGCAGGCTCGGACACTGGCAAGCAATATGCGGCAGGGCTACAAATGTATTGTGTGAAATGTCCAGACGTTGGAGACACGCCAAAGTGCAAAGTTCATCTGGCAATTTGGCCATTTGGTTGTTTGACAGGTTTAAGTCTGAAATAACAAAATAAATGCATAAAGAATGATTATATTTTTACAAGTTACATTTTAATTACACTTGTTTTTGCCAAGCAATTTTTATCTAGACATAAGTGAAAATTACTTATACCTATTTCTTGTAAGTATATTTGAAATTAAAGTTAAAAATAATTGAATATTTCTTACTTTATTTTGTCCTAATTTATTTATTTTTAGTACATCATATAAGATAATAAGTAATAACCATTAGGCTTTCTCCTAGGCCAGAGAGTGTTATCCCAAGTATCTTCATCATCATTATCATCAGCTTTTTATCCATCCACTGCTGAACATAGAAATCCCAAGCATAGGTAAGTTAAATATTAATAAAATATTCTGTTTGAGAATGAATATAAGTGGAATATGGAAACTAAGGCCCCATTAAAATTAGCCCCTATTTAGATAAACGTAAAGTCTGAAAAATAGTTCCTATCTTTTTAGAGAATTATTTTCTTACCTGTAATTAAACTGAATTTCACAGTAAACTTAGGGGGAATTTTTGTGATTACATTTCCACTTAAATCACAGCTTTTTAGTTCAGTGTGCCTCATAAGATGGTAGACTGCATCAGGTACTTGCATGAGCTGGCATTCAGAGAGATCTGCAAGAATAATAATAAACACATAAACAAGCAAAACAAATTAACACATTTAAATATTAAATAATCTTTTTTACTATATTTTGCGCGTTACCAAAAAACCAAATTGAATTTCGTACGTGGTAATTCTTAATATAAAAAAATATTTATATACCAAGTGTTTGTGTCTCTTGAGCATCTTCACATCTTAATATTACTCGGGTAACAGCTGAAGCCATTTTTAAATATAGTTTATTTACTACTTAAGTTTAGAAACTGTTAGAATTGGAGTTAAGCGACCAATGACTAATGTAATGCTATATATTAGAGCGTGTCAGGTTTCAAATATCTATTTTCACTGAATGACTGGCAGCTGATTCTATTTTTATTGTATAATGCATAATTACATAAGAATGAAATAGAAATGTAGTTTAAACTAATAACAGTGAAAGATGAAAAGGTACAATGAATTTAACTTTAAATTACATATTTTATGGATGATTAATATAATATCTAATTCTAATTCTATTTGCTATTTTCAATTTTTAAAGTTGTCAAATTGTAATTTGTCAAAAGTCAAATGACAACTTTAAGTTTTTTCCGTTCCTATTGAAACCGGCTAATACCAGAGGCCATACTGCCAAGACGTAAGCTTAAGTATTTACTACTACGTAAGTATTTACTCTGTAATTTGTAAAATAAATAAACTACCACTTTCCTATACATCCAAAATAGTAGAGTGATAGTTAATAGTAAATATAACCATAATGTTCGCAAATCAATTTCATTACATTATATCGATCAGATTTTAAAACAAATACTAAAGAAAACCGCTAGAGAACGCATCTTCGCAGAAGTACATGTTGCAGTGTCGCCATTTGAAGGTCCATAATTCGTATCAGTTCAGAATTACCATGATTGACAGTTAATTGGATATTTTATGCGATCTTCGGTGGTGGAATTCTGCTGCTGGTATTGAATGCCAAGTGCCAGTGCCAAAGAATTAAACCGATTTGAGAGAACGTTATTATCGGCGATTAGAGCTGTCCTACCTTGATCGCGGTCAAAATAATGTAAAAAAGCGTGCTTCAGCTCAGAGGTGAAAACGGTATCCCAAGTGAGGCCGGATTTGCGCCTTGTATAATTATGGGTGACTCCCATTGACTTATTTTCGAGAGATATTAGGATGGCCAGTGTATAGAGCACCTTTGAAGTATAGATTGATATGCAGAAGAAACAAAGTAGGGGATCGTACCTAGCCCTGCGGATCACCAACATTAACAGACATGAGCCTTGAGGTCCAACATGCACTACCGTCAACGACCTAAGATCTTGATGTCCATGTTTGTTAAAAAGCCTCGTGATCCACTTACATAATTACTCGTAGTTTTGCTGGAATGCCACACCCGAACGCAGGCTTCTGTTATGTTCAAACTAACCCCAAGCAGTAAAGATTTGCTCTCAACTGCTTCCACACCTCGCCCTTAAGGATATTCGAAGAACATGAACATGAATTCGTTTAATGAACTTTGACATTGTGTTAAATCATATTATATGCTAGATCTCTGAATGCCAATTGCTAAGAAAACTTGCATTCGTCAAGTATTCATGTAAAGAATTAAGAACCTTAACTCCAGTAGTTGATGACAACGTAATGAGTGTGATGGTATTCACCATTGATAAAACATTGGTACTTTAAGAATTAATGATAATATTTTTATTAATTAAAGGAAGTGTTATCGAGCAGTGACCTCAGTGTAGTTTATCCATATACGGCTTAAATGCGTGCGTTGTGAAAGGTTAACAGGTATAGCGACTGCAGTTATTATTTATATCAATCTAAGCAGTCGAGTAAGTTTTGATGATCCACCAGTAATGATCCCGTTTTCTGTGAGCAGACTAGAATCTAATCTGATTTGTGCATGCATAAAACGGCTCTCAAAGATTATGATGTTCTTTCAACTTGGTCTATGCCATCATGCCTGATAAGGTATTACTTTTTGAATATGTTTAAGGTTTGGCGAATCTATTCATTTAGATTTGATAGTATTATGATTTCACAATTTCCACAATAAACACTTATGGATCATATTTTAACATCCTCCTTAGGATATATCTTAAAACGAGCAGATTTGACTGTATACGGCGGTGCACAGGCACAGGGCGTAGACACCGGGGGACAGAATGGCCAGACCAGGCAGGACTATTATTTATTTCGGTTTGTTAAGGGCGCAGTTATAGAAGCTCGCACAGGGTGCAAAAAAGGCTACTCTATTTTTGAACCTCATTAGCCCATTGATAATATCTAAACAATATATTATATCGATATGAAATAGAACTAAGAGTAGCTAATAGTAGAATCGGGATAAAAAAAAATAATCAATCTAAATTCTAAAACCTCGGTATGTTACGAAAATACTATAGGACGGAATGGATAAATTGCTTTGTATCACGCAGTAATGTGACTAAAGTGTCTTCCGCAAGGTTAGCACATCCATTGTATGGAAGCCGACTCTTCCGTATGCGTATATGGACAGTGATTGGAATGAGGAAAAAAAAACGCTTTTATTTGATTGACGTTAGTTATCTAATTAATCCTGTATATTATATAAATTGTGTTTTTTTGCAAACAATTACTGCAATACATACATCATGATGTCTGAAATATCAATCAAAGTGATGAAGTAGAGAGAGAGCTAAAGCTAGTTTCTGTTCATTTTATAGTACACGTGATAATACATGATAATAATAAGCTGAATATCCTCAGACGAGCACCAATAAGTAGCTGATTTTCAGAAATTATGGTATCCATACCGTGAGACAAGATTTAACAAATAGTCTCAGTCATAAAAAAAATATTTTCTATTTAGGCTAAAGTAATTTTGCGGTTTTGTTTGACGCATCTTATTAATGGTGTAAGCAAATAATAACATCGTAATCATGACATTTTAATAAATACAATTATATACAAAAGATAATTCGTAGTTGGCCTCCTTTTTAGGCTTATTGCACGCACACAAAGCGTGCATAAACCAAGCGCGCACGCAGTCTACGGCGCAAAACGTTCCAAATGTTCCCTAAATACTGCTTAGAGTTATGGCTGGCTGGTGCCAAGAAAATTCATGTACAAATATAAGATTTATACGAGATTACCGTTAACGCCAAAAGGAAAACTGGTATTATATTAATACTCGACTTTGCTATGAAATACAGAATTTGTGTGTTTTAGTAGGAAACTTAGCCTAATGTTTATGAATTACTTAATTTATTTGACATATTTTGCCCGGAATATATTATATACTTATAAAGAAAACTTGTGGATCTGCAATAATGTACTACGTATACTTTATGAGATATTATATAGTAAAAAGGTTCTATAACACGTTATTATGATTTATGGTGATGATAAAAAATTGATAACGTACAACAAAACAAAGTTTTTTTGTAAATTACGGTCTTCCTATTTTTAAACAAAGAAAAAAAAAGAGAGTAGTATAGTAGTAGAAGTATATTCAAATAAAAAATGCGAAAGATGTTAAAATATTTAGTCCATTCTTATATTTTTTTTTACGTTAAAGAGTCGTTTGTTGATTCACAACTAGGCAACTTATTCAGAATGTAAAGAGTTATTCTTTACATTCTGAATATTAGGCATAAACAAAAAAACAACTAGTCTCTGAATTTTTTAATCGTAATGATTCAACATAATATTTTTAAGGACTCGATGCGTGTTAATAGTTAAGACGCGTCCAAGTGTTTATAATAATATAGATAAGGCTGCCAGTCGTAGCTATTTATTGTGAAAATTGTGTCATGTATCTATATTGTGTGCTAGAAAGTTTACTATTATTATTTATTTATTTATTTGGGAAATTAACAGAGTAAATTACAATTTTAAAACAAATTACAATATGAAAAACAAATACCTTTAACGGGCCTTAACCTAATTTCCACTTATAATATAATTACTAAATTATATGAAAATTTTATTAAATTTATATTATGTATCGATATTCCACATAATATATTATTATTTATCACATTCAATGGCCTTAGCCAACGGATTAGAATGGATATCCTACAGATAAAATCAATTTTCGATCACATTACAGCGATGATTGCCATTGCTCTATGTAACAGGTGTGTGGGATGCTGCATCTCGGGAGCATAAAATCATAACGATTTTAACGCTTCATACACATTGTATGTGAAATGTGAACTATTTAAATGCAAATGAATATATTATGGGTTAAATTTGTACACATCCTACTAATCCTAATAATATTTTAAACGCGAAAGTTTGTAAGAATGTATGGATGATGTTTATTACTCTGTCATTTAAAATCTACTCATAGGATTTTAATGAAACTTTACAATAATGCTATAGACTAAATTATATAGACATTATATATACTTTAGTCTATAGTCTAAATTATATCATATATTTTTTTGTCAATACTTAATATAATTTCGTTTATTAGTGGATTGTTAGCTGAGACCTTAGTTAAAAGTAATTGTAACGTCAATTAATTCGTAAACACAATTAATTTGAATTGTAACCTTAATGAAAGGCGATTAGTGAGGGGAAATGGAACAAGGGTTACACAATTTTTACGCTATATCATCGTAAAGTTTACGAAATGCGTGTGCAATTCATTTACGTAATATTGAGATTTATTAACGTTACTCTTGCAAATACCTACGTTGGAAACACTATCTTGTTAAAAATAATTAGACAAGTAATATTAAATTCATTTTTAGGCAGGGTCAGGCATCTAGGAAGGGTTTATATAAATAATTTGAACAGTTATCGTAAGTAGTGAATTGTGTTCACATCACTATTAATTAATGGTATATTTCTTTATGTACCTATTTCGGTGTATTATAATACCAAAAGGTAATTAAAGATTCAGAATCTTGATTACGAAAATAGGTATATTCTATGAGGAAGCAAAGAACATATTTTATTCATACGAGGAAAGGAATTGCCAGAAAACCTTACTTGGCTTAGATTAAAGATAAAAATCTAAATAAAAGATTAAAATAGGGAAAATCAGTATCTAAGCTTTACGATAATTTACGTGTTCCGAATGGTATCTGCGAGCGTCCAAATTAAATCATGCAGATGAAAAGACTACAATTTCTTTATAATCTTGCAAGCATTGATATTAATATGTAGATGTTTTATGTCAATTTTTCAGATAATCATAAAATAATTTAACGGTTTTTCTCATTTTCTTGATATATTTATTAAGGTTTACTAGTTGGAGCGACGATCTGCGCAAGGTGGTTGGCAGCAACTGGATACTCAAAGTTCATGATAGAGAGAAGTGGCGTGCCTTGGGAGAGGCTTATGTCCAGCAGTGGACTGCCGCAGGCTGATGATGTGAGAATTATTAAGGTTAAAACTATGCTTAGCACATTTGCACAAAATCCGAGTTTATAGTTTACAAGCTTTTGTAAAATTGAGCTTGTGTTACAAACATAGGTACTAAATAACAATGAATCTCCAAAATCCACTCAGAACCGCTGTGCAAAATTAGATATTATTTTCTGTGCTGGTTATCATCAGGACAAGGAAATATACAGGATAATAAGGAGGAAAAATATTATGCCGGAAATCTAAAGCCTAAAATTTGATATTAGATTCTGAAACTTGTAGACCTATTACATAATTACGTATTATCAGCCTTTATCCACAGGCTTCGACAACGGCTGATCCAAGGGGGGGGGGTCATGACCCCCCCCCCCCCCTGGGCTGGTTCCAGAACTAAGGTGGACCACTAATTGAACATTAGTCCAGTCAAAAGTCAAGACTTGACCACGACTATGTGACCCCCCCTGGTACCAAAGCTGGATCCACCCTTGGGCTTCGATTAATGAACGCCAAGACGACCGATTCCTTGCCACCGCATCTAACACGGACCGGCCACTGCGCGGAGATCGTCTTATATATGATTACGTATTCTCTATCAAAAGCGGATCGGTAGCACACCTAATATCATGAATTATATTTTAGCGGTGTCGATATATATATATATGTATATCGATTCAAGGAAAAAGGCTAATTTATGAAATTATCTCTTATGCGAGAGGTCCTGGGCTCGATCCTGACTCCCATGTGTGCCTTGAAATGGGTGTTTCTACATTTCTGTGCACCTTAAAAAACACGAGACCATCACCCGCTCACCGGTGAAGGAAAACATCGCGGGGAAACCTGCATGCCCGATAAGATTAAAGTCTTTGAAGGTATGTGAAGTTCAGCAACTCGCATTGGGCAAGCGCATCGCTGAACTATAACCCTATACCATCGACTGATTTCGAGGAGCCCCGTGCCCAGCGGTGGGATATATAAGGGATCAACCCTTTTATTATGTCCTACCGCCGCGCTGGAGACGGGAATTTTACATGCTGTATATCCTACATCATAATAAATCATTATGTCGTACATCTATCTTTATTCATCATACAAATTTTCTACACATTTCGGGATTCAAACACGCAAACGCTGCATTGTGTCAAATAGTCTACAGAGGTGTTAAATAGAATAGAATAAACAGTATTTACACAAAAACAGAAAATGACTATTTTATCAGAGGAATCAATTAGAGAGGCAATTCCACGCAATTCTCTGTTCTATTCTCTCGGCCACGGTTTAAGTGAAATATCTACATAGTGATAAACAAACAAACAAATGATGAAAAGACGAACAACGAATCTTTTAAATCTATATTATGAACAGGATTTTAAATCTATTTAAATACGCGTTCTATTACAGGTTCAAAATTTGTTAAAAAGTTGAAAACAACAGTTAAAAAGTTGAAAATAGCGGAAGACCATTTGATACATTATTTTTTAAATAAACACGTTTCTTATGTAAGACCCCGTCAGCGACTCCCTGAAAAATTTGAAAACCTACACATTGAAAAACACTGTTACGAATGGTAGCTTTCAAGCACTGTATTTACATACTTAAATGGTAGCTTCAAAGTTTAAAATAGTATCAGCTCTATGTTTTGATTTAAATAAACTATTATTATTATTATCAATAATGGTATGGCATGAAAATATTGCAATGTATGATATAAAACAATTAATAATATTGCCTTTATAAAAGAAAAGTAGTTACTGTGCATATGACAAACAGGTTTATTTACTGGACAGAAGGACTTACAGGTTTATGTCTTAAGGAAAACACTCCAAGATATAAATGATAATCGAACCAAGTGAATCATAAACCTGCAGCGTGACTCACTGAAGAAGGTGGCTGTTATTATTAAGAGAGAGTAAAGAACTCATAAAATAATCCTTTCTTCTATCTAGGGCATGTATAACTAATATAAACGTGAAAGATTGTATAGATTTATGGTGTATGTTAGTTGCTTTATTACGCAAAAATAATTGAACGGATTTTGATGCAACTTTACTATAATATAGCTTATTAATCAGAATAACACATAATGGTATCTCCGTATTGAGAAATGATATCAACAACTTGGTATATAAAATCAATTTTTTATTATTGCTTTAAACTCTACATGAAAAATGAAACGTAATTATAATAATATAAATCTGTTTACATGTTTATTTATATGATAGCGATAAGAAGATAACGATAGTTCATACAGATACTTGTTATTTGTGTTTATAATTGTGTTAATGATTAATCATTATATCTACCGTAATAAATATCAAAATAGGCGATCTTCGGCCACTCGTGTCCTACTTCGTCTTACCAGACGGAGACATCAGTCATACTACTACATAATATTACAAATATGAATTTATTCACCTTGGGAATAGGACATTCACTCTTAAGGTTTTTTACATGATATACTGTGTTTTATTTCTGTTGACATAAGTGTTGTTCTTTATTTTAATTTACATCGCATGCGCTTGCATTTCAAACAAGTGTTAATTGTTAGCAGTTTACCTACACTTTTATTGACTATTATTTTGAAAATAATTCAAATGTGCCATTTTTTTCATGTTTCTTGAAATAAAGATACTTTGATTTGATTTGAGTATAACTATCTGTCTATTAGGATTACAAGCCCAGATATCTAATCATTATAGCTAAGAGATCGATAATATCATAACAAAGGACACATGCTAACAAAATCTAATGGTATGTCCTAATATAGGAAACCTATGATAACGCGAGCAATTAAGCAGCGGGTAAGATCTAGTTAGTTTAATATATTATATTAAACGAAAGCATATTATGTACCTATAACTTTTTTCTATTTTTGAATTTGATCATACCTAATAAACTTTTTTTAAGAATTAATTTACGCACCCAATTGACTGTTTTCCTGGGCATCTTCACACCGCCCTACAACCCTGATGATGGCGCGGCCGGCCAGTCTCGTGCAGATCATCATAGCTGCGCCCCTCGGGTCCCTCTCCTCAGCCTCAGCCGGCATCCTCGAGCCGTCGTATTCCGTGGGTGGCCTCATCACTGCACTTGGTTACCACTGCACTCCTATCGAGTCCTAATAACACTTCAAACGACAAGCGCCTGGTTCAACGGCAGCACAGAAATTCGCGCAATACGCCGCGGCTCGCATTTATATCGTCGCCAAAACAAAGGAGCGTGGTGCGTGAATGAGACGGCGATAATAACAAATGCTCTCCCTCGCACCTGCGCAGTTGACGCGCGTTCGCTTTCTCGCGGAAGCACGTGGATTTGAGTGTTTTTCTTTCAACACTCTCGTTTTCGCGCTTTTCGGTGATCTCTATTGTTCTGCGATTTGGTATAGGCTCGGTTCGAGATGAGGTCTGGGATTGAGATTGGACTGGACCTCTGAATATGGTGTAGACTTCAACGTACACTTGTAATATATTATCACATAGTTTGTTCACCGATAAGGAAAATATCGTGAAACCTTTATCTTTAAGAAATGTGCGAATTTCGCCATTTCGCATTGTAAGCCCGGCCGAGTGTAGCTTATTATTCTCCTCGCTTGATTTCGAGGAGGCGTTTGTTGCATTTACATTGATAACGATTGTAAGCGAGTTCAATGTGAAAGGACGAGCTCGAGTTCCAGCCCAGTTGGTGCGCCGTCATGTGAGTGAGGGTATTGTTGCAAACCGTTGCGGAACATTATTACGCTATTGTTACAGTTTTATATGATAGCCGAGCTAGGTGGGGCCACTGGACCGCAGAAGATTCTAGAAGGTAAAAATTCCGTGGCCGAGAAGATTCTAGAAGGTAAAAAATAAAGTAAAAGACAGAAAGATATAAAAGTTGATGGACACCTCAGCCTCATTCATTTTTTGCCTTTGTATAAAAAACTTTCAGTATTGCATTGAATATATTGTGTCCGCTTAAAAATGTACAATATTTATATTCTTTACCTTGTTCGAAATAGATTATTGCAGCGTAGAGTATTCTTTCCGTTTTCCACTATACATAAATAGCTGTAGGTCTGACTTGGTGGCTTACTTTAGGATGGCCCCGTTGTATTTGCTGAATGGGCTGATGATGATGATGATAGAATATCGATAAATACCTACTACGCTGTGATTAAGCTTCGAAACGTTTTCTCTATTAAATTTTAGCCTAAAATACAGTCTTATTACTCTAGATTCGATTGAGGATAAATATATGGAAAAGGCTTTTGATTTTGTGGTCATGACCCCTGTAGAGCCTGTTAAATGAGTCAATATAAAAAAGTATGGAGCATGACTCAACACCTAACCTTTGATGACTAAGTAAACGAGTTTTTAGTTTTTATTTATTTTTAATGGCGTCGAGAAATGTGAATGAAAACTTTCATCTTATAAGTAAAGGCATCGTTATTTTTTATTATTTATAATATATCCTTTCACTACTTGTATTTATGTGGTATAAAAATCGATGTCTATGTATGATATTATGTACTTAACTCAACATTCAACATACTGTTTTTTTTTGTTGGTATAGGCATCTTCTTGGATTTCAAATATAAATTATGTTGACTCAAATATGAAATGTATCGACTTTCCTCAATTAATGGTCATAGTGATTTACCCATTGAGTGAAAGCCAGAGTGAAATTATGGAATTAAATTTGACAGTATACTCCCAATTACATGTTAATGCTTGCAGTGACCGATTTAGGCTTGATGCCGCCCTAGGCCCTGTTTATTTTGCCGCCCTTAATGCTAGAAAAAAGTAAAGTATCAACCCTTATACTATGTCCCACTGCTGGGCCAGGGCGAAATTATTAAGATTTAGTCATTTTTAAAAGCTTTATATGCATGTGATATTCAGTAATGAAACAAAAAGTAAAGAACATCATTCGGTAAAGACTATAATTAATCTTTAAAAAAACATAATCTTATTCATAGACTGAAAAGTAAATAAAAAAAGTGAATTGTTATAGGTATATTCTATAGAGAATTCTTTAAAAAATTAATCCAAACTCATTTTCAAAGGCAGCCTTCTTTACTTTTTTCGTCTCTGAAATTTTGGCGCCCCTCAAATCAGGCCGCCCTAGGCCCGGGCCTCACGGGCCTATACGCAAATCCAGCACTGAATGCTTGTAACAAAATCTCTTGAAAGACTTTAGACAGCATTATTCCTGTAGCTGAGTCAGTTTGATTATGGGCAGCCTTTACTCGGCAAGCTTTCTAAAAAGTTTTATTATTATTAATGACCATAATGAAATATTACTTCTTGTTTATGAGAAAGGCACCTGCAACATAATATTCTTTTTCTTATGCTTATGCGAATTCTACTCATTATAATGAAACAACTTTTACGGATTTTATCGCGGTTTATTGATTTTATGAGCCCGACGTTTCGGATACTTTACAGCAACCATGGTCACGGTAAGTGGAAATATCCGAAACGTCGGGCAAAAAAAAATTAATAAACTGCGATAAAATCTGTAAAAGTTGTTTAATTATAATCTTTTCCTTTTGTTCTTACTCGCATGCATATATTTTATCACTTAAACAATAACTGGTGCTTTGTGATTTGCGTCACTTTTGACGTTCTCGTGTCGTCTCAACGCACTGTTTTTCGTATCTTGGCCAAACAGAGACGCAGATTTTCAACCGAACAACCTTGAACACTTGCCAAGCGGTCCCGTGCTACCATTAAATATATTTATTTAAACTGTTTATAAACAAGGAAACGCATGTATGGAGGATGCTAGCTGTGCAACCGAACTTCTCTTGGCAATAAGATGTAAGAGTAAAAATTCAAAAATAGTATATAAGTTAATGTTTAGAAAAAAAAAGCCAAGAAAACCCTTTTTAGAGTTCCGTAACCAATAGGCTTAGTTAACCCAATCGAAGACCCCGTCGCGTCGCTGCCCTCGTTCCGTCTGTCTAATACAGAGATATTGGTAAAACGTAATAAATAAATTTTATTTTTTATTTTGAGGATAAAATTTATCGATCACGTGTCTGAATACTCAAACGCAACTAAAATTTGGGAGCTTTTTACATTTTGATGACGTATGTATTTAAGGCGTGCTTAGTAGTTTGAGGAGCCCCCAAATATTTAAGTTTTACTTTAAGTGCGTGTCTTAATGATGCACTTTTTGTTTGTTCACTTTTTGTTTGTTTGTAATCTAAAACTTTCACTCGATGATATTGATGTGATTTTCTTTTGTAGATTGTACAAAAAGCAACAAAAAATAAATTTAATAATTTTGTTAAATAACGAAAATTTTTTGTCTGCCTTATTATAGCCTATATCAACTACGAATTATTTTAATAACAATTAACTGTAAAGCTAATTAGAGTTTTAATAGTTTCTGAGTAAGTACTGAGGAAATTACAAAGAAATACCAAAATTATTTGTGTAGGATTTAGTATACAATATGAAACGTTTAAGATTGGAGGCCACGTTTAGGTAGTCAAAATGTTAGAGACTATCTCTGTGTGGCCGGTCCGTGGTAGATGCGAGTGGCTAGGGATCAGTTGTCTTGGCGTTCATTGAGGGGGGCCTATGTTCAACTGTAGACGGATAGGAGACTGATGATGATGATGATACATACAATATTATGAAACAAAATAAATAATACAATAATGTGATAGACTTGTATTTTACAGTTTAAATGTAGCTAAATGTTCATGTGGCTGTTAACTATTAAATTAATTGAAGCAAGTATCCTCAATATAAGAATTAAGCTCACAATAAAAATAGTTTTCACAATATATTCTAGCGATTCAACTTTCTACCAGCATAGCATAAAAAATAATTTTTCATTATAAAAATGAAATTTTCTTACTCGACCTAATTCCAACGGTTACAAGGTATTTGTACGACTTTAGATTTAAAATATATACTTCTTCCCGTAAATATTTACGACACACTTGTTTTTAAAAACAAACGTAAATCTTTATGTTTGTATAAATCGTGTATATAATTAGAACAAGGACTGAGACTCTTATATTATGTATATTATAATCACATTGTCTAGATACTATTATAATATATTATTAATAATAAAATTGTAGAAACCACGTCCATATAATATCTACAATAAATATTTTTAAAACCAATAAGGGGAATTAATAACTCAAAAAATTATTTGGTATCTTTAGGCAAAAATATAATATTTTTTGAAAAAATGAATAAAAAATAATGAATATTTAAACTGTAATAGTGAAGTTATTTTTCCAGGTGGCCGATTCTTCCACGGATAATCATCATCATCATCAGCCTTTATCCGTCCACTGCTGAACATTGTCTTCCCTTAAATAAATGGCAAGACATCCCTTAACATGCTTATCCAACACGGACCGGCCACTGCACGGAGATCGCCTTCCCACCTGGTTAATGACCGGTCATCACTTCGTCTAAACTCTTTAACCTTATTGGCCCAGCGGCCATCTGTTTTCCTGAGTGTGTGCCCAATACTGCTACTTCATGACGAAGGTCCTATTCCACGAATCCCATAAATGATTATTTTGGAGTTGATGCCTATAATCGCATTTTTTTTTTAATTAATAGACGTCTCTAATGATTTTTTATAAAAAGTTTTCGATTGAAAAATCTTAAATATCTTTATTTTGCCCTTTATATATGACGCACAAAACTTTCCACCGTGGAGCGAGAGCCGACATTTCGCAGAAGTTTTTTTCATCGCGCACGCTAAGGTCAATCCTTTGTGCTATTTCAGGAAAATCTGGACCCGAGCCAATATACTCCATACGGCGTACGCAACACACGGGTCTTTGATCTGATTCCATCCACAAAGGAAACGAGACGAAAAAACCCGAAAAATAAGATTGAAAGTTCATTTGCATTCCTTTTAATCCGTTTGAGAGATTTTACAGTACTTTCTGAGTCAATTTTGAGATTAACATTTATATAGTTTTTTATCTGTGCATAATTTTTTTGTTTTGTTATTTGTTTGATTGTTTATACATTAAAATACGTAAACAATTTTAAGTTATTGAAAATTACGCAGAATTAAAGGAAAATTGTTTTACAACAAACATGGCGTACGAATATAGAACACCACAAATAAATATGACATTTTCCAGACCTTGGTATGGTATCTTAACGGTGTAAAGTATAATGCCGGGATCGACGTGTACATTTATGTATTTATTTTAGTATAAAACAGAAGTTACAAATCAACAGCAAATGAAGTAATAAGAGGACTAAGAAGCGCCTTCTGCATGTGTGCTACCATTCTGCTTGATATCATCGTAAAGCTTTGCTGTGTTTCAGAAAGAAGGGCAAAACAGTACCCAGTGTAATTACTAACATCGAATAATATCATTAAATATGATCATATCAAGATGGGAAACTAGTTTCAACTCGGGTAAACCATACGCCCGCTACAACACCAACCACGGACCACCTTGTTCACTAGAAGAGAGTATCTTTCTTACATATACCGCGTGTACAGTAAGGAAGTATTTTGATGTCTGTGATTCAGTTTAACAGCAAATGCAAATGGAAACCAGCCAACATTGTGTCGAGTCACTGAGTTTGTGGTGATGTCAGGATGACTATCCAGCATTTCTCTATGTGTGATGAATTCCAGTATTGTGCTATTATCGTCTGTATATTAAGGCATACTTTGAAAGAATTGTCAATTCAAAGGTGAGATCAGTGGTTGATGCCTTTTTAGCAAAATGCACATGTATTTCATTTGTAGATATTTATAAAGTTTTTCTTAATGCAATTCATTTGTGTGCCTTTTCTGAGATGTAAAAGTTTCGGTGCCAGCTACACTGCCTGTCCTGAATATTTCATAGTTTTTAAAATAATACGACACTAAACAATCTAAGTTTTGACTGACCAGAAGCTCATTTTTTGGAACGAAGTTCCTTACGGCAGGCTTGGATCAGCTCCAGAAGGGGATAGGGATTTTGCTGCGCGACCGAACTGAAAAAAATGTGATAGGTAAACCGTAAGAAAAAATCGCATACACAAGCGAGTAGTGTATAATACCTTTCTCTTTCTCCCTCTTTCTTTTCGTTCTCTTATCCCTTCTCTTTCATAACTTCGTCCCTACCTGATGTCCCACGACACCACATTTTTCGTCCCGCAACTTATGGTGACGCAATACGCATATAAATATGCAATATATGTGGGTGACTTGCACAGTGCACTGTCATAGTAAACATTGTGTAAAAAGAGTACTTAAACGTCCTCTGTTAGTGTTAGAGATTGTAGAGTAGATACGTCTACATGATATAGAGCGCAATACTCTATTTTAGAGGACGGTTAGCAACCCTAATTGTAATGACATTTTTAATTTGTTATTGAAATATTTTTTTTTCAATATGTAAAACGTTGAAAGATTTAAATTTAGTATAAGTAAAACTAATTTAAACCGTGCCAACTCTCAAAAGAGGGTAATGTTTTTAATTCGAGGTTAGCACGCTAACGGAGGCTGCTCTTACTTAACGGACGCTTTGGTAACATTGTGTCACGACTCACGACTCGAGACGTATTCATATTACATGATTCATGACGTGTTTTCCCCACCATCCTTGGATACTATCGTAATAATTAGTAATCTGATGGGTCAGTTTTAAAGGCGTATATTTATAATTTTAATGAAAACACATAGCCACTTTATTCTAACATAGTCTATCAGAACATTCCAGTCGTAGCCGGGCAGTCCCCCTACTGTAGAGAATCTGGTTTTGTCGGGACCAGTCTGTCGCTAAGGGTTTCCCGTGCTAGCCTGCAGGTCCGGATCCCTCAGATAGCGGCTGAAGGCTCACGCAGCGGTTTAGTGGGGTAGTGCACCCAATGCGAGTCCCCACACACGCCAGCGCGCCTACCCAAGGCCCTGGTATGGATCGAAAAGGATTTCCGCTGCGTCATAAAAAAAAAAGTCTATCAGAACACGTTATAAAATATAATAATAATGTCTATGGACGCTTTATACCACGTTAATCTGGTCTCGTGGTAAATTTCCGAAGAACTTGTGTTACGGGTAACAGATAACGGAAATACATATATTTAATACTTTTATATTTTATATTAATACATATATATAAGATTTTTACTATATAATACACATATTTAATACATATCTATGACCCAGGAACACAGAAACATTTTTGTTCCGTGGCGAGATTCGAACCCGATTCCTCCGGGCTTGAGCGCCAACGCGCTGACCACTGAGCCACAGAGATCGTCAAAATAATTGTCAAAGATTCGATAGAACCTGCTATATCAGTGGCCTACTATACGTGACCATAATAATTTCTGTCACGTTAAGTTTATGTTTGACCATGAATGTAGAGTATCCAAATCGAATTAGTCATGTCGGGAGTGTAAAATGTTGAAAACAAAGAAATAGATAAATAATAAGAACTCAATGGCTGTGTGATAAAATGTGTTGTGCAATTTGATAAACGTTACCACAAACTGAACAAGGTATAAATGAGGTTATGACGTCACTATTACGATACCTACGTCGTCGAGAACTCTACTTCCCTGTAGCATCGGCGCCCTTGTCAGTTTTCTTTTGTATTTATTTATAGCTGTGAGATTTATTTACTAAAAACATAACAAACATAGCAACACCAATTTTATAGATAAACTGGCCGCGCCCTGCGGTTTCATCCGCGTACTTGCTATTGCCGTGATAGAGTGAAACTATTGCAATGAAACAAACCTAAATATTACACAAATTTTGCACAGTTTTTACGTATGAGAATTATTTACATTACTTTTGTACTTTCTAGACGATGCGTGTACAAAAGTTCGGAGAATGTTGGAATTGGATTCCATTAATTATCATTCATGAAGCTGGTTATTTTTTAAAAACGACATCTCCTTTCTATCTCTACTTATTATATGTATCTATATAAAGTTGGCGTTCTTTTGTCCGTTCATTAGGATAGATACATACCGATAATAATGATGATGGTATACTTGAATAGAATGACAACTGACAAAACTTTGTTGAGTGAGTATTTTTTGGACAAACAGTATAAAACAAAACAGTGGTCTCGTTCGCTTGGCAGAATATGCTTAGCCTTTTAGCTTTCTATTGGTACACACGACCAAATATACACTATTGGCAAATACTCACAGGAGCCATTATATAAGAAGAAGAAGGATAGGAACGAAGGAAGAATGTGGTGTACAAATGAAAGTGGAAGATAATGAATAATGAGTTTAATATTATCAGGTAGCGGGTGAGTCTGCGGCGCGCTGTTGTGCGAGTTGTGCTGCCGCGCAGCAGTGCAGCATGAGCGCTGTCAACGCGCAGGCCCGCCCCTCCCCGCCGTCCTCGCCGCTCGCGTCTAGCGCCGACAGCTCTTCACGAACTGCTTGCAGCTGAAAATATGAATCGATTAATAGGGATGTTGACAAATGTTTAAATTGATAGATATGCCATAAGTAAACAGGAAAAAAAGAGTTTTGTTAAGAAATATTATGTCCAATTTTAATAAAAAAAAAATTGTAAAGAAAAAAAGTTTTTAAAATTGTCGCTAAAACGCTCTAAGCTGTCATGTAACCGTGATTACATCACACACCGATAAACAGAGTTCGCGTTATATTATGGTTATATTATGAATTATGACAATTTGTACTTAGTTCTCTGGTCAGTGACGTCATCGATGACGGTGTTTGCAGTCGCGTGATGATGCATGATAAATAATGCATTTAAAATTATTTTTAAGTATAAATTTTAAGACCAATAAGTAGACTTTTAAAATGTTATTTTATGTTTTCAAATACTGTCTTTAATATGTAAAACATAACTTTACGTGAATTTGTAACATGTGTCAACATCCCTATTGCCGGACTGCGTTATGTGCTGCGGCGTCTGCAACGGTAACACCATCCTGCCATTTCCTTTGATGCAAGCTGTTTCGGTAATGTCAGAATAGGCAGGATAGACCACGTATGGATTCTGAATACATGCGACTTGAATTCATAGTTCGTAGCAGACATTGACTTCTTATCACCAATCATTCGAGCTAGTTTGATTATTAAAAAGGCTTCAATATAAAGAGAGTCACTTTGTTAAGGGTCAATGACATTAACCTATACTATGCTATTACACCCAAGTATGTACATCTTGGTAGATGTCCGTGCATAGAATATAAGTTTTCACACTCTTAATATTATTGTCCTCCTACTAATATTGTGAACACGAAAGTTTGTAAGAATGTATGAATCCGGTTGTTACTCTTTTCCGCAAAAATTGAATGAAAAAAGAATGGATTTTGATTTAAAGCACTCACACATATTATATATGCTTAATATTATCCCCGTACTCCCACGGGAATGGGAAGTACGTAGGTAAAATGAAGGGGCTCTTCTGCTAAGCTTATAAATTTACTAATCGGGTATTTATGATGAAATGAAAGATCTTTCTATTTTTTAACGACATCAAAAAACTATATTTTATGCTAATAATGTTATTTATACAAGTTGGTGACCGCAGCTACGCCCGCGTAGAGCTAAGAAGTGGTATAATTATATCCTTGTTAAATTGAGATACAGATAAATCAAATCAATGTTAATCCTATGAACATTATAAAACGTGTGTAAGACATTTCTATACTGAAAGACTGGCGTTCGGCCAGTAGGTACCTACTTATTATGAATTGTGTGCGTTTCTCAATTACGTCGTTTTGACGTTTCAATTGACGTAATGATAAATCACTACTAAATAATCGAAAAATTGCAAACCCTACATGAACTTTGAATTTTTCAGGGATAAAGTGTAGCATATGAACTGCAAGTTTCATTACAATCCGCTTAGTATCAACAGCCAATCTTTCGTATTTATAATATTAGTACAATTATTTGTATATTCCGCCGGAAAGCACGAAAACTACGAAAACGTAGTGCTAGGAAATTTACTAACATAGTTTTTATACTAACAACAATGTATTAATTATTAATATATATGTTAGTCTGTAAGGTATATATCTATGGGCCATAGTGCCTGAAATACATGATTAATTATTAGTACTTAGTACTTTTGGTAAGATAAATCTAATATATAAAATTTTCGTGTCACAGTGTTAGTTACCATTCTCCTCCGAAACGGCCCGACAGATGTTTATGAAATTTTATATGCATATTCAGTAGTTCTGAGAATCGGCCAACATCTATTTTTCATCTCCCTAAATGATAATGAAAGAAAAAAAAAATAAAAAAAACTATTAATAAAATTTTCAATTTAATTTTTTTTATGATTTGGCACAAAAAAATATACACAACCCTTAATTTTCACCCTTCTACGATCAACCCCTATTAACAGCGATATTAGTACTTTTGACAAATAAAGTCTGTCGGGGCAGCTATCTTTGTTTAAATTACAGGGCTGCCAATAACGGAATAGTCAAAATACCCCACTTCCCACCGGCGGTATATACTATCGTCGAGAGTCGAGACTAATCGCGGAATCGAGTTAAACATTTCATAGTTCGTTTGAATTTCATCAGTGTCCTTGAATTTTAACTCCGGATTATTTCACGTTACGCTCTGCTGCCCTGCCCTTGTTTACAACTTCATCAACACTCGTATAAGATTTAGGTATTGCGACACATCTACGCAGAATATAATTTGAAAATTAGAAGGGATTTAGACAGGATTATTTGAGAAAAACAGTATTGGCAAAGAATTCAGACGTACATCTGAATTCTTGTATGTACGTCTGAATGTTGGCTAGTTAGTAAAGGTCAAAGGACAATGGCGAAATATTATTTGATATTTTTTAAGCGTCTAGAAATGTTATGTGAACAAAAACAATTATTTTATTTATTTACATTTTACCAATATATTCTAGTCGAAACTGGATATTGCCCACTGATCGAACAAAATATTATGTTAGAAAAAAATCCCTTTTTAAAATATAATACTAACATAGGGCTAAGGATTACTAACCGATAAATAATAATTACCTCATTCAGGATTTATATTGTCCGAAATAATGACTTATTTATTTATTTGAGAACTTATCACGGGGCTAGGTTAACGCGGTGTGATTATTGTAGGTATGTTTTTTATTTATTATATTTCATTAAGTAACTTTATCCAACCATAAAACTCCACATAGCAAAATCTAAAACCTTCCATAATAAAAGTACGTCATTGACATACCGACATAATAATTTAATGTTTTTACTTCGTGGTATTTCTATCGCTCGACTTCCTGTAGACCTCGCAATATCTTATATAGTGTCGCATGTATTATATAAGTAAAGACCGCTAAAATAATGTAATGTTTCATAAACAAATACAACGCAATGTTAAAAATTAACAGTTTTAATTAGCGTGCAAGATCTGAGATAATAAACGTATTGCAAAAACTTTATGAAATCTGAGCAAGTATTAATTTAAGAAGACTAAGGACTTTCGATTGGAGAGATATGAGTCCAGAACGAAGACTGTGGGCCTTATCAATTTATGTGGGCAGCACTGGCGCAACTAGAGGGTGGCATGTCGGCAAAATGCCACGGGCCCCCAGCTGAAAGCGGCCCCTGGTCGGAGGAGAATTCCAACTCCCAGCATTTATCATTACACATTTAGTAAAAAAAATTGTGTCTTTCCTAGCATCCGATGAATTTGCCACGGGCCCCTAACGGTATAGTTACGTCACTGGTGGGCAGCTTGATAGAGTTTACCTGCTCTATATTTATGTAAAAATTTTGATTTGTGCTGTAAGTGGTACTGCCAGGGAGTGTCTGTTTTCATGTGTTCTGACAGATACAGGAAGATTTTATGGTCATTTGGACGTTGATCACGAGTACCGATCATTTCTTCCCTGCAAAATTTTCCTACCCATTCTTATAGAATATAGAATTATTTAAACTTTGTGAGATTGTGTCAAAGGTCGAAAGAAAGAGTCGAACTTCACTTAGGCATGTCAAAATTTTTCAATGACTTTCACAAATAATACATTTGACAATCAAGATCGCTTAAAGTCGCGGCACGATAAGAAGGCCGTTTGACGTTTGTCCGCTCATGAAGTATCGTAATTTTATTTGATTATTATAATCATATTTGAAAGAGAAAATTGCTGTTCTTTATTGTCAATAGTGACGTTCAGGTAATCATAAAATTTATCGAATTTATAATTTTAGGACACAAAATTTATTGATTTTATTTCTTTACTATATATATATATTAGGGTCCCGCAAACATTTATTTTTTTATTTTTATAAGATTATAATTATTGGAGGACTTGTTTACCACACATTTCTGCATTTCTTTTTCAAAATTTTAGGACACAAAATTTATTGATTCTATTTCTTTATAAACTATATATATTAGGGTCCCGCAAACATTTATTTTTTTATTTTTATAAGATTATAATTACTGGAGGACTTGTTTACCACACATCTCTGTATTTCTTTTTCAAAATGCAAAATTTTTAAAAATAAAATCTAATACGATCGTTACATAGTACGATTAATAGGATCGCTGGCCAACACAACTACTACCTTCAGCAAATTTGAGTCAATGCTCAATGCAAAACCAAGTAGTTTCGACCCGACGTTGCATCGAAAAGTACAAACTGTGAGTGCGCTGCGATAGTGATATCACTACATATTATAAAACAAAGTCGCTTTTTCTGTCCCTATATCCCTTTGTACGCTTAAATCTTAAAAACTACGCAACGGATTTTGATGCGGTTTTCTTTAATGGATGGGAAAATTCAAGAGGAAGGTTTATGTACATAATTTATTAAGTTTTTATATACATTGGCTAAGATATAACAATAAATGTTGGAGGTGTCGGAAAAAAATTGGCCGTCTGGGAGTTTTCAACGAAAACGCTGCCTAAACCCTTTGAGATATATCAAAATAATGTATGGTGGAATTGTGTGTCTTAAATAGGTCTACAAAAAAGTCCGCGATGGCATATGTCTATCTCTTAGGGATATCATACTATATCCATTTAATACTTAAAAAAATGGACAATTATAACGCGATAATTTGAAAGTTATTTACACAAATACGGTATGAATCCTTATCATTTTAAATCAGTTAAATAGCTGGAGCACTTAATGAAGATTATTTTTACCCTTTACATCATGCAAATTAAATGAATACTTTTGAAGATATGGCAATATCAAAATAATACGCAAGAAAATAAATCGTGTTGCCGTGGTTTGAGAGGGCAGTGTAATATGTAATAGTATCCTAAATAGTAAATATGCTTGCAGAAAGTCTGCGAAGGAATATAATGTATATTGGATGGATATAATATGGTATCTTGAATATATTTAAATATATTCAAGATACCATATTATATCCATTTTAATACAAAAACTTAGTCATTATTGAAATGTAAAATGATCGTCATCAAACATGATAAATCCGTAAACCTAAGTTCACGCGGGCGAAGCTGCGGGTAACAGCTAGTAGTTCATATAGTTTTATCAAACCTATTTAATCAGGTACTACTTGAAATAGAAACTTACAGATTTGATTATATTTTTTTCGAGAATAAATTGACATTTACATCACTATTGTAATGTGTCAAAACGGCCATCATATCGTGCCGCGACTTTACTCACTAGTGATGAGAAATATGATATTTGTATTTCTTATAATATGTATGTATATATGTGCGTGTATGAAGTTCAAAAATCTTAATAGGCCAGCGCATAGATGTACAGAATTCATGTCTAGATGTTGCAAATCATTATAAACAGTTTACCATTTCATGTATCTGCGTGGCGGAGAGCTTGGCAGCGAGGTCTGGAGCGGAGTCCCTGGCGGCTGCTAGCAGGGCGTCCGGGGGAAGGGCGCTGCGCAGGGCCGGCTGGATCATGACCCCCACCCCCCCACGGGCCAGCCACGTGGTGCCGCAGCCCGCGAACGGGTTGCCAGACTCAAGCGACTGTTTCCTTGATAACATAAAGACTGATTATCTATATTGTATATCTTGGACAAATATTGATACACGAAAATTTAAATTAAAATCGTGAAAGTTGACTTCAGTTCACCCGTTACTTGCGAGTATTGTGGTATACTCAAGGTCAAATGTAGAATAAATGTGAGTTCTTCTTTCCGTAATTGAGATTGATAGAAATCGAATCCTCCCCCAGTTACGACGAGAAGAGTAACGCCGATTACTTGAATTCATAATAATAAATATCTCTGACATACTTTACGAACTATCCATAGAGTAATAAAGGAAACTCGGTAATGACTGCTGACGTTTGATCCAACGTGCCATTTGCATGTGAAACCCGTAAACGCCCACATTTTCACGGTTATTACCGCTCAGAAAGCGTACTGGTGAAATGCGCAGTCACCTTCATAGCGGTGTTTAGATTTGTGATCGTTGCCCTTTCATAAAAAGTAATATTTAAAATATTTGCGCGATATTTGTGGATCTCTTTAATTATTTTGAAACATCGCGGAGTTTTATATTTAATAATTTTTCTTAATGACTCGAAATTAAAAAAATTAATACATAGTACTTAGTAGTATAAAAAAGTAATCTATTGTCATATACCATTAAATTTTCCGGTTAAGGTTCACAAAATATTATAACTGTGACAAAATGTTGAAAAAGTGATTTTAATTTTTTGATTGAACCAAGAATAAAAGAAGAAGAAAATATACTCCTATCTCTCATGTATAGAAAATTGCAACCACAAATGTTACGGAAAAGAATCCTAAAAATCGAACTATGATAAAAATTCTATTATGAAAAAACTCTTCACAATAATTAGGTCTCTCTGTTAATAATTGGAATTCTAACTGAGGAGCTCTTTTTTTGTTTTTAGATTTATTGATTTCTTCTTGACGTATACAGTGTACATACAAGTTGCTACCTACGAAATAAAGATATTTTGATTTGATTTGACAAATATTTCTAAATACACACATCAGGTGGTCATGTTCATCACAAAAACATTTGTTTTGGGTGAACATCGAAACTACTAGCTTCTGTTTTAGTAACTAACTACTAGACCAACGGGCCAGGCAATGAATCCAAAATCCAATTCATGAATGCGAATAAAAACTGTTAACGTTGTTGTTTCATTATAATCCTATGATAGTTACCTGGGAGTGTGACTCGGTGAGGGCGGGAGAGACCTGGAGGAGGAGTTGCTCTTGGGTGCGTACAGAGAGTGCGCGGAACCTGCGCGCCGGAGACCAGCCACCAGCGCGCTCATAGCACCGCTACCTTCAACCAAACCAAGATTAACCGCCGATGAACAGTGAGACAACATTCTAGATCTATATGGGTTGGCTCTTTAAGATACTAGGATCACATAATGAATAGGAGAATATATGAATAGTTAATTTGTGGATACAAGCACCTGAATTATTATATTCTTAATTTAATTGGGAACTTAGATGAGGATTGAATTTATTGTTTTAGTTTGGTGTTATTATAGATTATTTGTATAGGTTATTGAATTATGAACATGCTATGGCGGTTAAGAGACATCATTGTAACATTAAGTTAATATTAAAAAATACATGTATACAAATATTTGTTGACCAATACGGATTCGTGATTTATGTGAAAATTTGTATGGTTGAATTGCAAGTAAAATTATTTAATGATCCACTAATTATAATTAATTCGGGACCCTTTTTTTTGAACGAAACGTAACTTTCTTTCATGTTATTGCCTGGGATTAGCGCGTTCAAACAAACAAAACCTTCAGCTTTATGTATAAGTAAAAGAAACATTATAGCTTCGAATAATTATACAATTTTTTTAGAATAATTATAAACACAGCTTAGAATTATTATATTGCCATAGACCAGGGGTTCTCATACTTTGGGCTCCACGAACCCCTGTTAAAAAATTTGACTGACTTGAAGAAAATAAGATTTTTATTTGAATAAAAGGTGACAAATAAATTGTCAATAGAAATATATTTTTGATATTAATGTGATGGGTGTGCTTTTTGTCGCAAATGGCCTTATAAAT
Source organism: Lycaena phlaeas (assembly GCA_905333005.2). Lineage (NCBI taxonomy): Eukaryota > Metazoa > Arthropoda > Insecta > Lepidoptera > Lycaenidae > Lycaena > Lycaena phlaeas. Next base: position 4,476,406 of record HG995170.1, on the reverse strand, counting down.
TAAAATAACCTTAATTCTGACTGGGTATCAACCAGATAGAGAGTTTCAGTTATCAAGCCACAATTACGAAAACCTTGTCATGAACCCCCTGCCGCCGAAAGGCTTTTCACGAACCCCACTTTGAAAAACCCTGCCGTGGTTTGAAAAACCCCACTTTAAAAAACCTGACGATACCGGTGAGATTTGAGGTAAGTTACCGTAATGTGTAGCACTCATGTTACTCAATACGACTTATCACTAGAGACGTGCCAATTAAATTGTGTAATAAAACTACTTTTCGGATTACTTTACAGAATTGCATGAATGTCGGGTATTTTCTGTAATAATATGTAAGAAATAATAAATGTATGTAGTTTTCTTTCTCACCAAAGTACATGGTAAATAATATTTATTAAACTAAGATAGGTATCTATTTTACCGAATATTAATTTATCATTAATATCTGGTTAGATTCGAAATGATGTATATCGTAACATATTTTTTGTCTTAAATAAATAGCAATAGGATCATTGTTTTACAAATGTAATATACAACTTGTATTACAACTATAATATGTTGTTATACAAGAAGTACAAATGTTTTTTATGTTTCCAGTAAATCCTACATAATATCATAAAGGCGGAAGTTTGTAAGAATGTATGGATGGATGGATGGTTCACGTAAAAACTACTGAATAGATTTTTATGAAACTTTACAATAGCATAGCTTATACATCGGAATAACACATAAAGGCTATAATTTATCCCCGTATTTCTATTGGAATTCCCGTAAGAGTACGCGGGTGAAACCGCGGGACGCTGCTAGTAGGTAAGTTTAAAATATAAACTTTACAAGAAATAAGTCATGCAAATCTATAAATATATCTATTATTAATTTCTTTGTCTCATGTTTGCCTTTGTTACAAAAAGTGATATTTGTGTTTTGGGAAATGATACACAGGGTTCCTGGAACGGGTGATATGTCGCGGGACTATTTCGGGGACATGTTAAAAACCTGAGCATTTTTGTGTATGAGCTTGGTGACGAGGCTGCGTGTTAATTCTTATCTCAGCATTCGAGAAGCTCGGCTGTGTAAAAAATTAATATGGATAATGAAAATGTTGATAGAATATTAAAAATGTATTACATAAATAGACTAACATTTTTTTAAATTTATTAATAGTCTTTTTGAAATTAATAAGTGTTATAAAATTATGCAAAAGTATGTTGCCCCGTTTCCTTTTTAGTATATATTCCATAGTTATAATCTATTCGATAAATTTTTATTTGTGAAGGAAAACATCGCGAGGAAACCTGCATGCATGCCTGATGAGATTTAAAGTCTTTAGTGTGTGAAATTCACCAACCCGCATTGGGCCAGCGCGTCGGTGATCCTGTTACCCTCCTCGCCTGATTTCGAGGATGAGATCAGTGCCCAGCAGTGTTGTGGTGCCGAGTTGCGGTACCATCATGTCACCACGGACGCGTGAATATACTACATATGTATTTATTTATATCGTTCGAATTGTCTTTAAAGATTTTTAGTCAAAAATGTTTCAGATTTGCAAGGCGCCCGAAAAGGCAATTATTTTTCAAAGTAAAAAATTATTTATATAACAATTAACGTTATAACCAGAACCTAGTTCAGTTAAAGTTGAATACGAAACAACCATTACCTTCTTCATGTACGTCCAAGGAGTCTTTCCTCTCGGATTTCTCGTCGTCATCGGAGTCGGGGTCTATGATGATGTCCGGTTCAGTCATTATCAGTTCAGGGGGTTGGCAACCGGAGCTTATTGACGGGTCTGGAAACAAAATGGCCACTCATTACATTTATTTACATTTACTTTTTTCTTTTACTTACATTACTCACAGCATTTCTGTCTTAAAAAAATGTTTGCTCAAACTTTTTGTATCCCATTGTATTTATTTCGAAAAAGTGAAGCTGCCAACCACAAGTATTTACATACTTACATGGTAGCTTCGAAGACCAAAATTGTACTCGTACTATGTTTTTTTGATTCAAATAAATTATATTATTATTATATATTACATGGATATTAATCGAAAATAAAAAAAATTGAAGAGCTTATTGAACGATTCACACAGACGATTTTGAAAAATAATTTTTGTAATTCATTGATATTTGAAACTTTGATTTAGAAACAGCTTGTAAGTTGCAATTTTTGTGAGTTTGTGGTGGACTACTTGGGTTTGGAAAAAGGAGGGCAACGCGTCTGCATTATATCTGGTTGTTTAGCAGATGTCCGGGCATCGATAGTTGGCAAAAGACTTCGATTATTTGTTTGCCCCCGTTTATAAAATAAAAAACTTACCAGATGGATCTTGCACTATAAGCAAACCGACACAAAATGAAGAGTTATGTATGTATATAAGCGTGTATTAAGAGCCATAATATAAGTTTTGCTATTGCAATTTCTGGACAAGTGGTGTCTAGGGGGGCAGGTTCGATTAGGCGTTTGTAGTGAGTATAATGTCTTCTGAAATAGTGTTGTAGCGACAATTAGGCCGTGATATAGTGACAATTAGCATTAAAACATTAACCCAAATTAAAAGCCTCATTATAATTCTTCGCAATTATAGAGGCATTTTAGGTCTTTCAACTAATTTGAATTATTACAATAGCATGCATCAAGAACCAGTTGTCGGCCGTTCCAGTTATGTGTGTGTGTGTGTGTGTGTGTGTGTGTGTGTGTGTGTAACCGATGTATGTAACTATGTAGTAACGAGGCGATGTGGAATAATTCCGCGTGTTGCTCAGCATATTAGCTCACATTATAATGGATTATTAGACTGGCATAATAGCCTTGTAGTTCTTACTTTTACATCAGCTTATTGGATGCTCCAAACAACTAACATATTTGAATGCATTTAACTTCAAATCGTCTTCTGTACAGGCAGTACTGATACTTAAAACTATTTTTATGACGCTGAGAAACATTTGTTGATGTAGTACTTGACGATATATGGAACTCATATTTAAGCAGTGCATACCCAAACTGTCACCACCACTGTCGTCTTTGGTTTGGCAACAGGGCACCTCGACGGCTAGTCAGTCCCTCAGCGGACCGGCACCGCCTCCGCAGAGCGGTTGCCCCGCACCACAGACGATGAGGTGAGGTTCCCATCCGCACCTCGTCCCCTGCTCTGTTGTCCCCTTTCTTATAAGAAAACAAAGAGCCCTTTCGCGTCGGCTTAATTCACTTCGCCCAAGGTGTTGGGGTCACCCTGGGCTACTGAGCCCCACCGCCACGACAAGGCTTGAACCATGGTGGGGAGCTCTTTGACCCTATTTTGACACCATCTAATACAAACAAGCGTTCCCAAACACATCTAATGCACTATTGTCTTGATCGCGCCTTCGATTGTCTTCAATCAAATGCGATCTGGATGCACATCAAACGCAAACCGCCTTCTTATGTTCAATACAACTACGTTGATGGTGTTCTCACATGCGCTGGCTACTCGCGTACCCTCCGAGTCAAGATTGGTTATGTTACCCATGTGAGTGGGCTCTCACATGGGTAACATATTAATGCAATGACACTCGACACTCATAGGTATACTTATACCTATTTACCCGAAGCTTTCACTGTAGCCGACATCGGCTTGGAAAACATCAATGCAATATGAAAAGGGTCTCCTCCACCTGGTAAATGGATAGCATCGTCTCTTACTTTGATACACAGATAACGGTGGGGCTGCCTTATGCCACGCGTCCACCGACGGTACAACAATCCTGCTTGTTTCTCTAGCAAAACAGCTTTGATGGTTCTCAGAGAGAACAGACAGAGAGAGAAGCACAGAGAATTACTTACGTTTCATGATATTCAAAGCATGAAGAATCTTACTTGGCTGGTCAACTTGTTTATGTTCATTTGGCGTTGTGTGTGGGTATATTAACATTGTTAATGAAGTCGACTGGACCAGTTTTGATGAAATTTTTTTAATGTGTTCAAAGTGGATTTTAGATATTAGATGGATTCACAGTTCAGCTTTCTGCAATATTTTGTGCAATGTTATTTGGATTCGCTAGTCACAAACGATGACGACTGGGTTTATTTGAAGACAAGCATCACTTTTAATGAAGACACACGCAGTCTAATGCACTGAATGTTATTAGCAACAGAAATAATCTTGAAGGTCGGTGAACGCATTAGCTCCGATTCGCGCAACATTTTTGGCGAAATGTCAACGCAAAGTTATATTTAACACGTCAAAGTGGAAAATCACATCCATATAGAGAGGAAAATACGTTCTGTGTATATTTGCTGATTTAAATGTAAACTATAGTATATTTCAATAATTACCAATAACTTGAATAATATTGTGTTCATCGATATTTCTTATTGAGATCAAATTGTCGTTTGACTCTCAATCTCGTTAGCCCTATCTTTAATTCGTTCTTTTATATTGTTCGGCTTACATATACAGGGTGTATTTGGAACGCTTGAAAATATTTAAGCCTCATAACATTCCTTCTATGTATATACTGTATAATGTATATTATAACCATTTATCTTACAAACGTTTAGTACTAATGTATTTTGCATGCCCGCGATGTATGCACTATGCATACACGCTATGAACTCGAGCTGATCGCGAGACGCACGCGGTACGGGTGTTCGTTCGGCTCGCGCGACGCGGCTGTGAGTCGGCTGTTACATTTTTGTTTTATTAAAAAACGATTACTTTAAAGCATTGATTTCGCGTTCTTTTCACTAGTATCATGTCAGGCCACGCCTACACTATCATACCTCTTCGTTTTTCAAAGCATTCCAAATACACTGTATATAATTTTGTTTACAGAAGAACAATAATGATGTAAAGACGGAGCCCTATATCGAGCCGCTAGATTTGAGGTGATGATGTTGATGATGCAAGTTCATGCAAATTACGTGTTTACAAGAGCGCAGCAAATTCTACAAAATCTGTTAACGCAAACTCATCAATTAGCCCAAATTGTAAGCCGTAGAGAAACTATTACGCATTCATTTAGGTATGTACGGTTAATAAAAAAGTTTTTAAATTAAAGACACATATTTCAAATCTAGCTACAATTATTAAATTCACTCGTTATAAATATAAATGTCTAAGCAATAAAGCTCATTACAATTTTTTCAATTTAGAAACAGTTTAAATAAATTATTAATAAAATTAATTAATTCCAGTTTATCATAGCTAATTTAATATAATTATGTCGAATAATTGGGGATACTTTTAAATTGAATTTAGGACAGTTTTAAGGGCTGGGGTTTCTGTCGTTCGGAGACCGTGTCATTTATAGGGCTGAAAAAGCGGTGGCTACGCTTTGACTAATACGTAGTTCTCCGGCTCACCCCACTTCCGACGAAGCACTAGGGCCATTAGTATAGTAAAGAAAACGTAGTTTTCTTGCCGTCGAAAAAACAAGATAGCAAATCTTTCAATTTGATATATCATTTTCGCTATATGTTAATTTAATGCTGGGTTTTGACCTCTTTTCTTTCTACTATAGAAAAATCTAAAAAGACAGAGGTAATACAGTAATAATATCTAATAATAAGATTACCTCTGTCCTGTCGCGGCACACAGGGCGAAGTCTCTTGGCACTTCGTGACGCACTTCTTATGACAACAGAGTCCACAGTTCCGGCATTGCATCGCATCTTTCAGCCATATCTGAAAATAAATACAAATATTATATACCAACATAAGGAATTGGGTTTTTAGTTGAGATTGGTGTAGGACATACAATTGACCGTATTTAAAATAATACTGACCACGTTGTGAAATCAACTGACAATATCTAAGTACCTATGTCCATTGATTGGTGGACTCTTTAAGTTTGATTTTTTTGATAATTAATTAAAAAAGATATGCAAACTTTAAAGCATGCCATATTAAGTGGTTAGCATATTGTATTAAACAAGTCCTAAGAGCTAGAAGTCCTGGAAACTCATTCACACGTTGCGTATTATGAGATGTCAGATGGCATGAGTCGTGTCAATACTTGACCCTTTTGCCCTTTATAATATAGGGCAAACCTTTTCACAAATAAATCTAAGCGAGATGGTCTGAATGACAGTTGACTGCAGAGGACATGCGGCACAACACATTTCTTCTACCTTCCAAGGTTTCCGTTGTATTACTTTACTTTATGGGTTGCATTTATGACCTTGAGATGCATATTGATAGAGTTTTATTAATTGTAGAACGGTATACAAGTTGATGAGTGGACTCTTTTGTCTTTATAGAGATGTGGACTGTCTACATTAAAAACTAATAAAACAAGTCATCTCGCATTTGCTTGATTTACACGCCTTTAATATTATGTGCATTATGAAACTCCAAGTTGGACTTAGCAATACCTTTTTATTACAGAAGTCGCACTGCGTGGATCTATGGAAGTGCGTCCTGACAAAGTCGTGCACGGTCCTGGCAGGCTGCGGTCGGGGCGGGGCGGTGCCGCGGGCGGGGCGCGGGGGGCCTCTTACCCCGCCCGCACCCTCCCATTCCCACCACACCAGCGCGTCGCCGAAACACAGGCACGGCTCGAAGCCCGCGTGAGAGGACAGCTTGTGGCTTTTACTGTAAAAAAAAAGGTTTTGGTGCTTGGAACTTTTGAAAACAAAAAACAATACCCACATTATCAAAATAACAATTTAAAAGGTGCACGAAAAAAGAACTATTATAAAGTAAGAAACATAAATGCTTTGGCTGTAGCATGTTATATAGTAGGTATACCTATAAGCATGCTATAGTATCAACCCTTATAAATCCCACTGCTTGGCACGGGTATCCTCCTCGAAATCAGGCGAGGAGGGTTAAGCATGCACGCTACAGACGAAGCAGAAATTGGTCAACTGATCTTTTATATCTTAATAGATTTGCTCCGACTAAAACAGTTCTGCCCCCTGATTCTGTAAGAGTCATGTTCTAGGCTGTGCGCCGCGACGAGCTCGTCTCGGCGCACAGCGTTGGCGGTGCTAGGGTGTTTTATATGGTTTGACAAGCTTAGTGAATACCAAGCTGAATTCACAGCGCTGTTACAGCGTTGCGACAGCGCTGCGTTTCTTACAGAATAGCACTGCTGAACTTAGAGTTTTGCTAGTTTTGTTAAACTTATGCCAACTGATTATAGTGATGTGATCTGACAACTTATGAAAATAAGCTATACCATATTCTAGCATATACATTGTTTTAGAAACTTATGCCAACTGATTATAGTGATGTGATCTGACAACTTATGAAAATAAGCTATACCATATTCTAGCATATACCATTGTACAAATTACCTAAACTTAATATCGACGTCTGGAGGTAGAAACTGATATCTCTTCATATGATGGGGAACTGTGGAATCCTGACACTCAGAGAGAAGCGCTGCTAGTGGGATGTTCAAATAACCAAGTAGCAGTTCGTCTTTTTCCCCGGGTACAGTCGCCCACACATTCACATTTAAGTACTTGTGGTTCTCATTCAATTTAAATTCTGTTTCCTCGTCGAAAGGTATGATAGGCTTAATTTGTACGTTTTTCGTCCAAAACATTTGACATATTTCGACGTGTTCACTCTGTCTCGGTCCTCCGGCTTCGAATTGTGGATCTTCTTCTTCCAAAACCTCTGCTTTCTCCTGTATTTTACATTCCGTACTGTCAGTTTTTATGACAGGAATGTCTGGATGTCTTACTGTTTTGTTGATAGCTGTAACTTGGCGGAGGGGCGTACTCGCCCCTGAAGCGGGAGGAGTGCTACCGGCTGAACTATCGGAGGACTTGTTTTCCACGGAGCACCTTCGTTTGCGCAGACCAAAGTTAGCTGGTCCAATTTGATCGTTCGTCTTTGGTACTTGTCTTAGTTCCGTCTTTTGTTTCACGGGGGTTTCTGTTTCGCTCTGTTGATCGTTTACTTTTGACGAAGAATCAGAATCCTGAAAATAAATAACATTTATTTAATACTAAGATATCAAATATCTAGTTAAAGTAAGTTATTAGGTAGAATTATTATAAAATGCATCAACATATACAGTTTTATCTTAAACAACTTACTGTTAAACTATTCTTGGAAGTATTCGTCCGCATCCCTTGCAGTCGTACTCCTTCCATGACCTCCGAGACTCGTCTGAAGGAGAAGTTAGTTCGCAGTCGTTTGGGCTCGTCTTCCCTGCGAGCAGAACCCCCGGCGCCTCCTCTGCGCACGCGCACTGTCACGGCGCGTCGCTCAACCATACGCAATAATTTTCCGACCTGAAAACATCAGAAGATAATAAATCAACTTCTTGCTGATTTTATAGTAGTTTATTATTTTGATGGGAGGATAGTGATTAAATGAGTTATGATTAGTGAATTATTAATTCATCTAACATCTTCATACGATACCAATTAAAATTTTAGCAACCTATTAGTACCTAATAATATTATAATAGGGAGGCATGGTATACATTTTATAGAGCAACACAGACCTCCTGCTAAATTATAAATTGAAAATTTATGATGAAAAAAATAATAATATTATTATCAATTTTTTCTTCTTAGTTTTTCTGCTTATTCTCATGTTTTACCATTGTCTGTTCTAACAATATTAAGTGTTTCGTTCGACTCATTACATTTTACCAGTGAGAAGGACGCGCTGTGACCGCCGCGCAATTTTATTATTAATTGCCTATATAAAATACCTGTGCCACATTGTTCACAGGCTTGTTATCGATCGCGAGCACCACATCATCACGTCTCAAATCGGCTCTGTACGCGGGAGACATGGGCACCACCGTATCCACCAGGACTGCTCCGACACCCTGACAGCAGACCAGCCCCAGCGGGCCAGTCACCGCTGGTAGCACCACGTCCAACACCAGCACACCGCGTTTTAATGATACCTGTTCAAATTGATGATTAGTTTTTAAAATCCATCTTTGAGAAGAGATTTAATTAGATTTATCCTACATAGATTTAGATATTTTCACAACTAACATTGAGGCGGGATGATGTACCTTCCATGATTTTCATTTTTATTTAGCGAACTTTGATATTTTGACATGATATACGAATGCACGAGAGTCTTATTAAAACTTGATAAATCTTTAAAATTAAATATTGTAAAAATATTCGCAAATTTTATAAAAAAATCTAGTGTGAAATTCAATTGGCTTCTCGAAGCAAAACGAAGAAAAATATGTTACAGCTTATATCGGTATTAAAATATACCCATTGTGGTAGTTTTATACCTTCAGGCTTATAAAAAGGCACGTTGTTCATGTCCAATTTATTCCAATCATCCTTTAATTAAATAAAATCCAAGTATATATTTTATTCTGTAGATAATATACAGTACATAACTTGTACACTCGAAAAACGTCAAAAGAATTAAAAAAATAAAAAACAAAAAAGTAAAAAGCAGTAGCAACAATAAAGAGTAATAAAATAATAAAAAAAAAACTCGCTTGAGGCCATGGTGGTGCAAAAATTCCATGCACTTTGGCGGAATTTGTCATACCTACATAACATTACAGCTCTATTCCGGTTATATGTTCGATATCCGAAACAGCTCACAGATGATTAAGAATGACCTACCCACGCATGTGAATCCACAGCCAAGGCAGCCCTGACGATGGCGTTCCCTCCAGACCACTGCAGACGGGTCACCTCCACCAGTCTCACCGTCAGTTTCCCGTGGGGAGTGGGACCGTCTTCGCCATCAGCACTGCCCGGCTCAGATTTTGGAAAGAAGGGCTTGTACCTGGAATTATATCTTAACGTTAATTTATGACTTTATAAATAATTTCTATTTATCATTAATCGAATATGTAATGCTGAAGAGTTTGTTTATTTGAATGCGCTAATCTTAGGAACTTTTGGTCGGATTTTAATGATACTTTCAGTACGCAGTTAAAAAGAGTGAAATGGTTATACAATTATAAGAGAAAATACAGGAGATCATATTGTGCTCACCGGTGAAGGAAAGCATCGTGAGGAAATCTGCATGCTTGATGAAAAGTCTTTGAAGGTATGTGAAGTTCACCAACCCGCATTTAGTCAGTATCGGTAAACTATGGCCTTAATAGCCCCCTCGCCTGATTTGGAGGAGGAAACCTCTGTCTTGGCGTTCATTAAAGTAGTAACATATTCATCAATGGTGGGATAAAAGATGACGCTAATGATGATGATGATGATGATAATGATGAAAATGGAAATATCATTAACTATAAGTAATAATACTACGTGTATGTAATTACAATAATTGTATAGGGTACAGTCATTGACACAATTCGAATAACGGAAAATTGTTTACTTACGTGTATTACGTGAATCATAGAAAGCACAGATCACGTGTGTGACGTAAGCAGTAATCATAACTGTGTATCACTGAGGTTTCTAAACTAGATTGAACATCCAAGTTTTTTTTCGGTTGGAGTTATGCTAATGGCCCTAGTGGCCCTAATATTTCTTCGGTAATGGGGTAAGAACATCTAAGTATTACTCACATGTATATTCTCTCTTTGATACTAATAGAGGATAAGTGTATTCCAAATAACCCGTTAATAAAATGCGATAAAAATATATATTTGTAATTCAATGTTAGAAAAGGAAAATAAAACTTTTTTTTGATTGACTGCTTTTTTCGTCAAATTATTGTTTGAAATTCAAAATATTTTTTTATTCATAAAATAACCATCAAAGTATTTTTTGAACGTTAATTGAATCTATCACGGTTCCAAACCAAACCTACTGAAAAGGGCCGGCGAAACAAACTAATTTTATAAATGTTTAATTTAAAATATTTTTTTACATAACATGGACTTATACAGTCCTCTCGTGACCATGGTTGTTGTAAAGTATTCCAAACGTCGAGCTTGTAAAATACTTGATAAGCCGCGATATATTCCGTAAAGTTTTTACATTATAATGAGTGAAATTCGCGTAAACATAAGCAAACAATATAGAATTCTATTATAATGTTTGTTTCTCAAATTGCAGAAGGTAATATCAAGATAAAACTGCTTTATTATATACGGAAATGCTTTATAATTTTATGATGCCCTGACTTCTGACAATATCTACCATGTATGATGACCTTAAAGTGACTGGCGTCAAAATAATGAGTAATACAGGTTTTTATGTAATGCTTCATGATATATGGTAAAGGAAACTGTAAAAGGTAACGCACTATATACGGGCTTATCAGAATTATCAGGATATTTTATATAGTCTGCAAAACTTGCGTCGATTGTATGGATAGTTATTACTATTTTTTCTCCCATATGAGAGAATATTGCTTATTTCTCTAAGGGCCTGTTTCACAATCTCCAGTTAAGTTCCCAATAGGCTATCGGCAACATATTTGACACATAGAGCATGGAGTATCTGTCAACTATGTTGCCGATAGCCTATTGGGAACTTAACTGGAGATTGTGAAACAGGCCCTAACTATTGCAATCTAACTAATTACTTAACGTCGACGCTGTTTGAGAGTAGATATTGAATCTATTAACTATGTCATTCAAATTATCGATAGGATTGAAGAGTGCCATATCCACTTTGTTGCATTATGAATCTTGATTATGTCATGAAATTTAGTTTTTGATACTAGTTTCATAACATTATCACATCTGTGAATCTAAGTTTGATTGCTGCTGAACGCTGCTGCGCGTTCATTTTTGAACCTTATTATGTACAACTGAACTCTCTTTTTTGTAGAGGTGGCTGTCACGTCATAACCAGATTTAAAACGTAATTATAATAATATTTAGGTTTGTTACATTGCATAAAATTCAACAAAAGTAATAAAATGCGCCCACAAACAAGTCAAAAATAGGGTAGTGGCATCACGACATCATGAGGTTACCGCCTCGACATTATAGTCGATTTTACTGGTACGGTTGACCATAGGTTTGTCAGCATCGTCGAGTTGGGTTAAATAGGAACTTTAACCTGCTTTGATAAGGAATTGGAGCCTAGAACTACCCTATAGAATAGAATAGAAAAACTTTATTTCAGACACAAGTATGCCCATCCCATATCCCATGTGGCCTACTGGCTCCCATGTGGCCTACTGGCCACTCGCTCGTTCATTTAAAAAGAAAACGGAGGCATCTATGCCGCCATTAAAAACGCGCCATTAAAGACGCCGACAAGGCGGAACTATTAGCCGACACACTAGAGAGCCAGTGTACCCCCAACATCACTACCCCCTCACCCTCCATAGGCTCACACGTAGAGGAGGTAATTAGGATAGTAGAGTAGAAGACTTCTGCGCCGCCGGAGGGGGATCCTATCCCTCCGACGGATGTAGAAGAAGTCCAAGACATTATCAAACGACTTCACTCCAAGAAGGCCCCCGGGCCGGACGGGATTTCCAACAAAGTCATTAAAATACTCCCACCCGCTCTTGTTTACCTCCTGGTTAGCATTTTCAACGCCCTCCTAAAGGGCTGTAGGTTCCCAGACCAATGGAAAGAAGCTACGGTTATCGGCATACCTAAGCCCGGCAAACCGGGCACGGAACCGTCTAGCTATCGGCCCATCAGTCTACTAAGCTCGATTGGTAAAATCTACGAACGGGTTCTGCTTAAGCGGCTCAAAGCCGTTATAGGCGAAAAGAACCTGTTCATAGACGAGCAATTCGCCTTCCGCGAAAACCACTGCTGTCCAAGGCAAGTCCACCGTATGACCGAAGACATACTCAGAGGTTTCAATAAAAAGAACTCCCGCGATACGTGCGCCGTATTTTTCGATGTAGCTAAGGCCTTCGATAGGATATGGCACGAAGGCCTCGTGTACAAACTGTACAAGCTAGGAATACCGGATAGGCTAGTCATCATCATCCGCGACTATCTGTCAAACCGGTCATTTAGGTATAGGGTCGAAGGCACCCTCTCTTCCCTGAGACCTCTGAGGGCCGGAGTCCCCCAGGGCTCCGTGCTGTCCCCAACTCTATACAATCTGTACACATCAGATATTCCCAGACCTCCGGACGTCAAACTGGCTCTCTTCGCTGACGATACAGCTCTATACGTTACCCACCCTAATGCTAATAGAGCATCGCTATTTCTCCAACGTGCCGTCAACGAACTAGGCAACTGGTTCGCAAAATGGAGAATAGCTATTAACCCCGATAAAAGCGCGTCGATTCATTTCTCTCGTAAGAGAAAGACACGCTTACCTAAACGCAGACAAACATGGTTCACGATGAAACCAATCTTACTAAATAACGTCGTTATTCCCAGAGTTAGACAGGTCAAGTACCTGGGGGTCACCCTTGACAGGTCTATGTCGTTTAGACCACACATCGCCGCGATTTCTAAAAAAGCCCGTTTCGTCAGTAGTAGACTGTACTTCCTCATAAACAAAAAGAGCAAAATGCCCCTCAGGCACAAGCTCACCCTCTATAAATCATGTATCCGCCCCATCATGTCATACTCCTGTGTGGCATTCGCGCATGTGCCTCAGCATAGACTCAGAGGCCTCCAAACGATCCAAAATAAATTCTTACGTGTGGCAACCGGTTGCCCGTGGTACGTAAGAAACATCGACCTACACCGCGACCTCAGACTAGATTCGATTAGGGGCCATTTCAAAGCGATGTCAGAACGTCACTTCGAAAAGGCACTTCTCCACCCGAACCCACTCGTCGTGAGTGCGGCAAACTACACCCCCGATAGCTTAGCACCTAATAAGTCTAGGTTACCTAAGAATGTCATAACCGATCCTGTTGATAAAATCACAGAACTGTTAAAGCGCGACGCTGAAGCGCGACGTAAGCTACAACACACACTCAGACATAACACAGCCGGTGTTAGGCACACATTCACACCGCATGGGCCCCGGGGTCGTATGCGACGTCGAACCCTACACTCCGTTGACCAGTTGATCCGGATCAACCGCGACAGCATAGGCTCAGATCAGCTACGAGTCGACACCAATATAGACCGTGTAATCACCGATAGCACTCTGCTATCGGCAGCTTGCTCGGGTCCCGCGCTTGACCCGCCTCCCCCGCTACCGGGGGAGGAGTGGGCCGGCCCTCACGATAGGTTTCTAACGTCACCCGTTCCAAACCAGTCGACCGTAGCTGACCAAGTTAGGTACAAACCCGACGCCATGAACATGGCGGGGGGCAACCCCCCAAATTTTTAACGTCATAGGATGATCCAACCGGATCACCCCATTTCCGATGACGCATAACGGTCACTAGGACCATTAGCATAGATCCAACCGAAAAAAAAAAAAAAAAAATTGTTAGTTACAATATTAGCTTATTAGTTGTACTACACACGTATACATCTGGTGTTAGTATTTGACAAATTTACACTGTAGATTCACATTATACGAGTACATATCCAGTGACTACCCATACGGCTTTCCCAATGTTATTGGATAGGGCAGACAAACCTAGCCTATAATAGAAGGGGCTGGCCTTTTTTGAATGGGCCGGGAAGTCACCGAAATGCCCTGCTGCTTACTGTACTGTATCTCAATTATTAGTGGCCGATCGAGTTGGCCGAGTATAAGTTTTCTACTGCTAAAGCCGAATTTCACCTAAAAAGTTTCTACCTGTATAAAAATCATTTTATCCGCAAAAAAAATCTATTTTTGTCATTACCTTATCTTATAGTTAGGAAGCGTATGTCTCTGTGCCACGGCCCTCCGTATGTGCGCTGCGACGAGCGCGGCCAGGCGCGGCTTGAGCTGTCGTCCCTGGAATCGCCCGCGCACGCGCAGCTCCAGCTTGGGCGGTGCCTCGAACGCCAGCGCCCAGTGAGTGTACGGCGTGCGACGGAACATCACGCGCACGTTGCCGCTGATATGTTCAACTGGAAATACAATATCGTTACCAGGTCTCCAGGAATTGCTTTGTTTTAAGTTATTCCGAGAGACCTACAAGCTATAAGCTTAGTAGGTGTCTATGGATGTCGGTTATCGCGTAGCAGGTGAACCGACTGTCAATTAGCTCCATTACGTAAAATAAACTTAGAAAAACTCTAAACGCTTGATCTAAGACCTTTCATCACCATCAGCTTTATCTTTAAGAATGTTTTGGTCATGCAACATGGCTTTTTTTTTAATCACTTAGAACATTAAAATAGTCATAAAAAGATGACCTGCGGAGCTGAAACGTGGCAACTCATTTTAATCTATAACTGGACTGAAAGCTTGCCTCAGCTCAACGTGCAATAGAGCGTGCTATGCTGGGTGTTTTTTTGGCGGATAGGATCCCAAACGAATACCTCCGCCAGAGCACGTGACCAGCAAGAGACAGTGGGCAGCACTCAGAAGATGGCCGGCGGGCCAGTAAGGTTCAAAAGTGGAAGTTATGTTTAGGTAGACGAAGTGTTGGTGGGTCATTTACTAAGTACTAGTTAATTGAATGATACATAATATGTCCAGCATTACACGGATAAAGGCCGACTATGTGATGATTATAAATTTAAAGACGCAAACCACAAAAATACAGGAAGATTACTATAATGTGTACATTAAGGTGCTACTCAATTTCTGCTAGTAATTAATATGAATCTAGAAAATATGTTTTTTGAAAACACAATAATGCTGCTGTCAAAAATGATGGTGAAAGTTATGAGAGATATGCTGATAAATATCAAAAACACATACTTACTCACCAGTAAAAGTTATAAAAATTAAATTTAGCATAAGAATTTGCAATCAAAAACAAAGCCACAAGGGTACAATCCGTATCTATTTACTTTATCGAACGCCTGAATCGGATTATAACTTGATCACAGTAAATTATAAAATATGCTTACCTGTTATAGAAATATTGGCTATTTTTCCTAGCAACATTACAGCGTCGACCTCTATCCGGAAACTACCGTCGTACGCTAGATCGAACTTCAGATCCAAGGATCGGAGTCGTGCACCGTCGTCTTCTAATTCCCCATTCACAAGACGTAGGTTGGTGATACTTGGAAACTCGGTACCAACTTCCAAGGACCGTAACTGTCAATAAAAATATTTACTTAGAGACCAAGTGAGTTTGTTATAACTATGCCATAACTATGAAGATCCTGACTCGTTTTTTGAAGTCGTTTGTAGCGTATGTCGTTGATTAGCGATTCATTCTTTGGCTCTCTTTATTTTTGTTAATCATCTTGAGATAGATATATTGATGTATTTTAGCGATAAAATGCGATATGTGCTTGATGACGTATTTATGTTAAGCTGTTAAGCTTAAAATTGTGTTGAGCTGTTGTTTCTCCTCAAAATTAATTAAATAAATAAATGTCACACCATAATGGCGAATTGATTGACCATTAGTTTCATTAAAGCGAGTAGTGTAGTGTAGAGTAGCCCAATGATGCATAATTATCATGTACATAAAAAGCTAAAATCATGACTAGAAAAAATTAACTGATTAATATAATTTATGAGTCGAGTTAATATAATATCCTGAGTTATGCGCTATAAAAGTAAATTAAAATGCAATGTAGCTCTTTATAGCCGCTATGATTAAAATTAATATTAGCTTGTACAAAGTGTTACAAGCGAATATTAATTTTATCATTAACATTGTCATCATTATCAACTTTCATCCATCCATTGCTGCAGGCCTCTTTCAACGAATGCGCGGTTTTGATCCCTCGCCAACCGTAATCAAACTAAACTATTAAGGCCTATTTTGTACCGTTAGTGACTCAAAGATCTTCCCCGAAGAAGTCTTGGCCAGGAGCTCAGCTAGCTCGGTGGCCATACGTCTCCTCAGCCAGCGAGTGTCTGCCGTACTCTGCTGGAAGATAAACTGGAGCATCGCGTTCAGTGCACCTTCAGGAGTGCTGCCACCGCCACGTGTCAGTTCATTTAGAATTTCCTGTAAAATACATTTAAGTAAAGCTTACTCTGTGTTATATTTATTTATCTTTCTTAGTGGAGGCCGCGTTTAGGTAGACGAAATGTTGGTCGACCCTTAACCAGGTGGGAAGACAATCTCCGTGCAGTGGAGGTTCGCGTTGGATGCGGGTGGCAATGAATCGAACGTCTTGGCGTTCATTGAGGGAGCTCTATGTGCAGCAGTGGACGGGTAAAGGCTGATGATGATGATAGCTTACTCTCATTGCTCCTATCAAAATCTTATTATTACTATATCAACATATTTTTTAACAACGTGAAGGCTGATATCACATTGAATATTTTGGGAGCGAGATCAAAGCGAACTAACTGATATTGCAGCGAGTTCACTGCGAGTTTCCTGTGAGCTTGCAGCGAGTTTGCTGTGAGTTCGCAGCGAGTTTGCGGTATTTTTTTTTCGAAAGGTCTAGACTTTTAGGGGTGATGGCCTTTAAGCTCAATCGGTAGGTAGGTGAGCAGATGGGATCATCTAGTATAGTTTGCAGTAGGTTGAATGTGCTACGCTCGCTACGAACTCGGACGGAAAAACACTGGTCTCGCTTTGGACTCATTTGCAAATCGCACCTGCGAATCCCTGCGTAAGCATTAATATACATTAATCTGTTGGCTGTTACATGGTGCTTTATAGAGTGCTTTAGGGTTTAATACCGCGTAATTTTACATGCACACAAATTTAAATTTCACTGTAAGAGTGCCCTTAATACTGCTTCCTTTACCGGGACTCTAAAGGTCATTTCATAATTCATTTATGAAGGGAAGTGTATTTGACATATTAGTGCCCTTTATCACTTAATCATATAAAGCGTAGGGTTTGTCTTGGGATTGTGATCATTATCAGTATCGGATAATGATTATGGATATATATACATTATTAGATAATGGTTGATTCTCGCACTTCTGCGAGTGATAACGTTTATATATTTATTTGAGTAACAGCTATTATAAACCATTTTTTTAATCGTGTTTTTATATTAATAACTATCAATAATGAATAATAAAATAATAGATTATAATTATCACATTAATTTGAATTGAATTTTATTCTAATTTCTATGTAATAATATCTTGGGATACTTTTCATATTTTTCTATTACTGGGATAAAAAGTAAAGATATTGCGTTACAATATATCGATTTACAGCCATAGTATTTTCATAGTATTTCATTGTAAATATAGGCTTACGCGGGCAACAAGCTATTAGGGTAGTTTATATTCCAATAATGTTCGCATGATAATAAAATGTCTCGTTTTGGTGGCGTATCTTTTATCGTCAATTCGTTTTTATCGTCTCTGAAGGCGTTCCTTAAAGTTAATTAGAGGTGTATAGGACATTAACGACATACTATTAACTATACAACTTTTACCTGTCCATCTGTTTGTTTCGTACCTTAATCTAAGAATATAACCCGAATTTGATTAATTTATCAAAGCGAAAATGGTAGCAATAATCAAGAAGAAAGAAGAAGGCAGCAAAAACTAAATAAGCTTGGAGATTATTTTGATTTTTGTTGCGCTTTACTTTTGTTTGATTAACATTAATTTACTTTATTTCGATTGAATATTATGTTAATCAGTAAAGTTCTATACAACTTATTGTTAACATAACAAAATATTACATTCGTGTTATACTAATTCTAAATTGTTGTTTTGTTTAGAATTCATTCCATGTGATGAAGCAATTAAAAGACTTGGTTTCATTCAGTCGAGCTTGGAGTTTTCCTTATTAACCTCCATTTTGAAGAAAGCCTTTTTGCATTCTAAGTTTAATATAGTAGAGTAAAATATGATTTACAATTCGCAAACAAGGGGTAGACGAAGCGTTGGTCGCTTATTAACTAGGAGGGAAGACGATCTCCCTGGAGTAGCCGATTCGTGTTGGATACGAGTGGCACGGGATCGGTTGTCTTGATGTTCATTGAGGGAGGCCTATGTTCAGCAGTGGACGCATAAAGGCTGATGATGATGATGAAACAAGGTGGGCTCTTTGATAATAATTATTGAAAAATATAATATATACGAAAAAATATGACGATAACTAAAGATAATCATTATGATTAATTAATTATAATTAAATTAAAAAAGTGAAGAGACAGGAACACTTGTTAATATAAACTTCGGCGATTCTCTTTCGCTTAGCTTTATGAAGTGTTGTTGAGAATAACAAATGGTTCATTCCGCACAAACAAGCGTTTGCCAAACCCCTAAAATTGTCACTTTTGCGTTCTTCACGACGAGAATATCCCTTTTATTTCACAAGTCTCACTCAAAGCTTTTAAGCGGGCTTTTTTTGTTAAAGTGGCAAGCGATAAACGCAGTTGAATCTGAGCTTAAAAACAGCACAGAGCTTTTAATTAAAACGTGGAGCTTTGCTTCTTTAATCATACAACTTTTGGGTTTATTTTCAGTATACTTTGCTTTAGCTTATTACGATTTCAGCAATCATTATTTTAGTAGTTTCTATTAGAAACGTTTCCCAGTAAAATTTTAAGCACTTTATAAAAGGATGATTCCCTCACCGGATTCTAATGGCTCACAATACCGTTATACCCGGTTATGCTAGGGAATTCCCGGATGAGCTACTGGGGAACGAATTAAGTATCGGGTATACTGGCAAGTAAGTGATATTGGCAACAAACATCAGAAGGACTTTCTACCATTTTCAGTATAATGTAATAGCCATCGAGCAATATACATACTTGAAATATTTATGGTAGGTACGCAGAAAGTAATACGCTACGGGCAAGATATAAAAATATATTTTATATTCATTTTTATTTCTTTCAAGCCATATTAAAGGCGAAACGTTGCATCCATAAAATTATCGAAACGTTATATTAAATTTTGGGGTAAAAAAAAGAATAGAGCTCAAAAATCTAAAAACAGATACAATAAGATAATATAAGATTAAATTAACTGAAAAAATAATAGTAAAAAAAAGAAAACTAAAAAAAACACCTTTATAAATAAAGCAAACTAATAATTTTCTAATCGCATCGAGGAAAGGAATGCATAAATAAAAACTATTCAACCGACCTTAACACTTTAGCCTGATTTACAATTTCTTTCCGATTTAACGAAGCTACGAGCACCAGCTATTTATTGACAAATAATTAAATAATCTTTAAAAAAAACTAAAAAACGCGCTTTTATTTTGCAAATTAGAAAATGGAATAGTTTTATCGAATCAGTGTATTCTTGATCTACAAAGTTTGAACGAAATCTGGCCGTTTAAAGTTCAAAATCGCGTCCAAAGGAGTCGATTATAAACATATATACACAAACGTACATACAGGTAAAGATAATAAAAAGTGTAATAAATAATTTTAAAGAATTGATGGCTCTACATATTTACAAATATTCCTTTTATTTTAAAACAAAATATAAGCTAAATCATATACGCAAATTTAAGACATGATTTTCGTAGAATCAATTGTAACGTGGAAATTTTCGCAAAGAAAAAGCTCTAGGGCCGGGGGTCCCGAACCCTCCCTGTCTAACAAGCTAGGGAGAGCCCTTGTGTTGATTTTCATGCATGTAATATGAATTTATTTCCTCTTTATACTTACTAGCTCTTGTCCGCAGTTACATCTGCGATTTTAGATTTACCTCCGTCTAAACAAATATAACTAGTGATAACCATTGAACCGGTAATATGTATTATTTAGTTAGCGTTTTGAATACTGCCTACATCCAAACTCACAAACATTAGACTTATATTATCAAGAGGTAAAGTTTGTGGGTTTGTGAGGTTGTAGGGGGTAATCTCCGGATCTACTGAACCGATTTTGAAATTCTTATATCTATATGAGGCCACGTTATTTGTGAGTGACATAGGCCATAATTTATCCCCGTACTTGGGAGCACGATAATGTGAAGCACGCTGGTACTGGTTGGAATACATTTATGGGAAGTAATTAAATGAACGGCATTATAAATTTTGGAGGGACAAAAAAAAATCGGCATTTAAATAATTTGGTTGACATACAAAGATTTTGTACGCAATAAAATTAAGCTGGTAGCAATTCTTGTTCCGCAAATAATTTTGGTAATGGTCGAAAATTAAATCATAAATAAGCAGCTTACAATATTATGACCTCGCACAATAAACATTCATCGGGCAAAATAATTACTTGAGCGGCACATTTCTTTGCATTACATTTTATGTCCTGTGTTCACACCGGTGTAGGTTTGCGCTATTTACCGCTAGATGGTGTTGTAAGTATGTTATTGAACAAAATTATAAAAATTGAAGAAGAAATTAATAAACTATATTATCATTCTTAATAAAAGACTAGTGAATTAATTCAGGTCATGACGTCTTCAAATCCTGTATTCAGCAGTGGTCCGTCCACTAAAGGCTATAATATGATGATGAAATTTTTTTCTTCAAGATTTTATTTTGTTTCAGTTTCGTAGATTTATGTAGATAGTAGATAGATTATGCAGGTATTAAAAATTGTAGGTGGTGTGTAAAATAAACAAGCAGTTCAAAAACTTGCAATATTCAATTCAATCGTTACCTACAAAAATCAAATCAAATTAAAACATTCAATACGCAAGAATGGATCCACAATTTTAAACTTATTTGTAACAAGACGTACAGCTCTACGGTTAACACTGTCCGCGCGCGCTCAGGCTGTACGCTGTCGTTCGTAAGTTCAAATCCTCTTCATACCATTATCTATGAATTTCTTTTTTTGTTTGTTTATACATTTTTAAATAATATTTTTTGATATTATAATAATTATAAATACGATTTACAAACTAAAATTTTGTATAAAAATTGAATAAGAAATTAATAAATTATATTATCATTCTTAATAAAGGACCAGAGAATTAATTCAAATCATGACGTCATCAAATCCTGTGGACTGGGCTATAACGCAGAATTTAAGGCCAGTATATCCCAAAGCGCCTGTTTTTGTTTAAGTCGTAAACATAGTAATGTTGGTTTTTTTGATCCGTTAAAAATATATATTGTAGTTTAGTATACATTCTTTTTTATTAACCTATTCAAAACACGATCATTGTAACTTGCCTCGATAAAAAAAAATCACAAACACAAGATGTTTTTGATTATTTTTCTAGTTGTAATTGAAGAATGTGAGATTTTAAGTTACAAAATTTATATGAAAAAATAGGTAATAACATTTAGAATTTTATTCTGATCTTACTTCTTTAAATAAATGTTTTTATTTTTCTCAATATCAAATAATGTGAAAAACTCGACTAGTCCCCAGCGCGGCCTCAATTTAGTTGCCTGCGAGGCGTTAACAAAGTAGGACCTATGTTTCGCTGCTGCCTGGCGGCTCTCCCCCGCTATAGATCGTTAAAACAACGTGTGGAATATATAAGCCGGTGCCTGATATGATAGTGTACATAGGAAATAAAAATAAAAATTTGAACAATATTTAGTTTTAATATTTTTTTCTCATTTTTGTCGTAATCATGATCATCAGCGTGTTTTTTCCTCAATTTTATTTTAATATCGATTTAATGTTACTAATTCATCATCATCACCATCAGCCTTTATCCATCAACTGCTGAACATAGGCCTCCCTCAATGAACGCCAAGACGGCCGATCCCTTGCTACTCGCATCTTTATTATAAAAATATTAATTTTAAATTCTAAATGGTGGTGATGATGATGATCGCGGTGATTGTGGTGGTGGTGATGATGATGATGGTGGTGGTGGTGGTGGGGAAGGGGGGTGTAAATTGTAATAGTGATGATGATGAAGTTGATGATTACAATGATGGTGGTGATGACGCTGACGAGAATAATGATGGTGGTGGTGGTGGTGGTGTTGGGGGAAGGGGGTGTAAATTGTAATAGTGATGATGATGAAGTTGATGATTACAATGATGGTGGTGATGACGCTGACGAGAATAATGATGGTGGTGGTGGTGGTGGTGAGGGAGGGGGGTGTAAATTGTAATAGTGATGATGAAGTTGATGATTATAATGATGGTGGTGATGACGCTGACGAGAATAAAGATGGTGGTGGTGGTGGTGGTGTTGGGGGAGGGGGGTGTAAATTGTAATAGTGATGATGATGAAGTTGATGATTACAATGATGGTGGTGATGACGCTGACGAGAATAATGATGGTGGTGGTGGTGGTGGTGAGGGAGGGGGGTGTAAATTGTAATAGTGATGATGATGAAGTTGATGATTATAATGATGGTGGTGATGACGCTGACGAGAATAATGATGGTGGTGATGGTGGTGGTGAGGGAGGGGGGTGTAAATTGTAATAGTGATGATGATGAAGTTGATGATTATAATGATGGTGGTGATGACGCTGACGAGAATAATGATGGTGGTGATGGTGGTGATGGTGGTGGTGAGGGAGGGGGGTGTAAATTGTAATAGTGATGATGATGAAGTTGATGATTATAATGATGGTGGTGATGTCTCTGACGAGAATAATGATGGTGGTGGTGGTGGTGGTGAGGGAGGGGGGTGTAAATTGTAATAGTGATGATGATGAAGTTGATGATTATAATGATGGTGGTGATGTCTCTGACGAGAATAATGATGGTGGTGGTGGTGGTGGTGAGGGAGGGGGGTGTAAATTGTAATAGTGATGATGATGAAGTTGATGATTATAATGATGGTGGTGATGTCTCTGACGAGAATAATGATGGTGGTGGTGGTGGTGGTGAGGGAGGGGGGTGTAAATTGTAATAGTGATGATGATGAAGTTGATGATTATAATGATGGTGGTGATGTCTCTGACGAGAATAATGATGGTGGTGGTGGTGGTGATGAATGGTGATGGAGGTGATAATTAACACTTATTTCATTTACAATGATTTGTGTGTCTGTTTGTAATATGACCTCTGTGGCTCAATGGTTAGCGCGTTGGCGTTCAAGCCGGAGGTCGCGGGTTCGAATCCCGCCAGGGAACAAAAAAGTTTCTGTGTTCCTGGGTCATGGTTGTGTATTAAATATGTGTATTATATAATCAAAATCTTAAATAGGTATAAGTATTAATATAAAACGTATTAAATATATTGTATTTCCGTTGTCTGGTACCCGTAACACAAGTCTCTTCGAGTACTTACCACGGGACTAGATTGACGTGGTGTAAAAAGCGTCCATAGATATTATTATTATTATTAATAATGCACAGAAGAATATCCCGGGTACGCATGTTAGCTACTACTACTACTATAAAACAAAGTCGTTTTCTCCGTCCCTGTAACCGTTTGTACGCTTAAATCTTTAAAACTACGCAACGGATTTAGATGCGGTTTTTTTAAATAGATAGGACAATTTAGGAGGAAGGTTTTTGTGTATAATTTATTAAGTTTTTATATATATATTGGCTAAGATATAACAATAATTGTTGGACGTATCGGAAAAAAATAGGCCGCCTGGGAGTTTTCAACGAAAACGCTGCCTAAACCCTTTGAGATACAACAAAAAAATGTATGGTGGAATTGTGTAGCTTAAATAGGTCTACAAAAAAGTCCACGATGGCATATGTCTATCTCTTAGCGATATCATGCTATATCCATTTAAACATTACGGAACAAAGTCGCTTTCTCCGTCCCTGTATCCGTTTGTACGCTTAAATCTTCAAAACTACGCAACGGATTTTGATGCGGTTTTTTTAATAGATAGAACAATTCAAGAGTAAGGTTTTTGTATATAATTTATTAAAATTTTATAAGCCTTGGCTAAAATATAACAATAATTGTTGGACGTGTCGGAAAAAAATAGGCCGCCTGGAAGTTTTCAACGAAAACGCTGCCTAAACCCTTTGAGATACAACAAAAAAATGTATGGTGGAATTGTGAAGCTTAAATAGGTCTACAAAAAAGTCCACGATGGCATATGTCTATCTCTTAGCAATATCATGCTATATCCATTTAAACATATTATGAAACAAAGTCGCTTTCTCCGTCCCTGTACCCGTTTGTACGTTAAATCTTCAAAACTACGCAACGGATTTTAATGCGGTTTTTTTAATAGATAGGACAATTCAAGAGGAAGGTTTTTGTATATAATTTATTAAAATGTCATAAGCCTTGGCTAAAATATAACAATAATTGTTGGACGTGTCGGAAAAAAATAGGCCGCCTGGGAGTTTTCAACGAAAACGCTGCCTAAACCATTTGAGATACAACAAAAAAATGTGTGGTAGAATTGTGCAGCTTAAATAGGTCTACAAAAAAGTCCACGATGGCATATGTCTATCTCTTAGCGATATCATGCTATATCCATTTAAACATATTACGAAACAAAGTCGCTTTCTCCGTCCCTGTATCCGTTTGTACGCTTAAATCTTCAAAACTACGTAACGGATTTTGATGCGGTTTTTTTAATAGATAGAACAATTCAAGAGTAAGGTTTTTGTATATAATTTATTAAAATGTCATAAGCCTTGGCTAAAATATAACAATAATTGTTGGACGTGTCGGAAAAAAATAGGCCGCCTGGGAGTTTTCAACGAAAACGCTGCCTAAACCATTTGAGATACAACAAAAAAATGTATGGTGGAATTGTGTAGCTTAAATAGGTCTACAAAAAAGTCCACGATGGCATATGTCTATCTCTTAGCGATATCATGCTATATCCATTTAAACATATTACGAAACAAAGTCGCTTTCTCCGTCCCTGTATCCGTTTGTACGCTTAAATCTTCAAAACTACGCAACGGATTTTGATGCGGTTTTTTTAATAGATAGAACAATTCAAGAGTAAGGTTTTTGTATATAATTTATTAAAATGTCATAAGCCTTGGCTAAAATATAACAATAATTGTTGGACGTGTCGGAAAAAAATAGGCCGCCTGGGAGTTTTCAACGAAAACGCTGCCTAAACCATTTGAGATACAACAAAAAAATGTATGGTGGAATTGTGTAGCTTAAATAGGTCTACAAAAAAGTCCACGATGGCATATGTCTATCTCTTAGCGATATCATGCTATATCCATTTAAACATTACGGAACAAAGTCGCTTTCTCCGTCCCTGTATCCGTTTGTACGCTTAAATCTTCAAAACTACGCAACGGATTTTGATGCGGTTTTTTTAATAGATAGAACAATTCAAGAGTAAGGTTTTTGTATATAATTTATTAAAATGTCATAAGCCTTGGCTAAAATATAACAATAATTGTTGGACGTGTCGGAAAAAAATAGGCCGCCTGGGAGTTTTCAACGAAAACGCTGCCTAAACCATTTGAGATACAACAAAAAAATGTATGGTGGAATTGTGTAGCTTTAATAGGTCTACAAAAAAGTCCACGATGGCATATGTCTATCTCTTAGCGATATCATGCTATATCCATTTAAACATTACGGAACAAAGTCGCTTTCTCAGTCCCTGTATCCGTTTGTACGCTTAAATCTTCAAAACTACGCAACGGATTTTGATGCGGTTTTTTTAATAGATAGAACAATTTAAGAGTAAGGTTTTTGTATATAATTTATTAAAATGTCATAAGCCTTGGCTAAAATATAACAATAATTGTTGGACGTGTCGGAAAAAAATAGGCCGCCTGGGAGTTTTCAACGAAAACGCTGCCTAAACCATTTGAGATACAACAAAAAAATGTATGGTGGAATTGTGTAGCTTAAATAGGTCTACAAAAAAGTCCACGATGGCATATGTCTATCTCTTAGCGATATCATGCTATATCCATTTAAACATTACGGAACAAAGTCGCTTTCTCCGTCCCTGTATCCGTTTGTACGCTTAAATCTTCAAAACTACGCAACGGATTTTGATGCGGTTTTTTTAATAGATAGAACAATTCAAGAGTAAAGTTTTTGTATATAATTTATTAAAATTTTATAAGCCTTGGCTAAAATATAACAATAATTGTTGGACGTGTCGGAAAAAAATAGGCCGCCTGGAAGTTTTCAACGAAAACGCTGCCTAAACCCTTTGAGATACAACAAAAAAATGTATGGTGGAATTGTGAAGCTTAAATAGGTCTACAAAAAAGTCCACGATGGCATATGTCTATCTCTTAGCAATATCATGCTATATCCATTTAAACATATTATGAAACAAAGTCGCTTTCTCCATCCCTGTACCCGTTTGTACGTTAAATCTTCAAAACTACGCAACGGATTTTAATGCGGTTTTTTTAATAGATAGGACAATTCAAGAGGAAGGTTTTTGTATATAATTTATTAAAATTTTATAAGCCTTGGCTAAAATATAACAATAATTGTTGGACGTGTCGGAAAAAAATAGGCCGCCTGGGAGTTTTCAACGAAAACGCTGCCTAAACCCTTTAAGATATAACAAAATAATGTATGGGGGAAATGTGTATCTTAAAAAGGTCTCCAAAAAAGTCCGCGATGGCATATATAAATACTATATCAATTTAATACTTTAAAAATTGGCAATTATAATGCAATAATTTGTAAGTTATTGACACAAATACGGTATGAATATGAAAATGAAAATATGAAAGCAATAATAGTATCCTAAATATGCCTTCAGAAAGTCTGCGAAGGGAAATATGTATTTATGTTCAAGTTTAAATACTCACGTAACGTATCCATTTTAATACAAAAACTTAGTAAGTAATTATTAAAATAGAAAATGATCATGTGTGTTCAGGATCGATAACAAAACCATAAAACGCTCTTTATATAATGTAATTCTTATGAAATAAACTAAAGTAAAAAAAAAACCTAGTAAGTTGCCATACGTTTAAAATTATACTAGGACGGACAATAAGTTCACGCCGGGTTCAAGAAAGTTCATTTGTTTGGAGACTACGCGTACCTCGTCGTGCGGGCAGGGCGATTGCGCTCAATGCATAAAACGCCCGAATATACTGGCCTTAATGAAAAAGAAAGTTGCTTGAAGTTATATTCATGCTACTTATATAAGCAGCACAAAATTATTTTTTTTGCTTACCCTCCGAGTGCTTACCAAAATTTTATTAAACAGGAGCAGCACATTGCCCCTCTTTTAATTAATATGCCTTTCAAAAATAATTACAGCCATAAAAAATGACAAAAATTGCTGCTTGATTTTAAAATGTTTGCTGAACATAAGTTGCCGCTCAATTAGCTATTTCTGCTACCAGATTATATTTTTCTGCTCACAAAAATACGAATATTATGCTAGTCGTTTAAATAACACCCTACATTTATTGTATTTATTATTTAATACATACTGCACGGGCTGAGCGTACCTTGTGCGGCGACAGCAATATAACACATTATAAATAATTAATTATTTTACCGTTTCGCTTAGTTCGCTATTAACATTTCATTACGCGATCACATATCATTAATCAGTAACCAAGCAAGTATCAATAAATATCATAACCCAGCAGAACTTGTGGTTTATCATTTAGCAAATATATCAAGGTGTTCGACAGCACGTACACTTACCTATATATTTTAGACAAATATTAAACCCGATATAATTTTACACATAATATACACACACTACATTAATTTACTTTATCAGCACATTTGGATCCTATCACCTGTATTCTTGATTTTAAACTTAAAATTATGTAACGGTCTTTTGTGACCATTTTCGAAGACAGGAAGCAAGTCTTATATTATAATTATTATACGCCCCAGGGCATTATTAAGCTTTTGAAATGGGGCTGCACGCAAGTGATTGCTCCCATTTCTATTCAACGTTTGATATTCAACGAAGTAAAAAGATAGTACTTTTTTTTAATGTGATACAAACCTTAAAAGACGTGGGTCTGGGATCTTAAAATACCATAACGTGGATAACCATTTACCGCAATTTAGTCGAATTTAAAATTTATCTATTCAAATTATTAAAGTATTCGACTAATATTTTAGACCCTAAACTTAAAAAAACCCATAATTTCACTCTTCTATGGTTACATAAAAAAACTTTTATTTAAATCTAAATATCTAAAAACATAGATGGCTTGACGACCTCTGTAGCTCAGTGGTTAGCGCGTTGGCGCTCAAGCCGGAGGTAGCGGGTTCGAATCTCGCCAGGGAACAAAAAGTTTTCTGTGTTCCTGGGTCATGGATGTATATTAAATTTGTGTATTATATAATAAAAATCTTAAATATATGTATTAATATAAAAAGTATTAAATATATGTATTTCCGTTGTCTGGTACCCGTAACACAAGTCTCTTCGAGAACTTAGCACGGGACCAGATTGACGTGGTGTAAAAGCGTCCATAAGATATATTATATTATATTATATCATAAGATATATTATAGTAATATCAAAACTGCTAAAATACCAGAAACTCGCCGCTATAGCATGCTAGAAGGTGGTAAAAGCTGTACTTACGGGAGGTAACGTAATAGGTATGCTGAACTCGTCCTGTGCGATGGGTTTCTTCTCGAAGGGGCGG
Organism: Lycaena phlaeas; assembly: GCA_905333005.2. Taxonomy (NCBI): domain Eukaryota; kingdom Metazoa; phylum Arthropoda; class Insecta; order Lepidoptera; family Lycaenidae; genus Lycaena; species Lycaena phlaeas. Next base: position 4,447,226 of record HG995170.1, on the reverse strand, counting down.
ATGAAGTACAGCAGCAGCGCAAGCGGGATAACGAGGGCAGAAGCCGCCCCGACCAGCGCCGCCATCAGTAACCACGTCCAGTCCGGCATTTTGATTTATTATACACTGTGAACGGGATAATGTTACATTATCATTCTCATTATCATATTCATCATAATTATCATCATCAACATCATCAGCATCATCAGCATCATATCATCATAATGATCATCATCATCATTATCATTATCATCATGTTTATTATTATGGACTTTCTTCAATAAAAGCAAGACGATCTGCTGCAAATAATACCCCAATGGGACTGGACTCTGCACGCAGCGCATAGTTTTGGAGGGTTTCATTTGCACGTATCCCGTGCAGTTGAAAGAAATGACAAGTGCACTGTCATAGAGCCGCGCGAAAAGTTGAATAGAACTATCTACAATCAAAGCAGCCGTCTATGCCCAGTTCTGTTCTGTAATCAGAATTATGTATTTCCACCGCTAAATTCACCGTGACGATGCATATATGCAAGGTTTCTCTGGTTGTTGGTTGGGTGTTATGTAAATCTGTCGTGATTCTAGGGCACACGAATAAATCAATATTCAACGTACATACAACCTGAATTTTAATTTCATTTGCGAAAAGCATACAACCTAAATGTAAAATGCATCACTATTAATATCCCAGCGAGCAAATGTTTGCATAAGGTGTTAATTTTTCGATATATAAATTAAATGAAATTTTTTTTAAGGACCGTAGGTTCATCTGGTGGGAAAGCTATCACCAATATTCATAGAACCTTACTAAATAGACTATCAGGTGCGATACCGGCCATTCAAATATGAGTACAAATATCATGAAACAACTTTTACGGATTTTATAGCGGTTTATTTTTTTACATGCTTGACGTTTCGGATTCTTTACAGCAATGTCAAGGGAATCCTCCGGTAAAATTGGTTCCATTATAATGAGTGCAATTCGCGTAGACATCAGAAAAGAAGCACATATTTATAATTTTTATCGTATTATACATATTTATCGTCTCGTTCTGATGTTAAATTGTGTCCGGTAGAAGATATACACTATACAGTTATTCCTTGGCCGCACTCATTGCGATAAAATTCGGACGATAAACTTCGTCTTCGGTCTACGGCGATTCTTCGCAGCCACATTATAAGTTAACTATGTTATATTTTTATATTGTTATATTATATTATAAGTTAACATTAATAATATGTACAATGTACATATTATTAATGTTTACTTAATGGCCGACATCAAAATACTGCAAAAACAAATAATAAAAACAAGAAAAATTTAAGCTTTCTTATGAAAGTTTTCTTTGGATATTATAATTTCCGACATTATTCAAATCGGAAGAGGAAGACAGTTTAATGGTTAAACTTTGAGAATAATGTGGGACAAAGAAATATAAGTTTGATATTATAAAATACTTCGATGACCGATATAGCTTACATAATAGTTCACAATCTCCAGATAAGTTACGAATAGGCTATCGGCAACATATTTGACAGATACTCCATACTCTATCTGTACACAGTAAAAAAAAAAGTACAGTATCAACCCTTATATGTCCCACTGCTGGGCATGGGTCTCCTTCCTCGAAATCAGGCGAGGAGGGTAATGGGCCACTAGTCCACCGTGCTGGCCCAGTGCGGGTTGGTGAACTTCACATACCTTCAAAGACTTTCAATCTCATCAGGCATGCAGGTTTCCTCACGATGTTTTATTTCACCGGTGAGCGAACGATGGTCTAGTGTGCACTTAGAAATTTAGAAAAAGTAAAAACCCATTTCATCAAGGCACACACGGACGGGTCAGGATCAAACCCGGAACCCCGCGCATAAGAGGCCGAGTCCGTCCCCCACTGGACCACCGTCGCTCCCAGGCCCTAACAGTATCCAAACTAAAACATGCTCTATATATAGCACCAGAACACTTACAGGCAATTTCACATTATCTATTATCGATGGTAATACTAATTAGAATGGAAATCGGTATTATCATATCAACGCACAATGAGCGGTAATTATTTTGTTACCAACGCAGACGCCAACGCAAATGGATGAAATTAGATTACACATGGACGCAGATTCGCATGTCAATCGGTTGTTACACTTTACATTACTGAACTTATCGTCAGCTGTTAAGTCCTTAACGGGTCTGAATTCATTTAATGATTATTCGCGTTGAATCTTTAATAATTAAGTTAGAACTTTGCACTTAACTTATACTAAAAAAACACTAATACAAAATGCATATTTATAACTTTATTCTTATACTATACTTGGATTTTTAATTATGTTTTCAAATCTAGCTGTAAGCTGGAGGTGAGCGCGTTCAAAGATATAGCCGATATAGCCGCGTATAGCCGAAAGGTATTAACCTTCGGCTATACATTAATATAGATGTAATGTAAATTCATAAATTTCTAAATATTTATTTTTCATTAAGTTTTAAAAGAGGACATGAGATTTTTGGAACGAAGTTCCTTACGGCAGGCTTGGAGGGGATAGGGATTTTGCTGCGCGACCGAACTGAAAAAAATGTGATAGTAAAACCGTAAGAAAAAATGCGTGGAATAAAACCGTTAAATGAGTCGTGCGGAGGCGCGACAGTCGCATACACAAGCGAGTAGTGTATAATACCTTTCTTTTTAGCCGAAGGAACTTCGTTCCTACCTGGTGTCCCACAACACCACATCATTTTTATTATGTACTTTGAAACTAGGACGTTGTTGCGAATAGGTAATGTCGTAGCAGAACCAAGAACCAATAATAGTTATTCTGGATAAATGAATCATCTGTTCTCTGTTTCCATCATCAGCCTATATCCGTTCGCCAAGACAATCGATCCCTTGCCACTCGCATCATGTTTCATTATCGTCGTCAGCTTTTATGTATCATCATGTTTTAATCACTTAAAATATTTTTTATATGTCTGTCTGGTATGTGACTACCAGTTAAAATGTAAATACCTAGACTTAAATCACGCGGGGCGCTAAGCGTCATAATATATACAGCATGTTTAAAATTTAGCAAGATGAAATAAAAACTTGTGCCTAAAGTATTGAGTATTTGTAAATTTCTTTTGTATTACTACACTATTCCTGTCACATGGTATGAAAAAATTGATACCGTCATAAACATTCTGTATACTTGCATGATACAAAGAAGAACAAATATTTATGAAGGAATAGCTCATCTCACGCTGGGTTCCCATCGATCATTATAATGGAATAGCGTGACAATTTATTTACCAAACGATATTATCAAGCCGCGCTCGATATCACACGAGACGAAGGGCGAGAACACGCTTGAAGTTTGAAAAATCAGCCCCTCTAGACTAGTGGCACAAATGCTAAACGAATAGAATAGAATATAATACTTATTGTATGGGAATGACACTAATAGCAAATTACTTGTCGTAAGCTAGTGTCATGCCCATACAATAAGTATTCTATTCTATTCTATTCGTTTAGCGTTTGTGCCACTTGTCTAGGGGTGCTGAGCGGTCTTAGCCAGTTGGTTTTAGTTTTATATTTGAATGGTAAAACTTTTTGATGAATGTGATTTTTGTAAAAAAATGGCCCGATAGGATTGATAAAAAATCAGGTTTTAAATTAGTATAGTTTAGTATCGTGGTTATTATTATTATATCATTCAGATTAACTATTCCCTATTGAGAAGTCTGATTTTTAATTAAGATTATTTTTACTTCTAGAACTGATTGAAAAGCGTAACTAATGATGAAACAAAAGTGAACAACAAGTTTTATAAGTATACTCAATAAGCAAATAGAAATATTTAAGTTTCTAAATCAAATAACTTGAAACGAGAACGTACTTGAAATAGCTTAATGGCGTTTCAATATGTAGTCAAATAAAACTAAACTCAAGATGTTGCCCTTACGCCGAGAAACTAAGCAACAGGTTCCATTTCTTGAGACTGACACATCTAGGATTTAGAAAACTTTAGGTGTTGTTTCATTGACGTTCACTGAGGGAAGCCTATGTTAAGCAGTGGAAGAAAGGCTGATGATGATGATGATGATAAGTGTATGATGATAATATGTTGTGTATCGAAAAACAATAGGTGAAATAGTCGTGATTTTACTTGATATAACTTTGTTAGGAAATCTCTGTCCCCCGTATCGAAAGACGAAATGTCAAAAGTGTTTTTAGATTTAGAAGGTTTTTAATAACGTACCACAACGGCCCCATAACAGGGCACACTTAGATGGTGTACTGTAAGAAAACTGCCATGTTTTCTATTTATTCCCTATGAGCTAGTAAGAAGCTATGCTACGTGAACTTTGGACATTGAACATAATATTATAGCCGGATAGAGTATTAATAAGTGCCATAAAAAGAGCCGAACCTGGTCACTGATTTGTGAACCAGTGACCCGTGTACGTCCCAACGGCCATTCATCCATCAATGGCCATCAGTCGACCAATCAGAACGCAGAACGGGCAAAGTGTTGCAATAAAAATTTGGCTGAATTTAATTTCATACAAAACATAACATCATAGCTCCACTCCCGGTAATTATTTAGCTTCAGGTTCTGTACCTAAGGGTACAGGGTGCTCTACTTTATACCTTTCTCCACTCCATATTAGCTTTCCTAATAACTAATAAGTTTGCGGGGTTGTTACCAATAAAATCCTTATTATTAAGAGGATCTAATAGATACACTAAACTAAGGCAGTCAAATATTATTGTTGTAATAATAAGGTACGAACTCTGGTGGTGGAACAGGTGGAATGTCCTGAAATACTATATTGAAACAATAATTACATTGAATTATAAAGATAGCCTTAGAAATAACAATAAGAAACGTTTTTAGTTTGTAAGAATGCATGGATTCTTTCGCATTTTCAATGAATTTCTATGACATTGTACATTAATATAGCTTATACGACAAAATAACACATAGGCTATAATTAATCCCCGTACTCCTACGGGAATAGGAAGTATGCGGTTGAAACCGTTTATATACCTATTTCTATTCCTTAATGTGATTTCTCAAAACAATTCGTAACTCATAACCAGGTTTCCTTAATTAGCCCTTTACAATTCTAATTAACCTTTGAAGACCTTGGGTTCATGATGATGATCATAATCAGACAAATTATTCACGAAATCTTGAACTTAAATACTTATAATGGACACAAAAAAACAGTCATTTTTTGACATCCTTGATGTCTCCTGGATCTCTTTCAATGAACGCCAAAACGACATCATCGTCATACATTACCTACGATATATTATTATGTATAATTATAATGAAACAACTTTTACGGATTTTATCGCGGTTTATTTAGTTTTTTACAAGCCCGACGTTTCGGAAACTTTACAGCAACCATGGTCACGGGAGGACTGAAGTGTCAGACGTGCTACTGTTACAAAGTTATTTGAAACTACCCTATGATACAACAATATTTTATTTAGTCCTATCTATGCAGAAGGTGCTAACTAAGTCTTTAGTCTGTGACATGTTATGCTTGGATTTTGATTTTATTATATTTATTATGGGATCCCAAGCAGGTGGTAATGGCCAGCCATCTTCTCTATTGAAATTAGGATGTTTTTTAATTTCAATAGCCTCACGAATCATCCTTGGTTGGAATCGGTGTTCTTTTGCGAGGACTTGTGGTTTATCAAATCTAATATAATGGCGAGCGTTGTCTAGGCTATGGTCACAGATTGCTGACTTAGTATAGCGACGGTGTTTTAAGTCAGCTATATGTTCTTTTACGCGAGTTTTTATTGATAATCCGTAAAAGTTGTTTCATTATAATGAGTGAAATTCGCGTAAACATAAGAAAACAATATTATGTATTATGTTCGATGGACTAATAGGGTTCAAGACAACGAAAGAAGAGGGGCCGCGTTTAGGTAGACGAAGTGTTTGTCGGCTATTAACCAGGTGTGAAGACGATCTACGTGCTGTGGGCTGTCCGCGTTGGATGCGAGTGGTAAGGGACCAATCGTCATTGAGGGCTTATCTTCAGCTGTGGACGGATAAAGGCTGCTGCTGATGATGATGATATTTATGCAAGCAAAATAATTATTTCGGTAGTATAATATCCTGTCCCTTTCGAGACAAAGCAAAGATTCTGTGTGGTCTGGTAAGACAGGTAGAGCCCTTCCTATCCTTGTAAACAAACAGTACATCCATTTCTCATATCGGTTTATTGCCACAATTTTTTATGTCGCCAGGAGGCGGCTGAGAATTCGGAGACATTATGGTTGCTATCTATTGGATAATTTACAGGTTTCGTCTTCTGATGTCAAAGTTCAATTATTTCAATTAGTATTCTTAGAGCAATGGAGGGTAAACTACGTGCAAAGCCAAGGCAACTATCGACATACACATCCGCCCAACCAAAGGTTATGCAGGTGAGTTGCCCTTTTCCCTATCATACCAATCTACCGGAAACACGCAAACACCACGAAGAGCGGCAGCATAGCTGTCACTTCACGCTGGTATTATGGCCAGCATGATCATGGTGATACACCATGATCATGCTGGCCCAATTGGCCTGAAAGACAGCATGGCACAACCTCTTACTTAAAATATATTTGAAAAATAACATTAAAATTTTAAAAATTTCTTTCGCCTGCGTTAACTAAGATTTGGAATGGGATCTGAGCGGGATAATATATTGTGCATGTGGCATATAAACCTTCCGCTTAAATTGTTCTATCTATTAAAAAGATCGCATCAAAATCCGTTGCGATCTTTAAAAGATTTGAGCATACATACAAAGGAAGTGACTTTTTTTTATCTATACTACTAATACTACTATATTGTTCGTTTGTATTGAATGGGCTTCTAAACTAATTGACCGATTTGAAAAATTCTTTCACTGTTGGGAAGCTACACTATCCCCGGTAAACATAGGCTATATGAAATTTTCAAAAGGATCCGTTTTAAATCTCAGTTGATATAGGCGAAGCTGCGTGCAACAGCTAGTACTGTGTAAAGAAGATGATAGACGCGTCGACTAAACGCCTGAACAATTTAAAAAGCAATACAAGCTCAGGTCACAGTTCCGGTTCCAGTCTGAGCCTGAACATAACATTTTATTTTCTTTGTGTGAAGATCACTATTGAGAAGAAATCACTTCGACCTTCGAATAGATAAGGTCGTCAATCCAAGTTATATACCTAGACTTACTTATATTACATGTTTAGTAGACCCTACTAAACATGTAATATTAGAAATAGACTCGCAGGCCAGCTACCTGATGAGCGATGGAAAAATAAAGACGTCCTTTGAGTAGCCTAGTAGCAACAAAAGGTTCACCATTTTACCTAGACCTATGTTTGGTTGTTGCGTCGATTTGGAAAATCCGATTGTTATCTTTGACAAAATTCACTAATATTAACGAAAAAATAATACAAGTTTATTTAATTATATCAACCCCATTACACACTGCCTCATTGACATTTCAAGATTGTAATATAAAATATATAAAAAAACACCTAAATTCTACGGTGATAGAACTTAAAGTCGCCCCAAGGAATACATCCAATTATTTTTGATGATTCACATGAACCCAACCTTGTAATTAGAATACCTACTTCACTATTAATATACACGTAATTATGAGATAATATATTAACGGAAAAGTATTATCCTGTACGAAAAATATGCTGACATTAAAAAGCTGTGCGTTTTACGGATGCGTGTGAAAAAACATCAAAGTATAATAACAAAGCGGTCACATATCTCACCTTCTAATTTACCTAAAAACAATTTCTCCTAGATGCATATTCACTAAACAACAATTGACGTGATAATTTACTAAAATATATTGTATAATGATAAAAACGCGGTCATTTAATTACTAATAAATGCATTTTAAGACCAGCCGGTAACCGGCGGTGAGGCTTGCAGCGTCACTGACAAGCTGTGAAATCACTTTGATGGAACAGGTCTTTGGGAGCATGCGCAGAACAGAGCCAATTGGGCCAGAGTTCACGGTATTGAAGACCCCATATCACCAGGGTGGCATACCAGCACGTAAAAACGATTAAAATGTCAACATTACTTGCGTATTATATGTTAATCTCTTTTAATGAAGATATTTTTGTTTATTATTAATAGAGGGCGTTCTGGACAAGAACGCTTGCGCGGACGGACAATCGATACACTAGATTTCAATAATCAGTTTTGCGAGTAAAAAATCCCAGAAATCACTTCAGGTGGTAACACACAAAAAAAGCATAGGCGTTTAACTTAATTATTGTAGAGGAAGTTCTATTTGTACTATGCCATTAAAAAAATGTTTTTTGGGTTCCATCATCACCGTCATCATCATCAGCCTTTATCCGTCCACTGCTGAACATAGGCCGATGAAGGCCAAGAAGACAGATAGACCGACCTGCTACTGCACGGACATCGTCTTGCCACCTGATTAATGGCCGACCAACATTTCGTCTAAGAAAACGCGGCCTCAACTCTTAAACTCTAAACCTTACTCATCGATCATCCATTCTCTTGAGTGAGTCCAGTGTCCACTGCAGCCAGGTTATTTTAAGTGTGCTATCGGTAACTGTAGTTCTCTGGGCTTAACTTTAGGGTTCCATACATACTCAAATTAATAAAATTGCCTTTTTTTCGACTCTGATCCTAGTCTATTATTAGTAGACCAGCATCTGCCTTGACATTGTAAGTACCTTCAGAATATAATGGTTGTCTCAAAAAAAGTCTTGAGACTTAGAAAGAAATGTATGTACAGAGTAAGGCCCCATTACCTCGAGCGCTTTTTTAGCGTTAAAAAAGCGTTTGATCGAGATATTATATTATGGATACCCATATTGTATCTGTTCAAACGAACGCGTTTTTAAATCTTTTAACGAGCACTGTTGGAATTTCGACATTTAGCGTAGAAATTTAAAAAAACCCATTTCATGGCACACGTAGGGTCAGGATCGAACCCGGATCCTCTAGCATAAGAGGCCGAATCCATACATGCAGGACCATCGCTCACACAACTATTTTTACCTGTCTCCATCGATCACCTGTCTCAAATAACCCATTATGTATTAGATCATTATTTCATTTTATAATAGCTGTTACTAAGTTTGTTATTACAAGTTCTTCGAGGTATTAATTGGTATATTTTGAATACCCATTTTCACGTCACGTATAAACTTCCATTACACAAAGGTATCGAGTTTATACTCGTAGAACAATGTTTGAAAATAAAATATATAATTTTGCTTACTATCTAAATATTTTCCTCAGCTTCACTCGAATTTAGAGAATGCTTTTGATATCAACTTGTTAGCTACATTGCGTGTATAAATAATAATGTTTTATGAACACTTCTTATACAGGATGCCCCGGAAAGTAAGGATCAAACGAAACAGGGGGCCTAGCCAAAATGCCATTACGAAAACGACAGCGACGATCGTTCGTCCGTTCGAAGTTGTGATTGGCTAAATCACGTCGTCGATTGAACGGTCGAGCGATCGACGACGTAATTTAGCCAATCACAACTTCAAACGAACGAACGAACGATCGTCGCTGTCGTTATCGTAATGGCATTTTGGCTAGGCCCCCAGGGTGTTGTGCTAGGTCATTCCAAAACTTTTTCTCTCAGGAACTTCCCCTCTATCTCGTAAAGAAAAATAAATTAAATTCATTTCTTTTTCTTTCACTCATTACAACACCTCGTTACAATTAGATGTGAAATTGCTAACATAGTGTTGGTTTATCGCGGTTTATTTAGTTTTTTAAGAGCCCGACGTTTCGGATTCTTTACAGCAACCATGGTCACGGGAGGACTGTTTTACATAGTATTTTCAAATGAAAGGGAGCATTGGTCCGGAGCAGATCTGTTCCATTGGCCTACTGGAATTTCTACCTATGTCCTACTACTGAAAACTACTGTTCAAATAAAATAGCGAAGGTATATAGGTAGTTTTTGTTGTTTTTCAGTACGTGTTTCCAGTACCTACCTATTGTTTCAGCAAGTACCTGAAAAAGATCCACTTACCAGCTTTCTGGCGCAGCGAGTCCCACATACCTGGCTGAGGAGACACACTCCCCCGCAGGATGCCTAAGTGCATTTCCCGGCGTTAAAGACAAAAAAAGGATACACTACATATTATATTTTGCCTAGGCTAGTTCCAGTCGCCAAGTTGTAGCTGGGCATCTCTCTATTGTGGAGAATCTGGTCTCGCCGGGACCAGTCTGTCGTTGACGGTTTACCGTCGCGTGCAGATCCGGGTCCCTCAGATAGCGGCTGAAGGCTCACGCAGCGGTTTCAGTGGGGTAGTGCACCCAATGCGAGTCACCACACACGCCAGCGCGCCTATCCAAGGCCCTGGTATGGTCCGAAAAAAAATTCCACTGGGGCGTCAAAAAAAAGAAGGCTAGTTCCAGTCAGGTGAACCATTTTGTGTTTATGGGTGACGTTGACTACTAACGATATGGCACCTCTCGTGGTTTGTTAATCCAACTAACTAATAGTAATAAAATAGTATACGAAGCTTTTATATCTACCTTACAATAGCGACAATGGTCCAGTGGGTGGACTCGGCCTCTTATGCGAGAGGTTCCGGGTTCGATCCTGACCTCCCCCCCGTGTGTGCCTTGAAATGGGTTTATCTAAATTTCTAAGTGCACACACGAGACCATCGTTCACTCACCCGTGAAGGAAAACATCGCGAGGAAACCTGAATGCCTGATAAGATTGAAAATCTTTGAAGGTATGTGAAGTTCACCAACCCGCAATAGGCCAGCGCATCGGTGAACTATGGTCCATTACCCTCCGCCTGATTTCGAGGAAGAGACCTGTGCCCAGCAATGGGACATATTATAAGGGTTGATACTTACTTACTAGTTAGTAGATATAAAAGTGTATTATATATTCATTAATCCGTTTTTTTTTTAATATTTGACACATAATTATGACTCATGCACAAATATCCTAGACAAAGAGTTTTTCAATTATTAATTATACTCATTTTTTTCGTTTGCCATGAAACTTGGAGTTTTATAAAATTAAATTAAACCATTCATCCGTACAAACCAAAATTTAATGTTACGCTCGGCCGGTTTTCATCCAATTGCTAAAATGTAGAGATATAATATATTTATCACATATTTCATACCTACCGAGCGCTACAAATTTCATCAAAGTAATTTTCTGCTCACCTCACGCGTGAAAATTTGAAATTTAAATATCATTTAAGTTAATTTCGAATATGTTGTTTTTTATTATTTATTACAATATACTATCAATATAAAACTGTTGAAAAATACGCTAGTATATCTAAAAAATATGACTTATTGAAAGCGCAATGATTTAAGATAAACAAGAAGTTGGTGCTAGACCAATATTTTTGGAACAAGTGATTCATGACTGTGACAGAGGATACTAGGCCAAAGTTGACCGGGGTAGTAGTGAGTCGTCTTCATATTTTTGACGAACGAAACGAAGCTGTTTTTCGCATGCTGTTGAAAACTATATAAAACAATAAACAAAAATATAATCCGTTTTGACAATCCTGAGGTACTTAAATGCCTTATTTTTTCGTTTAGGTATTTATAATTTAGTTATAACTTATAAATGACAAATTACAGTATCTTAATAAAGTGTGACACAATTAGTCCAGCCTCTCAAATTCACCGTCCACCCCTGCGCTTAGTTATACCAAGTGATGATCCCACTGCTGTGCGTTAGGGATCTATGCTGTGCTCTAGCACAGGTCTTGTCCTTAGTTTCCTTACTTTATCTCCATAGTAGACAAGGTAGGGCAACTAGCAAGCAGTGGGCGTTTGTATAAACTATAAAATTTGTAGGTGACTATAGAAGTTTCTAGAAATTCCAAATAAAATAAAAATACACTTATTTTTGAAACATTTATTCTTAAACAGTTATTCATTCGACATCTATGGCATCTCACTATTCATGATCATGCGATTATCACTAAATGATTAGCGAAATATTTTATATTTCAAATAATATTTTAACAAATAATATAGGAAGTTAAATCGATTTAAATATAATCTCTTTTACCAAAATATTACTACAATACTTTTGTAAAGAATATTTTTGTAAATAAATTATAATAAATATTTATGCGTCTGACAAAGCTGCGACTCCTGGCAGTACTTTACCTGTAACAAAAAAAAAGAAAACATTTGAACTAGTTAGGTAGTAGGTAGGACATTGTGGAGAATCTGGTTTTGCCGGGACAAATCTGTCGCTGAGGGTTTCCCGTCGCCTGCAGATATGGGTCCCTCAAATAGCGGCTGAAGGCTCACGCAGCGGTTTTAGTGGGGTAGTGCACCCAATGCGAGTCCCCACACACGCCAGCGCGCGTACCCAAGGCCCTGGTATGGTCCGAAAAGGAAATTCGCTGCGTCATCAAAAAAAAAAAGGTAGTAGGATGGAAGTCGCAATTTCATTGGTAAAAATATCATATCAAAAACAATTACCGGGTCCAATTTTGCTATATTTTTATCAAAGGCAAAATGAGCCTTAAAAAGGCCTCCCTCAATGAACGCTAAGACGACCGATCCCTTGCCACGCTTATCCAACACGGACCGGTCATTGCACGGAGATCGTCTTCCCATATCTTTGATAATGGCCGATCGGCAATTCGTCTACCTTCGCGGCCTTCACCCTTGAACTTTATTGGCCCATCCGTCTTTCTGAGTATGTGGCCAGCCCATAGTCACTTCAACGAGCTTGTTCTTCGCGTGATATCGGTAACTTTAGATCTCCGTTTCTCCGCTAATGAAACACCCAACATAGCATGCTCCAGAGCACATTGAGCTACGGCAAACTAGAGTGAGCTTTACAAATATAAAGATAACTCTTTTGTTGGCTAAATTGGTAATATCGTATAATTAAATCTGTACGTTTCCTAGAGAGCAAAAGTAGAAATTAGCAAAGCGATTATTTAGTAGAATGGAGCGATTGCTCTCATATCTCGCATATAATTCTCAAAAATCCGAAAGAATATACTTAAAACAATTATTAAGTTTGTGAGGATGTATGGATGTTTGTTACTCTTTCACGCTTATATAATAATATGGGTTACACATCAAAATAACACATAGGCTATAATTTATCTCCATACCTAGTATCTAGTCTCATGCGAATGGAAAGTTTTCTGAATTATACCTATTTTTTTATAGCAAAGAAGGGCAAACGAACAGTCGAAGCCTTGTGAATATCGACGCCCATTAACATCTAAATAACCAGAATTTATGCAGATGCGTTGCTCTCCTTTTCCCTATCAACCCCCCGCCCCTCCAATGGGCCATCGGAAACTCACAAGCCGGACTAAACGCGACCGCTTAGCTGTCACTTTACGCCGATTTAATGTGAGCGAGAGGTTCCTCCCCGTTTGTTCCGGCCGAATTTAGCTGCAAAGCAGCATGGCACTACCTCTTACTGAATTTAAAACTTACTGAAACTTGCTTATATATTTTCATTATTCAAAATCAAATATTTCTATATTCGTATAGTATTTGTGTGTCTTCAATATTATAAACAGATTTACAAGCTTCTGTAATAGCGTCAATAAACGTCGCACTTTCGCGAGCAATATGAACCTTTATTGTGTAAATTAAAATCCGCTATGCAGCACTGATTGCATGTTAGGTCATTGCTGCATCGGTCTAGGTCGACTGAATCAATGCTAACTTTCTTCATCAACATTACTTGTAGACTAGATCGTTATAGCCCTGCCAATACTAACGTGACTATTATTATATATGTACTTACCTATCTATTCAAATCATGCAGGAGAGAGATAGAGATAGAAAAGACCAAGAGGTTGGGGGTTTACGAAAGAAAACTAAGGTACGATAAAATATATATGTTGGAGAGGTTAGCGTTAAAAAATTGTGTTTTGCAGCATTTTCCAATGTAAATTCGTCTACAGCGTGTAATTACACCAGTAAAAGGATAAATTTCTAATTCTAAGCTGTCCCGACAGACTTCGTTCTGCCAAAAGTAAAAATTGCAATCAAAAATAGGGTTGATCATAGATTTGTGAAAATTTACACAAAATTTCATACAAATCGGTCAAGCCGTTTCGGAGGAGTATGGTAACTAACACTGTGACACGAGAATTTTATATATTAGATAATAAAATAATATTTGATTAATATCTTCCAATTTAATAAAGTTAAAGAATTTGTATGTTTGATCGCGCCAATCTCAAATTAAATATTTCTTTTTGCATATCATCGACAGTTTATCATTTTAGGGTATTTCTTTTTTGGGGTGCTTAAGTCACGGGGATCGGTAAGTAGCGAAGTTAAAGTTTCAAGACATGACCCAACCACATAATTGCATAATTACAAAGAATTGGAGGCAAATAACTGGTTGCCCTAGTGCTATAATAACTTGCGTGCTGAGCCATGGATTCGAATTGTATTTGAAGTTTTGAATCATGTCAAGGCTAAGGGGCAATTTAAAAAGCTTTAATTTCACACCAATATAATTGATATGTCGATAGAACTTCACACGCCTTCGAAAACTGTCAAACCTTTTTCCTCGCGATCTTTTTCCTTCATCGATGAGCAAGCGATGGTCTCGTGTTCAAGTGCACAGGAATGTAGGAAAACCTCATTTCCAGCCACAACAGTAGGGCTATTCTGTAAGGTCGTTTTAGAATCTCGAAAGCGGAATCCGTGGTGATATGATGAATTTGACGAATTTTTTTTCTTTAAAACTCAACTACTTATTTATATCAATAAAGTTCGCTTTCGAAGTGAGCGTAAAGTGAGCTCTATCACTCGGGTAAAGCTCGATATTGAAAAGGTTTTTACAGAATAACCCAACAGGGGTTAGGATCGAACCTGGAGGCTGGACCTATCACTCAAGATGCCGAGTTCATACCCACTCGACCATCGTCGCTCGTGATAACTATTTAATAATAACAAATCGGTAGGAATCCATATTAATATTATAAAGAGGGAAGATTTGATTGTTTGTTTGTATTGAATAGGCTCCGAAACTACTTGACCGATTTGAAAAATTCTTTCACTTATTGTTTTCTATGTTTACGCGAGTCCTCCCGTGACCATGATTGTTGTAAAGTAGGTATTCGAAACGACGGGCTCATAAAAACTAAATAAACCGCGATAAAATCCATAAAAGTTAATTCATTATAATTATTTCGCTGTTGTGAAGCTCCACTATTCCCGGTGTACATAAGCTAGGTATATTAAATTTTCCAAAAAGTTAGAGACCCGTATTAAAACTTAGTTGACGCAGGCGAAGCTGCGTGCAACAGCTAGTAAGAAATATTGTCATAATTGGTGGTCCAGTGGTGGATGGACTCGGCCTCTTATGCGAGAGGTTCCGGGTTCGATCCTGACCCCGTCCGTGTGTGCCTTGAAATGGGTTTTTCTAAATTTCTATGTGCACCCTAAACACGGATCACCGGTGAAGGAAAACACCGGTGAAGGAAAACACCGTGAGGAAACCTGCACACCTGATGAGATTGACAGTCTTTGAAGATGTGTGAAGTTCAGCCCACATTGGTCCAGTGTATCGGTGAACTATGTTCCAATACCCATGGGTATCGCCTGATTTCGAGGAGAGGAGACCCGTGCCCAGCAGTGGGCAATAATGAATTGATATTTTGTTTTACTTTATTATTGGTATTATTTTTGGGGGGTTTAGTATAATAGTACGTAGCCTTACCTTCCAGCAGCTCCAATGAGGCCCCACCGCCGGTAGATACGTGGGACACCTTGTCCTCTGTGCCCCATTTAGCGCAGCACGTGGCCGTGTCTCCACCACCTGGATGAAATAAAGCATTGTAGTCCAATCTATTGAGCTAAACATGTATTTGTATTATGTATAAGAATCCTTACACCCTTAAGAACCCCTTCACCTTTTTAACTCATTTTGAACGATTTTGATTTTCTAAGCAAAAACTACTCAACCGATCATCATGAAACTTTGTACACATATTCTCGGAGGTACTAGAAATAACATAGGATACATTAAAATAAGGATTTTTTTTGCTAACGCGAGCGAAGCCACGGGCGACTTAACAAGCGTAAATGTAGCTTTGTTTGTTACGCTTCCACGCGAAAACCAGTACGCCGATCATCATAAATTTTGTACACTCATTCTTGGAGATAGAAGTAACATAGGATACTTAAAAAAATTACGTCCGTAAATCTAAGTTAACGCGGACGAAGGCGCGGGCAAAAAAGGTGGTCAAGTTATATAAGTATACCATCTTTATTTTGATGGTTGTTGACTTTACTGACGGAATATTTGAGATCTAGGGCTTCTAAGTTCAGAAGAATAACCTTAAAATAATGACTAAACAAAATCACTATTTCTTGTTTTTTGTGCTATAACAATTTGAGTTTTGAATTTGAGTTGTCGAAATATTTACACAATGCAAATAACCAAATCTATTTAACCTTAGTGTGGGT
The DNA here is from genome assembly GCA_905333005.2 of Lycaena phlaeas. NCBI lineage: Eukaryota > Metazoa > Arthropoda > Insecta > Lepidoptera > Lycaenidae > Lycaena > Lycaena phlaeas. The sequence continues at coordinate 4,430,781 of HG995170.1, read as the reverse complement.
AGTTTAGTAGAATATAATCTTACAGTTACTTGCTACGACATATACTTAATTAACATTTATAGGTAAATATAAAATGACCAATATAAACTAGAATATTATGTTATTTTGAATCTTAAGTCTCGAATTAAAAATTCCATTGCACTAGAATTAAACCAGAAAAATCCACGAATTTCTATCTCTTTGTTAAATTAGTAAATAGCCTATCATCAATTTAGTTTGCAATAATCGTATAATTTGAAATTGGAATGCAGACATCAATTTGCAAAAAAACCCACCAATGATAGTGATGGTTCCGTTGGCAGTGGCCTTTACTACACCGTCCATGAGCGCTCTGGTTCCACCAGCAAACTTCTCAAATTCAAACACTCCGGCTGGTCTGTATGAAACAAAAAATGAGGAATAATTATTTTATACAAAAAAAAAAAAAGATTACAAATCTTTAAAGAAAAAAGCCTGATAATTTTCAAACAATTAAAAAAAAAAAATTAAAATTTGTTAAATTTGATCAGTATAGACCATTTACTTACTAATAAAGTAACAATAGCAATTTATTAGTAAGTCAATGGTATAGCCGAAATATAGCCGACTCGTCCGATTTTAAGGAGTCATGCCATGCAGTGACAGGATTTATTTTTCCGATTCATTTTATTTCACGTAATTATATTCTATATTGATAAATTATGCTGTAATGTTACTATTTCGTATATTTTTTTTGGGTACATAAAAAGCAATAGTAAATATAACAAAAAACAAAAAAAAATGTCAACAAGTAAATCCACCATAAAAATGCTATTTAATTAACTCACCCATTCCACACAATCACTTTAGCCCTGGCAATAGGTTCAGCGAACAGCTCCCTTGATTTAGGTCCAACATCTAGACCCATCCACCCATCGGGGACGCCACCTTCCACATCAGCCGAACCAACCTATGAAATGAAATATTTTCCTCATTACTTACGAATTGTACAATATACAGTAATTTATTTATTAGTGTATTATTGGTACGTAGTATGCGCTTCTGGTTGGTACCGTCATCTTACTTGGTTCACCCATGAAACAGGTTTGCTGTGTTTTAGGCAAAAGGGCAAAACAAGCAGAGTAATTACTGACACCAAGACTTACCACCAGGTGTCACGTATGCCAGTTTGCCAATCAAATTAACATTAAAAAAAATGTTTTTTTGGAAACAAGAAAAGCAGTTGTGCTTTATAGTAAGTTTTCAAGATATAATTAAGTTCATCCAGCCAGCCTAGTAAGCGCGTCACGACAAAAATTTGTCTTTCCTTTTTTACTCATCTCTATGTTTACAGTAGGTAACATGCGTGCATGACATGCATACTCTTCTTGTAACGTTCATAGAAGAGAGAACAGAATATTAACACTTAAATTTAGTTGTCTCTCATAGTGTGCATATAATTTAAAGACATTATCTGTCTCTCTATAGCTAGATCTGCAGGAATAGCCCCGACAACTCTTTCATTCAATCATTGCCTTGTTCCTGAGGCACAAAATGGTCCTGATGTCAATATTTATGCTATATTTAAGTGGTATTATCCATTTCTTGATTTCATCTCATCTATCCATCAATTTAATTGAATTTGAGAAACTCAGAGAGTTTGTCACAAATATATTAAAGAAGTAATATGAAGTAATTAGCACAATAATATTACCTGAGCATTCTCATCAAACTTATCAGCTGTCACAAAGTCTACTGGCAGGTGAACTTTGACATTGTTCTTTGCTGCTTTCTCTAGTAACTTAGCAACAATCTTGGCACCATCTGCATCATATAATGAGTTACCAATCTGCAAATAAAAAAAAAAGCTTACCAAGACTAGACTAAAAGAGGTGTTGTCTATATTTATAATCCTACTAATATTATTAATGCAAAATACTTGGCTAGGATGTATTTTTAAGGAGACAGAGAGTCAGTAGAGGCTCTTAATATGTATGAATAAAATAACAATGCTTTTAAATAAGAAACTTACCTTCATACCCTTACTTTCTTTCAGGAATGTGTAAGCCATTCCACCACCAATGATCATTTCATTAACTTTATCCAGTAAATTTTCAATTAATAGGATTTTATCCGCCACTTTAGCACCACCAAGAATAGCCAGGAAAGGTCTAGAAAGAATTTATAGCATGGTTTAATACACTACTCTCTCACTCTTCATTACAAAATATCAGGCTAAGAATGAATGAATGACACTTGCTTACCTTTCTGGTTCATGGAGAGCTTTAGCAAAGTACTGCAATTCCTTTTTCAGCAAAAATCCACTAGCCCTTTGGTCAAACCCTTCACCCATCATAGAACTGTGTGCTCTATGAGCCGTACCTGATGACATATAATTGGTTTATTACTAAATAAAAATTGCAGGCAACTTTAAAGTATAACATGGACTTTAATCAATTTTATCAATTAATAAATCAAATCAACAAATATATATATATATATATATAAATCTTTCAAGCTTTGATATTTTGCTGAGTTCAATAAATATCATTGGCTACAGAAGCTACAAAATATAACTAGTAAATTTTATGTGAATTTAACCCCCAATAAATACACAATACATTGAGTTATTATGAATTTTTGCTACTAAATGTTATAAATTGTTACCAAAAGCATCATTGACATAAACATCGCCCAGTTTTCTTAAGCTGGCTCTGAAAGCTTTAACTTTCTCTGGATCGGCTTTGGCTTTGGCACCACTAGCATCCACTCCTTTGCCTTCTTCTTCAATATGGAATCGGAGGTTTTCTAACAATATTACTGAACCTACAGGGGGATCAGCACAGGCAGCTTCTACCTCAGCCCCGACACAGTCTGAGAGGAATGTAATATCTCTAAAAAGGATAAGATATATAAATGGTAAACAGTTCATAAAAAAATGTGTAATTAGTACAAAATACAATTGACTATTTATTGTATTTGATAACATACCTGTTTAACAATTTTTTCAATTCTTCGGCAGCCGGCTTTAAAGTGTACTTTAAGTTTGGCTGGCCGTCCGGTCTTCCGAGATGTGACATAAGAACCACTGATTTGGCTCCCTTATCCAGAGCATATTTGATGGTGTCTAATGCTGCAACTATACGCTGATTGTTTGTTATTTTTCCCTCTTTAAGAGGTACATTGAAATCAACCCTGGAATAACGTAAATCCATAAGTATTTGAGTTTGAAATACATTCTTACTTTAAAAAAAATTGGATGTCTCTTACCTCATTAACGCACGCTTTCCCCCTAAATTTAACGCATCTATACTGAGTTTGTTTAAAGCCATATTTAAATATGCCTGTAATATAAGTTTTAATTAATAATTTTTAATTGTTGCACGTAAAAATTCAATTGTTTCATCAACTTTAACCTTGTTTATGTCAAAAGGGTCAAATCTGTCACCATAGATAATGGACGTAATAATATATAACAGGACCGCGAACTCGTAACAGAAAAACGAGCCGACAGAGATAGCCAGTGTTAAGGAGTGTGTCCCTTTCTTATAAGGTGACAATAAGATTTTGACATGTGGGACAAATTCAAATTTGTCTTACAAAAATTGAAAATTTTAATTGCAGTAAGGTTGATATTCTACCAGTACATACTTGATGTATGCAATTTTAAGCGCTGCATGAGTTTACCACGACTGCCATAATATTATAAATCTCGAGAGAAACCTTTTGAAGAACTTAAAAAAAGTTCTTCAAAAGGCGCGTTTAGCCCCGGCAGATATCGCAAGCTAGCTTAGATGCATTTAGGGTGCTTGAAAATTCTGACACAAGTATTATACTTACAAACGAAAATAACAACATTAGCAATGGTTAAAATCTGAAGAATAGTAGATGAATTACGAAATATATAATACTAATACTTCCAGGTATAATATACTTGACGGGAATCCGTCATCAGGTGGTCGAGATATCATTATCATCCCAAAATATTAACTGCAAATCTTAGGTTTACTCTCATAATAACGCATTGTTGAATTAAGATTACAAAACAACTAAAGATGCCATGGATTCAAACTGATTAAAATAAGTAGGAACGTGGGAAGTTTAGTACGGAGTCACTCTGTCTCACGTTCTGACCATTGCTTTTCGGATTGCTATTATTCCCCTCCAAGCCTGCCGTAAGGAACTTCGTTCCAAAAAATCATGGTCACCATAGTAGTTTGATTTACTAATTATGTTATTTAAGTAACCATAGCAACCATTACAATACATAATGTCAAGATGACACTTAACTGGGCTACCATAAGAAATAAAAGAAATAAGCAAAATAATAATTTATGTTTTCTTTTTGAATTGGAAATATATTTAAATAAATAAATTCAATTACAATTTCCTGACATACAATTGTCAAAATAATATTAAAAAGATAATTTTTTTCGATGAAATTTTTGATCAGCCAAAATTTTAAATAAAATACATTTTTAAGCTGGCAAGATAAAAGAACGAGACACACTCCCTACATATTGCTATCCCGCTCGGCTCGGATCAGCATCTGTGTAATGCCCATTAGAATATAATCCTTAATGCGTTGAGTTAGTGTTCACTTTCGTAAATACATTTTTTCCGAGTAAGCCATCCTGTTATTATACTACATCCATGCCATAGATATATAAAAAGCTTAGATAGAGGATAATAAGTTGAACAAATTTCATAACTAATACGCTCTTTACTCTTACGTCAAACTACCTGTGTTGAAACGAGATAGCAATATGTCTTCAGCTCTATCTTCAGGCCATGCGCCCCACATTGCCTCGGCGGCCATATTAGTTGGTAGCCAGCTGGATACCAAACAAGCTGTTGTGTTTTGCTAATAATTTGTGGTTTTTTGTATTAAAAGTGAACTTTTAGTTATATTTACGTAATTAACAAGAAATGTTGCGTGTGTGGTACCAGGGTATTCTCACCAAATGGGTGTACTAAGTGAAAATAATTCAAATGTATCATTCCACCGGTAAGCTTAAAGACAAATATTGTTAATTTAATGTTTATTAAGGTATGAAATACCTGCAGATCTTATTGAATTTTGATCATTGTAAAAGCATGTATTATTTTATGCATTTATTTTTGCGTATATGCATCATCATAACATAATAATTCTAATTATAAATAACACAATCTGATATTTTGACACTTTACATACCAGATAGTGTTGTACGACTAGTAACATGAAATATCGATAACGTTCGATATTTAATTTAGAAAGGCTATGGTAGGATAGCTTATAAGTGAATCTGCCTGCAGCGAGTTTGTCCTTGTATTTTTTATGGATCGTGTAGCTCTATGCTGGCTAGTTAATTACTTGCTGGTGCCAAATTCACTGGCTTTTACTGATATTTTTTTATTATAAATAGGTTTTCGACTGACTCCTATTTCTATAAGAGAAGAATGGATCAAAAATATAAACAGAGGCGAGGAATGGAGTCCCACACAATACTCTGTCATCAATCAAGGATATGCTCTGCACATTTTGAAGAATCTTGCTTTCGTCAGGGATACACCCGAAAAACTCTCCATTTGCATGCAGTGCCAACAATATTTGTTAATCATCCCCTATCATATCAACCCGTAAGTGTACATGTTCAGATTATATAAGTCTAATGCACAAAAGTGCTAGTACTTCTAATACTTATTTGGCTAAGCTAGTGTGATTTAATCGAACAGATAATATGCAATATTGACGTATTATATTGTTTATTGAGTTCATGTCAGCTTTGATGAATCTATATTCTGAAGATAAATATACTGCTTTTCTGAAAAACAAAACAAGGAACTCTTGGAGATCCCTTTTTTATTGTTTTAAACTAGTTTTAACATTATAGCTGAGAAAAGAAAAGGTATCAAACCCATAAATTTAAAAGAATGCCTTCATTTTCATTTCTGTGTTTAGTAGGTATATTCAGAACGGTTTTCTTGTTTTGCAGAAATTGAGAAAAAAAGGAAACTTATTGCTAAGTATGATAATGATTCAACGGCAACAACTTCAAGTGCTACTAATTATGAACAACAGGTGAACCATTTATTGAATTAATTTTATTTTTGTCAAATTATTACAGTTGTTACCAACAACAATTTTTTTATGTTTTTATTTTATTTTTTATCTCTTCTTCTCAACTATTATAAAATCCTGACTGCGGCAGAATTCGGTCCAGCGTTCTCCGATACCAAAATTTTGTATAGAGACAGTGAAACCCCAAAGAGGTTATAGGATAGTTTTTAAATTACTTATTCTATGAAGACAAAGTTGCTACTAGTTATTTTATAAAATAAAAAAATGAAATTGATTTTTAGGTTCAATGGATTATTTTATATATATTATTTAAATAAATGAAATTATAAAATTGAATTAAACTAAAAATAATTTCAACGAATTATTTATTTTATTGGAAATTTTTATTTATTTTAATAAATATATTGTTTTTAGCTAGAACAGTATAATGCAGAGAAAAAAAATCCATGTGTTACCAGTGGTAACTACTGGGATTTTCTTACTTTCTATTACTATTACTATTTCTATTACTAGGATTAAATTTATTCCTCCTCTTCAACAGATCTTAGGCCATGATTATGTAGGTATTTTAAAAGTACAAGACTAATTTTGTTTTTATTTTTTATTTTCATTTGCAGATTCTATGTGCGGAAGAAATCGGAGAGAGCTTCCAATTTATACAAAGTTATACCAATATAACAAACTCGTATTGTTTAAAGGATTATAATATGTGCAAGTGTTCATTTAATAAATAAAAAAATATAGGTATCTTCATACGTGTTTTAATTTACTCGCTTTAACCCTATTATAGATGTAGCTAAGCTGTCATAAATATCAAATTAACTATATAATAAACTAAAATTGACAAATTATAGCCTATGTGTTTTTCTGATGTATAAGCTATAGTATTGTAAAGTTTCATTAAAATTCTATATAGGATTTTAAATTAACATGATTATTTTCATTATTTAAACTAAAACGGGATATTTACCATGTTTTTTATCATTGTTTCGCGGAGCTCGATATTTCGACATTGTCTACGAATGTCATGTTCACGAGACATGGTAAATATCCCGTTTTAAATAGTTTAAATAATCATTAAAATTCGTTCAGTAGTTTTTCCATGAAAGAGTAACAAACATTTCGCGTTTATAATATTAGTAGGATATTTTATCCACAAAAGCTTACGATGAAGGTTGCACAACACTAATCCTGGTGACATTTGTCAAAAATATAGTTCAAAGAAATGGCTCCATTGAACCATTTGAGACCAAGTAGAGTAGCCATATCTGTCTCTCTTTAACTTATGATGTACTTCTTAAGAAAATAAAGGACAGCATTAGCTACTCAGATCCTCCAAGATACACGCTATCTATGCTTTTTATATATCTATGGCCGTGTTCCTTTTTACACTGGAGCACTGTAAACCGTGACGTCACTACAGTATACTGCGAACTGTCAGCGAAGCCGTTCCTTTATAAATATGTATACTGGTTAGTGTTGTAAATCGAAACGCAGTACAGTATACTGGGATTTGTAAACTGTCATCTACCATCACATATGAGCTAAGAACTTATGACATTCGTCATTGACATTTTCAGTTTTCACGTGTTTGTGTTTTAATTGTGAAAGTATTGTTTTTATTTATTGTCGGTTGAAGTAATTACTTAATAAAAAATAGGTATACTTCATCTTAAAAGAAAATATTGGTTTTCAAGTAATTAAATGTACTAAATAATAATAACTTACAGACCGGATTTAATAGCTAAATAACTGATTTTTTATATCCTTAGCTAATGAAAAACGTAACAATTACTGGTGCTGTCCAATATGTATTAGATTTTTCGGACTCCGATGATGATGAGGAAGACCTTATAATATAAACATATATCTAGAAATCGTGCTGAACAAAATATAATAATTTTAGAATATCAGTCATTAAAAAAATATCTTTAAAAGTCAGATTCGTAAGGCAATAAGTTATTTATCTAATTTTTCTTATTAAAAGTCGACGTAACTGGATTGTTCATTGCATTTCCATTTGTTAATTGACTATAGTATGTGGCTAGATACTCTTAGTTTCCTAATAAGTTTACTTGAACCTAATATACACAAGCAGTCTCTTTGATATGGTAGACAGCACATTACTGTACAAATAGCTTCGTATGAGTATCTGGACTATAGCCACAACTGACCTCTCTACCCTGAAACATCATTGAAATATAGACATAGTTTAATGTATGACAATTTTGTTTATAGATAAGTATGTGATTGCTTTGATGTTGTAAAAGTAACAGCATGTAGAACTGTGAAAAGTAGTTAAATCAATTTATAAATATCTACATGTATCTCTACAAAATGGCCTATGTGCAAGGAAGCTAGCCGAACATGAAATTATATACATTGAAAGTATGGGTTTCCAAGTATTCTAGAAGCAGTTGATGGAAAACATATTAGACTAAGTCAACTCAAAGAACACTATATCAGCTATATAATAGTAATGGATTTCATTCCATTCAAACTCAGGTATTAAAAAAATGTATAAGTAGTTAATTTGTAAAAAAAATTAAATTTACACAAAAAAATTTGTAATTTCTAGTATGTGGCCACAAATTGAAAATTATTCATGCATGATTACACTCATTTATTAGAATACAAAGCTTACAGTGTCTAGCCTTATTGAATGACACCTTACCAAAATAATGGTAATTTGGGGCAAGATTGCTTACAATACATTATTGCACATTCAAGTTTGCATATAATTATAGAATAAGCTAATGCTTCTTTAAAAGGTAGATTTTGTAGTTTATTGGACAAACTACCATTCAAAAGCACTGACTTAATTCCATAAAATGTTTTAGCCTGTCGCATTTACACAATATTTGTATTTTCAGAAGTGATATGATTGAAGTCCCCATTCTCGTGAATCATAATGTTCTTGCACTTGATGTGAACATTGATGGAAATAATGCCATGAAATTTGTGGGGATGGAAAAAAGAGGATATTTAAAAAAATGTTAACAATTTACAAGTTTGAAGACAAATTCAAAGCATTAGTCAATCTAAATTATGCATATTTATGCTATGGAGGTCTATATTATTACATTTATGTTATGAAGGCCTATTTTCAGCAGTGGATGGATGATGATGCATAACTTAATCGACAACTCTTAATTAAAATGAGCAACTTGAATAGTTATATACCTATATTATATGTTCAGCAGTGAATGGATAAGGGCTGATGATGAACCATACAATTTGATTATATAAAAATTCACTGTAGATTTTATAAGAATATAAGAGGATGACATTAAAAGTTCTTAGGACTGGCCACTTGTAAACATTATAATAAAAAAGTGTTATATCACTTGACCGGCACAACTATAAAGGAATTTTAAATCAAATTTCATTCATTTGTCATTTATTTTTTTAGGTGTGATGGTAAATTAAAATAAAGTGTCATGCATCAGCATGTATTTAACTTCAGATAATGTTTCTGCAATGATTCACATAGTTTTCTATGTCATTTAAGTCAACAAGAAAAGCACAAATCTCACTGATGATCTGTGTGAGGCACACCGTCTACAGCAACGACTGAAGATGACATCAGTGTTATGGAGTGTATGACAGAGACTAACAGAAGGGTATCCTATTACATGATTCTGACAAACTTAGGCATAGGTTTGAGTAATTGCACAAAACCCTCCATCAACATTTAGTGGTGAGGAAGCTTTGTGATGGATACCTCATAATTTGGCAGAGGCTCATAAACTTCATCTATCTGTCTATTGGTGCCGTGAAGTGGTATAAAGATTTAACGGAGGTTACTAAGTCTCCTGAGTGGCTGTTTCCTTCCTGCTGTGTGAGAAATTGCCAACAAAAGAGAAGACAGGTCAAAGCATGGGAAAAAAAGATGGTGGCTTCTTTATTCGGAAGGACATTGCATTACGGAAAAAATATTTCAGATGATTTAAAGGCAGTTACTGCAGGGTGGTACACTAATATGTAATTATTTGCTACTTGTCTTAAAAAAGATCAGAAGAAACGATGTTCCAATTGTCCCCCTTGACCACGACATCATCGCCAAGCTAACAATAAATCAACTTTTTGCTGGTGTTAGGCATGGAATTACTGGATCATCTACCATATAGCCCTGACCTCGCAAAAAACTTAAATGTTAATAATAAACATTTTCAGTATGTAATCAGGTTTAGGTACTGAGTACCTGTTAATGTGTAATCTCTAATATTTGCACTATGTACAGCCAGTAATTGCTTATACCTAGCTTATAAGACTAGAAATGAGTATGTAAAAAACCCTTGATTTATTTTGAATACTATAATTTTAAAAGGCGTACATAATAAAATACTAGAAACATTAAACTTTATTTAAAGAAAATACAACAACATATCCTTAATAATTTTTACTGCCTGTTTTCCACCTAACTTTTAAGACAGTATTAGAAATGAGTAGTAAATAAAGAAAGAAATAACAAAAGTGTATTAAAAATGATTTATAAATAAAAATATGTAATAAATAATTAATTAGACTAAAATACTCGTAAATATAACTCATCAACATTTTCAGTAATTTCTATTTACTTATGTGATAAAGATATATGTGAAAAAAGTATAGTATCAACCCTTACAAGTCCCACTACTGGGCACGGGTATCTTCGAAATCAGGCGAGGAGGATAATGGGCCATTGATAGTTCACTGATGCACTGGCCCAATGGTGGACTTTTCATACCTTCAAAGACTTTAAATCTCATCAGGCATGCAGGTTTCCTCAAGATGTTTTCCTTCATCAGTAAGCGAGCGATAGTCTTGTGTTTAGGGTATTTAGGATACAAGAAGGTCCGGATCGAACCCGGAAGCAAGGGATTGGTCGTCTTGGTGTTCATTGCGGTTTGCCTAAGTGCAACAGTGGACAGCCCCCTGATTCTGTAAGAGTCATTTTCTAGGCTGTGCGCCGCGACGAGCTCGTCTCGGCGCATAGCGTAGACGTTGCTAGGGTGTTCTATATGGTTTGACAAGCTTAGTGAATACCAAGTTGAAATCACAGCTTTGCGACAGCGCTGCGTTTCTTACAGAATAGCACTGCTGATAAAGGCTGATGATGATGAATCCTACACGCACGAGTGACAGCTGCCATCTGACGTCTCTTTTTAATTTCGTTCCTATTGGAACAGGCTAAGACCAGAGACCATGCTACCAAGTAAGCAATATTTAGTTAATTTTGAAAAATGCCGGAAAACCGTAGGATTTGTCCCTCAAGAATTCAACCATCTTTAACTTTTACATTTCCATTAATACCCAACAAGTTAAAATTGTAAACACGAAAGCAATACATTGCAGCATTGATTTAGAATGTTTCGTTACGCTTTCAAATTTTGAAAGCAAAAAAAATGTACATATCAATGTAATGAAATCCCCATTGTGCCACTAGAGCCATGTTTCAGTAAAATCTTCAGACAAAAAAAATGAAAATAAATGTTGATAGTTAACCAACAATATTTTTCTTTCATCAATCATCGACCAACAAACAAACTAGAAAAAAATCTATGAAGTGGGTTTATTCCTAGTAACAATGGGAATTAATGCTATTTCGCATTCATTTCACTAGTATGCGAATTCATAAGCCTCAGCATGCTTATTGCTATGCTATTTTCTAATATGACCTGAGATATGAGATGGAAGATATCCTTAATCCTACTAACGTTAATAAACATGCGAAAGATCGTAAGTATGGAATTTGTAACTCTTTCACACAAAACTACTTTGATTTTATTAAGTTATTTGGTAAATGAAATTTTTCATTACAATATCTTATGTATATTTTAATAACACCTTATAACAAATAGGCAGAGTAAATTATAATTTATAAAGATATTGTGTGAATTGTCCAAATACTGCCCAAACAAAGTCGCGGGTCGCTCTTATATTATACGGTAAGGAAAGCTGATGTTCTAAAATTTAAAACATTGAAATGAATGATATAACGAGCCCCTCTACTGGTAGACAGGTACTGAGTTCACTCACTGATATCCATTTAAATAACAATAATAAGTAAACATGAAATATGAATATCGAATAATATTGAATATCGAATACTTATTAATAAACTTTTACTATAAACTACTTTAACTTTCCAAAACTCACTGACCATACATACGATACGCGCCAAATACACAAACAAATTATTACTAAAAAAAATACGCATTTTTTCGATAATCGAAACTACATACAAACAAATCAAAGATGTTAACAAAATATTAATATTGTTGAACCTTGTATTTAGCAATTAAGTATACCATTCACATAATTTATAAAGATATTGTGTGAATTGTCCAAATACTGCCCAAACAAAGTCGCGGGTCGCTCTTATATTATACGGTAAGGTGAGCTGATGTTCTAAAATTTAAAACATTGAAATGAATGATATAACGAGCCCCTCTACTGGTAGAAAGGTACTGAGTTCACTCACTGATATCCATTTAAATAACAACAATAAGTAAACATGAAATATGAATATCGAATAATATTGAATATCGAATACTTATTAATAAACTTTTACTATAAACTACTTTAACTTTCCAAAACTCACTGACCATACATACAATACGCGCCAAATACACAAACAAATTATGTATTACTAAAAAAATACGCATTTTTTCGATAATCGAAACTACATACAAACAAATCAAAGATGTTAACAAAATGTTAATATTAAACCGCGATAATCCCTAAAAGTTGTTTCATTGTAATATTAATATTGTTGAACCTTGTATTTAGCAATTATACCATTCACATTTATGTTTAAAACGAACTCAACATAACAAATAAAAAATCGGGAAAACAACATTCAACAATCGTACGCATTCATTCATTATCAGACCTCACAAGTCGTACTTGAAGCAAGCAAGTGCTTCCATAGACAAAGTACTGGAGCACCTTACCTCGAAAAAACAGTGCTCACAGTACAAAAATGGCGTCGATTTTATGACGTCATAAATTGTGACGTCATATTGCGACTGAATACTGTCGGCCATTACCGAACAATTCTCTCGTTGTGATTGGTGACAGTGCTTGCAGTAGAAAAATGGCGCCCTAGTCATGACGTCACTAGCACTGTGACAGTATACTGTCAGTATAAAACGGAACGAATTTCTTCCAGTACTGAGCACTGGGCAGTGCTCGCAGTATAAAACGGAACACACCCTATGTCTGTCACACAATACACATACAACTATTTTTATTCCTTCAAGAATAGGCTAAGACCACGGGCTAAGCTATCTATTCTATAGTGATCAATGACTGTTTGAAAAAATACAGCACAAAAGCACTTTATGCGGCATAGTGCAGAACGTTGATGTTCCAATTAGCAATGCTTCGCATCGTTTTGAATTGTTAAAAAATACTTGTGTATTCTTTGTTTAAAAAAAATAATAAGGTTATTCGATTTTTCTTCAGAATCTTTTTTTAAGAAAGTTTTTATATATACAAGATATATTAATAAAACTCGTTAAATTTTTGTGTTGATATATTATATTCCAAGTATTTTTGTACGAGATTTTTGAAATGAACTCATTAACCGATAGCACTAAATAAATTATGAAGTGTGGAAGTACCACGTACGTAAAATATTTTGTTACCTAGGCAAGTCATTGTCATTTTAATATTAATAATAATTTCTAAAACATATAAAATGTGATAGTAAAAAACTACATACTAAAATAAAATTATTTAGATATGAAAAATATTAATTTTAATTTGGCAAATATGCTTTATAAATCTTCGAAAAGAAGACTCATATACTAGAATCGGTATTTTTTTTTATTGCTCTAAAGTTGGCAACACTGTACGTTCTACGCGAAATGCACGCATTGAGACGCTCCGATTTAGAATGTTCCTCAAAAATCTACATTGAAATAAATGAAACTTTAGGAGTGAGTGATAAGCTTTGTGGTTTTAACAATCAAGACTTTTGTTTACCTTTTTGTTTAGTGTATATAAGTGACTGCTTTGGGTGACGAATATATATTAAAAGTAGTGCGTCGTAAATTGAAACATGGTGCCGCTAGGACCGGGGCCCGGCCATCCTACCGCACATCAAACTCACGGCGGGCCTTCTACCAATTTGTCCGGGCCAAATACGCTCTCACAGAGTACTTCTCAATCTAATAAGTCGTCAGTAGCGGTGAGTTATACTTTTAAAGTTGTAATAACGACACATTTATCTTCAACCTGGCGGTTTGCACATGTTTATGTAACTTAATTTGAGCACGTGTGATTTGGCGCTAATTTTAATATTACTTTTTAGAAGCCGAATTACACACTCAAATTTACCCTCGCGGGCCATACAAAAGCCGTTTCATCTGTCAAATTCAGTCCAAATGGAGAATGGCTTGCAAGTTCCTGTAAGTATTGATAAAACAACTTCCTTATGAACTGACAAAAGTTGTGTGTATGGTAATCGGCAATGCTTATATTTTTAGAATTGTATTTTAATTTAATCTTCCACATATTATGATATACATGTGTGGATTGGAACCTTAAATATGCTAATTTTAGCTTTTATAATTTTAGAACACATGTATTTCATTAGCCTTGTACATACAAGGCTAATCATATATACCTGTTTTCAATTATTCAATATTTTTCAAATATTTATAACTTATGCAACATTTAAATATGTTACTTCCTGACCTAATTCATAGTGACTTTTTTTATAAAAATCAATTAATTGTTTAGTTTTAAATAGTCTAAAATCATTTTATTAATGTTTCCAAATTACTGATCATTCTTTGAAGACCCAAGTCACATTTTGACCAACAATCCTTTAACATACCTTGTGTGATAAGCAATACAGTCCAATTTTGCTTGAACTAAACTGTCTATGACTTCATTTTTTTGTGACACCAATTCACATTTATACTTCCTAGAGACTGGTTCACACCTCAAAATAGGCTAAGAATACAAAGCTTGAAGTATTTTCACATACATTACATAAATTTGTATACATATTATAAGAACTGTACTTAGCATTTTTACTCTATTTAGTAAAGATTATGCAATTTAGTAATTAATTATAATGCCTGATGTATAAAAAAATAAATGAAATGAAATTAGAATAATTATGATAAACTAGCCAATGATCTGTCTCAGAGGATAATTTTATAAAGGTAATATTAATATATTATATGTATGTGGCTTACAACTCTAAATTCTGAAGGCTTGTCGTGGGACTACATTGAAATTGTTATTCTTAGTATAACACTAAAAGTGAAATACTGCAGTTTCAAATTCATTGTACTAATATAAAATATCATGAACATGATTTGTATTATAAATTAATTTCACGATTCCACATCCAAATGAAATAGAAGATTTACCACTTAAGTCGACCTATATATTGACCGTTTCATACGATATCTACCAAAATACAAAATTATGATTTTTATTTGTAATGTAATATTTTTCAGCTGCTGATAAACTTATTAAAGTTTGGGGTGCTTATGATGGCAAATTTGAGAAGACTATATCTGGACACAAGATGGGCATAAGTGATGTGGCCTGGTCCTCCGACAGTAGATTGATAGTCAGTGCTAGTGATGACAAGACTTTGAAGGTACACTTTTTTTTTTATAAATGTAGTAAATGCTGTCACAAACAAGCATAATAGATGCTGCTATTGCCTTGTCAACTGACAAAACTAAGTGCAATCTTATTAAAAATGGAATACATCAATTTTTTTAAAATAAAATAGTTGGTAATGATCAAAACCATGTTAACTTAAAATCTCACTTGTATTGCACTGAATAACTGTTCATTACTAATGGGCAATTTAATTTTTGCTACATCAATGTGAATGTGAAAAACCATAATATAAAGTATTTAACACAAACAACTTGAAATTGGATATATCAGCTATTATACAATTACATGAAATAGTAAAGGTGAACTTGTAATATGCTATTTTTGCAGATACATATATATTAATCAGTAACTACTTTTTACGTCTGATAAATTTGCTTATAAACTTTGCTATAATTTTAAATGATTACAAAAAAGTTTAGCTTACTTTACCATCTATAGTTTGCATGCTCATAAAACAATTAACAAAAGGCTCAATTAAAAATTAAATGATAAAAAGTAAACAAGTGGTTATAATACCCTGTTACAACCATTAAAAAAAAAAGCAATAACACACACTAGGTTGACTTCAGTTTAGTATCAGTAATATATATTATATATTGCTATATTATTTTATATTGTGTATTATCCATAATCACTGACTTTTGCATTCATTGTCTAAGGTCAGGTCTTATTTTACACAAACAAGACATTGATAGTTAATATTCTTCATAAAATGGGTTCAAATTATTTTATGGGAAGATAAGAAGTTAAGGAAACTTATCTAAGTATTTCACACGGTTACTGAACTGTTATCACACTAGATAAATTTTTGGTTAAGATAAGGGTTTTGAGAGAATGCATCTTCTTAAATTTTTGAATGAATATTGAGGATTTATAAGAAAATTATAAATACATATTGACAAATGTTATAAGATATGTTGAATTTATAATTAAATAGAAATAACATTTTATTAGCTTATTTACACTCAAGGCACTGCTTATTTATTATCATGCCTCATTTCAGATAACTCATTATTATTTAAATTGGTTGAATGTAGGTGGGTACTGATTATAAGGAAATTGAAATTTGTTATTGTTCTAATTGTATTGTTTTTATTATTCTATCTATAAATTATATCCATTAATAAAAATATAAAAGGCATTTCCAATAAAATATTTTTGCAGGAAAATAAAAATATTTTAGCAGTTAGTCTTTCTCCAAATTGTCACGTTAATGTGGTTATGAATTGTCTGGCCCCCAGACAGTAGCTACATGAGTGTACACCTGCTACATACAAGGGCAGGTGTGTTCATGACGAACAGAGCAAGCTGCTTTTACACATTTATATTACTACACTTAAACAAGAAATTCTTTATACATCTGTTTAAACTCTATTTCTTTAATAGTTTTAACATTTAACACATAATAAGTTAGGCATCTGCATATTTAAGATTATTTTTTTGTCTTTTTGAGGATTTATAGAATACAAACAAATATGAACAACTATCAAATATTTAATACTTTAATGACCTAGCTATTTTAATATTTGTTACTACTATTGTAAAAGATAAAAATTATAAAGTTTTTTTCAGGTTTGGGAGTTAAGTTCCGGAAAATGTTTGAAAACCTTAAAAGGTCACAGCAATTACGTTTTTTGTTGTAATTTTAATCCACAAAGCAATTTAATAGTGTCGGGCAGTTTTGACGAGAGTGTACGAATATGGGATGTAAGAACAGGTAATGTCATCTTAATGAATGTAGAAGTAGAACATGCAATGGTCATTTGCTCATAATTTAAATCATTAAAAAAATACAATTTTTCTTTTATATAAAACTTAATATGTAAACAAACAATATTAAAAAATCACTCCCATGTTAACATAGACTCATGGCTAGTTTGTGAGAACTTGTGTTAGAGAAATTTATAAAAATATGTATGTACACGTCCACAACCTAGTGCAGATATAATATATTCATCCTGCAAATTATCACACTTGACGGGATTCGAACCAGCTACTGCTGCGTAAAGTACCAGCAACCTCGACCAGCCGACCCTCATTAGCTCAACTCATTAAATAAACTCTTGTTTGTACTTAAATTGCCTTAAAAAAAGGTTATCAATACTTTTTACTATAATAATGTAATAATTAATTAATCATTCACATAATCCAACTTTGGATTGTGACAATGATTGAAATGATAACCGAGTCTGGTTATCATTTCTGTTCTTTATTTTGTTTGGCAAAAATATTGCTGTCATAGATTAGAAATTTGGAGAAGCTATAATAAATTATTGTTCTTTTTTTTTCAGGTAAATGTTTAAAAACACTTCCGGCGCATTCAGATCCAGTCTCAGCAGTACATTTTAATAGAGATGGCAGCCTTATTGTTTCTTCAAGCTATGATGGTTTATGGTGAGTTTTAATTTTCCATTGATACCATTGGAATTTAATTATACAGTGTGATTTTTTTAAGAACGGACATATTCAAGTAGCGTTTACAGCTAATTTCCTAATTCCAAAATATATCACAAGTGGAGTCTTAATTTTATTCAAAAATTATTCTTCACAGCTGAATTAAAGTAGACACAGTATTATGATATAGGTAAAATACGATGCATCAAATACGCCGGCGTTTCAGCGCGAACCATACCTAAAGCCCAGAAGCAAAATCTTACAAATTTATTATGGTTTTAAACATGCCTCAGCATGGTGGAAGGGGTTTGAGGCTGTTAAACAAACAAATCTTCCCTATGGTTATTTTGTGATAATTTAAATGGTGAAGCCACGTCACTCACCTCACGTCCGAAGAAGCATTAAGGCCACTAGGGCCATTAGCATAGCTCCACTCGAAAAAAAAAGATGATGAAGATAATTGAATGTACACATTGTCCATCTGTACTCTGTGTACAGTTAGTTCTATCTTGAAAAAAAAATGTTTTAAACACAAGGTATGATAAACTTATTATAATTCTGTTATTTATTTATATTTTCAGTCGAATCTGGGACACAGCTTCGGGACAGTGCCTTAAAACTCTCATAGACGACGACAATCCTCCCGTTTCGTTTGTTAAGTTCTCACCAAATGGAAAGTATATTCTAGCGGCAACTTTGGACAACACACTCAAGTTATGGGACTACAGTAGAGGCAAATGTCTAAAAACATACACGGGACACAAAAACGAAAAGTACTGCATTTTCGCCAACTTTAGTGTGACAGGAGGAAAGGTAAGCATGCAAGTTGTAAAAAATTATGAAATGGAATATAAACTTTTATGATGAATTTCATAACTTTTCATAGCACTTTACTTAACTTCACAGTACACACAAATTATTTTGACTACATCAACACAAGAACAAAGATTTTATACTAAAATAAGCAATGCACCCTTATAATAATTACAAGAAACCAGGTCTGTCTATTCCACCTCTACTGAAAACATTGCATAATGTGACGCCGTGCGACAAGGCATTGTCACGCTAAAATCCAGACAATTTGATTGACTTGTGTTTGTCCAATTTGAATTTGTCTGAAAAACCTTTCTTGCTAAATTTTATGATTCTGTGTTAATAGTTGAGGAATATAACAAAATGAGTTCAAAGTAAACAAGTTATTGAGTCACATTTAATTTATTCCAGTGGATAGTATCAGGCTCTGAAGACAATCTAGTATACATATGGAATCTACAGTCAAAGGAAATTGTACAGCGGCTCTCGGGACACACTGACACAGTACTGTGCACTGCATGCCATCCCACCGAGAACATCATTGCATCGGCTGCACTCGAAAACGACAAAACAATCAAGCTTTGGAAAAGCGATACTTAATCCAAGTGGATTTGGTGAGTCTCGAGAATATTAACAACGATATCTCTCTAAAAGTGTTTTAAATTAAAGTAAAAAAAAGACAAAATAAGCATTGATACCATTTCAAAGTTGGTTGCTGTTTGGACAAATTTGTGACTAGCCTTCTCAAAACATATATTATTTAAACAAATACTTGCAAGGTTTACTCTTTGTTTGTTTTTGGAAAGTAAAGCTTTTGTCTTTATATCTCAGGACAGTCATCACTATAGTGGTCTGTTCTTGGCCCAAAATATCACCTAGCCCTACTTGGTGTATAGTATTTACCGTGCGTAATCTAGCTTCATCAACTATTTGCCTATATTGAAAAACAAAAGAAAAAAAAACGAATAAATGTTTTTGTTCCAGGTGACTGTACATACAGTGATCTGTATATTATGGCTTCATATTGAGAGCCCATCGGCCGTTGGCTTGTGAATAGTTTATAGATTAAGTTTATGATTGTTTTTGGAATTCAGAACGATTGATTGCAAAACGTATTTCATTTAGACTTAGTCGGATCACGGTGGAGTGAGTGCATTTTAATTTGTTAATAAGATAAAACATATTTTTGTATGTGACATGCAATGAGAGGATATAAATGTTAGCCATAATGATTAGAATATATTGAGTTAAGAAACCTGCTTACGATTAACTTGTTGGAGATGCAATTAAATATTTAGCAGTTCATTGTGATTTTATTCATGCCATCCATTTTAATACACTCATTTTTCAAAAGTAAATTCACAAATACAATTAGAAAAGGTTGATTAAATGAGCACCCGAAAGAGCAGTTTTCGACTTTATTTCTTACAAGGAGTGCCCCGCGGTTTCACCCGCGTATTTCCCATCCCCGTGGGAATACGGGGATAAATTATAGCCTGTAAAGTTTTATAATAATCCATTCAGTAGTTTTTACGTGAAAAATAACAAACATCCATCCATCCATTTATACTTACAAACTTTCACATTCATAATATTAGTAGGATTAACTTGTTAAATTTTCCTGTTTAATATATTGATTATTATTGCATTTTTAAGTTATTAAAAGAATGCACTTTTTTATTGAATTTTCAACTTGTCAACTTTGCATAATATAATGCCTATAGTACCTACTACCTACCAATGATTTATACTGTTTTTCATAAATATTATATATATAATATTTATGAAAAACAGTTTTTTCATCTATCAGGATGGGCAACCCAATAATGATAAGCTTAAGGCTAATTACGCGTGAATTGACTTTTTGTCACTACAAATCTCCTACAAACAGGTGACTTGTTTGTCTATAACACGCAATCTCTTCAATCGGTCCCTCGGATGTTGAGGATCGAGACTCCCGTCATAATATATGTCCTTGCTAAATTTGTAACTTAATAAGGTTTTTTTTATAAAACAGAATTTATATAACACACAATAGTAATTATAAAAACGATTAATTATTGATCCAAAATTCTGCTGGTACATCCAGGTTGGTCACCTCTCGCTCACGCACCGGCGTAAAATACAGCTAAGGGATGTTGACTAATTTTTTTAATTGATTTTATTTGATAGATATACCATATAAGAAGAAGACCATAGGTAAACACGAAAAAGAAATACTTAATAAATATGTCCAATTTTAACAAAAATGATGTAAAGAAAAATTGTTTTTAAAATTGCCGCTAAAATGCTCCAAGCTGCATGTAACCGTGATTACGGCACACACGATAAGCAGAGTTCGAGTTATATTATGAGTTATGACAGTTTGTACTTAGTTCACTGGTCAGTGACGTCATCGCCTTATATTGGCGTTTGCAGTCACGTGATAATGCATGATAAATAACGCATTTTAAATTAATTTTTTAAAGGAGACGGTCCAAAATTGTATGGGACGTTGGTCTACTTTTGTACACGTAATTATATGAAGGAGGATAAATATTCAAACAATTTTAATATAGTTCACATCCATAAATTCTTCTCAATTTCAGCATTAGTATAATTTGATATTTCCAAGATATGCAACACTACATGGTATAACAATGGCGTATGAATATTTTCTTTGGCGTTTATGCCTATAAATCTACGTCCATATAAAAAGTCCAAGTCGTCAAAATATTCACAAAAATGCAAAAAACACATTTACGAGTTAACAACTCCCTAACAAAGCTTGAAATAGATACAAAAAGTTAGACAGTACCCTGAGTGACGCCATTTTTCAATAATAACGTTTAAGTAATAGCCGCCATCTTTGTGTGGAATATATTTGAAAAACTTGATAGTTTTTTTAAATTTTTTTGCACATAACTTATTACGATAAACTAATTTATTTTATTTTTAATAAAATCTATGAATTTTTATTTATTTATAGTATACTGTAGAAGACTACACCAGAAATGGACCGTCTCCTTTTAAGGGCCTGTTTCATAACCTGCAGATAAGGGCCGGATAGCCTATTCACAACAATAGAGTATGGGGTATCTGTCAAATATGTAGCGGATAGCCTATCCGGCACTTATCTGGAGGTTGTGAAACAGGCTCTAAGACAAATAAGTAGATTTTAAAATGTTATTTTAGGTTTTCAAATACTGTCTTTAACTGTCGTGAATTTGTAACACGTGTCAGCATCCCTATTCTGTCGTGTTTCGCAGGGTTGCTAGTTTCCGGTGGCCCATTGGTGGGATGGGAGCGGGGGGGGGGGGGGGGGGGGGGCAAATGGCAATGCACGTGCATACCGTTTGGTTGCGCGGATATCTGAGGGCGTCGGTCGTCGCCACAAGGCTCCGAAGCGCCGTTGCATCATTATGAGGAAAAAATGCTTAGAGCCTCATTTTATACTATAGAGCAGAAACTGAATACCTTGTTTGATTTTAATCCTCGTAATAATTTTATTACACACATGTTTTTTTACACCATTTAGAGAATATAAAGTTTACGGTTAATATCATAACGGTAGATTTTACAATATTAAAACTATTAAAAACGATTGAAGACACAACAATTGAACAAGACATTAGTTGACAATATCGAATTATCGAACTCCGCGAAATAAAAAAAAACATGGTAAATATCCCGTTTTAAATAGTTCTAATAATGAAAATAACCATGATAATTTAAACTATTTGTGAGTGGCAAGGAATTGGTCGTCTTGGCGTTTATTGAGGGAGGCCTATGTTCAGTAGATGGATGAAGGGGATGATGATGATGATTCGAAAAGTGGGCCACGTTTGTTGGCGATGTTCTTGGGGGAATCGTTAGATGGACGTCTATTGAGTTAGCAGATTCGATCACCGCTAGAGCCACAGTAATTAGGTCAAATTGCCTCGGGACAAATACTCAATATACGAGACATATTGAATTTCACGTTCAATAATCTACCATCTAGCCCCTAACAGTGTATAGGGTCCTTAATGAACGCCACGACGGCCGATGCACCACTTCCATAAATCACGTCAGAACATAATTTGACTATGTGTGATACATTAAAAAAATTTTTGCTAATGCGAGCGAAACTTGTAGGTGACAGGCGATGGTAGGTGAGTTTTATTGAAATAAAACTGCATGTTTAGGCTACCCTAAATTTTAACATAAGGGTGTTACAAAATTAAAAAAAAATGCCACTTATAAAATGTGGGAATACTTGTATAAATAATAAGTCCCTGAATAATACTGCCTTGTTGATACAAGGCAATATTTATTCACTATAGAGCATGACTGGTGAGACATGTGCAAATTGCAATACTTAAGGAGAATACTCGGTACCCGATTCTCATTATAATTATGTAATAAAATTTGTTACTTAATTTTTGACCAAATTGCCATTTAAATAAATGAATCATGGACACTAAGTAAATAACGCGGCTTTGCAAGAAGGCATACGTATGCGGCCGGCGCAGGCGCGGCGGATCAAAGAAACTCCGCGCCGGTACTCGGCCACGCGCGGTGTCCATGCGTTGGGTTAATAATAATTTAATTAATTTAATAATAATATGAACAGATGTATACAAAGAAACATTAAAAAGTAAATACAATAATTGAACACAACATTGGCAGCAAAAATACATTAAAAATACTACTCACCGATGACGACAGTAGCGTTATTATTATTACTACTTATATTTGAAAGGAAAATGATTGCTATTACTACTTATACCTGTAAATCCCTCCAATTTCCTCAGACAGTCTCGTCCCTTCTATAAAACTAATAATGTATGTGTGGAGCCTTGTATATAGCAATCATTCTGGCCGGCTGGTCGAGTGGTCAGTCTACGATGCAGCGGGGCGGGGGAGCGGCAGGATCTTTGTTTAAAAATCAAATGGACTGGTTCCCGAAAACAGCGGAGCGGTAGCGGCGCGGGCAACGTAGACCCGCCCCGCTGCCCGCTAAATTCGAAGCCGTGGCCTTATTTAGACTTTAGTAGCTCTTTAAGTTGGACCCATAGATATAGTATACTATAGTCAACTAAACAGTGAATGAATAGTAAAGTAGAGTATCAGCCCTTTATATCCCACTGCTGGGGACGGGTCTCCTCCTCGAAATCAGGCGAGGAGGGTAATGGGCCAATGGGACCGATGCGCTGGCCCAGTGGGGGTTGGTGAACTTCACATACCTTCAAAAACTTTCAATCTCATCAGGCATGCAGGTTTCCTCACGATGTTTTCCTTCACCGGTGAGCGAGCGATGGTTTCGTGTTGGGGTGCACATAGAAATTTAGAAAAACCCATTTCAAGGCACACAGGGGGGTTAGGATCGAACCCGGAACCTCTCGTATAAAGAGGGCGAATCCGTCCATCACTGGACCGTCGTCGTCGCTCAATCAAGTGAATGAATACGGCTGGATAATTAGTTTGAACTTACGTTTATTGTTTTCTAAAGTGTACGCGAATATCACTTGATATATTGAAATAACTTTTACGGATTTTATCGCGGTTTATTATTATTTTTACAAGCCCGACGATTTGGATACTTTCTTTACAGCAGCCATAGTCACGGGAGGGCCATGGTTGCTGTAATAAGCCGCGATAAAGCCCGTAAAAATTGTTTCATTGTAATAAACTTATGTAATTTGGAAAGAAAGTTCAGTAGCGTGAAATAAAATCGTTTACTAGTAAGCTCGACAGATGGCGTTTATCAAGTCTGTGAGAGACGTTCTTTCATTTGGATATTGATGAGACACGAGCGCCGAAAGTAACTCGCATGTAACCCTTAACTTGTAACTTCTGAACCACAGCATTGACTCCCATGAAATTAAACACGAAGCAGATAGGCAGAAAAAACTAATATGGGCACGATCCCATTTCCTAATGTTATTAACTTTTTAATAATAGCCGTGCTGGTCGATCCATTAGCTACATAACTGGATTGATCCGTGCATGGGGACCATCTTTACATGTCGAGACTCCCGTGGCGCAGATAGCATCAGTCCGTGATGTCATTCGTAGATCCGGGCCTCCGGGCCAGTTTTACGCGGGTCATTAGGTAGGTTGTGGAGGTCAGATAGGTGGTCGCTCCATGTAAATTACTGGTATTCAGCTGCTTCCGATTACGCTGGAAGCAGATCCAAATACAATTGGGAAAAGGCTAGGCAGAAGAAGATGTCTAAAGGTCTGTGGCGATGCGTTCCTTAAGATGTGTTCAGTAGCGGATATTTTAAATGTGACATAGATTTTTTTAATTAGGGTTTGTTCCACAATGTCCTAATAAAGTTCCAATTAAGCTATTTGCAACATATTTACCACATAACTACAACGTTTTTGTTTCACAATTGACAAATAGCAATATTTGGCTAATAAAGTTCCCTGTAAACTATAGGTCGGATCAACTGGCCATTAGCAAATTTATCTGCCACATAAATTAGTTGACAGATATATACGCGGTTGACAGCTTCACGACATTTGACATTTTGACGTTCCGGTAACAGTAATATACAAAATAATTTAAATTGTGTTTTGAACGTTTAATAATTAAGGGATAACATTATATACAATGTCTATTTAAATAAAAGGTATAAAGATGGTATGATACATACATTAAAATTATAAAAACATATTTTCATGTATATTTACAACATGGAATGTTTTTCTTAAAACATATTTATCGTAAAATGGAACTATAAAATGCGAGGTTGCCAAGCCTACTAACCAGTAAGTGCCTAATAGGGATCTGCCAAATAAATTTACAGGGAAGATGATGGTGAAACCCCAGGCTGGCGAAACTCCTATACAAAATAAACGATGTATGAAACGGACGTCCTTTTAATGGCTGCTATAATCCGATAAAATTAAGAAGAACATTATTAACTTTGGACCTACATTTACCGATGGCTCTTCTACAAATAGATGGATTATATCGACCGCCATTTTGATTTTTGACAGTAAAATTGAAAAAGTCAAAAAGTGATATAAGATCACAGACTACTTATATAAGATGGACGGTTATTGCAGATAAAAGATATTGTGTTTTTTAAAGTTACATTTTCACGTGTTTATTACATAAAAGTGTAATATTAATTAGTTATAGTCATTTTGTGAGTGATTCTCAGAGATTCAAATAGTGTTTCTGTAAAACAATATGAGAAAAGTAGCTTGTGAGATTTGTGGTATAAAAACATGCCGGGTTGGTAACAAACGTATTTTTATGGTAAAATATCCATTAGATAAAGATCGGCAAGCTAAATTACTTATTTAATCCATAAAGGAAGTCAATTCTAGTAGAAAATATAGAGGTTTAATATATTTTAACAACTTAAATATATAAAATAAACTTGTTATAAAAACTTCTTGTAGTGCTTACCCAGCAATCAGAATTTATCGACATCGATGTATAAACTCAGACTAATTATTCTATTATAATATATTATAACGTAAGCATTACATGCTGTTTGAGTCATTTAGTTAAATTTTAAGATTCAACTTATCATTCACTTTAAAGGTGTAAACAATGGGTCAAAGTGATATCTTATTTCAGATTCCCAAAAGATGTTAATTTAAAGAATACCTGGACCCTGATTGACAAAAATGCATATTTACTTGTAAAAATTGTTATAAACTTATATGTAAATTTAAGAAACAAACATATTGCTAAAGAAAAGCGAAGTAATATTTCTAAGAATTTTTTTTAAATAAAAATTATAGTGTTTGAAAATAAATGATTTTGTGAGAATTTGAAGTTTCTTTTCCGTTAATTCGTTAATTATAGATTTATTAAAACAATCTGTGTATCATTTACCCTTCATTTGTTTATGTTTTTAAAATAAAATTCGCACTATAACGAGTCTTTAAAAAGTCGATATCGATAAATTTTCACTAGTCCTAGCCCAGTACTAACTAGTTATGACATTATGTTGGCAGCATGTACCGCCAGGCGCCATGGTTCTGTCTGTTAGGTTGGTATTGGTTTAGAGTGCACGTTCATACATCGTTTTTTTTGTATGGCAGTCCCGTCTCTTAACGTTAGTTTTACATACTCTTTGGTGAAACCCAATCAAGACTAACTAGAAGATTTATGTGGCAGTTAATTTATGTGTCATATAGCTATAGGGTACTTTACTAATATATTGTGAAGCAGACCCTTAAAATGGTTATTTTTATTATTTAAATTATTTGAAACGGGATATTTACCATGCTTTTTAAGATCATTTCTCGTGAACAAGACATTGTCAAATAACAGACAATGTCGAGATATCGAGCTCCGGGAAATATTATTCAAAAACATGATAAATATATATTTAGCTGATGAGTGACGATGGTCCAGTGGCCAGTGGGCATGGGTTGGGCCTTTTTATTGAGGGTCCGGGTTCGATCCTGACATGTAATATAAGTTTTTCGAAATTTATAATTGCAGCTAAACATCAACCATCGCTCTACGCATATTTAAATAGATGTGCAAAACTATAGCAATATAATTAAAAACAAAACTTTCTATTATTCCACCGAAAAAACATATTGAAGCAACGGATTCTAACAAAAATTACTACCAGTAAAAAAAATAGTCAATAAAAAAATCCAAGCTACTATTACCTGTCGCTAAGTAATTACCTTCCCTCGCAACGAGCGCTCTGGAAAGGTTTTAAAGAAATAAAAGTAGCGTTTTAAACATGTGTGTCTTTTCTATATTTATTTTTAGCGTAGAAAAGGTTTGCCTCAATAAGTATTACGTAAAAGGTAACGAAAAAAAAAAATTGACCGAATATTCTTTGTATTAATTTAGAATAAATCATAGGTTGTGCTTTTGAGCTTTTTCTTTATGAAATTATCATACCCAAGTGTTACGGTATATGCTCCTATTTACCTATATTTTATTTACAGCAAGGAATAATAATTGCCATAGTTTTTGGAGTTTACTCCTTAAAAATCGATTTTCATATATAAAACCGGGGTATGAAAATCTATGGGAGTAAAATGAAACTACGATGTTACATGATGTCACACAATGTTACACGAAGATGTCACACGAAAAAGGGAGCCTGAGAAAAGGTTACCA
The DNA here is from genome assembly GCA_905333005.2 of Lycaena phlaeas. NCBI lineage: Eukaryota > Metazoa > Arthropoda > Insecta > Lepidoptera > Lycaenidae > Lycaena > Lycaena phlaeas. The sequence continues at coordinate 4,402,834 of HG995170.1, read as the reverse complement.
CATCCAAAGAAAGCAACAGGTGAGTTACAAACTGTATTATAACAAATTCATTGTATCTATATCTATACTTAATATTATAAAGAGGAAAGATTTGTACCTTTCTTGTATGTTTGTATGTTTGTAATGAATAGGCTCAAAAAGTACTGGACCGATTTCAAAAATTCTTTCACCATTCGGAAGCTACATTATCCACGAGTAACATAGGCTAAATTTTATTCTAATAAAAATAGGGTTCCGTAAGATATTTTGGTTTTTCGGACACAAGGTGTAAAAAATGTTATTTCGCGTACTAAGGTCCCGTTGTAAATCTTAGTTAACGCAGGCGAAGCTGCGGGCAACAGCTAGTATTTAATAAAAATAAATGTATCATGCATGCTCTAAGTATCAAAAAATTTATATCATTTATTTTATAATCGTTCGTAAAGATGAAACTCCTGTCGGGCGTCGGAGCTGACACACACATTTTTTTAACAAAATAATAACAGACTACTAGTAGAATGTCATTGGTCCATATCGCATTGCTCGGTGTGACACTTTTTTATGGCATAGGGGGGCAAATGAACAGTGGGCTGCCGGAAACTCACAAACCGCAGGAAACGCGACAGCCAAGCTGTCATTTGACGCCTTTATCTGTTCTTTCAATGCCTTTAAAATGTCTTTTTAAGAAGCTTTCAACACCCATGATTGATATGCCTTAAATCTGTTAGTAATCTGCTCTCCTGCTGTGATGCGAGGATAACACCAGGTGGATTGAAGATATTGATGATGACTATACATTGGTTTTACCGTCATAAACTGAAAGCTAATAAAGCGCCTTACCTACCGCTATTTACTTCCCCATTATAATTCCATTGAGTAATCCGTGCCGCCATAAACTAATCTCTGTTTTATATCTTCATAATACGGCTTAATATTAAAATGTTATATTCAATCTTTGCCATTATTATCAGCACGAATCCGTCCATTGCTGTCTTTAAAAGAAGTAAAAAAAGATTGTCTGCGTAGTTGAAGACTCTCTCATTGTAAAGCATATTGTGGTCCTATCGGTTCGGTAGGGTTTTTGGATGAGGCGTGTCCACTCACGTGTGGCGAGTGGTGGAGCGGACTGCCACGACGATACTCATATTCCTTAATTACTGGAATTTTAACGTATCTATGATGACGAAAAAATTTAAAATGCGATGAAAATGTAACACTAATTAATAAACAAAATGATTACTTTTTAATAAAGAATTCCATGTTTATAAAATAAAATTATTTTGAAATTAGAATTCTTACGCCCCCCCCCCTCCCCCCTTAGTTAGATAGCCAAATGGGCAGACGATAATAAGTGGATAACGTAGCCCTTAAACTGTAAACATATACTTTTACAAGTGCCTCATACTCGATACAGGTACCAAAACAGACATAATAGCAAAATGTAGAGCTACCTATTCAATCATTAATTCGTTTGTTTTCCTGGACCAGAGAGAATATTCAATTGTTTCCGTGTTGTTCCAGAAACTGTAGTCGAGTCTGGAATTCATGTACATTTTCATATCAGCAGTAATTAAACAAGTCGCTTTTGAAAATGGCATTGTTCTGTTTCAGTTTGCTATTAAAATTTATACAAATATGACTGTGCAGTGTTGTGTTAAAAAAATATTAATGTAGTATTAAATTCATTGCGTGTTATAAATCTACTAACTACTAGCGGCTGAACCGATTTTGATAAAATTTTGTGTGCTCATCAGGTAGGTCTGAGAATCGGACAACATCTATTTTTCATCCCTTTAAATGTTAAGGTGGTGGGGGTAATCCCTAAATTTTTCTTTATTTTTTTTAAACAAAATTTTTTGTTTTTATTTTTTTATGATACAACACACATATACATACAAGCCAAAATTTTCACCCCTCTACGATCAAACCCTATTTTTTAATTGCAATTTTACTTTTGGCAGAACGAAGTCTGTCGGGACAGCTAGTCTTGATATAATATTACACTATTTTTATGTGCATCAAATCCACGGTTATACTTTTTATTAGTAAATCCGCATTCAATTCTACATAATATTACTACTACTAACTGAGGTAAAGTCAAAAGAATATGTACCTTATTTCTAAATACCTTATTACTATTTTATACTAGCAAACTAGCGTAACTAACAAACTTATAGTTTGTTTGTTACGCTTCCACGCGAAAACTACTTAACCTATTATCATGAAACTTTGTACACATATTCTTGGAGGTATTAGAAGTAACGAAGGATAGGTACTTTTTATGAAAAAAATTAAAGAAAATCATAAATCTTAAAAGTTAACACGGGCGAAGTTGCGGGCAAGAGCTAGTTTATTTATAGTGTGTTGATTTTCTGAGGGCAGTATTTATTATTGAGATAAATAATACATGGTGTCATATCATCTTATCGGCTGTTTGTATTCATATTCTTTTGAAAAGTTACTTAGAAGACGTTTCATTTGTAAGCGTAAGAGGTTAGTATAATCTTTAGTTCAAGTTTGTGGGGTCGCGACCCTTGTCCCCCAGCCTTGATCTTGGAAAAGGGGGTTCAAAGGGTTTTTGCGCTGTATCCCGTAAACTAATTTTATTAAATTTTATGACACATTATTCGTAACAAATTAAATTGTATGTAACTTCATTCCCGGTATTCAACAAATAATTTCCACTACAATTTTTATAAATATAACTGGTTTTATTTTATTTTATACATATAACTGGGTTTTACAGCGCTCCGAAGTTGACCGAATTCTCGAATACTCTTAAGAATAAGATTAAAACTTAGGCTTAGTTTTATATCCTACTTGTACTAATATTATAAATGCGAAAGTTTGTAAGTATGGATGGATGCTTGTTACTCTTTCACGTAAAAACTACTTAATTGAATTTAATGAAACTTTACAATAACATAGCTTACATCATAATAACACACAGGTGATAATTTATCCTCGTACTCCCACGGGAATGGGAAGTACGCGGTTTAAACCGTGGGGAGCTGCTCGTTTATATTTTTTACTATTTTATTATATCTTTTAATGACTTTTTTATCAAATTCGACGCAAACGTCAGTACAAACGTTGGTGATGTGATATTACTGAATTCCATCAGCTAGTACAGAGTATTTTAACAAAAGTTTTCGCCGAAACTTCATAACGCGGTCCTGTCAGCCGCAGCGGTCGCGCAACAGGCTGTGTTCCGCTGGAATTCTCTGTTAAAATGTGTCCACGTATCCACAAAGGCCTTAAAACAATTATTAAATGGATTCCACGAATTCATTCCATTTTCTGGTATTGACAATGGGTAATTAAATTGGATATGAAAGTTTTCGATATCCAAATAGTTCTAGTACGCATAGCATTTTGGATATATATAAGCAGTATATACTGGTATCCAATTTATAATTAGTTAATTGGTCGCAGAAGAAGACAGAATTGGCTCCAGTTGGCCTATAATAGACAATATCATATCTAACTAATTGTTTCAATACAACTTAGACCAGAGCTTTCCATTTTGTGCGGAATTATTCAAGTTGTCTTGAGGCGACCCACCTTGATTGTCTGCCTGATCTATTCTTCCAAGTCTTATTTGGAGTATATATTATGAAGAACAAGTACAAGTCGAAAATAAATTTTATTTTTAATATTCCCGCTCGGTTTTTTACGGAATAAAATGTTTATTGATTTCCCTTCAAACAATTACAATATAATTATACTTGGATGAAAATATGCCGATGCCCTTTACTCGAAATCGGGTCTAATAAAATATTCATGAGACGGGGAATTCCCTAAAGCATATTTTTCTCCTTAACGGTTCCCTGATTTCAAAAATACTTAAGAGAATTTGCTTTGTTTACGGAATATTACGAAAAATTGGATGTAAGGTTTAAATATGTAAAGTACAAGATATAAATAATGAGACAATGGATGTCATAATATTCTGAAAAATTCTCAATATTCTGAATAAGATGGTTTTTGATGATCATAAAATCACATATATTTTAATAATTATATGCTGTTACTTTATTTCTATACAGAAATGGTATTCGTACATGGAACTTATTTCCAGAACTTCTTATAAGCTCTTTACTTTTTCGGACTTATGTTGAAAGTTGTCTGTGAGTTTTACGCCGCTTTTGATCAAAAACCAAAGTAGAGCTTACGACATTGCCAAGGTAAGTACATATGTGAAATCAGTATACGTTTTATTACCTATTGTAATCAATAAACATATTTAATGATTATAGTTACCAATTATATAAATTGCATTGCAGACTTCACACTCCTTCAAAGGCTTTCATTCTTATCAGGCATACATATTTCCTCACCATGTTTTCCTTCACCGGTGAGTTGAGTGAGAGGTGAGTGAGGTTCACCAAGCGATGATCTCATGCTCAAGTGTATTTAAATTTAGAATATAATTTAAATTTAGAAAAAGTCATGTCACCGGCTAGGATTAAACCCGGACATCTCATCTCACTTGAGAGGCCGAGCCCATACCCACTAGAGTCTAGGAACTAGACAATCGCTCTTTTATTATTTGTGATCAATCAGAATGATCTGTTGGTCTGATGGTTAGTGAATGGAAAACCAGGAAGTCGTGGGTTCGATTACCATCTAGGACTAATGTTTGTATGATGAGCTATTTTTTTTTATAGAAGAGGGGGCAAACGGACAGTCGGTTTATTTGACGGTAGGTGATATCGACATCCACAAACACCCGCTACACCAGAGGATTAGCAGGTGCGTGCCGGCCTTTTAAATAGGAATATGCTCTTTTCTTGAAGGCCCCTAAGGCGTATCGGTTCGGAAATACCGTGGGCGGGAGCTCTCATTATTTGGACTGTATCTGGGTGGTATGTACTTAGAAATATGTAAGGATGTACAGTTGCCTGGTTGCCATAATGCGGGCTCTGATTAGTTTGGGATCAGATGGCCGTGTGTGAGTCCCAACAGATTATTATTAATAATTATTATATATATATTTTTAAAGATAATGTATTAAATTTAGCACTGATTTCTAATCTGCCTTCGTATGTAATCAAATTTTGAAATTCCTTACATATTATACACGTGTGTAGACGTTGCCTCGCGTATACATTATCCTTTTGAAATTGAGGTACGAATACAATATTTGTTCAAATCAAAAGTGACATCTCCCCTTATTTTACTCATAAGCCATTAGAATATTCAGAGGTAAAATGTTGCGAACTTTTCAACGTAAATGGCTTTTGAGACATCGTTATATCAAATGATTATATTATGTTACACGTATTTTATTTCTGAGTAGTAAAACCCCGCGTTTTCTGACTGATAGTTTCAAAGATTAGCGCATTCATCAAAAATACGTTGTTTCGTTGTATAAATATGTTAATTCTTATTGATATAGGTGAACTTGGATATCGGGCTCGGGTTGGGAACTCGAGCCCCACTAGACACGACGTCATGGGGACTACTTAGTAGCGTCGGGCAGTCCCTCCTTTACCTGAATAATCTGGACTTGCCGGGGCCAGTCTGTCGCTGAAGTGATCCTGTTGCCTGCAGATCCGGGACCTTGGACATCAGAAGGCGAAATTTTTTTTAGAAAGCTACCAACACTTCCATGCTTGTGGCCATGGCCGACGGATCGTACGATTTTAGTGCACTCTCAGAAGTATGCGTACCAGGAGAGAAACGTGTGTAGGGAGCTCTACTTCTCGATCCCAAGTACCAACCCAGGAGGATCGGCGTCGTGGTTGGGCAAACGTGCAAAACGTGGCAAACGTGCGTTGACTGCGTGCTGCTTATGAGGCCGCGGGTGGTTTATCGGGAGATATCCTCTCACTAGGGTACCGGCCTGGAAGGCTCTTCGATTTTCCAAATCGACCATAAACCTTAAAAAAATAATATTTTATATTCATAATCTGAACGTTATAAGAATCGAAAATTATGTCAGTTTCAGCTGACTTCTAGTTCCATACTTGTTTTCTTATGTTTACGCGAATTTCACACGTTATAATGAAACAACTTTTACGGATTTAATCGCGGTTTATTAAATATTTTATATGACCGAAATTTCGGATACTTTACAAATGGAACGGAAAAAAAATACCATGGTCACGGTAGAACATAAAAACTTAATAAACCGCGATAAAATCTGTACAAGTTGTTTCATTATAATAGGTACTATAAACTGTTTGTCAACAATTAAAATAACTGTGGGCCTAGCCAAAATGCCATTACGAAAACGACAGCGACGATCGTTCGTCCGTTCGAAGTTGTGATTGGCTAAACCTTTGCTATTATAAAATTACTAGGATTAGGATTGTACTGTTGTCTCTTTGAAACAGATGATCTTCCACTCAGTCGTCATCGTTATTGTCAGTATCATATCATTCAGATCGTCAGTATTATATCAGTATCCGATCCAATACGACTATTTTCGGTCCCTGTACGTGCAGGAATGCGAAACACCTGACCTATCAACGTACAAAATGTTCCTTATCACAGATCGAACGGCTTTATGTTTATTTTATGTATTGGAACAAAAAGGTTCTTAAGAGGGTAAAACTTATTGAAAGCCTTTTGAATTCTCGTATTTGTGTCCCCATTGAAATAATTCCACTTGCAGCCTTAACTATACTTGACCGATATTTCTGTAAAGAAATCTTAAGCCCAAAGGGTGAACTTTAGTTGATGGCCACCTCGTTATTTCTTATCATCATCATCATCAACAACAACAACTTCTACATCATCAGCCGTTATCCATCCATTGCTGAACATAGATCTCCCTCAATGAACGCCAAGACGACTAATCCCTTGCCATTCGCATCCAACTTACCTATTTCTTATGAATTCGTATATTTTTAACTTTGTGATATCAAACGCAAATCTATAAGTTACATGTTATAATTGTTAAGCGTTGGATGCGAGTGGCAAGGGATCGGTCGTCTTGGGGTTCATTGAGGGAGGCATATTTTCAGCAGTGGACGGATAAAGGTTGATGATGATGAAGTCACTTTATTAAAATTTCATGTCACTCCTTGAAATCAGGTGGGGAGAGTGTTGGACTATTTATTTCACCGATGCGCTGCTTAATGCCGATTGGTAATTTCACACACCTTCAAAGACTTTTAATCTCATCATGCAGGTTTCCTCACCATCTTTTCCTTCACCAGTGAACAAGCGATGGTCTCATGTTCAGGTACATGCAGCGTTTCCACAAAATCTGAAGGAATTCTTTTTCATGCTTTTTTCTTATAATCTTTATATTTATTTATAGGGTTTTTCTATAAATATGTCAACCTGATTATTGCATTTGCATATAATTAAGTTAATTTTACTAAACTAATCTACCCGCCACCATATACATATAATAGTGAAATGATAAAATGTTCTGGCTTTATCCGACAATGGAAAGACTAGCCCCCCTAGACAAGTGGCACAAACGTTAAACGAATAGAATAGAACACTTATTATATGGGAATGACACTAGCTGTCAAGTTACATATCGTAAGCTAGTGTTATTCCTAAACAATAAGGGCCTGTGTCACAATCTCCAGATAAGTTCTCAATAGGCTATCGGCAACATATTTGACAGATATTTGAAAGATAGAGTATGGAGTACCTGTCAAATATTTGTCAAATATGTTGCCGAAAGACTATTGGGAACTTATCTGGAGATTGTGAAACAGGCCCTAAGTATTCTATTCGTTTAGCGTTTCTGACTCTTGTCTAGGGGCCCAGAACACTAATAAAGAAGCCAACATTAAAACTAGTTTTCATGATACGTAAACACTAAACGTACTATTATAAATATCAGCGACAATATTATCTTATCCTACCTTTTTTGTTTGGGTTTTTCTAAATTTCTAAGTGCACACGAGACCATCGTTCGCTCACCGGTGAAGGAAAACATCGTGAGGAAACCTGCATGCCTGATGAGATTGAAAGTCTTTGAAGGTATGTGAAGTTCACCAACCCGCACTGGGCCAGCACGGTGGACTATTGGCCCATTACCCTCCTCGCCTGATTTCGAGGAAGGAGACCCGTGCCCAGCAGTGGGACATATAAGGGTTGATACTTTACTTTTTACTTTTTTTTACCTTTTTTGTTATATTTTATTAAATTTCTCTGGTCGTTCTACTTCACTATCTCGCTCCTATATCTCACGTCACTTATAATAAACTGATATCCCATAAACAGCCCCACATAAAGGTAATAACACACTGTATGGCGTTATCTATGAACATTCGTTCTCGCATTGCGTAATGGAGACGAATTAAATTGCCTTCTGTTATTGTTTCTCGTTATCATTATTTTAGTGCAGTTTCATCATCATCAGACTTTATCCGTCGCCTGCTGAACATAGAGTCAACGAACGCCAAGACGACTGAAATTGTTAATAGTTTTTTTTTATCATGTAGTAATTAGGTATTTTAAGGTAACAGTTTTGATAAATGAGTTGCCACTTAATAAAATGGTTGTGAGCAAATCGATTGTATTTTCATATATTGTAAGATAAATTATGTTTTATATATTTTAATATTATTATTATTTATTATTATTATTGTTCAGCTTTTTTTTTATATTAATATTGCATTGAAGTGGTATCTTGCGTGAGCCGTGAACCCCTCTATTTGAGGGTAACGGCGTCCTCCAGAGATGTCCAGATGTCTCTGTCCGTAGCTATATGTGAAAATTAATAAATAATAAAAAATATATATATCTAGTCATCGGCTACCGGCCGTTTCAATATTATCGTCTGCCCATCTGGTTCTGGGTCTTCCTCTCTTTCTTTATCCCGTAGTACCTGTCCACGATGTTAGCCGAGTTGACCACCTGTCGTCAATCATTCTCGCTACATGGCCTGCCCACCGCCATTTTAGTTGCTTTGAGTACTTTAACACATCTATTACTCATTTTTATCTTTAAACGAGCAATTCTTGTATATATATATATATATATATATATATATATATATATATATATATATATATATAGAATCGGGATCTCGGAAACGGCTCCAACGATTTTCATGAAATTTTGTATACATGTGTTAAAAACGGCGATAAATCGATCTAGCTAGGATACAATTTTAGAACGAGAACGAAACGATTAAATACTATTTAAAGACCGTAAGATGTTATCTTTTACCATTTCTTAGATACATATAAATAAAATTGTAATAGCCAATAGGTATTAAAATAACCGCTTCTACTACATGCATATGAATATTTAATGCCAAAAAAACATTTTTTACAATTTTTGTCAGTTTGTCAGTTTGTTTCGACAGGACTTTCACTGGCACATAGCTGGTATAATAAGGAGTTACTTTGTAGGCTATAAAAATAATCATCATCGACCCGGATACGTCCGTCAATCTAAGTTGATGCGTGTGAAGCCACGGGCAACAGCTAGTTTAATATAAAGTAGTACTTAGTAGTATTACCACGATTTGACGGTCCAAACACTGGGGTCCTTCGCCTTAATATCGAACAAACTTTGAGAAATCTGTCCAAAAATCATGGAATATTGAATACTTCGGAACCAATTAAGTCTGATTTTCTTGAAATCTTCAAGACATTTCCAAGGGAGTGGTTAAAACAGCCTGTAATAACGTCAATATTGGTTGAGCCCATTTGCAATTGTTCTACAATGTTTACAGGGATCATATTATACTGGCCTATCGTTTACTAGTTCATAATAATTAGTTGGCTATTATGAAATTATTTGAAAAGCGATATTCTAAGTGATCCTAAATGTTATATTTAAGATAATATAAGATAAGATAAGATCTCTACTAATATTATAAAGCGGTAAAGTTTGTGAGTTTGTTAGGTTATAGTAGGTAATTTCTGAATCTACTGAACATATTTTGAAAATTATTTTACGTACGTTATTTGTGAGTTCAATACGTTATAATTTGTCTACCAATAGAAGGCTACGTTATTTGTGAGTTAAATAGGCTATACTTTATCTCCATAATTCCACGGGAACGTAAAGTACTCGGGCTAAACTGCGGGGTGTTTTAGTATTAGATATGAATATTCAATTACTATAGGTAATATATACTACGTTCAGCGGTGGATGGATAGAGGCTGATAAAGTTGATGATGATGATGATGATGATGATGGTGATGATGATGATTGGAAATATCACCCATATTAGTTTACACAAATATTCATGTTTAAATTTATCAACAACAATCTTTACAGTCTACTGGATGTAGGTCTATTTCAATAAACGCCAAGAGGGTAGATCTTATCTACTTTTATTTAGGTATTTCGCTTCATCTTTATCAACATTTACTTTTTTTATAATCGTCTAATATATCCATGCAGGTAAAGGTATATATAATATACATACCTTTGATTAAAAATAATGATTTACAGGTGGTAAAATTAGCAACTTAGGGCCTGTTTCACAATCTCCCTTTAAGTTCCCTATAGGCTATTGGCAACATATTTGACAGATGTTTGACAGATACTCCATACTCTATCTGTCAAACATCTGTCAAATATGTTGCCAATAGCCTATAGGGAACTTAAAGGGAGATTGTGAAACATGCCCTTAATCAAGCTTCAAATGAACGTATAAAGTGAGGCTTTATACATTGATTTATACTCTCATTTATGCAACCACAAACAATATTAAGTTCAAAAATATAGGGCCACCAATATTCAGGGCGTGGTCACAGCGAATGTTACTGAAATAAGGTAGATTGGTGTTCGGAGTCATTACCCTCGGGTCATCAATCATGGCGGTCACTCGAAATACAAACTTTGCTAATACACTTCGGGAACACGAGTGCTTTTTTATTTCTTTTGAGGCCACCACCTTGATTTTAATTAAATCGATTAAGGTTTTATGGAAAAACATGAAGATATGAAGTTTATTTGGTTTCCGAAAGGCTGATCAAAAATTAGAAAATCAACTGTCAAGTCTTTTGTTAAGTGCCAAATGAGTGGCTAGAAGCGTGTTCAAGTCACAATACCTTCGTGGTTTAAGTTACTTATAATAATTTAATCAGCCTGTCAGTTAACATAGCAACTACAATGAAAAGCAAATTTGACTCTAGAATCGTATGTTAGCCGCCATTAACAGCCATGTTAGTTGACGTACACTTTGACCAACGTTTCAGAAACCGGGCAATAGTCTCTGTGCCTGTAATCATACTGCATGTCTTGTCCTTTTCTTTTCAGGACATAGACGTACGTGTTACGGATGTTTTTATGATAGACAAGCAGCGTCACGCGGTTTCACGTATATTTCCCATGCCCCTCCCACGGGCATGGGAAATATACGGGGATAAATTGTAGCCTATATGTGTTATTCTGATGTGTAAGCTATATTATAAACTTTTATTAAAATCCATTCAGTAGTTTTTGCGTAAAAGAAGGAATATTAGGAATTCGTAGTTCTTAAATTTCTACCAGAGCTTCTGATATCCAAGCAGATGAGCTTAGCAAGATTTTAATCTGTTATCGAAAGTTGTACTTTTAACTACGAAAATCCTTCTTTTCGCGATAGAGCAATTATAAACAAAAATTCGTAGATAATGCCAAAATATCGTGCTCTGCAAAATGAAAATAAAGAACACTGTAAATATCCCGTTAAAATGATTTTAGTAATGAACATACAACATCACCATGTTAATTTGAAATTTAAAGTATTTCATTACGAATTTTATAGTAATTCATTAAATTTATAAAGATGGCGTTTCAAATGTCTTTTAGTACGATGCTTAAATTTTAAAGTCTATTCGGGAGTTATATTTGCGAATTCGGGAGTGTATGACTCGTCTTGATACCTACTTGCGTCTTATATGCAGATGTCGCAACGCAAATTATGTATTTGCGACGTGAATAAGTAAATGGACAACGGATTACGGCGGACCCAATTAATCTATCTCAGAAACTCCAAACTCATCCTCAATTTCCATTTGGTCTTTCTTTAATCGCTATAATTAGTCTTATCTCGACAGTCAAAGTTGTAGACCTGTGGATGACGGTTGCCCTAATCTATCTATACTAATATTATCCCTAATCTATCTATACTAATATTATAAAGAGGAAAACTTTGTTTGGTTGTAATAAATAGGCTCAACAAGTACTGGACCGATTTCAAAAATTCTTTCAACGTTTAAAAGCTACATTATCCACGAGTAACATAGGCTAAATTTCATTCGAAAAAAAATAGGGTTCCTTAAGATATTTGGGTTTTTCGGACACAAGGTGTAAAAAATCATTCAGAAAAGTTACTTATTTTGCGTACTAAGATCCCGTTGTAAATCTTAGTTAATGTAGGCGAAGCTGCGGGCAACAGCTAGTAGCGTATAAGCCTTAATTATATTTAAAATTAGATTCTTCAATATCCAATCCAGAGTAAAAGAAAAATAGCAAAACCTTCTTTGATCAAATATAATCTCCCTTCAATATTTAATGATAATCGGTTCACTGGCTTACGATCAAAAAGGTTACAAACAATTTAACACATGTAACCTTTTCGATAGGCCTCTTTGGAGTAGTGCTAATGTGGCTTGAAGGGATCAAACAATCTTAATCGAAAATATTTATTAAGTCTCTTTGTAGGATGCAACTTTGTATTAGGGAAGATTAAGGGCAGGCGGTTAAGAGAAATTGAAAGGAATTTAAGACAGTAATAAAGCAATTAGTTTGTTGTTATTTTTAACATTAGTAGTATTTAAATATCGTAACAATTAGCATATCCTGTATAGTGCATGAAATTTAAATGTAGGACTCTAGGTAGATAATAAGAAGGTACCCTAAAAATTAGAAAAGCAACTGTAATTATATGTTGACAACGGTTTTGTTGGGCCTTTAACCAGGTGTGAAAACGATATCCGTGCACTGGCCGCCCGTGTTGGATGCGAGTAGCAAGGGGTCGGCCGTCTTCGCGTTCTTCAATGGAGGCCTTTATAGAATACAAGTGTAAATATTTTTTGTTATTTTGACTTCCCTAAAATATGAAAAAAACTAAATAACTTACTTTCGCAGATTGTTATGTCGCCATCAAACCCATTAGAGTTTATGTTTTTAAGCAGTTTCTATCTTAAGTCTTTATTTTTTTCAAGTTTTTATTTTTGTATCCAATTATACCAGGCAATCTGCTATACGAACTGGATTTTTGTATCCGATTATACAATCTGGCAGCTCTGGTAAGCAAGTAGCGTTATTTTGACCAATTAACGGTAAGTATTTTTTTGATATGCACCCTCTTTGGTTTTAACTGATGTCACTATTTCAAATATAGTTTACAATGTAGGTCAACATCACATCGTACTCTTAATTATACTTACAAAAGGAATGAAAAACAATAATTAAGTATATTCATTTCATTAATAGTGTTTGAAATTAGAACACTCACCTTAATTATACACAAATAATGTACCATAGAGATTTATTAAGGTTTAGTTTTTTAGTTGATATCTGTTATGACCGGCCAGTGACTCCCGCGATTCATCAAAGTCCGGACGTTTGTCACGTCGCGTCGGCACGAGTGAAATAAGTTTTTATTTGAGTGTGGAAATTTAGTGGATATTTGGTGCAATAAAAATGGGATTAAAGTTTGCGTAAAATATATTGCGGTAAGCAAATAAGTAATCTACGAAATAAAAAAAAATGAATTATGAATATTTATATTTACGAAAAAAAAAACAGAATAGTATTATACTATCGGGAATAATTTTACACGATGTTTCAATTAATCATTTGATGCTTAATTTTTTTTTAAATAAATTATTTAAATAGTAAAAAGTAAGATTAATTGAAGAAAATTGCATTTGATTTAAGAATTATAGTGATACTGTTAGCTTAGATAGCTGTTACCCGCAGCTGTGCCCGCGTGAACTTAGATTTACGGATTTATCATGTCTGATGATGATCATTTTCTATTTTAGTAATTTTTTGTTAAAAGTAAGTTTTTGTATTAAAATGGATTTTTTAAGTATGTGAATATGTTATTTTAAACATAAATACACATCCCTTCGCAGACTTTCTGAAGGCATGTTTAGGATACTATTATTGCTTTCATATTTTCATTTTCATATTCATACCGTATTTGTGTGAATAACTTTCAAATTATCGCGTTATAATTGCATATTTTTTAAAGTATTAAATGGATATAGTATAATATTCTAAGAGATAGACATATGCCATCGCGGACTTTTTGTAGACCTATTTAAGATACACAATTCCACCATACATTATTTTGTTATATCTCAAACGGTTTAGGCAGCGTTTTCGTTGAAAACTCCCAGATGGCCTATTTTTTTCCGACACCTCCAACAATTATTGTTATATCTTAGCCATACATTGGCTATATAAAAACTTAATAAATTTATACAAAAAACTTCCTCTTGAATTGTCCTATGTAGTGACGATGTAGTGTGTAGTGTAGATATATGAGTTTAAATTATAGAAAAAGAGTATAAATACATTATAATCGATCCATATATGTCCAACTGCTGAGCAGGGTCTACACCTCGAAATAAGGTGAGGAGGATATCCTCTTGCTCGCTGGCCCAATGCGGAATGGTGAACTTCATACACCTTCAAAGACTTTCAATCTCATCAGGTATGCAGGTTTCCTCACGATGTTTTCCTTCACCGATGAGCGAGCGATGATCTTGTTAAATAATATAATTACTGATAATTTAAAAATTGCTAATGCTAATGAGGGTAGGATAATATTATTATGATAAATAAATAAGAAATATGTAAAATATAACATATCTGTGATTGTATTTTTTTAGCCAAAGCTGTTACTTATAACTTTTTTGTACATACCATTGGTTGTCCTTAACATAAATAAATATCATTAACTTCATGTTACAAGTATCCATGAAATTTATAAAATGATCGTCAAAACTTTCTCATTCTAAAAATAAAGAAAATATTAGGAGCATACACTTATTTATTGACAAACAGTTCTTTTTTCTTTAAGTTTCTTATGCTACTGTGAGTTCATACGATAAGTATTTATTTTCATTTTGTTTATATTATTTAGTGTGGATATTGGTTCAGATGTTGCCTGTGGCTTTGTCCGTTTTCTCTATTCGTTTATCTACAGGTTCTGTCTGTCTTTGTATGTTTGAACTTAAAATACTGGTACAAGTTATTTTTGTATTGTTATATGAACGAGAGCGAGAGTGAGAAACAAATAAAAAACGGCAACTTCAATGGTAACGGTGACAATAATGGCAACAGCAACGGCAACGGCAACAATAATGACAACGACAACGGCAAAAACAATGGGAACGGGAATGAACATGAATGGGAACGTAATTGCCAACGAACATCAAAAGAAGATCAAATAAACATCAAAATCCCACTCATCAAGTAATTTCCTTAGACTTCGTTACGAACTGTTCGATAAAATTACATTATAACTTTTAAATTAAATCAATAGAATGTTGTGAAGTTTCAAAACAATGACGTCCCGAACCACTAAGGCTTATTTAACATGGTCGTGCCTTATTACAAATAATATTGTTGTGTAAAAGAGGTTTTTAAGGTTTATTGATATGATAAGAATATTGAATGATGATGATGATATGAAGAGAATATATTCTTACGTCGTCTATATCGCAGAGTTTAAAGACTTTCGTCTTTGACTGTACGTACGACTGTTTGTCTTTGACGAAAAGAATGTACGATTAGTCCGCAAGTTTGCCATGACTCAACGTGCTAAATATACGATATCACGCGAAGAATAGCATCGCTGAAGTGGCAGTGTAGGTCACATGCTCAGAAAAACGGATGGCCGATGGCCCAATAAGGTTGAGAGTGGTAGACGAAATGGTGGTCGGCCATTAACAAAGGGGAGAGACGATTTCCGCGCAGTGGCCGGTTGACGTTGGATGCGAGTGCTAAGGGATCAAGGGATCGTCTTGTCGTTCATTGAGGGAGTCCTATGTTTAGTAGTGGACGGTAAGAGGCTGATGATGATGAATATAGCTTTCTCCACGTGCATTATCAAGTAAAAAGCGAACCGGTTATTTTCTTCAATAATAATATTATATTATTTTTATTTCATACATATTATATAGTGTTCAGTGGCTGAGTCTTGGTGCTGATAATGATAAATCTGTCGAATACACAATTAACATGTACACAATAACTAGTAAACATAATATCGTTGCACATAATATTATTATGGAGTGTTTTAGATTGATGAAACACGTGTCGTAGGCCCTCTACGGCGTAGGTTCACTACGCTATAGCTACGGCGTAGACCTTACACCCATTTATAAGTATTTAGTCCATTGAAAAGTTACATTTGGGGTTGCGTTTTTTAGAAGTCGCAATTTTATTTTTTTGATGAGTAGTAGTTTGGGTCAGTGTAAAGCTAAAACCAAGTTTGTGGGGTCGCCACCCTTGTTCCACAGCCGCTATCTTGAAAATAAGGGTTGAAATGGTCTTTACGATATATCTCTTAAAATAATTATCTGATTAAAAAAAAATTGTAGATATTTTTGTTCCAAATTAAAATCTCTACAACTTTGGTTCAGTAACTTTTTGTCGTAGAACTTCAAATAAAAAAGTTATAAGCATAAATGTTCGATTAATGTTACAGCTCGGTCTAGTAAAGTTTTTACACCTTTTCCTCCTTTTTTTCTTTTTTTTTCTTTCTTTTTTCTTTCTTTTTTCTTTCTTCTTTTTTTGTTCTGCTTCTGCTCCTGTTTTTTTATTGTGAAGACAATTTAAAATGATTTTAGACAGAAGTTAAAAAAAAATTATCACCGAAGTTGAAAAACTTCAGAGAAAACTATTTTTTTTTATTATTTGAATTCTTCAGGCGGGTATGTGGGACTCGCTGCGTCGGAAACATGGTAAGTGGACGCAGCTAGCTAGCAAAACCCGGCGAGTGCCACCACTGCCACCTTTGGTAAGGTGGCCGGATCTACAAGCAATAGGAGACCGACACCACCTCTATAGAGCGGTTGCCCCGCATCACAGAACAACCACTTCCAACGTCTGGACAGTACAATGAGGTGAAGTTACCATCCTCACCCCTTGCCCCCTGCTCTGTTGTTCCCTCTTCTTATAAGAGAGATACAAAGAGCCCCCTCGTTTCGCCCAAGGTGTTGGGATCACCCTGGGCTACTGAGCCCCACCGCCACGACAAGGCTTGAACCATGGTGGGGTGATAAATATAGGCCTCCCTTAATGAACGCCAAGATAACAAATCCCTTGAATCTTGCTTCGAACACTTATAGGCCACAACACCGTTGTATGAAAAACAAGTATGTACCCAAAACACTAATGTTAAGATCAAGCGTAGCCATGTTCTTAAACAACGAAATAGTGATGACTTACTTGTGTTATCGTTGATAAAGTTTTTATTATTATTCAGTTCCAATTAGAAAACTCAGTTTCCCATCTATATAACATTATTGGATTGTTCAATGTTCAAGTCTCATACTGATTCTAAGAATTCTCAGCTCTTGAGTTTGCCCGAGTCCAATGAAGGCAAATAAGGATCTTCGTATACAAGATATTCTAAGAAAAAACTATTATCAAAGTAAGTAAAGGTAGCTTTGCAAGGATTAAAAAAAATATTTTAATTGATAATTATAATTAAATATGCGAAAAATCTTGCCTAGTGAAACTCAGATCTGCATATTATTGGACAATTTTTCATTAGCATTTTGTAGAGTCTATCACAACAGAGAGAGCAGATAAAGACATACTATAAGTAAAAGTCTCATTGATTTCTGTTAGTATGCCGTGAGCTTAATACAGACAGACAAATACTTTTTATATTGATTTTCAGATTGTAATCAAACCATTATTTTGCCTAAATGCTTCCACTTTGTCCATTTAACGGTTAATTTCACGAAAACTCTAACTGCTCAAGTTTTTTTGGGGCGGAATTTTCTGAGCGATTCAAAGCTTTTAATTGCCGGTAAAGTTGGGTTGGTAACAACGGCAATCGAGGAGGAAGTTGAGGGATTTGTTTCACCGAGTAGACAAAGTGGCACCTCCAAGAGAAATGTAGAGGAAAAGGAATTGATCATGAGGTCATGTCCATCATCATCATCAGTCTTCATCCGTCCACTGCTGAAAATAGATTTAGAAAAATTTTAGTCTCCTTTATTTAAGTTATTGAAATTCTATATAAAATGCATTTAGATAGACGAAATGTTGGTCGGCCATTTACCTGGTGGGAAGATTATCTCCGTGAAGTGGGTGGTCGGTGTTGGATACGAGTGGTAAGGGATCAGCCGTCTTGGCGTTCATGGAGGGAGGCCTATATTCATCACCCCACCATGGTTCAAGCCTTGTCGTGGCGGTGGGGCTCAGTAGCCCAGGGTGATCCCAACACCTTGGGCGAAACTATAATAGAGTAGGATGTTCAGCAGTAGACGGATAGATGATGATGAAATATATGCTTTCTATATATTATGTATTAATTATACATTTAAGAGTTAGGTAAATGGTTATAAAGATAATTTTATTTCAAATACGGTTGGATAAGGATGCTAGCGGTAAAGGTTTCAAATTCTACAGAAAAATATATTTTGCCAGCGAGATTCAGGCCTAGCCATCTAACCTGCACAGGAGACCTCTGCATCAGGCAGTGTGTACTCAATAAGTTAAAAGCGTATACTTGACATTCAGATCACATCCTGATGTCACTACGGGATGAATGTATTCAATCAAGTGGGTGGTAGGTGTGGAAGGAACCTGAGACCCCTAGAGGGGGGAGGGGGAGAGGTCGTTCAATTCAACCATCATATGATCATCAAGATACTTGTAGCATAGTTGGCCTTAAGCCATTGGTCTCGGTGAAACTGCGAATATGGCTTGTCCACCCTCAAATATGTTTATTATGTATGTAAATAAGCTTTCTAATTTAGAAATGAAATTACCTGTGACCTTAAATACTTACGTTCATATTATTACAGTACAAAAAGATTGAAGTAAAGGCGTTTCTTTTATTTCTTCTGCGTCTACTCTTTATTCAGTTTCGTTTCAGTTCATACACATTTTAGTGTGAAAAATATATTGTGTTACGTACTTATTGTTTCTTAAACAAATAAATCGTATGTTTCCTTATAGTGTCCAAAAAACGCTAGTCCGTCTTAGCGCATTTAGTAGCGCCTCCTACGCATCTTTTTTCGTCACCCGCTCTCCACGGAACACCTTTTTTTTGGCGTAGGTTAACCTGCTAGCTTTGTTTTTTTTTCCTTTTTCTGGATTGTTCAAAATACGAGTATACGAGTCCAAGTTGTATCTACCGTACAACACGACCTGAGTGGGAACTCACATTCGGCAGATGCACTACCTCACTTATTTCATAAGCGCAGTGAGGGATTCTCGCCCTTTATAAATTTAGATAATTAATGCCGGTTTATTAACGGTCCCTAATTTTAATTTATGGTCGACACTGTCCACGCATACGGTTTTATACTTAAATATGGTAATCGCAAGGGTCTAGTAGTTATAATGTAACTTTTAGCTCAAAATTATAGTTATTAATATTAATAAAATTGTATACTTCCATTTTTTTATTATTTGAGTGATGTGATCAAATATTATACCGGGAAACTCTGTCGATTGATCTTTGATATTTTAATACGTGTTGACTTTCATCATTCGTTTTAATTCATCGTTATTTAGCTTGGAAACAGATTTTCCTCGTGACAAATTCTCTGAATGGCTATTTTCCATTGGGTATAGGGCGTATAGGCATGCCCTCTTCAGTGAGATAGTGCGGATTCAATCTTGACCACCTATGTCTTGAAATGGGTTTTACTAAACACGAGAAAATTGCACGCGGTGAAAGCAAACATAACGAGGAAACCCGAGGTTGTAATTTCGAATATATTTAAATAAATTAGTTAAAGACATGCTAAAGGGATTTCTAGGTCACTTATAATAATAAAAAATCTATGGTTTTTTATAATGAAACAAATTTTACGGATTTTATCGCGGTTTATTTAGTTTTTTACAAGCCCGACCATGGTTGCTGTAAAGTATCCGAAACGTCGGGCTTGTAAAAAACTAAATAAACCGCGATAAAATCCGTAAAAGTTGTTTCATTATAATGAGTGAAATTCGCGTAAACATAAGAAAACAATCTATGGTTTATTAAAATTAAAATAAAGTTTTTAAATTAAATTAAAATATCGATATTAATGTGTTTTCTGTATTATTGTATTAAGCCCTTAAAAATGCGAATCTGATAGAGCAAATGAGTCACAAATCAATATAATTTTTTTAACTTCGCTATTATTAAAATTTGTCTTGCATAAATTTTCAAAATAACTTTTCGATCATTTAAACTAGCACTTTAAAAGTAATTCAAGGCAGAAGTTATTGGAGTGAAGTTATATTAGGAAAGGAATCCCCTGTTAGCGAGTCTCCCGAAACCGGCGTCTTTAAACCACTCACTTCCGATGTGAAGGCTTTACGTATGTTACGAACTTGTAGAGGAAACTATAGCTCTATCTTATATTATGTAACTATGTAATATTTACATACAATCGTAACAAGTTACTCAATCGGTGGTAAACGTTAAGTGTTGGATGATTTGAATGGCAATATTTTTAACACGCGGCCATTACCTACCGATTGAGATTAAAGGCCATCAGCCTGATGTGTTTATTAAAAATAGCAAATACACATTAACGAAAATCAATGTTTATTAAGAAATCAATGAGAATACTAAAATAATTTTACATTAATCATGAAATTAAATATGTAGGTACATATAATTTATTAACAATATGTATTTGGCAATTTGCGTTGGGTAATCATAAAATAGAATAAGAAATATTATGTAAGTTTAATTTGGTTTAAAATATTTGGTGATTATAATTTGACGGGAGTCGTCCCGTGACCATGGTTGCTGTAAAGTATCAGAAACGTCGAGCTCATAAAAAAAATAAACAGCGATGAAATCCGTAAATTAATAACTAACTAAAACAATAATGAGTGGCGTGGGCAGCGATCCCGTGGGGTGCATCTGGGGCTAATGCCAGTTCTTACACGTTCAGGCTTGCACAAATTCGATTTGTCCGAATCCCGTCCGGATAATCGCGAATCCGGATAACTGAGGGCCGGATAATCGATTTCTACTGTATTTATAAATGTGTAGTATTTCATCATCATCATCATCATCAGCCTTTATCTGTCTGCTGATATTAAAGATACATTCCGCCCCTGCACCTCAGAACAAAATATAATCATGGTCTTCATACATTTTTTTCAGGGTGGGAATCGAACCCATGACCTAGTTTAGCAGTCGGGGTCACTAACAATTAGACCAACAGGCCAGTCAAATGTAGAGCTAATTTTTATTTTTACTTACGTAGCCAAACGTTAGAACGTGCTCAGCGGTGGTCGCCGTCGCCCAATATACGAGTTAACTAGTTCAGGCAATTCATTCATGACGTATTGTTAATCCTTTTTTTTCTTTCTCGTATGCATTTTCATGTATCTAGATTAGAGACTATAAGCTTATCCTGAGACAAAAGATGTTAAGTATCTGTGCCAGCCATACACTGCTTGTCCTGTCATTCTGTCTGAAATAAAGCAAAGCTGTTTAACAAAAGACATAAGCAAGATGGTGGTACCACACACACACACACACACACACACACACACACACACACACACACACACACACCCACACAGCTTTAAATTGTGGTTTATAATGGTTGCGATGTAAAGGGTAACCGCTTAGTACTCGGCCATAGTAACTAAGACTGCCCTTGCTGTTCTTCAGTCGGCAGATCACTTGCTCTCCAGGATAAACTTATTTACAGCAGAGTGACGCATAAAATTCCCTTGAAGTTGTTATTAAAACCTTCTGTTTCACCTCACTATTCTAATAACCAAAAAGATTAACCAGGTTCACCGTACGAGATTTTATAGTGGAGAATTCGTGTTGTTCCCCACATTCCTAAATCCTAATGACTCACCCTATAGATATCTCACCCATCTAAAACGTTTTAATGACTTTATACATCATCATCATCATCAAGTACGATACGAGTTACGATAAAATACGTAAAAGTTGTTTCAATATAATAAGTGCAATTCGCTTAAGGGCCTGTTTCACAATCTCCAGATAAGTTCCGAATAGACTATCGGCAACATATTTGACAGATACTCCATACTCTATCTGTCAAATATGTTGCCTATAGCCTATTCGGAACTTATCTGGAGATTGTGAAACAGGCCCTAAATGTAACATAATGTAATGTATGTTTTATATTATATTTAGTAATTGGATACTTCTTTTCACGATAGAAGTTATTGAATTAATTTGTATCGGCTCTATATTGATTTAGTTAGTATGAATCGTGCACTAGTCCCTTTAAGTTGGAAGGGAGGGTTTTTGGCGTCGAAGGTCTCAGCGAAGCCGCGGGCAACAGCTGGTACTAAAAAAAAAACTATAAAGCTTGTAGAGTTTGCTTGTTTGAACGCACTTTAGGACAATTCATGGAATTGAAAAAATCTTTTATGCATTTGACGGGCCAATTATTGGTAGAGTATTTTTTAAGAGGGAAGCTTAACCGTTTGGACCAGTCCCGCATAAAACGTAAAATTCTTAGTCTCATGACTGCGTCACATTAACATTACAGTGCACTCGAGTGCAATGAACTCTATGATTATAAAAATTAAATAATATTTGAGTTAAACCTTCAAAATGTCTGAACACTCGAATCGCAATCCAATTAGTATGCTTTCTGAACTCCGAGTAGAGATGTAAAGAACTCGAGCCTTTTGAGTCTTAAATTTTAGACTCGGCTGACAAATTGCACAGCTCGACTCGTTATACCAAGAACCCCAGACTCGAGCACTTAAGTCTAAATAAAGACACGAGCGCAACATGGCGCTCGAGTCTTGATTCGCGCTCGAGTCGTTTTACGCGACGAGTCGCGCTCAAGTTCTTTTCCATTTGGAGTTCCTTTATAAATAAACAGGAAATAAAATATGTAACTTTGTGAGATATAATAGTAATTTAATTATTTTTGTAACGTCTAATATTCTTAGCTTTTGAAAATCCTGCTAATATTATAAATGCGAAAGTTTGTGAGTATGGATGGGTAGAATATGTTTGTTACTCTTTCACGATAAAACTATTGGACGGATTTGGTTAAAACTTTACAGTAATACAGGTTATACGTCAGATTAATCTTTCCTATTAAATTAAAAGAGGTAAATATGACAAACAAAATTTAATCATCATGAAAATAATTCTTAACATAAACAAATCACATTAGGTATGTACATATTGTACATACTTAGTACACCTTTATTTTTTATTATATAAACGTTAAGGCCACATTTAGCATGTTGCCACATAAACTATGTATTTTAAATAAATCAACCTTATTACGCTCAAGACTCGATACGCTCGAGCTCTTTTTAAGACTTGAGTTCTTTTTGAGACGTGAGTTTCTTTTTTAAGACTCGAGCTTTTTTGAAATACGAGTTCTATTTTGGCGCTCGAGTCTTCGAAAAAGGACTGGAGCTCGGGTCGACTCATAGCTCTGAGTTTTGTTAGCACACCGAGTCTTGTAAAATTGAGCCGAGTCTATCGAATTAAGACTCAAAGACTCGAGTTCTTTACATCTCTAGGCCCTACGGGTGGGATTCCGAGCACTTCTCCCTAATGTACTCTGTCAAAAATGTGAAAGAAGAATTGACCATGAAGGAACTGTGAAGAAGATTGAATAGATTAGTAGGTGTCACCATGGCTACCGATATCACATTGGTCAGCGGCAAGACGGCACATGTGCTAAACTGTTGACTGTTAATCTTGTTTAATATTATTAAATTGATTCTTAAATTTAAGAGCTTCGCTCTTGTCGGTGGAGCTTTTTCCATTCCTGTCTGCACTCCGCCCTTCTTTTGACCTCCTGATACGACACGACCATCAGTTTTTCCTTCACCTGGTCTATAAAACTTCTTCTCGGTCTGCCTCGCTTCCTTCTACCTTCTACCTTCCCTTCAATTATTCCTCTCATAAAGTGGTCGTGCCGTATCAAGTGTCCTAACATCTTTCCTCTTCTGTTTTCGATGGTATTTAATATAATAAATATTTAATATATTAAATTGATTAACTTTATAAAAAATTCCAGGAATTTCAAATGGTACAACAATACGAATGTGCTGTTATTTTGAAATTCCTGTCGTTGTACCGCTCACAAATGAATACCGACAGTCAAGACAGCTGTGAAGCTCCTTGTGCTCTCGTGTATATATTAATATCATTGAGGTATTGCAATGCTTATAACAGCGTTGTTATTACGTTTATAATTACTTCACAAACTTTTTGTACACATAATTAAATATTTTGACCCCGACTTTACCTTAGAGCGACGATGGTCGGGTGGTGAGTGAACTCGACCTTGTATGCGAGAGGTTCCGGGCTCGATTCTGACCTGTCCGTGTGTGTCTTGAAATGGGTTTTTCTAAAATTTCTAAGTGTACTCTAAACACGAGACCAACGTTCGCTCATTGGTGAAAGAAAACATCGCGAGGAAACCTGCATGCTTGATGAGATTGAAAGTCTTAGAAAATATGTGAAGTTCACCAACCCGCACTGGGCCAGCGTGGTGGACTATTGGTCCATTACCCTCCTCGCTTGACTTTTGAATTACATAGTTTATGCGTCTGTTTCCTATCAATAGAACTATATAACATGAATGGAAAATAAATTAATGATATACGGCAGATATATTTAACTCAATAATATGATTGACGAGGACTTCCTTTGCCTTCGTTACCACAGACCGATGTAAAAACGCAACACCTGACAGAATCGGTATTCTCAAAGATTAACGGCTGAAAGATTGTTAATTTATGTGCATGTTTAAGAACCGTTCGATCCCAGTTTACGGAGTCCGTCGCAGAATATATTAAATACCGGGCTGTTTCTGCATTGCTGGTCACGACTTGTCTTTGTCAAAGAACGTTTTTATTGGAGAAAAGTGCAATTTTCTTACAGTAAATTTTCATTATAAAATCACGATTTGGAATTGAGCGATGATAGCCTAATGTAAGGTTTTTGGACTCGAAAAGATCTGGGTTCGACCCTGCTGCACCTAAAGTGAGGTTTTGGACTCTAAGAGTTCTGGGTTCGACCCTGCTGCACCTAAAGTGAGGATTTGGACTCGATGAGATCTGGGTTCGACCCTGCTGCACCTAAAGTGAGGATTTGGACTCGAAGAGTTCTGGGTTCGACCCTGCTGCACCTAAAGTTAGGTTTTGGACTCGATGAGATCTGGGTTCGACCCTGCTGCACCTAAAGTGAGGTTTTGGACTCGAAGAGTTCTGGGTTCGACCCTGCTGCACCTAAAGGGAGGATTCGGACTCGATGAGATCTGTGTTCGACACTGCTGCACCTAAAGTGAGGTTTTGGGCTCGAAGAGATCTGGGTCCGACCCTGCTGCACCTAAAGTGAGTTTTCCAAATTTTCGCTGAATATGACAAAATTGCTTTGAGTGTAAAATTCAACAAAATGGAATAGCACATAAGTGACACCCTGATTTTGGATAAAGTGACGTGACCAGGGCATACCGACCGAACGACCATAGTTTAAAATAGTGATAACTTGAATTTAAAATCGAGTCGAATTAGAACGAATATTTTTGATAACAAAGAGACAAGATTTGCGAGAGAAGATAAATTTAAAATGTTTCGAGTTCACGCTCAGCTCATACAGCTGTGTCATTGTACGTTCAGAAATATGTATGTTTGAATTCAGATATGCGGTTAAGGACGGATGACAGTATAAAACCCTGTAAATAATAGAAGCGTACATCATCATCACTATTAGCGTTTTTCGACCACTATCCAAGACCATTATGCATGATTTGGCAAATTAAAGGCAATATAATGAAACAAATTTACGAATTTTATCGCGGTTTAATAAGTTTTTACAAGCTTTATTAAACGTAAAACTAGAAAAAAAAAGTTTTTTATTTCTTTCGTCATATCTCCTATCATTGCAATCCGGTACTCAAATGTTTGATCCAATAACACTCAATAGAAATCACAAATAACATAAAAAACAAAGTTTTTCATAAAACATTTAATTTCAATAAAACGCATGTGTTATTCCTGTATTGTAATTTTCATCGAATTTTATTTACTTTTTCCCTCCAGCTTTGTGTAGAGAACGCACTCGGAGTTAGAGATGTAAAGAACTCGAGTCTTTGAGTCTTAATTCGATAGACTCGGCTCAATTTTACAAGACTCGGTGTGCTAACAAAACTCAGAGCTATGAGTCGACCCGAGCTCCAGTCCTTTTTCGAAGACTCGAGCGCCAAAATAGAACTCGTATTTCAAAAAAGCTCGAGTCTTAAAAAAGAAACTCACGTCTCAAAAAGAACTCAAGTCTTAAAAAGAGCTCGAGCGTATCGAGTCTTGAGCGTAATAAGGTTGATTTATTTAAAATACATAGTTTATGTGGCAACATGCTAAATGTGGCCTTTAGGCATGGCATTATTATGTTCTGTGTACCTCAAGAGGGATAAAAACGCGACACTTATTTGTTATGTGGGTACGGAACAATATTTATTGCTTTTTATTTTACGAATCTTTACTTAACTTACCTTTTTACTTCTGTGGTTATTATTTATAATTATTGGAATAAAAATGGAGACAATAAATAATTACAACACAATGATATTTAATATTTTTTCTTTGTTATTCGTTATGCTATTCAGAATCGGAGAAACTAGGCAAACTAACATCCCTTAAGCTATCTTCCTCTCGTACTTTCCGTATAAAGTCTAATATCTTGGAGTAAGTCAAAGTACGTTTTTCTTCGGGTACTCGATCCATCTCAAACGCTATCAGTTTAGAAAACTCTTGATTCCTTGGATCACATGGTTTTTCCAAACCAAAGTCAATATCTTTTAGTAAGCTTGTACAAGGGCGTCACAAACTTTCGCATTTATAATATTAGCAGGATTTTCAAAAGCTAAGAATATTAGACGTTACAAAAATAATTAAATTACTATTATATCTCACAAAGTTACATATTTTATTTCCTGTTTATTTATAAAGGAACTCCAAATGGAAAAGAACTTGAGCGCGACTCGTCGCGTAAAACGACTCGAGCGCGAATCAAGACTCGAGCGCCATGTTGCGCTCGTGTCTTTATTTAGACTTAAGTGCTCGAGTCTGGGGTTCTTGGTATAACGAGTCGAGCTGTGCAATTTGTCAGCCGAGTCTAAAATTTAAGACTCAAAAGGCTCGAGTTCTTTACATCTCTACTTTGAAGGTATGTGAAGTTCACCAATATGCTTTGAGTAAATTGGGAAAAATCATGTTATTTACTTGTGTTGTTTATTTTAAAGTTTCGCCGCTTATGCCGCATATGCGTTTGTGTTTATTATTCTTTCATCTCTTTCTTTGCGCACGGAACTAAAGCGACCGTGGTAATATTTTTTTGGATGCTTTTTTACTACCGGTTCCAAACCTTGACTGAGAAGAACCTGCAGAACAAAATGAAACTTATATTTAAAAATGTAAAATTTTAAAAATATGCAATAATATATACCCATACGCCTCGCAGCAAACGCTTTGTACCCAAGGTACTTTCAACATATTTTTTATTTCATAATTTATAGAATTTATATATTGAATAATTTTGAACGTAAGGTATTTACGGTAAAAGTTATAAAGCAAAATGTTTTGATAAATTTAGAACCTTTTCTCACGATCACGCGAAGGTTTTATGATGCAATACAAATAGTAATATCCTGTCAATCGCAGATGACGCCTCCTCCCAATCAATACGAGCCTCGTTAAATCATCAGATTTTCATAATCTTGATTTTATTGCTTCGACCCCAAAACAGATACACCCACAGAGCCGACTTGTAGAGTAAATCCGTGTTCAAATACTTATTTTTTTATGATACAAAATAGAAAAATACAACCCCAAATTTTCACCCCTCTACGATCGACCCCTAATTTTAAACAGAAATATTTGTAAAAGAATTTTCTATAAGAAAATTTTTAGAATGATAAACTTTTTTTTTGACAAACAATTCGTCATTTTGGTATATCAAATGTTATTTATATCAGAATAACGTGTAGTATGAAACGCCTGGGGCTACATTACTCTGTTCTGAACATTTTAATTTATATGTTACAAATACTCTGATATAAATTAATGAAACATTTATTTATTAACGGGATTATCATTAACTCTTTATGTTCACATACCAAAACAAATGCTTGGAAATATAAAAATATTATCTAGTAGCGGCGATGGTCCAGTGATGGATGGACTTGGCTTCTAATGCAAGAGGTTCTGGGTTCGATCCAGACATTCCGTGTGCCTTGAAACGAGACCATCGCTCGCTCACCAGTGAAGGAAAACATCGTGAGGAAATCAGCATGCCTGATGAGTTTAAAAGGCTTGAACGTGTATGAAGTTTATTAACATTGGTCCCAGCGCATCAATGAAATATGGCCCAACAATCTCCTCCTGATATGAAAAAAGATCCGCAAGAGAAGAGATTAGTACACAGAAGTAAGACTTATAAGGATTGATAATATACCTATTAAAATAATTATAGTATTGATTGTAATAAGGCTTATTTTGGATGAAATTCGAATTACATTATTTTTATCTTTTAACTTGAGAATAATCTCTAAAATGTTCGTTTTATTTTCCATGTTTACACAAAAAATATATATTTCAGTTAAATTATTTCAAGCATACACGTATTTAAGATAACGTACGAGTAACTTATGGCTTTGGAATGAGCTATTCGAACTTAGAGCAATAAAATACGGAAGTTTTTATAGCGCAAGTCTGTACTTGTGGTATGATTACATTGACCCCAGAGACGTGGTGATTGTCGGTTTATTTCTTATGATTGCTTGGAATTCAAACAAGCAAATAAGTCACATATATGCAAGTGGTTAGCGTCGCCCATGAACATAAGCAAGTCAACCTGAAACTAGGCATAATTGTATGTTTAAAGATTTTTAAAATTCTATTAGTTCTGGGTTAAAAAAATTACAAACATACACATCCACACAACTAGAAATTATGCAGATGCGTTGCCCTCCTTTTTCCTATTCCACCCAATGGGCCATCAGAAACTCACAAAATGCACGAAACGAGATATTTATATATCAAAATCGGTTATAGACCTATTCTTTGTGTTCCTATTTGTATTATTAGTTGTCATAACGGCCATTATATGCAACACCTACATTATATACAAATGAACATACTAAATCTTGATTCGAGAGTCCATATTTAATAAGGAACTTTACAGAAAACGTAATAAACGTATAAAGTATTTAACGTATAATGATCAACGTTCTTAATTCATATTTTGACAAGAGTATAGACTAAAGTATATTTATTCTCCACCAAAATCCGTTCGACAAATCAAATCAAAAAAATACCAACCACGTTTTATTTCTTGTATATAGAATAGAATAGAAAATCTTCAGTATACTAATACATACTTATATGTATTAAAATTTTACCGTATACTCTACGATAAACTCTGTCACTATTTATATTTCTTTTCATTTAATTTTGAATTAAGGATAGTGAAAATGGCCGACCCTTAACCATATTGTTTTGCTATCATTTATTTTTTTAAACTAATTCCAATAATGAATATAAAAGCTTTTATGGCAGTAATCATCACAGGAATACCATTTTAAAGAACATTCAAATCCAATCTCACGAACTTTCCGTGTTTCTCAGAACCGCATTTTGGCTATAATCAATAAGTATTCAGAAATGTCGTGTGCAAAAGCAATCAATCACGGTGGAGTTTCTGACTGAAAGTGTTCGTAATGTGGCGATTTGATTGGTGTAAACCCATAACACACCCACCGCATTCATTGGAACTGAAATGTTCCAACGAGCGTTCTCTTAAAAAGGTTTCTGATCTTAATCTTATCACGTAATGCCAGAAGGTTTTATATACGTCCCAAATTACTCGAGCGATGAGAATTTCTTTTATTTTTTTGCTATTTCTATTATCATAATGATCGCTGTGTTTGATGCGAGCGGCAAGTGATCGACCGTCTTGGCGTTAATTGAGGGAGGCCTATGTTTAGCTGTAGGTAGATAAAGGCTGATAATGATGGTGAATCAATAGGATATCACAGATAATCGAATTAACATTAAAATAATGATAACAAAGAGTGTTGTTTTTATTCATAGTCATATGTATAATCATTAATCATCACCACCACCATCACCATCACCACCACCACCATCACCACCACCACTACCATAACCACCACCACTGTCACCACCACCATCATCGTCACAAATACATATTACATACATAATAATATGATAGATAAATTAAGCTCTACTAATACAAATGATCACGCTTATCACACAAAGATATTATGTTCTGGGTGGGAATCTAATTTATGACTTTCTAGTTTAGGAGTCAGGGTCACTAACTATTGACCAACAGGCCAGTCAATTTGAGTCGTCAGGTCAAGGAGCAGCCAACATATTTTGTCCAGCGATGGTTAGGAGAATGCTGATGATGACTTAGATTGTTCTTTGTATGACAAATAAAGTGAAACTATTTCAAAAATATTCAAAGGTGAATCTTTTTCCTGTCCGTGAGGTAAATACTTGTTGCTTATCTGGCAATGTGCTCATTTGCCCAACACAAAACATCCAACATAGAAATAATATTAAATTGTTTTCAATTATATTGTTTTCTAATGAAATGAAATTTTTTGACATAATGGAACCATGGTATTTCAACCATGTTTGGTGTAAAAGTATCAAAAAAGTTGGCAATGCAAAAATCTTAATAAACCGCGACGAAGTCCGTAAATGTTGTTTCATTATATTATATACTATTTCCATTTCTTTATTTTCTCGATGACAGTTCTAATTTGGTAGTTGTAGTGTTGTGACCAAATAAGTAATAATATCACCATCATCATCATCATCAGCCTTTATCCGTCCACTGCTGAACATGGGCCTCCATCAATGCACGCCAAGACGACCGATCCCTATTGATATCGATAGCATAAATATATTATATTTTAAACATAGACAAATACAACAAAAACATTCAAATATATTTTTTCGTTTCGTTTATTTCGTTTCATTGTCGAATGTTGAGAGTCACAGTTTTACAAGAGCTTCGAAAATTTTAAAGAAATTGGCATTATCAATCAAGAATTAATACGTGTAACATCTTGTAATGTAATATAGTATTATTGAATAAATTTGTACAAAAGTATCCGGCAGTAGTTTAGTTTCTTACATCTTGTAAAAAATATCGGGTCTGTTATCGTGTTACGTTTATCGATATAGCTCTATCCCTATCAGTTTCTCCGACTCTGGTATAACCTTGTACGTGTGAAAACGTCATATTTTTATAAAATAATGCATACATAATGTAAAAAAGACGCTCGTTCAAGTTTCAGTCAGGATCTGTCATCGAGAAAATAAAGAAATGAAAATAGTATAATTTATGCTAGAATTTATTGCAATTGTTATTTACAATAGTTTTATATACGTAAAAAGAATCTTACCTTCCCTAGTTTTTCACATTATTATTTCACAAGAGCAATAAAAGTAAAAACTTTTTACTCATTACTTACACAAACACAAGTATGATTCTTATTATCTCAAGTATGATAAATAATCCATCTTCACTGTCCGAGGAAGCGAGACTTCGCCGAAATTTTTTATTGTATAAAATATGTAACAAGTTTATTCTGTATTATCACGATTTATTTACTGTGTAATTGTTATTTTCATCTAAAGTATGTACATTAATTAATATGAAGCACAGCATTACAGTTCGTCGAGTAAATTACTTATAACGTAAAAGTGATGAGTAGATTTATGATAAAAGATGTTTCTCAAAAAATGTGTGTCTGAAAATGGTTCTCTTTTCATTCAAAAGGCATTTATGTAATTGACATTGTCCCTATTTAGTAACCCATCAGCCAACATTACGACCTCTCTAGCCCATTGGTCGGCGCGTTGGTGCTCACGCCGAAGGTAGCGGTTTTTATCCCGCCAGCAAAAAAAAAAAAATGTTGCTGTGTTGCTGAGTCATTAATATGTATATTGTAATAAAAATCTCGTTTTAAATATAATATTATGTATTTCCATTATATGGTATCCGTAACACAAGTTCTTTGGAAACTTATCACAGGACCTGATTGACGTGGTGTAAAAAGCGTCCTTAGATATTATTATTATTACATGCTGATTTCTATGTTAAGGTAAAATTACACGTTCCAATATAAAGTAAAAATAAAAAAATTGCCGGCGCAAAAACGGCCTTATACAGAGGTGTATAAAACAATCCCTTAAAAAAAATCTAACCACGTTGGTAGCCTTTAAGCAACAGCGAACATAACCAACGATATTTAAAACCTTGAGGCCATTTTGTGGTTGAAAAACTCAGTAGGCAATACATTTTTTTTGTAGTCTAGACGTAATATTATGGGAGCACATCAAGTCTACTAAAAAACATTTTACTTATTAAATGGCGATTTATTAAAGACCAAAACGCTAAAGAGGTTTTAGTTAAAAAAAAAAAACATTAAAAAATGTATACGTAAGTTAAAATGCAACAATTAACTATTAATTTCAATTTATTACAAATTTTTATGTCATTATATTATATCTTAAAAGACTATGGTTATTTCTTCTACATTGTATCTTATTAGTATTGATTTAGTCGCAGTTTATCAGGGCTTAGGGTCTGAGGTCCCTGAGGTCAAAAGGCCTTAGGGTTTCGACCTTTCAGCGTCATATCAGTTGAATGTCAGAGCTAAATAAATTCGAGTATAATATAAAGTACTTGTGTTAAAGCGATATGAACATTGTCTGGAGGCGTATTGAGGTGTTTTATTTATTGTCCAATACAATATAAAACAAGATACCCTAAGTTACAATAATCATTGACCTTTTCCGTTGTAAAATTACGTTTTATTTTAGGTCAAGATAATCGAAAACTCGTACCACAAAATAAATACGATTTTTAATTTCGTTTTTATTTTGTGCTCTACCACTCTTTCTCTCTACCCACAGATTTTTTTAAGAGGCAATGCTTCAATTACGACTTCAAATCTGCATCGACACAGCAAGTGAGCAGATAATCCACCTAATAGCAATAGTCTAATTTTATGTATTGGGTATTTTTATATTTGGTTTTAATTTAGAATTTCTTTAGGCGCTATAAGAGAGTAACCCGGATTTTTTCCAATGGAAGAAACGCTCAGTATATTCAAAATGGTAACTTGCTTTGGACATTACTTATTAAAAGTTGGCCGTGGGAAGATGATATCGGTGAAATGGCTGGTACGTGTTGAATGAGAGTGGCTAGAGATCGGTAATCTTGACACCACCAGGTTCATTAGTGGACGGATCTCCTCAGGCGGGTATGTGGGACTCGTTGCGCCCGAAAGCTGGTAAGTGGACGCAGCTCTACTCACTAAAACCCGGCGAGTGCCACCAATGCCGCCTTCGGTGAGGTGCCCCGGATCTGTTAACAACAGGGCACCTAGACGGCTTGTCAGTCCTTCAGGGGACCGACGCCACCTCCACAAAGGGGTTGCTCTGCACCATAGAACAACCCCTTCCATCGTCGGGACAGTATAATAAGGCGAGGTTCCCGTCCTCGTCCCTCGCCCCCTGTTCTTTTGTCCCCTCTTCTTACAAGAGGGGTACAAAGAACCCCTTTCCCCAATTCGTTTTGCCCAAGGTTCAGGCTCACCCTAGGCTACTGAGCCCCATTGCCACGACAAGGCTGGATGTCACTATTACACCTAACATCAACAGGTTCTGTCAGGTATCGCGTGACTAGACCATAAATGACGTTTTATATATAACCTGTTAACCTGTGTCCAAAATAACTTATAACTTCCATTCAATCTCATCACTTGGCCTTCCAAATGATCTTAGATTTCCCTTATCTACTGTTAGTTTTGGCGCTGAATTCAAACAAGCATTACAGATTAATCTTTTCTTCTTAGATGAGCCATCTGCTCATCTACTTTTCCGATGAAGCTTAAAGGCCTTAAGGCCAACAGCATTTGTTCATTCAAAAAAAAAAGATTAATCTTATTATATCAGTATATATTGATATATGTATTTCACAACTGACAATAGGCCTCGGTACAGTAATTACCCTGCCCGCCCTCTTATCCGGCACAGCTGAGCTGTTTGGAGGAGGAAATAAGCTAGATAGTGGTACAGACGGGAGCGTACAAAGCATCCACCCACCGTTTTACTATACGGCTATAAGAGACTGACATTTTTATGCTACGCTTATATATATCTGAATTTCTGTAAGCCCTAGATTTTAATGACTTCACCACATTTTTTATCCCTCGGTAGTCAATATTTGGGTTTTGTTTTTAAGTTGATTGAAAAACTTCTTGGAAACTCTCTCTTAAATAGTTGTATATCGAAAGTAACTCTGTATATTTATATTTTAAACTAAGGGAATGAAATTTCCTGAAAATCACATATGAAGCATTTTAAGACTTTTCATCCATTCACACATGTTCTCTAGGTAAGACATATTGTAGTCATGGTATAAAGTTTTCACAAACTTTCCTATGTCAGTGGCAAATTCGCGTGCTCGGTAAAAAAATGCAACAAATGCATACATTCTCGTATCTGGTTTGGGATTTTCCGGGAATACCAAACCAGATTCGAGAATTTGAAAATGGAACACACAATTCGAAAATTGAAGGAGTCAGTCGACTCCTATTTTTGAAAAGAGCTAGGTAATGGATATTACTAAATTGATCGAATATCACAGACTATTTACTTTTATTACTAGATAACGATGTCATGAATTTTTTATATGTTTTTATCAAACAATTAAATATTTTTCAATTGTTTCTATCGGTACGGTATTTTTGTCACGTAGATATAAAAGTGAAACAAATTGCCA
Source organism: Lycaena phlaeas (assembly GCA_905333005.2). Lineage (NCBI taxonomy): Eukaryota > Metazoa > Arthropoda > Insecta > Lepidoptera > Lycaenidae > Lycaena > Lycaena phlaeas. The sequence continues at coordinate 4,367,925 of HG995170.1, read as the reverse complement.
ATCAAAGTGAACACGGCGTTAATGCCATTGATTTTAATATAGAGTTCACGCACCCAGCGTGGGTCAACACTTCCAATTTCCATTAACTTTCCAGGTATAATAAAAAATGGAATTCACTAAATATACGTTTGAAATGTCATTTTGTTTACGTGCAGGGTGAAAATGTGACCCGTGTAATTAAAGCTTGATTGTACCTTGTGCGATATTAATCCGTCAGTAAAATGAACTGGAATGCCGTGACGCCTAACAGTGTACCCCTGTTATGTCAGACGCGTATTTTTATTCCATCTCTATTAGAGATTTTTATTATGCATGAATTCTGATATCAAGATAAATATTTCAGGTTTGTCAGCGGCCTCTTTTTTGTTTTAAAATCTTATAATATCCTTATATAAATATCCTCACTAACTCCATTTTAACAAAAATGTGCCTTTATTATGTGTTTGAAATTTTGTTTATAGTAACAACTTGAGCAGTTTTAGTCTGGAATACTTAATTAAATCATTTTTTTCTTGACAAAATATAAACATTCAATCAAAAAGTATATTAGCTATATTTCCCCTAAGATATTGTCAAAATTCACACTCTTAAGTCACAGTTATTTTAATATTTTATTGTGAAATTTATTTTATATGATTTGATATTGTTCTATTTAATCCTAAGCATGAAATGTAATATAAACAAGGGTGATATTTATTATGAATTCTCCCTTTTTTCCTATCATGCTATCATTTTGTCATAGGAAAGAAAATATCAATACATAAAAAAAACACAACCTATCCCTACCAGATAAGCCAGCGGTGTTTCCAGGTCATGATTACTTAACAAACGAAGGTGATAGATAATCAGAAAAGCCATTCTTCAATATCCATGGGGTGTCCTTCTGGGGTATTATTTTTGGCCTGAGCGATCGGGACGCCCGCACAGCCGGGCAGTGTGAGATGCGACCTGTTGAAGTGAGGCCGACGTCACGCGTACGCGGAATGTGAACGTTATATTTGAATTGTGAATTTTTTTATTAGTGGCCAGGTTTATTGGTGCAAATTTTGGAATTCGTGTAACAGTGTAAGTAAAAAAATAATAATAATATTTAAATTAAAAAAAAAAAAATTAGCATTGGACCTAAAAACCATTTACTTTATTGCATATCTGTTCTTTGTCGAGTTTTATATGTAAAGCTCTAAAGTTTATGAGCCGCGTTTTACTTTTATCTTATGGTACAAAAATAATCACAATAAAAATGTTATTGCTAATATTGTAACTTCTTACTTAATGGTAATATAATATGTACAAAAATGTCTGTATTCTTTATAGCTTTTGATTGATTTTTGTATCATATTTTTTTAGATAATTTAATACTGAATATTTATTTTATGATATATCTTTAACTTTTGATCGTAATATAAATATCAATTTAAACTGAACAGGTAAATAAATTCTTTGATCGTTTTTTTATTAAATACAGCTATTATTTAATAGTTTTTATATTAGTATATTTTTATCTTCGTGTAATGATAGAAAAATTTAGGAAGATAAAATTTTTAGACTTTGAACTGACAATAAAGATATTCTGAGATGTCTTGTTCATCAGCGACCGAAAAATATTTAATATGACAGTCAAAGTACGAACTTAATAGTTTCTTAGGGTTCTGTAGAGATCCTTAAACTAGACAAAAGAAAATAATATTTATTTGATATATAAAAAATCTTAATTTAATATAACGCAGCTAAATTTAGTTTAGAGTTTCTAATAATTTAGACGTTATATCTTGACTAAGTCAAATACTCTGTATTGCTAGAAGTCCCTATAATAAGATATTAGTGCGAGTTCAAGTAGCATTCTTCTATGGCAAATGTAACATAAAAATTAATTAAAAGAAACATAATTTTTAAGTCTATTTTTGTATTGGACAAATGTGGTAGACGTTTCATTGAAAGTAAAACGACTGCCCTGCTATTTTATTTAGTAAGAAGATATAATCAAGATGGTATCCGATTGGAATAGTATGTCGTACAGAGCGCATCCCCCACCGTCTAATGACGTCAATTTCTGGGGAATTTTCTCATCATTGCCCCCAAGTACATGCGCGTTAGCATTCTCCGACCTGTTGCTTATCACTTGTATATTGTATCTTACGACGTATAAATTGGGTCTTATCTGACTTATTTTATATTTAAGTCTATTGTTATCATCGACCACACAACCTATAGACTCCTTATGTTTGATTTTTCGTATTGCATTCTGGCAACTAGCTGAGGTGAGATGAAAGGGGTTCCAATCTTGTGTTTAGCTAATTCAATGTCATACATTGCCAATCACGGATTGTTAAAAAGAAATGGATATATTTCGCAACGGGAAAGAATGAGACGATACGATAGTTTGAGTACATTGTTTACGGCTTACATCGGAATTATAAGTCAGATGTGTCGCCAGAACCCGTTCCCCTGTTATTAGGAGTCTATGGGTTATGTGGTATTGTTATATTGAAATTTAAAGTATGATTGGTTAGAAAAATAAACTTTCGCGTGAAAAAATAAGTCGCCTTCGTTTCTTAAAGATTCATTTTGACGAAACCCTATTTGAAGCATTTATTAGTATATAGTTCATTCATCATTGTGTTGTACATAATGTATGATATTATAATATTAACAACGGTTTTTTAGTATCCTTTTTTTATAGCTCGCGGACCCCTAAAAAAAGTCTGAAGCCCTTGCAAGGACCACTGATTAAACATTAATCCGGTAACGTTGAATAAAGTCTGTGATATATTATTTTTTGTCAAATTTAGCTGGAATTTATTGGGTGCTTACGTTTTCATGTATTTCTTTATTACATACGAAAAAAGGTCACGATTACTATTGCTCATAAACTAACCATGGTGTCTGTTATCCGTACGTGCCGACAGACAGAAAAACAAAAAATGTAAAACATGTTATTTGTGTATCGGGTATACATATTCAGTAAAAAGGGGTTATTTTAATATTATGGACAGACAATCCAATTTTATTTCTCCGTATAGATATCAATATCTGTGCGATGAATGTCATATAGAAGAATCGATAGACTTTGTGATATATTAAAGAAAAATATTAAATTTACTGCTTTAATGAATGATGATAAAGTTTAATATTCCACTGTTTACACTTTATGAAATGTGTTTCAAACGAGAAACAGAAATGGCTGAAATCTGTCGTTATTATGAATGGGAAGTCTGAATGTTAATTGCTTTAATTGCCGGAACCGTTGCTGTCCGACAATGAAATTTGAATAGAAAAAAATGTTTACCGTATTTAAGATTGTGCCGACGGCAGAGTTCATTTTACGGTATAAAAGTCGCTCTTATAATGTTTCTAATAGCTATGTATGTATAGTAGCTTCTTTATTTATACCTTGATAAGTTAACGAGTAGACTTAAATGTAAGTTTTTTAATTTCAAAAGCCTCACGGATTATCCTTTGTTAAAGTTAGTGTTCTTTTTGCGAGGGCTTGTGTCTCAAATCTAATATTAGAACCTGGTTGACCGAGCATTTGCTCGGTACCCTTAGTGATAAAATACGATAAAATTTTTCTTCCAAAAAAAAAATGATCTTAAAAAAAGGAAAAAAAAATCGGACTGGAGATTCGAACCAGGCTCGTTCGGATTAAACTGCCTAATTTCCCCACTAAGCTACTATGACATATTGTTTTACAGCGAAATTTACGTTCATATTCTAATCATATTTTATAGATGCCTCAAAACATGGATAAAAAAAGTTTTCTAAAAATTTATCCTAGCTAGATCGATTTATCGCCGTTTTTAACCCATGTATACAAAGTTTCATGAAAATCGTTGGAGCCGTTTCAGAGATCCCGATTATATATATATATATATATATATATATATATATATATATATATATATATATATATATATAGAATCGGGATCTCTGAATATATATACAAGATTTGCTCGTTTAAAGGTATAAGATAAGATATAAACTATTTTTAATTAAACGGGATATTTACGTGTTTTGTTTTTAGTATTATTATTAAGGTATCTTAACAAGATGTTGAAGTATACTAGCTTGATTGTGACTGTGGTTCTCGTTTATTATATATATTTGTTTTAGTTTTTATATTTGTTGTAGTTTTTTTTCTTAATTGAAAATGTATTTGAAAAATGTGACGAACGACAGGAAGTTTGACCGTTAGTTAAACCACCTTCATCCTTCATATCTCATCTCCGTAGGATGTTTTCACATCACAGGCACATGGCGTCGAGTATACACGATAAATCATGTGAGCTCTTTGTGATATTTCTTTGTTGCGGCAGTTTAACTATTCTTTGTTGCTATTTTTGTTTTGTTGATATTGAACGCCTAAATTGTTGTAACAATGAAGCCAACGCTTTAACCACAACTTTTATTCAATATAAAATCTTAGGGCCTGTTTCACAATCTCCAGTTAAGTTCCCAATAGGCTATCGGCAACATATTTGACAGATAGAGTATGGAATATCTGTCAAATATCTGTCAAATATGTTGCCGATAGACTGTTGGGCACTTAACTGGAGATTATGAAACAGGCCCTAAGTCACATATTTATAAATAAAGACGAAGCGTCACTCGGGTGTTCGGCATGCTCCATCTGCCTTTATTTATAAATCTGTAAACTTAGCTTTATCATTAAAATCCACCAAAATTAGAATCTCATTTTATAAAGCCGATCCTAATTGGCTGTTATCGTTCTTAGCGCATTGCGAGTTATATAATGCTGGTTTTTTTCGTTTTAGTCAGGATACTATATCCGATATGCTCTTTACAATAATCAAAATGTTTAAAATGGCTTAATTATAGTCACCAAGACTCTTGGTCCATGGGGCCCAGAGGCTTTCCGGCTTTATCGAGACCTATCAACTCGTTTGATAGAGATCTCACGTGACCAAAAGGCTGGCCTGTATTTGGGCCAACGCATCAGCGTTGCAATCCAACGTGGCAACGCGGCCAGCGTTTTGGGAACGATCCCAGCCGACAGCGATCTGGGACCCATATATTATTTGTAATACTTTTGTACATAGTTAATTTTAGCTTTTATTTATTATAATTTTAGATTTAGTTTTGTTTCAATACCCATTATATTAAATATTGTCACCAAGACTACAATAGCAACTAACACTTCATTTATCAATATCGCATACGTAACATATGTAATTCCTAAAATAAATACGTGCAAGGACTGCTAAAATAACATTCCACTCCGCTCTACTCTTTTCTGGTATTATGACATCCGTTCGGTACACATACGGTATAACAAATGTATCAATAGTTTTGGTTTAAATTCATTGGTAAGCAAGACAGTTTTGAGCACGTCTCTATTCCGTATTACATTAATGTAGTCACTTATTTGCGGTGTGCTCCTGGGAGAATCCTGCTGCTGTGAGATAATGCCTCACCTATAATTGAAATTTCATCGAAAGTAATATTGCGGTAGCTAACATTACAATATCACTGAAGTTTTTCTTAGATAGTGAATAGAATTGAGACATTGATCATTTATGATTCATGTATGTATAATACCATCATCAATCAATTAAATACTAAAAGTAATCACGTCATATTAACCTAGTCTTGTGGTATTTTTATAAGAACTTGTGTTCTTATGAACTTACTAGGACAAATAAACTAGGAATGGAAACAAATTGAAGAAATCTTCAGTAATGTCGTCATAATTGAGTAACAAACATCCAAACTTTCACGTTTGTAATATTAGTTAAATGACTATCTGTCTGCCAGGCAAGCGTACTCAATTAAAAAACAAGCCATTGTCTTTAGCCTGTATGAACCTTTAAATCTTGCGGGGAGGGTTTTGGGGCTTAGTTCACCAATGCGCTATCCTAATATAGCTTGGTGAACTCACACACCTTTAAATCTCATAAAAAATGCATGTTTCCTCACGATCTTTCTTTTACGGTGATCGAGTGGTGGTCTCCTATTCGGGTGCACTCAGAAAAATTGATTTGATATTAAGCCCATTTAAAGGCACCGCAGGGTGTCACAATTAAGTCCAGAAACTTCACTCAAGAGGCCTACTTTTCTAGTAGGACTTCTAGAGTAGTCCTCTTAAGTGAGTGGTCTGAGGATCATAGAGCTGACAGAGCCCACTAGAGAATCATTGCTACGTCTTTAAGCTGTATAAAACTTCAATCACAATTAAATCTGCAGTATGACAAGAACAACATCAAAATGAGTTTAGAGCATTTCTAAGTGTCAGACATTATTTTTTTTTAGAACAAAAAGAAAACCATATGAAATAATATTAACTTAACATTTTAGTCCAACTATAAAACTAATAAAAAAATTAAATGAATTTTTAAAATGCCAATGAGTGAGAAATTCTAAAATTTATTTTGGTAAAAATTTAATCGGGGCTCTTAAAGTTTAATTTCAGCAATTTTCTCTTCTAAATTATTTTTTTAAATACTCCGTATATTTTGTAGATTTTTCTATCCCTTCCATTTTTTAAAGTAACAAAAAGATAGGCGTTTAATGCAGCGTCAAAGGCAAAATGATAGCAAAGTTTAAAGGACTAGGCAACAAAGCGAATTTCTTTAACAGTACATTGTCGAGTGTTCGCTCTAATGGTCGCCTTTGACTACTATAGGAAACCAATTAGCTGAAAGCAACTTATGAGAGCTCTTTATTAAATGTGCAAACAGGAATGCACTTATAAATTATTATGGTATAAAAATTTTCCTGAGGGCGTTTCTCGATTGTTTTTTTAATGCTTTAAAAATTCAAACCAGCATAGCCTTAATGACTATCGACGCCTATACACATCCTCGTAACCAGAGGTTATTCAGATGAATTGTCCTTCTTCCCCCTGACAATAAAAAATGGGGAAACAATAAAACGCGACAGCATAGCTGTCACATTACGCCGGTAGGTACTGTAAATGAGAGTTATCACTTTGGTCGTACCAGCCTAATTCAGCTGCAACGCAATGGCATTACCTCTTAACTATCTTTGATTCTATTGATTATAATTACTAGACACATAAAGGATCAAGAATAGCCATTATCTAACTTCACATAGAAGCTATACATACTCATTTTTAATATTTACTTATAGGTTCTGTATTAATCGTACTATGCAGATATTTGTAGACATAAAATTTATTTCACCGTGGTGCATTGCTGGGCTTCTCCTGACTTCTTTTCTTGACTATTGTTAGTCTTTCCACTCCTCTACTGTCACTCTCTTTGAACAGGGAGGGAAACTGGAAATATTTCCTATTGCTCTGATATATTATTCTTCTGATTAATTTCGTTGCGGGTCCCGAGGCAGCTTTAACGTATCCCCCGGCCTCAAGGAGATCGTATCGAAGGGTTATTTGGTTACCGCTGTCGATCCTGGCTAAACAGGAGTTGCAGAGGTGGGAGCGAGTGGTGGCCAAGTCCAAAAAAAAAAATCGCCAGTAGTGAACTTTCCGACTTCAGTTGTACTATGGCTAGCCTTAGTTGGGTGCCAATGCCCAAGGAACGGGTAGGAGAGAAGGAATACCTTATCATTATCTTATTTCTCTGTAGAAGCAACTGATACTGTGGAGATAGGAAGGTAGAGACCTTCAATCGATCATAGCAATCGTCTATTACGTTTTTCAGTTGTTTTCTTATCATTAACTAGCTGTTGCCCGCAGTTTCACCTGCGTAAACCAAGATTCATTCCTCGACCTTGCTCGATAAATAGGCTATCTAACACAGAAAGAAATGTCTAAATCCGACCAATAGTTCCTGAGAATAGCGCGATCAAACAAACAAACTCTTCAGCTTTATAATATATAGCTGTTGCCCGCAGCTTCGCGATTAATACGCGAAATAACATTTTTTACACCTTGTGTCCGAAAAACCAAAATATCTTATGGAACCCTATTTTTTATCAGAATAAAATTTAGCCTATGTTACTCGTAGATAATGTAGCTTTCGAATGGTGAAATAATTTTTGATATCGGTCCAGTACTTTTTGAGCCTATTCATTACAACCAAACAAAGAAAGTTTTCCTTCATAATATTAGTGTGGATCACATTAAAAATAGATGCGAAAGAAATTATTCGTGTGATTTTAATATATTTTATTCAAGATCATTATTTATGAACATCTAAACTAAAAAGAGCAACGTAAGTGACCGGTAGAAGACTACCCACTAGTTAGTATTTTGTTTATTGCCTCGGCCTAGTTCAGTGTCTTAAAAGTGTACGTATATTTATTTCCCTTAAGGAAGTAGGTATTTACTAGGCAAATATAGCTAGATCACCCGTAAACAAAAACAGTCATTTAGGGCGAAAATTGTGATAGATACCGATTTGAATGATCATGCCTTGCCTTGACTTGTATTGCCTTGAAAGAAATCTTTAAATAAAATAAATATATTTTAAATAAATATATTATGTTTCATGTATTCATTATATTTACTGACAAACATGTGGTTGCCATGCACAAAAAGGAAAAAAGTTTACGGAACCAGTAACATTTCGTCTGATATTTCCAAATAAATGTGAAGGTTTCAAATGAATTTATATTAAACAGACTGAAAGTAATCTTCTGTTCGGGATAAAAGGTCCCGTAGGATACGGAACATTTTTATTTACTCCAAAGTATGTTTATAATGAAAATAATAAGATTCCTTTGTTTATAACACTGGGATTAAAATAATAAAATAAATATATTATATTTTGAAAAGAGAATAAAGCTTAATCTATTTAATATTGGATGTAATTAGAATTTTTACAGCCTGAGCCGGCTTTTGCGATAAGTTTTAATGACGATAATTAAAATTTTCCATGATGGTAGGTTTAGGAGATTTTGTCTCTTTTATAATGTGTGTGTGTGTGTGTGTGCGTGTGTGTGTGTGTGTGTGTGTGTGTGTGTGTGCGTGGGGGGGGGGGTGCGTGTTCGTGTGCGTCTGCGTGTGTGTGTGCGTGTGCGTGTTCGTGTTCTTGTAATAGGAAAGCTAAAGTAAAACAGTATGTATGTGACGTCACTATATACTATTTACGGAATAGACAGTTGAATCGTTTACGAAGTAGTTATATTTATTTTACGGCTTTAAGTACATTAGGAAATGTAAAGAGTAACGTTCCGTGCAGTTGCCGGTCTGTGTTGGATGTGGCGAGTGGCAAGGGAATAGGGATCGTTCGTCTCGGCGTTCATTGAGGAATGTCTTACGTTCAGCAGTGGACGAATAATGGCTGATGATGATGAACACTGCGTATGAATAAGTGTAACGCAACGTTACAAGTTAATATTATTTAACATAACGCTACATGTCGTATTGTACATCATTCATGATAAGTTTATACAAGGACACATGTCGTTACGTTGCGTACTGTCGAACAAATTGTTTGTGGTAATCGCTAACATTAACAGAATTTATATTGTATAGTCACTATAGAAGTAAATTTTCTCATAAATCAGTCAGTCGATTTTTCTTAATTTCAAAGTTCACCCTGATCATCGCTCGTTCACCGGTGAAGGAAAACATCGCGAGGAAACCTGCATGCCTAATGATATTTAAAAGTCTTTAAAGGTGTGTCAAGCTTAACAACCCGCATTGGGCCAGTGCCTCGGTGAACTACAGCCCGATTCCCTCCTCGCCTGATTTCGAGAAGGAGACCCGTGCCCAGCAGTGGGACATATATGGGTTGCTACAATCAGTCGAACTCTAACTGTAGTTCTATCAATATATGTAATATTTAATGTAATTTTCTATATATGTAAAATACTGCAGTGTGCTATAAATAAGGTTTCAGGAGTAATAACGTTTTTGTTAAAAGGACCGTTAGCATGCCGTTCTTACAGTGCGTAAGGTTTTATAACATCCAGTTTTGCACCATTCCACCACCACCAGTCGTTCACTAATTGTTAATGTATAAAATTTAATGTTTAATTATGAGTTTTATTTGTTACTAGCTGTTGCCCGCAGCTTCGCCTGCGTTAACTAAGATTTACAACGGGATCTTAGCGGGATGATATATCTTTACCGATAAATGGGCTATCGAACACTGAAATGTTTCATTAAAATCCGACCGATAGTTCCTGAGATTAGCACGTTCAAATAAACAAACTCTTTAGCTTCATATCTTAAGGATTAAAAGCATGAGTAAAATAAACGCGTTTAAATGTAGTCCAAAAAAAATCAAAATATCAAATAGGTATAACGTGTCACGGACTTTTTTGTAGATAATTATAAGATCTACAATTAATTAGAGCATTCTATGGTTCTATTTTTTATAGTTTAGGCAGCGTACGCAAAATAAGTAACTTTTCTGGTTGATTTTTACACCTTGTGTCCGAAAAACCCAAATATCTTACGGAACCCTATTTTTTTCCAGAATAAAATTTATCCTATGTCACTCGTAGATAATGTAGCTTTAAAACGGTGAAAGAATTTTTGAAATCGGTCCAGTACTTTTTGAGCCTATTCATTACAACCAAACAAACAAACAAATAAAGTTTTCCTCTTTATAATATTAGTGTAAATTTTCAACGATTAGTGTTGGTACTTAGCACACTATATAGCCTCTAAAACCTTCTTAACGCCAGATTTATAATACGCGTAATAAATACACATCATAAACATTAAGTTTTACACTTATATTCATGAACAGGTAAAATAAAAAATGAATATTTTGATTCTATCCGGGATTCTTGCTTTGTGCGAGATGAAATAACGAGACGAAGTTTAATTAGAAGTATAACGTTACATCAATTCGAAGTCGGAAAACTTACGACTGCTAGGAAATTCATACGTTCCATTTCATTATCAAGATTGAGATTTGTTATTATTAATAATAATAACAAGTTGTTGCCCGCAGTTTCGCTTGCGTTAATTAAGATTGACAACGGGATCTTAGTTCGCAAAATAAGTAAATTTTCTGGTTGATTTTTTGACACCTTGTGACCGAAAAACCCAAATATCTTACGGAACTTTTTTCAGAATAAAATTTAGCCTATGTTACTCCTAGATTATGTAGCTTTCGAATGGTGAAAGAATTTTTGAAATCGTTCCAGTACTTTTTGAGCCTATTCATTACAACCAAACAAACAAACAAAGTTTTCCTCTTTATAATATTAGTGTAGATGTAGAAGATTTAGATGTAGATTATAATATTAGTATAGATATAATGTTGCATTATAATCAAATTTTGATGCATTGAGTTGTAATTATAATACACACAATTATATACATTTGAGTATATAATTACATATTGGGAAAGAAGAATTTAAGGAATAATATAGACTTTAAATGGTGTGTCAAATTCACATATCCCCATTGGGACAGCGTATTGGTTAACTATAGTTCAGTCAACTCTCCTCGCCTGATTTCGAGTTGATATATCACTTAAAATATATGTCATATAAAGGGGAAACAACGTGAATCATGGTTTGATCATTAATCAAATTAAGTGAGGAATTAAATTTACAGCTGGAGCCGCCCCAAATCGTCTAAGGGTCGAGCTTTGAGGCTTAAATTAGGTTCGTCTGTCCCTCAAGGGCCGAATTGTGCTTAGGAGTTTGAAGACGACTACAAGTTTGTAGTGCACTTGGTAAGTTGTAACTTGAACTAATTTAATTAAAGAATACTAATATAATTTTAAACAACGAGTAAAATTATAATATAAGAAATACTTAAAATTTAAACTATAATTCAAATTGTTAAAATTTTGTACTGCCTTTCGAGTTAAAGCCTCCTTTCTCCTTTATTTAGTTGAGCTTATTAAAGTATGGTTAAAATTGGTTTGATTGATAGCTCCATACATTTGTAACGTGATTTTTACCCGAATGTGTCAGAATTGAGTTTGAAAAAATGAGTTTTATAAATTTCTAAGCGCGCCATAAGCACGAGACCATCGCTCTCTCACCGGTGAAAGATAACATCGTGAGGAAAACCTGTTGATATTAAAAGCCTGATTTAGAGGAGGAGACCCGTGCCCAGTCGCGGGATTGATACTTTTATTACTCAACACGTAGTAAATGTAGCAATGATAGTAAATAACATTGTAAATCGTGTTGGACGATTCAAAAGCTGGTGAAAAATCAATAAATACTTTTATAAAAGCAATGCATCATGTTATCTTATCGCCAAATCAGGTTTGTTGAATACATTAGCACTTAAAGTTAAGATAAGGGTAATCTACAGTGCGTGTGAGGCTCAGCGATAGTGAAATGATAACGGCCTGGTACCGACGGCCTACTGAAGAGGTATCGTAACTTGTTTCCCGAGACAGCGGTTGGTAATATTATTCTTACTTATAACTCTCAATATGAGCGACGATGGTTTAGTAATGGCACCGCATGGAAATCTTAATATTTTCTTATCTATCTTGACATTTTGACACATTTTCTTACAAAATCTGTCAAAATTTTAAGATAGATAAGAAAAATTTAAGATAGATAGGATATTGAAAACCGCCGTTAGAGATCAACAATCTAACAAATCTACAGTCTAATCCCTTGTTACGAGGTGTATAATGAGTTGCTAGAAGCGTGGTTAAATTATTTAATTTGATTAGCCTGTCAGTTGACATAGCCACCACAATGAAAAGCTGTCAAAGTCTCTGAAATTGTAAGTTAACCACCATTAGCTACCATGTTAGTTGACATACACTTTGAGCAACATTTCAGAAGCCCGGTGAAGTCTCGCATGAAGGCAAGATGGCGGATTTTAAAATAAATCAGTTCTCACGACGACTGATTTTTACTTGCGTTTGTTTTGGTATGTGATAAATTTAATATTTAATGTTCTCTGTTTGTTCCTTATCTAAGCAACAGCTCATCAACGCTTATGAGAAAACAAAAGTTAAACATTGATTTAGCTTAAGAGTTGATTAATTAAGAGGCGGCTAAGTATTGATTAAAGAAATTTTTTATTTAGTAGGTAAAGTCGTAGACGCTTAATGATGGAATAAATACACAATATTGAATTGCAATGAGCATTTCAAGGAAATAATGTATGTAGTTTAAAACACACTGATATCAATTTTATAATAAAATAAAATATAGAACATGAGATGCACGAGCGGTCAGCCTAGCTCAGGACAAATCTTTATCTACGACTAGCATTCGTATATTCTATAGATGGTTCTGGAAACCTCGGGGCTGTTTCTTTTTTATTCATCGTAATAAGCAAATGATTTTTTACTGACAGCTAATACGAAAAATAACATAGATAAAATTTTATAGACGTAGTTCACTTACTTTGCTTATGAAAGCCAAAGTACGTGGTCAATCATTTTTGTCAAATGATGATGTCAGATGATGAAAAATCAAAAAATCATCAAATGTAATCATTTTTGTGTTGATTTTAGTATAAATGGAAGAAGAGTTAGGAATTTGTTTACGGTTATTAAATAAGTAGTTATATGTATTAGGAATCGTAGATCCGTTTTTAATTCTAATAATTTATAACATGATCACTTAGATCATTAATTTGTCTAGATGGAGTGTCGCCCTACAATCAAAACAAAAAGAACAGGCCAACATTTTCAAGGATGTGTTCGTGAATAGTGATACCAGCTACTACAGTTCTCCCATAATCATCCTTTTTAATCTCGATACACTTCAACACAAACCTTCATTAAAAATAAAAACAATAATGCGTAGCAATTCATGCGTATTCGATGACAGCGGGACTGATACTAAACATGGAGAAATCATTTAGAGGCCAACAGTTAGCCGCTATTTTTTTGGACGTGTTTTTGACGGACATATTAGAAGACATATTATTGATCTAAGCATGATCATTTAGAAGTTGGCTACTATCCAAGGGAGATTTTTATAGGATTTCGGACGTGGCAAGTGGCTTCTATCAATATTTTAAAGTATCAATGAAAGGACGTTTAATTTCAGGTCTGGCTTACGTCATCAACACCTTCACTTAGCCAATATAAACGATTAACAAGAATGAAATATACATTTTAACATCCACTCGCTTTCGCAGACCATAATCGATTGCTCTGTGTGTTTATCTTAGATTAAAAGCCACGGAACGTTTCAATTTATTTTTATCGTATCTCAATTTCTTTTAACAACGAAGATAGCAAAACAAATATTGATAATAATATATTGTATTTTTGTGGTTCAGTATTCAAATACCAACGCCTTATTACTGTGACTTATTAGTCCAACTATGTATCGTTGGAATCTGTCTTTTGAAATTCGAATCATAAGTTCGCTTGCCTACCAAAATAGCTACATACTATCGTATAGCATATATATTAAAATTAGCCCTAGCTACCTGTAATTGACATAAAAAATATATAAAATAAAGACATAGGTATAATATGATGCACCATTTTGTGTCGGTGGCTATCTTGAATATATTTTCATGAAACATAGCTAAGAACACTCGCGATTAATTGTCCTTCTTAATAAAATCCATTCGCGAGCTACGATGTCACAGATATACACATACGCACGCACACAAACAGATACGACAAACTTTAAGGTTTTTCAAGGTTAAAAAAGTTTAATTTGCATTCGCTTAACATAGTTGTTTTAATATAAATATAAACTGTATTTTCTTGTAAAATATATAAAAAGTATTGTAATATTTTCCTACGGTAGTACGAAACTCTTCGCTTGTGTCCGATGTGGCCTTGGCAGGTTCCTAATAAATTGTCCAGGGCATCAAACACATGGCTAACTAATGTAATATACATTAGTTATTATTTTACAATGAAGTTTACGATGTAATAAACTGATTTAACATAATGTACGTAAAATAATGTAAGCGATAAAAAATTTAGTTTATTATTACAATAACTTATGGCATATATTTGAATATAGAGCATAGGTCTCTATGCATGCAGTAAGCTTCTATTCATGAACATTTGAGTACATGGAGACTTTTTGATTGACTGTTGATTTTCTAGCCCTTAAAGTCTGAGAAAATATTTTGCTAATGGCGATGCTGTAATGCGCTAATGATGATAACTATGATAGCTTATTATTTACTATACTTAGGGCCTGTTTCACAATCTCCAGATAAGTTCCGAATAGGCTATCGGTAGCATATTTGACAGATATTTGACAGATACTCCATACTCTATCTGTCAAATATGTTGCCGATAGCCTATTGGGAACTTAACTGGAGATTGTGAAACAGGCCCAAAAGCTATAAAAAGTATCTTGAATTACTTGTTTTACCCCGTAGTCGAAAGGAATTCGACCTTTGCTATCTAAAACTCATTACAGCAATATTGTGCCGAGTTTAGTAACGTCGTCACAATACCTTATTATAAGTTGCGAAGAAGCTGTTTTAATTAACTTAGACTTGCTTAACATGCTAACATGTGTTCCTTAGAACATTGTTTTACATTTATACAAAATGCCTTCGTAGTTTACATTGTTACATATAAGCTCTGCATATGAATTATACACGGATTTATGGATAAAGACAGATGGAGCATGCCAACACGCGAGTGACGCCACCAAAGCGAATACAATCTAATAGACGTTTAGAGTACGACGCTATGTCGCTTTTGAATTTGTATTTGCTTTGGTGGCGCCACTAGCGGGTTCGGCATGCTCCATCTGTCTCTATTTATAAATCTGTGGAATTACATATAAGGAACTTATGGATTTCTTTTCGTTATACCTACTCTGGCATCAGCAGATCGAATCCCACCACTTAACCAGGTTAAGATTAAAGATCACTAATACCATCCAAACTCTTCAGTTATGATAATGTTTATTTCGTAAATATAGTAAATAAATTAATTAGCGAAGCGTTGAGACAAGTAGAAGATAGAAGAAAGTTGTCATCTTATTTCAATCAATTTTCATATTTCGAATACCATGTTTCTTATCACGTAATGGACAAAGTGAAGCTTATGAAAAAATATATACAGAAACTTTATGCTTTTACCAAAAATTTGTATTAAAAGTTGTGTACGCGGAAAATGAACGCACAAAAACTTCAGTCAACTCAATTTGGAAGTGTTTGTTTGAAGCTCTTAAGCTAATATTAGCAAGAATAAAATAATTTTAGAATTTGATTTCAATACCAAAAAGTGTCGTATTTTTTCAAGATGAAAAAAAGAATAAACAGACGAATAGAGAACCTCCTTTTTTTGAAGACGGCTAAAAATAGTTTGTCATAGGACAGTGTTATTGTTCATTGACATTTTTATTTTATTAGGTATATACAATTTGAAAGCATCCTTTAAAAACTCTATGTCTAATTAATTATCGACCATTTTGGTTTGTGAAACTCAATGTTACCGCGGGTGAAGTTGTGGGCGATAGCTAGTATTTTGTAATCGTCTATTATTACATTGTATAACTATCTCTTCATATTGTTACAGGTGTGAAGGTGCATTGTTATGGTGTGTCAAAAGTGTTCAGGGTATGCAGTGAAGTGGAGTGAAGTGTGAGTGTAGTGATCTGGCTTGGCCTGGCCTTGTTGAGCTTGTGGCCTGGCGCGGTCATGCCGCCGAGTTGACGACGGCGGTAAGCCGCTCACGCCGCTCGACCGATAAAACTTCAGGTAAGAATATCCCAAAAGATAAAGAATGTTCTTTAGTAAGTAAGTTCGAGAACTTCTAGTCTTAAGTTATCCGAGTTGCAATAAAGCGATATGAGAAAAATTATTATAGTTTTCGTTTCTAGAAGTTTCATGCTTAAAGTGGAACTCAGTATTACTACTATTATTGTTGTGTGTTTTTTAATTTTATTAAGGGATGGGAAATGATGAGGAAGATGGGAACGGGAAGCGAAATTTCTGAAGGATAAGCAACAAAGAGCCTAAAATATTGAATTGTTTTTATGTTCAAATTATTTTATTTTAAATTATTAACTCATAATAAATAATAAATATTTTCTGCGTAGAAATTTTCGGACGAGTCACAGAAGGACTTAATTTTTCATGAAAATAATTGTTAGTGTCTAAAAATATATAAATACCATGATTATTTAATTAATGTTTCTTTACACTTGCTGTTGAAATCGACTACTAGCATTAGCTTTAGTTTTATACGCTTTTCTCAACTAACTTTTCCCCTTCAAATCTTGACTATTGATTGTTCCAATATTCGCATTTATTGTAACGCTATATTATGTAAAAAAAACTAAAGTTAATAACGGCATACACTAATTTTGTTTTTTTTTGTACGATCTTTTTTAAAATAAACAAAAAATACCGCAAATAAATCATTCCTTTAATCGTTTTTATTAAATGAACGAACGCGTAAATTCTTATCGATCCCGAATTTTATTACCGGCGCAACAGGCAATCCGAGCGATGTCGCTGACATGGAGGTGGTGTATTACCATAAATCACTGGCACTCAACCTCCGTGGAGTGTTCATTCTATTGTCTTTGCTTTCACCCCCATAAAAGATTCCAGAACCTTCCATTATCTATTTATTGATATATTCAGGTGTTGGCTGTTGCGCTTAAAGCTTAAAGCAGCTATTATATTAATTTTCTATTATAAATGTTGTAAGATCTACAAGTTATTTTATTTTAAAATGAATCCCATGTAAACGTATTTACCGATATAATTTTGCTTATGCTTACGATTAAAAAATGATTAAAAAAGTAAAGTATCAACCCTTTATGTCCCACTGCTGGGCACGGGTCTCCTCCTCGAAATCATGCGAGGAGGGTAATGGGCCAATAGTTCACCGCGCTGGCCCAGTGCGAGTTGGTGAACTTCACATACCTTCAAAGACTTTCAATCTTATCAGGCATGCAGGTTTCCTCACAATGTTTTCCTTCACCGGTGAGCGAGCGATTGTCTCGTGTTTGGGGTGCACTTAGAAATTAGAAAGACCCATTTCAAGGCACACACGGGGGGGTCAGGATCGAACCCAGACCTCTCGCATAAGAGGTCGAGTCCATCCACCACTGGACCATCGTCGCTCAAAAATGATTAGGAACAAACTTTTCGCAAAAAAAAGCTTAAGGGGTTTAAATAGGGGATGAAAATTTGTATGTAAGTTCGTCATTATATATAGAAGATGACGCCATGAAACTTTGGATTTAGGCACTTGATAAGAATTAAATAACCATTAATAATTGTTCCACCCTTTTTAAGATTTTTACCTATATGGGCATGAAGTAGGTAGGAAATGAAAGTTCGCAGGGTAGTTCAAAAAAAATCTATCTGTGTTTACTATACGTACGTGCGGAACTGCGCTACTCCAAATTTAAAGCCCGAAGCTCCGAAGCCGCGGGCAACGGCTAGTTATCTTATATTTTTATAAGCACTTTATTCTGAAAGCACATATAATAAATCGCTCATCGCAAGGTACTGTTTTCTTTCGTCTTACATTATATTATTATATTGGGCTTGCATATTTTTTAATTCGGTGTTCATTGGCTCCTTCACCTATGGTTTTCAGTTGAATTAATTCACAAGCAATACACAGTCAAACCACGAAAAATTGTCGGTAGTAATCAGAATTTTCTAGCGTTTCTCGTCCTATCTATACGTTCCTCTTTTCAGAAATCTTCCAGTAACGTTAATTAAAACTGAACGAAGTCATTCGGCAGTTTGCTTTACATAATATGCCTGTTAATGTTTATGTTGAACATTTATATCGGTTTGTGAAATTGCTTTATTTTGATAAATAAAATGTTACTGGTAATGATTGTAGTAATTTTAAAAAAGTATCAACCATTTAGGTCCCACTGCTGGGCATGGGTCTCCTCCTCGTAATCAGGTAATGGGCCATAGTTCACCGATGCGCTGGCTCAATGCGGGTTGGTGAACTTCACATACCTTCAAAGACTTTCAATTTTATCAGGCGTTCAGGTTTCCTCACGATGTATTCCTTCACCGGTGAGCGATGATCTCGTATTTGGGTGCACTTAAAAATTTAGATAAACCCATTTTTTGGACGTCAGGATCAAACCCGGAAACTGTCGCTTAAGAGGCCGAGCCCATCCACCACTGGACCACCGTCGTTTATGTTCTGTAATTTTAAGCTTTATTGTTATTCTTTGAAATATCCTTAGCACAAATCGTGTTAGCTTAACTCGGAACTTTTTATAAAAGAAAATTGGTACACATTCAAAATTTGCTATCGTAAAATGATGATCAATTAATGGACAAAATATAAACAATATTTGTATAACTAAATGGCAACAATCATCGTGAAGTAGCCGGTCTCAGTTGGATAAAGTGATCAGTCGTCTTGAAGTTCACTGAAAGAGGTATTACCTAGCCGAGATTGGAAGAGATGGATCAAGATGACTATTATTTCATTGAATAATCATCAACCGTTATCCGTCTTCCCTTCCAGGCTTGTCTCAATGAACCCCAAGGCGTCCGCTCCCTTGTCCAACACGGACCATCACTGTTCGGAGATTGTCTTCCCACCTGAGCCAAAAAAAAACTGTCACAGGAGAGCAAGTTTGCGAAATTGGTAAAATTGATTTGCACATCATTTGTAAGGAACTTACTCTAATATATTTAATTACGCCGTTGTACCTTTAGGAGAAAAAACATTGGGATTATTTTGTGTTTTCTTTCCGCGCTTATAAATATTTTACGTTTTGCTAATTTGTTGAGTAGTTGTGGCTTCATTTTTTTAAAGATTTTACATAAAAGAAACTGAAAAAATATTTAAAAAAGCTCGCTTGGCTTGCATGATATTATAATGTAGATTCAAAATGATTTTCATACATGCATGCAAATCCATACATATATGCAAAGCGAATGTATGTTTGAATTTTTATTTGTTTAAGCGCTAAAAATATGAACATGAATGAAATTGCAAGAAATATGTAGTATGTGATGACTTATTTGTGGAAGGAATATAGAATAATAAAAAATAATATGCTATAATTTAAGGAACTGGGAGGAAATTATGATAAATAAAAAAAAATAAATAAATAAAAATAGTGTCACTTCATTTTATTATCGTGATAAAAAAGAACGAAAATGACTAACATACTATAACTACTATTTATAATTTTTTATCGTTTTCTTTTCATTTTTGTTTGCGCCCTAATAGTTAAACCTGTATAAAACGTTTAGTATCTTATAATAATATAAGTAATTAAACTGAAGTAGAGAAAAATTTTAGTTTGATGAAAAACACAATAACTTATATACAAAATCGAAGCAGTGAGCGAACGAGCACACGACACCTGATGCTAAGTGTGATTACTGTACTTCGTTCTGTGGTATAATTACGACGTAAAGCCGATCGTAAAGCCGACGATAAAATGTTATGTGCTCCATACACTAGCCAACTAATTTAGTCAACTAGACGTCAAGTATTCTGTTTCTTACCATATCTAATAATGTAACATGTACTATTTTTATTATAGTCTTTACGAGCCAGGCTTATAAAATATCTGTTGCCACAGCTTGGTAATGGTAGTGAGTTGGTAATGCTTAAAGCATAATTTCACATTATACGCATTGTTTGCAAGTTGCAATGTATGCAATGCAAATTGCAAGTTCGCATGATCACTTGAAAACCGATTTAACGTCAAACACTCAACGTCGAAAATCCAACAGTGCTTGATGAAACAGCGTTGCGTTTTAAAAACCTCTTCATGTAAACAGATACATGGGTGTCCATACGTCTCATTCAAACGGTTTTATACCGCTCGGTAAAAAAGCGCTGGCCTTAAAGTGTCAATAAATCTTCTACAGGCTGTGTGAGATTGAATGGCAAACAGTACAGAAAGAAAACAAAGAGAGTGGAGTTACCTGGGCTGGTTACAGGTTAACTTATTTTTTTCCCACCTCCCACTACTCCCACTCAGTAGCCCAGGGTGACTCAAACACCTTAGGTGAGGCGAATTAAGCCGAGGCGGGTGCTCTATGTACCCCTCTTATAAGAAGAGGGGGCAATAGAGCAGGCAGTCTGACTGGGGAGACCCACTCCCTCGCGGGATGCCTAAGTGAATTTTTGTGCATGGGCAACGCTTACCACTTACTTATATGGCCTGTCTGCCTGTTTGTATCCAACAAAAAAATGTGTTTTATAAAGAACCAAAATAACAAACCCAACAAGAAAGGGCACATGCTATCAATGAACCATCGAGTTGATATTAATAAAGTTAGTCTTGAAAAGTCTGCTCACAGCCATTTTGGTAGCGGGTACTTTGGAAAAGTGGGACAACAAGTCAGTTGCAGTTTTAATACACGAGTGCTCTAGACGACGTCCGTTTTGGCTCTGGGGGCGTTTACGAACTTTTCTCATAATATTTTCTATTGTTAAAAATAAATGGGTTGGGAAAAAAGTAAAGTAGCAACCCATATATGCCCCATTGCTGGGCACGCTATAGCTATAGTTCACCAAGGCGCTGGCCCAATGCGGATGGGTGAACTTCACACACCTTCAAACATCATCAGACGTCGTCAAATTTTTTGTTAAAATCTGTATATTGAGCATTCGGTTCACAATGATAAGTGACAACATTCGCTCACAGTCGCACATAATAAATCTTTAATTGCTCTTAACTCGTAGCATGGTCTAAATTTACCGAATCCTTGTAGGAAACTGGGGAAAAGAAGAAAAAAAGGAAATTAAGAACAGGACAAGAGTTATGGGTGAATCGATTATATGCTGTAGCTCACATGCTGAAACAAAGACGTACATATCGGGATGAGTTCAATAAGAGATTTTAGATAGTCCAAGATCTAAGAGCGGTGTCCTTTTCTTGGACCTGAGTCAAATGGCCCGCCCGTCTTAGATAACTACTTAATTCTCGGGTAACGAATTGTCCCGCAAAATTATTTACACATTTGTCTGCGGCATCAGAGTATCTTTGTAAACATAGTATTATGGTATAATTAAGTATATACAATAAACAATAACATTATAATATAAAATTTAAAAGGTTTAATATGTTTTTGAACTATCATCTTTATATTTTATTTGGCTTTTTAATTGTCATAAAGTATTAATTAAATCAAAATATTGTACACCATAGTATTTACAATATACACCTATATACCTATATTAACTTCAGTATAAGCTCTATTCCTCGGCTTGGTATAAAATACTTTGTTGCAATCCCTTCCTTTTTGAGTCATCTAAGCTTGTTGCTTGAGTTAGTTTGTTCATGAATTTCCTCCTTATCCTATTTACTTCCACTCTAAATCCTTTCCATTTAGCAGACAAACTACAGAATTCTCTTTACACTGCCTCAGAGCCGAGAAAACTGTTAAAGAGCGTTCACGCTTGTTTCTTTTATTTAGTTTATGTTTCGATATATTGATGTACTTGTAGCAAAGAAAAAGGGACCGATTTCTTAGTTCAGGACCAAAGTTCGACTACAATGTTCAAAGTGCAGTAACTCAAAGGCTAAAAGAAGGTAAAACATTGTTCTCTAAACCCGAACTTCATTTATTATAGTGGAATAAGGTTTTACAAATTTCATCGCGGTATTTTGTATTACGTGGGTAGGCTTTATGTGACTAAAAAAAAAAGTAAAGTATCAACCCTTTATGTCTCACTGCTGGGCAGGGGTCTCCTCCTCGAAATAAAGCGAGGAGGGTCAGGGGAGGGGCAGGGAGGAGGGAGGATGTGACTAAAGTTAAAAAAAATCAAACACTTCGGGAATGGAAAAATCATACAAAACAATGACGTAACTTAAAAACTTGTTTCAATATAATTAACAATATGTTCTTAACTAAGCATTCTATTCATAGCTTTAACGTTTTCCAATATCTATTATATCGTGATTGAACGATCAAGTTATAAAAATTTACTGAAAAATAAAAGCCAGCTTCAACATTTATTGGCCATCAATCAACCGCTACTCTATGGTGGGTTTTATTACTAAGTGCCGCACTTACCTTTATAGCTTGTTTTAAAGCTTTGTTTAGATTATGGCTTATACTTCAAATATTTAAATTGCGGATATCATTATTTTTAACCAACTACGACAAAGCTTAAGACGTGGTGAACTTTTAAGGGGGTGAAGCAAATTAGCGCGGGATGATTCTCGTTGGAAGTCACTGTCACTCTACATAGAAATGAAAGAGAAACGAAAAGACGCCGAGATATTACGATGTCTCATTCGAATCTTTTAAATACATTATTTTTATTTTTTTTACAAATATCTCATTTCGATCGATAATATTATGATAAATAAATGAAAACAACAGTTCCCTTTTGTATTATATTCGGTGTACATCTCCGATACCATAATTACACGGGCTCGACAACACACGATACTTGTTGGTCGCAGGCGCACGTTCGCTCACGCCCATGGCTCTCGCTGCAGTGACGCGCGTCCCACCCGTACCGTGAGCACGAGATCGTGACTATAACTATTTATATAGTTATACACTAATTACTACAAACACTACACCCTTATCATTTCATACATCACTGCTGTTATTTTATTAAGATTTCCATACAAAAAATACAGATACCGTTACTAGAATGTAAATTTTAATGATTGTTTAATGATATTTTTTTATCGAGATTTCCTTTGAAAATGTGTTTCAATTATACATAAGATCAAGATATACTGTATAATATGTGTGCTTTCAAATGTATACGTTTAACTAGAAAATATTTTTATCAAACCCATTTTGACTACGCACACCGCCTAAAAGGCTTGTGATTTTAACAGTACGCTCGTGCGTTTCATCTTATTGCATTAACTATTTAAATAGTACGGTGTAAATCGATTCACTATCACGACGTTACAACTACAAAAAGATAAGAAATATGTTTTTTCCTATTCTAGTTCGTTTTTTAGCTCTTTTTCTTCAAAGCAAATATTTGATGATTATTTAAAAGATGTAAGACATTTTGTTTTTCATAACTTCCAACGACGAATAAATTCGGTCTCTAGAGGTTTTAAGGTGAGTTCGTCTTTGTCGCTATAAAAATACATAAGGAAGTAAATGAAAGGGATGAAAATATATTATAAGAAAGTATAAAGTTATTTAAACAAGTAAGACATTTTAAAAATAATTACCCAACTATGTAAAACTTAACCCCTTATGTTATGTAAGGCAAGGGGTTGGTCGTTATCGGTCGGGCAGTCCCTCTATCTGAAGAGAGCCTTTGCTGGGGCCAGCCTGTTGCTGAGTTGATTCTGTTGCCTGCAAATCCGGGACCCTCACGTTATGTAAGGCAAGGGGTTGGTCGTTATCGGTCGGGCAGTCCCTCTATCTGAAGAGAGCCTTTGCTGGGGCCAGCCTGTTGCTGAGGTGATTCTATTGCGGATCCAGGACCCTCACAAAGCGGCTCGCAGTGGTTTTAGTAGTGTATGCATCCCAATGCGAGTCCCCACACACGCCAGTGTACGTACATAGTTTCTGGTAGGTTATGAGTCAAATAGTTACATGGGTCAAAAAAAAAAAAAAAAAAAAAAATCGTCTCTCGTCTTGGCGTTCAGTGAGTCGATGAATAAAGGCTAATAATGATGATGATGACTGATGATTTCATATTCATGACATGACCTAATAATATTAATTCTTGCTTTGCTTTGAAATCGGCTAAAGAGAGTATGGTAGCTAGGTTTACATTTTCAACTCATGTGGGAAGTGCACTCTCTACTAATGATTCAGTTTACGATTGCATGAGAGCAGAGGATGTTAAGGTAACCTTTGTGTTTATGTTGATAAACCTAGCGACGGCTTAAGCAAGTCTCGTCCCGTTTTATAGTTGTCTTATTCGGTAATGGTCTTTTATTCGTTCGTTAAGTATTTGTTCGTTCAGCTTATTTAATTGTTCATTCGGCTGAAGTTATGTTTTAGTCGAAGTTGTTTGTTAGTCGTTCGGTATCTTTTCATGGCTATATAATATACAGCCGTGACCCAGGAACATAGAAACTTTTTTGTTCCCTGCTGATATTCGAACCCGCTATCTCCGGTTTGAGCGCCAACGCGCTTACCATTGAGCCACAGAGGTCTTCACACATTCTAAAAAATATAAGAAGTAACATAAGATACATAAAAAAGGGTTTTTTAATGCGGGCAATGCTGCGGTACAACAGCTAGTAATAATATAATGATAAATACCTTAATTTAGAACTACGGAAAATTAAATACATAATTGCAATTAGTCAATCGATATGAAAATAAATTCCAGTAGACATATTGTTTTCTTATGTTTACGCGAATTTCACTCATTATAATGAAACAACTTTTACGGATTTTATCGCGGTTTATTTAGTTTTTTACAAGCCCGACGTTTCGGATACTTTACAGCAACCATAGTCCTCCCGTGACTATGTATGTATGTATTATAATCCAGTAGAGATAATTTAATTTAATACGAAATGCTATTCTACTAAGCGTAGGTATTTTAATGTAAACGAACACGAAACAACATTCGCCGATCTCTCTATATATTATGATTTTTCACAGAATTGACAGCATCAATGACGTGGAAAGCTTAAAATGTGTGACTTTGACAGTGAAATATAGTAGTGTGAATCTTTAGGCTATTGTATGGAGAGTAGAGGTAAGGAGTAACATCTCTGTGTATGAAAAGAGTCCGTCGAAGAACGTTAAATAAGGATGGCGCCACAGACGCAATAGGGTAAACTTTTAATGTGTGTGCGCCAAGAAATTACGCATACACATATGTATACCAATATTATACCCTTTTACTACACCAGCGCCATTGCGGACGGTTTTTGAACTGTTATTTATAGCATACAGCTGGACACTTTTTATCCTATTTCCCCAAATGAGATGGTACTCCTTACCTCTACCCTCCATAAGCTATTGCTAAAGTGTTGGATATCCAATAAAATGGCTTATTAGCTTTAAACTGAGCTGTAATACTTCTTAACGTTCTTATATCCTTCAAATATTGACTTTCTCAATTTTACCTTGCTTTTTCATTGTTGCTTTTCTTTGGACCTTTTTTTTCTCGTTTAAAGATAATTCATTATAATTGTTCAAACTCTTTTGCTTCGTGGACCCCTTTCGAACTTTTTCTGCATCAGGTGGACCCCTTGCTGAAAAAAAACACATTAATTTTTTCATGGACCCCCGGCTTACGATTGTGGACCCCCATTTTTTGTCACGCTCATCGTTGACCTCCT
The DNA here is from genome assembly GCA_905333005.2 of Lycaena phlaeas. Taxonomy (NCBI): domain Eukaryota; kingdom Metazoa; phylum Arthropoda; class Insecta; order Lepidoptera; family Lycaenidae; genus Lycaena; species Lycaena phlaeas. Next base: position 4,341,903 of record HG995170.1, on the reverse strand, counting down.
TCGAGTCTTCCGTGGACCCCTGGGGGTCCACGTGGATCACTTTGGGAATCACTGAATTCTAGTAGCTAGATATCGTCGAGGGCGATTAAATGAATGACTAAAGAGATGATGAATCAATGATTAGTGAATGATGAGTGTTCAGTGATACATTCATTCATTCATTCAATATTTAAAACATGATGTTAAAATATTTCTATTTGAAATAAATGTGATTGCATTCTTGGAATGAGAACACATGAACGCGCTGGTACTATGATAATTAAGAGGCTTTCATTATATGTGATGTAAATATATTTAGTGTTTTACCTAACTTTAATTAGTGACGACAACAATTATGACAGCCCTCTTTTAATTATAGTTAAATATTTTTTATTAATATTATGTATAAATCTGTTTAGAATGCCTTTATTCTAGGCTGAGATGATCAATCGCCGAATGAATTAAGTATCACCATTTCAATTATTATTCAAAAATCAATATGATTTTTTATTACTTACATTAAAACGGCGACGGTGGTCCAGTGGGTGACGGATTCGGCCTCTTATGCGAGGGGTTCCGGGTTCGATCTTGACCCGTCCGTGTGTGCCTTGAAATAGGTTTTTCTGAATTTCTAAGTGCACACGAGACCATCGTTCGCTCATCGGTGAAGTGAAAACATCGTGAGGAAACCTGCATGCCTGATGAGATTGAAAGTCTTTGAAGGTATGTGAAGTTCACCAACCCGCACTGGGCCAGCGCGGTGGACTATTGGCCCATTACCCTCCTCGCCTGATTTCGAGGAAGGAGACCCGTGCCAAGCAGTGGGACATATAAGGGTTTATACTTTTTACATTAAAACAAATGTTCCGTGTAATCTAAAATTAAGTTACTAATCCCATTGAGTAAAAACTTTATGTGTTTATATAACTTTACTGTAGGCAGTATCTAGTAGTAAATTTGCGTAGGTGCAGACTTGGGTATGCTTTAAACCTTGGATACACACATTGGGGTTAACTAACTACGTGACCTTTTTAAGATCATTTAAATAAACTGGTAAGCAATAACTATGACGGCTTTAATGAAATTTGCTAAAAAGAACACAGCCTTTGCCTCTATACGACTTATTTTACACAATAAAAAAATTAACAGTTAAAAAAAAAAACTCAAAAATACGCTTCTGTTTTGTAAATTGAAAAATAGATTTATCGAATTATTGTACTGTCATCGATCCTCGAAATATCTGCAAAGTTTTTAGCGAAATCTGGACGTTTAAAGTGGGTAAATCGCGCCCAAAGTAGTTGGCTACAATTTTTATTTTTTTTATATCATAAGAAGGCAAACGAACAGTCGAAGCCTTGCGACTATCGACGCCCACTAACATCCACATAACCAGAGGATATGCGTTGCCCTCATTTTCCCTATCCCCCCCAATGAGCCACCAGAAACTCACAAACCGCACGAAACGCGACATTTTACGCCGATTTCAAACATACATACATACTAGGTTTAGCTAATAAAAAGCGTCTGAAAAAAGTATTATCTACATCTACATCTACACTAATATTATAAAGAGGAAAACTTTGTTTGTTTGTAATGAATAGGCTCAAAAAGTACTGGACCGATTTCAAAAATTCTTTCACCATTCAAAAGCTACATTATCCACGAGTAACAGGTTAAATTTTATTCTGAAAAAAATAAGGGTTCCGTAAGATATTTGGGGTTTTCGGACACAAGGTGTAAAAAATGAACCAGAAAAGTTACTTATTTTGCGTACTAAGATCCCTTTGTAAATCTTAGTTAACGCAGGCGAAGCTGCGGGCAACAGCTAGTTCTACCAATAAAAGGATTTTTTTATGTTTAAAAAATATTCTATAAATAAAATATACATTATTGACTACTGCCTTCCCACCTGCGGTTCTTACATAGCGGGTGTTCCTGGCGAGGAATTCAATTATCATTATGTCAGACTTATTTGTCCTCATTACGATAGCAAGCAATGCGATCGTTTTCTACTAGTGTTGGCACATGACAAAAAGATTCAGATATTGTATACATTATACGTTTGCGGTTTTTCGTTAAATACTAAGTTGTTTAATTTGAAATATTACAACATAAATATTAATGTAATATAAATATTATATTACAACAGTAATTTGTATTATACACCTAGCAGTCGTTTTGGGTAAACTGGATTTTGTTGTTTTTTCACGTTTAAGCGAATTTCACTTACAATGATAAAACAATTTAACGGATTATATCGCGGCTAATCCAGTATCTTATATGTATATTTTATACTGATTCCAATCACGGATCCGTGAGGCAATTAAAGTTGAAAAAAAAACGAAATCTTAATAGACAATATGGCTGGTCATGATTTCCTGTTTGAGATCCCATAATTAGAATAATAATCGAAATTTGAGCATAATATGTCACAGACTAAAGACAGCAGGTTCTGCGAAGATATAACTAAATAAAATGTTGATGTGTCTATCATAGGATAGTTACGTAAAATAAGGACACCTCAGTCTTTCTTTGACCGTGATTACTGTATGTAAAGTATCCGAAACGTCGGGAAAATAAAAATCTTCATACATCGCGATAAAATACGCAAAAATTGTATCATCATAATGCCCTTGAAGTACCTTTATTATAAGTTAAAGCTCCAGTAAGTTGACGAATATACAGATAAAGATCTAGATTAAACTGAAACGAGGCGACTCTTTATTTATTTATCACGTTTTTTTTTACGTTGTTTTGGTAAAATATAGAAGCGATTAATGGGTTTTTTCATTAACATCCTTTAGTTTTTTTTTTGGATATTGCGGGGTTTAATTTTTTTACTTATTTATTTTAAGCTAGTGTGAATAAATGTATGTAACTGTTGGTATGTATGTGCTTATAAAAAATGTAAAACTATATTTTGAAAAGAGCAACTCTAAAGAGTTTCTTTCTAGATTCTTCTCTGGGGACAACTACTACTTTTGCGAATCTGGCATTAGCTCATAAAATATTGACAAATTTCAAGTATGTAATTTGCCTACGAAATAAATATAACTTGATTTGATTTTGATTTGAAAACATGTAACATCTCGCTTTAGCTCTAACCTGAAGCTACTGCATCAGCAGTAAATGTGTCCTCGTTATTTTTCACTTGATGTCTATTATGGCCGCCAGTTGGGGCGCGGGAAACGATGTTTTAATTTACTTTCGAAGCGGCCTCAGAGGCATTTGCATATTTATTAAACACCGCTCAAACTTGCATTTACCTCGGATATTTATAGGGAATAGCTACATGTTTTTTCTTAAAATGTCTCTACTCTTAAAGGGTGATGTGGTTACTGTAAAACTTATTTTCAAGATAGAAGTTTATTTAAAATAATACAGTAAGATAGCCTTACTTCAACTAAGTATTTCAATCCTGGATACGGTTTTCGGGATAGGGAAAAGGAGGGCTATGCACCTTCATAATCTGTAGTTGGGCGTCGGTAGCCACCATAAGCTGCAACTGCTTGTTTGTCATCATCATCATCATAAGACTTTATCCGTCCACTGCTGAACACAGGGACCCCTCAATAAATGAGATCGTCTTCCCACCTGGTTAATGGCCGACCAAGACTTCGTCCACTCCACTCTTGAACCTACTAACTAACCTAACCTATTGGTCCATCGACCATCCGATCTTCTGACTCATCATCATCAGCCTTTATCCGTCCACTGCTGAACATAGGCCTCCCTCAATGAACGCAAAGACGACCGATCCTTTGCTACTCGCATCCAACGCGGACCTGTCACTTCTGACTAAAGATATTATATTATGTTTTATTAAGTTATAAAGCTTTAATTAAGATGGGTAAACTAATTATTTCCGTGCACGAATGCAGCTTAAATTAGCTTGTTGCTTTACAGAGTGTACTCTAAGTAAAGGCTAATAGAATGCTAAAGTTACATATTTAAACGGGACGCAAACATTTGCCGCTAATACACATCGGTAAAGAGAACGAATTAAATGTTCCAAGTGGCACAGTCGCCTGTAATTATATTTGATCGTTATTAGTTCGTTATATAATACTAGTTTTTGCTAGAGGCTTTGTTCGCGTTAGCAAAATAAATATGTTTTTTTTTAAATGTATGCTATGTTAATTTTAGTACCTCCGAAAATATGTGTACAAAGTTTCATGATGATCGGTTGAGTAGTTTTCGCATACAAGCTTAAGAAATATCCCTACTTTTATTACTACGTTAATTATATTAGTAAGGATGTTTGTTATCACCGTAAACAAACGCTATTAATTATAAACTAATAGGGCAACATATATATTGATAAGAAAATACAACAAAATAATTCCTAATAATTTTCTTATGTTAGCCAGAATTTTACTCATTACAACTTTTACGGGTTTTATCGCGGTTTATTAATCTTTATACTATCTATGCTATTTTAGAGATTGTGCAGATATATTCGCCTCATTTTCCCTATAATGGGCCATGAGAAAACTCTTGTAAAACATGGTTATATTAATAATACTTAGGCTCAATAAAATATAACTCAGCAAAAAATTTTGACGACTAATACAAACCCGTCCCGAACAAAACCTTCCCTCAACCTTCACTAGATTATCATAATACATATTAGATTAAAGCAATGGAGCAATTTACGGTTCTAATATATTTCATCTTAGAAAAACTGGTGGACAGACTCTTTCAGTCTTATAACAAATAGCCTCAACCATGAGTATGCATGGTTGCTCGAAAATGATCCCAATGTGCTAGGCAGTTAGACTCAGTCTCGTATTGCAAGCCCTGAGATGCAAAAAATAAAGACATTTTGAATATCGTGCGGTTGTGGTGGTTAAACGTAATTCAATAAGAAAATCAGTTTATAGAAATTGCAAAAAAAAAAAACAGTTGCAAAAGATTAAATTATGAAGTAAAAACAACTGAAGTGACAATGCCGTCAGCAATACAAAATGGTTAAATATATATTTTACTAGCTGTTGCTCGCATATTCGTCTACGATGACTGAGTTTTACAACTGCATCTTAGCGGAATGATATATAGCCCATAACGTTCCTCAATAAGTGGGCTATCTAACACTGAAAGAATAATTCAAATCTGACGAATAGTTCCCGATATTAGCGCGTTCAAACATAAAACGATTTAGGGCCTGTTTCACAATCTCCAGTTGAGTGCCCAATAGGCTATCGGCAACATATTTGACAGATACTCCATACTCTATCTGTCAAATATGTTGCCGATAGCCTATTGGGAACTTATCTGGAGATTGTGAAACAGGCCCTTAGCTTCATATATTAGTATAAGATAAATATACAAACTATTATTGCTTGCGTTTCCTTTTCTATGCTCTCCTGTGACTATGGTTGCATGTAAAAAACTTAATAAACCGCGATAAAATCCGTAATAGTTGTTTGATTGAGTGGGTGAAATTCGCGTAAACATAAGAAAACATAATATAAAATCAAGGTTCATAATAATATTGAGGTTGACTGTACAATTTCAAATCTCTGCAGTCTCGTGTTGTTAACTTCTAATTATATTATGAAAAGCATTAGCAATTCACAAACAGCATCCAAAATACATCCCATGATACAAACCAGTGATACACCCCGTGATACACCCCCTTGACACACCCCCGTGATACACATTCGTGATAGACAAACATGATACTCTTTGAATAGCAATTCCACCGTGACCCCTGCGTGAGTCTGCGCTCTACCTAGGGATTACCGTGACATGATTTTACTTACGAAATTCAATTCCAGCATAATCTAGAACTAACCCCGATTCAGGTTCGAGTGCTTCAATCAAAAGGTCAATACTACGTTCAGTGTTCAGAATTTTCATGGATTAACCGATTTCAAGAAAGGGGGGAGGATTTTTGAGTTTAACACGTTAATATTGTTACGCTAGCGGCGTCCCACCTTTTCAATGTGTACTTCCCACTCCCGTGGAATTACGGGGATATATATGGCCTTTTTGTTATTCTGATGTGTAACCAATATTATTGTAAAGTTTTATTAAAATCCTATGAGTAGTTTTTGCGCGAAAGAGTAACAAACATCAATCCATACACCCTTACAAACTTTCGCGTTTATAATAATAGTAGATATTTATAAATCTGTGATTAGTAGGATATAATATTAGGGGTGTTTAGAGTCAGTGTCAGTCAAGGTAGGCAGTTAAGTAAGACAATAAATACGAAACCGACTTCAAAAATTACGAAGGTAAACACAAATATTGTAAATTATTAGAAGACGGAATTGAGTAAAAGCACAGAAATTGAAGAAACGCAGTTATTTTTTTCATCATCATCATCATCATCAGCCTTTATCCGTCCACTGCTGAACATAGGCCTCCCTCAATGAACGCCAAGACGACCGATCCCTTGCTACTCGCATCCAACGCGGACCTGCCACTGCACGGAGATCGTCTTTATGTTTTCTTACTTATTGTTTACTTTAAGCTAATTCTAGTTTTTTTAATCTTGTATTCTCTAGATATTATCAACCGAAATTAGTTTATGTCAAAAAAATGAAAACACTACGGATATTGTCGCAGTTATTAAAACTTCACATCATTCTACTGCGTCATAATGTGGAAAAAAAGTAACGTTATCACAATACTGGCATACATTTAGGACAACAATAATATCACGATATTATATAATACGTTTTAGGTATTACTGAATAGTTGATTCAATATTTGTCTTTCCACGTCGCGGAGTATGATGGATACTGTCAATTCAGAATTCAATCAAACTCGGGAGCTTCGAAGGAGTTTCACGTCGAAGGACGTTTTCCGTCGAAAGAGGTTTCCCGTCGAAGAAGGTTTCACATCGAAGGAGGTTTTACGTCGAAGGACGTTTCCCGACGAAGGAGGTTTGACGTCGGCGTCTCAAACGTTTCCACGTCACTGCTTAATTTAGATGCCAATATCAACGAAATGACTCCTTGTTTTATTAGAGCATATCCTACCAATTATCCTGTATGCTAATAGCACATAGCTACAATTGCACTTAATATAATAATATAATAAATAATGTGTTATTGGTATAGAAAAGATTATGACTATAATGTTTTAAGGTAGCAAATAAATCTGCATCATACAAGGTGTTAGAGATTACAGTCACTTGCAGATAGACAGAGATATTGAGGAGAGTCGGATAAGTCCAGATTCTCTTATAATTATTAAGTAGAGTGCGCGGAGTGTGCTTTGCCGGGTGCCTCTTTGGCAGATAGGATTTCACACGAAGATCTGAACTAATGTTACCGATATCAAGTGTCGAAGTGGCAGTAGGCTGTTTACACACTCAGGATAACGGATGGTCAATGGGTCATTAAGGTTCAAGAGCGGAGGCCGCGATTAGGTAGACGAAATGTTGGTCGGCCATTAGCCAGGTGGGAAGATGATCTCCGCGCAGTGTTGGATGCGAGCGGCAAATGATCGGAACGGATGGTCTGGTCTGATAAAAGCATGATAATTAACTCAAATTATTCTGAAAAACTATAAAACTCGTTACGGCGATGATCGATAAGCTAAAGGAAAAAATGTCTTTAAAATTTAACAGATAAAAAAACGGAATGAATTAATTTTGAAAAAAGGCGAAGCAATTGTGAAACTGTGTGGATTTTTACCGTTAACGAATGTACTAACTTGTTCTTGTTGAAGAAGTTTAGTAAAAAAAAATACTTATACATTCACACGATACACGAGAAATGTTCTCCGCACAGCAAAAAATACTTCGGTGAAGTTCTTCGGAACGAACGTTGCAAATAAAAGTAGTTCTTCATGCATTTGTCTTATTTTAAATCTTTTTAGGGTTCCACTTGATCCACAAAACTCAACCCGTATTTGAGCACGCCTATATATTTTTTACGAATGAGGCATCGTATGAAAGTATAGTTTTAGTGACATTGGTGTAAGTTTAGGCGCTTCTGGATCTGAGCACTAACAGCCGTTTTAAATGAACTAAATTTATTTATCATTAAACAGTAGAGGGATAAAGGCTGATGATGATGATGATGGATAGGTAAAAGGGCAGCCTATATAGCCTATATAATAAATAGCCTATGCTTATAAGCTAACTTGAAACTAGCTCAGACAACTCATGACCAGACGACCTTTGTGGCTCAATGGTTAGCGCGTTGGCGCTCAAGTTTGGAGGTAGCGGGTTCGAATCTCACCTGGAAACAAAAAAGTTCAATGTTCCTGGGTTATGGACATTGGACGTGTATTATATAATAAAAATCTTAATCTAATATAAAAAAGTAGATATTAAATATATGTATTTCCGCTGTCTGGTACCCGTAACATGAGCTCTTCGGAAACAGCACGGGAACAGATTGACGTGGTGTAAAAGTGTCCATAGATAATATTATTATTTGCGTTATAAGGAAGTGCTTGTGCACTATACCGTCCGTCCTACCCAAGTTAGTTTGATGGATGATCCATCAGTGTCTACTTCAAGTTATTTAAAGATATAATGAATATACCTATTATTATCTAAAAAATATGATTCTCTTTGAATGAATGTACAAAATAGATTTATATAAAACTGAATTCGAACCGCGTATTTTATATTCCCGTGAGAGTACAGGGATAAATTATTAAGGCCTATGTGATGATGTATAACGTGCAAACTATATTATTGTATACTTTCATCAAAATTAATTCAGTAGTTTTTGCGTTACAGTAACAAACATAATTCCATACATTCTTATAAATCTTCACGCTTATAATATTGGTTTAAATATTTCATATTTTACTACTAGAAATTAGTTAGGTGTACCTTAAAATATAAAAACGTCTCATATTCAAACAAACCGAACTCAATAATGAAATACGTGAAGTATTATCGAAGCACATAAAAGTTTGAGAGACCAGTCCCTTGTCGATAAATTCTGTTTTGTATATTTATAGGTCGTATGTAATGATAAAATATGTTTTTATATACTTTGGATTTGTGGAGAAAGTATGTTTATTTTTATTCGTTTATATCAATGATTATTGTAAGCGACGATGGTCCAGTGGTGGGTGGACTTGGCCTTGCGAGAGGTTCCGGGTTCGACCCTGACCCTCCGTGTGTGCCTTGAAATGGGTTTTTTTTAAATTTCTAAGTGCACCCCTAACACGAGACAGTCGTTTGCACACCGGTAAAGGAAAACGTTGTGAGGAAACCTGCATGCCTGATGAGATTGAAAGTCTTGAAGGTATTTGAAGTTTACCAACCCGCATTGGGCTAGCGCATCGTGAGATATATAAGGGTTGATACTTTTATCACTGATTATATTATTATTAAGTACATATTACCTATCTATTGATGTGATTTTATTTATTTATCATATATTTCCTTCGTCCTTACCTGAAGGAAAGGCCCATAGACTTAATAATTTCAATCGATTCAACTGGTACTCATATTGTACGCGTTCCAATTTCATTGGCGGAAAATAAATGTAAGCGAAGTATTTATTAGCTGTAGCCTGTGGTTTAACTCGGCACATAAACATCAACCGTTCATACTTTATAATCCTACTATATAAGTGCGAAAGTTTGTAAGTATGGATGTGTGTTCGTTTCTCTTTCACGCAAAACCTACTGAATGTATTTGAATAACATATTACAATAATATAGTACTCGTACATGTCAGAATAGTATATACGCTATAATTTATCCCCATATCCCCACTGGTAGGGTTGCCGGGTCGCCAAACCTAATAGCCGGACAGACCAGCCAGCTTGGCCAGACATTTGGGTACCCAAAATTAATTTGGATTTTGTCTCATTTATAGGTACGACAAAGAAATTGTATGTAAAATAAAGCTTTTTTATGAGTATCATACATTTTGTTAAATTATAGTGAAACAGATAAAATCGAATGCCAAGACAGTCTTAGCCTAAGGGCCTGTTTCACAATCTCCCTTTAAGTTCCCTATAGGCTATTGGCAACATATTTGACAGATGTTTGACAGATACTCCATACTCTATCTGTCAAACATCTGTCAAATATGTTGCCAATAGCCTATAGGGAACTTAAAGGGAGATTGTGAAACAGGCCCTAAAACTAATTTGTCATCACTCGTTTGAAAAATGTTAAAAGTCTAACAGAAGCCGGACACCGTTTATTTTGGCCGGATACGCAATCATAAAGAATACCGAAATCCGACTTTATCCGGACGCCAGGCAAACCCACGGGAATGGAAAGAACGCGGATTAAAAACAGGTGGCTGCTATTTTAGCTATAATATCTAAAAAGCTATATTTTAAATTAGTTCGTGAGTTCCAGAGGCTGGTGACATATTATATTATAATTAATTTCATCATCATCATTTCCTATTCATCCACCTCTTAACATAGGCATATTATATTTAGTTTGAAGTAGTAAATATAAATAGCGTGGTTTGCTTATGTAAATCTTATAATAATATTTTTATAAAACGCTAAAATATTTAAGCTATGAAAAGTACAAAGTTTCATCAAATTCGGTTCAGTAGTTTCCGAGTTCGTTGGGGACAAACAACGTGATACGAACTTTTTATACGTAAATATACCTATAGTCTATACCATAACTCCTGGCTTTTAATGGAATTGAGTTGCGGTAGAATGATAAATATGCAGGTCATTTCATCATCGAGTATACGCCTTATCACTTTATAACTTAAAAAAAATGAACATTTTACGTAGCGGCCGCGAGTGTGAATTCCGTCAGGTGCAAATAATTAATTGGTATGATGAATATTATTGGTAACATGTATTATTCTTAATAAGTTCCATTCATCGACCACATAACCCATAGACTCCTAATAACAGGGGAACGGGTTCTGGCGACACATCTGACCTATAGTTCCGATGTAAGCCGTAAACAATGTACTCAAACTTTCGTGTCATCTCAGTCTTTCCCGTTACGAAATACATATATCCATTTCTTTTTAACGTTCCGTGATTGGTAATGTATGACATTGAATTAGCTAATCACAGCATTGCAACCCCTTTCGTCTCACCTCAGCTAGTTGCCAGAATGCATTTAATACGAAAAATCAAACATTAGGAGTCTATAGGCTGTGTGGTCGATGGTTCCATTTAACGTATTTTAATTAAGTAATATGCATTTATCCTTACTAATTAAGGGCCTGTTTTACCACTTCCTGATCAGTGCCGAATAGGCTATCCAACAGATAGAGTATGGAGTATCTGTGAAATATGTTGCGGATAGCCTATCTGGCACTTATCAGGAAGTGGTAAAACAGGCCTCAAATACTCTAATAAGAGTGCTAAAGATAAATTATCAGGCAGATAAATTAACCGGAAGGTCGTTCCTTAACCTCGAGCATATTTAGAAGGTCAGAAGCGCACCTGTTAATTCTCTGGTGTATCGGCATTTGTGTAATATAGGTGATCATTTAACATCGAGCATTCGGACAAATACTTACTATCAACGCCTATAATTATTAGACAGCCGTACAACCAAATACCGCATGAAACTCGACAGCATAGCTGTCATTTTACGTCGTGGTTATGAGAGCAAGAAGTACCATTCCAGTCGCCAATTCGGCTGCATGCTTAGCACAACGTCTTATGGTGTAGTACCTTTACTCTGATGGTTTTAATTACATGTTAAGCGACTCCTGCATTTACTACAGGAACATAATATTAATATGCTTCATTTCTTTGTCGACGACTTAAATTATTCCTCAAATTACCGTAATAAAGTCCCGGTACGAGATAATACCAGATGCACTTATGCGAGTAACCAAATGAAGCATTGTAAATGTGCAATGCGGGGGAGGACAAATTGAGCAGACCTTTCGATTCCCTCGAGCTTGAAATAATTTAAATACAAGATTGGAATCAAGATCAATTTTATTTTAGTTTTCTGTCAACCATTTACATGGTTTACATTCATAATGCTTATAAAGCATTATGAAATTCACGCCCGGTTTCTGAAACGTTGGTCAAAGTGTATGTCAACTAACGTGGCTGTTAATGGCGTTTAAAATACGATTCAAGAGTCAAATTTGGCAGCTTTTTACTGTAGTTGTTATGTCAACTGATAGGATAATCTAATAAATTTTATTAACTAATCTAATTTAACCATGCTTCTAGCAACTCATTTTACATTGGTTGATTAGTTAATTTTTAACCGACTTCAAAAAAAGAAGGAGGTTATCAATTCACCTGTATGTTTTTTTTTGTATGTTTGTTACTCGATTACTCCGCTGTTTGGAAATGGAATTTGGTGATTCTTGTTTTTTTAGTAAGCTTATGTTCCCGAATTGGTCCCATATTAATTTGATCGACATCTGATCAGCGGTTTTTAAGTTATATTCAATAATGCTTATTGGTTGGTTTTGTATGTATCTACTTATTTACTTTTCTTAGGATAGTGTGTATAAGACTGTAATAAATGTGTTATAGTAATAAATGTATGTAATTATGTATGTTTATAAAAAATTGTAAACTATATTTTGAAAGGAGCAACCCAACAGAGTTTCTTGCTGAATTCTTCTTATGTATTGTATTATTATTTTTTGTAATATTGTATTTGAAAAGACTAGTTCCACTGAGTTTGTTTCGCCGGTTCTTCTAAGTGGACTTACTTTGGAACCGGTGGTAGACTCAATTGACCTTCAAAAAGATACTTGGATAGTACTATTTTGAATAAAAATTTTTGGCTTTGACTTTGACTTTATGAACAAAAACCACTGAATAGGATCCTTTGGAAAGTATCAAAGTATTGTGAGGTCATCATCATCAACTTTCATCTTTCCACGGCTGAACATAGGTTCCCTCAATAAACGCTAAGACGACAGGTCCCTTACCACTAGCATCCGACACAGATCGGGAACGCCAAAAATTTTGCAAGAAAAAATAAAAACTATATTACTTATAAATGTATAAACTTAAAACTAAACCACTACCAGCCAAAACATGGCTGCCCTTCACAGGCATATTCTCAATACTTGGTGTATGTGATTGATCATTAAAATATCCTCTTTGGCTGGCACCGACTCCAAAAATACCCGATTTTAAATAGTATACGTCTTCTACTTCACTTCGAAGTATTTCAATATTATTTTTAAAAAAATACAGTTGTACATTAATTAAGGTATGGTTTTGAAGTCGGTTTTTGGTTTTTTATTTAAAATTAATTTTATTGCGTTGATCAGCCTTTCGGATACCGGGCGTTTTAATTCTGATAGCGCGATTCAGGATTGTGGCGCTGTGATTGGTCCGCCATATCACTTCCCCCCGAAGATCGGAGGTCGGATTCTTAAGTCTTCTTGCTTGTGTCACCAGTGCCAGTGAGTCCCAGTGAGTCGGAACTGTGCCGCTGCTTGCACTGGGCTCCAGTGAGTCGGAGTGCTGCTGCCGTGCGGAGCTGATACTACCGTGCTGCTGACCAGGATAGATTAGTGCTCTGCTTGCTTGACCGGTCGTGGTAGTGCGATAGCCTGTTGGAGCCGGTGAGGGTTCGACTAGGCCGCGGTGCGTTTAGGCTAGTGGTCGAAGTACCCGAAGAGGCTTGAAGCCGGCTGGCGTGGTGCGGAGGGGTTGGGAGTGATGATGATGAATATCCAGGAGGCGGCGTGTTCAGTCAAGGGTCACCAATGTGGGGATAATGGTGGTTGGCCCCCAAAGGGAGTTTTCCGACCGAGCGAAGTGCAATGCTCGGCCAGGCCGAAGCCCACTAGCTAGCGTGTGATGTCGTATATATAGCGACCGGGCGCTGGAATTTTGATAGCGCGATTCAGGATTGTGGCGCTGTGATTGGTCAGCCACATGTGGAATTCTCGGCTGGCACCGAAAGTCTAAAGCCGATTTAAGGGGAATATCTTGGATTTTAGGAGACACTAATTTAACAATATATCTTAAGGTTTTTCATTCCATTTTTTTATGTTAGTCGGAAGGCGAACGGGCAGACGAGACACATGATGTTGAGTGGTCAGCGTCGCCCATCAATACAAACAAGTTAACCTGAGACTAGCCCAGACAACTCATTTATTCCCACCATGGTTCAGGCCTTGTCGTGGCGGTGGGGCTCAGTAGCCTAGGGTGAGCACCTGGGCAAAGTGCATTATGCCGAGCGCCTCTGTATTTCCCTTATATGAAGAGGGGACAAAGGTAAGTAGAGATACCTTTTAAAATAATTCCTTCATTACCTAATGTCTAAATGTTGTTTACGTTATATAAATAACAGTTGATGCAGAACCCAAAATGATACTATAATAAGCAAATGTAATGCGCTCGAGAATATTTTTCTCCGGCGGTTGACTCTGCGACAGGAAGCATATTATTTCCTCTCGTTTTGCGTTTCACTCAATTGTACAAAACTGCACATATCGTGCCGCGTTTATAAATAAAATGTAAAGACATTTCACTGACAATTTTATATAACGCAGTAGTAATATTAAACATTATAAAATTATTTTACTCTCTAAATAAATGGCATTAGTATCTATTTTATTTGGCAAGTTTTAGCAGAGAACACGAAAAATGAATGATTAATATTAAATAGATTGTAAACTCTGGCATATTTGGCCCTGGGTGATTGGCTCTTTTTAGTAGAATATTCATAAAGATGTAATTAACGTACTCAAAGGCCAAAGTTATAAAAGCTAGAGCGACCGGGTTTTGACAGCTTAGCTCCTTTAAATTTAAGATAATAAAGTTAATTATCTTAGAACAGCTAAAATTGTAAGTTGGCGTTATATAGCTAGATACTGATGTGTGGTGTTTAGTATTTGTACAAAAATGGACCTTATTAGAATTTAAATTATGTTAAATTTAAATTGTACCCCACAAAAAACTTTAAATAAAATTTAAATAAATTCATGTACATAATAATATCTGTAATACACACATAAACACATGTATGTTAACACACATGTGTGTACAATAACATGCGCAACTTACAAATGTCCCAAAATCTTCACTCACATTAAATTCTAACCTAAAAATTAACGTGGAATTGGTGACTGAAACTTATGAAATGAGCTTGCAAAAGTTCCTCTCGGTGGGGCACCTGTTGGCTTTCCTTTTCGCCTCCCCCTCACCCCCGCCCACTACGAGCGTAAGCTCCGACTAAGCGTAGATTAATATGGACCCCGAGCTTTGCAAGTTTGTAGAAACTTTGCAGTTCGCAAGCAATACTGTCAGTGCATTTAAGTTGTGCCGTTTCTAAGTATACTTGTGTTTAAAAATAATGTTTGTACAGATGTCTAAGGCTTATTATAAATATACAAGTATATAAATACATAATATTAGTAGCCTACATTATCTTATATTGTATACATTGGGCAGTACTATTTCCTTTTAAACAGTGCTATAAAATATATTGATCAAATTTTCTCATGTTATTTATACTAATTAATTTACTGCATACAACTTTATAATAAAGCATTATCAGTGTCGCATGTTAAGTATCTAATGCGAATTTAATTATGTACTTAAAGTTATGAAGCCAGTTTGGATGTGAGTACCAGGGTAATTAATTATCGATAGGCTCTGTGGATGATGATGTAAATCAAAATATTACCTACTAGCAGCTCAGTTATAGTATTGTTCAGTGCAATGAGGGTAGTAGAACACTAAGGACGAGCTCCTATTAGGTTTATTAATATTTGTTATTAATAATTAACATAAAAAAATATAAACATTAATATATATATATAACATTACTTGTCAAGCCCCAGAAAACAACTGACACTCGCCTCTCGTGTCCCGCACTAGTAGCGTCCAAGTAATAGTAGCCTTGCGCCAAAACCACGAACTATTACCGGGATGCTGTGACATAAGTGTTACACGCTATAGCTAGAAATTAGAATTAGCATCAATTCATGTTGTATCCATATTAATAAACCACATTAATATCAATAGATGAAAATTAAATTAATGTTTTGAAAATTGAAAAATGGCATAACCTTATCGAATTAGTGTATTGTCATCAGCCTTCGATAGATCTACCAGTTTGGCCATTTATAGAGCATGGGCATTGGTAGCACTCGCCGGGTTATAGTGGGTAGAGCTGCGTCCACTTACCAGCTTTCGGGCGCAGCGAGTCCCACACACCCGCCTGGAGAGACCCACTCCCCAGCGGGATGCCTAAGCGCATTTCCCGGCGTTAAAGAAAAAAAAAAGTAGATAGTATTCTAGTAGAGTTTTCTTGTAATCATAATGGTAAAGGTTGCTAATTTTTATATGTACATAATATAAAAAAGTTCATCGCAATGATCAGGAGAGTTCTCGACTAAAATAGGAAAAAAATGTGGTGTCGTGGGACACCAGGTAGGAACGAAGTTCCTTCGGCTAAAAAGAAAGGTATTTATTATACACTACTCGCTTGTGTACGCGACTGTCGCGCCTGCGCACGTCTCATTTAACGCTTTTATTCCACGCACTTTTTCTTACGGTTTTAATATCACATTTTTTTCAGTTCGGTCGCGCAGCAAAATCCCTATCCCCTCCAAGCCTGCCATAAGGAGCTTCGTTCCAATAAAGCATTTTAATTGTAACGAAGCTTAGAATTTGACTAAACAATGTTACCAGTTCGTAAGGTAATCTGCTGGGGCATTTAATTTAGCTCGGTAAGAGTGAGACAGGCTTGAAGTTTAATGTAGATCTCCGGGGCTTGTTGATTGCCAACTTTATTTCGTTATAGTTCCGTCTTCCTTAGCCGTCTCGCTCAAATCGGAGTTAACTTACTTTTGTAATTACACTTAGATTGTTTAGATCGACACTTTTAAGTTATGTTTTAAGTATTTAAGCATATTTTGATAAGTGTTCAATTTATAATTTCATCATTATCATATAATAGCCTGAGTTCTTGAGTGGCACTCTCGTTAAAATTAAGTGTCAGTTGATTTCCAAATTAATAGCACAACAATATCCGTGCTGTGGCCGACGCTGCCTTTTATAGAGCACAAAATATTTGTCTAGTTATAACAAATACTCAGCAGTGTATCAGATCTAAGAATCAAAATAATGAATCGATACTTAGAATATTCTTTAGTGCGACACTTTGATGTGACGTAAAGTATAATATTATAGTGCCACTACATTGAAATCTTCGTCTTCTGAAAATTATATATAGTAGATGTTTCTCAACAAGCGTCTGTTTTAACGAAGACCGTGAAAGCAAATTTTTATGGCGAGATAAATAAATATTCCAGCCATTTTGTTGGTTTATCCTAGTCGGAAGCAAGACGTGATTTTTTTTTCATTTTTATTCAAATTCGTTCATGCTTTTATAGGAAGAACTCACTTGGAAGTAAAGATTTTTACATATTATGGTATTATTACATTTTAATTTAAGGTGGTTATTTTTACTAAAGCGTTATTTAAGCCGGGATATTACTCGTTTGTATTTTTATTACACGAAATTCCATATTTCGACATCACCTCCGAATGCCGATTATACCTAAGATATAAAATTCCTTAGGCTCACAACGCACGAGCGCTTTTTTACAGAGCGTTTGAATGAGACAAATGGATACCCAAGTACCCAAGCGCGGCGTTTTTATTGGATTGTCAACGTTGAGCTTAGCATGAGGAGCTCCCAACTCGCGCCAACGCGGCAACGTCGAAATTTAACGCGACGCTTATTAAACGCTCATTCTAACGGGGCCTAAGGGTTTAAAAGTGTTTTAATAGTTTATTTTTTTTATGCGAAATCCGAATATCATATTTATAAGATTACTATCTGTACCCTGCCACGCTTTGCTATGGTCGATGATGATGGTCATGAATACGTGACTGATGCAAAAAATAGCTAAAAACAATCCTTGATGCAAATTGTATATCATACTAAAATTTCAGCTCAATCGGTGCAGATCTTTTGAGTTTTTGAAGCGTACACAAACCAACATAGCATTTTTATATAGATGTATTAGTAAAGTGGAGATACTTGCCACAATTTATATCATGTCCTCGATAAAAACATTTAATAATTGCTTGTCATTTCATAAGTTGCCGTCAATAACACGGCTGACTTCATATTAATGAACCGACCATCGATTTTAGTGTCGGGAAATAATCGATGCAGTGAAGATTGACAAAGACATAATTTGTAATACTTATTTGATAAGAACCCTTAGAAATAAGTTAGGTCAAGTTGAATGCAAGTGACAGGGTAGCCGTTTTGATATTAAGGGACATGTTTATGACGAAAAAAGAGAAAACGACAGTGGAGTTATAAAAAGGAAGAACCGCCCTCCACATGTCATGTGGCTCTTTACACTGTAAGATTGATATACTTATACGAAATTGTTGAAAATAAATCTGCCCCTCTAGACAAGTGGCAAACGCTCCGAAACTCAGTTGCGATAAACGCAAAAATATAACGCCATAGGGTTGTCGCAAAATCTTTAACGAACGTTTATACAGACACATACTTAAAGTATATGGTTTTGTTTGTTAGAGCGTCTAAAACTTATGTACTTCGTCCTCCCTAGACATGTGGCATAAACGCTAAACGAATATAATAGAAAAGAATACTTATTGTATGGGAATGACACTAGCTTACGACATTAAAAAAAAATCAAGAAATGTTATAATAACAATATTCCTTTTAACGAGGTACAGAAGTTGTTAAATGTTTTTACAAACATAACTTTGTGTCTTAACAAACGTTCTCCCAAAATTTTACAGCAACTCTATGGAGGCGAAAGACGCAACTGCATAGATTCGGAACGTTTGCCACTTGTCTAGAGGGGCTGGTTATAAGCCGAATCTAAGAATAGAAACTAGAAGAAAGTATTCTCTGTGGGGATGCACGGATTTCTTGTATCTCGTGAAGTATCTTTGCTCTATTACAGATAGAAGGGTAAGGAAGGGTGTAATTACTGACATCGACACTTAACATGTTATGCCTCAAGGTAGGCAATATATAAATGAGTTCCTTTTTTTCTTTAATGCCGGGAAATACGCTTAGGCATCTTGCGGGGGAGTGGGTCTTTACAGACGGCTCTGTGGGACTTGGTGCGCCTGAAAGATGGTAAGTGGACGCAGCTCTACCCACTAAAATCCGACGAGTGCCACCAATGCCGCCTTTGGTGAGGTGCCCCGGATCTGCTAGCAACAGGGCACCTCGACGTTTAGTCAGTCCCTGAGGGGATCAACGCCACTTCCACAGAAAGGTTGCCCACACCACAGAATTACCCCTCAACATCAGGACAGTACAATAAGGCGAGGTTCCCGTTCTCGCCACTTGCCCCCTGCTCTTTTATTCCCTCTTCTGGTAAAAGGGGTACTAAGAGCCCCCTCGGCTCAATTCACTTCGCCTAAGGTGCTGGGTTCACCCTTGGCTACTGAGCCCCACCGCCACGACAAGGTTATTTCCAGGTATACTAGTTTATGTTCCAGGTAAACTAGGATGGCATAATTTCCAGTTAGCCTATCCGGACTGTCCCGTTGCTTGATGTGAGTGTCCAGTGTCCAATTGTTGAGAATAGGGAAAAAGAGGGTAACGCATACGCGTTGCATATTATTGCATATTACGTTTATGCATATGCATGTTTGTCTATTGTCTATGGGCATCCGTACTACGTATCGACATAAAAATATATTTTAGCCAATTTAATAAATTGAAAAACGATAAAAGCGAAGGAGAAAGTAAGGAACGCCCTGGGAATTTTACCTGATCCTTGCTTAAGGCTACTTAAAAATCTCTCCGAAGGAAATACACGGAGCACAATGAAAATGTTTACAATCTGATAAGCCCGAATCAATATTCATAATATTCTTATTATTAATATTGTTTATTATATTGAATTAATAACTAATTAATAAAAGTGTTTATTATTATTATCGTGTTCAGCTCGGTTCCCTTCCATGGAACAGAAGCCCTTTGTTACATCAAGGAGAGGTTATTATTATAATTTCATTCAAGAGAGGTTCAAGCATACATACAAAGGAAGCGAATTTGTTTTATACTAATAATTAATTAATATTTATTATAATTATAATTCAGACTAACACACCGATCACAGTAATATCAATTCATCTTAGATTTCCATCCAGTGGTTATCGTTTAATGGAATACGTTAAGTTATCAATTAGGGTCGCTCATCGTTTTCAACAAAGATTTATAAATAATGATAGAATGAGCATGCCGAACACGCGAGTGACGCCACCAAAGCGAATACAAATTCGAAAGCGCACCCAAGTGCTTGACATAGCGTCATAGTCTAACCGTCTGTTAGAATATATTAGCTTTTTAATTTGTATTCGCTTTGGTGGCGTCACTCGCGTGTTTAGCATGCTCCATCTGTCTTTATTTATAAATCAGTGGTTTTCAAAACCTGTTCAAATACCATTCACTGCAATAGCATAAAAATTGTCAGTTCAAAACTGAAGGCATAAAATGTCTAACCAATTAATCATGCAAAGAGATCTTTTCATTTATCGTTCGAAGGACCATTTCGTGGCGTGTTCCTCGCACGTGCATTTTTCACAATAGTTCTTTGTCCTTTTCTGAAAGGAGTTTTAATTACGCTTCACGTTCCCCGGATACTTTAAGGCGAAATATGGATGTATGCATATTGGAAATGAGCTTTCTATCTTTGAATCCACTTTCGGAATGGAATTCTTGGTGATGAAACTAAATGAGAGATAGTTGATTAGCTATCTCTTGAGTCGGATTATAAGCAGCCTTTTTTCGCCAATGGCTGAAGGCCTCCTTCAATAAACACCAACACGTACATAACATCCACCTATTATATATTTAGGTTTTAATTTTTATGCATATAAAAATTAAGTAAGTGTAAATTGGCGTAAGTGCATACTTACGCCCGGTTTTCGAAAGGCTGCATGCAAAAATTAACAAATCAACTCTCAAATCTCTTGTTAAGTGTCAAGTGAGTTGCTAGAGGCATGGTTAAATTATTTAATGCAATCAGCCTGTAAGTTGATATAACCACTTCAAAGAAAAGCTGTCAAATTTGACTCTAGAATCGTATGTGAGCCGCCATTAACTGCCATGTTAGCCGACATACACTTTGACCAACGTTTTAGAGACCGGGCGTATAAGTTGTTTTTCACTTGTTTCATTATGTCACATGTTCATGAGAAAGTTATAAAGAAACCTTGCTTGACAAGATAATAAGGGCCTGTTTCACAATCTCCAGTTAAGTGCCCAATAGGCTATCGTCAACATATTTGACAGATAGAGTATGGAGTATCTGTCAAATATCTGTCAAATATGTTGCCAATAGCCCATTGGGAACTTAACTGGAGATTGTGAAACAGGCCCTAAGTAAGTCATATTTGTCAATTATGTCACACAAAAGTACGAAGCGAGCGCTTAATAAGCGCCGCGTTAACAACAGACGTTGGTGCGAGTTGCGAGTTCGGTATATTAAATTCAATCTAACGTCCTATGCTCAACGTCGAAAATCCACCAGCACTTGATAAAAATGCGCCGCACTTTAAAAACTGTCGTGTGAACAAATACATGCGTATTCATTCTCATTCAAACGCTTATTCTACGCTCGTTTAAAAAGCACTAGTGCGAACGGGTTTTAGGTGAATTAAAGTCTAATGTTCTCTTCATCTAATGGTGGGAGGGTTGAGCTGTGCCGCACTGTATGGGTACTACGACCATCTTGCTTGATTAATTCTTGATTGTCTTGGATGCGCTGTGCTAACTAATATTAAAATACTATATAATATGTTTCTTGTCGTAAATATTTTTGAAACACTTCTAGGTTTTAATGTTCACATATATACTTATATCGATTTAAGTATAAGTGAGCAAAAAAAAAAAAATATAACAACAAAACGTAGGTTCAATATTTTGTGGTTAGCCGACGGCTTTCAAGTAATGACTGACAAAATCTGATAATGGATATTGATTTTTAGGCGTACAGGAATATTAAAATATATTTTATAAATGATAAGAGAAAAGAAATCTTGGAATGCTTTTATTTCATCAAATCCATGACAGCCAGATATGTTTAGCTTTAGAGTTTAAGCCCAGATGTTTTATTCTTTATGTTATGCCATAGGAGGTGACCCTTTTTTTCGAATGGACCTATGCTGTTGGCCTTTAAGCTTCATCGGAAGATCTGGTATGGTGACCACCGATGCCCATAAACATCTTCACAAACAAACGTTATGCACATGCGTTGCTTTCTTTATCCAAATCCCCTAAAAGACCACCGGAAACTCACAAGCCACACGAAACACGACCATATTATTATAACTGTCACTGTATGGTGATATTATCTCAGAGAGGCACCACAACACTCATGCCGACAGAATTAGGCTGCAAAGAAGCATATCAATAAAAAAAGTTAGGCACGGGTCTCAACCTTAAAATCAGGCGATTATGGTGATGGGCTATAGTTCATCGATGCGTTGGCCTAAAGCGGGTTGGTGAGCTTCACATACCTTCAAAGACTTCAATCAATCTTAACAGGCATGCAGGTTTCCTCACGATATTTTCCTTCACCGGTGAGCGAACGATGGTCTAGTGCTTTCTTGCCACGATAGAGCATTATAAGGGTATAGAAGTACATATAATAAAAATGAGACATTTTATGTGATTGTGTCTTAAATCAAATCTAAGTATAAGTGATTTTGAGTAAAAGAATAGAAAGATTACGTCCGTAAATGCATACTTAATTATAAGATTATTTAATTAAGAGGAGAATAAAGCAAATTGAATGAATTATGGGAAAGCACTTCTTGTTTCTTTATTATATACTGTGATTTCTGTGGAATATTGCGCTAATTAAATAAAAATCAAAGATGGCGGTATTAAAAATTGAACCGAGTAAAATACGAAACGAAAAATACGAACTCATTCAGGAAACGTGAAAACTTTCAAAGTAGACTTTACTTTGAAGTCGTATTGATTTCATTTCATAGCTACGAGTTTTCTATGTGGATATTACTTTTCATTTTGCGAAAAATTTGTTCAGATTTTTGTAAGATAATATGGGAGTATGATTTTACATAAAATATTGATATGCGATAATGGCTATTGTAAGCGTTTCCCATACGTATCAAAAAAAAAAAAAATAAAAAGATGTGGATGATGTGGAAATCGGATTTTAGTAAACATTTCTAGTCTTGTTATATTCTTATTATTGTAATATGTAA
This sequence comes from Lycaena phlaeas, assembly GCA_905333005.2. Taxonomy (NCBI): domain Eukaryota; kingdom Metazoa; phylum Arthropoda; class Insecta; order Lepidoptera; family Lycaenidae; genus Lycaena; species Lycaena phlaeas. Next base: position 4,318,810 of record HG995170.1, on the reverse strand, counting down.
GTGGATGTTAAAAAATAAAAATAAAATACTAATATTGGTGTGTGTGATTTAAATTTTATTTTCTTTAAATCTAAATTTCACGCACGTAAGTTTGTCGACAAGAGCTAGTATTAATGAAGTTGATTAGGAGTTGTTGATTGAGGCTTTCATACCTTATAGATAATTCTATAACTTCAGTAAAACTTTCTTGGCGTGTTAGAAAGTAATTTTCATTGTGGAACATGACGTGTAAAACATGGCTTAAGAATGTGTTTGATATATTTTGGTTCTTATTAAACGCGGCACACGAAAAAGCTACGCACGTTTCTCAAGCTTTGATTTGCAAGAAAATATACCTTTATCCCTGAAGGCTTAAAATATGTATAAATAAACAAGGAATCGAAACAATTGGTCAAAAATAAGTTACGATAAAAAAATTACAGTCCTGAGATTTAAATGATCTGGATGCGGGCGGCGCGCGACTGGTCTTTGTGGAGATCCTTGGGGGAGGCCTACGTCTAGCATGGACATGTTTTGGCTGAAAGTAAGAGATTTAAAGATGGTGAGCACAGATTTATAAATAAAGACAGGTGGAGTATGCCGAACACCCGAGTGACGCTTCAAAGCGAATACAAATTCAAAAGCGCTCTCAAGTCTCAAGTGCTTGATATAGCGTCGTACACTAAACGTCTATTAGATTGTGTTCGCTTTTGAATTTGTATTCGTTTTGGTGGCGTCATTCGCGTGTGCGGCATGCTCCATCCATGTTTATTTATAAATCTGTGATAGTGAGGTTTTCACAGTCTTTTTCGGATCGTGTACTAGTTCTAATTATTATTATGCGGATTATAATGTAAATCTTATCGCATATTTGATTCCCTTTGTCACATGAGATATGAAACACTAACATCAAGCAACACCGGTAATCACATAACAGTATTCTATAAATAATTAAAATCATAATTACATTCTTTACGCAGGCTCTTGTACTATAAAGATTAGTCTAAGAGACATGTTAACCTACTTGTCAACAACAAAAAATATTTGTAAAATAAATTTCCCTCGCGACTAGCAGTGAATTGAATTAGCTCCCGTGTAAAATATATTTTACAGTGACACTCACCAAATAAACTTCGCTCGAAATTACTTGTACGGAGAGCTTTTAAATATGAAATAAAATTTTAAAAAGTTTCAGCGAGCGTATCGGTTCACTGAACCGTTATTAATATAAACATTTTTGATACTTTATTATAAATAAATTATTATATATTAGGATTTTTGATGCTTGTTCATCATAATATGAAAGTCAATAATATTATAATGAAACAAACTTTACGGATTTTATTACGGTTTATTGAGTTTTTTATATCTCTAGACTCCAACGTTTCGGATACTTTAGAGCAACAATGGTCACGGGTCATGCTCTTCCCGTGATAATAGAACTAAACTAAATACTTTTGATAATAGAACTAAACTATCTGTCTATAGTTATATCCAGCTAGCTATGGACCTTGTTTTAATTAGGCGAACTTATCCCTTTTGGTGAGAGTCTGTACCAGACGGCTCACAGGGAGACAGTATTATGGCAATCCTCCCTTCGAGTAGTAGTCATACCTTTGCCTTTATCCTATCGTTTGAGGTGTTCCTGTTGTGTCCTGCTTAAGGTGTTTAGTCTGGATAGTGCACACCCAAGTGCGAGCCGCGAATGGTTGAAGGAGCACACCTGAGAAACCTACATATATATGCAAATTGCACCCCCGTTTTTTAATAACGCAGTGGAAATCCTTTTCGGACCTTACCAGGGCCTGGGTAGGCGCGCTGGCGTGTGTGGGGACTCGCATTGGGTGAACTACCCCACTAAAACCGCTGCGTGAGCCTTCAGCCGCTATTTGAGGGACCCGGATCGCAGGCAACGGGAAACCCTCAGCGACAGAGCGACAGACTAGTCCCGGCAAGACCAGATTCTCCACAATAGGGAGACTGCCCGGCTACCACTTGGCAGTCCCCACGACGTCGTGTCTTTAGCGGGGCCCGGGTTCCCATCGCGAGCCCGACACGAACACAGGAGTGTTACTGGAAACGCATTAAGTAGCGCCTCCGGCGCACTCCTGTTCGTCGCGGGGGGAGGCCACAACGGCGGCCTTCTCTCTCACCCGTTCGTCGGCCTCCTTCTGGGACATTATTGTCTCGCAGAAAGAGGCCATTGCCAACCAGGACTCGTCAAAGCCGAGCATCGCGGTGATGACGCTTGACAAAGACAAGTCCCCTCTGATGACTAACGTCAAACCATGACGCAAAATTGCATACCCCTAAGCTCATTATCATTGTAAGGTATATTAGGTATATTATAGGCCTCATTCGATTGACGTCAACGGCCAAACCCTTGCCTCTCGCGTCTAACACAGACTGGACATGAAAATCGTCTTAAGGCCTGATTGAATAATAAAATGAAAATTATAATGCAAGTACTTAATTCTATACTTCGCAAGAATCGCAACCAAAAAATTAAATAAACTTTGTATTATAAAATTTGTTGTACAATATCTAATTAAAGTTTATTATGAAACACGAGTAAAGCCAAAATTCAATATAGGGTACATTAGACCCCACATACCACCTGATAATTAATAGAGCAATGCTGCGGTTACCTTATTAAAGCCTCTTTCACAACTTTGATGTAGTTGATATTGAATTTGAAAATGGTTAACATTTTGAACACAACATTAACTAGGTAAATTAGAAATTAGCAATAAAAAAACGTATTATGCTGTATTTATTAAGTTTTCAGTGCGCTTGCCTAGGCGGTTGAAAATTAATTTTATTGCTGATAAAAAAATATAAAGTTATTTTTTTATATATATGCGAATTTCAGTCGTTATAATGAAACAACTTTAAGTATCCGAAGCATTGGGCTTGTAAAAGAACTTAATAAACCATGATACAATCCGTGAAAGTTATTTCATTATAATTATTTAGTTATTTTATTCATTACAAAATTATAATAATTATATAAATTATTATGAATTTACTTCTCTAATTTATATTATATCACCTAGTAGTGCTAGAGGACTACATAATTAAGAAACATAAAATTTATCTAAGTTTCTATGTTAATTATACAAAAAAGCGCTTTATGCATTATATCGACAAAGCTTCCATATACAAATCAGATAATTAATAAGCTAACTAAATAAAAGTATAGATTCTATACCGCAACAAATGCATATCAACCAAACGATTTAACCAAACTAATTCAACCTTTAAAAATGTGTGTAAAAAGCTGAAAGTTTCTTAAAAATTCTGTGACCTTTATTTTATAATCATAAACAGCGTTATAATAAACAAGCATAAAACGGGCTTAAAACATTACCTTGTCGTGAACGGAAAAAATTCAATTATTATAAATGCTTTTATTACGTTGTACCTAAATTAGAAAGAAACCTCGACGAGATAATTTACTCAAAATACTTCCCACTCCACGGTTACTATGGCGGGCGACCTGTTGAGTTCCCCCACCTCCCCTTCCTCCCGAATCGATCCGATTTCTATTTACTTCAAACGGAGGCTTATCGAACTTATCCGTAGACAATCAAACTCGCAAAATGAACTCGTCGGTGAATTGCAAGTCCCGAATTTAATTTAATGTATTAAATGTATCTCGCGTCGATTTTGGCGCGAACACCGCCATCTTCAATCGTTTAAGTGTTAAATGGAATTCGATATTCGAATTTAATTTTAAGCGGCCATTATTTTATATGGAGTATAATTTATTAAATCTTTTACCATGATATCATTATTTTACTGAGCTTATCATAAAGTAACTATGATATTTATTTATAATCGTTTAACTATATTTATAGTCTATTATTATTTTGTTTAAAAATCATTAAAAATAGAAGTAAACAGCAACGTAAAATTTTCTCCAAAGTTATTTTATAATCGTACGCGCGTTGGGCTAGGCGTTCATATTCCACGAAGAATACTTCTTCGCACGAATTAGAAATAATCTTACGATTATCTCTATTATCCATGTTAAATATAATATACTAGGCAAAATATATTGGAGGCGAATTCACATAACCTTAAAAATCAACCTTACGCCTTCATTTTGGATTTCCCGCCCTAGTAAATTGCCACCTACGCCCTAAGAAAGTGCTCTACTAAATCTTATGAATTGAAAATAATTTCACATTCCAAATTTTATTAGTCGTTTATGTCGGGAAATGGGAAATATTACAGCAGTTCGTTTTATTGAGATGTTAAATTGTATACCGTAAATAATTTGACATGAAACTGTTTTAACCGTTTCGCGAATTCCATTGAAATGGGAATCGAAATGATATTAAAAAGCTCATTATGTGTTCGATTCTGTTTTATTCATATTACATTATAATCCAGTCTTGTTATTGCAAAATTATTTTTATTTTTAGTCTACATTCTAATGATACATATTCTTTTAAATGTCTAGATAGATTTCTACTCCATTGTACATTGTAGATTACATACTATCAATTTCATGTGCTTAGTAGAAGATTTATAACGTCATCCTTTGTCGTATGATGTACCGTGAGTCTGTTCTTGGTGCATAGTTCATTGCGGATTTAATATTTAATAGCAATAAAATTCGTAGGACAAAAATCCAAGCCACATATATACTTTAGGTAAATGCAATAATCGTAAAGAAAAATTACTTATGTTCTTTTAGCTTCTTTGAGTTCTAACAAAAACACTCAATTGAATTCAACTGACTACCAATTTACTATATTTGTCTTAACAATCATCACTTCTGCTATTAATTTCTTATATTCTAGTAATGTGTACACAATAAAGAATATTCATTCATTCACTTAGTCGAATTTAACAAAGATTACAAACGTAGCATTTTCCGTTTAATACAAATATAATAGTTAAATAAACGTTCTTCCAATCAAGATCAATCATTTTTTAATTCTATAAAAACTATATAAAGTAACTTTTTTCTCAGTTCAACCGAAAAGTCCCCTTTGATTTTTTATGAAGTTTCACTTAGAAACGCTTATTTAGCTTAGCATCTATGGATGTCAACTAAGTAAACATTTTTAAGAACCATCACAGTATTAATTAAGATTTAATCTCGTTTACACTTAATCCGTCGGGATACTTCAGCGTAATTTTGTTAACATCTAAGTTCTTTATAATTAACGTCATGATATTGTTGAGGCCACGAGCGGTTCTTTGAAAAACGGTTTCACTTGACGTAAACAATTATTGTGAAGTTTGTAGGGTTTTGTGGGCTTTATGTATTTGGGAGGTTTATGAATAGAATACAATTCTGTGTACTGGTCTGAATTTCATTGAAATTGGGCACGCTGGGCCAATTTCAAGCTGGGCTGCTCGGGGCCCCGCAATCCATGGGGCACCAATATTTCTGTTAAAATATGACCGAGAGACAATTTTAGGAAGTTAAGTGAAGTAAGAAACAATGATTGCTAATTAGATTACTCTTTCTGGGCTAGCATTAAAGACCACAGATGTATAAATTGTTATTTATGTCGGAGCTTCATTATCCTAGTGCCCAGGGCCCCCATAGATTGAAGGGGCCTAGTCCGTGTATCATATTAGATTTTATTGTATTCTTGGTATTGTCTGTGAGTGACGAGAGAAATTGGTCAGTGACTTTTCGGTGATTTTCAGTGATTTAACGAACCAGTGATTTGTGTGCATGTCCGATGGCTCAATAATTCATCAATGGTCATAAGCTAAATCAGAGCGCAAAACCGGCACGAATTTGGCGGAATTTACTTTAATACAAAATAATTTCACATTTCACTATGGTTATTTATCTATCTTTAGGTTTGTAAGAAAATGTGTCAAAATTTCAAGATATATAAGAAAATATTAAGATAGATAGGATATTGAAAGCCGCTGAAAGTCAGTAGCATTTTGGTTTATCTGGCAACGTTGTTGTTTCAGCAAAGTATAGTAAAGTTAAGACAGACAGACCGAACAACATAAGGGTTCCGTTTTTTGCCATTCGGTCACGAAACGCTAAAAATTAATGCTGTTTCATTTTTGAACCAAGTTCTCACGAGCCACGGGGAACTAGATTAAGATTCAAAAAACCTCTACCCTACTTAAGTTATATTCCAAGGAGATTTATTATTTTTGATAAAAATCTCCTTTAAGAAGTTTATTCGGTACATTGAAAATTTTCTTAACCGTCACAGTTGTCGAGTGGCATAATTAGGTGAACGCTAATCTCATTTCATGGCGGGGAAAATATTTTCGCGGGAACGAAATATTGCTGACTAAGATAATGTAGATATACTTTGGAAAAATGGATAATAAGATTTAATTTGAAGCATATTTTGGTATCATCATCATCAGACTTTATGCATCCACTGCTGAACATATCCCTTATTCAATGAAGCTAAATCACCAGCAATTTTGCACATAATATTATCGAGTAACATACCAATTATATTTTAAAATAAAGAGTAAAATAACTAAATAGATTTATGTATATTTTTTTCATCTCTCAGATATCTCTCTCTCATCCTGTATCTCTCATCTATATATCATATCTCTCACCTGTATATTTTAAGGCTTATGAATTTAACTTAGACAACCTAGGCTGTCTAGGATTTGTAATGGATACTGGTACACGTGCCACCTGATGGTAAGTGGTTAGCGTCGCCCATGAATATTCATGAGTTCATCTGAACCTACCCCAGGCAACTGGGCGGTGTGTTGCCTGACCTGAGACAAAATATGTTAAGTCTCTCTGCCAGTACAGTGCCTGTACTGACCTTCTTTCCGAAACAGTAAAGCGGGTGAAACGAGCAAGAAAGGTAGTTGCACCCAAGCGCAACCCTCCCACCAGTATATTTGTGCTATAATTTATATTGAACTATCGGTTGCTTGCGGCAATTTTGAGTGGTCATAACGTGAAAGCGTAACAAACATACCTACATTCACATTTATAATATTACCAAGGATTAAGGATAGCAATCAAAACCATCATAACTACTAGCGAAACCACGGTCAACAGTTACTAACTATAAGCTTACAAGGCGTTTGAATTAATTTCATATGTATGTTAACTCTTAACACTTGACTGTAAGGGATTTAGTGAGGGCTTGAATCTGTTTGTATCCTAACAGTTGAGTAAGTAAGTAAGTTAAGTAACTTAACAGGGACTCTTTGTAAGAGACTTTGAGGCTGTTTTAAGTATACAGAAGTATATATATATACTAGCTTCTTGTAACTCAAGTAACAAATACATGGATAATTATTTGCTACCTTGAGAATGTGAGACTATTTACTTATTGATCTAAAATGGTCTGGATTGTTCAGGAAACTTCGGGAATGTTTTAGAAATCTTTAATATGTACATACCAATGTTCTGATCGATCGAGAATGTTCTATAATCTACGCTTGGATTCTGATCGAATGAGGATGTTCTAGAAAATTATAGAATAATCTAGAATAACTGTGAGCAAACCAAAAAGCTAAAATATGCTTAGGGTTTTAGTAACTTTTTAAACATCCCATAAAATTCTAATATTAACAAATAGTTGTACTATTAAAAATGACCCAGCAAAGTGGGTATTTATAGCTAGCTATATATATGGATATATAATGTTATAACTGCCATAGTGGTTAGGATAGAAACAAGGTTGAATCCTCTTTAAGAGATGTTTCAATTATAGGTGTAAACGTTTTTATTCACGTATTTTTACACGCTATTTATTTAGCCTCACCTGTTTGCAGCCGACTCCTTTGGACGCGATTTTGACCTACTTTAAACTGCCAGACTTCGTTCAAACTTTGTGGATCTATCGAAGACCGATGACAATACACTTTCGATTAGATTATTCCATAATTAAATTCACAAAAGCAAAATGGTGTTTTTTTAGTTATTTGAACTATTAATTAATAGTGTTAGACAGTCATTCTATTAGTAACGTCCCAGGCTCCGATGTTGTCAGAGGTAATATCATGCTTAATTTTGATAATGAACATAGAAGTCTGGATCCAACCAATAACACTAAGGAGCTTAAGGGCCTTTGTACTCTCGGTTTGATTGTTTGAATACAAAGCAATAGCTTTACTGAAGATTATCAAGATTTGAATATTCAAAGCACAAAGGTTAATACCCTCGTGTGTCCCAATTTTGCGGGCTAGACGGTGATTGTCATTAGATTAATGATATAGTTCAATTTGATGACGTCACGGTGGATTCTCTTAGCTATGGTACCAGAGATCTTCTCTTAGTAAGATATCAATCAAGTCACGTCAAACCTCTCTTCATGGTAAAAGCTTTTAGGAATTTGTGCACAATATGTAATAGTGTAGATAGAAATCATCATCATCATCATCACCATCTCCTATTCCACTGCCCAGCATAAGTCTCAATAAACGCCCATCCCCATTCACTCGCATCCCACACGGATTACACAAGACAGAAATGGATACAACAATTTATTTGAAAACAAAAAATAGTTTTTTTTTCTAAATATATGAGATCTATTTCACTCTTGGTAGGATTAAAACCGGGGCAGTCCTTACGAGGAGTGTTCGGGCCTTTGGAGGTTAAACTATTGCTGGAGTGATCCAGTTGCCTGCTTGTAAAGCGACCGAAGGCGCTCGAAGTCGTTCCTGAGTCAAAAAAAAAAAAAGAAATTTGAAAAAAATATATATAAGAAAACAAAATAAAGCTAAATAGGCAAACAGTATAATATTCTTCACTACTGAGCTTCTGTATACGCTATATTTATGAGTCAAATATTTGTAAGATGAGTTTGTTTGAGTTTTATTCAATTATTTTTAGTCCAATCGCAGGATAGTCGCCAATGTCAAAAACATCCAACGTTTGGTTTCCCAGAACACTCGGAACCAATCGGTAGCTAGATGATGACGAAACGACATAAAGCGACGACACGTTGTCTGCTGCTGCTACGTATCGGTACTTGTACTTAAATGACTCAGTACATAATATGATATTTTTCACACGAATTATTTATACTTATTAGGTACACGAAGTGTTCGGACATTGATTGACAGCTGATGATGATGATGATGAGAATGAACCTGTGACCTGGTTAATGACCCCACCTTACCACTCAACCCTCGCATATATAATTCATTTGAAAATTTAAAAGTTAACACTGTCAAATTGGTGTCCTTTATGCTTTTTCACGCCCGTACGGAGGGGATAATTTGTCAACCGTTCTGAATATATTTTTCAAACCTATTTTGGTTCACTTGAGTGTACAATTTTTGGATTATTCGAGAAGGTATTGTGAACTAGGTCCGGTCAGCGTTTCCATGGACATATTCAATACACAAAGGCGATGTTCTATTATACTAGATATTATGTTTACATAATGATTAGAATGTAGCACACGGTCGTAAATATGTTATACACAAAATAAAAACGAATTATCAGTATTTATTTTGTGGTTTATAACCTTTTGAAAGTTGGAAATTTCAGGGCAAGTTTTTAATTTAGTTGACGACCTCTGTGGCGCAATGGTTAACGCGTTGGCGCTTATGCCCGAAGGTAGCGGGCTCAAATCTCGCCAGAGAACAAAAAAGTTTCTTTGTTCCTTGGTCATGGATGTGTATTAAATATATATGTATAATAAAACAAAAAATCTTAAATATTATGTATTAATATAAAAAAGTATTAAATATTTGTATTTCCGTTGTCTGGTACCCGTAACACAAGTTCTTCTGAAACTTACCATGGGACTAGATTGACGTGGTGTGAAAGCGTCCATAGATATTATTATTATTTATATTGTAAAGTTAAACGGTTAGACGAGCGACCTGAGCATTACTGGTTAGCGTCGCCCATAATTAACAAGTCCATATAGACCTATCCAAGGTATTCTTTTCTAGATTGCTTTTTCTAACACGTTAAATACTGTAACATACGAGTACCTAATATGAGCGATGATGATCCAGTGGGTATGGGGTCAGCCTCTTGAGCGAGAGAGTCCGGGTTCGATCCTGACCTAGGGAGGCAGGATCAACCTGTAGTGCCTTCAAATGGGTTATTCAAAATTTCTAAGTGCAACCTAAACACGAGACCATCGGTGACGGAAAATATCGTTAGGAATCTTGCATGCCTTATATATTAAAAGTATTTGAAGGTGTGTGAAGCTCACCAAACCGCATTGAACCAGCACTTTTCTACTGGTCTCCTCTTCGCCTGATTTTGAGGACAAGACCCGTCCCCAGCAGTGGATCATGTATGGGCTGCTACTTCTATTTATTTACATACAAACGTAAATTTTCGCCTCTTTACCACTTTAAGAAATATTAGTACTTTTAGGGCCTGCTTCACAATCTCCAGATAAGTTCCCAATAGGCTATCGGCAACATATTTGACAGATACTCCATACTCTATCTGTCAAATATGTTGCCGATAGCCGATTGGGAACTTAACTGGAGATTGTAAAACGAAGTCTGTCGGGGCAGCTAGTATTAATATAAATACATCGAATCTTGAACATTGTCAGTTCTGTTAAACTTGTGTCGTGTACCGACTTCGTAACTAGTAAGCATTTGTAAGCCCTCAGGATCGAGTTTAGTGCGAACAACTTCCTCCACGTAACATGAAGATTCTTGCAATTTCAATAAAAGCGGTGAAGTCATACATGGACCCCTGGATAAGCTTTATATACTACTAGCTGCGCCGACAGACTTCATTCTGCCAAAATTAAAATTGCATTTTAAAAATAGGGGTTGATCGTAGAGAGGTGAAAATCTAGAGTTGTATGTATTTTTTAATGTGTGGCATTAATTTATAAAAAAATAAAAACAAAAATTTCGTCCAAAACTTTAAAAATTTTTTTTAGGGGGAACAACCCTTATTACTTAGGGGTATGAAAAATAGAGGTTGGCCGATTCTCAGACCTACTCAATATGCTCACAAAATTTCACGAGAATCGGTCAAGCCGTTTCAGAGGATTTCAAGTTCGAACACCGTGACACGAGAATTTTATATATTAGATAGTGAGTGATACGTAACTCAAAACCAAACTTAAAGGTCCTTAGTGTATAAATAAAGCAGCATATTTATTTTTGAAAGTTTAAAGAAACTGTATCCTTTCCATGCAAGAGTCTATCGCCCGGATTCTGAAACGTTGGCCAATGTGTTTGTCAACTAACATGGTGCTAATATATGATTCTAGAGTCAAATTTGACAACTTTTCAATGTGACTATGTCAACTGACAGGCTGATCAAATTCAGTAATTTAACCATGCTTCTAGCAACTCATTTAACAAGAGATTTGACAGTTGATTTGTTAATTTTTGCGTTAATCAGCCTTTCGGAAACCGGGCGTTGGAGTGTTATTTATTACCATGTTAACTAACTGTTCCTTGTGTGAAGTGGCAAATGGTGGTAAAACATGAGTATATATTTTACCACAATTCAGGGAGCCTCTCAGAAAATGGCAACACATAATTTTACCTGCAGTCACCCGTGTAATGAAGGCTATTCACCGGGAAATAGTTATATATTACAGACAGAACAAAAAGCTAAAAAGGGGTGAAGTTAGGTTCACACATTCAATTAGCTTCTCAGAGCGGGTTTCGCACAAATAAATTATAAGAAAATTCTTTACATGAGTATGCCGGACTTTACAAGAATTAGATTCCTCGTTTAGAATATAATTTATATTATCTTTAAGTCGCTTTTCCTTAGGGTTTACCCAGCCTACGTTCCTAGGTTGATAAATACAAAAAATATGCTTTTAAAAATTATGTATATTATTTTCGGGTTGGCAAATGAAAAAATATTTTTTCAAGGTCAAATCAACAATAAAAAAAATAGAACGCACTTATTATTTAGAATACTGTAGGATTTTTTAAATCATGAATGATGATTTTATTTTAATATAAAAATAAAATAAAATGTTCTAGACTTCTTTCAAAAATGTAGAATGCATTAGGGATGCCAATGACGTTATAAATGAAAAAAAATGTAATAGAATTATGATCATGTACGTATGATTTGAACCACTTATTGATAAATTGATGTAAAGTTGATTTTATAGTTCATGTTATAGATAGTCTGGTTGATTTTTACGCTAAAACTATTAAGCGTGAATATATGATAAATGCGGAAGTGGTAACCCTCAAAGTCAGCTGTTATGGTTTGTTGGCGTACTATAGCAAGAGAGACGATGAATAATAATAACTAGAAATTCATTTTTCAGACTACGATGAATTGATTTATTTGATGACATAATTGTAATTCAAATAAAATAAAATTGATATGATGCTCGTGAACATCTTTATTAATGCATTCACCTCAAAGGTTAGCCCCTTAGGGTAGATCCCTAACCCTCAAGGCCTAAGGGTTTAAAGGGCAGGCATGCGGTATCCATAACTTCGGTTGCAAAAACAGTTTGCTTTTGAAAGGCTTTTTAAAGACGAACCCTTTTCAGCGAAATATTACCGTCAAAAATCAAAAGTTTGGAAAATTTGTATTTTAAAGTGTCAAGTTTTCTAAATATAGTGTAACGATTGAGAGATCCACCTCGTATTCCAAACAAGGACAAAATGGGCTCGTTGTTTGCTAAATGAAAGTGGTAAACCACACGTCCTGTTATAATTTTCTACCATTTGTGCCTATTTCGATCACCATTTTGAACTGAAAAATAAAAATAGATTCATCTTATGTGTTTGATTTCAACAATCAATATAAAAAATTGGTTGTCTGTAAAGTCGGTCTGCGAACGGTAGTTTGACGTGACAAAGTCAAACATCACATGCAGCACGAACCGAACTGAGCCGATCGCTCGAGCCGATCATGCCTTTCTCTCGTTCGTGCCGCGCTATCGCTAGCGGAACGCGACAATGAGCTTAACGATTTACGGGACGATGACGTCATCTTTTTCGTGCATGCAGCCCGTAGTATCGAGTTATTAGTCGTTACGTCAAAAGATCGTGACGAGATACTCAAACATATTACTCTATCAAAACATTTTTTTTTCAAAAGGGTTATGCTTTACGCTTGATGAACTTTAAGCTCAATCGGAAATGGATTTGAGCAGGTAGCTCACCTAAAATTGTCGAGCAAAACAATTAAGCACAAGACACTTGGAATGCGGTTACGACGCCCGAATTCCGCTTTCGTCCCGTGCTTGCCCTAGGTACAACTAGGAACGAATGCTCAGTTCAAGCGATGCCTGACACCTTATTGTTTTGGTTTATATGGTTATTATTTTTAGACAGTAAAATTCATATATTTAATTAAAAATCGGTTGTCTGTAAAGTCGGTTTGTTGATGATAGTTGTACGTAACGACGTCATAAGAATATACTGATGGGCCGATTGTGCCTCTTTGTCGCTCGTGCCGCGCTCTTGCTTGTACTTCCAGCCCTAAATTTCTGTCTTTCTTTCTTTCTTTCTAAATAGAACGCCTCAGAGTGAGGTAACGCCGCATGAGTCATGTTTATTCGAGCGTGCAGCCGGCTCCATTGAATTATAAGACGTTTTAACGTCAAAAAAAAACTTTGTAGGAACTTTATTCTCCTTCTTGCTTCGTGTGCCTCAGTGCTAGGGTCGTGAACTTGGTCTCTATTGTCTCATATGAGAAAGTGATACGAATTCACACGACATTCTCTATCTGATTCTTTCTCGGACGCTGTTAATGGCGTTGTAAACTGTAAAGACCAGAGGGGTGACGTTCTGGTCAGACCAACATATACGGATTTTGTATCAATTGAATACTTTAGGTAAATAATGATTTGTGGAGGAATGTCTGCAACGTGAAAAGGAGTTATGACATGCGAATTCTATTTTAAATACGATAGACATAATAGGAAATAAAAAATAGGTAAGGGCTTTTACACAGCAGTAAGCTGTGTTCGCCTGGGTGTATATTAAATTGTTGAATGTATAACTAAGCTGAACAGCAGTAGGTACTCACGCCTTAGGACCAGCTTTGCTTCATACGAAACCATAGCTGCAAATTATAATATAATAACTATATTTTGCATAATTGTAATTTTCATTAAAATATATCTCGCGGGTCCGATAATTATAAATATACAGTAAAATGTTTATTCTCACTTGCTTTATAAAGCGTGTATTAAATCTCTGGTAAATCTAGGAAGTATAGAAGCTCACATAGCGAGTTTAATTTGAAACCCGAATGGAAACACGTTCCACAAGTGAGCGTGTCGGAGGTTTAAGACAATGAATTTATAATAACGTCGCTTAATTGAATCCCGAACACAACTCTAAGCAGATTACCAACGCATACAATTTCATTGGTTGCCTGTTTTAATTGTAGAAAACAATTCGAAATAATAAATAATGTTTAACATTGAAAACTGTTTAATCATACTCTTATTGCTTGATAAATTGATGTTGAAAATTCCACAGATAGACATTTCAAGTATAATAATTATTATATATGTATATAATTCCAGTGTCACGATGTTTGTCCGGGATGAACTCTGAAACTACTGAACCGATTTTAATGTTTTTTAAATGTGTGCTTTTCTTCAACTTAAAAATAGGATAGTTTATTTCTCGAATTTGAGATTGCAATTTTATTTATTGTGAATTAATTGTTTTTTGACAGGACGAAATCTGTCGGGTCCGTTAATAAGATATAAATTATTCACAGGAACCATTAAACAATAAGAATAATAAGAAGAAAAGTATTTATTTAGTAGGACTATTTTAAAGCCGTATATTCATTTTACGTTTATGGTACCTACACACTAACCTAATCCGCATCGTATGCATCGCATCGTTCTACGCATCGCACTACGATACGTTTCATGCGACGAATACGAAGCCTGTGGGTGAATCAATGGGAAACAGCTAATCCTACTATCCTACTTGTTTTAATAATATTATAAACGTGAGAGTGTGAGTATGGATGTTTGTTACTCTTTCACGTAAAAACTACTGAATGGATTTTGATGAAACTTTACAATTATATAGCTTATACATTAGAATAACACATAAGCTATAATGTATCCCCGTAGTCCAACGGGAATGGAAAATACGCGGGTGAAGCCGCGGGACGCTGCTTGTAAACCATAAAAGTAATTGTAGTAGCCCATAATAGCAGGGTCGAACAAACAATGTTCAATATTTTTGTCACACTTATCGATCCGACGACGACTTTATTATGTTCCCTACAATGTTTACACACCACAAAAATAAGTAACGCTCATATTGTAAAGGTACACTGCATAAAATTGTTTAAAAATATAATATTATAGCTAGAGATAATGAGCGACGATGGTCTAGTGGTGGGTGGACTCGGCCTCTTATGCGAGAGGTTCCGGGTTCGGTCCTGACCCCCCCGTGTGTGCCTTGAAATGGGTTTTTGGAAATTTCTAAGTGCACCCCAAACACGAGACCAACGCTCGCTTACCGCTTAAGGAAAACATCGTGAGGAAACCTGCATGCCTGATTAGATTGAAAGTCTTTGAAGGTATGTGAAGTTCACCAACCCGCACTGGGCCAGCGCATCGGTGAACTATGGACCATTAACCTCCTCGTCTGATTTCGAGGAGGAGACCCGTGCCCAGCTCAGGGGGTATAGAAAACAATTAGAAAAACCATTTCTGTATCGCTCAATACAAGGTATAGTAATAAAAGTAATTAGGTGTTTATTATGTAGCTCCATCGTGTTTACTCTGTAGCCCCGGCGCAATAATGTCGGAGTAACGAAGTGTTTACACTCGTCAATCAAAGTTCGCCACTGGAACTTTGGAAATAAATTCTAATTAGCAACTTGGTAATACTTTACCACATACAAAGTATGTTCTAAAGTAATGGTTTTACTTCATGAACTTGGCAGGTTGGAGGTTTCACAAAAAAAAAAAAGAATCAACTGTCATACCAAAAAGTATGTATTTTATCCATGTACTTCTGAAAGTAGGTCTCCCTCAATGAATGCCAAGACGTTCGAAAATATCGCAGATACATAAACCTTATTAATAGGCTATTAAAATCATATTTGTGAGAGATAGTGCCATGCTGCTTTGCAGCCAAATTGGGGAGGAACCTCTGGCTCATATGAAATCGGCATAAAGTGACAGCTAAACTGTCGCGTGGCATGGGATCTGTCTTGGCGTTTATTGATAGAGGCCTATGTTCATCAGTGAACAGATGATGTAGAAGTCTTAAAAAGTTTGTATATATTTTTTATTATTATCACACGCGTCAATCCGACGTCTGTACAGTGGAAGTTTGGCAATATAAATGTAAATCAAGTACGACAATACCTGCACGTGATATAGCTTGTATATGAAATTACCAACGCACTAGTGTCATCATCATCATCATCATCATCATCTGCAGCCTTTATCTGGGGATAGGTCTCTCTTAATGAAATGCCAGATGACTGATCCCTTGCTACTCGCACCCAACACGGACCGGCCACACGGAGATCGTCTTCCCGCCTGGTTAATTGCCGACCAACCCTTCGCCTAACCTAAACGCGACCTCCACTCTTGAACCTTACTGGCTGGTAGTTAAGTTAAAGAGTTAATTTAATTTGATAGCAACGTCCAACGTCGACACTCATATTAAGCAGGTGCACAACCAGAAATTAGCACTCATTTTCCCACTGGACCAACAGAAACATGCAAACACACACACATTCCGCCGGTGTTAAGAGAGCGAGAGGTACCGCCCCGGTAGAGCTGGCCCAATTCGCCTGCAAAGCATCTGTCTAAATAATTTAATGATTTGATATTGTTTTCATAATGAAACCTTTTAGATAAAAGTCTGTATTGTTTTAGAAATATTACGAAGACTTAACTTTAAGTATTTTTTTCTTTGGCTTTGTTATGCCAGCTTTATTAAATCAAACGACATTTTATTGTACAAATGTAAGAATTGTTGCGGTCTTACAAACAACATTTAAATACACAAGAAGACGGGAGATGCTCTGCGTTTACTTATTTAGAATAGGGAGTAGAAGTTTAAATAGCTTAAATCTGAAGTCGTGACTTTATTGTTTATGTGTGCTTGTTCTGTATATTTTAGATACTTTATACAATATTATAATATTATTAATTATGGTATTTGTTTCCGGACATTTTTTTTTTTCAAATGGAGCTATGATAAAAGCCTTGGTGACCTTAATGCTTCATCAGACGCGATCTATGGATCGAAGTAGATGATAATAATTGTTATAGTAGACGTGATTCGCTCCATGTGATAATCTGTAAAGTACTTCGTATGTGGAATATTTTGTCACTCTCCGTTTTGTATAGGTAGCATTGTTATATTTATGAAATAAATTGATACATATAATATTATATACATAATAGCTGCTCCTACAGACTTCGTTCTATCTAAAGTACTAATATCGCTGTTAAAAACAGTTGAAAAAAAAAACAAA
The DNA here is from genome assembly GCA_905333005.2 of Lycaena phlaeas. Classification (NCBI taxonomy): domain Eukaryota; kingdom Metazoa; phylum Arthropoda; class Insecta; order Lepidoptera; family Lycaenidae; genus Lycaena; species Lycaena phlaeas. The sequence continues at coordinate 4,301,454 of HG995170.1, read as the reverse complement.
CTGTTAAAATAACAAAAAAAATAATAATGAAATAGAAATATTTTTAATAAGTTAAAAACAATATTTAGGGGTCTATCTCCCTATCATTTTGAGGTATGAAAAATAGATATTGGCCAATTCTTAGAGATACCCGATATGCATGTGATGAGTGCACTTCGTTATCATCAAAAGTTTTTTCCTCTCGTCGTTCATTTTTCATTGTGGTTTATAAAATGGACGTCGAGACGTTCGATTTCCTAAATATACTTCATCCTCATCTTTATCAACAACCTCACTGAACATAGGCCTCCCTCAATGAACGCCAAAATGACCGATCCCGTGTACCTATTATAAGTCATATTATATCCCTATTTCTAAATAGTTCTCGATATAGCGGCCGTTTTAAGTCACAACACATGTCCTAGTTTCGTTTATAACAATGTGAGCTTTCTGTCTGAGCGAGGAAATTGTCGCTCGTGCGGTTGGCTTATGAACGACAACTTGGAACTGAGCAAAGCGGTTTTCAAATATATCATAAATATAATATCGATTTTTCGTATGAACTGCTGTGAAAACTTAACGGAGGCATGAGCTAGGATGTAGTATTACTATACATTCTTTGCACATATTCCGCTAAGCTCATTTGCTTGATTTGACCCTTGCCTAAACTAAACGTCTATATAGTATTTGAAATTGTCAATTATTCGTAGTTTACGGAAAGTGGGTGAAAGCACGCATATGCATGCATACAGCATTGCCTTCCTTTCCCACACTGCATATGCGTACACTCGCATGCACCACCACCACACTACCATAAAAGATCACATCCTCAGGATCTCCTCGAGGATTCGAGGCATCCTCAGGATGTAGACCCCGACCAATAGTTTAACTTCATCCGCTAATGACTCGTCGACCGTATTGGATTTGACTAGCCAAACACCTACTCTCCAGAGTAGCGCGCGCGATACTGCGCCCCCTGGGGCACGGAGGGGAGCGCCCCCTTTCGAATTTTACTAGGTGAGCCATCTGCTCACCTACCTACCGATTGAGCTTAAAAAGGCCATCAGGCTTAAAAGTCTAGATCCTTCGAAAAAAAAGGATGTAGACTCTACGATTAGTGATCGCTAAGTTCTTAATTTTTTATTAATGTAAGTAATCAGCCATCAGTAACTTTTACCTAAATTGTCTGTTAGAAGCTATATTTTTACATTAATTTCCCTATCGAGCTAGCTCGCAGCGTTCATATCATATATTAAACAATCCATTCATATAATATAGCTGGCACCTTTTAAAATATAGACGGAATTCTATGGACGCTTTTACACTATGTCAATCTGGTCCCGTGATAAGTTTCCGAAGAACTTGTGTTACGGGTACCAGACAACAGAAAGACGTATTATGTTAATATATATTTAAGATTTTTATTATATAATACACATATTTAATACACATCCATGATCCAGGAATACAGAAAAACTTTTTGTTCCCTGGCGAGATTCGAACGCGCTACCTCCAGGTTTGAGCACCAACGCGCTAACCATTGAGCCACAGAGGTCGTCATGAAAGAAATATAGCATATTTATACAAAGTATACTAAAGCGTAGTGAATAAATATAAATAAGTATTATTTAACAATGATATTACGTTAACCTAGGTTAAAACTTGTGTTACCGGTACTAGGAACGGAAACAAATTTATGTGAAACGTATGTATTACATAGATTTGATTGACCTTGACCTACAGACATAAAGGCGTCTATTATTTTATCATACAAATTATTTATACTCGTAGCGGGAGTCGAACCCGCGATCGCTTCGTAAATCGTCGAGTAACCTGACGACCTGACCAGCAGGTTGTCATACCAAGATTAATATCTTGACATGCACTAGGCTAGCAATTGTGCAGGTACACAGCCACGTCTTATCGGGGTCGTAAAGGCTCTGGAATACTCTATAATTAGTGGACGTGCGGTGACCTTATCATGTGTTTCCATGAAGGTTTTATGTTACGTCAAACTGCAAAAGGTTTTATGATAAAAAATGGCAGTCATATAGGGGTTGCCGATAGAAATGAAATTTATAACTTAAGAATTATGACATGGAATTCCAAAATTAAATTCAAAAAATTTGAAATATCACATTGGTTCGGACGATGACGGAAGTTTCACGCTTTTTGTTTACCCAAAAAGTGGTCATCACACCAAAGAAGGTTTCACTTCAAAAACACTTCCAAGAAAATATAGGAAAAAATAGACAGTCACATTACATTACTAATATTATGTAATACGGAAATATATATACAAACTAAAACCATTACAAGCGCCTTCAGCCGCTTTTAAGGGTCCCACGACACAAACAAGGCCTTTGGTACAGTATTAGTTGTCTAACCTATTTAAATGTCTTAGCGGTGTTCAAAATGGCTATTGAAGCCTGCAATATATCTCATAATATCAATGGACAACACGACGTCAATCTGGTCCATGGTAAGTGTTCGCGACATCGCTCATCGATAGCGGCGACAGCTCGCTGCGTCTACGACTCGCCGGGAGCTTCCCCCGCGCGGACCGCACTTCACTTTCCGTCTAACCGCACTAGGCTCAACATCGCATTTTATACATGTATAATTTCTACATAAAATACAGTCCACTCTTTAAATTGCCTTCGTTCTTTTATTTACACAAACAGTAAGTTCTAGAAGAACTTGTGATACGAATATCATATATTTACAACGGGATCTTAGTACGCAAAATAAGTAACTTTTCTGGTTGTTTTTTACACCTTGTGTCCGAAAAACCCAAATATCTTCTGGAACCCTATTTTTTTTCAGAATAAAATTTAGCCTATGTTACTAGTGAATAATGTAGCTTTCGAATGGTGAAAGAATTTTTGAAATCGGTACAGTACTTTTTGAGCCTATTAATTACAACCAAACAAACAAACAATCAAAGTTTTCCTCTTTATAATATAAGTGTAGAAGTGTAGATACATATATTTATTACACATCCAAGACCCAGGAATACAGAAAACTATTTCGATCCATGGCAGGATTCGAACTTTCCTCCGCCTTAGCGCCAACGCGCTAACCATTTAGTCAGAGGTCGTCTCGTGTAACTAGACTTCACTTTATGAATAGAAAAACCATTCGATACACTACTTGTTGAATACAGAATTCACGTGAGCTCGGCACTCGAACCTTCGATAACGATTGGAAGTGCCAACATCACTATTATCAGCTCCAGTTTGACTTTTAATGAATACTAAGGGCCTGTTTCACAATCTCCAGTTAAGTTCCCAATAGGCTATCGGCAACATATTTGACAGATAGAGTATGGAGTATCTGTCAAATATCTGTTAAATATGTTGCCCATAGCCTATTGGGAACTTAACTGGAGATTGTGAAACAGGCCCTAATTAAATAACAAAGACTATTAAATAAAATGAATACAGTAATATTCCAGACGCGTTAGGTGGGACAGATTGATATTCGATGGGTGTTATTTAAACGACTAGCATAATATTCGTATTTTTGTGAGCAGAAAAATATAATCTGGTAGCAGAAATAGCTAATTGAGCGGCAACTTATGTTCAGCAAACATTTTAAAATCAAGCAGCAATTTTTGTCATTTTTTATGGCTGTAATTATTTTTGAAAGGCATATTAATTAAAAGAGGGGCAATGTGCTGCTCCTGTTTAATAAAATTTTGGTAAGCAGTCGGAGGGTAAGCAAAAAAAATAATTTTGTGCTGCTTATATAAGTAGCATGAATATAACTTCAAGCAACTTTCTTTTTCATTAAATTCTGCGTTATAGCCCAGTCCACAGGATTTGATGACGTCATGATTTGAATTAATTCCCTGGTCCTTTATTAAGAATGATAATATAATTTATTAATTTCTTATTCAATTTTTATACAAAATTTTAGTTTGTAAATCGTTTTTATAATTATTGTAATATCAAAAAATATTATTTAAAAATGTATAAACAAACAAAAGAAGAAATTCATAGATAATGGTATGAAGAGGATTTGAACTTACGAACGACAGCGTACAGCCTGAGCGCGCGCGGACAGTGTTAACCGTAGAGCTGTACGTCTTGTTACAAATAAGTTTAAAATTGTGGATCCATTCTTGCGTATTGAATGTTTTAATTTGATTTGATTTTTGTAGGTAATGATTGAATTGAATATTGCAAGTTTTTGAACTGCTTGTTTATTTTACACACCACCTACAATTTTTAATACCTGCATAATCTATCTACTATCTACATAAATCTACGAAACTGAAAAAAAATAAAATCTTGAAGAAAAAAATTTCATCATCATATTATCAGCCTTTAGTGGACGGACCACTGCTGAACACAGGATTTGACGACGTCATGACCTGAATTAATTCACTAGTCTTTTACTAAGAATGATAATATAGTTTATTAATTTCTTCTTCAATTTTTACAATTTTGTTCAATAACATACTTACAACACCATCTAGCGGTAAATAGCGCAAACCTACACCGGTGTGAACACAGGACATAAAATGTAATGCAAAGAAATGTGCCACTCAAGTAATTATTTTGCCCGATGAATGTTTATTATGCGAGGTCATAATATTGTAAGCTGCTTATTTATGATTTAATTTTCGACCATTATCAAAATTATTTGCGGAACAAGAATTGCTACCAGCTTTATTTTATTGCGTACAAAATCTTTGTATGCCAACCAAATTATTTAAATGCCGATTTTTTTTTGCTCCTCCAAAATTTATAATGCCGTTCATTTAATTACTTCCCATATTCGATCCATGTTGGAACTAGGAATTCGTGCAAATCGGGATACAACTTTGCCTAAATAAATACAAAGTCCATGTGTTTAAACGATAGCCAAAGAAAACAATAGAATAAAAGAAATATGTTGACTAAAGGTTTGATAGTGAAACTTAGAATACCTACTACTACTAACTACTGATATTTGATACGCGTATGTGTGTATTCGTAACTATAATTAAAAACAAGTGGATAGTTTAAGTGATCACATTTTTGAAGTCATTTTAATTGCAACTTCAGTCACTAAGACATCTTATTGAATTTATACCACAGCCTTCGAAATCCCGCAAGGCTTAAATGCCTTAAAGCCAGCTTAAGCGGTACAATATTAATATACGTAATACAAACGTACATATACTACTAAAGTCGGAACTCACACATAAAATATGCAAGTCTATCTTTTTCTAATAAGATAATATCGTAATTCAATTTTTTCAATTCATCAACATAATTTATCAACAAGATCTCATTATGTTGATCCGTTCTTGACTTTGAAAAATAAACTTCAAAACAAAATATTTATATTATATTATAAAACAATAATATTATCGTCTATCACAACAAATAAAACATGAAAGTAGCATTTTATCTGTTGAACATTAAAACCATAACAATATAACTGAACTAACAATATTGATGAGAACATTCGAGAATTCTGTGTTTCTAAAAATGTAGCCGTAAATCATACGTTCGGTACGAAGCCAAGAGATAAGAGCACTTTTCATAAAAGCCAATTACAAACAATACAAGCTAGCATTCGGTTTAATATTTCAATTCAATAAATGTAAACCTGACTATGATTTATACAAAACTTGATAAATAGTCAAACAATGTAAAATATTTTGTTATTTAGCTATTGTGAGTTATTTTGTGAGGCAATCTTCTTTTAAAGTGGATCAATTAAAGACGGATATGTAACTAATAATAATTAATATCGGGCAATTTGAGGGCAAGGTATTAAAAATAGTTGAATCAGACGAGATCCGTGATAAATTACATTTGTTAGGTGTAAATATTAAGTTACATATAGAATACTACATAAAAGTTATAAAAGAAACACTATTTTTAGGACTTCTTGTCCAAATAACGATAACTAACATACAAATCAATGAAAATATAATTAATAGTTCAAAAAAACTAAAAATAATACGCCTCTGTTTTGTAAATCGAAAAATAGTCAAAATTGCGTCCAAAGATTACATACAAATAAATCTATTTACACGAGAAGCTAATTAAAAGGGTGTAAAAATAAAATTACGATCGAACAATATTGACCTACGAATGTAAAGTTTTCATCTAGATATTAGACGGTAAGACGGTGTACGCGCAGTGGCCGGTCTTTTTTTTTTCTTTTACGCTGGGAAATGCACTGACGCATCCCGCTGGGGAGTGGGTCTCCCCAGGCGGGTATGTGGGACTCGCTGCGCCCGAAAGATGGTAAGTGGACGCAGCTCTACCCACTAAAACCCGGCGAGTGCCACCACTGCCGCCTTTGGTGAGGTGCCCCGGATCTACAAGCAACAGAACACCTCGACGGCTAGTCAGTCCCTCAGGGGACCGACGCCACCTCCACAGAGCGGTTGCCCCGCACCGCATAACAAACACTCTCAACGTCTGGACAGTACGATGAGGTGAGGTTCCCATCCTCACCCTTTGCCCCCTGTTCTGTTGTCTCCTCTTCTTATAAGAGGGGTACAAGATCCCCGGCTCAATCAGCTTTGCCCAAGGTATTGTAGTTGGGCTCTACCTGGGCTACTGAGCCCCATCGCCACTACAAGGCCATGATGGGGAAAAAGATAAATCCTATGGTTATACTTCTGAAATGATAATAGTAAATTCCGAGTATTGTGTGATCTGCCTGCTCTCTCTCTCTCTCTCTCTCTCTATCTCTTTCTATCTCTCTCTTACAAATAATTCAACTTCGTTTAGATTTTCTTCATCAATCTGTTGCTGTCTACTGTTTAGCGTAAGCCTACATTTTTTCTGACTCTTTTGTCCCTTGCCTGTATCATTCATATTTTTGTCCACGATCTTTCCCACGTCATCGGTCCATCTCGCTATCGTCTACTATTTGATCACTGCTAGAGGGGTACAAAGAGGTTGGGGCAGTGGACGGTCCAAATTAATGTTATTTGGTCAGTCGTCTTGACATTTTTGGGAGAGGTTTGTGTCTAATAGACAATGAAACAGATAAGTACGTATATGGTGCGTAAACATTACCCATGTACACGTCTCAGACAGGATGTATCCTTGACAACGTCTCTTGGTCTATAGTTGAAGTGTATGTATTGATAACGACTATATCAGACGGTTACAATCTTTTGAAACGTGTTTGTGTTATGTCCTAAATAATAATAACAAAGATTTAGTACTTTAACAAATGTAATAGAAAAGTAAAGAAGTAATTTTTATTGATGTGGTATAAAAGCGTCCTTAGATATTATTGTTATATTATAATATATCATTATTAATCCATATGTATATATGTTGTTCATGTTGGATGTAGTAGCAAGGGATCGGTCGTCTTGGCATTCATTGAGGGAGGCCTATGTTCAGAAGTGGACGGATAAATGCTGACGATGATGATGTATAATATATAACCCACTGCTGGGCACGTGTCTCTAATAAGACCATAAGTCGGGCTATATAAGATATTTTACCGATGCTCTCAAAATATTAAAACATGTTTTTGTGAGATTGAATATACCTAAATGGTTCCTTTATAAGGAATTTTTTACACCTTCCTAGATCTTTGGGTACCAAGAAAATGTGATAAATTGCTATAACATCGCGTAATATTTCGTGATGATTAATGTTACAGAATATTGGCCTTTGTTGTAGTAATAAAGTTTGCTCTATGTTCTTCCCGAAACAATATTGGTGATACCTCTATGATTGTGATAGGTTATTTATTCTATTGTGATTATCCGTCTTTTTTGGTTAGTGATTAAAGTCTTGAAATTAAAGTTTAAAATGTTGTTGTGAACAAGAAAAAATTTTTTCTTTCTTTCTTTCAAAATCTTCTTTCTTTCAAATATCTCTAGATGTCTTTCCAAATAAAAACCTAATTATTGCGGTAAGGGAGGTCGTTGTGTTAAGCGGAAAAATTTCCACGAAGTTCTAGAATCTAAGTAGAATATTCTTATTCTATATTTGAAAATACCAATAGAACCGTCGCTAGGAGCGTATCTATCAATCGGCAAACCCGTAACCATCACTCGTAGATGTACCCCAATACGTTACAAATACCCCACATAAAACCTGTTAACACAAAAGTATCACTTAGCTTTTATTATTCAAAGGGTTAAAAGATAAGCAAAAACACCGTAAATCCTTTTCGTTATAAATCTCAATATAAAAATATGGTACTTTAACACAGAATCGTTTAAGATTTTACTGTGGCATTTGTAATGATATCAATGTAAAATTTTGAGAGTCGTTTTTTTGTAAAGCGAATTCATATACCAATAAAGAGTCATCACCAACACGATCATCATCATCAAAATCATCATCGTCGTCATCATCATCATCATCATCATCATCATCATCATCATCATCATCATCATCATCATCACCATCATCACCAAAATCATCATCGTCAGTGCTTATCCGTCCACCGCTAAATATCTTACTCTCTTAATTATTATTTTTTTTATCTCTCTCAATGAACACCAAGTCGACCGACCTCTCAACTCACATCAAACACACACAGACCGGCTATTACGTGGAGATCGTCGTATTTCAAATATTATATTCATTTAATTAAAATTTAACAAGGTATAGCCCAAGGAACAAAGAACTTCTCAAAACGCCAAAACAATCAAAATTGTTTGTCGAAAGACTTCGTCATTATGGTTGACTGTTGTTTACGCTCATGTGAAAATAAATAGACACACACACACACACATGAAAAAGACACCGTACACGAATACACACATTACAAGAAAATATACGCTGGTGAATTTATGCTATCATGGTAAGGTACCTGTAAATACTTAGCTGGTACAAAATATCTGTGTTACATCAAATCTTTTATATAACAGATTCATCGCTCATAATCTTAAACCAGGTGTACTCAACCTTTTCCGTCGCTTAAATAAATGTCTGCAATTTTTAAGCCAGGTTGTAAAAATGGGGACTAAAATTTGTATTTGTGGTTTTTACTTTCATTTTTAGCAGAATATTACTGGAGCTATGTTTGTGACTTTTATTTCTGTAATTATTTGAAACGTTGTGCATTTGAGCTAAGTTTATTTTAATAAGATTATTTATGTTACTTTTCTTGTGAATGTCATATTTTAAGATTGACTACGTAAAAAAACGTATCTGGAATTATTCCTTATATTGTTGACTATTTTTGTAAAACCCATTAATATTGTGCCTCTATACTGTTTTTTTTAATTCCGACGATAAATTTCGTTAAATACACCGAAAGATGATAGGAAGACGATCTCCGTGCAGTGGCCGCTCCGTGTTTCATACTCGTACATGTACAAAATCGGTCGTCTTGGCGTTCATTGCGAGCATATTTAGCGATGGTTAGATAAACGATGATGATGATAATAATTATATTTAACATTTACTTTCTATATTATTATAAAATTATATTTGTTGCATATTGCAGCAAACATAAAAGGCTAGTTGAGTATTAGACCAAGAAGGGAACAGTTGAGTACACCTGGTCCTAACAGTTGATTGTGCGAAAACAAAAAAGTTTGTACGCAAGACGAAGAACATAAATAACGGTATTCTGACGAGTCGCCATTAACAGAATGTTTACACATTTTAGATTTATTGCACATGATCTATGTCCATCGCCAAAAGCTTTAACATACTGACACACTGCACGCCGCTTTAATAATAGCGTGAACGTCACCGCCGAAAATGATTTTTAAAGGTTTTTGTATGCGACTGTACTTAACCTTCATTACCAAATTTTTCGTACTAGCAAGTTCTCGTAGATTCGATGTTATGTTAAATGTACAGTCGCATCCAGGTTGGTGACAATTATTTTTATAATCCGTGTCACTGTATAGTTTGCGAATAATATTGTAACAAACATACAAAATTCAATATTTCCTCTTTGTAATATTAGTATAGACGTACAAGAAAAACAAGTGTTTATTTCACGGCTATTTTGTATAAGGAGCAGCTTGGAAATTACAGAACTTGGTAAACAATACGACCTTTACGGCTCCAAACGACTTGAACATAATATATTATGTGAATTGCAAGTAAAATTTAAACTTTAAAATATTGGATTTAAAACTTAAATCGAACCCAGACCAAGTCGCCACTGAACCATTGCGGGATGCAAAGTTTATAGTCGAGTGAGCTGCGTAATTAGTAACACAAGTTAATAACTCCATAACCAGTCAATTAATGTTTAATTAAATGCTGATATTTCTGCAATTGCTATTATGTTTTATACTTTTTAGCGAACATTTTTGTGTATTAATAATAAATCTAATTATTCTAATAATAAATCTAATGAGAATAAAGGTTTGTTTGTCCATGATTAGCTGTGATGGGTTGAAATAGACATTAGGGTTGGTCCTTTTATGTTAATGATAGCAGAAGTGCCAATGTATGGGCTCAAATCGACCGTGAATGTGTTCAACCTTTTTTTTGTCCTCGGTGAAGACAGACCTTATACAGTCGGCTAACGAAACAGTATTCACGACAGCGTACCTGTTCAGTGCGGCCTAGGTTCCAAATCGGTGACCGATGTCACCCATGAGCATTTATGTGTTGCCTGTACTTAGACATAAGTCCCGGGGTCAGAAATTACATCTTCAATCTTGCCTTTCTCATCAAAACACAGCAAAGTCGTTTGACAGGAGAAACAAGTAAGAACCCACCGTTTGGTGGTGTCATCTCACGATTTTACTCAATGTTACTCAAATTTTATTGATTGCTACTCAATTTTACAACTAGATATTACGCTTTAAAAAACTTTTCTTTACGTAACCTCTGAAAAATTTACAATTGTTTGTTTCGCTTTCCTCAATTTGAAACGTATACCTTACTTCACTGCTAATGGAAATCATGAAAATCCTTGCGAAGCGAGGAATTCGGCAAGAAACTTCAGTCTTACTCAGTCTCACAAGCTAAGCACCTTTCATTACTGAGCTGCTTATTTTTGCAATTATAACTTTTAATTAAATGTTGCCGGGTTTTTGAAACAAATTAGATTTTAATGATATATTTAGTCATTATAAATATAAATAAAACGCTGCCTTCTGTTTCCGAGTTCTTCGTCATCATCAACATGTACAGCTCTTACATGGCATGAATGATATTTAGGCTCATTAATCTTCATCTTCATCAACTTGTTCGTCCACGGTTGGAAAAGGCCAAATTCTAAAAAAAAGGCCTTCGTAATATATCCAATATTTGAACTTAGAAAAAGATTAGCTAATATAAAGAAAAAAGTTTCATCAAAACCAGAAGGGCTAAATTTAAAGATAAAGTATAACAATTTAATGAAAACATCACAATTAATCAAATTAACCAATGACAGTCGGTTTGCCGCATTCACGGCTGCATGGGTATCATGGTATGGCTCGTTTCTTCCCTGAGACAGCTATGTTATGTTTCTGGAAACATTGGCACTGGGGACAGGACAACTGGGGACTTTTATGCCTCAGTCAACATATAAATGAGTTGCCTTAGCTAGGTAAACTAGTTTGTGTTCATGGGCGACGTTGACCACTTGATATCAGATGGCACGACTGTTAGATAAAGAAATATATAGAACAAAAAAAATATCTAAGAGAAGAATATAAAACAGCAACGAGACATTGAGCGACGATGGCCCAGTGGTGGGTGGACTCGGCCTCTTATGCGAGAGGTACCGGGTTCGATCCTGAACCCCGTGTGTGCCTTGAAATGGGTTTTTCTAATTTCTAAGTGCACCCCAAACACGAGACCATCGCCCGCTCACCAGTGAAGGAAAACATCGTGAGGCAACATGCATGCCTGATGAGATTGAAAGTCTTTGAAGGTATGTGAAGTTCACCAACCAGCATTGGGCCAGCGCGGTGAACTATGGACCATTAACCCTCCGCGCCTAATTTCGAGGAGGAGACCCGTGCCCAGTAGTGGGAAATATAAGGGTTAATACTTTACTTTTTGGAACAAAGTTCCTTACGGCAGGCTTGGAGAGGATAGGGATTTTGCTGCGCGACCGAACTGAAAAAAATGTGATAGTAAAACCGTAAGAAAGAGTGCGTGGAATAAAAGCGTTAAATGAGACGTGCGCAGGCGCGACAGTCGCATACACAAGCGAGTAGTGTATAATACCTTTCTTTATAGTCGAAGGAACTTCGTTCCTACCTGGTGTCCCACGACACCACATCATTTTTAATATAAAGCAAGTTGAAATTCGTTTCTCGATAATAAACGAATATCTCTCGATAATATCGAAATAAGATTTATCTCGATTGAGTAATTCTTATCATTAAGTTTACTATTTAATTAAATTATTATAATCGATTATTAATACAATTTTAAAATTATTATGATTAAATGGTCCAGTAAAATCAGTCGGTACAGTAAAATAAAATTTAAGGTTTGATGCAATAAGAATCAGTTTACATTGGCAGTGTAGATTTCAATATTAACAAATAATACCGTAAATTAAATTGGGATTCGGATTAAACTCGGATCACAAAAACATTTAACATTTTTCTGGTCCCAGTCTTTATGATTGAAAACTGAACTGGTTTCACTTAGAGGAATATTAAAAAAGTTAATCTATACTTCTATACTAATATTATAAAGAGGAAAACTTTGTTTGTTTGGTTGTAATGAATAGGCTCAAAAAGTACTGGACCGATTTCAAAAATTCTTTCACCATTCGAAAGCTACATTATCCACGAGTAACATAGGCTAATTTTTATTCTGATTAAAAATAGGGTTCCGTAAGATATTTGGGTTTTTTGGACACAAGGTGTAAAAAATCAACCAGAAAAGTTACTTATTTTGCGTACTAAGATCCCGTTGTAAATCTTAGTTACCGCAAGCGAAGCTGCGGGTACCAGCTAGTTTTGTATATAATTCATCATCATCATCATCATCATCATTAGCCTGTCCGATCCATTGCCACTCGCATGCGACACAGCATATTATTTTGACTAAAACATATTAAAATACTGACTACAGATATTTGAAATAATTCTGTTCTTAATATTTCTATGATACTGACAAAGTACTTACTACGTTTTTATTAACATTTTCGAAATACCTCCTGTTGAAGATCGTAAGCTATATTATAGTTACGAGAATATTGAAGCTCAGACGTTAGAGTACTCCAGATGAAATGAAATACTTCTTCTTTGAATACTTACGATTCCTTATTCTATAAATAAGGAATAACTAGGCAGACCGTATAGAGTTTTTAATGAAACAGAAATGTACTAGTATATATTTTTTTTAATTAGACGGATAGGCAAACGCACAGACTATTAATTTGATTTTTATATTATGCCGTAAGTAACATATTCACCATCAGCTCAACTTGGATTAGACGAAAGTCATAATTTCGAAAGGGAAGCCCATAGGAGGTCTCGATTGGGATGCTGCCCGCATTACGCTCAGCCGTATTCTCACGTCGTATACATCTTAGAGTTTCAAGACAAAAGTCCCCAACCAATGCTTTTTCCCTGTGATGATGCACGGAGCCGAATGTGGACTTGCTAGGAAGTTTTCCGTTGCTATGCTGGGTGTTTGTTTGGTACACAATCTGAACCTGAGAATTAAAATTACCTGAGCGACGGTGGTCTAGTGGTGGATGGACTCGGCCTCTTATGCGAGAGGTCCGGGTTCGATCCTGACCCCCCGTGTGTGCCTTGAAATGGGTTTTTCTAATTTCTAAGTGCACCCTAAACACGAGACCATCGCTCGCTCACCGGTGAAGGAAAACATCGTGAGGAAACCTGCATGCCTGATGAGATTGAAAGTCTTTGAAGGTATGTGAAGTTCACCAACCCGCACTGGGCCAGCGCGGTGAACTATTGGCCCATTACCCTCCTCGCCTGATTTCGAGGAGGAGACCCGTGCCCAGCAGTGGGACATAAAGGGTTGATAATTTACTTTTTTTACTTTACTAGGAAGTTTTCCGTTGCTATGCTGGGTGTTTGTTTGGTACACAATCTGAGCCTGAGAATTAAAGTTACCTATACATAACACGAGAGACGATGAGATTAAAGTCTATGAAGGTATTTGAAGTTCACCAACACAGTGGACAGATAATTACTGATGTTGATATTTTGATTACTTTGTATGCGTGATAACAGCAAATAACAATAGCTCTAGCTACTCGGATGAATTTGGTAAAATGTGTTTGATATTTTGACTACTTTGGATGCTTATCAATATGACAAATTTTAATAAAAGTTGCTACCTATATAATTATGTCCCACTGCTGGGTACGGGTCACCTCCCCGAAATCAGGCGAGGAAGGTATCGGGCCATAGTTCTATCCGTGTTGGTGAACTTAACATACCTTCAAAGACTTTTAATAATAATAATAATAAACATTTATTTAGGAACATAATACACTGTTAAACTTACTTAATCTAACACACATTTTAAACGCACACGGCACATATACAAATTATTCGTATATTATAAATTATTATATTATAGGCGTGCAGGTTTCTTCACGATGTTTTCCTTCACCGATCACCGTTTATATAATATTGAATTTGTGGTAAGATCAATCTGACGCTACGTACTGTGTACAATAGTATACGAAAAATCAATTTATTATTTGATACAATATAAACTACACTTCATGCAGCGGTCGGTCCTAGATGGGTGTCCTAGATCCTAGGTTTATCGAAAGTGGCCTTTAGCAATAAACTAAAAAAATCGATAAGAATGACAAAATATCGATGAAGATTTGTAAGTTGGTAGTAAATTGTTACTTGCAGCCAATTTTATCTAATTACTCTACGAATATAAAGCATACAATATCTTTGTCTTTATATTGTAGTACATACATATATGAAATACTTCATACACAAGTTTAATGAGTGGAACAAATCCTTTCTGTATTGCAAATGGAAAGGCGGCGGTATGTGAAATTGTTTCCGTTACATCTGTCATACGCGTATACCGGCTAGATGGATATTTTGAGCTATGAGCACGTTAACATAGCTTTTATTTTTACGTTGATGGGTGAACTGACAAATAGCCACCTGATGACTGGTGGTCATGAATATAACGACTTCACCTGGTTCTGGTCACCGTTAATCAAACGTGATTATTTTTGGACTAATTATGGCAATTCAATTTTGTAGTGTATATCTTATCTTATACCTTTAAACGAGCAATTCTTGTATATATATATAGAATCGGGATCTCGGAAACGGCTCCAACGATTTTCATGAAATTTTGTATACATGTGTTAAAAACGGCGATACATCGATCTAGCTAGGATACATTTTTAGAAAACTTTTTTTTATCCGTGTTTTGAGGCATCGACATAATATGATTAGAATACGAACGTAAATTTCGCTATCAAGTAATATGTCATGGTAGCTTAGTGGTGAAATTAGGCAGTTAAGTTCGAACGAGTCTGGTTCGAATCTCCAGTCCGAATTTTATTTTCCTTTTTTTAAGATCATTTTTTTTTGAAGAAAAATTTTATAGTATTTTATCACTTAGAGTACCGAGCGAATGCTCGGTCAACCAGGTACTTATAATAATATAATGTAATGTATAACGCAGACGAAAATGGGAAATACGCGGCAAAAACCGCGGTGCACTGCTGGCGTTTTCAAAAGTTAACAACATACAATACTATTTCTACGAACATCTCCATTTGGGCCTTAGTTCAAACAAAACACTGTTATCATTGAAATAAAATATAATTATAATCTCTATTATTTCTTGGAACGTACCTTTTAATCTTAGCTCTAAGCTTTTAATAATTACATTTGTAAAATCATTTCTATAATTTCTAGTTCATTGACAACAAAGAAATATACAATAAAGTCATTCGTTTTAAATTACGGTCTTACTTATAAAACTCAAGTCAAAGAATACTTAGCCTTACTTACTAACTTATAAATCAATGATTAACTTTTGTTTACTTCTAAGCATGGACTAGTTATTGACTCGTTAAGTTTTATAAATAACACCAGTCTTCAATAGAACAGCTAAAATATGTAAAATGTTGCCTCTTAATAGCATTATACTATTACTACTTAAATACTTCTAACCTTTAACTAGTGTCTATAAGCAAGGCTTTTGCTAATTGTTAAGCATTGATAAAATACTAAAAGAGGTTTATAAGTAAAGTTGCAGTGTTTTTTCAACAAAAAATGTTCTGTTAAGCATGAATAAATCTAGTGCTACTTTTTAAGTAAAAAATTTTATGTAACATATGAATTATGTGTGGTCATTGAAGTATGACGGACAATTTTTTCAGTCGCTTGGCTCGTTAAATCACAGACGATGCGCCGGTTACAAAAAATATTTATTTTTTACGGCTTTTATTGGGGATTATTAACATTTTGACATTTCCAATGTATTGCATACTTTACTCTTCCTTTTTTTTTTTTTTTTTTCGGTTGGATCTATGCTAATGGTCCTAGTGACCGTTATGCGTCATCGGAAATGGGGTGATCCGGTTGGATCATCCTATGACGTTAAAAATTTGGGGGGTTGCCCCCCGCCATGTTCATGGCGTCGGGTTTGAACTTTACTCTTCCTATCATCACTATTGCTGTAGTGAGTGTGGAGTATACGAAACTTCAGGAATGTAAAAAGATTTTTTAAACCGAAATTAAATAAAACTCAAAATTGTTTATTACCTTAATGCGACAAACCTACATAAATATTGTAAAAAGTTTATACTTGTTTTACCACTGTCACTATCACTGTTATTGTCTGTTTATATTATCTGGACCATATTTTGAATAACTATATTCATCAGCTTGTGATCCATTGAGAGGATATGCTCATTATTGTCACGCTGAGCCGGCGTCTTGGCGTTATTTGAGGGAGTCCTATTTTCTGCAATGGACTGACAAAGGCTAATGATGATGAAAATGTTTATGAACTCAAACAAGTGTCTGATCGTTGGACTATAATGTTCTTGAATATTCCTTAACCCATAACCCATCCTTAACTAAATATAATGATGGCGATATAATAATAATAATTCTTTATTGACATACTTTATTGTTTTCACAAGTTTCTATAAAGTCTCTGAAGTCCGAACAAGACTAAAATGCCCATATTCCAGTGAAAGATAGTCAGAGATATACAATAACTCAGTATCATGTGATCTCATCGCACCATAAAGACATAATTTTGTAACCCCATATTTACTGAGCTCCATTTTTAAATAAGTATACAACTGAGTACTTGCGAAGTTCATTTGTAGGATGCAAGAATTCACTCAGAACTCAGATTTTCATATAACTTACACAATTATAGAGATTCCTCTCAAACGTAATATTACGTCGCTGGAATTGCAATATCTGTGTATCAAAATAGCAATAAAGTACGGTTAGCAATACCTGTGAAGCTAAACATCATGATTTGAAAGCCTGATAAGATTACTCTTTGAATTTGTATCATCTTCATCAACATCATTATCATAATCTACCAACACCATCATCATTATCATCATTACCACCATCATCATTATCATCATCACCACCATCATTACCATCATCATCATCATTATCACCACCACCAGCATCATCATCACCATCATAACCACCACCACTATCATCAATATCCTCATCACCA
This sequence comes from Lycaena phlaeas, assembly GCA_905333005.2. Taxonomy (NCBI): domain Eukaryota; kingdom Metazoa; phylum Arthropoda; class Insecta; order Lepidoptera; family Lycaenidae; genus Lycaena; species Lycaena phlaeas. Next base: position 4,283,890 of record HG995170.1, on the reverse strand, counting down.
CCATCATCATTATCATCATCACGACCACCACCACCATCATCATCGTAATCATTAGCCTTTGTCCGTCCATTGCTAAACATTGCTGGACTTGCACTTCGGAATAAACTACTCAACTAAACCACTTGCGAGCGCCTTCATATAAGATTTGCTAAAAAGTATCAACCCTATGTCCCACTGCTGGGCACGGGTTTCCTCCTCGAAATCAGGCGAGGAGGGTAAAAAGATTTGCTAAAGCTTTTTTTTAAGAAAACGAAATTTTTAGTGTATTTTTAATGAGTTGTTCACGAGTAAGCCGAGTCTCAGGAACAAGATATTCTTCACTTCTTCTGTCTTGTCTGTACAAGACAGAAGAAGTGTTAGACAACGTCGAAATAGAGCTCAGTGAAATAAAGTTCAAAACCATAGTAAATATCTTGTTTTAAATAGTTTTAGTTTTAAAAATAATAATAATAATATCTATAGGCGCTTATTACACCACGTCAATCTGGTCCCGTGCTAAGTTCTCGAAGAGCCTTTTGTTACGGGTACCATACAACGGAAATACACAAATTAAGAAGAATACTTATATTTAAGATTTTTATTATACAATACACATATTTAATTGACCATGACCCAGGAACACAGAAACTTTTTTGTTCTTTGGCGATTCGAACCCGCTACCTTCGCCTTGAGCGCCAACGCGCTAACCATTGAGCAATGGAGGTAGTCTGTATAGCCAATACCATACAATGACAATAATAGCCATGTCACTTAAAATCCTATATAACATTTACGTTAATTATACGCTACGTTTAGTTCAATTTAATACACATCCATGACTTGGGAAGACTTTTTTGTTCCCTGGTGGCATTCGAATCCAATACGGGAGGTATTGGATTCGAATTTTGAATTTCGAAAAAAAAAAATGGCTTGAATGCCAAAGCGCTATCGAGCCACAGGGGTCGTCACAATATCATTAGTATTATAATAGCTATCAATAAAAAACATAGTATGAGAGGATAATATCAAAATCGCATTCCGAAATCACTTTATTTGTAAATTGTATAAATAAAATTAATGTACAAGGGGCATACCCTACTTTGCATTTGGTACAAATCCATTTTCGGGATTGAGTTTATATGGGACTGGTATCCTTATCCGGAGTTATTGAGTGGATGTCGTGTTTGTAGAATCAACATGACATAATTTGATTTTCTTGTTAGTTTTACTAAGCTCGTGATTCGTGTTTGATAAAACAATATTAAAATCGATGTAGTGAGCGTACATTGAAGTTTCTGTGATTATATATATATATTAATAATATAAGGCTGAAGAGTTTGTTTGTTTGCTTGAACGCGCTAATCTCAGGAACTACTGGCTCGATTTGAAAAAAAAATTCAGGGTTAGATAGCCCATTTATCGAGAAAGGCTTATAGGCTACATTATCATCACGCTAAGTTGCCGTTCTATATCTTAGTTGACGCAAATCAAGCTGCGATCAATAGCTAGTACTTATATAATTTTGGTGGCATATTTATGGATTTTTTATACTTAGTCTAACATAATACCGGATAATCAAACCAAAAGGCTTATAATGACCTAAAAAGTTAAAAAAAGTAAAAAAGCAAAGTATCAATTCTTTATGTCCCACTGCTGGGCACGGGACTCCTCGAAATCGGGCGAGGAGGGTAATGGGCCAAAAACTATTCAGCCGAGAGTGCTGGTACCTGCCCAGGTGTCACAGAACAAAGTCTACAAGAATCAATGTAAAAATAAGTTATGTCCGAACGCTCTGGGATCTTACTCTATATAGACCATTCGGAAATAAAGATACCTTTGACACATGAAAAAATATGACGTAATAATACAAAAGTTTTAATTATCTACTTAAAAAAGAGTTCTTAGTTAAAGCTTGTTTATATATATTTACCTAAAAATATAAACTATGGGTAAGAAAAATAACAAAATCATAAAAATTGCTTAACACGATTTGAACCTGTCATCCTGCGCTCAAATAGACGTTATAGTCTATACACGCCCTTAAAATTAAATCGAATTATTAATAATTTCGCGATATATTCTAATCACGAGTTACAATTATTAATTACACGAATTCCACGCAAAATTCGTAAATTCGTCGCACGCATTCTCTAACACTTCAAAATTCCCTGTCTCTAATGCTGATATCTTGACAATTGAATTAATGTTAAATCATTAGGGATCACCATAATCATTATTTATCCGTCCACTGCTGAACGTAGGCCTCCCTCAATGAACGCCAAGACGACCGATCCCTTGCTACTCGCATCCAACACGGATCTGCCACTGTACGGAGATCTTCTTCCCATCTGGTTAACGTCCACTTTCCATTGGGCTAAATCATGCATGAAGATAGCTCCCATACAATATGTCCCGCTACTTGCATCGCATTTTGTTATAAAATATTACACACAATAGACTTTAAGCATGAAAGGACTATTATTCCGGGCTGAAATCAAATTTAGCCCGACAAAGTTCCTAATAGTCGAAGCGCTTAAGTGGCTAGTACAATATGAAACCATAATTCAATTAAAACAATTTCATTAATACTCCGGACAAAGTTATAACGAAACTAAAACTTTTGTTTGCTTTTTGCGAGTAGCGAAAACAACATTTTAAGCGGCAGCTCACGATTTCTATATATTTTTAAAATTTTATAATAAATTAGCAAACTAGCTATCCCACAGACATTGTACAGAACATTTTGTGATTGAACGTATTGTGAATCTGAGCCTAATTCTCAAATCTATTTGAATACACACAATAAATTTCATCAATATCGGTCCAGCCGCTTAGGAGTTCAGTGACATACACACATACAACAGAATAATATTATATATAAAGACTAGCTGTCCCGACATACTTCGTTCTGCCAAAAGTTTAGTATTGCTGCTGAAAAATAGAGGTTGATCGTAGAGGGGTGAAAATATAGGGTTGTATGTATTTTTTAATGTTACATTATAAAAAAAAGAAATAAGAAAAAAGTATTGTCCAAAACATTAAAAAATATGTTTAGGGGTTATCCCTTATTACTTAGGGACATGAAAATTACATAGTAGACGATTCTCAGGCCTACTGCATATAAAATTTCATAAAAATCGGTCAAGCCGTTTCGGAGGAGTATGGTAACTAGCACTGTGACATAATTTTATATAAAATAACCTTTTTGAGCTCATAGTCAATAATACCTCGGGTATTAGGCTGTTTAAAATTCCTGGTTGGATAGGGACACTGGCAGACGTGCCATGATGTTAATTTCTAGAATTTCCAGATCTTTTCCCAGCCTAGGAAATATAAGGGCTGATGATAATGAATAATTCAGACTACAACGTAATATTATCATCGCATCGATCACAATAATATCAATTTATCTTAATATTTCCATCCACTGGTCATCGTTTAATGGAATACGTTAAGGGGCTCCCAGACAAATTCGATCGTTTTCATATTCCTAAAAGTATACATTAATGTTACGTTAAAAATACCAAATAAATATATGTTGTAACTTGGTTTTAGTTTATTAATGTTACTATTAGATAATTTCATAAAACTTTCAAAATAAAGAGTAATAATTATTTACCTGAACCTCTTTTCGCATACAAAAATCGAATAGGATTTCTAATTATACAACTCACAGTAGTGAAATATTTTTTTGTTAGTGAGGAATTATGTACTTAATAATATTTGAAAAGTCGTTTTTTTAAATGTGCAGTTTTTAATCAGAAAATCGTAAAAATCTAATTTTTGCTTCGAATTCGCGCACGGGTGACGCCCGGCAGACGGCCAGAGGCCTCCGAAGGTGGAAGTCGTGTCCGTTGTTGCTCCAAATCGCTAATTTATTTACTGCTTTTATTCATTATTACATTTTTAGTGATCATTATTCATTATAATATATCAAATGGCAGTATTTTAAATTATGTTGTTTTTGTTTAAAAACCAATATGGTGTTTAATGAAAGACAGTGCAGTTCACTCGTGATACAAATAAAACCTTAATAAATGTAAAGTTAAATATGAAAGACGAATGTGGAATTTTTGGAGTATGATAACTGTAGGGTTTTTATATTGAAAATATTATTAAATATTATAAATATGAGAACAGAAAGGTTTTAACAAAAACAGCGCCATCTAGCAATAGTTTTCTGACACGTCATATACTGCCATCTATCAGATAATAGATAGAAGCTTTTTATCATTAAATTTATTTACACTAATAATTATAAAATATAAAGAGAACAGATTTGTATTTTGTATTTGTGTGTGTGTGTTGTTTATAAATGTTTCTAATGAAAAAAAAAAACTCGAAAACTACTGTGTCTGCTATCAAAAAATTCTTTCAAAGCGTACACAAATTCAAAAGCGAACACAATCTAATAGACGTTTAGAGTACGACGCTATGTCAAGCACTTGAGAGCGCTTTTGTATTCGCTTTGAAGCGTCTCCTCCGTCTGTCTTTATTTATAAATCTGTGATAGCATGTATCAATGACTACAAAAAACGTTATGTCAGAATAGAAACTATTTACATTTAAAAATTGATAGAAATAATTAGTATAGCACACCGTACATCATTACAATGAAATAAGTAATAAATATCCGTAACATAATAATATGGATGTAATAAATTATGATGTTCATATTATACGTATGGATGTTTGTTTGTTTCTAAAACTACTGAATAGATTTTGACGAAACTTTATAATAACATTATAACGTTTAACTAGATACCTTATACATATAATAGAACCACACATAGCTTATAATAATTTATCCTCGTACTCCCTAGGGTATGTCAAGTACGTGGCTGAAACCGCGGGACACCACGTCTAGTGACAAATAATTTGCAATGAAAACATATATTGAGATAATATAAACTATTTTATCTTTCAAGTTGGATCAAACTGAATACTGTAGTTATTTCTTTAATAACAATAATCCTTACTAATATTATAAATGCGAAAGTAACTCTGTCTGTCTGTCTGTCTGTTACGCTTCCACGCCTAAACCACTAAACCGATTTTGATAAAACTTGGAACAGAGATAGATAGTAGGTCAATAAATAGGTTTACAATACATGTCCCAACTTCCAACGATAGTCTAACCAAATTGTAAACTTATTTTGCATTTTTTCGAAAATTATACATTTCCGCAATAAGTTTTTTTATATCTAAAAACGTTTGTAATAACCAAAAAAAAATATAGATAAAATCATTTATATTTCTTCTCATCCCGCAATACTGTACATAAATTATATTATTTATGTTAGAGGTACTTTTGTTGATATACTCGTCTCTCACTCTTTTTCTCAATATAATAACAAAAAACTACTCTTCGATAACATTTCTCAATCAATATCTGGAATTTGGAAGATACCTGACCTATTAATATTTTATGGGAACAGTTGATATATATATACTAGCAGCAAGAAAAAATTCGATAGCGCGATTCAGAACTTCGATGATGAAACTATATTATCTATATATATAAAAATGAAACCCGTTTCGCGTTGTCACGGCATCACGTGTGAACGGCTGAACCGATTTCGATAATTCTTTTTTTTAAATGTTTGTGGAAGTCCAAGGATGGATGTTCCGGCGAAAAAAAATCGAATAATTGCCGGGAAAGCCCTAAAAACAGCCCTTTTCTTTTTCCCATACAAACGTTTTCTAACTAAAATGTAGAGTCAATCTGAACTTTATCGCTATTACATAAAGCTCATATTAGATTACAAACACTCATTGTTGTCTAAGCTATATCATATTAATAATTTCGTCGTAGACTCAATCTAAAAGTTACCTAAATAATAAAACATAAAAAATTAAAGATTTCGAGTCGACAACAAATATCCCCAAAATTTGGATTGTTGAGTATTTTGTTAAATTCTAATAGTGTTGACAGACAAAATATTGCAGTCCATTAAAATACAATGACATAATTGCATATTATCACTGTCATTGATAACGGGTGACATTTACTTTTTTTAATACGCTTTTGGCAAGGAGTATTTATTATTTGCCAGTGTCAAGTTTTTTTTTGTATTGTATTTGTATTATGAAAAGGATTATTTAGACAAAGAAATATTATGATCAGGAGAATTTATAGGTACTATATCAAAAGAATTTATAGATATACATTCTGTTCCAACTTGACGGCCCAAGAGGAACTGGAAAAACTTTTGTATTTACAACTATTGTACATTTTAAGATCTGAAAACAAAATATGCCTGCCTATAGGCAAAAATTAAATAATGCTATAGCATTTACTGGGATTGCAGCAAATTTTTAGATGGCGGTAGAACAGATCACTCGAGATTAAAAATTCCAATTAATTCTGATGAGATCTCTACGTCTTACGTGTCATAAGGATTCAGGCAATTGATCATCAAATGAGGATGGTGTTGACCATAGCGATGCATTGTAGATAATTCAATTGTAGACCATATGTTTGATGTGTCGCTTGACACAAATGATACCTAATAAAAATTATTCAATGAAAACGTTACTTACTCCTCAAAACGGAGATCGTTTTCAATTGCACGACTAAGTTGTTGAAAAAACCTCCGGTGTGTTTAAAATTTAAGAGAGTTATAACGCTGTAGTTGAGGATGATCATAATGATGTTTTAGACTATCCCGTAGAATTCCTAAACTCGATATAACGATTGCAGGATTACCACCACACATTCCTTAAATTAAACGTTGGTTGTATAGAAATGCTTTTAAGAAATTTAAACCCTACTGTTGGGTTGTGCAATGGGACCCTACCGGTCTTATTATTAGATCGTTAGTTATGTGCATTGTAAATCAAATTTCACCCGAGCAAAGTCGGAATTTCATTTATTCTATCAAAACAGTGTGCGTTTGCTGTTGGAGGGTCTAATGTCGTGTTCGGAAACTCATAAAAGGTGATAATAACGCGAACCCGACCAAATTACATAGCTACACAATTTACGGGCTATGGATCATTAGTACTGACTTTCAATTTGGTCGGTTTCGCGATATTATTTCGTTTGTTTTAGTTTCAGGCAGGCACGTGACATAAAATGCATCAGTTTCCACGTCATTACATCAGTCAAACACAAACCGCGTTACCAAGAGTGTTTTATTATTTTTAATTATTAATTTAATATCCCTGTCTGCGCAAAATTATTTAAATACATTCTAATATTATTATGTAATTGGGATGAACACCGAATTAAATTATAAATATAGGAAAATGAAAACTTTACACACGTGTGATTTACTTTTAAATGTATTTTGTATATATTATATAGTATCGAAAACTTATCTGTTCGGGTGGTATAAGCTTTTGAAAATGAATAATTTCACTACAATTTGTACACACACATGAAGCCATCTGTCGAAGATTAGGACCACTTCTGGCGAGACCGTTTCTTCTAGGCCGGAGATCTTATCGGAGAACGGAGACTTCTATAGCAAATTGTACGCGTCCCATGCTCCTCAACCTAATACCCGGAATAATGATCCGCGTGCCAGCCTAACACGACACCTCTCTGGAAAGCTTCTGAACATCAGATTAGATGAGGTTAGTTTGGCTCTTAAGTAGCTAAAAGGGGGAGGATTTAGCACCATAGACCACATTCATACTATAAGGCAAGTTATACGGAAGACCCATGAGTACAACCAGCCACCGTGCCTTGCTTTTGTGGACTATGAGAAAGCTTTTGACTCTTTTAAAACCTGGGCTGTTCTGGAAGCTCTGCAGCGATGTCATGTCGATTGGCGATACGTTAAAGTAATGAGAGGATTATACGAAGCCGCTTTTATGTTCATTCTGATTCCGGGAGGTCAAATAAGACCAATCCAACTGCATCGAGGAGGGGGATATATACAGGGGGATGTTCATTCCCCGAAACCATTCACGAATGATTTGGACGAAATCTTCAAGACTTTAAATTGGGCAGAATGTGGCATAAACATTAACGGCGAGTATCTCTGACACCTTCGTTTCGCCGACGATATACTTACTTATTATACTGGCCGAGTCGCTGAAGGGTTTACAGAAGATGCTGCACAGTCTAAACGAATCATCCCGACGTGTGGGCCTTAGGGTGAACTTGGACAACATGAAAGTCATGTTCAACGAACACGTTCTCCTTAGGCCGGTTAACGTCGATGACATAACTCTCGAAGCCGTGCAAGAGTATTTCTACCTTAGGCATACCTTGCAGCTAGGTCGACATAACTTCGAGAGGCAAGCCAATAAGAGGATTCAATTAGGGTGGGCAGCATTTAGGAAGTTTCGCCATATTCTCACGTCGTCCGTATACCGTACAGTTTAAAGACCAATGCGTTATCCCCGTGTTGACCTACGGGACTGAAACAAACTCTTAATTTACGACTGGAGCGTGCTATGCTTGGTGTTTCTTTGGCAGATAGGATTCGAAACAAAGTCCTCCTCCAGAGTACTAAAATTACCGATATCATGCGAAAAATATGTACGTTGAAGTGGCACTGGGCTGGTCACACACTCAGAAGAACGGATGGCCGATAGGTCAATAAGGTTCAAATGTGGAGGCCGCATTTAGGTAGACGAAGTGTTGGTCGCCCATTAAACAGGTGGGAAGACGATCTCCGTGCAGTGGCAGGTCGAGGGGAGTGGTACGGGATCGGTCATCTTGGCGTTCATTGAGGGAGGCCTATGTTCAGCAGTGGACGGATATATGCCGATGATGATGATGTACTTATTATAAACAATGCCATCACAAGAATATAACCAGAATAGATGAGTTTGTGTGTTGTTGTAATAAGTTGTTGATTATTGTATTTATGCTTATTAAATCCCCATGACCTTTGACAGAACGAAGTCTGTCGGGTCCGCTAGTTAACTATAAAATTGGTTCATGCTACTTGAAGATTGTTCAGTGTATCAATAATTATCTAAGTAAAAAGTTTATAAAACACTGTCTTTTTGTAAATTGTTTTTTTATATGTTAAAACATTCATATGCATTTTGTATTTATAAAGAACTGTTCATCTATGATTTTATAACATTAGCTTGCAGTCGGAGGGTATCTAACTTGTTAAATATTTCGTAAGAACAGTTTGTATATATACTAGCAGCAAGAAAAAATTTCGATAGCGCGATTCAGGCCTGGGATAGTGAAATTATAATATTAAATATTGGTTCATATTTACTTGAGGATTATTCAGTGTAGCAATTATCAAAAAGTTTATTATTCGGTCTTTTTTTAATTGTTTTTTATGTTGTAAAATATTCATGTGTATTTTGTGTTTATAAAGTAAATAAACTTATTATAAATATTAAAGTTAATATTTTTATCTTTATTTTACGGAATGGTAACATTACTTTTTGTCCGTGTACATGTTCTAGTAGTACAAGCTATTAGCCGCTAGACGGCGATGTTTAGGTTATTGAACTGTACGTAATATATATGAGGGGTTCGCGGGTGGTCGGGAGCTGAAGAAAACAAAACGCGCAAGGTCATTGAGACGGGTGAGCCCCTTAAGTCATCAATTAAATACCCATCGATTACGGATACCTTGTCCGTATCAATACATACTTCATAAATCATCATACTTGACAGCCCTAGTGTTTTGATTCCGGCGCTAGGGTTGCCACATTTTCGAAGAATCTGGAGTTAAAGTTTTTTAGGATTTTCATGCAACAAAGCATCATATTCGTTGCATGAGAATCCTAAAAAGGATTTAATAGGGGGAAGTCAGGATCGAATCTTACCCTCTCGCTCAAGAAATCGAGCCCATACCTACTGGACCATCGTTGCTATATAATACTAAACTATGGAGGGTAGAGGTAAGGAGTACCATCTCATATGGGAAAATAGTATAAAAAGTGTCCAGCTGTATGCTATAAATAGCAGTTCAAAAACCGTCCGCAATGGCGCTGTTGTAGTATTGGTATACATATTTATGTGTGTGCGTGATTTCTTGGCGCACACACATTTAAAAGTTTACCCTTTTACGACTGTGGCGCCACCCTTATTTAACGTTTTTCGACGGACTCTTTTCATACACAGAGATGTTACTCTTGACCTCTACCCTCCATATACTAAATATTAAGTATTAACTCTATAATGTCTATAGTATTGTGTGTTGAACTAATGTAGCGGTAATCAAAGCGGGTGGCTAGCTGGAGTATCCGATACCGCGGGTTATCGATAATCTATTTAGTGGCCTCTCGCATACAACATAATTAATCAGAGTTAATTTACCAGAATATGTGTTTACAAAATGCACACGATAAAGGTAATATTTGCAAAGAACGATAAGAAAAGCTTTGTAAAGTTGTTTTATGGAGTTTTATACGTTAAAATGATTTCATATTCTTGAATGATTAGGTTTAGGTCATTTTAGGCTATCAAAATATTTTTGTCTTCTGCTTTGCTAGGAGACAATTTTATATTTTTTTTACTATCCTACTATATGTTACATAGCATTTAATAAATAATTATTGTTACATTCGAAGACAATATATAACAAAAATAACATATTATTTTTGTTAATTTTTGTCTTCGAACAACTTTTACGGATTTTATCGGGTTTTATTAAGTTTTTTATATGCCCGACGTTACAGATACTTTACGGCCGTACGTTTAAAAATAGTTTCATTATAATGAGTTAAATTCGCGTAAACATAAAAAAAAACAAAAATAGCATATTATAGACCACCTCTGTCTCAGTGGTTAGCGCGTTGGCTCACAAGCCGGAGGTAGCGGGCTCGAATCTCGCCAGGGAACAAAAAAAGTTTATTTGTTCCTGGGTCATGGATGTGTATTAAATATGTGTATTATATAATAAAAATCTTCAATATATGTATTAAAATAAAAAGTATTAAATATATGTATTTCCGTTGTCTGGTACCCGAAACACAAGTTCTTCGAAAACTTAGCACGGGACCAGATTGACGTGGTGTAAAAGCGTCCATAGATATTTAAAAAAAATCGTCAGTAATGCAAGTTTCCTTAGGATGTTTTTCTTCGCCGGTGATCGAGCGATGGTCTCGAGCTAACGGTGCACATATGAATTTAGAAAAAAATAATTTCAAGACACCACAGGGGGCTAGGATTGAACCCGGACCCTTTCATTCAAGGGGTCATACCCACTGGACCATCGTCGTTCAAGTAGCCCGTAAACGTATTTTAAAAAGGGGACAGTTTAAAATAATCTCGTGAATAAAACCCCACATTCTAAAACATCGCAAATATCCGTAACGCACGTAATAAACATGCGAAGTCCATAAATCGCTGGGACGTGCGGATAAACAACACGAAGATATTAAACTCGTGTTTTCTTTCAGTCAGTATTAGACATACCCTTGACTTCTAGATCATTCCATTATCATCATCATTATCAACATTTAACATGCATCAATGAACACTAAAACAGAACCCTCACCACTCGCATCCAATTAGGATTTAGGACCGTCAAAGAGGTTATCATCTTTTATATCTATTTCCATAGCGTTTTCCTACTAGCGCATTCCATACCAGCTCATCTATAAAAAATAAATGATGATGATGATGTTGATGATGATGATGATGATGATGATGATGATGATGTTGATGATGATGATGATGATGATAATAATAATGATGATAAAGATGATGATGGTGGTGGTGGTGGTGATGATGATGACGATGATAATGATGATGATGATGATTAATCGTAGTCACGTTACTAAAAAGTATTTATAGGCTTCTAATGACCATGGTTGGTGTAAAGCATCCAAAACGTCTAAAACAGATTTGAAACGTAAAAACCTTAATAAACCGCTATAACCGATAAAATCCATAAAAAGTTGTTTCGTTTCTTAGCCATTTAACAAGAAGTTTTCTTGTCTAAGGGAATGATGGGAAAATGTTTTACGCATTTGAAAGCAGACACCATTTCTCGTAATAAGGTGTGAGATAAAATGTTGCGACTGACCGTTATTTTATTTTGGGGTGGTGTGTTTGTGTACTAGTAGCTTAATTAATTTATATAAATGTCCCGGGGTTTTATTACACGGATCTGTGCTGGTTAGTCTGTCACCAGTCAAGTTTCAGTTATTATTATAGTACCTGGTTGACCGAGCATTTGCTCGGTAGCCTTAGTGATATACGATATAATTTTTCTTCCAAAAAAAAAAGATCTTAAAAAAAGGAAAAAAAAAAATCGGACTGGAGATTCGAACCTGGCTCGTTCGGATTTATCTGCCTTATTTTCCCACTAAGCTATCATGACATACAAATCGACAGCGAAATTTACGTTCGCATTCTAATCATATTTTATTGTTGCCCAAAACACGGATAAAAAAATGTTTTCTAAAAGTCTATCCTAGCTAGATCGATTTATCGCTGTTTCTCGCCCATGTTTACAAAATTTCATGAAAATCGTTGGAGCCGTTTCCGAGATTCGGATTCTATATATATATATACAAGAATTGCTCGTTTAAAGGTATAAGATTAAGTCATCATCATCATCAGCATTTATCTGTCTACTGCTAAACATAGGCCTCTCTCAATGAACATCAAGTTAACCGATCCCATGCCCACTGCAAGAAGATCGTCTTCTCACTCACTACGTACTCTACTACCTAAACGTGACTTATTGTTTTTTGGCCCACTTTATTGGCTCATGTGTGTACTTTAACGTGCTTATTCTTTGCGTTTGTGTTCCCTATCTATAATGTTTAATCTTTTAGATATCAACGTACCAGAGAAACTTGATACAGGGAACCTAAATAATTTATAATAAGAGAACACTAAAAATATTTTAAGATTAATGTGAATTACATTGAAATATACTACATACAAACATATTAAAACAAAATATTAAACAACTGTATTGATAATATAATAATGATGTCTATGGACGCTTTTAGACCACGTCAATCTGGTACCGTGCTAAGTTTCCGAAGAACTTGTGTTACGGGTACCGGACAACGGAAAAACATTATATTTAATACTTATTTTATAATATTAATACAGATAATATTTAAGACAATAAATACATATCCATGACCCAGGAACACAGAAACTTTTTTTTTGATTCCTGGCGAGATTGGAACCGCTACCTCCGGGCTTGAGTGCCAACGCGCTAACCATTGAGCCACAGAAGTCGTCATAGATAATTCAGTATCATACATTAAACAAATGCAAACATACCTATTCAACCTCCATCAAGCAAAACTGCAGTTCCTCATCCCTAATTATAGGAAAGACTTAGGACTTACGGAAGTCTGGAGCACAATAGCTATCATTTGTGTCCAGGACTCAGCCTGAACAATGCGGCAGGATAACGACTCTCGACCGTCGCCTTCAGCGCAGCAAAGTACCCAATTGTGAAGAATATCGTACGGCTTATGTGGCTTAGGTAGTAGTACTAAGGTAGAGCCAATGATCTCAAAGTTACGTAGCTCTGGAGTCTTACTTAGGTTACAGGATAATAATAAAAACTAAACACAGAGATATTATTGAACTAAACAATAATTATAAATGTACAATTATTGGTATATTTTATAAATATTTTTATTGGCAAATGTATCTATTTTTTTGATATTTATTATCTATATTTAGTAAACAAACAACTATTATCGTAGCACTCTAGAGTAAAAAAAAAATAGAAATCAGATAAGTTTCCACTAATAAAATATATTCGTGATCGTTTACTGGTCATGCTATTTTTTGCCCATCGTTATTAATTGAAAATAGGGATGTACCTAAAAAAATATGTATATATAACAAACCCCTTTATACGTTGTCACAGTGAAAAAACCTTTTTTTCTTTAGAAGTTTTCTTTTCGAAAGGATTAAAAAGCTTTTGAACGCCAATTGAATGTGTAGACTACCTACTATTTTTTCTTTGCATCTGACTGGTTAAAAACATTTTAGTATTATAGTAGGTGTATTATATTATATTATGTTATATTATTATACAAATATTTATAGATTGTGTGTTCACTGTTCTGGCTAACGATAACTTTAACATTATTTGTGTACGTTTAAGTAACTATCTCATTTATTTATAGTAAGCAGTAGCGGGAAAATGTTAATAATGATGACGATGATAATCATGATATTGATGATTTTGATGATAACGATGTATGTCCGTCGTGTTCCAGGATGCTGGGCGGCGTGGGCGGGCGGCACGCGTCCGTGCGGCGGCGGGGCAGCTCGCCGGGCGTGCACGCGCGCCGCGAGTCGCCCCCCTCCTCCCCGCGCCCGCTGCGCCGCCGCCGCGCCGCCCTCGCGCTCTCTGACCACAAGACCTGCGCGCTCATACACACCAGGGTCAAGCTGGGGGACATCATGTAAGAAACACAATATCACAATATGTTTAATATATTCAACATAACACATATTATTATGTGTCACATGATAAATCTGGGGGCACGGACTACCTACTTATACTTCGCGCTCGACTTGGCGGGGGCTAGTGCCCCCGCCAAGTCGAGCGCGAAGCAAAAAATGCCGTACCATCTTTACTGGAACCATTTCGCCGCATTTTCAGGCGCGTATTTGAGAACCTTGGGATAAAACCATAATATTTACACCATATTATATTATACACACCATACATGGCATAAAGTAAGATAATGATATGAGTTTACTGAAATCTAAAAATAGTATGTCACGATATTAAAACCACAGTATCCAATTCAGTGCTCATATTTAAGAGTTACGGTACCATAGACAATCAAACAAGAGAGACACAAGTATAAGTTCGGTCGCGGAAGGGTTATAGGGTATTTATATAAGGCAGGGGTTGATATTTTAACCGTATATTTTTTTATTACACACCTACGCTGTATCATTCAAAATCTATTAAATTTTAGCAATCTAATGCCCGGTTTCTGAAGTTTCCAGTTATACTCTCATAAGCTATTGATACAATAAAGTTATGTATATGATAAACGTCGGTTAACTGTCACTGCGTTTCTGAATACGCAATGAACCGTTCAATAACTATCAAACCGATAAACAGTTCCATAATCTGCCGTTAGATGGGTCTGTTTAAAAGATCAAGTTTAAAATTGATTTTATTATTTTAATTCAGGATTATTACTAGTTTTATTTACGAGAATGTTTTATTCAAGGGTTAATAAGCATTGTTTTAGTTATAAATTCGCTATTTATCAGCGATGAATGAACGACATTGTAGTCATTTTTTTTTAAATAAACGTCAAACTCACTGATGTAAGGTTTATGTAATTTCTTGAAGCAAAACGAACAAATAAAGTTATGAAATCGATAAACGGCACACATTGGTCAGTTAAGTTAAGCTAAATTTAAAGGGAGTTTATCTTACATTGCGATGTTCAGAAACGCACTTTCTTAGGTTATCGAACCAATAGCGCTAATGAATAGATAAACTGCCGTTAAAGATTCCTCAGAAACCGGGCATTAGTCAACTCCTAGAAACAACACACAAAAAATCGTAAATTGATTAAAAATAGTGAATGTTAGGAAAATAATAAAGAATTCTTTGTGTGTATGCATTTCGTCATGGTATTTTTAAAAGTAAAAATATTATTTTATACTAAGTGAAATGTATTTCACATAAAAAACAAAACCTTAAAAAATAGTACTCTAAATGATTTAAATCCAACCGTAGACATAAAAATCAAATAAACGGTGTATGAAACTATCGGCGAGAGACAGAAAAACATTCTAGTAACAATCCCCAATCAGAGCCGCGACGTGCGCCGACTGTATGCATAATATTCTGGTTTGTTTTTTCAACCAGTTCATAATAAAATGCCTCGCTCTGACAGTTTTATTTTTACCCAATTTAAACCTAAAGGATAGTGGTTTCGGTTTGAGTCTGTGGTTTGAGGAATATATGGTGGTTGAAGTGCGAAATGCATTACGTATTGGGCTAACGCATTATCAAACTATTGCCATACACTTCAGACTGATTTTGAGTAGGGCATATTGTCGTTGTAGTGCGAGAAGTCACTAAGTGACAATTTTACCCAAAATGAATTAATGTCGTAAAAATGTCTTCAATCCTAGCATCTACCTTATGAAAAGACAAAAATAGCAGATTTTTAAGTACTTTGGATAATAAGACAATGTGAGAAGTACATAACTACTTTTTTTAAGTCAATTAAAAATGTATGTGTAAACCAAATATTATATTTTTACTTTTTTTTTATAAGAACTCCTGAAGTGATCATGCATGCTGTATAATAAATGAAAACTTAATAAGCCGCGTTAAAAAAAAGGTGTGTGTGCGATTCACACACGAGAGAAGTGAAACACATGTTAAATGCTTAAATACAAGCAAGTATTAAACTTTCCGTAGTATCACTTTACTCTATGTATTAACCCGCCTGCAATATACATACACACCGACATTTGCTCTCTCGCTCTTTTGTGTTTGTGTTTCTTACCTGTCGTTTTTTCCGTTGCATCCAGTTTGAAATCACAACGATTCTAAAGAAGTTTCACTTCAAAACGTCGAAAATATTTCATTATTACGAGTGAAATTCGCGTAAAATAACAAAAAATATACACAGATAATTTTCAAATTTTAACATTTTGAATTGGATTTTTCGTAATAGAGTGAAACCTATTTTTTTAAGTATTAGTTTAACGGTTGAAAAGTATACCTAAGTTAAGTTCATTAGGACTGTCCGGTATTGATTTTAACTGTCACATTATAAAAACACGGGGTCGTGGGACTAAATATAACCGAAATGCGTTGTCGTTTGAAGAGTCGTTACTGCCATAATTTGAATTTCATGTTTTGGTAGATAAGAAACGGCTTTTTACTCTTTTCGCTCCAGTTTTTCCTTGGTTTTTGATATGAATATTTACTGTGATGCTTTTTTCTTGGCATCAAATGTATATTAGTGTTCCATATCAAATGTTAAGTACATTTTACATTTTTGAATTATACTAAAATCCTTTTTTCATCATTATAAAAAATAATTCTGATCTAAAACAAAGGTCTATAAACATTATTTCATTAGCTTAAAAAATCCAAGATAAAATCGGTAAAATGTTATTTATAATAATGTTATTTATATAATGATAATCAAAGGTAGAAAGTACAAATAAATATTTTTATAAAATATTATTTAATACTCATTATATCAAACATATTCTACATTATATTAATTTACCAGGAGGAGATCCGATTATCCGTGATAAAAACAAAGTTTACGTATGATCATAACTTGTTTATATAAGCCCAACTTAGTGCAGCTCAACTTTACTCATTTCTTTCACTGCTAATCATTATAAAATACTTTTAAAAAGAATTTTATCACAAACAAGTGTTGTATTTGTTTGTGATTCACCAAGCTTATTATAAAGGCTATTTTAATACTAATGAATGAACATTATTAATAATAATAAAGTAACAAATAACTGGACCCAATTAAATTATAATAGAATTTACTTCATCATCATCATCTTAGCCTATAGCTTCCACTGCTGTCCACTGCTGAATATAGGCCTCTCCAATGATTCTGCAGCGATATAAATTATAACGGTAATATGTGATAATAAAGGGAATAATTGTTTTTTTTTTATTAATTGAAATAAGATATTAAAAAAAGAATATACTAGAACGATTCGAACGCAACATCGTATCATCGCGGTGTCTTTTCGTTTCTCTTTCATTTCTACGTAGAGCGACAGACTATCGAGAGCAAAACATCCCGCACTATATTCGGTTCACTTCTTCAAATACTCTATTTTTGTTTTCTATTCTTAATTTGTCTTTTCAACGGAACTCAAGCACAGAAAAACTTTGAAATATTTGCTAAAGTTTTAAAATTAAGAGTAATAAAAGCTACTTAACTGCCATCTACAGGAAAACTTTAGAAGTAATTCGTAGCATCGGCCACCTGAAGAATTTTTTAAATTGTGTATTCACAAGCATCGCCATCTATGGAATATTTTTGTAGTTCCTAAGTTGCTTATTGGAATGTTACATTTTCTGGTAATACAATTTTACAGCGCCACCTAGTGTAATAAATAATTCTCATATGGTCTACGCTCTACAACAACTGTGCTACGACAAAGCTATGGAACTAAAATATGATAGCGCCATCTATTAAAGCTATTCTAAAAATAAATCTTTCAGCATGAAAGGTTCATATCAAAACTTAATATTAAAGCTAATTTCGCCGTTTCTAGTTGACGCATGAAACTTCATAGATGGCATGACCTGTATTTGCAAATAGTACCTACAGATATTTTAATATCAATCATTAACTTTGTATATACCTAAATGCTATATTTTCACAAGTACTTATTAAAATTACTTCAAGCTGTAATAATTAAGGATGCTATTTATCTCGCAAAAATTATATTCAAAATCAACTACGAAAATTTTAATTGTGTTTGCTCGAAGAACGAAATTGCGATTGTGGAAATTAGATCGATATTTAAATTTGATTTAGAAACAAACTGTCAAACTCCTTCGCTAGCATTCGGCTAGTGTAAATGGAACGGGCCTCGCTTCCTGGCACCACGTGGCCAGATGCCATTATTGATTTCCGGCGCGAGAGCGAGACAGAGCAATACCACAATTTGTTGCACTATTTTCCGTCCCGCTCTTTCGCCAATATATGACCTATTTTTATGCCACATTCCCTATATTAATACAGCCTAAGTAATTAGGTGAAAAGTTCCGTCGACGATGTAATCTAAACGATATTTTATTGTTGTTGAAAACGACCAGTTAAATACCTCCCTTTGTACTGCTACGGTTTATTTACGACTTTCAAAGGGACTGACTTCACGACTAACAAAATAAATTTATATTGTATCGAATGTTGTGAATAAAGAATAGTAAGGCCATGCTTAGTTTTATCCTTTGAAAGGTTTTTAATATAAGTTCAAGACACTGAACTGAATTCATCACATATTCATTAGCTTTCATCCATCCAATGCTGGGCATAAAAGCCTCCATCAATGAACTTCAAGATGGCCGACCCCTTGCCACTTAAAAATCTTTGAATCTTTTCATATGTCTCTCAAAGTAGCATTCATTCATGCATATTATATTCCAATATGGAACATGGTAATCTTCCTCTAAATTAGTCGAGGACATTATCAGGCCAGAGTTTTCTTATGTGCTGGTTTTGCTGTTTGATAAATTTCATAACAATCTTACAACCTTAAATATTTTTAGCCAAAAAATATTTTAGAGGTACTCATATGAAAATATATTTTCATGGGGTTAAAATGCGAGAGAGAGTTAGTTTTGACGAAAAAATATTTTGAGATCATATTATGAAATATTAGTATCCAGTGTGGTGAGAAATTTTACTGATGATGATGATATTTGAAATTTTAAACAATATGTATAATTTGTAAAATAAAATTACTTTGATATATTTTTATACAAAAATGCACAAATAAATACGAATTTATACGAAGTTTCCTTACAAGTGCTTTGAAAATCTCGTAAACTTGACTCTGAGAGTGAAAAATCCCGCATGCCCCAAGTTCTTAAAGTTCGCCGACCCGCATACCTAATTAAGATCCATGACCCTCCTCGATTAATTTCGAGGAAGAGACCCGTACCCACAAGAGGGTGTTTAAATTTTTGCATTTTGATGACACACTTTTTTTCTGTTTTTTTGTTGTTTTAAATTGAGGTGAGGTGATTTTTTTTCTTGCCTAATAGAAAAAAACTGCTAACGAAATTTATTAACATAATACTTGGTTATGAAAAAAGGTGAAATGAGTGAATTCATTAAAATAATCGGATCGGAATCGGATCGAATCGAATCGGAGTGAATCGGATGAAGACTTTTTATGCTATGCGATGGCAATACCTCCAACATGTCAAAAAGAATCGATGATTTAAACCTGCACTTCCAAACGAATAATCACACTGCTCAGCCACCGGCGCTCGCATATTAGGTCTCCACGTATTCTATGCCACGTGCAAAGTGAATTATGCTCCTCGTACGGTTACAAAGCTAACAACCATGTTAAACTGAAACCCACTTACGGTTTATATCTGAAAGGGGGTCAAAGTATTGCCAGACTTGCGCATTTGCATGAATTCGGTAATAGATTGTAATATATTCATTAATCATTATCAGCTGATATTCTCACAATCAACTGTTCTCCGAAGCGCTTTAATTCTAAAATCTAGCTATTTCCAAGTTTCTAGCTTTATTATAAAGCTAACACAAAATCGCCTAACGGTAAGTAGCGTAGGCACGTCATACGGGGGTGCGTAGGAGACGCTACTTGATTCCAGTAACGTCCCTGTGCTCGTGTCGGGTTGGTTACCGGGGCCCCGCTTGACATGACGTCCTGGGCACTGCTTAGTAGCGGTCCCGCAAGGCCAGACTCTTCAAATAGGGAGGTATTTGAAGAGTCTGGCCTTGCCGGGGTCAGCCTGCCGTTGTGGTAATCCTGTAACCTGCCGACGGCATAAATGTTATTAGAAGTATATTATTACTAATATACTTCTAATAATATTTATGCCGTCTCTATTATAATACTAATGAAAAAATGAATGCATCTGAAATATTATATTGAAACACTTTTATAAAGTACAAGCTGTACCCGGCTAATGTTGTCCTGCCCATACCCATATCCCATCATTATAACATCTTATAATTCGATGGAGCCGGTTGAACGCATGAAAAAACATGACTCATGCGGCGTTACCTCGCTCTGAGGCGTTCCATTTAAGGAATAAAGTGCAAGTGAGAGCGCGGAACGAGCGACAAAGAGGCACCATCGGCCCACCAGTATTTTCTTATGACGTTCAACTATCGTCAGTAAACCGGCTTTACAGACAACAGATTTTTTAACACAAACCTCTTCCTAACGATAACCAACACAAAAACAAGAGCATTATCAAATTTGCTGCAATGGTTCTAAAGTTATGTACATTTCAACGATTAAATTTTATTTATATAGACTAAATTTTTATAAAAGTTTTGTATTCATTTAATTCCTGGAATAAACGCAAACAAACTAGTTTTGCTAAATCATACTGTATGGCATTAATGCGTATAACCAATATAATAACGTAACGGAAAAAGATTTTGGAAAAGGCAAAATTAATTGTTTCCAGTAGTTACGTACACATAATAAATTCGAAGCTGTACAGTAAATAATTAACAGAATTAATTACAAAGATTAATTAATACCATCGAGTGACCAAACTGTCATTGCGAGAGTTATAAAATTGTAAAACTTATTTATACTGCTTACATAACCTATCAGCGTAGGGTTGTCAACATCTTACTAATAATATATTAGACATGTGAATGTAAGTTTGTTTGTTACACTTTTACGCGAAACCCAATTAGCCGATCATCATGAAACTTTGTACACATATTCTTGGAGGTATTAGACGTAACATTGGATACTTTTTTTGAATAAAAGAAAACTGTTAACGCGGGCGTAGCTACGCCAACAGCGAGTGTGTAATATAAATACTGCGTTTCGTACTCCAAACAATATGGGAACTTTAAAACACCAAGTTAGTTACTTTAATTTTATATCACCAAACATTGTATAATACTCATGTTTACAAATAAAGTATCTTTATATTCCAAGATATTTAATGAAAAATATCATAACCTTATTATAATTCTTTTTGCTTCATGTGCACTTCTACATAGGCCTATAATGAACACCAAGACGCCTTGCCACTCGCATCAGGACCGACCACTGCGTGGTGATAATCTAGAAGATTCTAATAATAATTTATTAGTGAGCGGTATATGCTGCTCTGTGCTCCCGGATCTATGGGTACCACCGACTTACTTGTTTCCCCCGTGACACAGCTTTGCTGTATATACTAGCATCGAAACTTAGCATCTTGTCTTAGGATAGGTAATACACAAATGAGTAGCCTGGGCTAGTTTCAGGTAATCTAGTTTATGTTCTTAGTGACGTCGATTTAATTACCATCAGGTTGCAGGTGACTGACAGCAGTTTGCTTATCCCACAATCATAAAAAAGATAGCACGAAGAAACAAAAGAAAGCACATAATATTATCTTAATATCGACGCTTTCATCATGTTCATGAGCCTATGTAATAATTGTTAGCAACCGTAGCGCCATCTGGCGGCTATAAGTCGGAAACGGGGAACAGGTTCCAGTTTACCTGCGCGTGGCGTGTCATAGTTGTTGTTAAAGTGTGGGTAGGACGGCCGAGCGTTATGAAGGTCATTAAGTTTGCCTTTAAATAGCGGGGTATAATTATTAGAGGGGTCATTCGCATCTGTGAGTTTGAGGAGGATGAAGCTCTGCCCGAATCGTATTGTAAGGTCACGTAAGCCATTGTTTATTTTAATGTTTAATGTGTAAAGTGTAATAATATTGCAGGAGTTCATGTGAGTAAATGTATGGGCAGAATGAGTGAGAATGTATCTTAAAATATGTACCTGTGAACCTTAATATTGATATTTTATGGATAATATAATAAATGTTATATTTAAAACGCATTTTCACTTCTGATGTTTAAATAATTTCATTTATAATTTGGATAGGTACTTCAGAGCTCAGGGTACTTTCACTACAAATTTATAAGCTATATTTAAATTGTCATTAAAGTGCTTATTTATTTGGCGTCAACGCTATTCCCGTTAGTAAAATTAGCTAGTAACCCCGTATTAAAAAGTATTTAAGACACGAACTACATTTTTTACATTGAATTAAAATTTTACTAAAGCTATTTGACCAGGTATTACTTGCAATAAAAACTTACAGATTTGATTATATTTTTTTCGAGAATAAATTGACATTTACATCACTATTGTAATGTGTCAAAACGGCCATCATATCGTGCCCCGAGTATAGTGGCTACGGCTAAAAACTACTACAGCCAATAAAATGTTAACATTAGAATGTCATAAGAAAAAAAAAATGTTGTTAATTTTGTTAGTTAGCTTAGGTTTGTGAGATAATATATATGATTGTCACCACTGAAATTCCCTGGCATTCTACGCATTAATTGACATTTTCATTCAAAGCGATCTCGCCGTGCGCTGCGGTGGAACCGCGCCTTAACACACGTGCGTAGCCTCTACGTGCCGCGGTGGAACCGCGCTTTAACACACGTGCGTAGCCTCCAAGCCTCTCCATACGCCGCGCTGGAACCGCGCCTTAGCTCATGTGCGTAGGCTCTCGATGCTCCGCGGTGGAACCGTGCCTTAACACACGTGCGTAGCCTCTCTATACGCCTCGCTGGTACTTCGCCTTAGCTCATGTGCGTAGGCTCTCGATGCTCCGCGGTGGAACCGCGCCTTAACACACGTGCGTAGCCTCTCTATACGCCTCGCTGGTACTTCGCCTTAGCTCATGTGCGTAGTCTCTCGATGCTCCGCGATACAACCGCTCCTTAACACACGTGCGTAGCCTCTCTATACGCCGCACTGGTACTGCGACTTAACACACGTGCGTAGCCTCTCCGGGCCTCATAATTGGGATAAGCTTATGTCATATTTGTAATTTGCTTTTGCCAGACTTCACTCACTTTTTTTACCAACAAGTTTAGAATTTAAAGCCTTATAAGTTAAGTAAATATCGAGTCCGGACAGCAAAAATACAAAAAAAAATATTTAACTTTGTTTTACTAATTATAATGAAACAACCCTTTACGAATTTTTACGGATAGCGCTATTTTTTCCGCGAAATATGTTTACAATTAATACTTGACAGCAACAATTATTCCGTAAATTTACTATAGTTTGTAAAATTTGCGTAAATATTGAGTAAACAATTCTAATGAGCTATACTCTGACTATCGCATATACCCGATTTAACAGAGCGTCAAAACGTCACGTACGTGTGTCGATAAACAGTGTTGCCGTCCACGCAGGCCGCCGGGATCACCTATTGTTTGAATGAAGCTGCAATATTGCCGTTCTATACTTAAAATTACAAAATCCATTTTGATACTCACTGTGAGGATGTGTGAGGATGTTGGCGTGTGTATGGTTCGGGTACCGGTATAATACTAATTTATTGTAATAAATACAATATATCTTATATACTAATTACATACAATATGTCAGGGCACTACACACTACTCACCAGCTTTATCCAAATAGCTTTAATAAAGGAGACTAAGAAATCTAACCCAAGTAATTTTTTATTACACACGGTCATCTGATATCAAACCATGTACAGCCTGTATTATGGAAAGCAAGCAACTGATAAATATTTTTATATTTCTAAATATATACATATTATTTTAGATAATTATGACCAGAACAAAAAAATGATGATGCTCGTCACGCAAAGATTCTGGGTAAGAATCGAACTTGACCGACTGACGGCTAAACCAGAAGGTCATTTCTTCTATTTTAGTCAGAGTTATGAAACTTGACCAATAGGTCAGTCAAATGAACACAAACAAGTTCATTCAAAGTCAAAGTCAAAAATTTTATTCAAAATAGTATTATCGAAGTATCTTTTTGAAGGTCAATTGAGTCTACCACCGGTTCTAAAGCAAGTCCACTGAGAAGAACCGGCGAAACAAACTCAGTGGAACTAGTCTTTTCAAATACAATATTACAAAAAATATTAATAAAAACAATACATACTACTAAAGTAGTATAGTATATAAGAAGAATTCAGCAAGAAACTATGTTGGGTTGCTCCTTTCAAAATATAATTTACAATTTTTTATAAACATACATAACTACATACATTTATTACTATAACACATTTATTACAGTCTTACACACACTCCTAAGATAAGTAGAATAAGTAGATAATAAATTTAGACCCCGCAATATCCAAAACAAACCTGTGGATGTTAATAAAAAAAAAGAAACTCAGCTAGGTAAAAAGTATCAACCCTTATATGTCCCACTGCTGGGCACGGGTCTCCTTCCTCGAAATCAGGCGAGAAGGGCAATGGGCCAATAGTTCACCGCGCTGGCCCAGTGCGGGTTGGTGAACTTCACATACCCTCAAAGACTTTCAATCTCATCAGGCATGCAGGTTTCCTCACGATGTTTTCCTTCACCGGTGAGCGAACGATGGTCTCGTGTGCACTTAGAAATTTAGAAAAACCCATTTCAAGGCACACACGGACGGGTCAGGATCGAACCCGGAACCCCTCGAGTAAGAGGCCGAGTCCGTCCACCACTGGACCACCGTCGCTCAGCTAGGTAGAAATCGCATAACACGACCAGCCACCACAGCAGCACCTCCACATAGGCCTGGACGCGTGAGCCAGCGTCAACCTCTTCCACATATTAGAGGGAAGTGGAAGATCCATCCCACAACGCCACCACTGCAGTAGCGTAAGCGAGCATGACATGTCATACGTTACATTAGAAGTAGCCCTTTGTATTTCTTACCAAAGTAACATTATGCATTGCCTATATTGGCGCTCTACATGCTAGACCTTGGTACGCGTAAATCCTCTCTGTGTTAGCAGTCAATGTAACCTTATGTGGACAAAGTAAATAAACATAAGCTGGCCTACTGGAATACGCCCTTTTTTCTGAAAAAAGTAATTGTTTTTCTTGACACTTCATATAACATGACTAAGCAGAGTTCAATTGTCTACATTGACTTTCTCAAACACAGCAAACCTATTGTAAAAGAAAAAAAACATAATATGGCAATCACCATCGAGTCAATATTAAATAATATATTATACATTTATGTGTCTGTATATCATATTCTTGTCATCACCATCATCATTATCAGCCTTTATCCGTCCACTGCTAAACATAAGCCAGCAATGAACGCCAGAAACTTTAAATGCATCTTCAAATATAATAATTCAATTTAATTGTGACAGCCCTATGCAAAACACAAAGCAGTAAATTAGGTGATTACAAAATTTCATCGGTTGCAATATCACGGATATAAAGTTAGCAGGAGCTTTGTGTTATTTATATTTACCGTAATTTATATCCGTTTGTTTCCGTGTTATTTGTCCCTAAAATCTTATTCGGTACGTTAGCAGCTTATTATCACCATCCTTTTTATTTTTGGTAAAGCATTCCGGCAGAAGGATACTTGCACCACGTCAATCTGGTCCCGTGGTAAGTTTCCAAAGAACTCGTGTTACAGGTACTATATGTTATATAATACACATATTTTTACACATCCATGACCCAGAAACATCTTTTTGTTCCCTGGCGGGATTCGAACCTGCTACTTGGCTTGAGCGCCACGCGCTAACCACTAAGCCAAAGGGTCATTATACAAAGAACATTATATACTTTTACTAAATCACCGCAAGTAATGAGCAATAAAAAGAAAATACTAATAGAAAAAATCGCTTGTCTGTAAAGTCCGTTTGCTGGAGATAGTTAAACGTGACAACGTCATAAGAAAATACTAATGGGCCGATTGTGCCCCTTTATTGCTCGTTCCGCGCTCTCGCTTGCACTTCAAGCCTTAAATGGAACGCCTCAGAGCGAGGTAACGCCGCATGAGTCATGTTTTTTTCGTGCGTGCAGCCGGCTCCATCGAATTATAAGACGTCACGTCAATAATCTCCAAGACTGAGAACTCAATGTCTTCCCCGTATTTTCTTTCAATTATGCCATTAGCTATCACTATCTTGCGTTTTTTTATTAATAAATATGATTTTGTTACTTTTATATAACTTCTAGCTATTACCCGCAGCTTCGCCTGCGTTAACTAAGATTTACAATAGGATCTAAGTACGCAAAATAGGTAACTTTTCTGGTTGATTTTTTACACTTTGTGTCCGAAAAACCCTAAAAAAAATCTTAGGGAACCCTATTATACCAGAATAAAATTTAGCCTATGTTACTCGTAGATTAGCCTATGTTAATCGTGGATAATTTAGCTTTCAAATGGTAAAAGAATTATTGAAATTAGTCTAGTACTTTTTGAGCCTATTCATT
Source organism: Lycaena phlaeas (assembly GCA_905333005.2). Taxonomy (NCBI): domain Eukaryota; kingdom Metazoa; phylum Arthropoda; class Insecta; order Lepidoptera; family Lycaenidae; genus Lycaena; species Lycaena phlaeas. The sequence goes on along the minus strand of HG995170.1, from coordinate 4,257,051 downwards.
ACAACCAAACAAATAAACAAAGTTTTCCTCTTTATAATATTAGTATAGATGTAGATGTAGATGTGTATTATGTAATTTATTAAAAACAGTTCTATAAAAGCATTCTTCATTTTCCCTCTGAATAAAATTTTCTGCAAATGTTACGTTTTGAGGAATTTCCGTGTTAATAAACAGCAAATGGAGTACGCTGACATATTCTTATCTCTACCATCAAGTGACGTATCAAAAGGCCCGAGCATATCACAAAAAAACTGGGACATTGAGTGTGAAGATTACAAGCAATATGACACGAGAACTTGCTTTAGTCTTTCAACAAATTTGAAGAACACTGTGTCGTCTCATTTGTGTAAAAAAAGTAAAAAATTAAAGACCACATAGCTATCGCTTTATGCCGATATTATCTGAGCGAGGGGCACCACAACACTCATACCGACAGAATTAAGCTGCAAAGAAGCATGACAATAAAAAAACTAAAAGTAAAGTCACGAGTCTCCTCCTCGAAATCAGGCAAGGAAATAGGCCATAGTCCACCGATGCGCGGGCTGGTTGAGATCAAAAAGTCTTTGAAGATGTGTGAAGTTCACCAACCCCCACTGGACCAGCACCTCGGTGAATTATGGCCGTGACTATCTTCGTCTCATTTCGAGGAGGAGACCCGTGCCCAGCTGTGGGATATATGGGTTGCTACTTTACTTTTAACTTTTTAATAAATTAGTTTAATGCCTTTCAAACTTTGCAAAGAAAGGTTTCACCCATGTAAGACGTAATAGCTAGTCTACACTCTACTATATAAGCGACATTTTGAACTGTGTATGAAAAACTGTACGTCCATGTAGGACGTCTTTTCTTGCTTCTGTAAAGTGTGAAAAGATCTTTCACCACGTATCTTCATCCATTGTTGGCATCGGGTTGAACGGTCATTCTCTTGAAAAAAAAACAACAGTTTCAATGGGAATGCTTAATCTATACTTCATAAATTAAAATTTAAATAAAAATTAAGTTTCGCTTTAAATATTTGTTTAAATAAAAAAAAAAATAGTAATTGATTAATCTAACACAAAACATAAGACAAAAATATACTAAAACTACTTAAAATAAACTATATACTATATCAAATTAAAAATAAAAATAAAACTAAATAATATAAAAAATCGACCCCAATTAAGTGCCCAATTTTGCTGAATTGATTTATACAACTTTTCTTAGGATAATTAAAAAATAATTTTTAATCGAAAAAAAATATTACTTTTAATACTGATCCAACTGCGAAATTCATAAATATTTTTCCCCCTTTATCACGAAACAAACGCCTTTCCTCAGTTGTATCTTGATTAATTTTCTACTCTTTTTACAATTTCACTCAACTAAAATACCCATTTCTCCAAAGATATTCCATAATCAAAGAAGCATTAAAGGTGGAGAAATCAAATAGTAATTAAAAAGAAACAATGCATTTCTCGTTTGTAGGCCATCGGCTTTGTGTGCTCTGTGCCGCTCAACTGTTGGCTGAGGGCGCAGCAAATGGAACTTTATACAGGGTGTGACTTTACGTGCCCATAAAACATGAATGCTTAATGTGCAGTGCAGCGAGATTGTTTTAAGTGAAATAAACCTTTAGATACTTCATCTGTTCTGTTCTATGTTAATTATAATTCAAAATACGTGTAAAAGTTTCGTATTCAATATAGTATTAAATTTATAAAAAAATAAAGTTTTTATTTTTTGTAGTTTTATTTATTTGTGGATGGATAGAAAATAAGGAAGATAAGATCTTTCAAATGGTCTTAAAAATAACATAATATGGGCACTCACACATTTGCTGAAAAATCTGCGTTTGTTGAGTACTTATAGCCATAAGAAATCATTTCATTAAATGATTCATAATTCGTGATTTACCTATATATTATGATGAATTTAATATTAATGTAACGGAATGAACTTATTTATGTACACAATATAATTAAGGTGGTTGCGTGCCTGCTAAGGACTAGGTTAAATACGTCTAATATATAAATATTAATTTGTCTACCATATTATATAATATAATATTTAAACCTTGAAATATCTTAAATCAGTATTCTGTCAAGATTTATTTATTTTACTGTTACACTAATGTTGGTTATTTTTTTTTTGTTTTCTAATGCTGACTTAAGATATTTTTAATTCTTTTTACGATAAATGGGAATAAAACTAAAAAATGAAACTACAAATAATTTTTTACAGCACATATTTATGTTAAACTAGCAGCGCACCGCGGTTTCACCCGCTTCATTACTTTCCAGCCTTTTTCCAGTTCCCGTGGGATTACGCAGATGAATTATAGCCTATGTGTTAATCTGATGTATAAGCTAAGTCGTTATGAAGTTCCATCAAAATCCATTCAGTAGTTTTTGCGTTAAAGAGTAACAAACATCTTCACAAACTTTCGAATTTATAATATTAGTAGGATAAAATGAACATGAAATATTTGAAAACTATACTAATTTCTATTGCTAATTAATTAGATCATTATTACTTGCTTTCCTTTACTATATTTTTTCTCGAATTATGTCAAATTTTGGCCAAATTAATATGAGACTGCATATATAATGTATGCTATATAATATGTTGAAAATATTTGAGAACTATTTACTACATTATTTTGCCTTTTCGCTAAATTTAAATTAGAATGCTTACTTTCTTTCGTTATCACTTTTCTCTAAATAACCGAAGTTTTGCTACTTTTATTGTGCAAAATGTATATCATGAGCGCGTTATTACGTATATTCCTATTGTACTTTATATAATGGTTTTGATACAAGCGTTGCTTTCAAAACAGAAGAACCCTATCCTGGAGAGAAGTGTGTCAGCATGGAGCATTAGACAATATCGCTTTAGGATTTTAGGATAAACGGTCTGACTTAAATTGAGTATAATTTATTAAGGTCACTTAATATTGACTGAAAGTCATATTGTAGTGCATAAAAAGTAGGGCTCAGAAAAATAGAGGTGACATAGAAAAAATATACATCATAGGATCCTGAAATTGAAATAAAGTATATTTAAAATACAAAAATGAGATATTCATAATACTTTTTATACTACTTTAATTACTTATAGCCAAAACATGTCCACTGCTGGACGTGGGCCTCCCAAGGATCTCCACAACGACCGCCCGCGTCCAGAGGATTCCTGCGACCTTTGCCAGGTTGTCAGTCCACCTAGTGGGAGGTCTACCAGCACTGCATTTACCAGTAGGTACGGGATCGCCACTCCAGATTTTTTCGGCCCCAGCGGCCATCAGTTCTGCGAGCAATGTGCCCTGCCCATTTCCAGTTAATTAGGGAAATTTCTTGGGCTATGTCGGTAACTTTGGTTCGCCATATTCATTATATCTTTCAAAAAAACTTTTTACACACCGTTATATACCATATTCATATAATTCTACTGTACGTGTGTATGTCGCAAGGCTCCTCGTAAGTGGCTGGATCGATTTTGATAAAATTTACCGTGCGTGTTTAAGTGGATTTGAGAAGGGCTTAGATTTAGATTAACATTTTGAACATGTACATAAGTAGGTACAAAATATTTTGCACAGGACGACGTCAGTCGGATCCGCTAGTGCTAAATATATATTTATCTATTTTTTCATTTATATCTGATTTATACTTATATATATATATATATATATATATATATATATATATATATATATATATATATATATATAAGAACACCTTAGCGCCTAAAATATTTTTTTCAAGTTTAAAATTCTAAAAAAATTGTCTTTTTTATACATCTATGTAGTATACTTTTTTATATTTTTATACTTTATTATATAATTATTTTAATTAGCTCATTACTCCAATTATCTACTACATAAAAGATATCATAGTAAAATAATAAATAAAATATTCGAAAAAGTATTGGGGAGATAATTTTAAGTGGTGTTTTTTTAAGCATCTGCTCTTTTATTTCCGCAAAGGCCGAATTCACGCAGTTTATCGTTGGGAAAGCTATAAAAAATCTTTTTTCGTGGCTTGTATTATTAATTTTGTTTGGTCCAAAGTGGGACGAAGTAAAATAGCGCTATATCTAAATTGATGAATAAATAATTATTTATTCATTTCACTGGGCTTACACTTATAAATGGCTTGTACTGGTATTTATTCAGAAAAAAAGTGGTATTTTTCGTTTCCGGTTCGTTTAATTAAGTATAAAGATTTAGTTTACTATTATTATTATATATTTAAAAGAGTAGGTGTTAAAGTGATGTATTTAGGATAGATTTTCGTAGTTTTGTCCGTGTTATCAGGCAATGATAAACCGCTACACTATCATTAGAATACGAACGTAAGTTTTTGCCGTCTAATGTTATGTTATGCTTGTATAGTTCAGTTAGAAAATGAGATAGTTTCATATCCAAAGGAGGCTGGTTCATGTACCCAGTCCAAAAATATATTTTTTTTTTCAACTTCCTTCTTTTGGGAGAAAATTTTATCATATCATCGTTAAGGGTATCCAAGATAAAACAAAAAATCGAGCAAATGCTCGGTCTACCAGGTACTTTATATTTAAAAGTGAAAATAACCACTCTAATTGAAAATTTAGTCAGTTTGTTTTAATTACCAATCTTATTAATATTTTAAACGATAGTTTGTAAGTATTCGAATGTTTATTACTCTTTCACGTAAACTACTGCTTTTATATTAGAATGAATCAGAAGGCTTTAGTTTATCCTTGTACTTCCATGGGAATGGGAAGTACGCGGGTAAAACCGCGAAGCGCTGCTAGTGAAAAATAATAGCGATAATCTTTTTTTTTTAAATCATTATTAGTAGAAAAGAAGGGATTTGATCAGACATGGTCATGCCATCCCTATAGGTATATACATATTAGATTAACTATTATTATTACATAAAATATTCCTAGAATCTACGTTTTAACGCACATTGTGCCAAGTGGTAGATGCTTCTAGCTTTCTGCGATAGAGGGAAAGCTAGAATGGTATTACATACACCAGTAAGCAATCTATAAGCAGTTCCAAAAGAAGCCCTTTCCATCTCGTTTCTAACTATTCTACAATTATATGAAAGACTTCTTCAATAAGATCACATTCACTACACTTATTTGAGGGCTTTCAATTTATAGTAGCTACATAAAAACACCAGTACATATAAAAATATAATATTACGCATCCCTATAATCGAAGGAACCAAACAAACGTAACACGTAAAAACGAAAAACAATGTTTACGGAATACATCCACATCGGGTCCCAAGTCAGGTCCCATTTCTAGGTTCGTGGGTCAACAGCAGTCCAGGTCATGCGGTGCACAGGACGTTCACCTCGGTTACTAGGTCACCGCAACTGCAGCTATGTTTCTATTATATTACACTTGAACTCTGTAATTGGAAACGTACTACTTTTTATTGGTAATGACTTAGTAATGGTTTACGTTTTGTGCATTAGAACATACTTATGTTTTGGGTTTTAAGGTTTGATATGGGTTATAATCGTATTGTTAGCCAGGATCAATCTCTTCTATGTAGGTTAAATTTTAAGTATATGGAAGATAGAATAAAGTGTACTAGCGGCTGAAATATTTTTTTAACCAGAAAAAGTTTTCCTCATTTAAGTTCCATTCATATTTCATAACTTTAAAAATTATCGGTTTCAAAAACTTGCAAGTAATAAATAAACAAGCAAGACAAAAAATCTTTTGAGTGCGAAGTTCAGTTATCAAATGGCTGTATGGTAAAAAAAGTAAAGTATCAACCCTTATATGTCCCACTGCTCGGCACGGGTCTCCTAAGCGAAATCAGGCGAGGAGGGTAATGGGCCAATAGTTCACCGGCGCTGGCCCAATGCGGGTTGGTGAACTTCAAACACCTTCAAAGACTTTCGATCTCGTCAGGCATGCAGGTGAGCGAACGATGGTCACGTGTTTGGGGTGCACTTAGAAATTTAGAAAAACCCATTTCAAGGTACACACGGGGGGTCAGGATCGAACCTGGAACCTCTCGCATAAGCGGCCGAGTCCATCCACCACTGGACTATCTATGGCTGTATGATATGTGTTTGAGCAATATTAATGTAAATTGTTTTCTTTTTAGCAAAAAAATTGTATCAGAACTGTTTTTGAGGAACGGAATCAGTGTAGTGCGTGTTAGAATCGCATCAAAAGGTTTATTATCAGGTAAACAGGAAAAAAACTCATCCGCATTTACATTCGTAACCCTAAACAGGATTCATTAATATTTTATCTTCTAAGTATGGGGTTTGAGGTTATATTTTATTTGTACTTTTTATTCTTTATCCATTTTTTGCCGGGCAGTGTAGCAAACTGAACCTCTATTAACGCACATTATTATTATTATTATTTATTATTATGATATTTTATAAATAGAAAGTCTACTAATAACTTTAAAAAAGTGGTACGTTTGATTTGTTATATTATTAACTATAAGTAATAATATTAATGATAATAATTAAAAAAATATGTCTACTTAGAACCATCATTTGTAATATTACGAGTATGTATAAGGAAGAGCGGAGTCCCCTAATACAGGGATTTCTTTACTTAACAGGAGACTTCTGCCACTGATATAGTATATTGTAAGCTTTATTATTGAATAAAGATTATTATTACCTATTATTATTTTCTTTTCTTTAAGCTCGACTCGAGGTCGTTTTTTTAAACTCAGTACAGGCTTACGCCAATCGTATTTAATTATTATTATTATTATTATGTGAGATCATAGAATAATATTTAATATTTCTCTTACAATTGGTCAAAACCATAATATGATAATTTGAATTAATTGTACATCAACTTTTATTATTAAAAAAAATTATTAAAGCCAACAACTACTGCGAGAAGTTTTAAATCCAGTTAATAGCTTTGGCAAGTTTAGTCCATGTTTCTTCCTGTCTGCCACCAGCCAAATGAAATTCGCCTCTTCGCAGTCCACTACATTGCGTAACAGTTCCAAGCTGTTATCTCGACGTTCTATAAAGATCGTTCTGTATCAGAAATATTTACAATATATACATTTTCTTATAATTCATTCTTTCATAAAATTGCAGGAATTGAGACATTCGCTAATATGCTACGTTTTGGCTTTATTACTAAGTCTTCATCAGGCATCTAAAAACAATACACCAACCATCAACACATATTAAAATTATACATTAAATTGTTAATATTAAAAAATTACTGTCCAAATTCCTGCAAATTTAAAATAAAAATATACGACCAACATGGATACCAGTTTGAATAATAATCGGTTATTTTGAAAAGCAATCGATATATCGATTCCATGTTAACATTTTTTCGTGAAAATGACAACACTGAATTTTAAATCTCTTATCTCTTTGACACTTGACACTTCGCTTGTTGCTTTTTAATATGGATGCGTTTTAATTTTTCTTCGATTTTTTTTACTGTGACCTTGCTTTGTTGATTTGTAACACGTATACTAGAAACACCCCCTAAAATAATAGTCAATAATTAAGCATTGAAAAAACGAAATATCTTCAATTAACTCACAGTCCCACACTTTTTCAGATAGAAAATTAAACTCCAAGTGGTTTTTTTTAATATTTAAATTTCTATGATATTGGCGTCAATTTAAATATATTTTTTAGATATCTAGACCTATTAAGATTCTAAAACAATACATATTTATAGTAGAACTTGATGTCCATCTTGGGCCTAGGACACTAAAGAGAATGGGCATTGCCCTTTGAGAGTAGGATGTTTGTTACGCTTTCACGCAATAACTACTCAACCAATCATCATGAAACTTTGTATAAGTACACATTTTCGGAGGTACTAGAAGCAATATATGGGTACATTTAAAAGAAAATTATTTTTTTGCTAACGCGAGCGAAGCCATGAGCTGTTGCGAGTATATCATAATTATTAAGTCTTGATGCTGATGAGGACGAAAAATTTGTATTTTGTTAATCAAAGTTTTAGTAATTTAAAAATGCTTTGTTGTCAAAGCCACTTCAACCTTCAAAATGCTGTAAAACAAACGCTGGCTCCGAAAAATATCTTTTTTTTTAAACAAGACAAAAATTGCACTGCATTCACGTTGCAAAATTGATAGCACTCCGAGCGTATACCTTTAACCTGATTTAGATTTGTTTCGATAATGCGAAATGGCTAAATAAGGAAATGCTCAGCGTCTCAACTATATCTTTGGACTACGTGAAGACAAGCGACCAATAAGGATGTGCGTACACTTACTTGAGAATGAATTTAAGAATTATAACACAAGCATGAAAAAACATATCTTAGGGCCTGTTTCACAATCTCCAGTTAAGTGCCCAATAGGCTATATTTGACAGATATTTGAGAGATACTCCATCTCTATCTGTCAAATATGTTGCCGATAGCCTATTGGGAACTTAACTGGAGATTGTGAAAAAGGCCCTTACTCTAATTCCGCTGCGTCTGTTTAAATCGGATGAATTTAAAAACTGCTTAACGGATGTTCATAATATGTTGTTTTTATGTGTATTTATATGTATGTTTGGACGAATTTAACTCATTACACGCTTTTTATTAGCTTCATTTATTTATTTATTTTTAATGTCACATGTAGGATTTTGATAATGATCACTTATGATCGTCTTAGCTAAGTTTAAAATGAGGGTTCGCAACGCGCCCATGTCAGAGAAGATACCGACAAGAAACTCTGCTGGGTTCCTATCATTCTTTTAATTGTGATCATTATTTCACAAAGTCACTTAAATCTAGAGCAATTCATTTCCAAGGGTTTTTATCATTTATATATTCCTTTACATTATTATAACATGTACGTATGTTTGTTACCGACTCTTTTGGACGCGATTTTGACCCACTTTAAATGGCCAGATTTCGTTTTAAATTAGTAGAGTTATCGAGCTTTTTTTCATTATAATGGATTTTCATATGATTGTCACAAGCGGACGTTCCTCTTCTGTGGAAGGTACAAGGTGTGCTATATACAATTTGTGATAGTATTTTAGGTATGAAGCAGTAAGAATTTTTATATAAATTTACGTAAGTACATTAAAACATTCCTTTAAACAAATACGAAATATTAATACTAATCATCGCTGAAAATCTAAAATGACTATATAAAATTAATAAATAAATTAATTAATTAGAATGTTTCGTTTGGCGTAATTAATTGTACGTCTCTGATACCCTAACGATACAAAAAGTTAAAATTTATATATGAAATATCAGTGTTCATTACAATGAATAATTCCATGATAACCCGAATTTGAAAATACATTTGAGCTTGCAGTGTCCTAAAAACATCTCAGTGCCCGCCCGAACTGAAAAGTAAAATAAAAATATAACTAGCCTGCATACAAAGAGTTGTTGCGAGTACAATATTCGCTGGCATCTGGGGACTACAATGGAGAAGGCTTTTGTTAATAGGTCACTTGTCTTTACGTGACCTTATCATTTATTTATCCCCAAATGTGAAATGAGTCACATTTTGTGTTAGTTAAATAGGCAAGTAGGCGGATGAGCCGGTGGTAAATGGCCACATAATGTTTACAGACGACTTCTTCATGTATTGCAGACAACTCCTTCATGCTTTGCAGACAACTTCTTCATGTCTTACAGGTAGCTCTTCATGTCTTACAGCCAACTCTTTAATGTCTTGCAGGCAACTCCTTCATATCTTGTAGACAACTCCTCCATGTCTTGCAGACAACTCCTTAATGCCTTGCAGGCAAGTCCTTTATGTCTTGCAGCCAATTCTTTAATGTCTCACAGGCAACCCCTTCATGTCTTATAGGCAATTCCTTCACAGTGGCCATTATACTTAAGATTTTTCTTACTTCTTCACTTAAGACCTTTTATATTCTGTTAGAAGAAAAACGTGCAGAGCCTTATTACATATAACTATATAATTAATAACTATCTATTTGGCCAGTGCATCATCATCATCTCCTCCCCTTCCCCAGCTATATTTTGGGGTCGGTCGGTCGGTCGGTCGATCGGTCGGTCGGGTCCAGTCTAACCGGATTCAGCTGAATATCAGTATTTTAAATGGAGCGACTGCTTATCTAACCTCCACAACCCATAACTGGGTGATACGGTACCCCGTGATAAGATTGGTTGTCAGACTCTCGAACTTTTGACGACACGTAACGACTGTCAAAGGTCCATGAATGAAAGACAACGGTTGAACGTGCTTTTCGATGCACGGAGGAGACTCGGTATGTAAAGATGGTCACCCATCCACGGACCAAGCTCCGCAAGCGTTGCTTAGCCTGGTGAATTGATCCGCGCGGCTATTACCACTGAGCCACGAGCTACTCCTATTTGGCCAACGCATTATAGGTATAAAATATATTAGAGGTACCGTTAATAATTTATCCAATACGTTTTCTTGATATTACTTTTTCCGAAACACAGCAAAGTTACTTAGGGAAATAAATTTGCAGGAAAGTAGTGAATTGGCGTATGTGGCGCTCGAGGAAAGACCAGTTAAATGCCGATTTTTTTTTTCCCAGGCACATAATAAATTTTATTCAGTGCATTTATTAAAACAGCGTGTATAAGTTCTAGACAGCAGGACGACTGTTACAAAATACGTGTTAAAAATAATCAATATAGGACAAATAAACATTATACATTATATCAATGGTAGGCGTGGGTGGTGGAATGGCTTACTGCGAGTATTCTTCCCGAAAGTCAGAGAACTTTGTAGGTGTAGAGACACCTACGTGTGTCTTGCAATTAGTACCCAGCTTAAACTTATGCAGCTTCAGGTACCGCAATTAGATGATTAATCAGCTATTTTTACTATAATTTCTGATTAATATTGAAAATTTCCATGCTGTTTACTTTTATTTCGAGGGGCTTACCTTCGAGAGAATACCTTTTCTGGAACCTTCTATAGGTATATAAGATGGATCTAAATAACCATGATTTATTTTAAAATAATATTGATTTATTAGATCACGTTGCGGTTTATAATAAAATAAACAAGCATCGGTTTGCACGACCGCATACTGCAGAATTTAAAGAAAACATATAGATAATATGAGCTTAAGTGTAAGAAAATTATATAGGTGTTCCAGGTATGCATAGTTTATACGCATGTAGCATACAAGAAGGAAGATTATCGTTGGGTATTAGTGGATGGCGTGAAAAGCACCCAGGCATTGCACCTCGCTCGGTCGGAAATCCCTCTTTGGGGCCTCTTACCATAAGTTCCACACACGATTTGTAGCTTTATGGTAGCCCTATGGGGATTAGGAAATGAAGGATAAAACGCATCTGTATCTGGTTGTGTGGATGTTTATGGGCGTCGATGGTCGTCTGTCAAACCTTTTACGCTTTAAAAAAAAATTTGGTTGTCTGTAAAGTCGCGGTAGTTTGACGTGACAACGTCAAACATTAAATGCAACACGAACCGAATTGAGCCGATCGCTCGAGCCGATCATACCTCTCTCTCATTCGTGCCGCGCTCTCGCTTTCGGAACGCTACATGACGTCATCTTATTTGTGAATGCTACCCGTAATATTGAGTTATTATACGTTGTCACATCAAAATAGACGGTTATAGATAAATAATTTATACTCTATTTCTATCATAGTTATCAGACTGATCCATGCCTCGTCTGATAAGCCAAAATACATACTCAGCTGCTCACAATGACCAGCCCCTACACTAAAATCGTAGCAAACAAAGACAACAATATAAGGAGATAATTTTAATTCATCAAACCACTTAAATGTGCTCACTAATTATAAAAAAAGGCATTTAAAATAGTGAATGTTTAGTTACATATTGTCTACTGCACAAGTTTATGTGGGGTTGGCCTAGAGCCAGGTTGTCTTGTTGGTCCTATGATACAATGGAGCCACAAATACAATATTAAGTCCACAGATATATGTTACGAATTCTAAAAGTCCTCTTTTCATGTAAAAATGCCTAAAATTTGTAATAGGTTATGTAAGTTATTTAGCAAATATTTAAATTGTTGTGTAAATCGAGGTAAAAAGGATTTTGGGATCACTGGTTGTCTGTTTGTTTTTTTTTTTTATTATTCGCAGGCAGTTCTAGCTATTTTCATCATAGACATTATCTATATAGTAAGTCAACGAAAAGTAAATCAAAATCGATGGGTTTTGGTGGGGAGACTCTCCGTTAACTTACAGCTGTTATAAAATATTATAAGGAGCAAGATTTCAAAAAACGAACACTAAAGGAAATCAAATCCAATGTGCGTTTGTGTGACGCATAAGGTAGATTGGGTAACAAGACTTAAACTCATGATCATCAACAACGCCATCATCATCATCATTATCATTATCATTATCAACGTCTAACCATCAACTGCTGAACATTGACCAAATTTTTGGGTTGGTTGATTGTTTTTGCTAAATTTAACTTAAATAAATACTTTATCTGTATTGTTTTCCAAAAATATTTTATATTATTAGTGGTTCTTTAAAGAATATACCTACTTCATATCAAACAGCTAGGTCGATTTAGTTGAAATCGTATTTTATTCCTAATTCAACTTTGTAGTACTCCTGACTTGATAAATATTTACAATTCAGTTGTTTATTTATTGCATACCGCATTTTATGACACACACGAGGAGCCATTCACTCTAAGATTCTTTACTATCGCATCAAACATCAAAAGGGTTACGGAGCCCACGAGGATGCAGGCAACGAGGCTAGACCGAGGATCAGGTCGGGATGGAGTCGACAATCGATATATAGCGTGTGTTGTTGTGTGGGCGACGTGGTGGTAGTGCACGCGGCTGCAGGCGCGGTGCGGGCGTGCGGGCGTGCGCGCGCAGCCGGCGGGCGCGGGCGGTGCGCGGCCCAGTGGCGTGCAGCGCGCGCCGCGGACGCCCGCACCGCAGTGTCGAGCAGCAGCCCGCCATGCCCGGCCCGCGCACATCCCGCGCCGCCTGACAGCATGGCCCCCCCGACCGCCAACACCACACGCAGCCACGCTCTGACCACGGTACGACTCGTGATTTAACCATCACCGCGGCTTCCAGTGACAGTGTTCGTTACGCCAGTGTGGCTCGGTCGGCGCACAATTTTCGATCGTCCGCAGACCGAAAGGAGTAGACGCGAGTGTTTGTCACGCGGCTCGCTAGATGGCGCCGCGCGTCGTTCCTGCGGCGAGCGCCCCCCGCCCGCGCCCCGCATCCACCGTCTTTTGTTTCTTGCCGTCACCATTCGTGTATATAAAATAATAATTGGCCGGCGACGGTGGTGAGTAGGGCCGCCCGGCGCCGAGCCGTCGCTGACGTCAGCGGAGCCCGGGCTCGCGCCGAGCGCTCCCGGCTTCCCCGACCTTTCGCCACCGCCGTCTACCGCTCGTCACATCGCCACATACACACCGACACCGATACGTCAGGCTCGGGCCTCGACGGTCGACCCCCTTTCGTGAACTTAGTTGTGCCAAATACATTACATTAATTAAACCTCCTGTGAATAGAATTCGGTTAATAGTATAGCCCTATGTGCCTGCGGTAGCTCGGTTAGAGGGTTTGACGAGTCTAGTGTTTAGATTCCATTCATGTAATGCAGACAGGCGTTCAATAGGCCTCTCGTTCGAGCGGATTGTTACCTTTGTATATAACTTTTGACTAAATGGACGGTGGTATCGTTGAGGATATGAAGATATTACAAGCGTTATTTCGTAACGGATTTATTTAGTCGGAGGAGCGCGCCCGTGAGCGCTGCGCCGCGCCCATGCCCTTAAGTCTGGTGAGTGCTATGTTGTAAGACTTCAGAGAGCCATTTACACTTGGTAACCGCCTGAGATCCATTAACAATATTTGTTGAATGGTATTATATAATCTGTATTAACAATCGTCGAAATCATTATATAATTATATCGAAGTCATCTGTGCTTGTTTATACACTATCAGCTTTATGTGTTTTATGTCATATATGTAGCATTAACAGTGTATTTTATATAACTGGAAATACATAATATCATTTCATGAAAATCCTTTCGGTAAGGTTCATTGTAGTTTAAAGCCGACCGTCGTTTTGCATTTTCCATCTTGCTCTGTTCTAATGAATATAAATGAGATGACAAGCTGTAAGGAGCTTGAATTGATTTTACCTAAGTTCTCTAAACTAGTCAAATAATAATCTAAAATCCCAGTATTTAGGTGTGAAGTATTTTTGTGTGAATGAAAATCAATATAACTAAAAGTCGTTAGATAAGGATATTTTCTAGATATATAGATTGTCTCTAGCCATATCATTACTATTTTGGGTATCAATTAATAGATAATATCTCTACCTATATTTCTACTAGCAAATCGAGTTTTGTGTACGCTGACATTTATCAGTATGTATCCAAAATTAGCAAAGATATAACTTTATGATATTTTTATATATTTGTATGTGTATATCAAGTAGGATAATTATTGTTTTTTAAATGATTGGAAACTCGTAACCTAAATTCATTTTGTCTACTCGCAACCAACTCTTTATACAAGACATGGCATTTATTAGTAAATGGACTGAAAATGAACTGAAAAATTATATTGGCTTAATTGGTTGACAGCGACGGTGGTCCAGTGGTGGACGGACTCTGCCTCTTATACGAGGGGTTCCGGGTTCGATCCTGACCCGTCCGTGTGTGCCTTGAGATGGGTTTTTCTAAATTTCTAAGTGCACACGAGACCATCGTTCGCTCACCGGTGAAGGAAAACATCGTGAGGAAACCTGCATGCCTGATGAGATTGAAAGTCTTTGAAGGTATGTGAAGTTCACCAACCCGCACTGGGCCAGCGCGGTGGACTATTGGCCCATTACCCTCCTCGCCTGATTTCGAGGAAGGAGACCCGTGCCCAGCAGTGGGACATATAAGGGTTGATACTTTACTTTTTTTTTTTTTTTTAATTGGTTGAAACCAACCGTAGCCGATAAATTGATGATGTTAATGAAGAAGTTACCCCATGATAATGATAATGATGATGATAACAATAACGATGATTTAATTAAACACGATTTCGCAAATTATTTAAGAAAATATTTTTAAAGGTGGCACTGTTTTTTTAAGAATTTTTTCGAATTTTAAGCATTATCGTAGTTTCTACGTTATGTTTTGTGAGTTTGACACAAAGGGTTCGTGATCAAATCGCCTTGACATAAAAAAATATAAATTGAATTCCTAACTAACCTCTGAAATACGTTTTATTAATTAAATTGTTACTTTGAAAATGACGGACATCATTATGTTCAACTTAAAAATCCAGTGGTTTGTTAAAAATATAACGTTAATTAAGTTTTTTATGTTTATTCATTTTTAGATTTTTTATTTTTATGTAGTTCATAGAGCCTTTGGTGAGTACTAGCAGATGCATTGTCCTCCTAATTCCAGTGTGCACTCGGAGGCTCACTGACCACACGAAACGCGACAGCATAGCTGCCAAATTACGCTGGGCTGAGCAATAGGTACAGCCCCGGTATTGTCGGAATCACTAATTTGTTTTTGATAATTCTAGTAACCATAGAATTATAATTTTGTCTATCAGAATCAATTATACTATTTCCACTGATTTCAGGTGTTGAATGACTATCTGTTTTTTTTTCTATATTGTAGCATTTTTATTAACTTTATCTATTACTATCAATATTGAGGTTATAAAATCGATCTGCATTTAGTTTAAACTATCAGAATTAAATTTTGAAATTTATAATCACGTTTACCTCCAAAGACATGGATAATAAAGTATAGGCAGCAATGTCTTAGAGACTGATTCTCAATCAGCGGCTTCGCCCTTATAGATGGAGTTATCGTCAATATTTTCTGCTTTCTGTAAATACCCTTACCTAGTATACGATACGAGCCTTCTACTCAGCTCTGAGTTCTCTACCTCTACCATCCACATTCAGCTAGATCAAAAATGTATATTGTAAAAACGTTTTACACAAGTACAATACAGATAAGCTTAGCCTCTTAAATATAGTAGAATGATCTGCTGAATATAGGACTATCAATGTCTATGCAATCGACACCAAAACATCTGTTGGGACAAACTAAATTCTGTTTTTAAACTGACCGAAAATGATCTTTGTGCAGTGGTCGTGTTGGACGTGAGTGGCAAGGGATAGGTCGTCTTGCCGTTCATTGAACTGATAGATGCGTATGATAATGATGATGATGGTGAACGCCAATTTTGACGCTCATAAGTTCCCATTATTATTGATGTCCACAAAGATTGACCTTTTTCATTTCGGTTCTATAAGATTTACGTCATAAAAATAATAAAACCAAAACAATATCGCACACACATATAAAGTTATTTTTTTTTTGCTTAGAACGATAGAATTACATTATAATAGAATATTTTTAATTAGACTTAGTGTAAAAATAAAAATAATTTTCGATAAAATCCGTAAAAGGTATATTTTATACTAATCAATTTCATACGATTCTTAGATGCTTTTTGCATAAATCAATAATCCGTAGATTCGATTTTTGATGATGATGATTGTCGATGATTCGGATCAGTTTCATAACTTTTTATCATTTATATATTATATCCTTAGTACAGGACACACTAGAACTGTTTGGATGGAGTGAGACAGTTACATGGTTCTGTTATAGTTGTCTTTTTGGGAATTGATCAAGGGCTAAGTGAATGGGAACTACTCGCATTGGTCACTGATTCGAATCCGACTAAAATAAATAAAACTAATTTTCACATCATATCAAAAATAAGTTTTATGAAATTACCACAGGGTTAGGTCATGAATGTTACCATCTTGGAGTTCATGAAAGAGGGGTTAGTCCTCATCAACCTTGGTCATCATCAACCTTTATCCTCACACAGCTGAACATAGGCCTTGATAAAGACAACCCAATCCTTAATGATGATAATAATATATTAAGTCACCTTCAAACGACAAATTTTCACTTACTTTATTTTATTCAATAATGAAAATATTAATTGAGTTTCACTTTAGTTAGCCCTGATTAGAAAACCATTTGGTTAATATTACTTACATACCTATACTATAACTTTGTGAAATGAAAGTTGTTATAATTAGTTTAATAATTGGAATCGTTAATGAAAGTTTTATTTGTACTACAGTCAACGTTCAAAAGTCCAGTAGCATCGTAACGATCATATTCGCTTGCCGGTATAGTGCGTATTCTGAATGTGTGCGCCATGTTGCCATGTACACTTTACACACACTTAAAAGTCGTACAGTATTGACAATACCAGAAAGTATAAGCGTGTAGTGGATGCAAGACAAAGATAACGTTATATTGTTTGTCTTCTTCATTCATTATTCTACATTTATTGCACTATGTCAATACTAATGAAGAATTTCACGAACTACGTAAGATAGCTGGTGGCTTCATCGGTAAATAGTTGGCCTCGCATCAACGCTAGGTGGAAATGGTTACGGTTCAAATCTCATTCTTTATCTAAGCGTTTTTATAAAGTTATATATTTTTTTAAAGGTTTTTTTAAGTAAGAATAATATTAAATTATAAAACAGTGATAATAAATTATAAATGAATATTATAATTTAGTTAGATAATATCATATAATATATTATTATTATTTATTACATATATATGACATATTATATTATATATTATATTAAACAATATATTATATAAAGTAATATATAATTGGTATACTTAAGTATATAAAGTAGTAAGTATATAAAAAATTTAAAAAAATATATATTAAGTAATATAAATAAAACAACACTTTCAAAAAATAAAATATATTATATTTATTTTAATGACCTAACAATTGAACAATTGAATTGATTGACGTTAAAATCTATGATCCATAGATCTATCACAATAATAACCTATTGTGCTACCAATATTTCATATTATTATTGAGGTTATAGTTTAATTATTCATTTTCTCGAGGAAAAGAGGATTAAAACTTAACCTCAACCTTAAAATATTAAACCTTCCAATTATTGGCCAGCACGTCCCTAGGTATAAACTAGAATGCCCAATTGAAACTAACGAAATATAAATATTATAACAATTAATACTTAGTGCGACACAGAAACATATTTTTAATAATTTATCATCGGCAAAACGTCTTGTCGGTATGAATCCACACGTTTCATACTCCGCTGCCATGTAACGCCGCTGAGTCTGGTTCCTATATGTTAAAAAGTACTCTGTGCTGGTTAATAAGAAGTGGCCTTTCACTTCATTTACGACTCTGTAAGCCACCTTCTTCCTCGAATCTTTTCACCCATCGCCTTACAGTATTTCTCTAAAAAAATTAATAAATTGTAAAAGACAATTTTAACCATTGAAAAAATATGCATCACAATAATATAATTAATTTCTACTTACAGAGAAGCCAGTTTCGTTAGAAATTTGAGAAATATTCAGGCCATTCGAATATAGGGCCACAATATTAGCTCTTGATTCGATATTAATATTTGCTTGCATATTGGACACCTAATTATTATTTTAAATTGAAACAGTAAGCACACAAACACTCATAGCTGAGTTCACCAACCAACAACATTTTAATATTTTGTTTATTCCAAGCCAGTAATCATTCCATTTTATTTTAAATCTACCCTCACATTCTTTGTTGTGACTAGAATGTTACGTTTCTAACTAAATGTTACTTAAGTAACTTTTAGTTAGAAACATTCGTAATAATTTATAAATATTTCAAAATTTAAAACATTACAATTTAAAAATGTAGAATCGTCGCAGGCCCAATGTGGGATGGATTTGATCCTGCACCTGCTTAACCACTGGGCCACGGCAGTGCTTACACGTTGAGACGAAATTTTCGATATGAATATACAGACAAACAAAGTTACGTGTGTGTGAATTGTCTTTATAGAAAAAGGTCACAAGTAACGTTAAGTGTTGACGCTATAGCTGCGTTCGATTGCTACTGGACTTTTGAACGTTACTGTACATATTAATAATAAGAATTTGTAAAATAATAATTATAGCGAATTTAAGTTGTTTCTAAATCTTTTACTTATTGTTAAAAAAAACATTTTTTTTTAACTTTCGAAATTTGATATAATAAAACACCTAAAATTATGATCTGCATGGACAGGCAAAACTAACAGGTCACCCGTAAAGCATCTAAATCGTCAGAAATATAAAATCGAAACAAAGAAAAAACAAAACTATTACAAAAGTATGAGAAACATCTACGTAATATACACCAAACAAAATTCACGTAAACATTAACAATATGAAATCTGGATATTTTAAAATGTCCAACGCAAACAGCTTAATACAATATTAAACCCATTTAAAATTTCAAACCAAATTAAAAACACGAGCATAATAAAAATAATATTATAACATAGAAATGTTAGAATGCTTTCAGCAGTGAATGCCGTCCAGCGAATTGAAATTTTAGGCCGCTCTAGAATTAGGACGAGACAACCTTTGAAATTGGGTCACTTAACGATAGAGTCGACTCAAGAAAAGCTTCAACAATATTGTTGGGAGACAAAACATTCCCGAGAAAAGAACGAAACCGCTTACTTAGTATCATGTTATTTAAGTGAATATGAAAATATATTAGCTAGTAGGCAGTGTTGCCAGCCTTACCAGAGCTAAAAGCACAAATTAAAACAGAGAAGTTCTTGACAGAATACAGATCGATCTGAAAAAAAATGAAATATACAAAACAGAAAACAGGGACGACATCGTGAAAACAGTAAAACTATTTTTAAAACACTGCTGGCAACACTGTTGACGACACTGCTGGCAGCACTATTGATAATACTGCCGGTAGGTTCTTCACCCACCTTAACTTAGATACAGCCGTAACCGGATGGACATTAAATTATCTTAATTACATAAAGTCTCTGTCACTCAGTGTTAACGTAAAATTCTTTGTCTGTAGTATGTAAACTTGGTTAAGTAGTTCATAACCAACAAACAAACTTTTCTCTGCATTCTTTGATAAAATACAAATGCAGACCAACACAAAAAGCGATCTTAATTTGCATACTAGCAGCGCCCCGCGGCTTAACCCGCACACTAATTTATATTCCCGTGGAAGTACGGGGATAAATTATAGCATATTTCTTATTCTGATTTGTTAGCTATATTATTATAAAGCTTCATCGAAATCCATTTAGTAATTTTCCTGTGAAATAGCAACAAAAGTCCAAACAACCAAACTATGCTATAAACCTATAATATTATTTAGGTATAGAAAATATAGTGAAAAAAGACAAGGACACTTCTGGCTAGCAGTGAACGGATAAAGACTGATAATATAATGATAATGATGATCGTCATTATAGCAGTCATGATGAATCCTACTAATATTATAAATGCGAAAGTTTGTGAGTATGGATGTTTGTTACTCTTTCACGCAAAAACTACCGAATGGATTTTGATGAAACTTCATAATAATGTAGCTTATATATCAGATTAACACATAGGCTATAATTCATCCCAATATTACCACGGGAACGCGGGGCGCTACTATGCTATACATAAATGTGAAAGTTTGTGAGTATGGATGTTTGTTACTCTTTCACGCAAAAACTACCGAATGGATTTTGATGAAACTTCATAATAATGTAGCTTATATATCAGATTAACACATAGGCTTTAATCCATCCCAATATTTCCACGGGAACGCGGGGCGCTACTATGCTATACATAAATGTGAAAGTGTGGGTAGATGGATGTATTTTTACCCTTTTATATGCTACTTCCTACTAATATTATAAATGCGAAAGTTTGTGAGTATGGATGTTTGTTACTCTTTCACGCAAAAATTACCGAATGGATTTTGATGAAACTTCATAATAATGTAGCTTATACATCAGATTAACACATAGGCTATAATCCATCCCAATATTCCCACGGGAACGCGGAGCGCTGTTATAATATATTATATAAATGCGAAGGTATGTGAGTATGGGTGGATGTATGTTTGTTACCAAAAAAAAAAATTTCATGGAAAGCTGAAAAATTACTATATATTTTCTACGCGCTGGGGCTGGAGCCTCAGTGCAGCAGAGGGGTTCTACTCAAACTACAAATTCATTAATTACTACATGTATAATAAGATATAAAGAAGAAGAATTTGTTTGTTTGAACGCGCTAATCTTAAAAACAGGTCTTAGTCAGGACTATATATCTATATATAATCAATCAGTAATCCATATATTATAATCTATAGCCTATTTTATATTATATATCGAGAGAGGCTATAGACTATATTATTATCTCGCTAAAACGCCGTTGTAAATCTTAGTTAACGCAGGCGAAGCTGCGGGTAACAGCTAGTATTATATATTTTATCAAACAACCATTCCAGGTTTTTTTATAATAAAACTAGCAGCGCCCCACGGTTTCACCCGCGTTCTTCCCATTCGCGTGGGATTACAGGGATAAATTATAGCCTATGTGTTATATATTATATTATCATTCTTTTTATGTATAAGCTATATTATTGTAAGATTTCATTAAAATCCAATCAGTAGTTTTTACTTGAAAGAGTAACATAAATCCATACTTACAAACTTTCGCGTTTATAATATTAGTACGACAACTTTCACGGATTTTATCGCTGCTTATTAAGCTTTTTACATGACGTTTCGGATACTTTACAGCAACCATGGTCACGTCACGCAATAAAATCCATAAAAATTGTTTCATTATAATAAATAAAAGTCGCGGAAATATTAGAAAACAATACACAGTGGGTTTATTTAATAAGCTTGTATGAACTGAGGTAGGTACCTAAAGGTAAAGGGAAATCTATTAATAATATTATGATTTTTTTATTTATTATTTTATTATTATGAATTCATCATAATATAGTCGGAGAGACGAAACCCGCAAACTCTACGTTTTATACTCTTAAACACCCGGTCAATAATTTATGCTCGTTGTAATTTTCTTGTAACAGTTGTAAGCCTCTGAACTGTTTTACAGCAATATATTGATTCATTGACTTAGTACATAAGTTAATAGTCATAATATGTTAATATCTTTAAAATTTGTCACAGCCACTATTCAAAATAATTTCAATATCGTAAATGTATGCTTAGCCTAGTTGTTCAAATATATAGGTCACATGAAACTTTGACATTTTTTCAATGAAAAAGCTTTGTGCCGAATCTAGCCAATGGTAAAATATATGTACCGCGGTACAGTCACAAACAGAAATAATAAATTATAATAATTAATATTATCTCTACATTCTTAAAATTTCCTCGGTACCTATAAGGTAATCATCAACGCATGCTATTATAGTCTAAGATACGGTATATAAAACGACCTTCACTGAGATGTTTATTTAATGAAACTTGTTTTATATTCAATTTAATATGTCAATAAACATATTGCATATGGGTTGCCTAAAAAAATTCAGTCCAGGATATGATTAAGTAATTAACAATTAAAAAAATAAAATTTTAACATTTCTCCGGTTAACGGTTTCCACGGGAACACGTGGATAAATAAATTAGCCTGTGTGTTATTCTGGTGTATAAGCTATATTATTGTAAAGTTTCATTAAAATTCACTGAGTAGTTTTGCGTGAAAGTTACAAACATACATACGAACTTTTTCGTTTATGCCATAAATAAGATTTAATACCTTGCGTTTTTAAACAACACTTATAAACATAACAAATGATAGTGGCAATGATACTTATATGATGCTAGTCAGCCCTCTGAAGTCTAAACTATCAGTCAATCATTTTAAGAGACGTGTGAAGATGCCACACTCACACACCAAAACATTGAAATGGTCTCAATTGGCACAAAGGATGTAGGCAATTTCCGATAAAGAGATGATAGCGCTTCTGAACGAGTAGTGATGATCGCATTACTCATATGTATTATGTATTATGTATTACGATACCTGTATACAGGATGTGCAGATTATTAAGTTAGACTAACGCACGGTTTCTGAAACGTTGGTCAAAGTGTATGTCAACTTACATGGCTGTTAATGATGACTTACATACGATTCTAGAGTCAAATTTGACAGCTTTTCATTGTAGTGGCTATGTCAACAATCAAATTTAGTAATTTATCCACGCTTCTAGCAATTCATTTGACACTTAACAAGAGATTTGACAGTTGATTTGTTGATTTTTGCGTTCAGTTTTTCGGAAACCGGGCGTAAGAATGCTGTGTTACTTGAACATATGAAAAAGGATATGTTGTATTTCTTAAGACTTAAGCTTTCTATGTGAGTCTATGTACAGCGCCTAAACATATACATTTTTTATAGTTTTTTTTTGCTTGTATTTACCAGGTTGTATTTTTTTTTTGCAATCACAATAATAAATGTATTTATTAAAAATGTTGTTAATTTTATTAAGGGGATGCGTTTATTATTTATTTTTAATACAAGAAGAAAAAAAATCACCCTCAGATTTAATTAAGCCCAGTTAGTCAGTGTTTTTCTGGTATTTAATAAACTGAACAAATTACTTAATTTACTTTGTCTTGTGAACAAGAAAGAAATTTATAAAAAAGATTATTTTACGACGTAAAAACACATTACTGTAACGGTCTTGACTTTAAATACGTAATAATCTCACTTATACAAATTGCACCTTAACACATAGGAATTAGCGTTGTAAATTCACTGTTGAATTTGCTTCAAATTTGATTTTACTCTCCTTGTGGACTTAGTTTATTGTAAGCCTGCAATTTTCGCATTAACCTAATTTTGGATGTAGAAAGTTTTAACGTTTTTAATATTTATTTTGCACAGTATCAAGTATTTTGAAAGTTAGTTGAAGTGGATCACCAAAAAAAATATATTTTATTGCTAGTACGAGTCGAGTACAATCGCCTTGTATTATCTAGTTTATTATATTTTTTTTTCATATTACCTACATACTTTTTTTTTTTTTTGATGACGCAGCGGAAATCCTTTACTACCATACCAGGGCCTGGGTAGGCGCGCTGGCGTGTGTGGTGATTCGCATTTGGGTGCCCTACCCCACTAAAGCCGCTGCGTGAGCCTTCAGCCGCTATATTTGAGGGACCCGGATCTGTGCAGGCGACGGGATACCCTCAGCGACAGACTGGTCCCGGCAAGACCAGATTCTCCACAATAGGGGGACTGCCCGGCTACGACTTGGCAGTCCCCACGACGTCGTGTCTTAAGCTGGGCCCGGGTTCCCATCTCGAGCCCGACACAAGCACAGGGGCTTTATTGAAGGCGCATTAAATAGCGCCTCCGACGCACCCCCGTTCGTCGTCTACGGGGGGAGGCTACGTCAGCGGCCTCCTCTCTCACCCGTTCGTCGGCCTCCTTCCGGGACATCACTGTCTCGCAGAAAGAGGCCATTGCCGTCCAGGACTCGTCAGAGCCAAGCATCGCAGTGATGACACTCGACAAAGACAAGTCCCCTCCGATGACAGACGTCAAATCATGACGCAGCGCCGCCCATCTCGGGCACACCTCGAGGGTGTGCTGGGCAGAGTCCACCGCCGCGCCACAATCGTGACATCCTGTCGTCGGCTCCCTTTGGGCCGTCCGACACAAGTAATCACCAAAGCATCCGTGCCCGGTGAGAACCTGCGTCAGACGGAAGGTGAGGGGTTTGCGCTTACGGCGCATCCACCGCTCAAGAACCTTGCGCAGAGCAGCCGTTAGGCGTTTGCCATACGGCTGCCGTGCCAGGTCCTCTCCCCACCTCCGCATTAACGCCTCCATCCCTAGTCTGCGGACCCGTAGGACCCCGTCAGGCGAAAGGCTCAAGCCCAGAGACCTCCTATCCGAGACATAGGAGTATGTCTCGGCCAGAACCTCCGCCACATATTACCTACATACTATGTTATCTTAAAGTAGGTATAAAGTAAAAGTCATAAGCCACAAAACCATTAACCTTTTTAGGGCACCATACCCAAGGGTTAAAAACGGGACTCTAATTCAGAGACTTTGCTGTCCGTCCGTCTGTCTGTCACCAGGCTGTATCTCAAGAACCGTCATAGCTAGACAGTTGAAATATTCACAGATTATGTAATTCTGTTGCTGCTATAGCAACAAATACTAAAAACAAAATAATAATAATGATAATAGCAACGAGGTTAAAATGTTCACAGATGTTGTATTTTTATTGCCACAATAATAACAAACACTAAAAATAATATTTTTGAGCGACTTTTATACAACAAAAGTATTTTTACCGTTTTTTCTGGTGCAGAACCCTTCATGTGCGAGTCGGACTCGCACTTGGCCAGATCTTTATTTTTATTAGATTTAAGGATTTCACACATTATAGGTGTTGTTTCTGTTCTAAAATGTATTAATCTTAAATTTTTAGAGACCACATTATACTAAATATTTGATGTCCCTTTAAGCACATAATTTCTGTGTTGAAAAATCCAAAAAGATGATACTATAAAACTTGTACAAATAAATAACAAAGGTACCGTAATCGTTCGAAAAACGTTTTTATTACTATGCATATTTTAATTTCAAAGGTAAAAATCAAGTATGAACAATTTTTTAGTACTAATCAATTGTAACAATAAGGCGTATGACAGGCACCTCCCGAACCATGTCATTGCCTCGTTTGCCTTATGTTGGCTGTGCAAAAACAGTCCGAGGCAAGGCGAGCCCGAGTGTGTAGAAGACAGCGCTTGCTCGCCTCAACCTGCCATTCATATATTATAAGGCGGACTGAGTGGTCGCGGACGAGACACGGCGAGTGCTCTCAAGCGAGAGTATAACTAGAGAAAGCATGGTACGAAGGCGAGGTTCGATATTCCTGCCATGGCCTAATTGCTCTCGTTTAGTAAACGTAGGTACATATTTAATTGAACTTTTTTGGATTATCGCGAATAAAGTAAAAAGTCATAAACTATCACCTTTCAGTGAAATCACATATTTATTTTAGGTAGTTGATTTTATGAAGATTCGTTATCCTTTATATCAGATCCTTGAGTGATTTAACAATACGTTTTTGTCTTAAAATGTAATAATACGTTTATAATATTAAGTCACTATCAACACAGTATAAGTTATTGTTTTCTTATGTTTACGCGAATTTCACTCATTATAATAAAACAACTTTTACGGATTTTATCGCGGTTTATTTAGTTTTTTAAGAGCCCGACGTTTCGGATACTTTACAGCAACCATGGTCACGGGAGGACTGAGGTGTCAGATGTCCTACTGTTACAAAGTTATTCGAAACTACCCTATGATACAACAATATTTTATTTAGTCCTATCTATGCAGAAGGTGCTAACTAAGTCTTTTGTCTGTGACATGTTATGCTTGGATTTTGATTTTATTATTTTTATTATTGGATCCCAAGCAGATGGTAGTGGCCAGCCATCTTCTCTATTGAAATTAGGATGTTTTTTAATTTCAATAGCCTCGCGAATCATCCTTGGTTGGAATCGGTGTTCTTTTGCGAGGACCTGTGGTTTATCAAATCTGATATAATGGCGAGCATTATCCAGGCTATGTTCACAGATTGCTGACTTAGCATAGCGACGGTGTTTTAAGTCAGCTATATGTTCTTTAACGCGAGTTTTAATTGATCTTTTAGTTTGACCTATGTAAGAGAGACCACAGTCACAATCAAGCTTGTAAACTCCTGCATCTTGTAAAGGTATATGACACTTGACAGATGGTAAGAATTGACCTATCTTTTTTGGTGGCTTAAAATATGTTTTAATCGAAGCTCGCTTTAGAATATAGCCAATCTTGTCAGTGACTCCCTTCATAAATGGCAGCACAGCAGGTACTCGCTCTACGGTGGTTGGTTTCACACGTTCACTGCGATGGAGCCGCGGTACCCGAAGCTTGTTGTCCCGCAGTACTTGCTTGACATGTTGAAGCTCGGTCTCCAAGTGCTGCTCATCACAGATCCCTTGTGCTCTCTGAAACAAAGATTTACCCACGGTAGCTAACTGTGTTGGATGGTGATGTGATTCGCCGTTTAAGTACCTATCAGTATGGGTATGCTTCCTATACACTGTATGGCTTAAGGTATTATTGGGATTACGGATAACTAATACATCTAAGAAAGCCAGAGTATTATTGGCCTCTAATTCCATTGTGAATTGAATTTTATTATTGATGGAATTAAGATGGTCTAGGAATATGGTTACTTTGTCAGATGGTAATATTGTGAAAGTATCATCTACGTACCGCTTGTAGAACCTGGGTGTAATGGGTGAAGTATGCAGAGCAGTCTCCTCGAAGTCCTCCATAAATATGTCGGCAACAACAGGGGATACTGGTGAGCCCATCGCTACCCCATCTACTTGCTTGTAGAACTGATTATTCCACAACATGTAGCCAGATGTAAGGCAGTGTTTCAGAAGTTCAGCATATTCCATTGGCATGTCATTCTCTCTAAGCTTCCTTGATACAATATTTATGCAATCTTCAACTGGTAAGCATGTGAAGAGTGATTGCACATCAAAACTCACCATAGTTTCATTGTCACTGAGATGTAGATGTTTGATCTCATTAACAAAATGGTATGAATCCCTTGTGTGTGCTCTGGTTTGTCCACGTAATGGTGAAAGTACTTGGGCAACATGTTTGGCCAGTCTGTAGGTTGGTGAGTCGATCTGGCTTACAATTGGACGTAGTGGAGCATTAGCCTTGTGTATTTTTGGCAACCCATACAGTTTAGGCGGTTTTGGGCACGAAGGAATTAAAGCTTTGACGTCTAAATTCAATGACTCGGAGTACTTTTTAATAAGATCACTAGTATTT
Source organism: Lycaena phlaeas (assembly GCA_905333005.2). Lineage (NCBI taxonomy): Eukaryota > Metazoa > Arthropoda > Insecta > Lepidoptera > Lycaenidae > Lycaena > Lycaena phlaeas. The sequence continues at coordinate 4,229,347 of HG995170.1, read as the reverse complement.
TTTAAATGGGTTGCCAAAAATACACAAGGCTAATGCTCCACTACGTCCAATTGTAAGCCAGATCGACTCACCAACCTACAGACTGGCCAAACATGTTGCCCAAGTACTTTCACCATTACGTGGACAAACCAGAGCACACACAAGGGATTCATACCATTTTGTTAATGAGATCAAACATCTACATCTCAGTGACAATGAAACTATGGTGAGTTTTGATGTGCAATCACTCTTCACATGCTTACCAGTTGAAGATTGCATAAATATTGTATCAAGGAAGCTTAGAGAGAATGACATGCCAATGGAATATGCTGAACTTCTGAAACACTGCCTTACATCTGGCTACATGTTGTGGAATAATCAGTTCTACAAGCAAGTAGATGGGGTAGCGATGGGCTCACCAGTATCCCCTGTTGTTGCCGACATATTTATGGAGGACTTCGAGGAGACTGCTCTGCATACTTCACCCATTACACCCAGGTTCTACAAGCGGTACGTAGATGATACTTTCACAATATTACCATCTGACAAAGTAACCATATTCCTAGACCATCTTAATTCCATCAATAATAAAATTCAATTCACAATGGAATTAGAGGCCAATAATACTCTGGCTTTCTTAGATGTATTAGTTATCCGTAATCCCAATAATACCTTAAGCCATACAGTGTATAGGAAGCATACCCATACTGATAGGTACTTAAACGGCGAATCACATCACCATCCAACACAGTTAGCTACCGTGGGTAAATCTTTGTTTCAGAGAGCACAAGGGATCTGTGATGAGCAGCACTTGGAGACCGAGCTTCAACATGTCAAGCAAGTACTGCGGGACAACAAGCTTCGGGTACCGCGGCTCCATCGCAGTGAACGTGTGAAACCAACCACCGTAGAGCGAGTACCTGCTGTGCTGCCATTTATGAAGGGAGTCACTGACAAGATTGGCTATATTCTAAAGCGAGCTTCGATTAAAACATATTTTAAGCCACCAAAAAAGATAGGTCAATTCTTACCATCTGTCAAGTGTCATATACCTTTACAAGATGCAGGAGTTTACAAGCTTGATTGTGACTGTGGTCTCTCTTACATAGGTCAAACTAAAAGATCAATTAAAACTCGCGTTAAAGAACATATAGCTGACTTAAAACACCGTCGCTATGCTAAGTCAGCAATCTGTGAACATAGCCTGGATAATGCTCGCCATTATATCAGATTTGATAAACCACAGGTCCTCGCAAAAGAACACCGATTCCAACCAAGGATGATTCGCGAGGCTATTGAAATTAAAAAACATCCTAATTTCAATAGAGAAGATGGCTGGCCACTACCATCTGCTTGGGATCCAATAATAAAAATAATAAAATCAAAATCCAAGCATAACATGTCACAGACAAAAGACTTAGTTAGCACCTTCTGCATAGATAGGACTAAATAAAATATTGTTGTATCATAGGGTAGTTTCGAATAACTTTGTAACAGTAGGACATCTGACACCTCAGTCCTCCCGTGACCATGGTTGCTGTAAAGTATCCGAAACGTCGGGCTCTTAAAAAACTAAATAAACCGCGATAAAATCCGTAAAAGTTGTTTTATTATAATGACAGTATAAGTTAGTCTTGTTCTCTTGTTACAAGACAATAAGACTACATTTAACAACACAGGCCATAAATCTTTGGATAAAGAATATCAACAAAACAAAGGATAAATAAAAAATCTTATGATTTAACATTATCACTGCATAATAAGTCACAAATTAAATATTTTATCATATTTATTCTTGTAAGGGCCTGTTTCACAATCTCCAGATAAGTTCCGAATAGGCTATCGGCAACATATTTGACAGATACTCCATATTCTATCTGTCAAACATGTTGCCGATAGCCTATTGGGAACTTATCTGGAGATTGTGAAACAGGCCCTTAATCTACGAATAACACACGCAAGTAAATAGTTTCATAAACCATTGAAGATATTGAAAAACCGGTTTCAAGCTTTTTATTTACTGGCATAGCCGTCAGCGACGATCTTTCAATGTAACTATATTTAATTTGCAATAGCTGGTTACCTTTTTTTTTGATGACGCAGCGGAAATCCTTTTCGGACCATACCAGGGCCTTGGGTAGACGCGCTGGCGTGTGTGGGGACTCGCATTGGGTGCACTACCCCACTAAAACAGCTGTGTGAGCCTTCATTCGCTATCTGAGGGACCCGGATCTACAGGCGACGGGAAACTCTTAGCGAAATAGCTAGTTACCTAAGTTATGAACAAGTATAGTAAAGTTTGTATGTTTGTATACTTGTTCATAACTTAACATCAAAAACTTTCAATCTCATCAGGTATGAAGGTCCTCCTTCACGATGTTTTCCTTCACCTGTGAGCGAATGATGGTGTCGTGTGTGCACTTAGAAATTTAGAAAAACCCATTTCAAGGCATTACAGAGGGTCAGGATCAAACCCAAAACTCAAGTCTTACTCGAGGTCGATACCCACTGGACCATCGTCGCTTTTTTTTTCGAAAGGTCTAGACTTTTAGGCCTAATGGCCTTTAAGCTCAGTCGGTAGGTAGGTGAGCAGATGGCTCATCTAGTGAATACCATTGTGGCTTACATGAATGAACATGAAAGAAAATTTAAATCTCCGATAAATTATAAAATAATAAAAATAAATTCATCACCGTAACATGTACGTCACATACATAATTGAATAATAATTCATCAAACAAAATATAAAGTTCAAACATCAGTAGTGTTTACTATAAAAATAAAAAATTGACATGTTAAAATGTTATGCACATAATATTAAATCAGCCTGAGGTTTATATTAATAATATCTATGGACGCTTTTACACCACGTCAATCTGGTCCCGTGCTAAGTTTCCGAAGAACTTGTGTTACGGATTACCAGACAACGGAAATCCATATATTTATTTTAATATACTCTAAAGAACCATTGGCACTACCCTTTTATATTCCACCGCTGGGTATAAACAGGTATTATCCGAGAAATTATGCTTTGATATACATAATTATAATTTATCTATACGATTACGCTAATACTACCTGCTGCCCGCTGCTTCACTCGCGATAACCCAGACTTATGCGGATGCTGATTATTTTGTCTGTGTCAATCAGTCATACAATATTTACTGGGAACTCTTTAATCCTTATTCTCACTATAAATGTGAAAGTAGTGATGTTTGTTACGCTTTCACGCGAAAACTACTTAGCTGATCTTTTTAAAACTTTGTACACATATTCTCGGAGGTACTAGAAGTAACATGGGATACATTAAAAGAAAATGGTTTTTTTTTAAGTTAGTAATTTTTAAAATATTCATAAGTAATTTCGAAAATTATCTCGTACATCTAAACTCTTAATACTTCGTATTATATGCGATTTAAATCTAGATAAAAAAATGCAACACTTTTGTAATTTACTAAAGTATTATAAGGGAACGCGTGCAATGTGCATTATCTCTCGCTGAACGCACCGTAACCACGGGACGCAATGGATTTTACTTTGCTTTGTATAATAGAGTGACGATGGTCCAGTGGTGAGTGTACTCGGCCTCTTATGCGAGAGATTCCGGGTTCGATCTTGAATGCTTAAATAATTGCAAACGTAACTGAAAATGAAATGAAAAATATAGTTCTCTAATGTTTGCGCGAAATCTACTTGTAATAAAACAGTTTATGAAATATGTAGCGGCTTTTTTATATGCTCCATGATTCGAATACTTTACAGCAACCATCGTCACGGGAGCACTGAAGTGTCAGACGTTTTAATAAACCACGTGAGAATCTGTAAGAGTAGTTTCTTGTGTATAAAAATATAATAATTGAATAGTACTGAGCACTTCCAAAGCTCAAAGCTAATCAAAATTATTAGAATATTGGATAAATATCCTTTGTGTACCACATTTGATTCAGACTTACAAAATGTTAAACAAAAAAAACTAGTACTTCTCTCGTCAAAACGCTCTTTATATCTTCAGGTAAAGTGAATGTACCACATTTTGAATCAATGGTCCGATTCTTTGCCAAAAAATAAAAAGCCACGTCTATTTGATTCACTTTTATTTCGTAAATAGTGTAATGACAATATTATTATTTTGAGTAACAAAAGTTTTGAGAACTATTTCTACATAATAGCTTAATAATATGTTAGTTAATGTGTTTAAAAATCGAGTTCTCTCGATATTAATAAGTCTAGCTAAATGAATAAATAATATATAATCACGATTAAATAAATACCAACACAAAGAAACATTCGAGCGAATTGTATGGACTCCGTTGCGACGTACCTCGATTATTATTAGTATCCAGTATTCTATAAATTTTTTTAATAAAAGATTTACACAATGTTGCCGATACTATTGTTTCAATTTCCCTCGCAATTTACTGGCAACCAAAACATTACGTAAATATTAAAGTAAAAAAAAAGTAAAGGTCAGCAGTCGAACATTTTTTTAAATTAATTCTCAGTTGAATAAATGTTTCGTTTCCGAAATATTTTGATAATTTAAATAATATTTTGTATTTGCTATTTTTGTTAACATCCTCACTAGTTAGTAGCTAACGCTTAATTTGTGACAATATGAATAGCAGTGAAACGTCACAATTTAGTTTTGTGCCTGCTCGGTTATTTTTAAGATCGCTCCGTTAGCTAGTTCATTTCGGACAGTGAACTAGTTCATTCTATTAGTTCTATTAGCTCTATTCGGTCTTCGCTGTCGGTCATAGTACAGAACGAATTACTGACCAAATATTATGCTCTCTAGGTACTTACTACTTACTACTCAGAATGACATTGTAATAATCTATTGTAATATTACCAAGAGAATATAATCACTACGTTAATATTATAGTAATATACATGAAGGTTTTTTTGATGTTATTTTATGTTCGGGTAGCATCGTCATTCGTCGGCTATTCTCTAGATAGAGATTTTTTTTCTCTATTCCTTAGTGTCAAAAAACGAAAATCGCCCAGATGTTGGATATCGGCATTTTAGTCATACCACGGCAGAGATGTAAATATCGATATGAAAATAAAATCGAGTATGGGCACAACCCAAATCAGTTGTTAGCTGAACAATGTAAATATGGAAGCAGATGGTACAGAATCGGATGTACTGGCAATTATTGAACTATATCCGGGATTACAGCCGATTGAATCGCGAGCGCTGCATAATGAACGTCTAACTGTTTAGTTCCATTTGCATTTTAATATAATCCGAATAGAATGCTATCGGAGTACTCATGTACATCTTGTACAATAAATAATAAATAAATAACGAACATATATAGTCTTGGCATTCATTAAAGATGCGAGAGAAGAAGTCTTGGAGACACGCCAGTGCGCCTGCCCGAGGCTCTGGTAGGTCCAAAAGGGATTTACATTGCGATATCAAAAAAGAAAAAAAAAGGTCTGGTGAAGTGTTGGTCGGCCATTAACCAGATTGGAGGGCGATCAAGTGGCCGGTCCTTGTTGGATGCGAGTGACAAGGGATCGGTTGTCTTGGCGTTCAGTGAGGAAGGCCTATCTTCATCAGTGTATTTTTACGTAATTTAACACTGCATGTACATGTGACTATAAATAATATATCTGGATAAAGGCTGATGATGATGTACATGTGACGCGTGTCCACCATGTCCATTTCAAAGACATAGTAGACGAGGTGAAAAAAAGATTGAGCCTCAACCGGCGAGGTTACTATTGACGTAACATGACTGATGCGTTATGAAAAATCAATAAAACTCAATTGCCCACATTCGTGACGTTCAAGAGAATTATTAATCCTGTGAAAGTCGTGTTTATTCGCTTTTTTGGTATGACCACACCATATATTCCCTGGAATAGTACATTATAATTTATGTTTTATTATTATTAGGACACATAAAATATTCTACATAATATATACTTAATTATATTATAAGGCGAAAAATTAAAAGAAAAATTGGCAATCACTCAATTATGAATTTTAATACTGAAATTAGAAAGACAATGTAACGTTAACATGTCGGTTTCGCGAACCCGTATGATTTTCCCTTACCCAAATGCCCAACTATAAAGATTTCCCTTCAAAATAAATGTGTTCTTAAAAATTATTTTGTTGGAGTATAAAATAAAATTTGCAGTAAAAGTCATAATAGAAGACATTTCAAATAGCCACGTAATTCTTCTTTTACGCTAAATTTCTATTCCTTAAAAATACAGGATGCTTCCTAACATTCGATGCCAACTTCCATCTTCATGGTTGGTCGGGTTCTCAGGTTACTGGAGCCTTTACGAGAGGTCGCGGAACTGAATCCCACCTGGTGCAGATAATAATTTGTTTGATTATTATTTTAAATGTTCTTACGGGGTCATGGACATGTTCGTAATTAATTATATTACTTATTGCATTACTCATACCCGTAACACAAGTGCTCATGAATTTACCACGGGGCCAAGTTAACGTGGTTTGAGTTTTGAATTATTTGAGCTGACAACTTAAACAGCTGATGCACCAACTGTCTCCCATGACATGCCCAGGGCTACTTTCATCACTTTTTCTACTTGTAATTATATTTAATGAATTGTTATTGAATCTATTGGTTGTACACTTCAGGAGAAGGACGAGAATTTTTACTATAGAAATACTTATAAGGTCGGAAGAACTGTGACCATGGTTGCGGTAAAGTATCCAATATGTCAGGCTTATAAAACACTCAATAAAACGCGATAAAATTCTTAAAAGTTGTTTCATTACAATGAGTGAAATTCGGCTAAACATAAGAAATCAAATCTTATTTTAATTAGGCTATGTAAAGTTTTACTTTGGCTTTACTACACGCTATTTATCATGCATGTACCACGAGTTACATGCATGTACGCATGGTTGCGGTGAACATCTTCTAACTAATTAGTAAAACTATGAATACGTGATTTTATTGTGTTCGTGACGTAATTGTCTGAGGAATTATTTAACATGGAGTAATGAGCACATCCTGGAGAAACCAGGATACCATGAAATTTCCCTCCTCACGTGCATTTTTTGAAGTAACACTTCTAACCTTCTCTTACACTTCGCACCTAAATAAGAGTAACGCTCAGATTTTTTTCTTAGGAATTATTTAACATGGAGTAATGAGCACATCCTGGAGAAACCAGGATTCCATGAAATTTCCCTCCTCACATACATTTTTTGAAGTAACACTTCTAAACTTCTCTTACACTTCGCGCATAAGTAAGAGTAATTCTCAGATTTTTTTTCTGACCGTAGTAATGCTCAGCATTCTATATTCAAAATTATTAACATGCATTGGTCGTGAGTACGTGTTATATACCACGCTTCTTAACTTGCAAACCAACTAGTGGCAAAGATAATATCTTTTTATGAAAGTAAAGTAAAGTATCAACCCTTATATGTCCCACTGCTGGGCACGGGTCTCCTTCCTCGAAATCAGGCGAGGAGGGTAATGGGCCAATAGTCCACCGCGCTGGCCCAGTGCGGGTTGGTGAACTTCACATACCTTCAAAGACTATCAATCTCATCAGGCATGCAGGTTTCCTCGCGATGTTTTCCTTCACCGGTGAGCTAACGATGGTCTCGTGTGAACCCATTTCAAGGCACACACGGACGGGTCAGGATTGAACCCGGAACCCCTCGCACAAGAGGCCGAGTCCGTCCACCACTGGACCACCGTCGCTCTTTTTATGAAGTTTTACTTTAATCGCGCGTAAAGATTACTCACACTTTTTTACTAATTATATCAAGTTATTATGATTGCCTTGGCTCCATTGAGAGAGAACATCTAACACTGGACGGTTTCAAACTGAGGATAATGATAAATTGTTATGAGTTAAGATAAGTATAATAGTAATATTAGTAGCAATAATAATAGTAAGTAAAGTAAATAGTGAACTTTAATGTTCGAATAAGTCCTCTCCTCGAAATCGGTCGAATAGGTATAAAATTGTATGTAACGCTGTTTTCATTACAATTTGAAAAACCTCAGATTCCTCCTAAGATTTTTATTTTTACAAAAAATGCATTTCTCTACTCTATTTTTCCTAATTTTTTACAAGATATAACTTCGATAGCTTTAGGTAAAACTTATAATGATTATTTAATAATAATAATTGCTTATAATTGTAAACGTTTTTATGTCTAGTGTTTGCCAATAACCAAATATTAAGCTATAAAATAACTAAGTTTAGAGTAAGGCTACTCTTATTATACATCGATCGATCGAATGGTAGACTCAATTGACCTTCAAAAAGATACTTGGATAGTACTATTTTGAATAAAATTTTTGACTTTGACTTTGATCTACATACATCAAAGAGGGGGATTCAAGCTTTCAATGAGATGTTAATAATTGCAAAGTATATAAAATGATTTAAAAGTGGTTTTTAATGTATTGTAATGATTCGTTCAGAAATCAATTGGATCATGCGATGGCGTGCGTGGGCCGCTTATTGAAATAAGTGCTTTTAAAAGAGACCCCACTGATTTAAGAACTTCGACTTTGTACACGAATGTTCTGGAAAGAATCAAGTCAAAGACGTTCTTACTAAAGTGATCTACATGGTTTTGTATGTATTCTTAATAACTGTATTCTTTTTATCTGGTTGATTTTTGGAAAGTGCTTAATATTTGGCTATAATTTATATTTCTTCTTTACTTGCAACCCACGTTTGATGACAATTTTATCATCGTAACACAAAAAGTTTTTAGTTTTTGCTATTTTATTAGAAACATATTTTTTAGAGCAAGGCGATGATGGTTAATTGTTTTTAGTATTCTATTAAATAAAATATTTAACTTATTATTTAACTGGTTAAAAATAGTATTAAATATTTGGTTTATATCGTGGTAATATCATATTTTTGTTGTTGGAATTTGTTGGATTGGATATAGTAACACTTTTGTCCTAAAACCAGAGTCGCCGCCTGTCGCACACCAATTAACTCTACACTAGCAATAATAACACATACACGAAATATGCGCACTCGTTGAGAAATCACATATAGAACAGCTCTATGGCTGCAACTAGTTTTCACACCATTTCGAAAACGAAACATTATATACCTCTGCTAACTCGTGCTGTAAAGTATGATTGTGTAATCATACTTGTCGCGCGCCTGGTCGGTGCACATTGATAATCTTTATTTATCTAATCTGTATAATTTTTGACTAATCATTATATTCTCAAATGATTTAAATTATCAGTAGGAGATACAATTTCAAATTGGGTATTAATCTCAATAATGACACATGGTTTGTGTCTGTACATAACGTACCGCCCTTAAAATCTCTATTCTGTCTCTATAATATGTCCAAATTTACATTAGAGGAGGAAACTCACTCTTAAGTCGCTACTACACAAGCAGTTCTTTTTTCCCTTCAAAACGTATGAAACGTACATATTATCACTCAAGAGCGTAGGGGTCGCTACACGTGCCTACGACACCGTAGCATCGTTACGATGGCGTAGCACAGCTAATAAACTGTAATAATATTATAATGGCTTCTATCTTTTTACCCGTGGTAAGGTTCAAGGTAAAATCAATTTAGAACTAGCTATTGCTCATTGATTTGTCCGCCTTTACTTAGATCTTAAGAGTTAAGAACTATAATCTTTACTAATTTTAGAGGAAAAATTTGATTGTTTGTTTGCATTGAATAGGCTCGGAAACTACAGGGCCGATTTAAAAAAATCATTTACATATAGAAAGACATATTTTTGAGCTGTGAAAAGCCCGAGACGGACAGCTTGTATTTAACACAGCAAAATTATGTGCGCGCAATATTATAGTGAAGCTAGATAACACGGTTTTTGAACATTAATTTTCATCTCTATCATTAAGGTCATTGACCTATAAATATATGTTATAAACTACTCATCACTTATTATTGGATAAGGAATTGACTGCAAGCGATTCTCGCCTAATCAAGTGCTTGTATAGATATCAGTAGGGCGAGAGTCGCTTGTACATGACCTGACCTGCTTTGAACCTTTCGAAGACATTTGTAGCCATTTTGTCTGCAGCGCCATTATGGGAGCAAGTGAGATGAAGTTAGCTTATTGGCGAGGCTTTGCTAGTGTTTTGTAGCTTTATCATTTTTCATAGGTTGCTGGTTGATCTTTCTAAGTAATAAATATTTTTTAAAACAATGTTTAACGTATTTTATTTTTGTATATTTTTTTATGTTAAATAAAAAGTTGTTTTATATGTAGTCACATGGCAATATCATATATCTGGATACAATAAAAATGTGAGCCATAAACATCCAACACAGGCAAAGGATTTGTCACTGACCACACGAAATGTAGCAATTTAAATAACTAGTGATTAACGCGTGCGTCCCGTTGGTCAATCATCCATCAATTGCCATCAGGCAACCAATCAGAGCACAGAACCGGCGTATCGTCAACACAAATTTGACGGAATTTGTTTTGATACAAAACACAATATTACAGCTCTATTCCGAGATATATGTCCCAACCAACATCGCTTTATGGTGGTTTGAGTCGCAGCCTTTATCAGGCCTGTCTATACGTAATATTTTTTTACCCGTACGTTTTTTTCTCGAAACAACTTTGCTGTGCTTACGCGACAGGCGTAGGGCGGGCAGTATGCCTGGCACTAAGGCTCACTAACACGTCTCAAGAGGCTGCTTGTAAAGCCTCGGCTAGTCTCTGTGTCATCTAGTCCGTATTTATAGGCCACAATGCTTAACTAGCATAAAAAAACACTGTCTTGCAACTTGCAAGTCTAACTCGCACACAAATACATAAAAAACAATAAGTACTGATTTTTACATAGAATTTATTTTATTTTTATTACTAAAGTTTTTATCTTAAGCGTCTATCAGTTGCCACTATTAATATTCGGCAAAAAAGGAAAAAAACAAAACACTTTTTGTATTGTATTTATTCGATACTCTTAAGTATTTATTTTATTGTTTTTTAGTATTTGTTGATATGGCAGTAAAAGCATAAATATTTGCCGCGATCTAGAGAACAAGCCTTAAACCAGTCATGAAAATGATTCGCATGTTATCTTTTAATTTATTAAAACGTATGCAGCCTTCATCAAATAGTTCGTAATGAGCATAAATTAAAAGCACTTTTGTTTCGTGCTTAATTAAACAACCTTCTTCTGTGGTTGATTAGAATCAAAGCTTTGGTTAAGGCTGCTAAGTAACAATAACTGTGCATGGTTGATACTTTACTAGTTTAAGGGCCTGTTTCACAATCTCCAGTTAAGTGCTGAATAGGCTATCGGCAACATATTTGACAGATAGAGTATGGAGTATCTGTCAAGTATCTGTCAAATATGTTGCCGATGGCCTATTCGGAACTTATCTGGAGATTGTTAAACAGGCCCTTATAAATCGATTGTCTATACTACAAATTAATAAAATTGGAGTGTCTTTTTGTATATACATATTATCAGACTTTCGCAAAATATATATGAAATTAATATACGGAACATATTTTTTTTTTAATTTTCGTCTGTCTTTCTGTCTGTATGCCTGTTGCAGGCAATCTCTGAAACAGCCAAGCCTATTTAATTTTGATGGTACTTTCTCTAGCAGATATCTGATTTTATTATCATCATAATTATTTTAAAGTTAATTTGATGTGGTTGTTATTTATTTTATCATCATCATCTTCAGCCTTTATGTGTTGACATTTGCCCCTCACATCCAACATGGACCGGCCACTGCTCGGAGATCGTCTTCCCACCTGGTTAATGGCCGTAATTAACATATACATCCTTACTAATATTATAAATGTTCAAGTAGTGATGTTTGTTACGCTTTCACGCTAAAACTACTCAACCGATAATCATGAAATTTTTTACACATATTCTTGGAGGTACTAAAAGTAACATAGTGTAATGTTGCGCTTGCACGTCACCATATCTCCCACACACGTTACATAATTTTGGGCTAAGGATTGGATAATTCAGCAATAGATATGTTAAAACTAAATAATACTAATGGCATACGCGCCATCTATCGGTGACTGGTGTCAGCTATTGACATATTTCTATTGTCTCACTAGTGATCTTTCTAAAATTCAATAACTGTTTTCTAATATCTTTCTCAAATAAAATTAATTTACCTCTTATAATTATTAATCATAAATCTAATAATTTAATTTCATCTCTAAACTAAAATTACAAATTATCTAAATTAAAATTTAACTAATAATTTATAAAGTCTATTTGACATTTAACTGTAGAACGGATATTGTTTATGAACGATAGATACCTGTGGTTAGGATTCTCTTTGACTTTCCGTCACTTTTACCTTTTTTCTCACCGCGTGGCTGGCTGAACGTCGAGGCTACCCCTCGACACAGTTTTTTGGAATTCCGCTGGGAATTCGCTGAACTACTGGGATAGCCTAACTATCCAAACCTAAGAATATCACAACAGCCGGCCGGCTGAACCGAACGACCAGCGTTGAAAACCGGAGCAGTTAACCTGCCATCGCCAGGCGAATCTTCAGTCATCCCAGTGATCCTTCCTTACTACCCGAACCTACGCTGTCGGAACGTGGGCCAGCCGACGAAAGATTTTGATTTTTGGCTTGGAATAAGGTACCCCACGGCATCCTATTTACGAACTCCTACTATAATCTGTTCGCTGGGGCCCTACCACCATAAAACGCGACAGTAGGATACATAAAAAGAGGGATTTTTTTTGCTAACGCGGGTAAAGCTGCGGGCAATTACACGCTAGACGGTCATCGAGTTTTATTAAAATTCGTTCATTGTTTATAATTTATCAGTTTTGCGATTCCGATGCAATCGATCAAATATTAATAAGTTTAAGTTTTAATTTGTGAGGTTATAGGTGTAATTTCTTTTTTAAATTATTTTACCAATAGAAGCCTAGGTTATTTATGGGCGACGTAGGCCATTCATCTCAACAAAAACCGAAGCCCTTTTTTTCCGCGGGACCGGGCGGAAAGGGCCCCCACCGGGGGCTACCTTGCAGATCAGAGAGGTGAGAGTCCGGATGAGCCCGCACATCAAATACTTGGGGCTCATCCTGGACGGAGGGTGGACCCTTGGCAAACATTTCAAAATGTTGGGACCGAAGGTCGTGAAGGCGGCGAGTGCGCTGGGCAGACTCCTCCCGAACCTCGGAGGACCCAGCGCCGCCTGCAGGCAGCTGTACTCTGGAGTCTGCCGGAGTATGGCGACGTATGGTGCTCCGATTTGGGCGAGTCAGCTCACTGCGAGCCTTAAGGTCGTGCTGCGCCAGGCGCAGCGGGTCGTCGCAGTGAGACAGATCCGGGGGTACCGTACGGTTTCGTGGACTGCAGCAACCGCTCTAGCCGGTGACCCTTTGTTTGTTACTCTTTCACGTAAAAACTGCTGGATGGATTTTAATTAAACCTTACAATAATATAGCTAATACATCAGAATAACACGTACGCTATAAAAATTTATCCCCGTAATCCCACAGGAACGGGAATTACGCGGGTGAAACCGCGGGCCGCTGCTAGTTGAATATAAATGGCACCCCAAAAGACACCCAACCGCTCAAAAGATTCGCAAAGATTAATTTCACTGCGATATTAAAAAACCTATACCCCTAGAAACCCGAAATCTAAGGCCCCCAAGAATTTAATACCCCAAAATACGAAACCCCTAAGGCGATGTCATTCAATGTGAAAAGGCGTCCTGTGTCTTGGCCTATATTTGCGCTTTTGAAACATGGCTAAATGCCAACAGTTTTTTGAATTATACATGGCAAGTGCACTGCTCCACTAACGGAGCTCTGTTCATATTTTACGGGTCATTTTACCTTATGTAAATTTAATTACTCGATTGTTCAATCGCTTAATGATTCGCCTTTTTGTAGTAAGACAAATTTTAAACATTCTGTTATAGTATAAGAGTTTTATAACCCGACCAGATATATTTGAACTCTGCATTGGTGTCGCCACTGTATCTTTAATATAATGACACATAGTATAGTCAGTATAAAAACTAGTTTCAAAATTTTCCTAAATATGACGAGGGCTTTATTATTTTGGTCGACCTACACATTAATTTCTGGATAAGTTTTATAGTAGTTGAGCCAGAAGTAGTCTGAGATTTGTAAATGTGTTCTTGCTTGTGTAATGTTGTTTTTTAATTAATTTATTTTTAATAAAAATTATCAAACTATCAAACCACGTTAACCTAACCTGTAGTTCATAGGAACTTGTGTTATGGGTACTAGGAAGGGAAATAAGTTTGAAAAATTCATATAAATACATACATACATACAAATTTTGCACGTTGCGGGATTCAAAGCAACGATCCGTACATAACACGTTCAGTTGCCTGAGGACCCAAACATATTTTTAAAACATAGGTATATATGGAAAAAATGTGAGTTTCAATTGTTTACCTTTAAAATATTATAATTTAACAGGCGTATCGTTTTTTCGTGATCAAATAATAAAATATACCTGTAATCTTTGCGTTAATAGAGGCTGATGATAATGATGATGATATGACATTCAACACTCAAATACCAAATACAGAGTTTTCGTATTTTGGATTCAACCAAAACTAACGAAATACGAGCTTATCCGCTCTGCGTCCTCTTACGCGGGAGGGGGGTGCGGGGCCGCTCACACACACACGCACACCGCTTCAATTCATATACAATACATGTAAGCTTACCGGCCGGCATCGAGTGGGAAGCTTCTACCCCGGCGCCTGGCGGGCCGGTGAGTGAACGACTAGAACGACTAACATCAAATGGTGATGATGGCGATTTTGAATAGTGAATTATGACGTCACTTTAATGATCACTAAAATTACTACTATCATACGCGAAAATACTGCTTTTAGTACTAAATAAATTTAGGTATTTCTAAAACATAATATAAAAAGATTTAATTTTAGAATGGTAGGATGGTGATGAAGTGTAGCGGTATGTGGCTTTAAGATGAAAAAAGTAAGATGTTCTTAGATATGTATACTGTGATTATAAATACTGTAATAAAGTAAAGTATCAACCCATTATGTTCCACTGCTGGGCACGGGACTTCTCTCCTCGAAATCAGACGAGAAGGGGTATTGGGCCCAAGTTCACCGATGCGCCACGTTAGTCCAATGCGGCTTGGTGAGCTTAACACACCTTCAAAGACTGTCAAACTCATCAGGCGTGCAGGTTTCCTCACGATGTTTTTCTTCGCCGGTGAGCAAACGGTGATCCGTTTTTAGGGTATACATAGAAATTCAGAGACACCCATTTCATGCACCACAGCGGGTCAGTCAACTGGACTACCGTCACTCACTCTGTACGACTTCGTTTACGAGTATAAGTAATATAAATACTTGTATCGTAAAATCAACAAAAACAGCACCCAAAAACAAATAATTATTATCATCAGTCCTAATGTCAAAATAATCTAAATATGAAAATCCTTTCATATTAACATATTAATACAAACAGTCAAACATACAATAAATATTTATAGCAATGTAAAATACCATCGCTAGTCGAAGTTAATCGTCTCTAACGACACCGTCACACGCGAGCCATACATATAGGCGTGAATAGACTCCTCTCCTCGCCTCACCTCGCTTTTCCTCGAAAATTTAAATTTTCACATTACAGTCCCCTCGCTACCTCGGAAGTTTATATATGCATTGCTCCCTGAATATATTATTATCTTGAAATCATATTGAATTTGAAGGTTCGTAGCACCGTAGCCTTGCTACGAGCCGCTACGATCTTTATTGTAACTTTTATTGAAAGTGATTTTTGATTTTTTATATTGAAGTTCAGTTTATATTAATTAAATATAATCAAGTATTTTTACACATGATTTGTAGAATCGCTTCATCATATTTATTCACTGATTTTAGGATTATTTTATAGATTTTTACATTCCCGTTTTTTTGACGATAGCAAAAAGGGTCACGAGAGGATTTCTATAAAAAGTTATTTTAATATGTCAATATTATATTAAATATTTTTAGAACATATAATTGCTTATATTATGTTCTAAAACAATTCAATTTAAATAAATAAAATCCAAATATTTTATTGTAGACAGGTATCGTATAAGAACAAGAGCAAATGGTGTTGTCTTACAAAAATATAGTGACGATTTCTTGTAGAGTCAAGATGACGAGACGGCCGTGTGACGTCACACGAGCGGCACTCTGCGGCTGCGGCTATCGATCCGTTGAACTCGCCGTGTCTCGCTCAGACTCACAGCCATTTTGTTCCCGTCCCGCTCACACTCACCGACGGCAGCCCAAAAGCTGCCTTCTGAAATACGCTACTAATATTTATTTTAACGCAACCGTTCGGCCTGGTTGAGGAGCACGTGGTTTTGGTGGTAGCTAAATTTGTTAATATTTAAACCCTTCTCTTAAAACACTTGATTAATAACATACCTATAGTATAGTACAAATGTATGTACCAGTATATTTCTTTAGATCATTCGAACAGCTGAGTTTGAAATAGATTGTCTTTGGCATTCAGAAAGTAGTAGATTCAACCCGTTTCGATGTATATATACGATATATTTTTGAAAGTATTGTTTACGATTTAAGATTTAATTGAATAGTATAAATATTTCCTTTATCATAGGTATATAATGAAATATTATACCGAACATTTTTAAATTAATGCGAAAATTATTATTTTTGTGTGTGAAATGCCATCATAATATTTTCTTACTTGTTACTGGAATTTATTGCATAGTCTAATGACAAGATTTTTTCTCATCAATTTATAAAGCGATTATTTACAGTTAAGCCATTATAGATATTGTTATTAAATAATAATATGACTAAATAATGATATAAAAATATTGTGAATCAAATACAGACTGATCGATAAAGAGCGTTAAACACACATATTCTACAGATTTAATTTTAAAAAAAACTTTTAAAAAAGAGTTGTCAAACATTTTTTTCGTGATATTTCCATAGAAATTTAAATATTTTTTAGATCAAGTGTCCGGGATGATGATTATTATTATTTCATTGATCATGTCGCCGTTCTTGTTACCGCAGAAGCCTCAGAAGTGGCTGTATTTGTTCTAGTCGTGCTTGGTAGTGCACTTCTTCTGCGATTCAACCTTATGTCCAGGAGATTTTTTTTAGTTAGTCTAATTATAAACGCGAAATTATGTATTTAAGTTACTCTTTAACGCAAAAACTATTGAATGAATTCAAATGAAACTTTACATTATTATAGCTTAGTTATCAGAGTAATTCATGGCTCCAACGACTTTTATGAAATTTTGTATACACGGGCTAAAAACGGTAATAAATCGATATAGCTAGGATAATTTTTTAGAAAACTTTTTTTATCCGTGTTTCGAGGCAATGATAAAATATTATTAGAATACGAACGTAAATTTCGCAGTCAAGTAATATTATGTCATGATAGCTCAGTGGAGAAATTAGGCAGTTATGAAATGAAAAATATGAAGAGGTTGACACTGGCTCACGCGTCCTGGCCTATGTGGAGGTGCTGCTGTGGTGCCTGGTCGTGTAATGCGATTTCTACCTAGCTGATTTTCTTGTCTTTTATCAACATCCTCTAGTTTGTTTTCTGTGTTGCGGGGTCTAAATTTACCTAATTATTAATTTTAGGCTAGTGTGTAGTAAGTAGTAGTAATATGTTTATAAAATTTCTTAACTATGTTTTGAAAAGAGCAACCCAACAGAGTTTTTTACTATCCTAATATAGTAGTATGTATTTAATTTTTTTGTAACAGATTATGAAAAGATTAGTTCCACTGAGTTTGTTTCGCCGGTTCTTCTCAGTGGGCTTGCTTTGGAAACGGTGATAGACTCAATTGACGTTCAAAAAGATACGTTAATTGTACTATTTTGAACAAAAAAAATTTGACTTTGACTTTGAATCGAAAAGTGCCTGGTTTGTATTTCCAGTCCGGTTATTTTTTCTTTTTTTTTGAAAGAAAAACTTTATCATAATATTATCAGTAAGGGTACATAAAACAAAATGAAAAAAAACCGACCAAATGCTAGGTCAACCATGTACTTGACTATAATACGCGTACTACGAAGTACGCCGGTGAAACCGGAGCGCTGTTAGTTTAAAATATTTTTTAAATTAGATGAATAGTTTTGAACATTTCCTCTTTCATTTAAAATTAATGTAAGTACTTTCAAGATATTTGTTTGGCTAAATGTTAGAAATATATTATTTGTTTCACCTTTCCTTTGTTTTGGTCTTTACGAAATACAGTTAGGCTTTTTACCGAGCGTTAAAAATATTTAAATGACATTTCTTTATGTTTTCACCCGAAAACGTTTTAAAAGAACGCGTTTTAACAAGCTTTGTTGGATTTTCGACGTTAAGCGTTGAACGTTAAATCGAATTGAGCATGTGGAGCCTGAAACTCGGGCCAAAATCAGATTTTAACGGGACGCTTACTAAACTCCCGTGCGAACGGGGCCTTATGCTGCTAAGCGCAAACAATAAACATAATGCTAAAGTCAGTATGGGCGTAGCTACTGCCGTATCAACCGTAACAATAATAGCCTCCTCAGTGCTTAAGTGCCCCAAAATGGATAAACAAAAGTCTTAAAACTATCCGCTTCCATTTTTAAAAAGATGCCCCATATGTCGACATGGAGGCCCGCCAGGACAAGCTATGCCGCTTTAAAGCGTGTAACATTGTCGATATTATGTCAACTTTTGAAATAAAAGTTCGGTTTTTTCCGCGCCTCATTAACAGTGTCCTTTCGTCATTATGGTCACTATAAAATATCTGACACGTTGCGAATGTAAATTCTTAACAAATTTTAATAATATGTAAAAAAAAAATAGTATCCACATGCTTAAAAAATAATTAATGTGAACTTTCACTGTAATTTATTGTAATCAAATAAATGGTCACGTAATGTTATTTAAATGCACTATGTATACAATAACCTGTTGTAATAAAAATATATTGATTTGGGCGTTGACGTACCAAGGACATTAAAGCAGGAAGTGAGCCTAGTTCTATATTTTTTTTAATCTAATCTTAGTACCTTAAATACTATAAATGGATTTAATTAGTCTATTTGCAGTATAAAATTTCTTATTCAACTTAAATAGTGAAGTTTTTTACACCGTATGCTGTCCTTGGATCTGCCGCGGTGAGCAACATATTTTTAATGTTAGTAGGATGGGCAAATTGATAGACCTGTCACCTGATGGTAAGTGGACGACTCGCCCATTAACACAAGTAGTTCATCTAAGACTGGCTCAATTAACTCATTTATGTGTTGCCTTTCATGAGACATAAGTCTGGTGTCTTGCCTGTCTTGCGTGGTCCTTCGAAATACAGCTAAGCTAAATCCTCTTAACCCAGCCCACAGTACAGTTACTTAAATAATTGACTAAATTTGGAAAATGATTGTTCGCCTAAACATTTCTCGAATCCTCTGGAATACTCACAAAACACGCACGGTACACACATACATACATATGCAAATAAGATTTGTATGTAGTACATAAGTAACTTTTTGTATATCATAATAACTAAAAAATGTTAGGACCATTGTTCTTTTCGTTTTAATAAAAAAGAATGAATGAATTTAATGAGTGAATGAACGGAATGAATAAGTAAACGTGTTCCCATTTCGGAGCGATATAAGCCGACGTAAGTCGACAACTTTATTTCTTTGTAGGCTTACTTCGACAATACTTATCTACCAAAAATACTTGGTATCTTTTTTAAGTATACTTAACATTGTGAAAAAGGCATACGCTTGATATTTTTACACACCTGAAATCATGCGATCTGTCCGTTTTCCTTTTTTCTTATAATCAGTGCCATATTATAAATACCTAATACGACCAGGGACCCAGAATCCCTGATTAAAAAATGAAAAAAACGTAATAATATGTTAAAGATTATTTTTGTGCAACAAAACTCATACCACCTCAAAACTTCGCCTTATTTTGGTTTACACATTTAATGGTCATATTTCGATATTGTGGAACTGAAAACATTTTCGTAACGTTGGCAATGACTGATATTGATGCAATGTGATGACTGAAGTCTGTTGTTGATGATGATGGTATCTTCACTCTATTTCTTAACGGAGACAGATTGTGGTATGAAAAAGGGGGGGCGGGGAAACGAGCTGTGCCTAGGGGTCCCGAGATGGTTAATCCGGCCCTGCTTATAATATACTAGTTGCCTACAGCTTCACGTGCCCCCTTCACTGAAAGAATCTTCCAAATCCAACCAGCAGTTCCTGAGATTGGCGCGTTCAAACAAACAAACTCTTTAGCTTATATTATATTAGTACAATATATAAGATATATATTTTATAGAATACATAGATATCTTCTTGATTTTATGTTAATGTAACTGTATCGATATTAATGGGTAACTGTATCGAATAAGTTTTCGAGCTTCCCATGTATGCTCACTGCCCACTGTCTAAATCCCACATAAGGTCAAAAATCACCCTGGGACCTGGCTCTATCTATAAAGAATCCAGCGTCAAAAATATTGAATAAATAAATATTTTCCTATCGTATATTGAATAGTATTGATAATAAGTATGATAATACTAGTCTATAACATTACTAATGTATAACAGATTTATAATAACGTGTATGCTGATAACGACACCGATAGATAACGTTACAGTGAAGGATGCTTTTATAGGTTTAGTCTTTGGTCAACCGTATGACCTTTTTTTACATTACTAGTTACGTCTTTTTAATACTTTAGTGTGATGAGAAGATTGTTCTAAATTTGTTCATCTTTGGCTAAAAACAATACACACCAAAGCCACAGGCACAATAAAAATAGTAGCTATTAAAAACTTACTTGGAAAGGAATTTCAATGAAAACAGAATAGCAATCAATAGCTTTAAAATATACGTTATAGATTCTAAATATGAGCATAATGCTGTTTGTGGTAAGCATTGTAGAACTGCTAAACAGTGCACAGAAAAGCAAGCAGTTGGATGTATCGATGACAGCTGCGGCGGTCATTTTTGGGGGGAAATTGGCCCATATCCGATCCCGGCGATACCTTGTCGTTGATCGTTTTTGTTTGACTGACAGCACTATTTGCTTCTGTATTTTGTGACAAAGTTCAGTGCGATTCGCTGTTCTGTACGTTTGCAATGCTAGGCCGAATTTAAGCTTTATTATGTGTGTGGGTAGATACGATTTACTAAGTGAAACTTTTGCTTAAATCTCTCCTCAGTTGAAGGTCTTTTTTGTTATATTATTTGTAAAGACACCTAACAGACGTGCCTGTCCATTAATATAAACCAGATTACCTAGATCTATCCCAGGTAAATTATCCTCTGAGGATCTGGGACCCTCACAAAGCGGCTGAAGGCGCTCGCAGTGGTTTAAGTGGGGTAGTGCACCCGAATGCAATTGCGACAGCATTGCGACCACTGAAAAAATGTAACCATAAAATGTTACGTCTCGATGCCAGTAATTACACTGCCTGCGTTGCACTTCTCTTCAAAACACAGCAAAGCTGTCTGACAGGATAACAGACAAGATGGTGGTACCCATGCAACCGAGATTACATCACCGATTAACGTTTGGATTTAAAAATTAATTACTATAAATATTGATGACTACATATAGTTGATTTATAGCCATAGTGGTAGAGAAAAGCCATCCTATAGACTCCTGATGTTTGATTTTTCGTATTAAATGCATTCTGACAACTAGCTGAGGTGAGAGGGTTGCAATGCTGTGATTAGCTAATTCAATGTCATACATTACCAATCACGGAACGTTAAAAAGAAATGGATATATTTCGCAACAGGAAAGAATGAGACGACACGATAGTTTGAGTACATTTTTTACGGCTTACATCGGAACTATAAGTCGGATGTGTCGCCAGAACCCGTTCCCCTGTTATTAGGAGTCTATGGGTCGATGAGAAAAGCAAAGCAGTAGATTAAATGATTGCTTATTGAGTCATCCATAATATCTAGAAATAATTTAAGGAAAAATGAGCTTGGTCGTTTTAGGTATCTTAACGTAGTGAATGCACGACTCGATGTTTGTGCATCGAACGTAATTGTGAAACTTTTGTTGATAGGGCTGAGTGTACGTCCGATATATTTCTGTACCATAAACAAACGATGACAAAACAATCATAATCAGACAAAGTATTGATCAATCAGAAAAACCAGGTCAATCCTGGTGGGATGAGCTCTCCGTGCACCGTCCCGTATTGGATGCCAGTGGCAAGATACTACAGCCGTCATAGCATTAATTGAAAGAGGCTAATTTTCAAAATAGATAAATGGAACAAGATAATAAATGGTATCCAAGAGATAGTAAAAGAAACGGAGATAGACAAACTAAAAGATGCGAGGACGAAATAAAAAAGGTTGCAGGACAACTATGGACCCGAGTAGCAAGAGACAGGGGGAGATGGAAATCATTAGAGAAGGCCTTTGTTGCAAGACAAGCTGTTGAGCTGCTGCTCATTGAGTCACCGTTTGCCGATAATGTAGAAATATAAATTGAGATAGATTTTTAATATAATAAGGCATTTGTAGATTGAAGAGAAATTATTTGGTAAGAAAACAGCAATAAAGGCTATTTTATTTTATTATGTTCTAAAGTAGACGAATAGTGGCTGATGATGATGAAGAGCAATTAAATAGGCGATGAATAAAACAAGAAATAAACCATACAACTGATCGGATTTGTTCTAGCGAAAAGAGAAAAGCTAGAAATTTGTGTCAAATAATTCGTGTAATGATGCATAATATGCATCATCTATCTAGTCTAGACTCTAGATGTAACACAGACTTTGTTACATCTAGAGTCTAGAGACTAGGAATTATGTATGTAACTGTATATATTTTATTACTGACATTATCTTCATCATAACCATCATCATTATCAGCCTTTATCCGACCGCTGACATATGCCTCTTTCAATAAATGCCAAGACCGACTTCGCCTTGTTGTACCATTTTTAACCGATTTCAAAAAAAGAAGGAGGTTATCAATTCGTCTGTATGTTTTTTTTTTGTTACTCGATTACTCCGCTGTTTGGGAATGGATTTTGGTGATTCTTGTGTTGTTAGTAAGCTTGTTTCCGAATTGGTCCCATATTAATTTGATCGACATCTGATCAGCGGTTTTTAAGTTATATTCAATAATGCTTATTGGTTGGTTTTGTATACCCAGACGATTTGCTCATTTTATTACTTGTCGATGTAATATGAATAATATGAACAAAAACCACTGATACTTTGGAAAGTATCAAAGTATTGTGAGGTCATCATCATCAACTTTCATCCGTCCACGGCTGAACATAGGTTCCCTCAATAAACGCTAAGACGACAGGTCCCTTACCACTAGCATCCAACACAGATCGGGAACGCCAAAAATTTTGCAAGTAAAAATAAAAACTACCTATATTACTTATGTATAAACTTAAAACTAAAAAGTACAAAATAAAATTAATTTTAAATAAAAAACCAAAAACCGACTTCAAAACCATACCTTAATACTAATTAATGTACAACTAAAAATTTTAAAATAATATTGAAATACTTCGAAGTGAAAACATGGCTGCCCTTCACAGGCATATTCTCAATACTTGGTGTATGTGATTGATCATTAAAATATCCTTTTTGGCTGGCACCGACTCCAAAAATACCCGATTTTAAATAGTATACGTCTTCTACTTCACTTCGAAGTATTTCAATATTATTTTAAAATTTTTAGTTATACATTAATTATTATTAAGGTATGGTTTTGAAGTCGGTTTTTGGTTTTTTATTTAAAATTATTTTTTCTTATAATTAGTAGTATTGTTTCAAATATAATTTCAAAAATTATTTTATTTTTATCATCACCTTATTAGAAATTTCTGAAATATGTGCATAAGATACGATACGATAAGACTATTTTGAGCTTGTTTGTTTGAACATGCAATCTCAGATTGGATTGGTACTTCAAGTACATACTAGTACACTAGTATAGTATTTAGTATGTATTTAATTTTTTTTATAACAGAATATGTGAAAAGATTAGTTTCACTGAGATTGTTTCACCGGTTCTTTTCAGTGGGCTTGCTTTGGAACCGGTGGTAGACTCCATTGACGTTCAAAAAGATACTTTGATTGTACTATTTTGAGTAAAAAATTTTGACTTTGACTGTGACTTTGAAGCAAGGCCATCGACTAAGATGCCGCTGTAAATCTTAGTTAACACAGGTGAAGCTTCGGAAAATAGCTAGTTTTCAATATATCGTAAAAAAAAGCTCGTGGCTAAGTATTGACCAACCGTGCGGGTCGATCCGTCAGGTTAAGCTACGCTTGCTGAAATTGCACCGCGGATGGGTGACCATCTTTACATACTCGTACCTGGGTATGTAAATCTCGACTCCACCGTGCCTTGGAAAGCACGTTAAGTAGTTAGTCAGTCATTGACAGTCGTTACGTGTCATCATAAGCCTGAAAGTATAACAACCAGTCTTTACTATAGATTAGCCAACTACTAGGGTGTAGAAGTCGAATAGGCAAGCGCATTTAGCTGCATCCGGTTAGACTGGAAGTCGACCAAAATATAGCTGAGAAAAGGCTAGGCAGAAAAAAGTAAACATCAGTGATAAGCAATATGAAGATCTATTGGTTTCAGTTCAAATTATTATCCACTAAAATATTAAAAAAAGATATTAAATTATATGCTAAATAATGCTAAATAAATAATAATAATAATAATATAATTAGCAATATCCCGGGAACCATGCAGTCTTTACAGTAAACTACATCTTTTTTTTAAATGGATTTCCGCACAGTAACCCCTGATTCTATTAACTACACTAAAATATTATTAAAGACGTATTTTTTATTCTAGTAGTTGGCTCACAATGATTTTACAAGATACTCTCTATAATTCCCAAACAATTTTATCCAGAAATCTATATCTATCTAGAAAGAAAAATATTCTATCTTTGCGTATATTTATTACTAATCAAACATTTAGTGGAAGTGAAGCCACATTATTTATACAAGACAGATAATAAAGCCGACCCAGTATACACAATCTAAGCAATTAAGGGATATTTAATAACAATGTTTAATCTTATCTTCCCCTATACGGAGTTATTAAATGTTAGTAAAATGCATGTGCTTAGTGGCTGGAACACGGTTTAGTTAGTTTAGTCTGTGGAAGTGCAATTCAAATGGATTATCGCATACAACAATGTATGTTTTTACTTTTTTTTTTTTTTGTCAACGATGTC
The DNA here is from genome assembly GCA_905333005.2 of Lycaena phlaeas. Classification (NCBI taxonomy): domain Eukaryota; kingdom Metazoa; phylum Arthropoda; class Insecta; order Lepidoptera; family Lycaenidae; genus Lycaena; species Lycaena phlaeas. Next base: position 4,204,096 of record HG995170.1, on the reverse strand, counting down.
TTAATATATACCGCACATAGGTAATAATAATAATAACTTTATTTCCATTTAACCTTAGACAGAGTTAAACAGAGTGGTCGAGTCCTTCTAGTAGGTTTAATGAATCTGTGTCAGAAGGCCTCGCTCTTACAGATTTACAAACAATACTAACGCTAAAATGGATACAAAGAAATAACAATTAAACTTAATTATTGTGTGTGTGTGTGTGTGTGTGTGTGTGTGTGTGTGTTACACAAACTCTTTTATTAAAAAATGAAAGTAAAACAATTTCTTAATCTGCAGAACTTCTGGTTGTGCGGATGTCTATAAACGTTGAGGGTCACCACAAGGCTCCGACTGCTCTTTTGCCTATTTTATGTAAAAAAAAATATATATTCATTCGCGTTATACCATACCAGCCGTTGCACGCAGCTTCGCCTGCGTCAACTAAGATTTAACACGGGTCCCTAATTTTTAGAAAATTCAATATAGCCTATGTTCACCGGGAATAGTGCAGCTTCCCAACAGTGAAAGAATTTTTAAAATCTGTCCTCTTTATAATTTTAGTATAGACTACACAACCATAATATTTTTCCTGCTTTGCTTTGGAATTAGATTTCCAAAAGTCGTGGTTAATTAAATTAATCCTTGTCAGTCCTACCGTGGCCATGGTTGCTGTAAAGTATCCGGAATGTCGGGCATGTAAAAAACTTAATAAACCGCGATAAAATCCGTAATAGTTGTTTCATTATAATAATAATTTTATTAATATTGTATATGCGAAAGTTTGTAAGTATGGATATTATTACTATCATGCAAAAAGCTACTGAATTGATTTAAATACAATTTAACAATAACTTAGCTTATAGAGTATAAGAACACATGAGTTAATTCAGCCCCGTACTTCCACGGATATGAGAAATACACTAGCGAAACCGCGAGTCGTTACTAGTTATAGTATAAGTATGTCTTAATAGAAAAAAAAACATCAAAAGTATCTAACGCTAGTTCGTATTATGCTTTATTTTGAAGAATTATCTTTGAGTAGTAACGACAGCTATAGTTTATATTAAATCTGTTCAACAACAAGGCAGTATAGGAAACAAACAAACAAACTTACACATTTATTTTTTTATTTTACATAAAATTTGGATTTTGATTCTAAGAGAACGTTATAATGAAACAACTTTTACGAATTTTATCGCGGTTTATTTAGTTTTTTATATGCCCGACGTTTCGGATACTTTACAGTAACAACAAAAACTCAATAAACCGCTATAAAATCCTTAAAAGTTTTTCATTATAATGAGTGAAATTCGCGTTAACATAAGAAAACAATCTAAGAGAATATGTCAGTCACATTGTACTTTATTCTAGTCAAAATCATCTCAAGTCAAAAACTCTAGTCAAAATCAAAATCATCAATCTAGGTTCATAATCAATTAGGGTCCGCGAGCATTTATTTTTTTATTTTTATATGATTATTACTATTGGGGTACTTGTTTACCACACAACTCGGCATATCTTTTTCGAAAATCAAAATTAAAAAAAATTAAATCTAATAAGATCGTCACATAGAAGATTTAATAGGATCGCTGGTCAACACAACTACTACCTTTGGGAAACTTGCGTTAATGTTCAATGCAAAACAAAGCAGTTTCGACCTGACGCTGTATCCAAAAGTACAAACTGTAGGTGTACTGCGATTGTGATATAGTTTTTTTATTAAAATTATTTAACCAGGTACTAGTCGCAATAAAAACTTACAAATTTGATTATATTTATTTCGAGAATAATTTGACATTACATCACTATTGTAATGTGTCAAAACGGCCATCATATCGTGCCGCGAGTATAGGTTACAAAATCTTATTGTCTTCGTAGACACAAATTAAAATTATGTTCTCTAAAAATCAAAACGTGTATTAATTAATATTTAATATTCTTCTTCTCATCTTCTTACACAATACACGTTAAACAGCTTTTCATACATAAGCGATGGGGTGTATATAATTACTTGTCAAACTATTATATTATAGTGATGATTAGGCTGCTTTTCACTGTGTACTATAATGGACGCAATAATCTATATTTGGCAGTGAGCCAGGACTTTGGGGTCGCTGTGTTGACTTTACGATATCATTACCATGAGAAGAGAGATTGGCCGTAGAGTTGAGGAGACCTTCTGTTGATTATCACACTCCGTCTTTATTATCATCAGCTCAATAAACACGGACTTGAAAGGCTGTAAAAAACATAATATTTAGAATGTCTTTCAGTTCTTATTGTGAAGTTATCTAGAAGTTTCTTTATGTCTTATTTTCCTTTGCACAATATTAGATTTTAGACAATTCATAGAATACCCTCATGCGCGTAAAAAAAAATTACTAGCCTATGAGTTATATAATTATATAGGCAAGTTTCACAAAAAAATATTCAATAGTTTTCCATGCATAAAAAGTGTTCGCATTTGTAATATTATTAGAGCGTAAAAGATAGGTACTTAGTAAAACCTTTACTTACAAGACTAGAATATGACCATCTTAACATCTAGATGTTAGTCATTTCAGGTAAGACTACATTCGTCGATGGATGCATAATCCCAAAACACAAAATACATAAAACACATTGATCGGTGTTCATCGGAAGACGAGAAAGGCAATCATAATAAATTCGTAAGATATGTTTAATACGAAAAATTGTATAATGTTTCCAATTACCATTATAATTGATAGAATGTACTGTCGGTCCTTGATGGAAATTCATGTTATAGCCACTATAATGAAACTTTATATATACACTTTTTCCACTATTTATTTTATATATTATAACAGTTACAATTTAAACACGTGAATTTTGAAGCCAGCAACATTAATTTAAATTGCACAATGTTTATATTTTATTTATAATTTTTCTATCTACCTACACCTGAGGATGACTTTATCGAAACCGGTCGTGTTTAAATTGTAACTGTTATAATATATAAAATAAATAGTGGAATAAGTGTATATATAAAGTTTCATTATAGTCACTATTACCATTATCCACAGCAATAATAGAACTGACAACCACGCAAACAGCTGTTCGTGGACCAAGTAACTCAGTGTGTAGGATTAAAAGGTTAAGCCTATTAGGGGGTCGTTGTGCAAGTGGCCCTATTAGCAAATAAACTGGAATAGCGTATAAACTATAATATATTGTTTTCTATAGATGCTTCTAAATGGAAATAATTTCACTGATTGTATAGCTGGAACAGTATGGCGAATGACTTGGAGGCTTAGACTAAGTAACATTATAAAAACGATAACGAAGTTCGAAAATAATAAAATGTATGGAATTGACATAAGCCGCGCTAAATCACGTGGTTAATCGTTATCGTAACAAAAACACAGACTATTGGTTATCAATCGTTATTGTCAATATCTTATTGGCTATGACATTGTTATTGATAACTGAGAGACGATGACGAATTTTGGTATCTTTTCGATTTGAAACGATGTTACTTTGTCTAAGCCTGAAGCGATATTGCAATAGTAGCCAGACAACGAAATTAAAAAAATTAGCTTTTTATTAGGTATATCTCTTCAATATAGCTGCATATTAAGTTTGCATGTTCAATGTCGAACGGTTTTATCATACTTATTATTCTTTATTCATCAACTGCTGGACATAGGCCTTGCTTTGTGAACGCCAAAACGACCGATCCCTTACCGGACCGGACACTGCACGGAGATCGTCTTCCCGTCCGGCGCACGCGGCCTCTCCTCTTAAAACTTATTTTATTTTAGACTATTCGCTACAGTAAAATATTCTAATGAATATTTACCATTAGGTAGCCGGACTATTGAAGCCACATATTGCAGTATTGCCCGCTAACAAAAACCTTAGTGTTTATTAAGTGGCCATTACCACGTGACCACGGTTATTTTAAAAAAATCGTCGAGAATGCAAAATTTTGATAAGCTACAATAAATATGATGATGATGATAATGATGAACTATTATCATCATCATCAGTCTTTACCCGTCCACTACTGAACATAGGTCTCCCTCGAAGTTTTTTATTGACTGAAAATGAAAATAAAATGTGCTTACATTATTTAATGGCATAATTATAATAACAACGCCATAGCTTGGGCCTGCCTAATGTAGATAAATAATCATATAAGGGCCTTGTTTTTTTTTATTTGCTGAATTTGTTGTATAATGATTAAGTTGCAACCGTCTGGGTTTTCGTTGAAAGTGGATGGAAAGAAGTGAACGGGAAATATACATATTAAACTCGAAATTGTCGACAAGATCTATTAATCTTGTCGATAGTTGGGTTGGTGTCGATAGTTCGAGTGTTGGGAATATTGTTATCTACTGTTTATTCAATTTACTTCTTATGTGTCAGGGATTTATATACAAAATTAAATTTTAAAGAAGCAACGAAGGCTTATCAGTACCATGTCATAGCAAGCTGATGATGATTAATGCACATCTGACGTCACGACACGTGGTACAAAGACCAGTCGATGGGGTTACTTAGGCGTAATAAGCAATTACACGCGCAGCTGGGTTAAGATATATTTAGATGATATTATGATAAGTTTATTACTATGTGAATATTTATACCTGCATTTAAATGAAACGACTTTTTACTGACTAAAAACGATAGGATAGTGCCATGTTGTTATTCAGTCAATTGAACCGGCGCGCGCGGTATGGTACGTTTCATATAAATGAAGAGCTAAAGTGACAGCTATGATGTCATATTTCGAGTTTATGAGTTTGTAAGTTCCGGTGACCTATTGGAGGTGGAGGGGGGTTGGATAAAAGGAGGGCAATGCATCTGCATGTCCTCTGCTTGTTCTAGATGTCTATGGCCGTCGATAGTTTCCAAAGACTGGCTATTCGTTCGCTCCTAATCTTTAAAGAGTTTATCAACCTTTTTATGTTTCTAATGTTTCGGGTATTTTACTGAGAGCCCGGTAAAATAACAACCACCATATTATTATTATCGTAAGAAGTTTTGAGGGGTACGTTTGTCTCTACTCAGTCAGCATAAGTATTAAGTACCTGGTTGACCGAGCATATGCTCGGTACCCTAATTGGTAAAATACGTTAAAATTTTTCTTCCAAAAAAAAAATGGTCTTAAAATAAGGAAAAAAAAATTCGGACTGGAGATTCGAACCAGGCTCGTTCGCACTTAACTGCCTAATTTCACCACTAAGCTACCATGACATATCATTTGACAGCGAAATTTATCTCAGATGCCTCGAAAAACGGATTATATATATATATATATATATATATATATATATACAAGAATTGCTCGTTTAAAGGTATAAGATAAGATAAGATAATATTTTTTCTTGTGACACAGCCCCTGTGTATCACACAAAATAAACATCTTATGACTCGGGATGAAGACGGATGATAGATCTGAACAAATGAATGCTTAGGTACCTACATCAAAAAATCTATTTTTGAAATTTTGTCTCTTTGTATTATAGATTGGTCATCTATAAAACGGCTGGACCGATTTTTCAATGGTATATAACTGATTGTAAGAAACAACTTAGGCAACAAAAATAGTCATCATCTCTCCAGATACTGCTGTAAATCACTGAGTCAACGCGGACGAAACCGCGTACAACAGTTAGTAAAATAAAACTGAGGGGAATGCGCCCTAAAATTAGTAAACAATGTGGATCTTTTAAATATAAAATATTGAATAGGATCTAAGATTAGTAAGTACCTATATATTGTGTTAATGGATTTACGAAAGATGCCAGTTCCACATTCAGTATTTTTAACATGTCATTTGAATCGATTTTTCAAACTCTTTTTTACTGCTGTCAACACTTCACATCTCAAAAGTCCAATCAAAGGTAACAAATAATGGACATAAAGTTTATGACCCATAAAAAATATTTATCTAACGCCGAATGTTGACAAAAAGACATCCCAGTTGACCTCCAAGCCCGTAATGGTGCAGCCAGGGCGGCGCCCAGACGCCAGGATACAAGGACATAACTCTGGCACTTATCCAGACTTCGCAAATCTTACATAATATAATCAGATTCATTAATAACTTGCTCGTATTGAATTGTGTTACGAGTTCAAACTTATCAAGTGGGGTAAAATTGTTATTACCATCTTATACTCGTACGAAAACATACGCAAGAGCTTTTACGTATATTAAAAATATTATTTTTGGGTATTCCCCATTAGTTAACAGGCTAGATAACAGTCCGTCCTTCTATCTTTCACCACACGATAATACTTAAATGATAAAGCTTACTTGGAAATGTCCAAGTTAATTAGTTAACTATTGCTATATATTAATCTAGACACGCGGCAGTGTGTCAAGCCAAGTTCATCTGGCGAGCAAGCACCGTAGTGTAATATTACACGAACCATTTGGCGCTACTTTTTACCCCCTCATAATTCAAATAAGCATTACAATTTTATGCAAAATATTATGTTTCTCTTTTTTAACCATCAATACCGAGCCTAGCATAAACAATGAACACCCCCTTTTAATTTTCATTATTGACATAAAAAACATTTTTATGAGATAATCAATGAATACAATACAATATCGATAAGTCGTAAAGTCGAATTTATTGGATGCGTCCATTGACCCGGATAATATCGGAACATGGTAAGATAGGTACTTTATGGCTAAGAACAATCAATTTGTCAATAACGTTGACCGAAAAAATAATATATTTTGTCATCGAAATCAATATGAAGGACGTGCAAAGTGATCCTTGAAAGACGAGTATAAAATATTAAAATATGTAATCCTAAGTACTAATATTATATAGACGCGAAAGTTTGTAAAACTACTGAATAGATTTTAATGAAACTTTACAATAATATAGGTTATAATATATCATAATAACACATAGGCTATAATTTATCCTCGTACTCCCACGTGTCCACGAGTGGGAAGTACACGAGTGAAACCGCGAGGCGCAGCTTGTAGTGTATATTAGCGATTTTTTATGGTTTTGTTTTGAATTTATACATACTTGTCGGGATTCAAACATAATCGCCGCATATAGTCTTCTAATTGTGTGACAAAATATGTGTATATAGGATACACAGATACACACCCTTTTTTGTAAATCTGGAAGAGCCTTCTGGCATAGGTTCCACTTTGATTACTATTACTTTCTAAGATTAAATGGAAATAAAGTTATTATTATTATTATTACACCATGTTATTATATTAAATCGATCTTTTGTCTCACTCCTAGAAGAATTTACGCGGCAATCGCGGGTACAAATCCCGCCAAATGTAGATAATCTGTATCATAAATATAGATGTCAGCAACTGGTCATAGACAATTTTAAATATAAATTTACTCTTAAACTCTCCACGAATTTTTCACGAAACTCAAAATTGTATACATGCTTGGCTTATTTCCCTGAATACTTAAATAAATTGAACGTGAATAGAAGTGTAATTTTGCTGTCACCGTTTATGCGTATCAACAATTGGTTTTTATTTCTCAATTGTAATTGTAATCTCACTACTTTTTTTGCATTAAATTGTAATATCACCATATTTTTTTGCATTGTCATTACTTACTTACTTTTGTGGCTGAGCGACCCAAAGGTCTTGGCCTCCGTAACGAGAGATTACCACCGGTCTCTATCCTGGGGGCCTAGCCAAAATGCCATTAAGAAGCGTTAGCGAAGTTCGAAAATGATAAAAATATGTATAGGATTGACCACGTGATTTAACGCGGCCTTGTCAATCCTTTACGTTTTATCATTTTCAAACATCGCTAACGCTTTCTTAAGGCATTTTGGCTAGGCCCCCTGCTCAAGCTCTGGCCAGTACCCAATCCCGAGCTCACGCAGGTCAATATATCTGGGACGACCGACTGGCGCTGCCCACTCTGTTGTCCAAGATATTCTCTCAAGCCCGATTTTTCCGAGGATATTTGGTTCAGCAACTGGTTCCCTCAGAATTTACCGTCAGAACCCTGATGGTAAATTGTTAACGTCTCCAAGGAGCATGTTCACCTGAAACTAGTCCATATAACTTATTTCTAGCTTATCCGGAGGCATAAGATGTTAAGTCCGTTGCCAGTAATCACACTTCCTGCCTAGCCCATATCTCTAAAATACAACAAAGCTGTCTCACGAGATCCAAATGAGAAGACCTTCGCAACCTGGAGCGAGATTTTTTCGTATGGAGCTATGCCAATGGCGCTAGTGGCCGTAATGCTTCATCGGACTTGAGGCGAGCCGGTTTGCTTTATGAAGCTGACTTCAATGCGTCCCTTGTACCTGTCAAAATAGCCTAATTATAGAATTATTTATAGTATCATATCAACCTTTAACGTCCCGTATTCTTTGAATCTGTATCTGTGAATCTCAACAAAAGTGCATGTCATATTTTTACCTTTATACTTCGTTACACAGTATTAAAAACCGGATGATGTCATCATCGCATCAACGTGCCCTTGTTGCCCTTTGATGACGTCAGCGGAATTAATGGACTCTTACTACCTTTAGCATTTTACTGAAATGAGCAACGCTACTATGCATTAGATTATGATAGTTTACTAGTATATAGAATTCATCATTCATGCATAACATAACTAGCGCCCTTCGGTTTCACTCGCGTACTTTCTGTGGGAATGCAGGGATAAATTATAGCTAATGTGTTATTCTGATGTATGAGCTATATAATTGTAAAGTTTCATTAAAATCCATTCAGTAGTTTTTGCGTGAAAGAGTAACAAACATCCTCACAAACTTTCGCATTTATAATATTAGTAGGATATATAAAAGTAAGTAAAAATAAAAACGCAACTATTTCTTTCATTCTTATGACATTTTTAATAAACAATGTTTTTTTTTATCAGGCATTGTTTTTTGCAAATCAAAAATGTTGTATTATATTGTTTTATTTTTTTTTACATTATATTGTTTTATTTTTTGTGTTAAATCGTAACAAACAAAAATCATTTTTTTCCTCCGTATACATAATAATTAAAGATCTTAAGTGATATACGTAATTAAATAGTACATACGTTAAATCACACTAAAGTGTAGAAGCCGAAGTCGTACATGAAACTATTTTTTCCCAGAACCTCGCACGCTACTAAATGTGTTTGTTGGAAAACAATAGTGACTCAATGTTCTAGATAATCTTTGTGGTCTAATCAAGTAATTTTGAATTGCGTTAACTTGTGCTGCTCTTTAATGACTACTTTTTATAAATAAAGTACGCTTTTTGCCATTAAATTGTATTGGTTTCTTACAAATCCCTTATTGCGATGGCTATGTACTGAAAAAAACGTAATGCAAAGAATAAGTTTCTTATTACAACCAATATTTTTTTTTATTATTTGTTCTGACCATATGGAAAGAAATAATATTTTTAATCATTATTTTTATTGTTATTAACTTTTCAATTGAAAGAATTTTACAAGTATCTTTGAAAACCAGCTATAACAAAGTTGTCTTAGACATGTTGTTCCAAGAAAAAAAAATATTTTTAATTAAACTACTGTTGCTACTGTTTTTATAATGTTTATTTCAACGAATTACACTTACATCATTAAACCTTTTTTTACTGATTATATCGGGCCTTATGGTCTAAGAGCCGTGGAAGATCGTCCTTCACCGATCTGATAGCCAGATGAGACAATTTTTTTATTAAATATTTTTACAAACAATATGCCTATAATTACTTGCCTATCCAAAAGTGTTCATGGCTATCTTTAATTAAATTAAAGTATTTTAAGTGCTTACGATTTTTTACAGGCAAGTTTGTATGACTGATTTTGTAATAAAATAATCTAAAATTTGATATAACTCTCGATAAGTTAGCAAATCGATGGAGTCACCTATATTGACTTACCTGTTTTTGTTTACATCTGCTTGCCAGGTAGCCATACACAGAAATGAATTGTCAAACCTATCTTGGCATATTCTCTGTGTTAAAATCTATTAGTGACATAAATTTCATGTGGTTATCAAAGTATTAAAGTGATAAAAAAAAATCGATTAAAGTTAATTAAATCAAAAGTATGAGCCATGAGCACTTTTGGCTAGGCAAGTAATTACAGACATATTTGTTTATCCAAAATATTTAATAAAAAATACGTATCATCTGCTTATCAGATCGGTGAAGGTGATCTCCCACGGGCTCTCCTACTATTAATCCTTTTATATTTAAAACACATATTTTGACGTTTATCCTCGACAATAACGGAGAGTTTTGATTTATTTTATAACATTTTTTTGCTGTACTACGTATACACTCGCATAAAGTATTACAAGGTGAACGAAGCTGTAGGAGCGTTATCAGGCGCCTCTCAGACGAAGCCCGGCGACAGCGAGTCTCCGCCCGAGCCTTGGAAGGCGCCCAGGGTTTTTTCCCATTGTAGGCCTCGAGGTCATTCCAGTTATGATAATGGGACATCGGCTGGGAAAACCCCCGATGTTATTTGTCAATGTCATGCCAATGGCAGGGTAGGTCGTTTTTCACATTTACGAATTGCTTACGAATATTTTTAAGTTTTTGTCGACTACGTTTGGTCTAAGGTTTTTTTATTAATGTATTTGACTACTAATATATAATCGAAAACTACGTACTATTCTTATTTATTAGTCCTAGTATATACGTTATTATTTATGCCTAATCTATCTTTTATATATTAAAATTCATCTTTTTGACCGCAGAAATAAAAATCTGGTTAGTTTTTAATATATTTTACGTATGCATATTAATTATTATGGCCAAACCTTTAAAAAAGTTATCTTAAAGTATAATTACACCCTACTTAATATTAGGCTTAACTTGAATCGAATCGAAACAGAACTTAAGTTTGCACTGCACGAGTGGCTGCGTAATATTCATCTTATTATAATATGTTTTATCCTTAATATTACTTATATTCTAAAAAAGCATATAACCTTTCGAAAAAAAACTATATATTTTTATTCTAATATGTATATTATTGAAAAGTTTTATTAAAATCCATTCAGTAGTTTTTGCGTGGAAATATAATAAACGTACATCCATACATTCTTACAAACGTTTGCGATATAAAGCAAAGAGTATATAAACACTACGTTATAAAGATAATAATAATGATATAAAGTAATTTATTTATTAAGTAGGATAAACACCCGAATCCTGATAAAATAATATAAATTAATATTAATAACGTATAATTCGATTGTACTTATTGGCGTGTGAATTAAATTTAACTGGTAATTTACCTTAAAGAGTCGTTTGTAACCAAATTATTATTACCATTCAAATAATAAAGCTTTATAACAATAATAATAATAAGCAAATGAGTATTGGAATTATTACAGTTTGTATACAAAAACTAGACCATAGTAGAATTATTAAATGGCGATTCATTGCCTAAAGACGAAAGAAAATAGAAAGTGTCTATAGATGAAAAGTCTATAATAATAAATTGAATTTGTAAATTTAAGAGTGTGGATATACTAATATACATTCCTTTTATCTATCCATAATAAGAAAGTAAGATATTTTTATTGTGTATATCATTAAAGTCTAAAACACTCGCGCTGGCCATATTTTGATTTAAAATTAGAACTGCCGCCGAGAATAAAAGTTCTTTTTTCAAATACCCTCGTTCCAAATTCTAATTGTTTAATATTTTCTTTTTTTGACTGTGATTCTAGTTTACAAAATATACTTATTATGATACACACATATTTTAAATTTTATAAATATAAAAAGGTTGTCTATACTTTTATTTTTACTGTGTGATTCTTAGTTATAATAAATTACAATCCGTGATGCTATTTGTCTATTGTTATGAAAAACGAAGATGTGTAAGTAATAACCATTTAAGTTTTACAAACAAAATATAAAGGCATTTATGTTTTTTTTATCAGTAATTAATTTAATCGATTCTATGTTTTGTAGTACAGAAGTTAAGCCAGTGTAAAAAAAAAGTATCAACCCTTTATGTCCCACTGCTGGGCCAGGGTCTCTTCCTCGAAATCAGGCGAGGAGGGTAATGGGCCAATAGTTCACCGCGCTGGCCCACTGCGAATTGGTGAACTTCACATACCTTCAAAGACTTTCAATCTCATCAGGCATGCAGGTTCTCTCACGATGTTTTCCTTCACCGGTGAGCGAGCGATGGTCTCGTGTTTGGGTTGCACTTAGAAATTAGAAAAACCAATTTCAATGCACTTACGGGGAGGTCAGCCCGGACCTCTCGCATAAGAGGCAGAGTCCATCCACCACTGGACCACCGTCGCTCAGCCAGCGTAAAGCGCTGTCGAAATTCGATACATACATACGTATGTGGGTAAAATAAAATAACAAAAATACATCTCAACCTAGCCCCGTGGTATTCGCGTAATCATCATCATCATCTTCACCATTATCAGTGAGCCTTCATTTGTCAATTTCTGGCCATAGGACTCTCTCAATAAATGCATTGTCAATAGCCACTTTCATATAACACGGACCGGCCACTGCAGGGCGATCGTCTTTCCACCTGATTAATTGCTGATCAGCACTTTATTAAAAACATTTCATAATTATACATTCAAGACCAGACTTATACATTTAGTAGTTTTTACTTACCTTATGTAAAGTATTTAAATATAGAATGAATTACTTTAATTCTTGCAATGTTACTTTTTTTTAAATTAGTATCATAAGGAAGCTGTAGCTATCCGACTGATGAATGTGGACCGAGGGGTCGGAGTTCGATTGTGACCCCTGTCGTGAACTTTGATGTGTTTTGATAATATATGTGCACTACAACATTAGACCATCGCTCGCTCACCGGTGAAGGAAAACATCGTGAGTTACCCGCATGCTTATTGATATTAAAAGTCTTTTGTAAAATTAAACAACTCGAATTGAGCCTCACCACTTCCTCGCCTTATTTCGAGAAGGCTCATGCCTGTCAGTGAGATATAAGAGTTGCTATTATTATTATTATTATTATACCCGACTCATCTTTGCCTTTTATCAGTATTATAAGATCTATAGCAAAAGGCAGATTACATATTATACGGATGAACCCATGGCCAGCGGGCCACTAAAACTCTGCAGTGAAGGTCATCGGTTTGGTTTACCAGGGGGCCTAGCCAAAATGCCTTGAAAGCGTTAGCGAAGTTCAAGAATGATAAAATGTATGGGATTGACATAAGGCCACGCTTAATCACGTGGTCCACCCTATTTTATCATTTCGAACTTCGCTAACGCTTTCTTAATGGCATTTTGGCTAGGCCCCCTGGACTATGCGTGCTATGGTAGTTGGTCCAGGTTGGGGTGGAGTTGCTCGTCTTTAGGTTCTTTAATGAAGGCCTTAAAAAGGTTAAACGATCAAATGATAATTATTATTTATTATAATATACGAGTATTGAAGTCACGCGCTTTGGATTGACTATATGTGTTTGCGTTTTGCGTAATTAGTCGCGGATATCACTCGGTAATGAGTCATTGTATATTTATCCAATATCAGTGTCACGGTGTTATCAAAACACTCGTATTATTTGAAATAGGTTGGACAAATGTCATTTAATTTTAAATCAATCGTTGATTTGAGCAGCTAACAATTTTCTGCCTATCATATTATTGACGATATTAGAAAAGGTTCTAGTAACTTTTATTTCAGGTTTCTATATCACTTTAGATCTTACAAAATATGAGATAAAAGCCAGTAAAAACTCCTGGGCTTTTTTCTGACTGAATTGATATAATGTGACATTTGTACTTAATGTAGTATTAACCGGATTTTAAATAATTTTGAACCCGAAAATTTCGCAAAATTATGTCAATATTACTCCACAACACAACAAAGGCCTAATTTTGCTTATAGTTAGTTTTATTAACTTTATTTTATTTTAAAATAGGAACAACGCGCAACGCTCAGAAGTTTGCAATTAGGACTACTTTCAATTCAACTCATATTTAATAACGGGTGATATGTGACCTCTTAACATCAGGGTTATTTGTAAGACAGTATCATCATCATCATCATTATCATTTTCATTTGCCTAACTGCTTCCTCCGTCTGTTGCAGACAATTAAAAAGAGTCACTGTGAACTATTATTACACACATTTTTTCACAACTAAATAAGCCGTTTCGTTAGCGGCAGACTCTGCATATTGGGCAGATAAACTACGATGTGTTACTGGCACAAATAGCTTGTTGCTATCGCGTTCTTACCGCTAAAAGACTATCCACAACAGCTTTACTTCCCTGTCTTAGTTCTCGGCCATTGCTTCCCAGTTTAGTTGATTTTATTTTCTCAAGGTTTATTAATCTCGATTAAACCAACCTTTGACCATGGCATAGCCCCATGTAACGTTTTGGAAGGATAGTTATATCATACAAACATAAAAGAAAAAACCAATCTAAAAAAACCACTTCATCCTACTAATATTATAAAGTGAAAGTTTGTAAGTATGGATGTTTGTTACTCTTATACGTCAAAACTACTGAATGGATTTTAATGAAATTTTACAGTAATATAGTTCATACATCAGAATAACACATAGGCTATATTTATCCCCGTACTCACACGGGAACGGGAATTAAGCGGGTGAAGCCGCGGGGCGCTGCTAGTTATTAAAATATATGTGCCATTTTTGAGACGGGACCACCTTCTTCGACTGGTATTGGCGGCACTGGCTACCCCACCAGAAAATTCATACTTACTCCTAAAAATTTCAAATTTTTCGATCATTAAAAAAATGTACTGATCGGTTTAAACATATCAGAATTTATGGATCTCATACACATTTATTATAAAGACAATATAAACTTATATGTATAGACTATATAGTAGCTATAGCTGGCAATAAGATGAATATTAATACATACATGACGTGTATTTCATCAGCAGTTATAGAATTTAGATTTAGGTCAATGAAGTTAATAGAGAGAATAGCGTGACAATTCGATTTGGAATAGATGTATGGCTTAATTACCTCCAGCCTTCGCTGATCTAATACATTGCGGTTTATGATTGTGTCATAAGCTAATATGAAGCGTATGTATATTGACGTATTTTAATCTATGAGGCCCTCTTAACATTCATTGAAAGAGGACAATTATATACGTTAAAGAAAAGTAAACGAACGATTAATAAGGAGGATAATTCGATCCTGATGTTAACTTCGGCAGCTTACTTTTCAATTGTTAAGGTGTCAAAGGAGTATAGCCTGACTAGGAAATTAAAAACATACGTCTTATTGCGTAAATTTTCGGAACTCATTTCTAAAAGGACTAAACTATGTGTTACGTTTGTAAGATAAAGACTCAATTGCATTACGAAGGGCTTATATTATTTCTGGTCGGGCTATACTTATACCCAAGTTACTGACGTTATGAAGTGTCCGTAGATTCATGTATAATCCTACTAAAATATAAACGAAAATTTTTGGAGTAATGTATATTTGTTTATTACTCTTTCACACAAAACTACTGAATGGATTTTGATAAAACTTTACAATAATATAGTTTATTAAGGCACAATTAATTCCCTTACTTCCACGGGAATAGGGAGAAGGCGGTTGAAACCTATAGTTAAATACCTAAACAATAGTGGCGATTCATTTTTTATTTTGGTATTACCTGTAGGTACTAGGGTTTGGTATTACCTGTGGTGTACCACAAGTTTTTTGTGACACAGGGGAATACACCTCGCATGCATATAAGTTACCGGGGCAGGTTCCTAGACCCTGGTGGAACTCGCACTCAGGAGGACACCACCTAGCGCCTTCAGCCTCTTTTTGTTCTGCAACACGAACGCCTCAGACTACTTCGCATAAGGGAATACTACCCGGCTACCACTAAGCAGTCTCCGCGTAGACCAAATTCCCATCCCTATCCAATACGAGCACAGAGCCGTTTCTGGAGGCCTAGTCGCTGTATTCGTTGTGTTTATCAGTGGACTGATAAAGGCTGATGATGATAAAACCAGGGAAGGTAAAGAAAATAGGAAATGGATATTATTAAAGATTCCCAGCGGGTAATTAGATACTAACTACGATTTAAAACCTAGAAAAATGTTAACAGCTAAGCTAGCTTGGATGCTAGCAAATATTACAAGCCATTTTCAAATAATTGTATCAGTATGAAATAAGGTAACAGCTTCCTTACTAAATATTACATTTACAAATACAATATTAATTATAATGAAACAACTTTTACGGATTCTATATCGATTTATTAAGTTTTTTTCGTGTCTAACGTTTCTGATACTTTACAGCAACCATGGTCACGGGACTGTGTCCTATGTATTACAGTGATTGAAATTCGCACATTAGAAAACAGTAAATAATACAAGCTGTTGACTGCGGCTTCACCCACGTTAGCAAAAAAAGTTTCCTTTTTCTAAGCGTATAATATGTTACTTTTAATACCTCCTAGAATGTGTGTACAATGGTTCATGATGATCGGTTGAGAAGCTTTCGTATGAAAGCGTAACAAACATCTCTACTTTCACATTTATATTATTAGTAAGGATTGATTCTTATCAGCTCCGATTGATCTCTAAACATGTTTTTAAGAATTTTACTTTTCTCTTTTCTTTTTGTAGTAAGCTACAAGTAATTTAAGCAGCTAACTTTGTCAGTTATTTGTGACAGGTACTAACTACTATTAAGTGCTTTCATGGACTCTTGAAGTATTATGGTTGTTAAAAATTGTAGAAAAACTTCTAAAAATCACCAAAAAAATTCCTAAAAATTTCATAAATATTAAAACCTTATTTTTTAAATTAGTTAATAAAAAACATTAGAAACAAGTATGTGAACTTAAAATACTTCGAATCCATATTCATTTGTCTACTGCTTAACGGAGGCCCTCTAAATTTAAAACCTATTCTAAAATCCCTATTTCGAACAAGAATTGAAGATTATCATCATCAGACTTTATCCGCTGCTGAACATAGGCTTCCCCCAAATGAACGCCAAGACGACCGATCCCTTGCCACTCGCATCCAACATGGACCGGACAAGAATATTCTCACAAGAACGATGTTACATAAAAATTGTATTTAGCATTATGCAAAATAGGTAGTTGAAATCGAGTGCTTTAAGTCGATGGTGGTCACTAGTTAGGGGTTGAGGGGGGCGGTTATTGAGGTCAAGATATCGTACCGAAGGACACTGCGCATCTCAGCTCAACGCCTCATTTACTAAAACACTTCAGTTATTGTTGTGTTGGCATAAAATGCTACTTATCCAATGCTTAAATCTCATAAATTTTTAGGCCGTGTAGTACTTTAAACATGACAACATTGTATTTGTGACTGATTATTTTTTATTACATTATATAAATATTTAATGTATCTCTTGTTTATAATGGTTCCTGAGAGCGCTTCAAACAAACAAACTTCTCAGCTTTATATATTAGTACTACTAGTACTAGATATAGGCTTGATTGAGATTAAATTAGCGCGTTCAAATAAACAAACTCTTAAATTTTATATATTAATATAAGATTTAAACCTGCTTTCTACACAATGATGATCCCTTATATTTAGTTGACATATTCTCTGTCTCTATGGCCGTTATCTTTCGCAACTGGTTCATCGGTGACCGGTTAACAGATTCTCCTCTGTATCAATACTAGCTGTTGCCCGCAGCTTCGCCTGCGTTAACTAAGATTTACAACAAAATAAGATTAATAACTTTTCTGGTTGATTTTTTGCACCTTGTGTCCGAAAAAGCATAAGAAAATCTTAGGGAACGCTGTTTTTTTTCAGAATAAAATTTAGCCTATGTTACTCCTGGATAATGTAGCTTTCGAATGGTGAAAGAATTTTTGAAAACGGTTCAGTGCTTTTTGAGGCTATTCATTACAACCAAACAAACAAAGTTTTCCTCTATAAAATATTAGTGTAGATGACGAAGTCACAGCCTGTGTCCTTCCCGCCTTAATATAATATAGGTAATCAGCAAAAAATGTACTTAACATTAATAGAATCGGTTTTGTTTTAGCAGTTTTTTCTTCGAGAGCCACGTGGTGGAAAATCTGTGATGAAAGATCTGTGAAAAAGTGTCTGTTTGTATTTTATAGGATCAAATAATAACTTTTTACTAATTTTATATGGACAATAACATTTTTAACAATTTTTGTTTGTGTCTGCCTTTCGGTTTGTATGGGCTAATATTTAAAACAGCTAATCCAATTTTGACGGAACTTTCACTGGCAGATATCTGATGTGACAAGAAGTAACTGAGGCTATAATAATGATCATCATCAGTATATGTTCAGGGATAAGTCTGTAAATCTACGATGGTGATGATTAAATAAAAAAAAAATACGAATTCTGTAACTGGAACCAATTTCTGTTTTTTGTTTTTTGGAGCAATATATATTTCCTCCTAGAACCTACTTTAAAAAAGTCATTAAAGAGTAGTAGATAGATTTAATATCAATCAGGGTTATAATTTTGTTAAGACTATAATAATTAATACATGCTTTTAAATAACTGTTAGTTGATGACTTTACACCTACATATTCAAGCGAGATATTGGTTTATAGGTTGAATGACCTTTATTGAAATATAAGCATACTCAATACTGATGTTCAAGAAAACAATAATAAATACGGCAATAAAAATAATAATAAATGAATTAAATTAAATCAATATATATTTACTTTATAGATAAGAAAGTGTAGATTTGAATTAATATGTCAAAAGAAGTAGACGATAAAAATTTAAAAAAAGTGAATTTGATTTAATAATTACTAATTGGCAATTTATATAATTAATATACTTTCTCTTGCTATTTTTAGTAGGGAAAGAGAATATTTTCTGTCAACGTATGCTTGTGTTAAAGCTTCCTCGATAAAATGACAAATGTCGATTAGCTTATGATTTAAAAGTTATTAATATCTACTGGTTCGATTATTCTAGATATTAGCTAATATTATAAAATTAAATATCCTTATATCAAGGACCATAGACTAAAAATACTAGAATAAAGAATTGCACCAGATTAAACATCTCTCTATTTAATATTTAACGTATGTTATTTCCATTCATAATATACATATACTTACTACGAACTATTATAACAATATTAATTAGTATAAGTAATAATATTAGCTCTCCATAACTTAGTAAATAACATTCCACAAGGGCTTCCCCTGTGATAACATTCACCTCTTGCCACAGATGTTAGAATGTCGGCTCAACAGGTAATCTGATTAAGATGTGTGTCATCCAGTTGTAAACTTCGAGTTATTGAAAGTATCATACACTGTTATGTGTAGTTGAAGTATTGAAGTTGTAGTGTAAAGTAAATATTTCAATATAATAATAATAATAATAATAATAATAATAATATCTATGGACGCTTTTACACCACGTCAATCTGGTCCTGTGCTAAGTACTCGAAGAGACTTGTGTTACGGGTACCAGACAACGGAAATACATATATTTAATACTTTTTATATTAATACTTATATTTAAGATTTTTATTATATAATACACATATTTAATACACATCCATGACCCAGGAACAAATAAACTTTTTTTTGATCCCTGGCGAGATTCGAACCCGCTACCTCCGGCTTGTGCGCCACCGCGCTAACCACTGCGCCACGGAGGTCGTCGTTATTATAGATCAACAGTATATTAAAGTCTTGAAGCTTTTCCCAACTATACTTTGAGGTCGTCTTCTAGTCTTATCAGCCTCCCAAGCGGTACAAACGCTCAATGAATAGAATAGAATACTTGTTGTATGGCAATGACACTAGCTGTCAAATTACATGTCGTAAGCTAGTGTCATTCCCATACAATAAGTATTCTATTCCATTCGTTAAGTGTGTGCCACTTGTCTAGGTGGTAGATTAAGCTAAATAGCAGTATTTTAAATAAAACGACTGCTTATTTGACCTCAAGAACCCAGTAACTGGGTGATACGGTACCCGGTAGTGAGACTGTCAGTCTCTCGGGTTTCTGACGACCCGATACGACTGTCAAAGATCCACGAATGACAGCTGCGACCAACGGCTTAGCGGTCTTTCCGAGGCAAAAAAACAACAAACAAGTAAAAATATGTACACTGGGGACGAAAACAATCCTAAGTATTTAATGTTTAAATAGCTACAGTGACGAGTACATTTCATTCATTTCATAGAATAATGGATGGAACTCGCGACTACTGTCTCGTATGCAATACAACAGTTAAATTAACATTTATTTATGCAGATTTTAATACAAGTCTCGCTGCGGACTTTCTTTTTGATACGAAGCATAAACGCATACACGAGGCTTAAACGCATATAATAATTATGTAGATTACGCAAACATGCATACATAAGCGACACCATTGTTTTAAATCGGCATTATAAACTGTATTGACTACTTACTAGATTAAGGGCCTGTTTCACAATCTCCAGATAAGTACCGAATAGGCTATCGGCAACATCTTTGACAGATAGAGCATGGAGTATCTGTCAAATATGTTGCCGATAGCCTATTCGGCACTTATCTGGAGATTGTGAAACAGGCCCTAACATGAATATCAGCTGGATTCTTTAATCATATCTTTAGGCATTGTTTTAATCGATAGAAGTCATTATCGGATATAGGCCTCCATCGAAAAACTTTTCAATTTCTAACCAATTTTTCAGGTTCAATCCTGCTAGCACCCAGCGGCTTCCTGCGACTCTCGTCGTTCCACTTTGTGAAGGGCCTCCCTACGTCTTGTTAATCACGTAGTACGCGGCTAAAATTAAAAGCAGTCTTCATTTATTAAAGCTATGAATAAAAGGACGTATTTCCTCAATAGCAGGCTTACTTGCCATAAAACTTTTAATACACACAATATCACACTGCTTTTATATCGCATACAAAATTATCATTGATTTTTTTTTATAAATCGTGGGCGAATAAACTTATATCGCTAATGAGCTAATTTGTATTTGAGATGAAGCTGATATTATTTTATATTATTGACGACCTCTTTGACGCTCAAGTCGGAGATAGCAGGTTCGAATCCAGCCTGGATACCATAAGTTTTCTGTGTTCCTGGGTCATAGGTGAATATTAAAAAAAAAAAACCACTTGACCAGATTGACGTGGTGAAAAAGCGTCCGTAGATATATTAATATTAATAATGTTTTTTGACAGTACCTATTATCACTCTCTACCACCACCTCTCCACTCACTCCACCTCACCACTATACCTCGTAGTACTTAGATAGCTAAGTATTGTATTGAGAAAACGACAGTGATGTGACGATGACATTAGGCTTAGAGTTAGGGCCTGTTTCACAATCTCCCGTTAAGTTCCCTATAGGCTATCGGCAACATATTTGACAGATGTTTGACAGATACTCCATACTCTATCTGTCAAATATGTTGCCAATAGCCTATAGGGAACTTAACTGGAGATTGTGAAACAGGCCCTTAATCAAGTAAACTTCCGCCATCAAGCAACTAATAAGCTTATCCATACAATTGATTAAATTCTCTAAGTTAATATTCATTTAACACTACAATACTAATTTGGAATCTTTTATTGTGTTATAAAAACAAGAAAGCAAGCAAAACTACGCATCATTATGCAATGCAAATTATCGACAGTGTTGGGAAGGCTTCGTACAAAGATACGCATAAATTGAATAGACTGGAATGTAGGTCAGTGCCTCAGCTCGAGCAAAGGGAGTCACAAAACGGATGCATTACATTAATTAATATCATAACGCCTGGTGTCATGGTGCCGTCTCCTGGGAGAACGGTATCTGATACAATTTTCGTGTCTTTTTTAATCATGAGAAATGTTTTAACTAATTATCGTTTTTACCGATTTCGTTGGTAACGTTTCATTTTGTAATGGCGACAAGTCGTGTCCTCGTGAATATTGTGATCACGAAGAGTCAACTTTACGTTTACATTGAAAGTCCTTCGGGTTTTTTTTCTTTTTAGGATTCGATTAGTAAAAGAAACCTCATATGATCACTCTGTTATCTGTGCTTTATTTACTGTATGTCTGTTTGTAAAACTTAAATCCATAAGGTAGATAGGAGAGAACCCTGTTGATTAGGAATAGTAAAATTTGACAAAAATTGTGTTATAATAATAAAGGAAGAAATTCCAAAATCATTTTGTTATTGTATTATATTAAAGTAATTATTTTATATGTTACTAGCTGTTGCCAGCAGCTTCGCCTGTTTTAACTAAGATTTACAACGGGATCTTAGTACGCAAAATAAGTAACTTTTCTGGTTGAGTTTTTACACCTTGTGTCCGAAAAACCCAAGTATCTTACGGAACCCTATTTTTCTTAGCGGGATGATATACCTTTATCGATAAATGGGCTATCTCACACTGAAAGAAACATTCAATATAATATCTTACAGAACCCTATTTTTTTCCAGAATAAAATGTAGCATATGTTACTCGTGGATAATGTAGCTTTCGAATTTTCACATCGAACGATATATAACGGGGTATTCAGACTCAACTCCTAAACACAGCTGGTGTTGATTTTCATGAAATTTATTGCGTGTGGTTAAGAGGATTTAAGAAAGGCTAGGTTAACAATTTGGTAAACTCAAGATGTTCTGTAAAGGATGTCGTTCGTCAAACGTACTAGATTTTTTTTAAACTTCCATATTAGAAATGAAGTTGATTAATATTAATGTTTAAAGTTTCAGTCATGGGGTGTAACTAGGTCGTTTATAATTGCCAATGACCTAAATAAAAGCAAGCTGCTATAATTAATCCCCTATGAATTCTTCGCCATTATTAATAAAATAATGCCTGCCACAGGAATGAAGGGATCCTAGGGAAGGAAAAAGGCGAACGAGAGTTTACATGCTGGAACAGAAATATAAACCTGGAGCAGTTAGGCTCGATGTCGCGGGAAGTGTTTAGTGGCAGCTAGTCCCCCCTGACGAGTCCCCCTTTACTAGGTTATCTAGTTGCTTGCAACCAACCCACAGCCTCAATACATGCATTGCGTCAAAAAAAAATAATGAAGGGAATAAAACTATACACCAAATCCAACCAACTTACATACGAAACTAAGACTAAGTGAGGGTGGCAGTAAGGACCAATGATATCCTAGAAAAAAAAATTAGCAAAAACTATTAAAAAATTAACACTAAAAATAATTCATATTATTATCATAATAAAGTTGAATTCAGAATAGGAGAGAGAAAGTTAAAACGTTATGTTTGTTCGACTGATTATTGACCTAAATGCAGACACCGAATAACTTATTTGCCTACCTCTAATTTTCGTTGTCTTTGATATTCGCAATGGGTTTCTAACATCTTCATTTCCTTCGGATATACACATAAACAAGATTTACTCAATATTTTAAATTGAATTTAAAAACATATGAATAATAACACGATTTCCTTCACGACTTCGCAACTAGGGCTTCACCGCGCAGGCTACAGACTTCAAATTAAATATTGAACAAGTTTTGATTAAACGAGACGGATTTTATGAAACACATCTTAAAAGCTTCAAGGGTTTAACCATTATACATTTATTATACTAGGATAGCGAATTAGTCAGATATTTAGCAGTGATCCGTAATTACGTAATTTAACTGATAGAATATGTTACAAACGATTGAAAAAACATTTTAATGTGTTACCTGTGATCCTATCGTCAAGACAAATGTTCTACCAGCTGCCAGGTCTAAAAGTGAAAATGAAGGTATCATCCCATATATTATATCCCCTTGCTGAGCACGAGTCTCGCCCTCGAACTTAGGCAAGTATCAGGCGATAGTTCACCGAGGCGCTGGCCCAATGGGGGTGAACTTGAAACCTTCAAAAATTAATCTCATCAGACATACATGTTTCCTCGCGATTTATTATTTCACCGATGAGCGAGCGATATACTTGTGTTTAGTGTGCACTTATAAATTTAGAATAATCATTTCAAGGCAAAACGGGACCATCGTCGCTCACCGGTACAGAAAAACATGACGAGGAAGCCTGCATGCCTGATGAGATTAAAAGTCTTTGAAGTCAGTATGTGAAGCTCACCGACCCGCATTGGTACAGCACCTTGGTAAACTATGGCCCAATACCCTCCTCACGTAATTTCGAGGAGACAGACCCGGGCCTAGCAGTGGGATCTATGAGAGTTAATACTTTACTTACCAACTATGTGATATTTTAAAATGATTGCCTGCTCATATTATTTTCAAGGAAATATTATAAAGAGCGGTAATGCGTCGAGGAATCATAAATGATTTGTTTTCCGTTTCAATCTCCTGCGATGAACACACGACGATCTCGTTCAGTCTGTATTATTTTGTTATCTATACTAATATTACAAAGCGGAAAGATTGTTTGTTTGTATTGAATAGGCTCCGAAACTATTTGGCCGATTTAAAAAATTCTGTCACTTTTGTGAAGCTACACTCTCCGGTGAACATAGGCTATATTCAATTTTCAAAAAGGCTAGGGTCCCGTATTTAAACTTATTTGATGCAGGCGAAGCTGCATGCATATTATTACTGTTAAATTATTAAGGCTCGAAACGGTAAGATTGGTAAAAAAATACACTTAAAGCTGTACTGTGTGTGCGGAATTATTATCCACAAAGTACCATAAACTAACTGTTATCACTTATTACTTATCATTAAGTTTAGGAAACGTTGGAGCACACATGAGACAAATGCCCCTAAACAAATAAGATTAAAAAAAACTGTTATCACCTAAACTGTCTAAAATAGGTCCAAATATTCATATAAACCAGGGTTTCTTAAACTTTTTGAAGTCACGGACCCCTTTCACAATTGAAACAATTTCACGGACCCTTCTCAAAAATTCTTTTCGTAATTGAAAAAAAAAATGCCTCATTTATATTAATAAAAAATACTTTTATTAGTATTTTCATTACACTTACAATTACACAACGCGGTACTGAATATTTCATTCGTCACTCGGTCTCGTCGGTTTACTACACAATTCCCTAATAAATATGTTTAGAGATTGACCTAGGTACTGCGGACCCCTAATACACACCCCCCAAGGGGTCCGTGGACCACACTTTAAGAAACCTTGATATAAACCCAATTTAAACGCTCATATTGAAATACGTAATAAACGAAGTTTAAAGTTTTTTTTACAATAGTAACTGTTAAACCGCTTCGCTATGAAAACATACGATAGAAATTACAAGCGATGTTTGGCACAACGTACGTTTATAATAAATCAGGCTTAGCTGAGCAGCGTTGGTCAAGCGATATGATGACTACAGTGGACACGGGAATAACACACAATGGGCTAAATTCTATGTTCGTACCCGCATTTGACCAGCGTACCATACATGTCGTGATTTCGAGCAGATATGGCTAACAATGGCTTGTGTAAGGGTCTACCTAATGTTTAATGAAATCGTACATCTCGTATTTTGTAGTCTCCATACAATACATATTATATGACGTGTTCTTTATTTAATAAAAACAATGTCGCACGTGTATAAAGCTAATGGACTTTATTTACCTGAAGCTTTATAAAATTTGTTACTTCGTGTCGTAAAAAAGCAAAAAATATAATTTTAAATATCGAACGATCGATCGAACGAATCGAACCCATCAATGAATATTGTGGTCATTTAAAATGTATGAATTTTCACAATATTTAAATAGAGCAACAAAAAATATGCCCTTTTACACCTACTCTCTTTAAAACAGTGAGAGACAATTTTTATAAATAAAATAAAATTGTCATTTGGCATGACTAAGACGAGCGCTTTATAAGCGTCGCGTTAAAGCCCGCAGTTGGTTCGAGTTGCGAGCTATGCAAGCTCAATTCGATTTAATTTCCAACGTCTCCACGAAAATCCAACAGTGCTTGATTGAACACTTTGGTTTAAATAAATACATGCGTTTCCAATTATGTAATTTAGATGCCCGGTAAAAAAGCGCTCATGTGTACGGAGTCTTAAGCAAGTCTGTATTGGCGAATTCGTATCATATCTACGTATGAAGCAACAACTTTTATGTTAATAACTTTTTATTATAAATATTTGACATGTAACCATTATTTTTATTATTTTTAAATATCGGTATTGAAAAAAATATTATTCGAACGAAATTTTTGACTGCGTATTGTTTATTATTGTTATGATTTTACATATTAATAATTTATGATTTTAATCGATTAAAATAATTAAATATTTACCTTGACAATGTAACATTTTGGAGAACGGTCTTATAATCTTTATATTACCATTGAAATTGACTAATAATAATAATATGTACCTAACTGAATTTGTATTTTCTATGTTAAATAATGATAATAACTTGTACACATTGACATATTCACACACCATTGTTATGGTAGGATGTATAAGAACTTATTAACCTATCATATCCACCATTGTTAACCACATTCTGTAAAAATAAATGACTGAGGGCCTGTTTCACAATCTCCAGATAAATGCCGAATAGGCTATCGGCAACATATTTGACAGATACTGCATACTCTATCTGTCAAATATGTTGCCGATAGCCTATTCGGAACTTATCTGGAGATCGTGAAACAGGCCCTTATTATTATTATGTAAGCCG
Organism: Lycaena phlaeas; assembly: GCA_905333005.2. NCBI lineage: Eukaryota > Metazoa > Arthropoda > Insecta > Lepidoptera > Lycaenidae > Lycaena > Lycaena phlaeas. The sequence goes on along the minus strand of HG995170.1, from coordinate 4,177,574 downwards.
TGAGATGTATTAGATCCTCATATCTAAAGTGCCACCCATGGTGTTCCAGGTTGGCGGCAGCGCAGGAGGCGGCGGGCGCGCAGGCTCGCGCGGCGCCAGCTGATACCATGGGCGGCGCGCACCAGCCCGCGACTCCGGGGCCCAGCTCACTCTTTATATTCTCCGACGAAAATCCTATACGGAGGTAATTTTTATTCATAGTATTTTACCAAAGAAAATTCTATTCAGAGGTTAAGGGTAAAGAGGTTAGAGGTCCTATAAATACGCCCTCTATACTCCGACAAAAATACTAGTCGGAAGTAATTTTTATACATATTGTTTATATTAACCGACGAAAGTCGACCCTGTTTTGATACTTTGGCAAAGGTTTAGATCTATACAGTATACTAATACTACCTTCTACTACACAATAAACCTCCTTTGAATTTTCGACGAAAATTAAATTCCTTGGTTATGAGCAAAAACTTATTACTATTGATATGGCTTTTTGATCTCCAACCATTCTTTCAGTGGAGATTAAAACAAGCAACTATTCCTTGAACACCTAATGAGAAAAATATGAACATAATATATTTAGCCAAACTTTGCTCTGCAAACCTTTTGGCTAGGAGAACAGCTCTCCACTGCTAGCTGTTCTTTTTCTGATACTAGTCAGCAATGGCAAAATTATTATTTTAAATATATAGCTACTTTTTAACGTTTTATAATCCATTGTTTGTTGTTTCAATAAATTTATAAAAAAGTATTGTGTAATTATTACTAATATTTATTTTTGACTATTATGTTATTAATAATATTTTTTAACATTATAAATAATTAATATAATAAGCTAGTTATTGCTTACTTGATATATAAATATACGTTTTTTTTGTAAAAATGTCTAATATTAGAAAACCGTTAGTTTCATTCACGATATAAAAACAAAAAAAACCATTAAAACATTAGGTAAAATCATTCGGGCATCGTGTAACCCGAATCGTTTTGGTCGTATTTGAGATGTAATTACAGCATCCATACAGTGCAGCCATTATCCCGTCACTTTAGCCCGAGCCGTGCAGCGAACTAATGTGTTTAACGATGCTGATAGATTATGAAAGATTCAATTTTAGCCCATGTAATCCCATTTGAGCATGCGAGGAGCTAAAAGGGATAAAATGTGCATATTTTGAGGGAAACTTTTACATGAACTTGTGCGATAAGTGCATATTAACATTGATTGAAGTGAAATCGTTTTATGCTTACTGGCAACGCTTTCCATTTGTATCTCAAGTATGGAGCAAACTGTTCATATTTCTCTATTCTCCTACTTGTAAAAATACTTTATAATTAAACTTTAATTACCTACATCATGTAGCGATTTGGCGGCGAGATATTAGCCTCTTACGGATCTTTTCTTATATATACCGTCATATAGGTAAAGCTGATGAGTTTGTTTATTTGAACGCGCTAATATCATGAGCTACTTGTCAGCTTTGAAAAATTATTATATAAGGCTATATTATAATCCTGCTAAATCCCGTTGTAAATATTAGTCAATGCAGTCGACGCCGCGGGTAACAGCTAGTGTCAGCGGTGGATTTACAATAGGGGCAGTCGGGGCTAGTGCCCCGGGCGGCAAAATTTAGGAAGTAAAAAAACCAGTCTTGGTATGGGCTTAAACCTTACCATCCTTTCTCAGTGAGTCCCACATGGCTAAATGCCGCATGGCTAAAAAGTGCCCAGGGCCGGCGATTAATTTAAATCCGGCCCTGGCTAGTGTGTTATATGAATGAATATTCTTTATTATGCACACACATTACTAAAAAATAAATGAATAACAAAAAATAACAAAATAAAATCAACATGCGAACACAGAGGCGACTTTATCGCTGACAAGCGATTTCTTCCAAGAAACCTTTGGGTAATGGAAATGATTCTATAAAATATTATATAAAATTTTATGTGCATCGTGCCCTAAAAAAACTCCAATACCTACGACGCCTTTTCCTGGAACTTTAACAAGACATTAGTCTTACTTCGCTAACGTTCATTGCATGTAATTTTGCGATGTTAACAAATTTCTAAACATGCGGGTTTTCTTACGATGTTCTTTAACTATATGATTTTTATGTATGATGGTTTGTATTAACGAGTATAATTTTAATTTCCAGGTACACAAAGTTCATTATCGAGTGGCCGCCCTTCGAGTACGCGGTGCTGCTTACCATCATCGCCAACTGCGTGGTGCTGGCGCTGGAGGAGCATTTGCCCAACGGCGATAAGACAATCTTAGCAAAGAATCTGGTACATTATATTATTCCTTGTTTGCTTAATTTTAAAGTATATTATATCTTGTAGCATCAAATCTATATTTAAGACCGGTGTACACCTCCTAAATAAAAATGACACGTTTACCTGTTCGAATATTATTTTGTGGCCTTTTTTACTGTCTGTTTCGGCACAAGTGGCCAGTGTTACCCACGAACATAAACAAGTTCCCCAAAGACTGGCCTGGAATTTATTCATATGTTGCATATGCGTAGATGTAAGGTTTTAATGTACAAGATAACACTTAAAAATCCGTTAATATCGGTAATTATTTTGGCTAAGAGAAACTTGTGTTTTACAGTAAGTAATTCACAGTAATTGGCGGTGATTACAAAATCACAGTGATAAGAGTTTTTTTTATAATTTGAAAGAATAGTGTCTACTCTTTTCATTTAGCAAAATTATAAACTTATTATCTGTTCTTCTCTGAAAGTTATTAGTGTTATAATTATTGTAAATTAAATAAAAACTTTAAAATTTGTATTTAACGCAGCTCCACAAAAAAAGGTGTACAATGCATTAAATCTGCGAAAGTAATCGTTAATAGGTTTAAAGAATATATTCCACATGACATAAAATACTTGGAAATGTATCGATAAGTCAGAGAAATACACAAACTATATTATTACTGAAGCAATGATGAAGTCCACAGTTGGATATAGTATGTACTCATAATATAAAAATCATCTTTAAAATATGAGTTTTCTTAGAAATTATTATTTTTCTCCCAGGTAAATGTACAGTAGATTTATTTTTAATAATTGAGATACTGAGATTATTATTTTATTATTCTATAATTTTTGCTTTCAAGCAAACAGTACCTATTTCAACTAATTCCAAATGCGATTTAATGATCGTGAATATACGTTGACACTCAGAGTTAATAAAATAAAACGCCAAAAAAGTGGGTACCTACTTACGTTAGATACATAGGCTACATTTTACTTCCCATTATAAATAATTTTAGGGAAATGACAGGATTTATATACAGACATACCTATTGTCGCTACGCACGTTTGTCAAACATCGCTTTGCAAAAAAATGCATGTTTGTCTCCTCTGCAGCCCACGGACGTGCTACGAATTAATTGAAACTCTATTGCAAAGCGTAAACATACGTACCTACTTTATCTTACTAATATTATAAATGCGAAAGTTTGTGAAGATGTTTGTTACTCTTTCACGCAAAAACTACTGAATGGATTTTGATGTAACTTCATAATAATATAGCTTATACATAAAATTAACACACAGGCTATAATTCATCCCCGTATTCCCACGGGAACGCGGGGCGCTGCTATACTATATATAAATGCCGTTGTAAATCCTAGTTAACGCAGGCGAAGCTGCGGGCAACAGCTAGTAATATATATAAAAAAGTTAATGTGTCGTTGCTTCTTAAATAAATAAAATATAATTAATAAATTATTTTCGTTGTTTCAGGAAAAGACGGAGGCGTACTTTTTAGGAATATTTTGTGTAGAAGCCTCGTTAAAAATCTTAGCCTTAGGTTTTGTTTTACACAGGGGATCGTATCTTAGAAACGTTTGGAACATTATGGATTTTTTCGTTGTACTTACCGGGTAAGTAATGGACGACCATTGTTTATCTTTGTATTCTAATGAATTGCGAAACAATCGAAAAGCCTTAATTTAAAGTCACAAACGTTCATGGCCGATAAGGATTGTGATTGGCTATTGCTTTATTTAGGCATATGTATAGGTGAAAGATGATCACTGAAATGTTCAATGACAAAAACTAGGTCGATGACGATATTCGCCGAATACAACGTGGACGTTGACCTGCGGATGCTGCGCTCTTTCAGAGTGCTACGACCGCTGAAGCTCGTCTCGCGGATACCAAGTAATTCACAGTAATTGGCGAAAAGTTCAAATAACTTATTTTACTGTATAGAAGAACCTCGCTAGATTTCTTCGATGGAATTTTTTGATGTAGAAAAAACGCTAGTTGATAATAGATATTTAACTTTTTAGACACAACGTAGCATCGATTTTTGCCATACGCTATGAAATCGTATAGATGAGTGGATTTCTTGTTATTTAATGTCGATGCTCAGTGTAATTACAGTTTCGGTTTTCGTGTTGCATAATAGATGCGTTGGTATATTGTGTGTCGTAGGTATTTTCGAATAATAAAAATCTAAAGTAAATATATAGATATAACACGGTTACTTGTAACTACTGGTTATAGATTAAAGTAAACTTAAAAAGTCATTAGCTATAATAATGTTATGTAACTAATTAGTACAACATATAGATTGTAGAATAAGCTAGATTTATCTTTTGTTGAACGGAACATGATTGTCCATAATATTATAATCGACTTCAAACTCCATTAACCTCCAGTTAAGGTATTCCAAATTCCAATTTCTTAAAATTCAAATTTCTTACAATTCCCGTTTCTTAAAATTCCAGTTTCTCAAAATTCCAATTTTCCAAAAAATATTGAAGTCGGTTATCGCAAACATATTCCGGCGGTAGTGGTTTTTATTTGTAATCTAGATGCTAGTTCAGGCTATAGTATCAGTGATATGTTTGGCAGTATCGTCACGCAGCTGCCCGTCGCGCCCGACGTCGACTTCAGGACCTTGCGTGCCATTAGGGTGCTGAGGCCCCTTAAATTAGTTTCGGGCGTTCCTAGTGAGTTCTCGTGTTCAAATTTATAGATTAGACCGTAGTATCACATTTCAATATTGTTGCATTATTATTGTATTGTTACTGTTACTATAAGAATCGTTTAAAATAAATAACTTAAGTCAATGATAAATCACAAAACAACGAGCTTTTGAAACGTTCTTAGTTCTAACCGGTAATTGCAGTGTATCTTGCACACAGCTAAGAGTATAAATGCTAAAAGGTATAACCATGTCCGCGGAGAATATCATAAACCATAATGGAAATACTTAAAACGTAAATTCCATCATACTTATTTAATGTTTTCAAGATATGTTATTGTCATTTCAAGTAATTTTAAAAGTGGAATCAAAAGTACACTCTTACGAGTGGGAAAAGTGTAATAAAAACTTTAACCAATAAAAACTTTTAACTCGTTTGTTACAATTGTTCGAAATTTAAAAATAATGATTTTAAAACGAATATTTTTCGACATCGCCAGCTCCGACTTAGTTTTAGTACTTTTATTTCGATGAGTACATAATTATATGCAATAGTAAATATATATTTATTATTTATTTTATGAAAACGTAATCATTTACGAAAATCTTTAATAATAATGCAACAATAAAGCAGTTTGCACGTTCACCGTAATTTGCCGGCACTTTCGTGTTTAAATTCCACATACATAAAGTAGTATTTTTTTATTACATATCAATAATTAAAATTTTCAATTGGTTGAGATTCAAATGACTTACATCATTGCGAAATTTAGACATTAAAATTTAATAGTCGTTGTATATATTTCTGGTAATGTGGTAATGTGTAATGTTGTGTGCAGGTCTCCAAGTGGTATTGAAGTCGATAATCAAAGCGATGGCCCCGCTGCTGCAGATCGGGTTGTTGGTGCTGTTCGCGATCGTTATATTCGCCATCATTGGCCTCGAGTTTTATTCCGGGGCCCTACATAAGACTTGTTATAGTTTAGAAGATATTAGTGAGTAACACTTCAATTATATTATAATATCTCGTACAGATGCGCTGTTCTGCGCTTCATGTTGCATAGGTACCACAATATTTCTTTTTTCTGGTGTCAAGTCATTGGCATCACGACTTAACATCTATATAGACTATAGGGGACTCATAAAAAAACCAGACGAAGAAGGCACTAGACCCCAAGCATCTCGAAATGAGTTGTCTGGGGTTTGGTGCCTTCCAAGCAAACTAGTTTCTGTTTCTTTAGATCTACCCCAGCACTTGCCATCAGATGGCACGTCTGTCTGACGGTAACATAAAAAATAAACTAGTTCTTTTATATTTACCTTGATTTCATACAATTTGACGTCTTCTGGTTCAATGGTTAGCGCATTGGCGCTCAAGCCCGGAGATAGCGGGTTCGAATCTCGCCAGGGAACCAAAAAGTTTCTGTGTTCCTGGGTCATGGATGTGTTTTAAATATGTGTATTGTATAAAAAAGTCTTAAATATAACATGTATTAATTTATAAAAGTATTAATTAATATATACAGTATTTCCGTTGTCTGGTACCCCTAACACAAGTTCTTCGGAAACTTAGCACGGGACCAGATTGACATTGTGTAAAAGCGTCCAAAGATATTATAAAAAATGATTATAACATTTGTGCTCCCAAAATCCTTAATATACCCGATAAAATATTGTACACAAGTTAAATCCGTCGTAATTTACATACCTACCGTCATTTAAGTGTTGTACTTAAGTACGTACTAAGTATTGACCTAGTTTTTCCAGTAATATTACACTTGACTTATGGGCTAAGTTCTGGTTTGGCAAAAACTTGGCAAGTTTTGTTTCTACAGCTCTAACTTGTACTCTAAGCCGCTAATTACGTTTTGTTTGAAAACTTAATCACGCGATAATCGTATTATTTAAACTTGGTATTTCTGGGCTATGAATATCTGATTAGTTTATACTTTTTATTAATTACTATTAGTTTCTTCGACTTTAAGTTATAATTGAGCAATATTTGACTTAATTTGTGGCATAAATTTTTACTGCAATTACATAATATGAAAAGTCGCTTTAGAAAACTAATTCATATTCTTAACAAATGATTGTTGCTGTAGGTTAGTTTTGTAAGAAGTTGACCATAATAATGTTGGTTATGTTACCATAACCATGATCGAAGGCATGTCTTCTTATAAGAAGCTGCAATGCAGCCGAATTGGTGAAGCCCGATGACCCATTGGGGGACAGCGAAAACGAGGGCAATACAACTGCATAATCATTGATTTTGCGGATATCTGTGGGTGTTGGTAGTTAAGGCCTTGAGACCTTAAGGAACCAACTGCTGGTTTTCCTCCTTATGCCTTAAAAACTAAACTAAAAATATTAAGTTTGCCAACATCACCTTCTCTCCTAAAACTTTAAATCCTATTCAAAATTAATGCCATTACTTTCAACCTTTAAACAATTCAAAACAAAAAATATTTTCTATGTTCCCCTGAACGAGGCATTAGTAGTAATTTCGACATATTGAGGTCCGTGAAATTGAAACGCGTGATCATTTTAAATATTTCGAATAGTAGATAATGCTTGTTAATTATAATGTTTGTAATTTTTAGATGAAATAGTGAATGATGGTGAAATGCCAACACCCTGTAACGCTGACAATGAGACGTTGGCGCCTTATGGGGCGTACGTGTGTACGTACGACAAGAACACCTGTCTCGAGAAGTGGGAGGGGCCAAACAAGGGTATCACGTCGTTTGACAACATCGGCTTTGCTATGCTCACTGTCTTCCAGTGCATTACCATGGAGGGCTGGACGGCCATTCTATATTGGGTAAAACATTTAATAAGTAGTCCATCGTCGTCAGTTTTGTTTGGAAAACCCTAATTATTTTTTATACATGATGATATTCATTTAGATTACATAAACCATAAATAATAATTTATACAGAATGTCATTTAAATTCAAACATTCTACCACCGTTTTAATAATTATTCGAACAGCAATAAAATTGTATTCGTGAAACTTCCTTACTACCTTTTCTTCAACAATTTCTTTAGGTTTAATGAGTATTTGTTTTATTCCAAGAATAATGTAATAATTTAACTGAATAACTTTTACGATTTATCCTTGTTTTCAGACAAACGATGCGTTAGGTAGTACGTTCAACTGGATTTACTTTGTACCTCTCATTGTATTGGGTTCATTCTTTATGCTCAACTTAGTTCTTGGTGTCCTTAGTGGGTAAGTGGCATTGAGTTTAGTCTTATTAGTGATTATTTCATATTGCTTCACGCCTTGATGTTTAACATGATTGGATAATATTCAGAGAGTTTTCTAACGAAAGAGGTCGTGTTGAACGAAGGGCACAGTTCCAAAAGGAAAGGAAAAGACAACAGTTCAATCAAGACTTTACAGCATACATTAATTGGATAACAGAAGCAGGTCCGATTGTTGGGTGACCTTAGACCAGAGGTCCAGTTTTGTAAAGCTACATGTAGGCTACTTAGACTTAGTATCTACTTATTACATAGACAGCTAATAATATTCTGTAAATAGTTTGAGTTATTCACAGTTTTCACGTTAATGTGCATTGTAAATCTTATTATTTGTCTAAATTATAAAACATTAGCAAAGCTAGATCATCCTCATGAGCATTGTATTTACAGTGAATTTGCTAAAGAGAGAGAAAAAGTAGAAAATAGGCAAGAATTTCTTAAACTAAGAAGACAACAAATGCTAGAGAGAGAACTCAATGGATATGTTGAGTGGATATGTAAAGCTGGTAAGTAGATAGATGACAAATTGAAACTCATATGAATAATAAAAAATGTTAATCTTATTTTATATTTGCAGAGGAAGTTATACTAGCAGAAGAAAGAACAACAGAAGAAGAGAGAATGCATATTATAGAAGGTGATAATAACAATCATAAACTTATTACATAAATAATATTTACAAAGACTGGTACTAAAGTTTCGAATATGTTTCAGCACGAAGAAGAGCAGCTGCAAAAAAGAAATTAAAAAACTTAGGTAAAAGTAAAAGTACTGATACAGAAGAAGAAGAACAGGACGAAGACTGTGGAGATGACGGTCAGTAAAATAATGTTTGATGTTTTTGTTTGTGTCGTGTGCGTAGTTGTTCAACTTAATGTAATTCTTAAAGTATCAACAAATTATCTTCAGTAGCAAAGTCTATCAAAGCTATCTCTTTTACAATGAATTCTTAAAGTGTTTCGTGTACATAAAGCTAGGTATAATCATTCAGCTCTAACTATCATTTAAAGTACATTGACGAATGTTGCATGTAATTGTCCATATAATTAATCTTATCATTCATATTCATGCGTTCTCGTACTGTATTTGTGTGTTGATTGTTTACAGTTCCAAAGAAAAAGCAAGGTATGGGATCAAGCGTGACGCTGGTAGAATATTCCTTTTCATCTTCTATGTAGTCGAATTAGCCTAGAACTAGTCTTAGGAATAGCTACCCCTTAACGGTGATCCTATCATTTTAATTTATTTTTGGCCAACATGTTTTGTTGTTTATACATTTATGGAAATAGCTGATAGTTTTCACTTCATCTGGTTACTTCGTATAGACATACCCTATAACGTTACCCTATAACGTAACATTTGAGCACATTTATCGGGATGAAATATAAGCCGCCCTTAGGGACGGTTGAGCATTAATAAGCGCCGAGTATCGAATGGTGATTCCGGTTGAATTTCGATACTATTTGAGTGAATAATCCAATTACTGGTCTTTTATATCGTACATGTGAATAAAATATTTTCAATATATATTTTACGTACTTCGGAACTATTTCGGATGTCATAATTAATATTTTACTAATATGAACATTAGTTAAAAATGCGAATCAAGTTTTTTTTATTTGTTATATTAACGACGCAAAATTTATGTTCTAAAATGGTTCTGCAAGAAACGCGTAGAAATCTTGAAAATATATCAAATAGATTTGTGTAAAGCATTATTAATATCTTTGTTAACTTCAGGTTTTCTGAAGAGCAAAACGAGATCGGCAGGGAAATGTGCTGATTTCTGGAGAGCGGAAAAGAGGTTTCGCTTCTGGATAAGACACACAGTGAAAACGCAGTGGTTCTATTGGTTCGTCATAGTTCTGGTGCTCTTCAATACAATATGTGTAGCTGTAGAGCATTATAAGCAACCTAAGTACCTTACTTCATTTTTATGTAAGTATTCCAACAACATGTATTTGAATATTTGTTTGGATTTTTACCGCGTTAAGAGTTTATATTGAGTTCCTGATATTGAGGCAATATTTCGATTACCATGATCACAGGCAGTCTAATGCACTTTGTTGGTAGATGGCATCAGATCCGAAAAATCTGTCTACTCCCTTGCTTCTACATTTTGGACGAATAGTTGCGTCCGTGTGTCGCAATTCAGAATGACAAATTATACTAAATGTGTATTTTTTTGCTTTGAACACCTATACCATGATGTAATTTCACACATGTCAAAAATCACCAGATTTTACATATTTGGCATTCTGAACCCGTTTTCCCAATTGAATAGGTGTGTTTTATATTATGTGATGTGTGTTAAAGGGAATTAATTAAAAATATTATGAATAGTGATCGTGTTAGTTTAAAACAAATATAATAATCTAACTATTACAATATATTTATAAAATATTTCTTCTTTAATTTTAATTTTAATCTAATAATTAACAAAATGGTACTAATCTAATTAATATTTTTCAGACTACGCCGAATTTGTGTTCTTGGGTCTATTTATGATGGAAATGTGGGTGAAAATGTATGCGTTAGGACCACGGATATATTTCGAATCTTCATTTAATCGTTTCGATTGCGTCGTTATATCGGGTTCTATCTTCGAAGTAATATGGTCGGAAGTCAAGGGAGGCTCCTTTGGACTTTCTGTATTAAGAGCTTTAAGATTGTTAAGGATATTCAAGGTTAGTCCTAGTATTAATTCATTAACTTATATTATTTTTTCATCAAAAATGTTTCGAACAAGTTGTAGAAAATTTAGAATATGCGTGTACTATTTTTGTGATAGTTATTCGACAATTATCATTTATAAAAATATCACTCTAATGCTGATATTATTTTCAGGTTACAAAATATTGGTCCTCGTTGCGGAATCTTGTAATATCACTGCTCAATTCGATGAGATCTATTATATCTCTGCTGTTTCTTCTCTTCTTGTTCATTCTAATATTCGCTCTACTTGGCATGCAATTATTCGGTGGACAGTTTAATTTCGAAGACGGCACACCACCTACAAATTTCAATACATTTCCGATCGCGCTGCTTACTGTCTTCCAGGTAAATACCACGTCAATTTAATTTTGGGTTAATTGAGATATTAAAATTACTTTTGTCACATTCACGATTATTTTTCAGATCTTAACAGGCGAAGATTGGAATGAAGTTATGTATGATGGAATCCAATCACAGGGTGGCATACAGAGGGGCATGATATACTCCCTTTATTTTGTTATTCTCGTCCTGTTCGGGAACTACACGCTGCTGAACGTGTTTCTTGCCATCGCCGTCGACAACTTGGCAAACGCGCAGGTATAATAAAAGCGATGTTAAAGGTTAAGCAATGCATTATTGTCAACCATTGTGATATATTTGTTAAGTGTATGGTGGATGTGAAAGTGTACATAGGAGCAAAGATGTGAATAAGGTAGAAAGATGTGAGTAAGGTAACCCAAACGCCAATAAGTCAATGTCAAGTGATGTGAAGTGAAAGCTCATTTGTGAATTTGACGCCGCTTCTCGCGTAAATATTGCGTTTATTTTTTTCCAGGAATTAACTGCAGCCGAAGAGGAGCAAGTTGAGGAAGATAAAGAGAAACAACTTCAAGTGAGTACAAGCGCTTTTAATGTGAATGTTGCGTAACTGTAGATATAGAACGAGATAAATCAGTCTCCAAATGAAAGTTTGTAGAAGAGTCCACTCTTAGATTGTTAAATATGATATTACATAGACGACCTCTGTTCCAACTAATTAGGAAATGGAGAAAGAAATGGGTGCATTGCACGCTGTGGATGGAACGCCACCTCTAAACGGTCAAGCGACTTCGAGTAGGAAGGTAAAATGATCTGAGTGGAGCTAAGCTGTGCTTGAACGTCGATGGTTGTTGTGGCTTAAAATATTGTTGATATAATATTTCATTAACATTACATTATTAAGCCATATTGTATACGTGCTAGTGAGTTGGCCGCTAATTCCATATTCCACCGTATTAACAATCATCTTCAAATGTTTTAGGCTCAACAATATTGTAAGTTAGTCGTGCGTCGGTGGATCAGTGTTGCTTCTGTGGCCCGAATGTCTATTGAAATTATTTTTATATTTGAAATTTTTATTAAAATTTATAGATGCTACAAAAATTTTCTTTTATAGGACATAGCTAACATGTCTACGTTTTAGTGTATTGGTCACACGTTATAAAAAGCTAAAATTGATTTGTACTATGATTATGCTTGTTTCTAATTGGTTATTTCGTATAAAATTATTTCTGTGCATGATCAATAGACGAAATAGAAAATTATTTTTTAATTTCATGATTATCACGAGGTATCATTTAATGGATTGGGAAATTGTGGTTAATATGACTATCGGGTAGCGTCCTCGCTAGGGGCCTTATTCTTATTTTATCCCCTTTGAACAAATTACATGGTTTGCAGAATAAAAAGAAGGAAGAGGCCAAAAAAGACGAAGAAGAGATACCAGATGGACCAAAACCAATGCTGCCATATTCGTCCATGTTTATTTTATCACCTACAAATCCGTAAGTTACTATTCATTTTTTTATTGTTTTGTTTGAAGTGATTGTATTTTAACAGCATATTTTGTTACAGCATTAGACGTGGCGCACACTGGATTGTAAATTTAAGATATTTTGATTTTTTTATTATGGTAGTTATATGTATGAGTTCTGTGGCCCTAGCGGCTGAAGATCCCGTAGTTGAAGATAGTAACAGGTAAGGAGTATTTATTCTATCTAATAGCTACTAAGATTTAAACACTTTTTGATGTATATAATTTCCTTTAAAAAATCTTTCAATAACACTAGAATATGTAGTGTAAAAAATTATGAAAAATTCATGATCGGGCTCTTCTAAACTTAAAGCAATGTATTTTTTTATTAGATGCCAGACGTGACACCTGATGGTGAGTGGTTGACATCACCCCATCACTAGTTTACCTGGAACTGGCCCAGGAACTAATTTTTGTGTTGCCTATACAGGGTATTAAGCCTTAATGTCAGTCACTGCTTGCTTTTTCTTCTCCCTGAAACAAAATAAAGTTGTGTTCACGGGAGAAACAAGCAACATTATGTAGAGGTGTGTGACTTTGTACCATAACGTGGTAAATAATTCGATGTTTTTTACTATCATCGTTAGCCAACAGTTGTAATACTACTGGACATATGTTTTAATTAACGTTAACATGAATTGTTATAGTAATAAAAAAACTTGATTTAATTAACTATCCATCGCATCTTATCAAAATTTTTACACAACCCGACGTATTCGATACTTTAAACTTTAAAGCCACCATGGTCACGAGAATACAGTCCTCCCGTTTTATGGATATCGTGGTTTATTAGGTTTTACCATCCAACCATTACCATGGTTGCTTTAAAGTATCCAAAACGTGGTGCATGTAGAAAGCTTAATAGCGCTATAAAATCTAAAGTGGAATTCTCATAAGCATGAGATTAATTGCTCCTTTATATACAAAAGTCTTGTTTCTCAATTAGTTCAATATTTCCAGGAACAAAATACTGAATTACTTTGACTACGCGTTCACGGGCGTATTCACTGTGGAGATGTTGCTGAAGATCGTGGACCTGGGCATCCTGTTCCACCCGGGCGCGTACCTGCGCGACCTGTGGAACATCATGGACGCCGCCGTCGTCATCTGCGCGCTCGTCAGCTTCGGCTTCGAGATCGGGTGAATTGATTTGTCTATAGTGTCGATCAACGGGGAGGGAAGCTGGAATATTTCCTATTCCTCCTGAATTCTTCTGATTAATTTCATTGCGGGTCCCAAGGCAGTTTTAACGTATCCTCGGGCTCCCGGAGATTGTATCAAAAGGTCATTTGGTTGCCGCTGTCGATCCTGGCTATTCAGGAGTTGCAGCGCTGGGAACGAGTGGTGGGCCAAGCCCGATAGTGTCGATCAAGTATGAAGGCTGCGTTTACGGAGACGAAGTGTTGGCCAGCCACTAACCAGGTGGAAAGACATTATCTGTGTAGTGGCCGATTCGTGTTAAATGCAAGTGGCAAGGGATCGGTTGTCTTGGCGTTCGTTAAGGGAGGCCTATGTTCAGCAGTGGACGTAAAGGCTGATGATGTCATAATCATTATTAACATTTACGTCCACTCCAGGATCGACACTACATCATTTTAGTGTCGATCCTGGTTAAGAAATAGTAACATAATTAGTGGGCCAACCGGAGCAGATCTCCATGGTGAATTTCAGTTGGGCTTCATGCAGCTGCTTATGGCGTAGTCGTTGCATTCGTACCTTCTTAAATAAGGACGAAGATGCTACAATATCTTACAATGCTTTCTGTTTTGATTGGGGAATTTCGGAAAATATTTCCCACTGCATCTTAATTTTACCTTGCTAAATTCTTTGTGTTTGCTCTGGTACCAAGGCAGTTTGATTGGATCCTTCGGCTTCCCTAAGATTACTCAATCATTTGTTGGTCAGGGCTATCACTAAGTAAACACTGTTGCTTTGTAAATTCTAATGCCACTATTAACTTCGTTGTATCTCATTCAAAACAATATTTTTAAACAATTTCTTATTATTCGTTTCTTGTTTCAGAGGTGTAAAGAAAGGAGCCGGGCAAAACTTGTCCACGATAAAGTCGTTGCGAGTGTTGAGAGTGCTGCGACCGCTAAAGACTATAAAGCGTGTTCCCAAACTGAAAGCGGTGTTCGACTGTGTTGTGAACTCTTTGAAAAACGTCATCAACATTCTCATAGTGTACATATTGTTTCAATTCATTTTCGCTGTGATCGCTGTTCAACTTTTTAATGGTAAATTTTTTCACTGCAACGATATCAGTAAGAATACTTATGAAGACTGCCAGTGAGTATTATTTATTTTTATTATTTATTATATAACACCATAACATTATTATTATTAATTATTATATTACAACACTCCCATCTCCCATATTCAAATATTGAAATATATTAATTTCTTTCGCTTTGGAAGATAAGAATCGATTCAATGCTTTTGATACCGTAAATATTTTTGTCTATATACGATGTGAATGCATCATGTTTACTGTAATATTTTCAATTCATGTCACATATATTTAATATTAATATCGAGATGATAATTTAATAAACCTTTTAAATGTCCTCAATAAATGGACAAAAAAATGTTCTGGCATCAAACCGTGTGGGGCCAGCACAACTGAACTGAAGCGTCTCCTAACTCGCTCTTTGTCTAATGTCTTAGAGGAGACCCGGGCCTGGCTGTGGAACATAATATATTATCTATCTACACTGTGATATTACTATATACTAACAAGTGAAATTCTATTTATTTATATTATAAGGGTCTGTTTCACAATGTCCTAATAAAGTTCCAATTAAGCTATTTGCAACATACATATTTACCACATAACTACAACGTTTTTGTTTCACGATTGACAAATAGCAATATTTGGCTAATAAAGCTCCCTGTAAACTATAGGTCGGATCAACTGGCCATTAGCAAATTTATCTGCCACATAAATTAGTTGACAGATATATACGCGGTTGACAGCTTCACGACATTTGACAATTTGACGTTCCGGTAACAGTAATATACAAAATAAATTAAATTGTGTTTTGAACGTTTAATAATTAAGGGATAACATTATATACAATGTCTATGTAAATAAAAGGTATAAAGATGGTATGATACATACATTTAAATTATAAAAACATATTTTCATGTATATTTACAACATGGAATGTTTTTCTAAAACATATTTATCGTAAAATGGAACTATAAAATGCGAGGTTGCCAAGCCTACTAACCAGTAAGTGCCAAATAGGGATCTGCCAAATAAATTTACAGGGAAGATGATGGTGAAACCCAATCAAGACTAACTAGAAGATGTATGTGTCAGTTAATTTATGTGTCATATAGCTATAGGGTACTTTACTAGTATATTGTGAAACAGACCCTAAGCTTTCAATTTTACTGCTTGTAACTTTAACTGTTTATAACTTGAATCATGTCAGAAACAATGTAATTCTAAATATTAGCTACCTCGTTTTCAAAACATTTATATATGCTATGTAAAATTAATACTATGAAAGTCTTCCTATAAATTATCTACAACAGAGTTAAATCTAAGTGCTTAGAATCATTAAGTCTTCAACAGTTTGGATTTAGGCCGGGTATAGGATCAACATAGGCTATATTTGCCCTTGCAGGGAGAGCGATAGGATATCAACAGGATGTCTACTTCTGCTTCATATTGTATTTTGATGACATACTTGACGTATTATAATTCTCAAATGACCGTTTCCAGAGGGTCGTATTTCGTGTACGAGCCCAACAGTATACTGCCTCGGATAAGCAAACGTCTGTGGACGACGCAGTCCTTCCACTACGACAACGTTGCCTCCGCCATGCTCACACTGTTCGCTGTGCAGACCGGGGAGGGATGGCCACAGTGAGTTTCCGGAAACTGTTTTTATACATGCTACAAAAAAACATTGTAAAGAAATAAAATATGTTTTTGCCGTCTACGTAAAATCTCATGCACGTCTCAGAAGTCATATAGTTTGAATTATATAATTATTTATGTAAATAAAAATCAAAGTAAAAAAATATAAAAAAAGGATTTATCGAGTTTACGATTATTTTTATTACTGTTTAAATTCTTTTTACAAGCTTAAACACATTCTTATTATATTATTATTTATTCAGCAATATGCAACCACTAAAGCATAGGCACTTTATCAATTAACGTAAATTTTATTGAACGTGAAATTTTGAACCAAAGATATATTTTTGGTGAGAATCATCTATAGGCGTGCTCTAGCAATAAAATCGATTCGAATGACGGCAAACGACACTCTTGTATCAAGCATCCTGTATTCATTGATTTTGAATACTTTTTTTTCACAACTACCGGCTATTCCATTACCAAATGTTTTCATCGGTCAGATAATCATTTCTCTTCTTTTTCAGAGTTCTCCAAAATTCAATGGCCGCCACATACGAGGACCGGGGACCGATACAAAATTTTCGAATAGAAATGTCCTTATTTTACATAGTTTACTTTATAGTGTTTCCGTTCTTCTTCGTCAACATATTCGTAGCTCTGATTATTATTACGTTTCAAGAGCAGGGCGAAGCCGAGTTGCAAGATGGGGAGATAGATAAAAATCAGGTACGTATATATAGATGCTTTTGTATAAAAAAATAATCGTAGAAACTAACCATTCAATGTATCTTTTTAGAAATCATGTATAGACTTTACAATAGAAGCCAGACCTTTAGAAAGGTACATGCCAAGTAAAAGAGGAAGCCTTAAGTACAAAGTATGGAGAATAGTTGTATCTACGCCTTTTGAGTACTTTATCATGGCTCTGATCGTGCTCAATACATTATTGCTTATGATGAAGGTATGTATTCAACTTTGATTAAAAAAACCGAACAATAACCTGTAATACTAATTATAATCTTTTATAAACTTGTAAGTTACAGTCAACATAACATGTATACAAAAAGTCGAAAACAAGGCACAATAAATGTGGAAATTATGTAGAAAAGATTCACTTCAAAGTAGATAAGAGATGGGCGAAATCACGAAGCACCCCTACAATAGTTTAGTGGGCTAAACTTCGATGTACACAACAGTCACTGCACTGAACCCAATTAGAGAGTAACAATGACATAATGTTTCCAAATCCATAAAATCCTTTGTAATTGTATTAGAAAAATACACATTAAACTACATCGAATTAAGGTCATAACATATTTATAAATTGGCTTCAGTTAGTACTGCCAGACACACACACACACTTTTTGCTCATATCGGCGTCAGTGGAAAATGTTGTGTATTGGAATGCGCCGTTTTTTTGGAATTGAGCCTATACCTTCAAAAGTATCCTAATTTGGTTGATTTATTTTCGTGTCTTACGTTAAGTGATCCTGTGTCCTAGCTTGCATACCTAATCTATGTATAAGTGTTACTGTATGCACGATATACCTCCTTCCTGCACACTCAAGGCACAAGATTTATCACCATTTGGTTCCGTGCTCGTGAATTCCTTCAAATCAGGTGTCATGGTGCCATTCGTGTTGTTCGTATTTGCATGATTAATAAACTGATGACTTATATGTTAAATTTGCATGATCGATGGAACGGCGTTGTGCCAAGCAAGATTGTCAGTGGCTTTGGCCTGCTTCTCGTTATTTCAATCGATATAAATTATAGGTTCAAAAATATTTAGAGGGTCATCGAGTGAAATAATTTTATTAAAATAAAGAGGTTTTATAACCGTTAGATTATTATTTATTTAATGTACTGTTGTAACTTCTTTTGTATTATTTTTGTGTTACATTCAAATACTTAGTACCTGTTACTATCTCTCTTTTCTCTCTCCTCAAACCTAACCTTTTTAAGTTATATAAAGTAGCAACCATAAACCGTCTACTTAAATTCACAATATATATACATATATTTTATATTTATTTAATACTTAGTAACAATCCAATAACTATTCAATATTTTCATTGCCATGGATTTATTCTACACATCTTCACGTTATGGCAGTACTATAATCAAAGCGACCTCTACTCGGATATCCTCAAGTATTCAAATATGGGGTTTACCGGCATGTTTTCTGTGGAAACGGTGTTGAAAATCATCGCTTACGGTGTCAAAGTAAGTACACAATTAACACAATTTAAACTGACACTCGGTCGATACGACCTGGGACGGGATTACAAATGTACTCTTTCTTACAACAGGGTATTTCGTATAACATGTATGGGATTGTTTAGTAAATGTTACCCTTCCTTTGTTTCCTCGACTGGTTTCTCTCTGATAGTGGTTTAAAGGCTGGTAATATTATTTGCTAATCTGTTGAGCATGTTGCATGGCTTGTTCACCTTCTTGTAAAGTGTGTTTTGTTTCAATACTAAGCTTTTAGTACAATTTTGGAGGATATATCAAGAAAGGTAAGAAATAATCGTTATACAAGTCATCGTCGAGAATGGCAGTGACGACGAAGTGAAGGTACGTAAACATAAGCGTGTGATTTGACAGTGGTTTTGGGTGTAAATTGTAAAGCATGGATGCTTTTGCATGAAGCACGTGCACCACCACAGTTTACTTCATGAAAAAATCACTTAAACAGATATTGGCTCAAATCGATTTTCATGACAAACACACACACACATACACTTTTATCCATGTTTGGAATCCAAAATGTTCGAAATGGAAATATCGGCAGATAACAAAATTTATGCTAGTTACGAGAGTTACTAGAATATTTAAAAGCAGATTGGCTATTTGATTTGTACAATAAAATTTTTAGTGTTTAGCTGTTTTTTGCCTTTAGTCTAAAAAGAATTGGTCTTGGTTTTGTGTTAGTTTCACGAGGCTCCACCACTTCTCACGGACGTCTTAACAGTCATGAACATTGTATTTACGTTCTTCTTCCTTCTCGAGACAGTTTTGAAGTTAATTGCATTCGGATGTACGGTAAGAATTATCCACTTTTCATATATTATCACAAGTTGAATTTATTTAATATCATTTGAAATCGATTCAAGTGAGTCTTTAGTCGATTTCGTTTATAGATTTATTGTTAATATTGAAGTTTCTCTTATTAAAAATACTTAATATTTGGTAAGATTTGCAATGATTAAAAACAATAAGTGCCTGTTTCACAATCTCCCGTTAAGTTCCCTATAGGCTATAGGCAACATATTTGACAGATGTTTGACAGATACTCCATACTCTATCTGTCAAATATGTTCCCTATAGCCTATAGGGAACTTAACGGGAGATTGTGAAACAGGCCCTAAGAGAGAATCTTCGATATTAAAAGTTTGACACATTTTAGACGCGTACTAATAATACGTATATTTTTAGATTAGTTCATGATTCAGATCAAAGTAAATTTTAATATTCAATATTGACTTGAATATATCATAGAAAAACCTTTTTAAAAGAAGTTTGATATGCTGCTTATTAAAATGTTTTTTAATAATTTTCATAATTAACAGTCTAGATAACTGGCAAGATTAGCGTTGCATAGATGAAGTATAAGAGAGATATCCTGATTCCTAATACCGACAGCAGATCCTTCATGTATAGTAGAAAGCGTACATTTGTATACTATCACGTAGACAATATTTAGTGACTATTGCAAACGATTATTTTAATTGTATAGAAAATTTCAATTTTCGAATATGAGTTTTTAAAATGTTTTTATAAAGTATGAAATATCATTTTGTAACATGACTTTCAATTTGCAGAATTTTTTCAAAGATCCATGGAATACATTCGATTTCATAACAGTAATTGGAAGTATAATCGACGCCCTCATCATGGAGTTTGGCGTGAGTATCTTTAGCGCAATATTCATTTATTTTCTTTTGTTATTTTATTATCTTGATCTGGCCAAGGTCACAAGTTTTGTTCGAAGCTTCTCGATCGATTATATAAATTTGATATTTCATTTTTACTTGCCGCAAAATAAAGTATATATCCTGATTCCAGAGCGACCTCACTGAAAATTGTGCTGACATTTCCTGTCAGCAGGTAAAGGAACTTGCTTATTGCTAGGAAACCTAGATTTTTGTATCTAATTGCCCGTGATTTGGACTGTGTCGAAAACAACTTGATAAAGTAGCGCTAGAAGATGGTTGACGTTTTGGTCTATAGTTAGCTTTTGACATAGGACACGTGTGCTAGGTCTGATCCTATCAAGCTTAAAACACACTTTGAATGGTTAAATATATTTTTTATTTTAATTCGAGTTTGAATTTTTTTGAAAAAACTTTTCCTTTTACTAAATATTAGTTTCAAGTAAAATATTGAATTATTTAATTTCATTATCAACTAAATCGGATCGCAAGTGTGTTTTAAGCGTTAGATTTAAAATATTATTGGATTGATGTGTTACTTAAACGATACTCTAGAGGTTTTTCGCTACAATAGTACCATGAATTGCTAAAGTTTCAACTTAGACGAGCGATTTTGACTTGAAATTTGAACTTTTAGATACGATTGGTAGCAAAAGTATACTTCGTTAGTTTTAAAATAGACCACTCATTTTACCCTCTTTCGAAAAATCCTATGGCTGATATTGATTATAAATTTTTCAATTAGATTTGCTGGAGACATGAGCTTATACGATTTCTTTCATGTGTTGTTCATTGCGCTTTGTCTCATATATTTATTTGCATCTCTCGATTGACAACGTAGAGTTATGTATTTCTTAAACTCGAAATTAATTCAACAAATTTCTAATATTTTTTTATAATGTTTACTAATTTATTAAAATTTTATTAATAATGGTACTTAGAATAACGTATTCAAACATCATATAAAATAACATAGATACATTTTAAAATAAATTAGTCAAGAGTGTATTTTAGCAGTTTTTAATAGTTACGCTTAATTTGTTATATTTTGTAGAATTATACCACAAAAACAAATTGAATTTGTACAAAACAGAGTTTTTTCTTTTCTTTTTTTTTTACATTAATTTCATATTGTGTAACTCAATGCTGTTTGCATTTAATTTAATTATTATTAATTTTGCAAAAAAAAAACCAAGATATATAATTATTCATAAATCATCTAAAAATATATCAAATGTTTCTACAGTGATTATGATTAGTATTAGTAGATGAGTATTGGTTCTGATGTAGAACAAATGACCAAGTATGTTTTTTAAAGTTTAATTAACTGATATTGTAAAAGACGTAACACTTTTTTTTAAAACGTCAGTAAAAAAAAGAGAAACTACACAACTAAACATTTGCACCGTATGTGTTCCCTAGGTGCAAATGTTACGTGGTAAATGTTTGTGATTTCAGGAGAACACTTTCAATGTCGGTTTCCTCCGACTCTTTCGTGCTGCGAGGTTGATCAAGCTGCTTAGACAAGGATACACCATCCGGATACTCTTATGGACATTCGTGCAGAGCTTCAAAGCGTTGCCCTATGTGTGCCTTCTGATCGCTATGCTATTCTTCATATACGCCATTATCGGAATGCAGGTCTCTATATTTTGTCATAATAATATCGTAATTGCCTAGTCCGATATAGAAAGCGTATTGTCATTGAAGACTCTAGAAGGGGTTGTTTATAATATCTAATAGGGATGTTGAATAATTTTTTAATTGATTTTATTTGATAGGTATACCCTAGGTAAACACGAAAAAAATACTTGTTAAGAAATATTTTGAAAATTAATAAAAAGATTCGAAAGAAATAAAAAAAAATATGTAAGTAAAGAAAAATAGTTTTTAAAATTGCCGCTAAAACACTGCAAGATATCGTGATACCGTGGTTACGTCACACACCGCATACAGAGCTCGCGCTATGTTATGAGATAAGACAGTTTGTACTTAATTCAATGGTCAGTGACGTCATCGCATTATATTGGCGTTTGCAGTCACGTGATAATGCATGATAAATAACGCATTTTAAATTAATTTTCTAAATTTTAAGACAAATAAGTATACTTTTTAAATGTTATTTTAGGTTTATAAATACCCGTATTTAATATGTAAAACATAATTTTACATGAATTTGTAACATGTGTCAACATCCCTATTGATAATGTATTAAGATTTAAGACTCGCGTGTATTTCTCGAGTAAGAAACTTTAGAGCATTATATTTGTATTTGACTATATTTAAACGGAAATGTATAATATGTTGATATATATATATTTGTTATAACGCAGGTGTTTGGAAATATAGAACTACTAGCGGACTCAGACATGAACAGACATAATAATTTTCGAAGCTTTATTCAAGCACTTATGCTGCTATTCAGGTAATACTAATAACGAATAATTTAAAAAATAAAATAGAATTGAATTTAAGTATCGGTTATTATGCATTATGCATGAACGTGTAGGTAGATGTATAAAAGTAAAGTAAATTATGTCATCATCGTCATCTAATCTTTGTCCTCTACACCTGGGATATGTGCCTCAACGTTAAAGCGTCCATTTATAATAATTTTATGGAAATGTAATTAGTTTGGTCGTCCATTTAAACACATATTATTACATATTAAATCGAACATCGTGTGCTATCTTCCCAGTTCACAATTTGTTTAATGCAAATGATAAATGTCAGCCAGCCGAGTAGTCAGGCTACTGGTCACTTAGCGTAGCCGTGAGTTTAAATCCCGCTTAGTGCAGATAATTTGCACGATGAATACACATTTCTGCACCGGGTCATGGACGTGTATTTAAAAAAAACTTACAAACTTACCACGGGCTAGATTAACGTAGTGCGATTGTTGAATAATATTTATTTATTATTAACTTTTTCTCCGAAATTGCTAAAGCGTTGAATATGTTTGTAGGTGTGCTACAGGTGAAGCTTGGCCAAATATAATGTTAGCATGTCTGAAGCCAGCCAAGTGCGACAAGGAGGCTGGCAAACCATCCAACGAGTCCTGCGGTAGCACGCTGGCGTACGCTTACTTCGTTTCTTTTATATTCTTCTGTTCATTTCTTGTAAGTATACTGTTACAACTTCTTTTAAGTAAAATATAACTATTTATTACTAACAGATAAATATAAATCATGTCAATGTCAGTAAAAAAAAGTAAACTTTATTAATATAACTGTTATAGATAGTAATTTGCTTTAAAACATCAATTACATAATGTAATTTGATATAATTCATATAGAAGTGAAGATTTAAATCTCGTATTATTTTATTCCGTTCTTGAAACAATTCAAACGAACATTGTTATCAAACATACAAAACGTTGACAAAACTCTTAACCATAATATCACCGATGTGGTTTTTTACCCACCGATTTCCAGTGTTTATAAGTAGTATATCAACTCCGACTCGATTCCCTTGTTCCCTTATTAAAATACCAACAATATGTTTAGATGTTGAATCTGTTCGTGGCTGTAATTATGGACAACTTCGACTATCTGACGAGAGACTCGTCCATCCTGGGGGCGCATCATTTAGACGAATTTGTCAGAATATGGGCCGAGTACGACCCAAACGCAACGTAAGTCTTTAACTGATATTAGACAGAAATAAGATATACATGTGGTGTATTTTGAACGCTTTGAAAAACGAGGTATGATATTGTAGGCGTGGCGTGACATGATATGTAGAAGTGAAAGAAAAGCGATTTCTTTTTTCTTTTTCGTTGTTTTTTTTTAACTTTTTTGTGTATAATCCAGTTTGGTAAACATAAGGATTTGATGATAGCGCTTTAAAACAATCGTTTTTTGAATAAAACGGAAATGTAACAAGTGACGCACAGCTGCGTCACGCGAGGAGAACTCCCGCACCCCGCGCGACTCGCGGTCAGCGTGAGTTCATAGCGTGTATGCATACATCGCGGGCATGCAAAATACATAAGTGCTAAAATTTTCTTAAATAAACGTTTTTGAGATAAATGGTTGTATACATTAATTAGTATATAAATATTACATTATTAGGCTAAAATCTTTCAAAGCGTTCCAAATACACCCGGTTATAGACTTATAATATACTCTGTATACTTAATAAATAATAGTGGATAAGTTGCTAATATTTTATTTCATTTTAGAGGGAAAATACATTATACAGAAATGTATGATATGTTGAAAAATATGGACCCGCCGTTGGGGTTTGGCAATAAATGTCCAAATAGGTTAGCTTACAAGAAATTAATAAGAATGAACATGCCGTTGGACGAAGAGGGGAAAGTGAATTTTACAACGACCCTATTCGCCTTGATACGAGAAAATCTCAACATTAAAATGAGATCTGGTGAGTAAATAAAACTAATATTTGCAAGTTTTGGTATAATTTACTAATTGTTTACTGTAGGACGAATTCTATGATACTTTTGATACCCTATAAAATGGACATGATTTTGAAAACGTCTCGATACGGGCGAAGCTGCGGTCAACAGCTGCTTTGATATACAACTTTCGATGTAAAATAAATAATATTTTTGTAAAATTGAAGCCGGAGAAATGGACCAGGCTGATGAAGAACTGAGAGAGACGATAACCCACATATGGCCGCTCCAGGCGAAGAAGATGCTAGACCTGCTGGTGCCTCGCAAAGACGTCCTCAACGCTGGGAAACTTACCGTAGGGAAGGTTTACGCGGGACTTCTCATTTTAGAGAGCTGGAGATCGACTAGGTTTGGACAAACTAAACCGCAGGGCGCTCCGGTAAGTGCGAAAGACGTTTTGAAGTTTAAATTTATTTTAATTACATTTTGATTATAAATTTTGACAGAATAGGTTCCGTAGTTTAAACGAAGCCAGAGTAAACAGTAAGGCTAATTTGAGATGTAATGCACAGTTTTAACCTTGAGCCAAATGTAACGTTTTGGATAGGTTTGGATTCACGATTTACCTTATAGTAGTGTGTGTTGATGGTCCCTTAAACTTCCCTTTAACTAGATTACTAATAACACGATATAGTTAGTACTAGATGTGTTGTCTTATTGTGTATTATTGTGTACGATGACTTCATCCGACTCAAAACCGTTGATTGGCTTTAGAAAACCAAAACATAACAATACAGCGGCATTCCGAATCGACTCGATTCGGGTCGACTACATTGGTGGTTTACTTTTCAGGCATTCAGCGAGAATAGCCCTACGGCCAATCAGCCGGTAGTATTAATTATTTTAAGGAACGAAACTTTAACCTTTTTCTTGCACTCCTCTAGTCATTTTTTTACTTTTTCATAAAACTTCTACCGCATCGTGTTTGAAAGTTTTTCGATTATAGTTTAAAACTCATGTAAATGACACGATGATTGCGCAATGATTTTATAGGTCATTTGTTATTAGTTACATAGAAGAGTTTAAAAATAGAATTAGATACGATAGCGCACATCACTTGG
The DNA here is from genome assembly GCA_905333005.2 of Lycaena phlaeas. NCBI lineage: Eukaryota > Metazoa > Arthropoda > Insecta > Lepidoptera > Lycaenidae > Lycaena > Lycaena phlaeas. The sequence goes on along the minus strand of HG995170.1, from coordinate 4,151,506 downwards.
TAGTGCAAGGATCTCTTGATATTGGAATATTTTTTATTGTCTCTAAAATTGATAGGGCCATAGATGTAAACCACAATCTACCTAGTGACCTGTCCTATAGTTGCAAAATATGTAAATAGTTTTAGGCGATTGTCTGTGTAAATACTTTTTTTAGGTTTGAAGTAGTAATAGTGATGTGTTTTGTAGATTTGTATGTCATTGCCCATTTGAGCGATGGTTTTCACATCCACTATGATTTGTTTTACTTTACTCTATCCAATTTTGTTGGCACTGTGCATGTTGAAACTTACATTTCACTCTACTTCACTTCCCACACAACGTTTGCCTCTACCTGTAAATTACATTCTGGCTCAATTATTTAATGATTTATTATATCATTTAGACACTTATTTTTAAACATGTTATAATATACCAGTTACTCGCTTATTCTGCTATGCTTTGCGCTCTACAATATAATATATATATTTACATTATGTTATTACGCAACTTTATACAATTTAGCACAAACAAGGCTCTAAAGCCAAATATTACTTTTATTGCATTTTGTCTACTATATTGATTATTGGTTATTGGGTATGTTGGAATCACTCGATCTACCCCCTGGCTTCAATCTGGATCACTACGCACTTTTATTCAAATGCTTTTTTTGTGATTTACAGTTTCCCGCAGCAATCTAAACATACATGACATTGAAACTAAATACCGAAACAGATGATACATTTTAACAGTGTCTTGTCAAATTCTAGCTCGTCAATACCATTCTCACTGACACAAATACTTTCCATGTTAGAATTCAAAAACATAAATTACACTCGAGTAACACACAACAGACATATCGTGATCCGAAATGAGCTCAGAACTCCAGCATGGATATGTATTGTATGGGATATTTGCGCAAACTCATGTAGGCTTTACTCGTTAGTTGAATATGAACTTCTCAACGCCTTGAGATGACATGAGATTGCGCAAAAGCATGGGGGTAGTATACGTGACGAGGAGTGTGCGTGGTGCAGAAGGCGTCCTTCTTTAACTGCCTGCTGGACGTGGCTGCGGGGCTGGGGCCCGGGTCAAGAGCGGGGTCGTTGAGTCATGACATACCCACAATCACAGCAACCGATGGACATCCAGATGACCAACATATGTTAGCGAATTTGGCGAAGCGCTCGTCGACAAGAAAATCTTTCAAGTAAGCATTGATTTCTATCTTAACTTTTATTAGACGTAAAAAGTAAGTTTCTTACATTTCCACGTCCGAACTTCTAGTCAGATTGTAATGAAATTTGATAAATATCTGGTGCTGGACCATTTTTAGTTTTTAGGCTCTTTGTTTATGGGTAGTGCTAAAATCCTCAGACCCCCAAATATATTAAACTCATTAGACATGTAGGTTTCATTTCGAAGTTTTAATTCATCGGTTAGTCAAGTGTAAATAGAAACAGAAGCCTGCGAAGGTGTGGGTAACAGTTAAAGTATTAGTGATTTTGAAATATAAATTGATATGTTAAAAAAAATTATACGGAGCAAGAAAATTTAAGAAACCAGTAAACCAAATACACAAAAACAATATTAAACGGCAATTCTCTTTTGTTACAGGAACAACAAAAAGGTGAATACCTTGTGTGTAAAGGTGACCAAGTCCCAATTAACTGTAACCAAACGATATATATTAACATATTTTGTACTAACGATCCCATTATACAATTGAATTGTAAATTCGCTGTATCAATATTACCTCCATAGTATGTGGATACTGTTCTATGCTTAAATGTTAAGTGTAACCCTAAAATCATATTTACTTTGCTCTTATAGTTGGTGTTGTAATCTTGTTAGAAAAGCTGTTTCGATGTGTTGTCTTAACGAATAATGTATACGATTATTTTGTATTAATTGTTGTCTTAATAGCTTAACGAGCAATGTAGGTGGAATATTTTGAAAAATTAGGGGCCTAGGCCCGCAACACTGTTTAATGTAATAGAATATGTTGTACTTAAAATAATTTTTATTTGAAGTTTACAGATGGTAATTGATGTTTAGGTAAACTATTCAGTAATAATAAAGCAGAAATAAGTAGATATTTCTTGTTTGTGTAACGAATGTTAAATAATAGGTATAGTGAATGTTTTATGTGAAACGTGTAATATTTAGGGGGTATCCACGATATTCCTAGACACAGCACTTATTCTTAACACTGACACGCTACATATCAATTATTACTAGAAACAGTACCTACAGATTAACCGCAATACTCGATTATAAATGCATGAGTACTGACATAGTAAGTATCAGCATGAAACTGTATGAAACAAATGCTTAGATTTAGTTTATTTTGGTAAGTACATCATTTTAAACGAATCACCTCGCACGAATGCATGCAATGCAAAATGAACACTAGATTTGTGCATCCATGTTGCGATTTTGAAAGTTTTGTAAATATGGGACAGTATTATTTTAGAGTTTGTGGCGTCTGAACAATTAGTCTCTTAATTGTATAAACTCACACAAGTTTTTAATATAGGTCCTAGAGTTGCAAGATGTGGGATCTCATCACGCATCCATGGAATCCTTAGAAGAAGGAAGGTTACAGCCACCTCATACATACCAAAATGGACACGGGAGAACGTCTAGCTTAAGGTATTTCACATTAACAAAACGTTTTTTTTTTTTAATTTCAATATTTAGGATATTTTTGTACTTAGTTTTATTATTTCAGTGCATATCATCATTTTTATTATTTTTTATGTTATTTTTTATTTTACTTTTTTGTTTTATAGTGTCATCGAGGAAGAGTATGATCTCAATGAAATTGTAGTTGAGGAGGGTATGTTAAGTGTGACAATATTGACTAACGTGACTAACAAAAAATATTTACCAAATAATAACAAAACGGATGCATGTAAAACATTTATTAACCAAATACTTTTTTCATATGTTTTACCAACCGAATTAATTCTAGGTATCGTTACTAAAAAATTTAAGACATTGATAATAACAGATATAATAACATTGAAAACGACAGACGAACGCCCAGTCCCAGACGACGCCACTACGGGGGCTACCAACATGAGATCGGCTTCTCCGACACAGTCAACAACGTCGTCGAGATAGTTAAACACGAGCACCAGAGACATGGCCGATCGCACCGAGCACCCCACCACTATCATCCACATGGTAGGTCTTTTATCCTGTGTACATATATACATACCTTTCTAGCTTAATATCCAGCTGATATAAAACAAAACGACTAATACATATCTAAGTAAATCTACTGGTATTCTTGTGTTAAATCCAATATAATTTTTCTTTGTATTGTTTTATTTTAAACGTATTTTTATTTTTTATAATATCAGCAGATTTACTGTACTGGCTTTCTTGCTATTGCAATAATCAAAGTAAAATTGCAAACTAAAATATTTAGTCTGGTAAATTAATTTTTACGCCTCCGATTATAACTATATTCATATAGTCTTCACTCATACATCATTAAGCATATTTATATATCTTTCATTTAGATTTAGTTTATGAAACCCAAACAGTTTTGCAAACATTTTTCTTCTCATGAAGGTACTCTGAAAGTTTTGTGAGAAGATTGGAAGATTAGCTTTAAAGTAGTTGTAGATGTCCATACTTTGTAGATGTAGTTTTAAGACAACGCAGTTGAGCTACAAATAACGTTAATATTAGATAAAATTATTTAGATTACTCGACGAATAAATTATTCACAAAGCTAGTTTTGTAAAATAAGTTTTCGTAGATTAAATTTAGATTCTGAAAATGCTCATTCGTATGCTCATTACCTAATTATTATTTGAATTCATTTATACTTCATCAAGCCACATTGTTCTATCCTTTAGAATAAGTTCATACTAACAGTTTTAGAAAATATTGTGTACGAAATTCGGCCTAAGTAAAACATTTGTAATATGAACATTAAAACTATGAAATGTATTGCCTGCTGCATGCTATAAATTTATCAGTGCTCACTTTGGCTGCACATTGCTTTTATATGATCGGATATATGCCTGAGTGCATGCACTTTCGGAACATTATTTAAATCATGCAGCATGCAAGTGCTTAAGATTTTCAGCTGTAGTTATTCTAAATTGTTTTTCTATAAAATCATTAGATGAAAGATTGTATGTACAACACAATTATGTCTGTGTCCCACGAACCCAAAACACTCGGACACACTTTTAACTTTTAAAACATTTCAATCCTCCGTATTCCAATTTCCACATTCTTTCGAACGAATCCTTTACAAGAAATCAAAACTTTTAGAGTCACCTTTATGAGCAAGGAAATGATGTCGGTAAGCCGACGGGCGTAGGGTTAAGCGTGGTCGAAGGTACATGAAGGTATTCCTGACAGCAGGGAAGGAGTGGAGAGCGCCGTATCCCACCACCAGCCTGAGCCAGCCCTCGCGGTCGCCCAGCCCGCCACACCACACCTACGGTGAGACTCCTCGCCACACACACCGCCCACCGGAGCCAGACACAACACCCGACAATTATCTTTATAAGGCCAAATATCTATGTATTAAATAATTTAAGCTCGTATTAAATGAACACATAGCCATTTAAATCCAAATCACAAATATAAAATTGAGTGTTCATTTAAAAAGATACGCAAAAATAACCAACGCAAGCAGTATTGATGCTAAGCCGGAGTTCTCTTAAATGTAAATGCACACGTCAAGAATTATTATATTCGTTAAATAATTATCTATTGTAAAGCAATGGGTCCGAAGTTCAATTAACCGAGACCTCTTGCTCGTTTCAAAATTGTTTTGGTGTCTGTCAAATTATGATGCGCATGTATAATGTGTAAGAGACGCTTTTCAAAAGCAGCGTGGCGTTATCAATAAGAAAACTGTTTGCACATCTGTTTATTATCCCTTCTATATAATTTTCTTTACGATTTTCTTATTTTCTTGTTTCACGTCCGTCATAAAATTATTCCTAGTAGATGAGATTATTTTGTTACATTTTGTATTGGTCGTAAGAAAGAGCACTCAAATTATTCAAAGAGCAGTTTGGGCTCCAATAGGTGGAGACAGAGATCGGGATAGAGAACGCGAGTGGCGAGAGTGGCGGGAGCGGTCGTGGGAGCGAGAGGGAGGAAGGCGTGGCCGCGGCCGACAACTCCCTCCAACGCCTACCAAGCCGTCCACGTTACATGTTAAACAGCAAGCACCGTTATCAAGAATTAGCCATAGTCCCTCGCACGTAAGTACATACTATTAAGAACAGGTCAAAATACCATAACAAACATTAGCCACGTAATTTAATTTATATATAGTTATAACAAATATATAAATTAGTTATTGAAGTTTTATGAATTTTGAGATTTTCAGTTTTGTAATAAAACATTTTTTATACGAATTTTATAATGACTAAGATTTTATAACGTGTTTCTGATATTTCTACGTAATTACCGTAAAAATATTACATACATAATATGTTACCTAGTTTTCATTGTTCATTATCCTTACTATTATTTTGTTACTAGCTTTCGTTAAGGCATACAGCACGAGAACCTTTGGAGCCTTTACACGATGAGTACGAGTACGGCAGAGAAGTTGAAAGACTGATACATCGAGACTATAGATCTAGAGATAGGTGAGTTGCTATAGTTTATAACAAGCCTGTGTGTTATTGAAACTATTTAAAACGGGATATTTACCATGTTTTTTAACTATGTTTCGCGGTACTCGATGTTTCGACGTTGTCTACGAAGTCCACAGATTGTTCACGAGATAAATTTAAATAACATGGTAAATATTCCGTTTCAAATAGTTTTAATAATGAAAATAGCCATGTTGGTGTAAAAAGTCTGTGTCTGTGTTTTTTTTAATTCGTGGATGCGCGCCTCCGAAGTGAACTGGCCCGAGCATCATAGAAGTTGGTAGTCGGGCCTAAGTTTATAAGGTGAAAAACGAAAGATTACCCATCTTTCGTTTTAGGGGTAAAATAAAAGCAGAGCAGGAACTGCCATAGTTCAGCGAGGATAGGTCGATCACCCAGATTGCACGTGAAGGGGGGCTAACCAGTGTAAATGAGCACAACCAAGTCATGAACTTACCCAACGACCCGACCCCTAATTCCATACGTATCGGCCCGCTTTAACGACACCCGTGAGAAAAATGTTCGGTTCGGTTACAAATTGCTAATTCCATTAATATATTTCAGTTTAAATCATAATATGTAATAATGTATTTTGTTTAAACCCCTCCCTTGGTAAGATTTGAAAATACGTTAATTTCTGGCAAACAGACGCGGCTGGGGTAACGAGCCGGAGCGTAGCGGGCGGTCGTATGAGGCGCCTCTGAGCTACGAGGCGGCGCTGGCTATGGGTCGCGGGGGTGGGGCGCGAGCGCTTCCGTCGCCGGCGGGTGCGCCGCGTTTGCCCAACGGGTACAAGCCGCGAGCGCGCCACTCTGACTCTGACGAGGACGACTGGTGCTAGCGGCGCCGCCGCGCGCGCTCCCAGCGGGACGTGCGCGCGCCGCCCGCCACCCCCGCGCCCTACGCGCCTCACGCCCACACCTTCTGACGCGTCGCGCCCCGCCGACAGACTTTACGGCTTCGTACTCGCCGAACGCGTGTGTACATAGAGACGGACGACTATCGCCGCTCGGCGGCCCCGACGTCCCGGACGTGTCGCGATCGGTTCGCGGGCACCGAGTGTTCGAATTCTAGTATTTACAAAGTTTTGGAAAATTTAATTTTTAATTCGCTAAAATTTTACTCTTTGATTTATATTATGATAAGGTAATTGAAATATAAAACAGTGCCAGGCAACTCGTTTGCGCTAGAGGATTTTTACATAAATGAAATTATTAGTCTGTATCGTAAAAATAAACTTTCTATATTAAATTTGCACTACATAAAGTCTACATTATATATCGCCTGCTGAAACGACGTCGGCTGAGGTCTGCGCTCGCGTGTTCCGCCGTAGCCCGTACCGCCCCGCCCCGTTCAGTGCGCGCGTGCACGCCCGCGAGGCCCCGCCCCGCGGTAGTGGGTTACGGCTCACGACGGAACACCCGGGCCGACGTCGACGACCACACCGGTCTCGTTTCATGTTCAAGTTAGACGTTGAGTGAATCTAGCATTTCATCGTCGAAACAAATTAATACTAGAATTGTATAAAATATTTACATAGCTAATAATTTTTACTTAGTTAATATATACTAAATAAATAATTAAACATTTTTTATTAAATTTGCTGTCCTTCCCCCAAGTGCTTTATATCTATGTTATTTAAATTTAAATACAATTATAAATATGGATTGTATGTAAACTTTAAAGAAATATTTCTGCATATTATTACTTAAATTGTTAAATCGTGTGTAGGCCAGTCAATACGTATCTAGTATTTTGTTACATTTGGTGATAAAGGTTGTATGATTAAAGGAGTTATCTAAACGGATAATCTCGGGCGGGGTTTAGTGCCTACTGTAACTATAACTATACATTCGTTTAATTCAACACTAGCCATATTATATTTAAAAGATTTAAGCCAGACCAAATGTGACAAAAACTTTTCATCCATTTTTGACTGGTTAATTGATGACTTTTAAATAAAATAGATTTTGTCGCCTGGTTGAAATGACATGCTATAAAAAACTTGTAATGTTTTATTAGGCAATCATTATTATTAATAGCTTCCGAAAAAAAATTGTAAAATATGTTCAGTCTTTTTTCTTTTCTATTTTAATTTATCTCCGTTAATTTTCAAAAACAATTCTAAACAAATCTGTAACTATGTTTTTCATTGTATCCTATATATGAAAAAAAAAATGTTGTTAAAAAATCTAATTTAACATTACACGTTTTGTGTGAAATATGAATAACTGCAGAGTAACGCCGTATCAGCCCTAACGATTAGCTGTGTTCGATGGTGTGGTGGAAGCATTATCATCCGAGTGCAAGTGTCGGTAGCCCTACCGCACGCCCTCCCCTTGCCCGCCCGCCGCTCTCGCCCAGCCAAGCGTTAGGGTTGTCGCTAACATGTTGTCTAGCAGCATATTATAATCGCCCATAGAGCATGTAATCAAAATTGATAAAATAATGAAAATAATTATTAAGGTTTATACAATGAAAAATAAAACTCCATAGTTAATTTACGAATCCCCAACGCTACAGCTGTATAATGAAAATTTTTAATCCAATATAATTAATAAATGTTATGAGTTTCATACAATAACTAAATTATTATTCATAAAGTGAAATCGCATAACATGTGTAGCCAAGCTTTTATTTCTTGGACTCGAAAATAAACTGAGTATATGACTGACCAGGCACAAAATCCATGCATGCATGCATTGTGAATTGGTTTTACCAATGTAACAGGATTGAATCTGTATTAATAACATGTTACCATTAAGAAACATACCAATTCAGATGCACAGACCCTCCCAATCCTAATCGACCTGGTATATTAGACTCATTGACATTTCAATATAACATTAGATTTCGTATTTCAAACGCGACTTTTGCAACATTATTTTAACATTTATTTGTATAATTTATCCATAATTATAAAAAATATATATTTAAGTCTTTACTCGAAATGTTGAAGAATATTTTAATAGTTTGGTTTGTTTATTGTGCAATGGTCGCTGTTTGACAGTCATATGTTCAACATCTCACCGTCGTCGCGAGGCATGCTCTAACGTACGAACTAGTACGACGAAATTGTAAATACATGATTTTCTGTGATAACATGAGGAAAAATGAGATTTATAATTAGAACTGTGTGAATGCATAGGAAAGTTATTTATTTCTAAACGCTGTGCGAATCAACAATCTTTCGTACGGCGTATCGTTTGACAGTAAAGGTATGGGTCTTTGCGCATATTCTCTAAGTTGATTATGGATTGCGGTTTTCATTTGACTGGTAGTTGTATTGTAAGTACTTTTATACAGATTTTTGAAAATGTTTTCTCTAATTACATAGACCAGTGCGATTTCCAAATTGTACATCGTGAGTGCACGACTACTTCAATACTCCAACATGATATTATGGTCGTGATACTCTTCGGTAACATTAATCCATATTAAGTATTATTTATCGTAGAAATTATCAGATTGGATATTACCTTAAGACACTTCGATTGTTATCACTATAGCGTTTATTATATAGCTTATAATGACTATTTTTGTTTCATATTTTACCTCTGTTATAATTATAGTACAAAATGTATAATCAAATAAAATATTATTTTACTTGTTATCGATATGTTTAAAATCTGTCCACGGGAAATAGTTGAATAGATTTATTAATTACTTATTATAAAGAAGGTATTATAGTAATTGTTCGTTTCGAAAAAAAAAATCATATCCTATAATTTAAATATACTTTTGTTCTACTAAAAATCAATTTCAATATTTTCTTCGCGAGGACAGAATAAATTTTAGAATTTGTTTTTGTAAGCTTGAAGTTGCGATTGTGAGAATCATATTATGCAAGTTGTTTTTTATGAATCTTGTTACATGTAATATTGAATCTCGGATCATTTATTCAATTAAGATCTAATAAAGTTAATATATAAATATTATTTGCATGACTAAAGTCATTGGTTAATCGTTTCCCTCCATAGGTTTAACTCCTAGGTGTTGTACGTTTTCAAATAAGAGAACTTCTACATGAATTTGAGTATGCATAAAATGATTCTTGAATTGTGCATCGGTAATGCGGATAATTATTTCACGTAGGATGACTTAGTGTTACATTGTTTTGCTTCATTTGTCTGGAATGAGTGTCTAATAATAAATTGTTACCTTGATCTCAGAGTGTTAATATTCCGTGTAGTTTTATCATTTTGTGTGCATTGAGTTGTGTGAATAGAGCGAGTTGACCTCTATAATGAGGACGTGTGTCATGACCCAAGCGGCCCCGCTTGTCTATGAAGGGGTAAAAGTATTTACCGTATTTATGGTAAATATTTTTCTCCTTTCACCCACGACGCACCGTGTCTCTACTTACTCAACTCGACGTCGTATGACTCAATGATATGTATAATTGTTATTGTATAGACGTACGGTCGTTTCGTTCCGTGTATTGGGGTGTTAACTGTTAGGTTACAATGGCCGATGGACTTTCCATGTGCGCTTCGGTTACAAGTGCGTCCCGCTCGGTGTTCGTCATAATGTTACCATCGCTACGTGTTTAAGACGTGTAAATATTGTATTATATATCTCGGCCGACGTAGGGGTCGTGTGTGCAAATGTCTAGTGTAATTTACTAGTTAATTAATGTTAGCTAGGTAATCTCGTCCCCAACTGTCCTTGAATTTAAGTTGGGTGTCTCACTGCCTTAAAATAATTATGAAAATGTTCGTTGTAATAGAACCCCAACTACTACGAATAAGTGGCATTTGAATAATGTACATCGTGTCGCTGTGTGACCATCGTGCAACGTGTAATCTAAGTGTATATTGACACTTTGCTCTGTGAACCATCTAACTTGTATATTACCACTGTCTACATCATCAACTTGAACGTTTTTTACTCGGCTAACGAATTTATTAATTAGTAACTTGTTTCAATGTTTGTTTTTGAGATATTGCTAGATGAAGCTCGATAATAATATTTAAATTTGAACAATCAATAGCTGCCTTTACACGTATGATGTGTGAATTTATTTTTCAGTATAACAAGTACGCACCACTCTCATTTCGCTAGCAGTTTCGTGAGTCTAGCTGTATCGTTGATCGATATACAATTTTTCAATACCAAAAATACTTTTTTAATTACATGTCGTAAAGGCAGCTACTGTGTTTTCGTAATTCAATATATTTAGCTATTAGGATCCTCCAAACTAAAACAATAATTATATATGTTATATCCAAAAATATTTGTGTTCAGTATAGAATAAAACTTTCGTATCGGACTTATAAAAATATGTTTATTTTATGAGTATGTTATTTACATCTATATGTACGACATATACAAAACTCAATGTGTTCCAAGAAGGCCAACTGTCTTGTTTCGTGGATCCTAGTATACGTAATATGTAATAAGCTTTAAGATCGAGTACAAGCCGGGAACGAATTCTCGTTTGATGTTACTCCCAAATATTTGTGACTGTACCTTCGACATACCGCTTTACATTTATGGCAAAAGTTTCACACGTTATTTTTTATCCAATTCTATATACTATTTATTAAAAAATAACAAATTCAAATTTCTAGAATTTTCCAATTTTAAATCATTGTTGCGCTTGGGTCGGTATATGCTTATCATTGACTTGTATATAGCATAGGAAGTTCATCGGCAAGAGTACACCGCAGAGCGTTTGAGCGTAAGGCCAATAATTTCGCAGGATAGTGAATCCTATTGATACTGTATTTAATAAAGAACCAAACTTAAAGTTAGTATTTAAGTAATTTATTATCCTACAACTAAATACTATACGCATGTTTTCACTGGTAATAGTTATGTACAATACGAGAGAGCTAATGTTTTATATATGAATTCTTGCTCGCCTGTAAAATTTTGCAGAATGAATCATATTATAAGAATGTACAATATGAATAAATGCAAAAAAGACATTTCCTCGATATGTGTGTGTGTGTGTATTTACAACCCTTGCGCCTCAAAGTAGGCAACGCATTGGCATGTCAACTAGTTTATCGGTCAGTTTTGATACCATAACTAAAAGATGTCAAAAAAAATTTAAAAAAAAATGAAAACTCAAACATTATAAAGAAAATTTGGTTTCTCATGAACAAATTTCTTACTGTTGTTATTATTGTTACCTATAATGAGAATTATTTATACATCCTAAACTAATCTAAGGTAAGAAAAAATATAATTATAGTAAGATTTTTAATTGTAGTCAGTAAAATGAGATTGTTGATTTTAGTCCCAAATAAATAGTGATGTGGTAGAATAGAATTTTTACAATTATTAAAAGATAGCCGAGATGGCATTTTTTTATACAATATCAAATTGCCTTTTGAGCCATTCCTCTATACTCGAAATATTTTGAGGAATGGCTTAAAAGCATTTTGCCAAATTTAAAGCCAAGTGCGGTTCTCGTATTAGATAACGCACGGTGCGTTTCAAAAAAATTCGAGCGTATCCCCACTTCAAACTGGCGGAAGGCTGATATTATTTAGTGGTTGGATGAAAAACAAATTCAATGTCAACCTACAATGACAAAGGCTCAATCGATAGAAACGGTAAAATTACAAAAATCTATTCACGAATGCTATGCTGTGGAAGAGTTGGCCGCTGAATATGGTGTCACAATCCTGCGTCTGCCTCCTTATCACTGTGAGCTCAACCCAATAGAGTTAGTTTGGGCTCAATCAAAGGGGAACGTCACCAGGAACAATAAAACTTTAAAATAAAAGAGGTAAAAAAAATATTTGAAGGCCTGAAAATTGGAGACAGTGCATCAACTATGCCATAAAAGTCGTAACATAAAAACCGTAATGAATAAAAACGTATAAAATTACTTGTATTTTTCCGATTTTCTAGTGTTCATTCCTCTGAATCTCTTTTTACATTTTTCCCCAGCTTTTGTATAATGTTTTAGTGAGAAATTTTTTATATGCTGATAAGGTCCATATTTCTAAAATCGTATTCGTTAATACGGTATGTATTAAATATTTATAATAAAAACACGCTTTTATACCTAATAAAATAAAACATGACTAAAATGTATCTAGGTACCGAACGTCACTAGTTACTAGTACTAGTTGTAGCGGGTCACCCTTTTTTGTATATGTGACAGTTGCACATGTCATTTTACTGACTCGAATTAAAAATCGTACTATAAGGTTAAATGAGCTTTGTTGTCTGATAGCTAGTATCCCGAAAATTGAACTATAATTTGCCTATCCATAAACGCAATTTGAGTTTTCATCCTGTAAGAATTTAGGTTCCAATTAGCGCCGATACTACCTGGAATTTGGGAGCTGATCGATATTTTTTGGATGACGTACATTAAAAAAAAACATGTGTAACATGTTCGACAATTCACAATAATTTATTTGTTAAATTCACTATAATTTTTAAATACCTGAATTTCATTAAATATTATCAATTATTATCCGAGTTGACGGCGTCAGTGTCCAGGGAGCTGATGTCAGCGTCTCCGTCGCTGATGATGACGAGGGGGTAGAGATGTCTTCCGGGCGCCGAATGTTCGTCTCGAGAATCTATTAAAACATTAGGCATTTAAATTATACGAAATATTAATATGAATACATTTTATTAAGGTCTGGACAGATTAAAAAAAAAGTGTTTCCTTACACATCTATTTGTTATTCCACTTGTTATTGACGTGACAACGTCCAATAACTCGATACTACGGGCTGCGTGCGCGAAAAAGATGACGTCATTGTCGCGTTCCGCAAGCGAGAGCGCGGCACGGCTCGGTTCGGTTCGTGCTGCATGTAATGTTAGACATTGTCAAACTACCGTCCGTAAACCGACTTTACAGACAACCAATTTTTTTACTTGTCTGAAAATTACTGGTTCATCATAGCCAGTTTAAAGTTGCCAATCCCTTATATTCTCCTCGAAATCAGGCGAGAAGAGTATTGGGCCATAGTTCACCGATGCGCTGGCCCAATATGGGTTGGTGAACTTCAAATCCCTCCCAAGAATTTTAATCTCAAGGCGATGTTACGTTTTGTTATGGCGACTATGTTTTCCTTCACCGGTGAGCGAGCGGTGGCCACGAGTAGTGGACTTAGAATATCAGGAAAATCCATTTCAAGGCACCAGTGATCAATATCGAATCCGGACCCTCTGGCTCAAAATGGCCGAGCCCATAACAACTAGTGACAAGACCATCGTTGCTTCTAATTATATGTGTACTCCCTTTGCAAAAATATAAAATTTAAAAATCACCTCCATGTGTCGCGGGTGCTGTATTCAACGACTGGTCGGGTGAAGTCGCGGCTACATCCCGTATCTCCATTACTAGCAGCTGATCCGAGTCCTCCGGTTCTTGTGGCCCATCGCTTAATGTCTCCTGAAATTATCATTATTTTAATATCAGAATAATATCTACTCTCTTTCTGTTAAAAATAAATAAAAGCTTGAATCATCTTATTAAAGACTAGCTTTTACCCGCAGCTTCGCCCGCGTGTACTTAGATTTACGGATTTATCATGTCTGATGATGACATTTTCTATTTTAATAATGACTAAGTTTTTGTATTAAAATGGATTTAAATGATATCTTGAACATAAAGACATATCCCTTCGCAGACTTTCTGTAGGCATATTTAGGATACTATTAATTATATTATATTCCACCATACAGAGTTGATATAATACGGCCTGAACCACCCTTTCGATACACGGCAACACGATTTATTTTCTTGCGTATTATTTTGATTTTGCCATATCTCCTAAAGTATTCATTTAATTTGCATGATGTAAAGGGGGGAAAAATCTTCATAAAGTGCTCAAGCTAATTAACTGATTTAAAGTGATAAGGATTCATACCGTATTTGTGTAAATAACTTTCAAATTATCGCATTATATTTGCCCATTTTTTTAAGTATTAAATGGATATAGCATGATATCCCTAAGAGATAGACATATGTCATCGCGGACTTTTTTGTAGACCTATTCAAGATACACAATTCCACCATACATTCTTTTGTTATATCTCAAAGCGTTTAGGCAGCGTTTTCGTTGAAAACTCCCAGATAGCCTATTTTGTCCGACCCCTCCAACAATTATTGTTATATCATAGCTAATGTATATAAAAACCTAATAAATTATATACATAAACTTTCCTCTTGAATTAAACTATCTATTAAAAGGAACCGCATCAAAATCCGTTGCATAGTTTTAAAGATTTAAGAGTACAAAGGTATATAGGGACAGAAAAAGCGACTTTGTTTTATACTATGTAGTGATGATTCAAGCTTTTATCTTATTGAAGATGATTCAAGCTTTGCAAGAAGAGCAGTGCAAGATGGTATTCATACTGACAGACATTCATCACCTCATTATTTATCAACATTCCATAACTAACGCATAATGTTAGCGAGTCACTTATGGGGGTCTTTCTTACTTATGAGTCCCTTAAAATCAGGCAAGGCGTGTGACTTCACCCAGCCATACAAATATCTATTATCCTATCTGACATGCAGATTAACTGTTTTTTTCACCGATAAGCTAGCGATATACACAAGGAGATTTAGAAAAAAACGAATCTTCACGGACGGCGAATACATTCTAATAAACATACCTGACATGAAGGACGGATAAAGGCTAATGATGATGATGATGATGATGATGATTTTCATGATGGTGATGGTGATGATGATGATGATGGTGATGATGACGGTGATGATGACGGGGATGAGGATGATGATGATGATGATGATGGTGGTGGTGGTGGTCGTGGTGGAGGTGGTGGTGGTGGTGATGATGGTGGTTGTGATAATACATACCTGACTCTCCATTTCCGAGGACGAGCCGCTGGAACTGGTGGTGGAGCCGTTTCGGGAGCTCTCGTGGGACACGTCGCTGTGCATGCCCCTCCCGTCCCCCGCGCCGGCGCCCACGACACCCGGTTCCATCACATCACTAATCACTTCCTGTTCCATCAGTATCAACGGTATCGAGACAACTGGACGGTCCGGTTCCGAATCACTCTATCATAAAAAGAAATAGTTTAAATAATAATAATAATGTGGGACAACTCGCACACGGCCATCTGATCCCAAACTAGGCGGTCTGTATTTTGGCAACTAAATAACTGATATCCTTATTTATGCCATATTATGTTAGGTGGGTCTTGCAAATGAAGTTATTATTATTATTATTATAAATTATGATTGAAGGTCTGACCTCAAATAGCCAATACGGAATCTGAAGATCATCCTCGATTGTGCAAGACGCAAACGTATTTTCTGAAGAGTGATCCGACAGTGATTGTTCTTCGGAAGCCTACAATAAAAAATTGTGTCGATTGTATATTTTTGTGTAAGAATAAATTAAAAATGGTATAAACATATTACACACATTCTTTTCAATAAAAAATATATAAATAAATGAACGTTTATTTAACATGCAAAGTAAAACAAAACAAAAAAACATTCATTATTTTATTATTTTAACGACGACTTTACATGACTTTAATAACATTAACTTCAGAGAATAACGACAACATTTTTTTTTAAATTATATGTGCTTATTTGATACTACTATTTTTTCCTTAT
Source organism: Lycaena phlaeas (assembly GCA_905333005.2). NCBI lineage: Eukaryota > Metazoa > Arthropoda > Insecta > Lepidoptera > Lycaenidae > Lycaena > Lycaena phlaeas. The sequence goes on along the minus strand of HG995170.1, from coordinate 4,135,306 downwards.
AATATAATTACTTATCATCATCATCATTATCAGCCTTTATTCGTATCCCTCAATGAACACCGAGACGATCGATCCCTTACCACTCGCATCCAATCCACTTGCACTGCGCAATGGCCGTTCTTGCGGCCACTGCGCGGAGATCGTCTGCCCATCTGGTTAATGGCCGACCAACATTTCGTCTACCTAAGCGCAGCCTCTTGAACCTTGTTTGGCCATCGGCTATCCGTTCTCCTCAGTGAGTGACCAGCCCAGTGCCACTTATGTAAATCATGAAAGAATATAATATTATAAATAAACAAACGTACCGTGAATCCAGAAAGCCTAGCATGGCTTCCAGTTTCGGAGTCGACAGAATTGACGAAATCTACTCTGTCGTTTAATTTACATTCTGTTCCAGATCTGATCCCATCTACAGATGTTACGGTTGCTTCAATCCGGAAAGCGGTATGGTATTCATTTATAAAACCCTAAAATCACAAAGTCTGTATATGTATTTATTTCATTGTATTTAAAAGGTAGTTTTAGAAAAAATGTCCAATATTTTCTAATTCATTTAATACACTACACTCTGTTATTGTTAAGCTGTGGTTAAGGAAAGCAGACAAAAAGATAATAATCTGCAGAAAAAGAGAAAAGAATCACAATGATTTATGCATATTATTTTACCTAAGTACATATTAATTTAAACATCTTACATGTAATTTATTTTGCCTATCATCAAATGTATCGTGGACGTGAGAAACAGTTGATTCGTCATTAATTTGTGAAAAGAAATCTTCGTCTACTTCATTATCAGCTGAAAAATATTCCGAGAATTTCGAAGTAGTTATAGACGCGATTGATTTAAGTGATAACATATCTGGATTAGCGTTTGTCAAAACAGCGTCATCCAATCCTGTAGATACTTTATATATTTCACTATCACGGTTTGCTAACGATTCTACATCATCATTGCACGCTTTGACGTCTCTGGACAAAACCACAGTAGCATCACTCGGTTCTTTTTCGATTTTATAACTGTATAGAGAATCTGAATTGCGACAGTTCATATCAATAAGATAACCATTGCTTGAAACGCTTTCAATGTTATTCAAATTCTGTTCAATTAGATTCTTCATGTCTATTTCAATACTGTTAATTGTAGCAATACTTTCATTATCATTCGAAAATTTAACTGCTTTTAAAGAATCAGATTTTCTATGGCATGTTCTTTTATTAAAACTTTTATCGCTAACAAGTGGTAGGTTGTTATGACGAGTGAAAGATTCATTTGTTTTCAAATTTGATCCTATACAATATTCGGTATTACCCGAAACAATATTTGTTGATTTGGCAGACCCCTGAAGTTTACTTCTACCTAAAGCGACGTTTATAAACGGTGTTTTTTCAGGAGAAATTTCTGTTACAAACGTGTCATTTTTACGTAAAATATTTGTATCGTTACCGAAATGTTCCTTAATTGAATTTTGTATTTTCAGTGCAATATTTTCCTTATTTTCACAAGAGCCAGTTGAAGTAGTAGCTCTTTTATAATTTTTAGACTTTCGAAACACTTTTCGGTTTTTATTTTCATTACTATGATCAAAGTTATCCGAAGAGCTTCTCTCTGAACATGTCGAATTGATTGTATTCAAAACGATTTTATTTTGAAAAGATAGATCCCGAACTGTAGCCACGCTGTTTGGAGATGAGCATGGAGAATAAGATTCGGGAGTTCTTGGAAGGCTAGTCGGTAGATAATTCACAGTGCAGTCGGGTTCAGCTTTACAAAAATTTTTGTCAGAATCGAGTTCATTTCTATACACGAAGTACGACGTGTTTATTTGATTCCCGTTTGGTAGATAGTTCTTCGAGCCCGCTTCATTGTTTAAATTCAATATATCAAAAGTTTTACTCGCTATATTATTAAATGTGCTGGCCAAACTTTGATCAACATTTCTATTCTGTTTTTTAGAATATATGCTCCTCTTTTTTAGGTACGGGGGTATATAGTTTTTAATATGAAAAATATTAATATTCTCTACTGGTTTTTTTACAGGTGTAGATGTTTTTATAGGATTTCTATCAGAAATAAATGTCTGGCTACTTTTTTTTTGATTAGAGCTGAAAATCAAAATTATTAAAGTTAATTGTAATATATAAAATTATAGTGTACTCTATTATATTATATCTATTATTCTACTAAGTGCAGTAGCCGGTCAGTGTTGGATGAGAGTAGCAAGAGTTCAGTCGTCTTGGCGATCATTAGGAAGGTCTATGTTCAGCAGTGGTTGGATAAAGGCTCAAGATGATGATGATAATAGTTATTACATTATAATGAAAAAATGACCACGGATTTTATGCTGAGTTATCATATTTTTTCATTCCCGACGATTATATGGAGCAACTGTTCCTAACCAATCCAAATTCGTCACGTTGCATATTTCATTTTAAGAAGTGTAATTCACTTAAACATTGTGTGCTTGTAAACGAGCAATACTTTTACTAGAAAGTTATTAAGACAGTATAAAAATATTTATTCAAAAAACTAGTCAACTTAATATAGGTTTTAATACCTTGTTGTTATCTTCGAAGAAACCTACGAGGAAATAGTCTTATTTAGATATTTTTGCTTTTAAAAAATATACACAAAATAGCACTTTAAAAAGAAGATAAATAGCTAATATACCTTAGTCTTGCTTATGGCTGTTTTTAGTTTCATATATTTATTAAGTTCATTAGGCTTCGATTGTCTTCTCGTATGATTTTGTATTTTGGTTTTTGATTTTTTTGTATTTGTTAACTTTGTATTACGCACCGTCACTGGTCTTTTGTAGTTTCTATGTATGTCATTTTTTGTTGAAATTTTGGAAGAATCTATTTGTTTAGAAGCGAGTTTTTTATTTGCAGTAAAATCATTCTTTTTCTTATAGTATATAATGGGATTTTTCTTTGTGACAACTTTCGGGTTGTTGTTTCCATGTTGCCACTTTCCTTGATAAACAATATCTTCGGACACCTGTCTATCTTTAAAGCAATGAACGTAAATACCACCATAACTGAGTTGTGATCTTCCACGTAAGACCAGTGAATTGCTAGTTCCATCATATGTCTTAATAATCGGAGACTGAACTCCACAATTACTAGAGTCTTTCAAGTGACTAAGCAAAGTACCTGAACTATCCCACATTTCCGATGATTCCTTACTTTTAAGTACACTACATACTGGTTTGACTAATTCTTCTACAAATACAGGGTCCAAACTGTCTGACTTCAATAAATTGTTTTGGCTTTTATTTTGAGGCTGACAATTCTTATCCATAGTAACAGTTGCAATGGAAATTTTATTCGAAACATTAATACTGCTTGTGCTAGTACCTATGTTTGCATATGTTTTATTGGGTTCTACATTTATATCAGAATCTTCTATTTTTATACCTATTTTACGAGGTTTTGGAATTATGTTAGATAATTTATTTTCTATCTGTATATCCGAAATAAAATAATTCGTACAGTCTGGTCCGCATTGAGCATCTGTACTAAAATGACGAATTCCATCGGAAGTACTTGGTTCATTCATATCTAAAACATCATAAATCTATTCAGTTTTACATATCATACTAATATTTAGGAAATACAATTAGTTTAAATTTTAAAATAGGCCTAGAAAAGTAGGAACATATACCATGTAAAAATATTTCAGATTCAACCTTCTCAATAGAATTTTCTTTGTCACTACTATAGCTTTCAACCTTCGTGACATTTATGACTGCTTCCGTATTCAAATCGTTTTCCGGAATAGAATTTGTTTCTGGATTAGTTCCGACTGTTCGATGGAAAGCAATCGTTTCCTCTCCGTCCACAGTTATGATTTTCATAAACATGCTCTCTTCTGTCCGAGATTCTTCACTGTCATTAAACTTGTGATTGTCACATACTGATTCATATATATCTTTATCTTCCTTTTGCACAAACTGACATAATTTCATTAAACTTTCTGGAATCTATAAAAAAAATATAATCGCTAAGTTTTGTAATTTAATTGTATATTTTATGTATAGAAATGATTCAAATTATCTTACAGGTTGTGAAAACATAGACATTGCATTTTGATAGTTTTGTTGGTTTTGAACATCCATATAATTTTGATATTCTAATGCCTGATATTTGAAAAAATTTAAGTAACTAGGAATTTTCGTAGTGATATTTTTGAATATCTTAGATTTTCTATATTTTAAACTTATTTTTTCCCCTTTTAGTTTGGTCTTATTTTCCTTTATTGTCGTCTCGTTTCGATTTAATATAACAGTTTCATTAAAATTGCTGGATAGATCCTTATTTTCTCTTTCGTTTTCATCAATATTATTTATGTCGATTGTATTTATCTTTTGCAACTCAGTAGGATTCGAAGGCATACAGTGCACGGATTCTTTTTCTAAGCCTGTATGTTCTGTATTAAAGAAAACATTGTCATCGTTCATTCCGTCCTCTAGTCTTTCTTCAATAATGTTTTCATTACCTGAATATCATACACACATGAACGCATTTTATTATTTTATATCTCTATTCTAATTAATCGAAAATAAAATTAAATTCTCACCATCAAAGTTTTGGTTTATATTCGTACTTAATTCAAAATTCTCCAATGCTTCCCGCTCTTGAAAATATTCAATAATACTATCTTCATCTAAAAGTACATTTTTTTTTCATTCATAAAATTGTAATATATGATAATATTATTATGATGATGTATGTTTGATATTATACATTTAATACTAAACTAAGATAAAATTTAACAAATCCGATTTTTATAATATTTTATGATACCTGAATTTGAAATTAAATGTTGATACGAGTCCAAATTGTATTTTTTTCTGAAAAGAGTTACACCGAGCGTTATTAATAAAATGTAAATGTATTATTGTTATTCTTTTTTAATAGAAAACCTACTCACTCCAAATTATCTTCTTCAATTCTGGCAGAAAAATTGACGTTTTTGCATTCTGTGTCCAAGGAAAAATGTTTACAATTATTATGAAATATTTTTATATTAGTATACTTACATTAAAAATACACTAAACAAGTGAATATACAGACCAATATTTTGTATTTATGGGTATCTAAGTAGTAAGTACTGATGCGAGACCCAGCACAATCATCCATAAGCCTTAAATATAACAGCCAAATGGAGACATGCGCTACGGCAGCGCACTCGGCATTTAACTATTTAGCTATCATTTACGAAATAAAAAGAGGTATCACGAGTCCAACTTACCATAATCAATAGCTTTCATTTTGCATACTCCCGATTCTTCTAGAAAGTGTTTCTTGCGTCTCATCATGGCGTTCTCTGTCAACGTGAGCAGGTCATAGAGCTTGTACAGCAGCCAACTGGACGGCGGCGGCTCGCTGCCCCTACGCGGGTTTAGAGCCAGCTTCATGAGGCGACACACGACTCGATCCAACTCCGTAGCGATGTCTTCCTCCTTGCACAACCCTCGCAAGTTCCTTATCTTCTGGTCCAAAGCACGACGCAGTCCACGGTCTATACAAGACTAATGAGTCATAATATGCCAAAACTTTTTGCTTTTGCCAAAACATTATTTAGAAAAAATGAATGTAATGATAGGCACTAGGCATAGAAATTCATCTCTTAATCTCCCACGTACGTGCCCTTTTCGGATGACTAAGCATTTAGAAATCAGTCTGCAACGTCATTATGGCAATAGACATTTGTGCACCTTGCAATGGTATGTTTCTCCCGTAAGAAGGGTTAAATGTGGGCAAGCCAGGCAGTGTAGTTCCTAATAGATAATAAACATCTTATGTCGGTAAATAAGTTGTCTAGGCTAGTTCCAGGTAAACTAGAGTGTCCCCACTATGATTCAAAAGCCTTGTCGTGACGGTGGGGCTTAGTAGCCAGCTTAGGGTGAGCCCAACTCCTTGGGCGAAGCGAATTGAGCCGAGTGGCCAAAAAAGCAGGGGGCAAGGGGCGAGGACGGAAACCTCGCCTCATTGTACTATCCCGACGTTGGGAGGGGTTGTTCTGTGGTGCGGGGCAACCCCTCTGTGGTGATGGCGTCGGTTCCCTGAGGGACTGACTAGCCGTCGAGGTGCCCTGAAGATCCGGGGCAGCTCTCCAAAGGCGGCAGTGGTGGCACTCGCCGGGTTTTAGTGGGTAGAGCTGCGTCCACTTACCATCTTTCGGGCGCAGTGAGTCCCACAGACCCGCGTGGGGAGACACAGACCCCGCGTGGGAGGAAAAAAGGTAAACTAGATTGTTTATGGGCGGCGTCGACCACTTGCTAGCACGCGCCACGTCACTTAAGTCACCCCACAAATCTTTAAGGTGTGACAGTAAATAATGAAACAATACTATGCAAAGAACGCTTCTATCAATAGTCGGGTTTAATATGAGTTTAACAAATGCACAGCGGCAGATTTAAGTATTGTCTATGAATTGGTTTGAATGAGCCTATGCGTTCGGGAGTACTGTGACACATCAAAGTAAGTTTGTGAATACGGATTACTAGTATCTAAATATAGTATCCCGTCAACGTACATCGTATTATCAACGTACAAACCGTTTATCGCCGGCTCTTGAACACTTTCTAAAACAGATAGAGCGTCCGTAGTGGTCCACTGAAATCAAATATTAATCCAATTGAGAGAAATTTTTTGAGCAAAAAAGAATCCAAAAAAGTGGCTACTTTATATGTTTATGTTTTATAGCCAAATTAAATTTTCGATTTTTTTTTAATTTATTAAAAATTAATGAATAGCAATAGACGTGGGGCAATTATGGATTCCAATGGAACACTTGAGGAGCAATTTTTGAGCAAAACAAAATCCAAAAAAAGTAGGTACTTTTCCAAGGCCCAATTAAATTTTCGAAGTTATTTTTTTTTTTTAAAATTTATTAAATATTAATGAACAGCAACACATGAACGTGGAGCTATTATGGATTCCAATGGAGCATTTGAGGAGCAATTTTTTTAGCACAAAAAAATCCAAAAAAAAAATGGATACTTTGTTTTATAGTCAAATTAAATTTTCGTAAATTATTTTTTTAAAAAATTATTAAAAATTAATGAATATATCGTTTAATTTAAAAAAAAAACTTCTACGATAACTTCCTTTCGGTATATTTTGTATTTTTTTTCACTTTTGCGCCGATTTAACTTTTGTATAATTTTCCGAGCAGATTTTATCACGCTTTTTAACATCTTTACTTATCTTTCTCGACGTTTCAGATATTACAACAACCGGTTCGCAGCTACTAAATAAATGAAGTAGTTAATACTTTAAGAATAATATATAAGGTCTATGTGAGAGGCTAAATATAATATGTAAACAACAGGTGAGATAAAAAACAACTATTATACAAACAATGTAAAATACTTTTATTAATTACAATTAATATAACACTTAAAAATTACACTTACTCTTATAATAATATGATCTAATATTTTGGCTTATAAATGTGATAATCCAGTATCATATTTTAAATTTAAGTACGCAAGAAAATAACACAAATAAAACAAGTAAAACTTAAACACTGGACAGATACTCAAAGATCTAAAAAAATATACTGATAATGTCAATACAACTAATACTCTACTTAACACAGTAACTTAACCGGACTGAATAAGTCTTTTTAGGGATTTTAAACAAGGCTTTTAATACCGTAGAGAGGACGTGCAAATGAGAAAGAACAAATACGGTGGGTTGGAGTGATATAGACGGTTACATTTCACGTACACGCTCTTAGATAGTGCACACGGACGTTAGACGTAAACAAAATCATAAATCTATCATATTTTAAGATCTACGGCGTTATTTGATAATTTATATTCCTACGTTGTGCGCCTAATTAATTTAATATTAAGGATAATACTTTTACACAATCGCACGCACAAGTACACGCAAATACGCACACACGCAAGCACGCACACGCATTCACGCACGCACGCATGCACGCACACACGCACGCATACACGCACGCATTTACGCACACACGCACGCACATACGCACGCATACACGCACACACGCACGCACACAAGATTGTAGTCTCATTTTTTAAAATGAATCGTTCGTCTATGACATACTGAATCTAGAGCTATCGTCAGTCTGCTAGCTCTACGGTGAGATCAGTAAAAATGCGATGTTACATCGGACACGGTGTCAGTCTCCAGCCAGTCGTCGAGCGCGGACGACTCGTCCACCAGCCGACTGTACACGACCATGTCGTCCACAAGTTCATAGCCGTTCCATTCAAGCAGCTCTCTGAAATGGATATAATATTAGGATTCTGAAACGTTTTTTATATAGTTCTTTTTTTATTCAAGAATTTATCACAAAGAACATTGTGAATTCAGCAGTGAGGTCCTTGGATGTAAAATTTTATGGAATAAATGGTAGTCTTATATATTTTTCTGATACATTTTAGTTATATTTTATCCATGATCCACAAATAAAAAAAATTAAAGTGCCTCTCTGTAATTAAAAAACAGCATTTCACTAAATAGATATAATGTGGTATTTGATACCTAATAATTATGCAATGTCTCATATATCTAAAAATATTTTTTTTTATCGTGTTTGTTTATGCCGTCTAATCTCTATAATGGTCGATTTTGACGGTAGTCACTGGCATATAGCTGATTTTATATAGGTGATATTTATATTGTTTACATATCATTATAATGGGTGTAATCATTAAAATACTGTTGCTTTTTATCCATGTCGATCGGAGATCTTGAGTGGCAATGCTGCGCGATAAAACCCACAAAATAAAAAGCTATAAAATCCTGTTGCATAGAGCGATACCTGACTTTCTCCTCATCATCGGTGACGTGTCTGACAACGTCCATCAGGTGTTCCACCGGTATCTCCAGCTGGTATCCGCCGACCCAGTCCTCGTCGTCCACGAGCCGGTGGATCTCGTCCGATATCAACTCCAGTATCCTGTTCTCCTCCGACTTTATCTGTAAAATTTAATTCAATTCACCTAGCGCCTGGCAGTGAAAAAAGATGTATAATCGTGACGATACTGTATACATTTTAATTCATTTATTATATTTCTTTGGACAGCAAAGGCTAATAATAATAATAATAAATGGGAGAATTCAAAATTAACAAGGAACTCACCTCAAATGGATAGCTATATTCCCGTACAATTTTATAATATTGATTCCAATAAGGTGCATTCTCTCCCCAGTTGATATTGTTCCATGGTCCCTCATGTTTGTCCAACGTATTCTTGTTGAAGTTCAGCATTTTGGATAGATGACGGATCTCGTCCACCACCTCTCGGGATGCTACTAGAGAGTCCATCCTGTTCTTGGCCATCAGGTTGTGGGTGACCTTTGAGAATTTCTTCACTGGTACATTCGTACAATTTAACCTGTAATGTGCATGGTATTCATAATAAGTAAAGTTAAAAACACTTTTTTTTTTACTGTAATGTTGCTTCTTTATGTGATGATACATTATGATAATATTACAATAAAAAACCAAATACATATAATTTACCGGAATTAAATCCCATCTAAGATATTTCTCTTAAGAGAATCCATAGCGATTTCAGTGGTCGTTATTGTAAGTTACAGTAGACTTTATTTTAGTGTCTTATAATATATTATACATTTTATCTTGTCGTTCATTGAAGGAGAAAAAAGTTGACAATGATGATAATGATAACATCATCACAACACAGGTCTGTGGCCAATATCTTTACAAACAAAAGCAATTACAAAGTTGATAACCTGTTCACAACATTCTCAATCTCATATTCTCTGTAATTAGATTTTTTTCTTGGTATCACAACACTGTAGCCCAAATCATTATCAAACAGAAAGTTCTTCTCAAACTCCGTATCCAAGTTACACTGTAGCATCTTGTCCACGCATTCTGCTGACGTTACCACATCCACCACAAATGTAAAGTATGACTCATTCTCGGGTATGAGGAACTTGTTTATGGATGGAACACTATAGAAAAATAATTGCAAAACTAACATAATGATTAGGTAGATTGGGGAAATTATGAAATGATTAGGTAAATAATATAAGGATAAGGTTAGGTATTATATTGCCAAGGGGGGTGTGATGCGTTAATGAGGTCCAGGGCACTCCTTATCAAGCAACTGTAGGTGGATCCCAGTGGTATTGTTGCGGTATACCAACAACAAGGAATGTCAAAAAAGTTATTCTATGGCATGAAGAAGTAAACACTCCAATTCAAACTTTGTCACTAATAATTTTGATGATATAAAACTACTTTTACTGCATTATTTTTGAGACGTGCAGAAATAAATTTAATACATTACAATATTTTAAGCATAAAAGCAGAATGCTATAATATCTGTTTTTCATCATAACCCACTATTTCCGTTCACTGTTGACATCTAAAATACATATATCATAAAGAATGCAAGCATTTGTAAATGTATACTAACCTATCTGGCCCACACAGCATATTGTCCTCGTCCCCGGACTCAGGGTATTCCCAGCTGTCTGCCATATCACTTACATAGTCAGCACTGGATGCACCTGAAATCATAAGTTAAATCATCAGCACATCAGCTAAAATGGCAACAGATCTGAATGTTGGTCATATAAAAGTGTTAAAAGACAAAAAAAATCAGCAAAAAGCTATTTCATTATAATGAATGAAATTCATGTAAGCAAATAGTAACTTACGTGCAACTAGTGCAAGGCTGTTGATGTTTAAATTAGGCTGTTTATGGTAATCCTTTGCAAAGAAGAGGGCAAGTTGACTGCAGCAGCCCAGGTGAGAGGTTCCAGAAGGGCCCGGTCCGATGCCCTGACACGTAACATTGTACTCTGGGTATCTTGATACTATGTTACTGCACCTTCAAATCATAATAAACAATACACATAAAATGATGTATCAAAATGATGTACTGGGAAGTGAAAGGTAAAGAAAATCTTAGGATGTTAAAGAAAATCTTTAATTTTTTATATATTTTTTTATTATATCTAATAATGATTTTTTTCTTCTCATTTTAATTATTCTTATGCCCTGAGTAAAATTGGCTGTGCTGTCCTTCTGACTGAATAGATACAACCGTCTTGCTTGTTTCTTCCAAGAAACTATTTGTTGTGTTTTGCAGGGAAGGATAAGACAAGCAATGTATTTGCTGGCATCAAGACAACATAAAACTTAACATTGAGTAATACTTAACTACTATATAAATAAATGAGTTGCCTAGGCTAGTTCTATCTAAACTAGTTTATGTTCATTGTATTACTAATATTAGTTTGTGAATTACAATGAGGTGGCATGTCAGCATGGCAACTTGACAACTTGGCACTTTGTCTATCCAACTAACACACAAAAAAACAATTTAGTCATAAATGGAACCAAAACCAATATCATTTTCGATATTTTATTAGAAATTTAAGTAAAACATTAAAATCACATCAATGAAATACTAAGTGCATAAAGCTAATGGCTATAAAATATTATAATAATGTATGAACTATAAATGATTTCCGTTTTTATAAACTTCTGTAAGTCTAATTGACATAATATACAATCATTATTAACATATTCAATATTAAAAAAAAATACAAACCAGTCATGAAACTGTTCTCTTGTCCATTCAAACATGTGATCTAATCTCCTCAAGCCGTTTGTTTCCAGGGCTTTGAACAGTACATTGAAGTCTCCATTAGGTGTAGTGATAACTACAACCCATGGTTTTATGAAGCCAAAGATATTGTGCACAAACCTATCAAGGTCATGACACATCATGTGTTCAATCATTTCTATTGAGACCACCGCATCGCAACCTATCAACCTGTAATCTGGATCAGCGGCATTACCCTGGAATAGCTGAAATAGAGTAAAAGATTACAGTAACAAAAAATAAACGCATAAGCGTCCAGGCATGGATAATAGCCTAACCTGAAATACAACAGCCCACTGCTTAGCATCCTAACCATGTTTTTTAATATTACATCGTGGAGCTTGATATTTCAACATTGTCTATCATCACATTCGAAACGTACAAGAAAGGAGGTAGCCCCGTATGAGCACCTCATACTTCAGTCTCGTAAACATTACATTCGTAGACAATGCCACAATATCGAGCTCCACAAAATAATATTTAAAAACATGGTAAATATTCCATTTTAAATAGTTTCAATAATGAAAATTACCATGGCCTCCACTCTTGAACCTTATTGGCCCATCGGCCATCTGTTCTCTTGTGTATATGACCCAGCCCACTGCATGTCTCAATTATTCTTTGCATGATATTGGTAAATGCTGAAGTACATTATTACATGAATAATAAGGTTTGCACTATCCTAGCCATGCTCTGTCAAACTACCTTATGAAACTTAACATAAGTCTTGATAGAAATAGTCCATCCAAACACCCATATGTGCATGCCACTTAATAATACCTATAGACAAACAAACCAAGCCAATAGGATAACACAATATATATCATAATAAAATTATACTTACAGAAATTTTCAAAGGGCTCTCCCGTTTAGGACTGTACTTGTCACATTTTAGTTCCAATGAACAGCGCAGAGGTATTGCTTCTAAGTCAACCCCGAGAATTTCTTTTACACCCGGTACATCTTTCAAATATTGGATAAAACTCATGTCATTGCATCCAAAATCCACAACCTGAATAGTAAGGAATTTTTATGTCTTATAGAAAACATATACATATATCATATTATATATACTAAAATTGCAGGGCAGACCCCTGCTATTTCACCCACATACTTCGTATTTCTATGAGAGTATAATAATTTATGTAATTTATGTTAAAAGTAATTCATGGTACATATTCATAGTGTTTCAATATAATATAATATAATGGATAATTACTTTGCCATATGTTCAGAACTGTGACTTTTGTTGGTTTTGTTGTTGGTCTTGTGAAAAAGCAAGACCTAGAAGACTAGCGAGACAATTCTAAGACCTAGACTATGTAGACAAGACCAAAATTATTTTTAAATATTTTTGTCTGTTTGTTCCAAAGAATTTCTGAAACCATTGGACCGATTTTAAATAGACTTTCGGTATCAGATGTTGTAGTAACTAAAGCTACTCTTACTTTAGAGAGAAAAATGAGTTTCGCGAAAACAACGATAATATAGATATGAGATAACACGGGCGAAGCTTGTTGGGCAAACTGGAAAATAATAATAGCACAATAAAGTTCGTAACACAAGAAACAGAGCTACGTTTTGACTGGCAAAATAATAAATAATTCTTAATGGCGAGTGTATGAAGAAAGCCATGGCTTAAAATTCGCAGTAAGAACTACTGCTACCTAAGTTCATGGTCTATTTCCAATAAAATTATACTATGCAAGTAGTCAAACTCACCTTCTCCAGTTTGCCGCACCACCTTTCATCTAACAAACAATCACTGACTGCTGCATACCGCTGAGCATACACAGGTGGATAAAATACAACCCCTTTCTCATCATCAAACTCTGCGAACACTTCAACTTCATCGTCCTCGTCAAAGTTATCCTCAGTTTTAGTAAAGAGTAAATTCGTAAAGTATGGTCCCAGGAATTTGTTAAATATGTCTATCAAAGGTTTTCTAAATAAAAACAATGCTTGCAGAGCGATAATCATTTTTTATAATGGAACTGATGATTTCCCAGGAAACAGAATTGTGATGTTCACATGTTTACCGACTTCTTAATGCAAATTGCAAACTTCTTTTATTTGTTTTCTTTTGTAGTCCGCGGCACTAAATTTGACAAATCTGACATCTATATAGACATCTGTCAGGAGTGACAATTTGTGTGGAATTTTAAATTGTTTTACGTGAAATATGGAGTATTAAGGGATAAAAAGTGAAGGCCGTATGATGATCGTTAGAGTGAAAAAAAATTGTGAGTTAGAAATAAGATTATACAACTAGTTCTATTAACCCCCTCGAATTATGATTATGAATGTCACCGCCATGACAGGTAATTTTTAGAAGTGTTTTTTTTTTTTTTTTTTTTTTTTATTTATTAAGAGCTGGATACAAGTCCTTTGCCCTTTAGAAGTGCCAGAGTCAGGGCTGCCAGTATAGCCAACTTATTTTATACCACAGACATACTATAAACTAGTTTATGTCTGTGTTTTATACCGCTCGGTCACAGAAATTATACTAAATCAAATCTCATTATACAAAGCGACAAAGTTGTTAAAAAATAATCTGTAAAAATACAAGTATTTTTTTTAGTTATTTTGACTTACATAAAATAATATGAAAAAAATCTAAATAATTTATTTTGGTAGATTGTTATAAATTTAAAGGGATGAATCTATTGTCAAAGAATAATATAACTTTGGCGGTAAAATATGATCCTGGAAAACGATGTGAAGTGTGTCAGTAAAAAGTTGTCATGAACAAACACACATATTGTACAAGTATAATATACACACGCATATTATGTACCTATGGTATATAGGTACATTATGTACCTATATACCATTATCTTTAGCTCATTTTATAGAAAAATTGTATCCCACACCAGTCAATTATTGAAGAGTTGTTGTATTTTATGTTATAAACTATCCGATAATAATCCGAAGAGATAAAATCTCTTAGTGCCAAAAAGTCCTAGAGTTCATAGAAACAACAGCACTTGGACCGGAGCTGTAAATAGTGGCGATCACAATAGATCAACCCTAATCGCAGTGATACGTAGGCAGGCCTTGCCTGGAATAGCCGCTCTTTGAATAATAATAATAATAATAATCCGATAATAAGATAGTTTCATATTATAATTATGTCTTCGATGTAGACATTATGTCTCTCTCTCGTGAAGAGAGCGCATGCTAGGCGGGCAGGGCATTCCAAAAAAAGATACTCTCAAAACCATTTTCTTCTCACGCCTTTACTACGCATACAAACCGAAAATTTGTGGCAGATTCAGACGGCGACTTACTCTATATATATATTTACTTACTCTATATTCATTCCAAAAAAAAAATACTCTCAAAACCATTTTCTTCTCACGCCTTTACTACGCATACAAACCGAAAATTTGTGGCAGATTCAGACGGCGACTTACTCTATATATATATTTACTTACTCTATATATTCTATAACTCGTTTTATGACACACCGCGCGCCGCCGAGCCTTGTGTGTCATGCAATTGAACCATTTTGATTTAGAAGATAAAAATCTATAATAATACAATATTGAAAAGTGTTTAAGAAAAAGTATATCTGGTATATTTTTTTTTACTCGCGCCCCATCGAAACCTGGCCCTCTTTTATGCCTACCTTACTTTGCCTTATGGTTACGGATAATTCGCCACGGCGTCCTTCTAATATTTTTCTTCTTAATTAGATAGATAAGATATATAAGGTATGCGGAACGGATCTTAATCTATTTCCTTTGATACCGCGAGACAGTGAAAGTGGCTTATTGTAAGTCGGGCGTCGTTGACTGTGATCTATTACGGATTACATTGTTCCGAATCTTTTCTTTTCTTTATGCTAATAACGACTTTCAGATAAGTGTCAAAATACGTTGTTCCGTCCGGTTATTTTTTGTTTACCAGGTAGGAACGAAGTTCCTTCGGCTAAAAAGAAAGGTATTATACACTACTCGCTTGTGTATGCGACTGTCGCGCCTGCGCACGTCTCCTTTAACGCTTTTATTCCACGCACTTTTTCTTACGGTTTTACTATCATTTTTTTTCGGTTCGGTCGCGTAGCAAAATCCCTATCCCCTCCGAGCCTGTCGTAAGGAACTTCGTTCCAATATCGAATTCTGCCTAATATAATAAAATAAACAGCTCGTTTTAAATAGATTCTTGTCTTCTGAAGATCAAAAGAAAGAAGAGAAGACTTGTCTTCTGTCAAGATTTCCACCCATACGTCCATCCGCATTTCTAATGTAATATTTTTAAACTCGTGTTACTTACTTGTTATACGATACATCGACTCACAAAATTGGCGAGACAAGATGACTTATAGAGACGAGGGTCAGGGGTTCAATGTGGACAACCTTCGTGGACGATATATTATACTACTCAGTTGCTTTTGATAACACGTTTTAAATGTTTGTAGTACAGCCAGTCAAGCTACTTCATCATAAGTTACACGTAATAGATAATCATAGATTAGCTTATCAGTTCCTAGGTCTTTTTTAGGTACATCAATGGGAGGTAAACGATTTGGAGATTTGGATACGGACATAAACGGAACTTATGCAGATGCGTTGCCCTACGTTTCCCTAGGGGCCTAGATGTACCCCATATGTTCCCACTGGAACCGCACGAAACGCGACAGCATAGCTGTTATTTTACGTCGGTATTATGAAATTGAGAAATACCCTGGTCGTGCCGGCTCAATTCGGCTGCTATGCAGCATGGCACTTTTTTGCTAGGAGCCTCCGTGTTGCTGACTGAGATCGGTGCGGTACAATTTATGCTGGTGGTCTAGGATTTTTATCCAGAGTAAAGTTAAAAAAAAGTTATCAATTTTTGCATAATTTCTTAATGTAGCAATTCCACTGTGAGGAATATATCATACGTTTTATTAACCAATTATGAAGTATACAGACCTCTTATTTTAAGGGACGTTACTAATTCTTATATCAAAATTTTATATAAATAAAACGTATTAACACGATTTGATCAAGGTTTTGTTAGGGTTTGCATGGCCCCTTGTTACGGGTCGAGACACTTGCGTCATAAACCGCTGGAGATAAAGGTATAGAATAATTTAAGGATAACTCGTTTTATGACACACCGCGCGCCGCCGAGCCTTGTGTGTCATGCAATTGAACCATTTTGATTTAGAAGATAAAAATCTATAATAATACAATATTGAAAAGTGTTTAAAAAAAAGTAATGTATCAAACCTTACATAATGTCCCACTGCTGGGCACGGGTCTCCTCCTCGAAATCAGGCAAGGACTGTAATGGTCCATAGTTCACCGATGCGCTGGCCCAATGCGGGTTGGTGAACTTCACATACCTTCAAAGACTTTCAATCTCATCAGGCATGCAGTTTTCCTCGTGATGTTTTCCTTCACCGGTGAGCGAGCGATGGTCTCGTGTTTGGGGTGCGCATAGAAATTTAGAAAAACCTATTTAAAGGCACACACGGACGGGTCGGGATCGAACACAAAATCTCTCGCATAAGAGGCCGAGTCCACCCACCACTGGACCATCGTCGCTCGACAAGTGTTTGTACTTTAAATAATATAATAATAAATTTTCAAACGATTCCGCAATGAACCGATTAATACGTTATAAAAAATATTATTCATATTACACGATCAAATATTTCGGATCTCTGTAATGTTCTAGTAAAAAGTTTCTCCTAAAATTAATACTAATGGATAAATATAATAAATTTATAGAATCAAGTGACTTCAAATATTCGATACTTTATTCCTATATATAAATCGTTAGAGGCTTAGAAGACACGTGTGTGAACTTACCTAGTGAAGAAAGTAAATGGAATTTATAACAAAAGGATATTATCCTGCGCTTAATTTAAAACTAAATCTCGTGATTTAGTTTTTATATAATTCGTTAACTTTTTCAGCTGGTTACACATTAACATAATATGAAATTATACCTTGGCTTATAGTTAATCCGATTAGAGTTATAGTCTAAGAGCCGTGGGAGATCGACCTTCATCCACCCCATAACCAAATGAAATCTATATTTTATTAAATATTTTTGATTCATAAATATGCGATATCAATGAAAAGTGCTATTATCTATTTTAAGTAAATTAAATTTTCATTTTGATTTTGTCTTTTTTTTATCCCCTTCACATATTTTATCACCACACAAATTTAATCTCAACATAATATAGTTTTTAACGTAGAGAATATGACTTGATAGGCTCGCCTACTAGTAATCTATCAAGTAACTGCGAAAAGGTATTGAAATTATAATGAAACAACTTTTACAGAATTCATTGCGGTTTATGAAGTTGCCTGACGTTTCGGATAGTTACTTTACCATAATTATACTATGGCCACGAGAGAACTGGTTACATAAAAAATTAAATCAGAAGAAAGGATAATTTAATTAGGTACATTAGTAATATTTTAATTTTAACGAAATTAAGTTAATTAAAAGCCATGAATACTTTTCTAAAAGCAAGATAATAAAATAAATAAATCATAAAATCGAATATTTCATAAAAATAGATTTCTTCTGGTTGTCAGGCTATGTGTGAATGTCATTCTCTCACGGTCTCTCTTACTATTTAAGTTTAATTTGGTCATGTCATTTTATATAAATCATTAAGCTTATGTCAAAATGGTCTCGGTGTCTGAAATTACTTTTGACATTTGACATATTATATATGATTTGAGATATTATGTAAAATCACAAATTTATAAAGTCAGATGGAGTATGCCGAACACGCGAGTGACGCCACCAAAGCAAATACAAATTCTAAAGCGAGCACAATGTAATAGACGTTTAGAGTACGACACTATGTCAAGCACTTGAGAGCGCTTTGAATTTGTATTTGTATTCGCTTTGAAGCGTCACTCGGGTGTGCATGCTCCATCTGTCTTTATTAATAAATCTGTCTGTAAAATACTCAATCTATAGTGGAGCGAGATCCCAGAGCTGCCAGACGTCACGTAAGCTTATTTAACGTCTAAAGCTCAACGTCGAAAATTGAAACAGGTGTGCTCGATAAAAAAGCGCCGCGCTTTAAAACGTGTTCGTGTAAATACATACATGGGTTTTTGTTTCATTCAAACGTGTCTCTAACACTCGGTACAAAAGCGCTCATGCGAACGGGGCGTAAGCCGCTGACGCCACTGCACGCGGTCTGCGGTAGAGTTCCTAGTGCTGCGTTCAGCGTTCACTGTAACCTATACGGAGGCTCTGAATTCTACGCACACAAACAATCAGACTGCGACGGTCAAAGTGAACGTACGTTTCGTCGGAGATCTAGTTTTATCGAAAACAAGTTCAAGCTCGACGTCCGACGATATCGAACACTTTAAATAGTTATTAGTTTAGTGAGAGATAAGCCAACCTTTATATTGGGCGAGGACTTTATAAGTATAGCTGTTAAAATAAAAAATATATTCCTTTTTTAATGTATTTTAATTATGTTACTCCTAGTACCTTCAATAATAATATGTGTACAAAGTTTCATGATGATCGGTTCAGTAGTTACATCCCAAATTTCACATTTATAATATTAGTTATGATACGCCCGGCGTTTCGTAAACTTTACAGTAACCATGGTCAAGGAAATATATCTATCCCAAACGTCGGTCACGTAAAAATCTTAAACCACGATAAAATCCATAAAAGACCGACTGTTTCATTAAAATAAGCAAATTTCGTGCCAAATAAAAAGCTATAAATTAATAACAATATATTGGTTTACATATCCCTCTAAATGCTTTACATGAATCATGTTTTAACATGGAAATATTGGTTACAACTCACAAGAAAGGTTTTTTTGCTCATAAGGGTAAATAAACTTTACCCACAGGCTTATTTGACAGGCAGCTCGGGTATTCAGGATTAATCGCATTAACAAATAAGTCCCATGACATTGCAATTTAAGTCGTGTGCAATGTGCATATCCAAAACGTCCGAGTTCTTTGTGGATTCACCGGCACAGTTACTGACCAAAGCAACCATTCTCAAGTACCTGTGTCGGACAGTTCACGTTTACGCTGCACCCACTGCTCGAGAATCGCAAGTAGAGTAGCCGTCAGGCTTTTACCATACGATAGGTCTTACCCACACCTAGGGTTGCCAGGTCGCGAAACCTAATAACTGGACAGACCAGCTAGCTTGGCCGGACATTTGGGTAGAAAGACCGGATGCCTAAAAGTATTGAGGATTTTGTCACAGTATTTTAGGTATGAGAAAAAAGTTAAGTATAAAATGTAGTAAAATCAAGCTATTTTTATGAGTATCATACAATTTGTTAAATTATAGTGAACTAATATATAAAATCGAATGCCAAGACAGTCTTAGCCTACGACTAATTTGGCATCATTCGTTTGCCAAAAAGTCTAACAAAAGCCGGACACCGTATAATTTGGAAGGACACGCAATTAAACAGCCTACCTATGTCCAGCTTTATCCGGACGCCTGGCAACCCTACCCAAACCCCAGCTTTAAAAATCCAAGCCGTAGGCACCGGTCGAACAGCTCCCGAAGGCTAGCTCCCGGGGTGCCCGAAAGAGATCGCGAGGATCCTTCCGTGCGCCCCACCTGGACTCAGCGCCTTCTTCTTAGTCTGCAGGCGGAGGAGAACCGCATCCATTTCAGCCTCCGATACTCGGAGTAAGTCCGTAATAAGCCGCAACAAAATATTTGAAGATTTGCTTCATGAGACCACCGACTAACACGGTCTAGTACTTATTAAATCTTATAATAATGAAGCTGAAGAATTTGTTTATTTGAATGCGCTAATCTCAGGAACTAGACGTCGGATCTGGAATATTATTTCAGTGTTCGATCCCACTGAGATGCCGTTGTAAATCTTAGTTAACGCAGGCGAAGCTACGGGCAAGTGCTAGTCAGTAATAAATCCGACCAATAAATGCGTTACACTTTAATTTTTTTAAAAGGTTGTTAGTGATTGCCTTTGATTTTATTACTAGTTTATTATTATAGAGATATTATATCTAGAATCGAACCCGAACCTCCCCAAAACTATATTTAAACCACTGAACTATTATTGACACATAATGATACGATACTAATCTGCATTCCAGTGATATCGGTATGCAAAGTTTATCTCATTATAATTTCCGAGTGTAACCTTTTACCCAATGTTATTCGCATACAAAATTGATAATATTTTATTGTAAAAATAACTCACTAGCCTTTAAATAATAATATCATTAGAATACTGATATCCGGTGGATCATTAAGAATTCCGTTATTTATTTTTTAATGATAATTTTTTTTAAAGGTAAAGACACCATGATGATCTCTATCTTTATTTGCTCATTTTTGGCGCATTTACAACGTTTGGATGGTGGCTACAATGTATTCGAAAGTTATTTTATTAGACAACTTACAAAGGACGTGCCTGCCCTCTTTCTTCTTTAACATAAAAAAGGAAAGGGGAAAGGAAGCAAATTTCAAAATTGTAACAGCTTATTGAGTACACGTTAAGTCCGCTGATGTACACACAGGTGATGTAATTGAGTAAAAAATGTTACGCGAAATTTTATCGCTAGTTCCGTGCTAGCAAAGGTCAATTTCGTAAACCGGAGTCCCAATTTCGAGGTGTCTTTTGGGTAACAACAAATGGGTTGATAGTAACATCGATGCGTATATTTTGTTACTATTATCATAGTAACTACTTATTAGTACTTCATTATTAAAAAAATAAAAGAATATATAACTTGTAGTATATAAAATTTCTGTAGTAAGCAGTGAAAATTTTGAAGTTGTAATCACTGGAAGCATTTTACAATTATCATGTGACATACTCTGCGATAAAGGAAAACATTTGTCGTAAGGATCGTTTGATTTCAAGAAGTTTAATAAACGCAATTTTTGATAGAGTATATTTTATAGTATTATTTATTCTGTGTGATTGTGGACCAGGATAAGAAGACGTCCTCAGTAATGGTTGGAAAGAAGTATTATATTGATGGGGATATATTTTTGGAATCCTAAGTAATTGATTAATTCTTTCTTTTCATTTATCGACTCAATCGATCGTTTTTGGATCATACAAAGAATCAAGCTAGACACATTTAAAAAATTAAGGCTGTTGTTGAGTTATTATAAATTAAAACAAAATTTTTGATGGAAATAAAAGAACCGTAATATTATATTAAGATTTTTATTAAAATTTTAAATGCATTATTATTTTTCTCCGTGGTGAAACACCGTAGCCTTGTGAATTGTGATAGCGAATGTAATGCGGAACGGAAGGAAGCCTTGACAGCTCGATTTACGAGCTTTCTGAGCTCTCGAGATAAGCTGCGATGGTCCATATGTAAATAACAAAAAAAACATACGCTATACAGTATTTTGTAGCATGTCTGTTTAATACAGCTAAGTCTGAAATAATTAGTTTTACAAAAAAGTATTTTAGTAGTCCTATTTTTGTGTAGTGTGTGCATAGTACTGTGAATTTGATTAACAAATTGGAGCTTAATTGAACATTATCTATTAAATCTATTCATTAAAAATTTAAGGTATTAAGGAGCGTTTGTATACCTTTGGGTTAGCACATCCCAGGCTTTTAAGGATATCATGTAAAATTTATTACAAAATATTTGACAATATGTATTAGATCCACTGAGTTTGTTTCGTTGGTTTGACTCAGTGGATTTACCTCAGAACCGGTGGTAGATTTTGTACTTTTAAAAAGAAACTTTGGTAGTACTTTAAAAGAAACGAATGGTTTTTATTGTAATTTTTTTAATTGTAATTGTTTTATAATATTTCCAAGTCACTTAAATGTTCTTAGATAATTTTTTTATATTCTCCGACACCAAGCGATGACACAACTTACCTCTTAGACAAAAGCTATTACTCATACGAGCTTTCACATTATTGTCCTTGTATACCATCATAAATTAATCAATATACATCTACGCAATCATTTAAAAGGCGTAGGCACAAAGGACGTCCCAAAAATCATGTCAAGCGAGGACCATATCAATTTATAAAAAAAATCTGTCTTTTTCTTGATTGTTAGTTTTTTGTATTACTGATACAAAAGTAGTAAGTAGTAGTATGGCGGACTTGGCTCTCTAAGGTAAGTGGCAGGTTTCACCCTAAAATGAAAAATCCGGGCCGTAGCTACCTTGACTCTTTAATCTTTAGACAGGAAATTACTTCAGCGAATAAATAAGAAAGTTGGTGGTATCTATGCAAATGAACACGCAAACAAATCAGGGGGCTTAGTCAAAACGCCATTAAGAAAGCGTTAGCTAGTAACTAGAAATTTGAAATGATAAAATGTATAGGATGGATCACGTGATCAAGCGCGGCCTTATGTCAATCCTATACATTTTATCATTTTCGAACTTCGCTAACGCTTTCTTAATGGCATTTTGGCTAGGCCCCCAGAACGACATTGTTTTAGTACAGTAAAAATTATTGTCACAAAGCTAGAAATGCTTCCAGGAAAAGTAGACGTCGTTACCTGCTAGTTCTCTAGTATAGACAAGTTGTTAACGAAATAAATACTTAAATATCGTGGATTTCTCCAGAGGATTCTTGATCAGGTTCAATGGCGGATTTACTGGTAAGCCGAGATTTCTAAAAGGTAGTAGAAACAATTTGCTGCCCCTAGGCTGGAGAATAGGCAGGTTCAAATAGAGGATGAAGTTCATTTTTAATGTAATTTCTTTATAAACTTCATTATTAGTTTTCTACCAGAAACAAATTATAAGTGTCAATTACATATATTCCGAAGTAAATTAAAAGTCCAAATTACTTGCATGTTAAAATACAGAATATTAAATACCAAGGCCGTTATATTTTTAAAGAAAAAAATAATTTTAAAATTAATTTACACTAATTATGCATAAAAGAGAATGTAGACATTGCTATCTATAAAAAATAGCAAAGTTTGAATGCTTAACTTCATGGACTTAAAAATACTTCGAAGTGAATGGTACAAACGTCGAGACACGTGCCTGGAAAATAATTCGGACATACATTAATATGCGAGACAGGCCATGTCTCAGTTTTTTTACAATTTACAGTTAAACACATATACGTCTAAGGGTTAACAATCAATTGTTCCATACACTATTATAATATCATCCTGCATACTTAACTAGGTAACAGTCACGTAGGCTAAGGTCGAGCCTAGGGACTTACCGATATGAATAGGTATTAAGTATTCTTGTCAGAAGGGTCATCGGTTATACATTTGTTTAATTACCTAAATTAGCATTGTTTCATTAAAAGAATTTGTTAAATCACAGCTAAGTCTTCGTACCGGTTTTAGACGCATGCGCAGGTCGGGTGATGAAAAGGCGCGCACGACTGTTGCATTCGTCAGTCGAGCCAGGGTCGTCGCAAGGGTCGGACCTCAATCTAGTCATTGTTTTATATTTTTTTATAACAAAAACGAAAATATCATCATGAAAGTGTTCATCGTGCTAGCAGCGGTTGCTGCTCTTGCGAGTAAGTTCAATTCAAAGCTCTTGCTCTATATTTATTTTATTTCATTAAAAGCTTTATTAAAATAAAGCTTAATATAAAACTAATAAAATTTTATAATAAGTACAGGCAATTTCGTTATATTAAATATTTGGATTTGGAATACTATGAAACCGTTTAAATGGTTGTAATTTTCGCCACTTCGAATCCCAAATTTAAAAGCCGTACATAGAAAGTAGTAAAGTGTAATGAAAGAACAATATAAAAAAAATACTAAAGTACGACTGAAATAAAATTTAGTTGACAGCAATTTATTGTAGAGTTCAATTTAACTAAAAACAATCCAGAACAAAAAATTACACACGCAGAAAGCTACAAGCTTTACAATTTTTGTTTTTCTACACACGTAGAATTTATATGTGGCCGTTAGATGGAATCAAATATAAAAATAGAAATTTAAACTTTATAAATGATCACATATATAAAATGTTAAGTATTCGAGTTAAACCTTAAAAGTACGTCCAGCATATTTCCTTCATATTTAACTATTTTATTTGACCACAATGCTATCATTGAATTCTTATTTTCGTGTGTTCTCGTGTCAACATATTTTTGTGTTAAATTCTTTTTTTAACCCTATTAATAATATTAGTATTATTTTTTAATATAAACATTCAAAATGTTATCACAAAAGTGGAACATAACGTAATTATTTGGGTCGCAATACATACATTATTAATTTATATAAAAGCTCATATGTGTCTCCAGCTGAACATAGCTTTCAGTTAAAGTTACGTATTAATAAAAGACATAGTTTTAAGCTTATATTATGTTCATTTTATATACCAATAAGGGCTTTATATACCTATAATAAAAGTGACATGGCACTACATTCTATATTTAAATGACTGTCTATACCACAGTCATGCTTCGTATATCTCTGTATATCTAGTATCAAGACAGATTTTGTTATTCATTTATATCACTTTACGCGGCGCCAAGTTTTAATTTAATAATCGTGGTATACAATACGATTTAGCAGTTACATTATTTAAGACGATTTTGTAAAAAATGATCCATATGTATATTATCAAAGAAGTAATAAATGAAACAATCTTGATACTTTCTAAGTTTATTATTAGCTCCAATAAACAAAAGCCATGACGGTCACAGTCGAGTGGTCGACAATTCGGCATTGACATTCAGATATTCAGCGAACACAATCACATAGAAATTTCTATAAATTGCGATACTTATGTTGACACAGCGATATTAAATTTTGCGCAAAAGTCAAACAGGAACTTTTGCAATCCATTTACATAAGTTAATACAGACTCTTACGAAGTGAACAAGTCACAATGTATTTCGAGGAAATGTAAATCAGTAGTCACCTATCGTCCTAATGTGGACAATATGTCGTACACGCTTTTGTGTGTTGCTGTACATACATAATATAAGATGTTAATACCAAAAGTTTCCATACTCTTATTGTTTTCAAAAAAAAAAAAAAAGACTTGGATAGTGATAGAGCTGCCACGTAATAAAATAAATATTGATTTATATATTATAAGAAGGTGCTTTTCATAGTTATTTGCTCAATGCGATGTGTTGATGTAAGTTTGTATGAAAATTCATAATCTTGCAATTCAATTTTCATCAAAAATCGAGCTTATATTGCATATCAATGAAAATTATGAATATATTTTGTTTTCTATGTTTTTAATTAAATTAAAGGAAAATCTATTTATAAAAAAAGTTCAACTTGTTAAAAAAAATATAAAGTATTCTCTAGTTTGACAGTATTTACTATGCATAAGTTACTAAAATTTCATAAATTTAATTTTTAAGAATACAATTTATTCTAATAATATGATGTAGCATATGGAGGCAAAAAAAATTTGAAGGTCATAATTATTATAGGGTTTAAACCTAAATCTTCATTGAATAACGTCTTACTGAAAATCTCCAATCAGATTAGAATGAAGTGACTATTTCACGAATAACCCATTACTTATTATCAGCTACTACATAAATATCATTAAGGGCCTGTTTCACAATCTCCCTTTAAGTTCCCTATAGGCTATTGGCAACATATTTGACAGATGTTTGACAGATACTCCATACTCTATCTGTCAAATATGTTGCCAATAGCCTATAGGGAGCTTAAAGGGAGATTGTGAAACAGGCCCTAATTCTATTAAGTAAATAGGTGTAATATGGTAAAAATTATAATTAATTTTTATTCTCAACCTTAAGATACATTTTTGCTTTTTACTAGCACAACCTACCAAAGAAACTACATCAGACATTTTATTTCACGCGTTACATTTAAATGCTTTAAATCAATAGATCTAATAGATAGTTCATCCCATCAGTCAGGTCACACAGCGACCCTTGATGCATCCGAGCGATGCACCAGGTGTTGTAACCACCACTTCGCTTTCACTTCTTGCGCAACCACCCAGGTTGCGATACTGCGCAGGCGTTGCCTGTCGTATAACAAACTATTGATATTATTCTTACGTGTAACCTTTTATTCTTATATTTATGTCAACTGATGTTATTCTTACGTGCAACCTTTTATTCTCATATTGATGTCACTGATGTTATTCTTGCGTGTATTCTTACACAGTTCGATGTACAGTAATTGTGTGTGCAAACCTCATTCATTTATGGAATGCGCGCTATTAAAAGTTTGTAAAAGTAGGCTCATTAACAGCAATTACCTAACGCGCTTATGTAATTAATATTGTTGAGTAAATAAATGTATATATAATACATATATTGTATATTATTGTATTTACTTACATACATTACGTACAATAAATGCTACACCCAAACTAAAAAAAATATATGTTTAATTAAAATAAAAATATGAATGCAAGAACCATAACGTGAATTTTGTAGTACTACAAATGAGTGTGAAAATAAAAAAAAACTAATAAATATTATGTTCAGTGACATCTTTTTTATAATGATAAAATCATTTATGTATACTTATCATAAAGGTCAAAAGGTGACGCAAAATCAATATTGCCCTAAATATCAGTGAATAATCACACATCATTAACATTTATAATAATTACATAAGAGATTTTAGCAAAAGATTAAACCTTGGTGCCTCGGAACAACGGCGAATATCCTGTTTTATTTAATTAATAAAAAAAGAATATTAATATCCACCCGGCCTTGACACACTAATTTAAATTTCGAATTCAGAATATCGGGTATTTAAAGCAAATGTCAAATATTTTCAATGCCTTCGAGATTTGAATACTTGTGACCTGTGACATTTTGACATTTAAAAATAAGCGCATATTTCATAGGTTTAAAGAGGTAAACTGAGACACCAAAGTCATAATATATTATACTTTCTTGAAGAGTTAATGTCTGATTTAATGATTAGAAATACCATGTACTTGTAAAAATTGATGTTCGAACTTTTCTGTACTTACCTGTTTATGCCTATTTGGAAATTTTAAGTCACTTTGGTGCCAAAATCTAACTACACATTACCTGCCTACAATAAGGCTCATATTTGTTTTTTATGCGAAAGGTCAATAAAAACCCGGCCAGAATCAAACCTCGACTTCTCATTTAACTTTCTTTCGACTAGTCACTAGACCATTTGTTTACCATAATGTAATCATGGAGTATAATGTAATATTAGCACATGCTATTTATATATACTTATAAGTAGGTACTGTTTATTAGCATATTACATAAACGTGTGCTTTCGTTAATGCAAATAAAATTGCTCTAACAGACAATAGGCGCTTTGTAAATTAATTGAAACGAATATACTAAGCATAAGGTTCAAGATTGGAGGCCGCGTTTAGACAGACAAAATATTATAGCCGTGAACCTGAAAATCAATGCGTGAAAAGTATTTGATAGGCCGTCTGGCGTTCATTGAAGGAGGCTTATGTTCAGAGTTAGATAGAGACTGTTGATTATGATGATGCTTCTGCTGTTGATTATGCATGGCTGGTGGACTATTAGAGTTTTCGAATGAGGGCCACGTTCTTTAAAGGGTTGCGGATGGCGGGGGGCCGGTCGTCGTGGCGTGTATTAAGAGAGGTCTAACAAAGGCTGATAATAATGGCATTAAATATTGAACAACATAGTCTTAGTTTTACATAAGCAGTGCGTGATTTACGCATTTGTAATTGTTACAAAACGGTAGTGCTGGTTAATTAAATGTTGCCAAAGATACGCCCAATATATGGAGTATTATATAAGTGTGATGAAATAAAAAAACAGAGTGATCGGTTATTTAGAGAATGGTTGGCTCGATCGACTTCAGCTTTCACTCCACCCAACGTTACTGGGTTATAAGACCTACGTGTTCGGTCTGTGATACTTTTGAGTATTTCATGATATTATTATGTAAATACATTTTATTACTTATAATAAATAGAGCTAAAATACGTTTTTCCACTAAGACAGGAACCTAAATGATTCATTATATTTTAAAAGCGTCTAAAAATATTAAAACTATTTAAAACGGAATATTTACCATGTCTTATTAGTGAGACTTCTTGTCGAAATATCGAGTTCCGTGATATAATCTTAAAAAATATGTTAATATCTAGTTTTAAATAGTAAATTAATAATAAAAAAGTGTCAAAAAATATTGTTATATTACTTACGATAAGAATCGTATGCTGTTTAAAGGATATTTAAGATATTTTCAGACCCAGTTAAGATTAGAATGCCCCACGTTTCGGATATTTTACTTTAGTATCAGAAATCATATAATAAAATCGCCATTACTTTATAATTGTCATAAAATATATTTGTTTCTTTTTTTCTACAATTCGCTGTTATTTCACAGGCGCCCAATTCAAATGTCCCGCCAAGGACGGCCAATACGAGGACGACAGACAGTGTGACAAGTACTACGAATGCCGCGACGGCATCGCCACCACCAAGATCTGCCCCGACGGATTAATGTTCGACCCTACCATCAGAAAGATCAATAAGTGCGACCAACCCTTCAACGTCGACTGCGGTGACAGGACTGAACTCCGTAAGTATATTATACGCTGCACCATAACAATTTTCGAAGTGAAAACTTCTTTGGCGGCGTTGTGCACTTTTTTGTGATGGCTAAAAAATATTCTACCACATAAATGATAGTACTTTATTACTGATAATTAGAGTAATTCTTGCAAAATTATTCCCTAACCATGCCAAAATACATATCAAAAATGCAAAATTAAATAAATAAATATAACAACAATTACACCACGTTAACCTAGCCCTGGGGTCACTTCGTAAGAACTTGTGTTACGGGTACAAGGAACGGAAATCAATTCAAGAAATTTATATAAATACATATAGTATACAAAAATATAATATGTATATACTATTAATAATGATCATCTGTTTTAAGTACTTGACGGGATTCGAACTCGCAACCTCTACGTAAATTATCCAGTGGTCTGTAATCGACCAGCGATTGGTGTCTGAGTCAGAGAGATACATATACATGCGTTCATATTCATTTAAGCAAAAGCTCTTAATTTAAAATTACAAAGCTGTAATTTTATTAGTATGGACTAAACTCAGATTGTAATAGTTAGATTACATTACACATGTATCAAAAGGAATGTCCGTTCAGAACACACAATCGTTACCTGAAGGTCAGAGGAACTGTGCCACAAATGAAAGTGTCCAGTCCACCTTTGACCACCTAGGTCGCAGGCTGCTGACTTTCTAGGCCAATTAGGTATTGCGTATGAGCTATATCCTAGATATAGCTAGATGATAGCTTTATTATCTGATAAAAAATCGGTTGTCTGTAAAGTCGGTTTACTGACGACAGATGTACCTGACAACGTCATAAGAAAATACTGATGGGCCGATCGTGCCTCTTTGTCGCTCGTTCCGCGCTCTCGCTTGCACTTCAAGCCTTAAATGGAATGCCTCAGAGTGAGGTAACGCCGTATGAGTCATGTTTGTTCGTGCGTGCAGCCAGCTCCATCGAATTATAAGACGTTGTCACGTCAAAAAGTGTGTGCGTGTAATCTTTACGCGAAATTGAAGTAAAGCTTCATATTTTTTTAATTTGCTATTCCAAAAAAAAAAAAAAAACAAATAAATGGTTAAAAATAGTTAAAATAAAGATAAACAGTTAAAAAATCTAATTGCCCAATTTTTGTGTTAAGTTTATGCTATCAAAAACTAATATTGAATGCTAGTAAAGTTCACAGTCATAGTAATTTCGTTTGCAAAAAATTTACATGTCTGAAAGGA
Organism: Lycaena phlaeas; assembly: GCA_905333005.2. Lineage (NCBI taxonomy): Eukaryota > Metazoa > Arthropoda > Insecta > Lepidoptera > Lycaenidae > Lycaena > Lycaena phlaeas. Next base: position 4,104,959 of record HG995170.1, on the reverse strand, counting down.
TTAACCAAGCCTACACCAAGAGGCTGTGTGGCTAAAGATCGCGTGGCAACCCTCTCCCATAAAACCCTCTGTGGTAACTCAATGAGGTAACTCACCAAATTACCGGTTAAGTATAGGGGCACCTAGGCTTGAGCGCTAGATAGAGATTAAGAAAATCACGCCGAGAGCATATCATGAAGCTAACTATGCCTCGTAATAATTGGCGGATTTTAAAAGGATTTTGACGCACAAAGTATGTAGACAGACGGATAACCCTTTTGTTATATTTACCAGATAATATTATTAATACGCAATTTTATTAAAAAATAGAATTTTTCAATTATCATATAATATTAATTAAATTATGATACTATATTCCATAAATCTCTACACACCTCTATTGTGTGAAATTATCTCTTAACGGACGTTGGTCCCAATAAATGATATGTGAAGGGATCTGAAAGTCACGCCATTGGACCAAGGTTGCTCATAAAATGGTTCCACTTTTCACTCGCGTCTAGAAAAGGAATTTAGTGCAGACTTCCTGTTGTCTTATCGAGTGACCAAGTACTCAACCTCCACGACACACGAAGGTTAAAAGTAACCATGTGTTATATTTAAATAAAGTTTATGTATTTATGATGAAACTTTCAAAAAGATGGTGCAAATTGTGTAGATATTTTTTACTGAAGTTTTATAAGTGTGTTAATAGATGTTCGTTAATTCTATGACGGGTTGATATTTTTCATGTATACAATATACGTATACTGAAACAACTGTAAATTAACTGTTTTTTTTTATTTTTTATCTTTTTTTGGATTTGTATCTTAGCAAGACATGAAAGCCCCACCGTACCTTTTACTGAAGGTAAACTCTAAATATCGACGACCTTTGTTGCTCAATGGTCGGCGCGTTGCTCAAGCCGTAGGTAGCGGGTTTGATTCCCGCCAGGGGACAAAAATTTTGTATGTATTATATATAATAAAAATCTTAGGGCCTGTTTCACAATCTCCAGTTAAGTTCCCAATAGGCTATCGGCAACATATTTGACAGATAGAGTATGGAGTATCTGTCAAACATCTGTCAAATATGTTGCCGATAGCCTATTGGGAACTTAACTGGAGATTGTGAAACAGGCCCTCAAATATATGTATTAATATAAGAGTATTAAATATATTAAATGTTAATACATATTTCCGGTATCCGATACCCGTAACACAAGTTCTTCGGAACTTAACACGTGACCAGATTAGCGTGGCGTCCAAAGATATTATTATATTGAGTGGTAGGCAATAATAATCATCATCCAATACCGCTGTAGATCTAAGTTGACTTGGGCAAAGCTGTATGCTATCTAGTGATTAAAACTTTAATATTATTTGACAGAACAAGCCAGGGCCAACACACTGTGCCCCCGCCGCAACGGTTTCTTCGCCCACCCTGACGCGACCGTGTGCAACATCTTCTACAACTGTATCGACGGTGACGCCATCGAAGTCAAGTGCACCGCTGGCCTCTACTTCGACGAGTACTCTGGCACCTGTGTGTGGCCCGACTCCTCCGGAAGAGTCGGCTGTATCGACGCTGCCAGTAAGTACTAATTGAAATTATTAATATAACTGTCACCTGTATTCAAAAAGAGCACTTAGCTAACTAATGAAACAATACTATGCAAAGCACGCTTCTATTTATGCGCTCCTGGTATCAATAGTCGGGCTTTCTATGGGTTTGACAGACGCACAGTTGCGGGTTTCACTTACATAATATTGTCTTATAGATTGGTTTGAATGACCCTATGCGTTCGAGAGTACTGTGACATCTCATAGTATTGTTTGTGAATACGGGTGTTTGACTATTCTCTTACTAGTCTTATATTAAAACTATATAATATACATATCAATTTATAATATTATACATTTTACATGGTAACAGTTTTATAAGCGAGAAAGCCTAATAGTTTTATTATTACTCCATATTTTTATCAACTAAACTAGATACTCAGAAATAGATTATTCTGGGACAGTTTTAACCCATTGTGTATAAGTCGTGTCTACACTAAATCTAATCTGTCTATAATCATATTGTGAATTCGAACCCGATGGAGCGTAACTAAAGGCAACAGCTGCTCTATATAAATGAAATGCATTTAATTAGCGCGCGATTTGTCAATACCGTATGCGCCGTACTTACAAAGCACCGCGTATTATACTACCGTAACATGCTAAAATGACTGCGTTACACGTTTACTACGTACAGTACACACGATGCTTACAAACGCGCGATTGCATTTAAACTAATTGTTAAACACATAATGTAAAAAAAAGTAAAGTATCAACCCTTATATGTCCCGCTGCTGGGCACGGGTCTCCTCCTCGAAATCAGGCGAGGAGGGTAATGGGCCAATAGTCCACCGCGCTGGCCCAGTCCGGATTGGTGAACTTCACATACCTTCAAAGACTTGCAATCTCATCAGGCATGCAGGTTTCCTCGCGATGTTTTCCTTCACCGGTGAGCGAACGATGGTCTCGCGTTTGGGATGCACTTAGAAATTTAGTCAAACCCATTTCAAGGCACACACGGACGGGTCAGGATCGAACCCGGAACCCATCGCGTGAGAGGCCGAGTCCGTCCACCACTGGACCACCGTCGCTCCGCACACACATAATGTACTCTACGTAAACATTTTCTTTTATACTAGCAGAGGAAAAGGCACGGAAATAGGAAGTACGGTGATAAATTATAGCCTATGTGTTATTCCGATATAATATAAGCTATATAATTGTGAAGTTTTATTAAAATCCATTTAGTAGTTTTTACGTAAAAGAGTACCAAACATCCATCTATCCATCCATACAAACTTTCACGTTTAAAATATTAGTAGGATTTCCAAAAATAACATCACAGAAAATTATAAATTGCTTTAACGAACAATCCATTTTTCTAATTACAGAGAAGACCAAGGACGGTTTCGAATGCCCCAAGGACGTGCCTACCGACCCTCAAGGCCAGGCCGTTGCCCACCCCAAATTCCCCCACCCTACCGATTGCCAACGTTTCTACGTGTGCCTGAACGGTGTCGATCCTCGTGAGCTCGGCTGCCAGGTCGGAGAGGTCTACAACGAGGAGAGCCAACGGTGTGACGCCCCCGAAAACGTGCGCGGATGGTGAGTTGCATCATTCCTATTATATTCCAGCATCATTCATACAATATTTCTTCGTATAAAATTGAGTAGATAATTCTAAAATAAATGTGTGAGTTTCATAAAAACATCCTCCTAGATAATTATAGTTGGCGTGGAAGTTGTTAATTTGTATTAATTAATTAATCGACATGCGTTTTGTTAGTACTTCTTTAAAAAGCTAACGAACGGTTACTTGGATTTTTTTATTTTTTTGATTAATTATAAGAAAATTATAACTATCAAAAAAATTACCTATCAACATATGAATACATTGTTGTATTCATCATCATCTGAACATGTTCGTTTTTGTTTCAGCGAGGACTGGTACAAGGACGCCGAGGAAGCTGCACCAGCCCCCAAAGCGAGGTCATAAGCTAGTGATAGACTTTAAATACGCCTAAGACTTGATAAGTTAATATACTTTAAGAAAAATGCATGTTTTATTTATTACCTTCACCACGAAATAATAATCAACGTATTAATTTTAATAATGTATATTAATTACATTAGAAAAATACATACCATTATCACATTGACGAAATCTGTGGCTATGTTAGCGCGTTGGAGATCAACCCACTACAAAAGCCGAGCCAGATGCTTCAATCCCGCCGGGAAAAAAGTTTCGGTGTTCCTGGATTATATGTATTAATATAAAAGCAATAAATATATTTCCGTTGTCTGGGGGCCTAGCCAAAATGCCATTGAGAAAGCGTTAGCGAAGTTCGAAAATGATAAAATGTATGGGATTGACATAAGGCCGCGCTTAATCACGTGGTCCATCCTATACATTTTATCATTTCGAACTTCGCTAACGCTTTTGGCTTTTGGCATTTTGGCTAGGCCCTTTGGTACTTATAACACAAGTTCTTCTAGAACTTACTACAGGGCCAAATTGACGTAGTGTAAAAGTGTCTACAGATAATATTATTATTATTTATCTGTCCCGGCGAAAATACAGTCTTTTAATAGTTGTAAAGACATTATATTTAATGATGGTGTAAGTAACAATGTTAACCACATTCTGTCTCAAAATGGACCCGAATGAATCATTCGGACCTTGAGCTCAGAACGATGGAAATATTTTAAAGGTCGTTTAAACTGCCATAAATATTATTTTGATTACTGAACAAACTATTAGTGAAGCAACTTTTACATATTTAATTGCGGCTTCTTAAGATTTATACATACCTCGAATATTTATTGGTTGCTGTACAACCATGGTCATGACATGACTCCCCGTGACCCGTGTGATGAATTCGAGCATACATGGGCATAAAATAGATGATGACCCTTAAATTTAGCAATTTTCAAATTCGGGTTAGGTGGACGAGCCACAGTTCCCCTATCTCTGACAATCTTATCACAGTTCTTTCATACACGTCAAGGTTTTACTAAAATTTCCTTCATTAGTGAGTAAGCGAAGTAAATTATGCAATATGAGGAATTTCAAACCGTCATATAATTTGCACATTTTCATATCGATCTTAAGCTTAATAGTGAGAAAATTTAGGTAAATGACTTTACAGATAGATACATTATCTTAATCATCTTTCTTTATGGCTGGACCGTTGCATGCGAAGGGCAAGCGATCGGTCGTCTCGGCGTTTATTGAGGGAGGCCTATGTTTAATAGATGGTTAAAAGCTGCTGATGATGTTGATGATGAAGATTATCTTTCATTTAAGCAGAAGGAACACTAATATTGTCCATGTTTGAATTTGTTTTGCCCTTCAATTTCGAATGCATCAAAAGTTGGCTGACGAAATAAACAGGGTTTGGGACTCATGCATATTAGCGCATGCGCTTTGGCGCCTTTATAAATGAGATAATAAACTACTACGCTTAGATCATTAATATGTCTAGATGGAGTGTCGACCTACAATCAAAACAAAAAGAAGTGGCCGACATTTTCAAACATGTGTTCGTCAATAGTGATATCAGCTACTACAGTACTCCCATATCTCACCAGCCAAAACATCGATGCCCTTCACAGACATCTACTCAATACTTGGTGTAGGTATGTGAATGATCATTAAAATATCCTCTTTGGCTGGCACCGACTCCAAAAATACCCAATTTTAAATAGTATACTTCTACTTCAATTTGAAGTATTTCAATATTATTTTAAATTTTTTAGTACATAAATTATTAACGTATAGTTTTGAAGTCAGTTTTTGGTTTTTTATTTAAAATTAATTTTATTTGTACGTTTAATTTCCGCGCGACACTCTATCTAGACATTTTATTGATCTAAGCTTCTACGTACCTATAATATTTTAATTGTTAGGTAAGGTTAGTTGGTAGCTATTGAATTAAGTTCAAACGTTTCCTCATGAGAGTTATACTCGTATCCAGGCGAGGCCGTGATCAAATAACTATAATATATTAATTGACATTCGTAAGAGGTAGGTTTTAAACATAATATTCGGAATGCAACTTTCTGAAGGTGACCTGGTGATAGTGATGTTTGCTGTAGAATGGTTATTTTCTTAGGAATTCCATAAAGGAACACGGAACTTTGAAGCCTTTAAATGATTAAAATGTAATGAAAATACGTCACTTCACGTTATTTCTTTTTGTAAATTTTACTGCGTAAACGTCTTTTTTTTTCATTAATTAATGTTACTGTTACGCTTAAAAATATGAAATCAATTATATGGTAGAATATATAAAATAAGTGTTGAAATTGGCATTGAATATACTTACTGGATTTTTTTAATTTAGAATTTGAACTTAGGTTTTTTATCCGTCAGTCTTTATCCATCCACTGCTGAACATGAACCCTCAATCCCTCAATGAACGCCAAAACGAATCCAAGCCCGAGCAAAAGCCTGAGCAATCTGCCCCCCTCCCCCTCCTCCCCCTGCTCCGATTTCGCTCAAAGGCCTTCGAGCCACAGCATAGGACATTTCGAAAAAAAAACCGGCCACTGCGCAGAGATCGTTTTACCACCTGGTTGATGGCCGATAAACAGTATGATCGACAATCCAGCTCGTTCAACCACTAATAATAGCAAACAAAATTCCCTCAAATTTTAAAATACTAATAAATGCCAATAAAATAAATAAATAATAAAATAAAATAAATATACAATCCAAAAAATATTAAATATAAATGAATTATCATCGAATCTAAAAAAATATACCCCAAGGATTGGAAGCCGTTGACTATATTAACGTATGCATTCTCATGCATTCATGCATTAAGTACTAGAAATTGCAAGATGATCTTGATATTCGTCATGAAATTTTTAGTACTTAACGAAATAGAAACGAATTTTAATCCGTGCCTCTTCCTTACTCTACGTAGGCCTATTACCGGTCATCTACCTATCATCATCATCATCATCAGCCTTTGTCCGTCTAAGCCAGTAATTCCCAAAGTGGTCCAGATGTACCCCCAGGGGTTCACGGAAGACTCGAAGGGGGTCCACGATGAGCGTGACAAAAAATGGGGGTCCACAATCGTACGTCGGGGCCATGAAAATTAAGAAAATTAATTTGGTTTTCATAGTGAAGAACCAATGAGTCATTCAACCAAAAATAATTATACTATTATAATAAAATATCTTTAAAAGAGCAAAAAAAAGTCGGCAAGGGGTCCACCTGATGCAGGAAAAGTTTGAAAGGAGTCCATGAAGCAAAAGAGTTTGGGAAACACTGGTCTAAGCTGAGCATAGGCCATCAGCCATATCCAGTCAAAAAAGCGAACGAACTTACATTTGGGCAGTTGTGTAAATATATGTAAATTTAACGATCTGTACTCAATATCAATTACCCATTATGAAGTGGTTACGCGTTCATTAAACAGGCCATATTACTTTATTCATGAGTAAATCGCATTATGCATGTATGTGTGTCACGATGAACTTTCAAATTCTTATATTCGGCTAGTTAATGAAAGCTCTAATTGTTAATTGTTAATGATGACAGCATAATTAGAGCCTTGCGGGTAACAAAAACTAAATGTCTTATATAACAAGTGGATTTGTAACATCCCTATTTTATGTTAGACTAGCCGTAGCTCGCGGCGACACGCGGGATCTTAGCGGGGTAATATAGCCATCCTCGATAAATTTGCTATCTCAGTCGAAGACCTCCAACATATTTTGATGGAATGTGTGCGCATCCAAGGAGAGAGACAGTCATTTGTTAACAAATATAAACTAAACACATACGATGTAGGAATCATCCACAGTATAATACAGAGGTAGCTAGAGACTTGTGCCGGATGGTTAACGAGCCCCCGCAGTGACTCTCTCTCTTTGTGAATAAAGTTATGGGTACAATGGTGTCGGCATATTCATAGGAATAAAACCCCTAAATAAAATAAGAATTAAAAAAAATGGCTATCTAACACTGAAAGAATTTATCAAATTCTACCAATAGTTCCTGAGATCATAGCACTGACAAACAAACTATTTAGTTTAAATAGTAGTATATATAAGATAGGTAAACTTCCAGATGTTCCTGGTCGTAAGTTTCATCGTCGCTCATGAATAATACCATTTTATTACAACTAGCCCAGACACCTCATATAAGTGCTACCTATTCTGATACATAAGAAGTCTCGGTGGCTGTGATTACTCAAATATTAACTAAGAGAACATTGCTAGCTTGTAATTGTAACTAAGCTGTGTATTCCCCGAAATGCCTGTATTGACGAGGTATAGGACTATAGCAATGTAAAGGGAATTTAGCACTCAATATATGCTCGCGGTATGTACGTAATTGGTATGTAATTTAAAAAGAAGTTTATATTTATTTTTTAACAATAAAAACTGCAAGAATGACGGTTTCAGCAACTAGTATCTTATCATACGTTAATAATGTAAAGTAGGAAGAATATATCAAGGCTTACTAACATGAGTAATATTTAAACTCTTTTTATTAAGATCCTTGTTTGTCGATGAAGTCTGCGGGTGAAAGGAGGCGCCAGAGCCTCAAGTACAGCACTAGGTTCCCTATTTTATTAATTAAATTATATATCCTTATGCGAAACCTCGCGAAATAAATATTTTTTTTTCTCAAACAAACACTACGCTCGGTTTTTCCGAAATCGATGGTATTTAGTTAGTCACTAAGCTATTATTAAATAGAGACTATTAAAGGGTAGTAGACTAGAAAATTATATTTATTCGAAAAAGAAATTCTTCTTTGTTCGACTCTTGATTGTTGTGAATAATATACTTGACGGGGGAAGGTCCTCGCCATCATCATTAGCACTCATGGTCTTTAGCTGTGGGCGTCGGTGGGTAGTGTCGGATGAAGAAATAGACTTGCTCACTTGGTTGTATTTTATTACTTTGTTACAAATTAGATAGGCACAATAGAAAAATAGGCACGTATAACTAGGTACGTATCGCAGAATGCGAGATGGTTTAGCGACGACCGCTCGCACTGCCCGCCAAGCAAAGAATGACCCTTTGTCGGTGGCGTGCGCGCCTCGCCAACTCCATCGAGCACCACCAGGTGGCGCTGGCATACCGGATACGACTCGATTGCGACACGGCCATCCTGCTAGCACACGTCCTCGTGTGATAGTTAATCTGCAAAAAAAAAAAAACAGACTACGAGAAAAATCTGTACCACTCGGTCACTCCTGACCAAACTCTAAATTCATCAAGTAAATGAGGAAATTTTAACTTTAACTCATAAGTCATCAAACATTGGGAAATCGAAAATAGAACAATCAAAGCCATAGGCCATGTGCCACAGTCGTTCGAATCAACTTTCTGAACTTTAGAACAAATACACCTCGAGTAAGACCACTAGCGCCACGGCTCCCTAGCCGACCAGCAATCACATTGCTCTCTCACTATGTGTACGCATATCCATCGAATGGATCGCCCGTGTGCACCACCCACTGGCTACACACTACGGTCTCTCTAGACCCCGACCTCCGCCAGAGTTAAACGCGCATCGCGCACCCACGGACTACTTGAATTGCCTCAAGAGACACCGATTTCTACCGGGCTACGACTACGTAATAACCACTGGTACGGTCGACCACAATACGGCTGATAGAACCTCTTACTCGATCACAACATAACTTAAACTTGAATATCATCATCAACATTTTTATCAAAATCAACATCGACTGGTACATGACCCGTTGGCATCTTTCTAATCCTATCGTGTGCATATTTACAGCGACATCCTAATCCAAAATCTCTTGACCTAACATAACGTCACTTTGCAAATAATTATCGGGTAAAACATGCAACAAAATTTCGAGAGGGTGATCGTTAATCACAACGCAACATAAAATCTGTTCTGTACTGAATACTCTAGTTTGACCAATACCAATCATAATCACAACATTATGTACTAACGAGAATTCGGCATCAGAACCGTAAGTAAAGCGTACTAAGCGTAATTCACCTTTATGTTGTTACGTGCCCGTTGGTGGTTGGATGACGCAGGAATCAACACGCCGCTCGGTCCGCACCCCGCCGCCGTCAGCTGACCCGCCGGCTCCGCCGCTCGTACACCGGGCGGCTATATGACCCGGCTTGCCACATTTGAAGCACACCAACGGTTTCGCTGCCACCGGCTGCTGTGCTGCTTGATTCGATGATGATATAGACATTGTAGGTTTTCCTCTCGTATCCATCGGCTTGCTTTTACACTCGCTTCGTTTGTGACCCATTTCGCCACAGTTAAAACATTTAATTGAGGTTATTCTTGCTCGCTTGATATCGACTGTGTTTGATGATTCACTGGCGATGTTTATCTTACGCTTCAAATGTGAAAAAGCGTTCAACTCTTGTTGTAATTTGTCCCTTGATGTAATGTTCGTGGTGAACGCCATACGTTGAATTCGTGAGTCAAACTGTGATATGTGAGCGAGTACTGTTGCAACGGCGATTTCTTCTTTGCTCACATTTTTCCAACGGTTAGTCAGCAAACTGATTAAGCGACTTGCAAACGCGGGCAATGTTTCTTTTTCACTCGGTTTTTCGCCGTTCATTTTTATGAGGGTACCCGCACATGTCTCGGTCGAAATAAATCGTGTTGTAAAAAGTACCTTAAATTCGTTCCACGTCATTCCTTCATAGGCAATTTGGGATAACCATATTGATGCTTCACCTTTTAACGCCTTGCTGACCGCCAGAACAAGTTGACCGCCGCTTAGTGGATTTTCGGAAAAACACAAATCTGCTGTCGCGCACCACGCTCTTGCATCGGTGCCTTGTTTTTCTGGATCGAATGCTGGTAGTTCTTCACGGTAGGTCGGTTTCGATGATTGCAGCGCTTCAATCAATGTTCGCATATTCTTACTTTGTTGTTCGAACATGGCACGCCAGATGTTTGTATTCTTGTCCTGATCCAACACTGATCCCACTTCTGATGACGGGGGAAGGTCCTCGCCATCATCATTAGCACTCATGGTCTTTAGCTGTGGGCGTCGGTGGGTAGTGTCGGATGAAGAAATAGACTTGCTCACTTGGTTGTATTTTATTACTTTGTTACAAATTAGATAGGCACAATAGAAAAATAGGCACGTATAACTAGGTACGTATCGCAGAATGCGAGATGGTTTAGCGACGACCGCTCGCACTGCCCGCCAAGCAAAGAATGACCCTTTGTCGGTGGCGTGCGCGCCTCGCCAACTCCATCGAGCACCACCAGGTGGCGCTGGCATACCGGATACGACTCGATTGCGACATACTATTATTCGAAATTGAAAATTATTTGTTTAAGCCTTAATTGTTGTTTCGAAAAAGACCCACATGGCGCCGGAGACAGTATGTCATGACTGTGGCGCGGTGATGGACTCGGCCCAACACACCCTTGAGGGTACACTTTAAGGGTGTGCTAGGTCACGATCTGACGTCGGTTATCAGAGGGCATTTGTCGCTGCCGAGCGTCAATACCATGATGCTCAGTGACAAGTCCTGGTCGGCGATATTCTTTTTCCTCGGGTAATGCCCCAGAAGAAGGCCGATGAGTGAGTAAGAGAGGAGACCAATTCTATGTCAATGGAGAGTACTCTATATTATTATGTTTCATTTTTTATGAGATTTTTAAGGTTCAGTGATTTTATTTTGTAGAACTAATGTTCTAAAAATAATCACATCAAGCTAACTCAAAAGGTCCGTGTATATACATTATTCAAAGTGCTTTCAAAAACAGTTTCTTCTTTGAATAAATTGCTTCAATCTATTCTGAAAGTATTTCAAACTAGTTCGTTTGGCTATCGACATCGTTTGGTCTTCGGTGATGCAAAAATCGTGATCGTGAGTACATGTGAAGTTCATCAACCAAATTCGATGAGACACTTGCCCAATAGTGGGAGTAAGTTGCGTCATACAACACGTTAGCTAAAGAGTCCTTAAATTGTTAAAGAGTACCACGTCAACTCAGTTTCATAGTATAAATATATGTATCTATACAAGAAATAGATATTAAATTTTTTTTCTTTCGTTAAGATGCAAAAATTGATTACACTTAAAATACTTTTATCGCGGTTAGTAAAGATTTATTACTCGACATCTTAGACACAATAACCATTTTTAACGGGATCACATAGTCGCGTAAAAATCTGTTTCATTTTATGAGTGAAATCGCATAAGAATACAAGAAAACGATATTTAATATTTTTTCTTTCCTTAAGATACAAAAATTATATACATTTAAAATACTTTTATCGCGATTAGTTAAGATTTATTACTCGACGTCTTGGGCACTATATAACCATTATTAACGGGAGCACATAGTAAAAATCTGTTTCATTTTATGAATGAAATCGCGTAAGCATTAAGAAAGAATACAAAATTTCGTGTTTAGGATATTTTTCGGCATTTACCTTGAAAATCTTAGATGCAAGTAATGTACGTGAAAACTTAACTTACTCAATAATAAACATCGAAAAGTTACAGTTACTTCCATTTGCAACGTGTTTCCTGATTTCTATAGTAATATCAATCGTATTTTAAAAGCTTGTAAGTTTGCATGTTAGTTGGTCTTTTACAGCAAAAAAACATGTAATTGTTAAACGCACAAAATTTTTAATGTATGTACAGGCCAAACGCAACATGTCTATCAATATAGTATATAAAGAGGTTACATTTTGCATTTAATCATCTAAGTATGGATCAAAACTGATTTGTTTTCTATGGAAGTACATAAGCTACGGGCGACAACGCGATGGTCCAGTGGTAGGTGGACTCTGCCTCATATGCGAGAGGTTCCGGGTTGGGCCCTGACCCCCGTGTGTGCCTTGAAATGGGTTTGACTAAATTTCTAAGTGCACTCCAAGCACGAGACCATCGATTGCTCACCCCCCAAACATCGTTAGGAAACCCTGCCAGATCATGCCTGATGTTGAAAGTCTGTGAAGGTATGCGAAGTTCACCAACACACATTGGGCCAGCTTATCGGTGAACTATGGCCCATTACCGTCCTCGCCTGATTTCAAGAAGGAGACTCGTGCCTAGCAGTAGGACATATAAGGGTTGATACTTTACTTTATACTTTTTTTACATAAGCTACTTTCTCCCACTCCACGCGAGTGAAGTAGTATGCACTAACTAGTTAATAATAAAATTGAAAAAAGACCAACATAATCCCTGTGATATCTTTCTCTGGTTCACTTTCAAACGAGCTAAGCAGAACCAGTTCGTAGGCATTCAATTACTCAACCTTAATTGTCGCTATTGCTTAAGTGATATTGAACATAAGCTTAGTCATAGTACAAAGAAATTGCCAAATATTCATTGTAATTTTATTGACACACGTTTGCTTGCAATGTTTCCGCTTTTTTACAAAAATCATATTATTTTGTAAATATGCCCCTGACTGACTTCGAACCTGCAACCTTTCGAAATAACCTCAACAGTATGAATATAATTATCATCATCATAAGCACCACTTGCATGAGAATGAAATAAGTCAAGGAGGATATGGGCCTAAGGTTACATAATACGCAGGCCCAATACGAAGAGATGAAATAACACACTCAAAGATTCATCTGACGCATGAAGCGTTTTTTGAAATTGACTCGATGTTTTCTTTCACCGGTAAGCACGCGTTTTCATATTCAGATAATAATAATATCCATGGACGTTTTTAAACCACGTCAATCTGGTCCCGTGGTAAGTTCTAAAAGAGACATGTGTTACAGATACCAGACAATGGAAAATACATATATTACTAATACTTTTTAAAATAATACATACATTTAAGATTTTTATTATATAATACACAGATTTAATACACATCCATGACCCAGGAACACAGTTTCTGTTCCCTGGTGGGTTTCGAACCCGCTACCTCCGCCTTGTGCGCTATCGCGCTAACCATTAAGCCACAGAAGTCGTCCAATCATTACTGCACAATGATCAAATAAGACCTATCACTTTGTCGGCAAACCCATGCTCAATGCACCAATGATTCACAAAGTGGTCTTGATGCACACTAGCTTTATTGAATACTAGCTGTTGCACGCAGCTTCGCCTGTGTCAACTAAGACTTAAAACGGGTCCCTAACTTTTTTTAATGTAATATAGCTTATGTTCACCGCGGATAGTGTAGCTTCCAAACAGTGAAAGAATTTTTCAAATCGGTCAAGCAGTTTCGGAGCCTATTCAATACAAACAAACAATCAAATATTTCCTCTTTATAATATTAGTACACATTCAACGGGACTCTACTTTAGCGTGTCAAAAATAGAATTCACAATTCTTAAGAGTCCACAAAAATGTATGCTGCTTCACTCTTATCAGAATCAATTAATTAATCAATCAAACCCCAATTTTTTTAGAAGATTTATTGTTATTTAGCCGCGCCGTAATTTCTATAAATAAAAACTTCACATTTTTGTCGAATTAAAAAACTATGCTAGATATTTAGCTGCTCCACCAGTACCAGTGCAGTATTGAAAGGAATCTATGAGAAATCCATATTTTAGACATCTCTGTACTAGACCATCGTCATGAACACGTGAACTGTAGAAGTACACGTGACTTTCACCGCTGGAGGTGTAGACAGATGCTTCCTTATGAGCAATTTTTTATCATTACAATTACACCCATCATCATGATGGCTATCCGCGTCATTATCACTCGACGACGACCTCTGTGACCCAATGGTTAGCGCTTTGTTGCTTAAGACGAAGGTAGCGGGTTCGAACAAAAACGTTTCTGTGTTGGGTCATGGGTGTGTATTAAATGTGTTTTACATAATAAAAAACTTAAATATAATATTATGTATTATATATAATATAAAAAATATTAAATATATTATACGGTACTGTTTCAGTTATCTGGAACCCGTAACACAAGTTCTTCAGAAATTTAGCATGGGACTAGATAGACGAGGAATAAAATCATGCGTCGGAGGGAGATAGAGGCGCTCGATCCCAGAAGAAGGCCGAGACGAAGACGTCGTGCGGTCAATCACGACGACCGCAACGTCCCGCCTTAGGGGGTGATCTCGGGGCGGCGATGTGGGGACGCCGTCGCCCGCTTGATTCAGTTCCCGAGCGAACCGTGATGCGCAAAGTACTCCTGCGCATCGCGGCAACAGAGAGGAAACGAGAGGGGCATACTTAAAACCCGCAGAAGAAGGGTCTGTACCATCCGGCAGACAGCCGTCAGCAGAGTCGCGGAGTACGCCAACGCCATCCCGCGGCTCAGCAGTACGACGGAGAGAAGGAGTACCGCCGGGTTTTAGTGGGTAGAGGTTGCGTCCACCCAACATATTTCGGGCGCAGCGAGTCCCACATACCCGCCTGGGGAGTTCCCCCGCGGGATGCGTAAGAGCATTTCCCGGCGTAAAAAAAAAAAAAAAAAAAAAAGGAATAAAATCATGCATAGACATTATTATGATTATCATTAGATACTATTATTATTATCATTACGATTATCAATTGCAATCTGCTATTGAAGATAGCCTAAGGCTCATCTTAGGCTTAGTTTTTAATACTAGCTGCACTTGAGGCTTTCAGTTCAATCCAAATTAAAAAAAAATATCCAAAGAAAAAAACAAAAAAGAGTGCATCCTTCCTAACCCAAATCAATATTTTTATAATTTCCATCATTAAAAAATAAAATAAAGCAAAAATAATAAATAAAATAAGACATATTTTTTTAAACACACAGACAGCCACTTTTTCAATAGCGCTGTGAGTTAAATTAGACTTATTTTAGAAGATGATAAATTAATTTTACTTTTAAAATAAGCTTGTAAAAAATAAAACTTAGACATTAATTGATTAGCCTTTGTAAGTTCAAGTTGATGTAAAATATAAATTACAATAATTTATCGAAATAGGAAAATTCCGTTCAAAAGGCATAATTATGTGAAGGATGACCCGGTTTTAAAGTTACGAAAACATATTCTTAGACATCCTAAACGTAAACAAAATCTGTTTACAAGTAATATCTACTAATAAAATAAAACGTACAGTTAGTTTTTGTATACGAAAATTTTCAGTCGAATATGAAAAACATATTTTTGCATTTATTTTCTATTACAATTATTGGAGAATAATATAGGTAAGCTTTTATTGTATAAAAATATTTCTTTAATCCTATTGATTTCAAGGCTAAGGAATCGTGATGGCTGGAGCGAGTTTCTATGACTTACTTACTTGAAACTTATCTAGTAAGTAGTACTACTAGTAAGTACTACTACACTGTACTGAAACTGTACAGTTAGGTACATGAAATTGACACGAAGATGGCCGATTTTCTCTACTTGATCCTAATTGTTATATTTTGGACAATTTACGCAATAACAATAACTAACAAAATAAATAAATTATATCTCAAGTGTTACTGTGATGTATAAGCTATATTACTATAAAGTTTCATTAAAATCCATACAATGCATGAAACATTAACGAAAATCCATACATACTTTCACGTTAATAATATTAACACGATGCTAGAGAAGCCGTGAGGTATAACTAGTTAAGTGACAAATTGAGTATGTCTAACATCATTTATCATTACTGAAGCTAGATTTCGTGATCATTAAATCATGTGAATCACGAAGAGAACCCACTTTGGGAAACGGAATCCGCGGAAGGATGGTATGAAGGCCGCGGGGACTTTCAAAACCAGACGAGCTGTTTTGATCATAATTAACACAGTCGAAAATACATCAAGGCTGTATATTGGCTGTTTTAAAAGTTGTATATTGATGAGGAAAAGTGATTAATTAAAGAATATATTTTTAGTTTATAAATCAGATCCTTAAAGATTATAGTAATTATAAATAACTAAAGTTAATCATATCACGTGAATAATAAACGTGTTGAAGTGATAGTGGGATGACCACACACTCAGAAGAACGGATGGCTGATGTGATATTATGGTTCACGAGTGGAGGCTGCGCTTAGAAGAAGTATTAGTTGGCCAAAACAAGTCGAGCAAGTGGCAAGGGATCAGTCTTATTGGCGTTTATTGAGGGATGCCTATGTTCAGTCCACAACATGATTCAGGTCTTTTCGTGGCGGTCGAGCTCAGTAGCCCAGGGTGAGAACACCTTGGGCGAAGCGAATTGAGCCGAGGGGGCTCTTTGTACCCCTCTTATAACAAGAGGGAGCAAAAAAGCAGGGGGCAAGATGTGAGGACGGGAACCTCACCTCATTGTACTGTCCAGACATTGGGAGGGGTTTTTCTGTAGTGCGGGACAACCCCTCTGTGGAGGTGGCGTCGGTCCCCTTAGGGACTGACTACCCATCGAGGTGCCCTGTTGCTAACAGATCCGCGGTAACCAAAGGCGGCATTTGTGGCACTCGCTGGGTGGTGGGTATAGCTGCGTCCACTTACCATCTTTCGGGCGCAGTAAGTCCCACATACTCGCCTGGACAGACCCAATGCCCCGCGGGATGCCTCAGTACATTTCCTGGCGTAAAAGAAAATAAAAAAAATGTTCAGCAGTTGACGGATGTGAGCTGATAATAATGATGTTAATGATGATTGGCCACAACTACACGTCTTGTTATAGTTATAATATTTTATGATACTGTAATGAATTTCAATACAAAACCATATTTTATTATCAACTCAAACGCAGTCAGGTATACAAAGTAAGCAGAGATTAAGATCAACCAACACGTGATTGTTGTCTAATATTCATATAAACATTTTATGAGGTTAGATAACACGAGCGAAACCGAGAGCAACGTGTAGTCCATGGCCGGATTTGAAACCTCCATATCTTAGCATCTTCCAAGATTAATTACTACTTGAACTGGATTACGCGCGTATTTCGAGATGAAATCTAACATTAACCTCGAATCCCAGTAGAAATCAGAAGAAATGGACTCGACTTGGATACCTTGCCTTTAAGGAGGTGTTGAATAAAAACCGGCAACGGCTGTATTTAGTTATATAGATCGCAAAGCATTTTATTGATTCGTCAGAAGTGCAATACATCCTGTGCGTTCAATATAGAACAAGAGATAGTGAGTACTTTGACTCATTCCAATCAGGACGAATAATAAATGGCAAAAGCCAAGGTTATAAGGTTATTTATTTAGTGAACGTAATGCGAAGCGATCAGCTTGGTGTAAACTTACTTTTACCTTTGGGTATGCCTTGCCGAGTTAGTGTGTGTTGCTTGAATGGTATAAGATAGCTCGTTCTAATACTCATAGTATACTTAGCAACAACTTTTCACAAAAAAATTGTGATCGATGCAATCAGACAAACAAAATAGTAATCACATTAGCTCTCCTGCTTTTCTGTACATAATATTAATAAGTTTTATATTTTTTTTTATACAAAATATATTCAGTTTCATTCTTGCCATTTATCCCACTTACTATGATAACTACGTCGCCTCACAGTTTCACCCGCGTACTTCTCATTCATAAATGTATATTAACACATAAGTTAAATTATTGTAAAGTTTCATCAAAATCCATCGAGTAGTTTTTGCGTGAAAAAGTAAGAAACACCCATACAATTTTTTCGATTCGGTAGCTCCTAGTTTATAATATACAATTATTGTACAGGGAATAAGTGTTTGTGAGACAGAGCACGTCCGAGGAAATGAGCCCGTGAATGAACAGCCGCGGCCATACTCAGGGGAATTTTTATGTTCTGTTACATTCAATATACTTTTCTATACTAATGTTATAAAGAGGAAAGATTTGATTTTTTGTTTGTATTGGGTAGGCTAGAGAACTACTTAACAGACTTAAAAAAAAACTTTCAACGCTGGGAAGCTACACTATTCCCGGTCAACATAGGCTATATTCAATTTTCAAAATTTAGAGACCCACATGAAAACTTAGTTGACGCAAGCGAATCTGCGTGCAACAGCTAGTTTATCATAAGGAGGTCACCGAGCTGTTGAAGCCTTATGGTAACCAACGACGGCCATAGACATCAGCACGTCTAAAGGCTATGCAATGCCTTGCCCTCTTTATCTTCCTCCTATCTCTTTCCCCCAAATGGGCCATCAGAAACTCAGGAACTGCATGAAATGCATAGCTGTCACTTTACGTGAGAAGTACGACCCCAATTCTGCAAGAAGAACGGTTTGTTATAAATCTACGTTTGCGATTGTTTAAACAACCCAGGCAACCTCAATAAAATCCGTAAAAAAATGGAAAAATTAAAATCAGACCTACAATTTATTTATTAAGCTTAAAATAGTATTTCTGTAATAAGCACTTGACGTTGAACACACAAATATTATAAACACCACAGTTCGTAAGAATGTATTGGACTTATGTTTCTTACTATTTCACTCAAAAACTACTTAATAGATTTTAATGAAACTTTACAATAATAAAGATTACTCTAAAATAATTTTATAGTTGAACTCTAAATATGTGTAAAAGGATATTTTAATGTACGCAAGTTAATATGTTTCCATGAAATTGACCCTGAGTTTTGGAGGTTGTCTACGTAAAGATTACTGATGTTACCCTCGGGCTAAATACATATACAGTTATAATTCGAAGACCATAGCTTTTTCCTACCCACTATTTATACATTCTTCATATACATAACAAAACATTCGACAAATTAGAGTGAGAGATTATTTTTATATTGCAACCGATATACTTTGTATACAGAAATATTTATTAATTTATTTATACATTATTTATTTATATATATTAGTACATTTTTTCTATAATTAATTAAGTAGTAGTAGTAGTAGTAGTATCCTTAGTTAGTATCCTTAGTTTTATATATAATTAGTATAGAGAGGAGTTAGTTGAAGATTTCGCCCCTATATTTTCTGATATTAGTTCTGTTGCTATCATAGTGTTGGACTAATTTATCATCCTCATCATCGTCAGACTTTATCTGTCCACTGTTGATCTTATGCCTCCTTCAATGAACGTCAAGAAGGCTGATCCTTTGCCACTCGCATTCAACACGGACGGACGTGAATTACAAGACTGATTATAATTATGAAATAATTAACTAAGCTTCAAATCTAAATTTTTCCACATTAACCAACCGCTATAATGAATATTAAAGTTATCCAAATGACATAACTTCCTCAGAATCACAATTATAATCTTTAATCATGACATCAAAAATGGCGGTCAGCTGATCCAGTCGTCAGTCTACTGAACACTTCAGCAGTCGCGGTTCGAATCCCGCCAAGTACAGATAATTTGTGTGATGAATATAGATATTTGTACCGGGTGCATATTTATATAAATACATTTCTTAAATTTATTTCCTTTCCTAGTCTACGTAACACATGTTCTTATACCCTTACGCGAGACTAGGTTAACATGGTGTGATTAGATAATATTTATTTATTTAATTGAAGATGTCATTGCACCTTATTGATCCCAACTTTCTACCATATTCAGTATTTAAAGCACATGTTGTTACACAATATAATTGTTCACATAAAATACGAAAAAGAAAGTCAAGTTTTGCACTCTAAGTTAGCGAACGTGCACGCCGTCCAGCGCTGGCGGGCCACATTGTTGGTACCACAGCCGTGCAACCTTCGTCGGGAGCCGCACGCGTATCCGGATTGCCGGCATATATCTGTACACTTCATACTACACTTACACTTTCAACATGAGAAGTTTGATACTAGCGTTCGCTGCTTGCAGCTTTGGTGAGTTTACCAAATATTTTAGCGGTCATATTTTAATAAGTGAAAATAAAATTAACTTTAATTCATAAAATAAAATAAAGTAATGAAGATTGTTTAATAATTTAAAATCAAATATTGTTATTATTTGAATTTAAATGTAGAAAACAATTCAAAAAGACCTAACCTTTGTATATATAACAATTAAAAACATGTTATTAAAGTAATTTAGTGCTCAATAAATTTTTTATCGCTTAATTATGTTTCAAGTTTAATTTAATTGTGGCGGAAGCTTTCCTCTTAATAGCTTTTGTTTGATATTATTAGTTGCTATGCTGTGTTATTACAAAATTAAAAAATAAAGTTATGCTTAGTCGTAATAACATATCATTTGTATACTACAAAAACATTTTGTATTTCGCTCCCATTTTAAATATTATTTGTTATAATTGAATTTAAATTATTTCCACATTTTTGTTTTATAAATAAATTGGTGTATTGAAAGTGACTGTAAGTTACCAAGGACGCCTCGAAAATTCCACCGGGTTGTGGCTACCGGGCCGCTGTTATGTTACCACTTGTATTACACAATCAAATTACTTTATAGAACATCAGTAATCTTCCTAGATTAACGGGTTACCTCAAAACCCCCGCTTGCTAAATATTTGTAAATAGTTAAAGCTTTATTACGAAAGCTGCTATTATGCTCAGTGAAAGCTATTACGGTATAAGTGCAATGTCCTCTTTGCATGCTTGTATAAAAACTTTTGTCATAACATTATCTGAGAAGCTCCCTTATTTACTATTTCCTTGTGTGTTTATGGTATTATAAGAGTAAAAGGTTAGTGACGTGTTTCGTAATGGGGTGAGGAATCTTACACATTTATATGACTGTGCCGTTGTTTGAATTATTAATGTTGTTTAATATTTGACAATAACACTCAATTACGTTTGACAGAAAAAAAACTAGAATCCTAAAAATGTTATTCATAAAGTCATTTGTAATTTTAATTATTTATTTATTTAATTATTTTTAAACACAACAATGCCAAGTTTGGAGGTTTTATACATTAAACGATGAAACTATAAGAATACAGATAAAAAGGCACAGCTTAATTCACACCGAAATTTCTCCCAATGCATCTAATATAGTTACATAATAATTTTTAATTTAGCTTTAACTACTAATAAATTATCTTACATTGAAATTCCCATTTATACAGACTTACTTCCCACGAATTAGGCACCTTCCCTAAAGCTCACCCACCTGAATAAGGCAAGTTTTTCCATACATGACACATAACTATTAATGTAGGTATAATATGCCGTTATGCGATCACCCTGAGAGGCGACATTTTGGATTTCATAAGAGCATTCTAGAAGCAATATGAGTCCGATAATAAATAAACGGTAATATTATATTATTATTTTTAATACTACAGTTCCATTCTTTCTCTCCTTGACTTTCCTTGTCAGGTCAAACTCTTCTATGTCTATTCCGTGTAGATTTTGGTTATTTTAATTATTTATTCTTGTTTTGTTGTCTATTAGTGCCTTATTTGTGGTGACCCAATATACAGACTAACAGAGTTTCTACGGATTCTTTCTAAACAACGTCATTTCATAGTACAGGATTCTTTTGGTTTTAATTATTAATTAGATCGTGCTAACCCAACTTTAAGATAAGAAATAAGTTCGAATTTTAATCGCTTTTCTTAGTTTATCCAATCGCCCTCGTCGACTCGAAATTTGACAACGTAACTTATGATTTTCCAATATATCTCACAACGCCCTCCTTTCGCGATACTTACAATGTTCAGTGCACTAATTTCTTAATACGTGTTTTGCAAGGGCAATTTGACTATTGATCGCTGTCACGGCATATCGGATTTTCGAAACTGTCAGGAATTGGGTCGACTGGTGTGTAAGTGGCGTTAAATGGGGCGGCAGCAATCGTGATGGATAACTTGTCTAATAATTTCGTGTCGCAAAAATTGTCTAATAACAAATCATAAAAAACGGCATAAAAAATATCTAATGTTAGTTTAAGTAATAACGTGAAATTCATTTAGCATTCTACATTGTGACTTCATTATGTTTTATGCAAACTATTATAACAAATATTAAATTCACAAAACTAATAAAATAAGATCATGAGTTAAATACTCTTTTGAAATGCAGAGCTTCTAAATAAAGAGAAATCTTTAGGGTAAATTTTAGAGCCAAAAACTGATTAGATTCTAGCTCTATACTGTTTAATATATTTACAGAATACGACATATATCAAACAGTTATTGTCTACATGTCAAGGCAACATATCCAAATACCATGAACTATCTATAAGACAGAGTTCAGAGAGGCTTATACTGAAAAATCATATTAAACTATTTTATTATGGCTATTGGTGAAACCTGAAATAAATGACCTTTGTTTATTTTATTTATTTAAATAGGAAATTTTGTATGTTTCTCACTTTTAATCCGTTGAGTTCAATATTTTGATACTGGAGCTCATGAGGAAGGCATTTCTATACAATGCTGAAGTGCGAACTTATCGGGATCAAAAAAAAAACATCATAAACATCCTGTTCTAAACAATATAAAGAGTAAAAATATGGTTATGTTTGTCGATAACTATTGAACATTAATAGACTTTTCTTTTTACAGTTGCCGGTCAAGATTTCAAATGTCCAGACAAGAGCGGTTTCTATCCTGATCCCTACCAATGCGACCTTTATTACAAATGCACCAGAGGTCAGTATCGTGTATGAAAGGTCAACGTGTTCTAGCTGACACGTCGGAAATGTCACTTACCTTCAATGCGACGCGAAAGTCTACCTCGCTCAATATTTAGTCATTATAATTACGTTTTGTATATATAACGGCAATTTAATTTGTGCAGCAATACGAGATGAGACATAAATGCATGTATTTATTTTAATAGAATAGATTGAGGTATTTAATTATTAACAAGAATAGTAGATAAAAATAAAAGTTAACCAACATGTCACAAAGAGCACGCCGTATAGCATTCTTCTCGTAAAGAAAGGATGAACAATGCCAGCATAAAGATATTTGATACTTGAAGGCAGGCTGGCCATGAAGTCATCTGCAACTCGACGCTAGTGCGCCTATTTCACGTGCTGTGAACTTGAAGCACTGCTTAAGCTCCCGCAAGAATGCTAGTCTAGCTAAGTCTCTTGACATCAGCGCAGTTCTCCGGGAGCGTTCTCGGGCATCTGAGATGGGCAGTTTGTGTGTACAAAGTCACATCGCCAATCCTTAGCATAAGGATATGTTATGGCAATGCATGGATCAATAATTATTGACAGACCACTTGTCCGGGGTGATTGTTTTTAAGGTTGACTTTGACTTATAATTTAACTTGAAGACACCCCTGTGACAACACGTTTAACAATAACTCGTTGATTTTTGAAAATACTACTACGTATAATAATATACTACTACGTATAAAAATATTTTTGAAAATACTAATTAATTTATATTATTAGTATTTCTATACTAATAATATAAATTAATTAGTAATAATAAAAATATTTTTTCTGTAGTAATTTAATAATTTAATTTTTACGCTAAAATAGTTACAAATTACTCAATTGCTGATCAATAAATACTACAGTTCCTGTTAGAAATCTAAGACCTTATCGTGTTTACTGGCAATAAATAGAAAATAATTGCTATATTCGCCGTATTAGTGATAATATTACTGAGATTTCAATAATTTAATTAAATCAAAAGCGTGAATAATAATAATTTATTAGTAGTATCTAGTGGTTTCAGAATGCTGATTAAAATATGTTTAGTGAAATTAATATTAATTAAGGCAAGAAGGGTATTATCGCAATCATATAAAATACAGTACAGTTTGGAGTACTTTTCCTCTCCTTGAGCAAGGATGATGTACAAATTAAACTTCAATAATGAAAGACGATCTCCGCGCAGTGGCCGTTCATGTTGAATGCGAGTGGCAAGGGATCCGTCGTCTTATCGTTCTCTGAGGGAGGCCTGTTTTCAGCAGTAGACAGATAAAGGCTGGTGATGATTATGATGAGGACGATAGTAAATTTTTTATACTTGCTTTAAAAATTTGCAAATACTACTGGTATTTGAATTTACGGCTATTCAAATGCTTACTAGTTTAATTCTATTCGTGCATTAAGAAAGTAAAAAACCATGGTGCGAATATAAATGCAAAAACAGTAACAAATTAGAAAGGTATGTAAAAATACAGTGAAAGTAAAAACAATGAACTCTCAAAATAAAAAAGACTATTTGGTGAAACTATACACGTTATAATATGTTCATTGTAATAAATCAAAACAATACACAGAGTTTACCAACTCTCGAATTCTTTAAATGACTAATTTGTCAGTATATGACACAGTTTTTACAGATTTTATCGTGGTCTTTTACGATTTTTACAAACGACGTTTCAGATATTTACAGCTGTAGTTCTTTCGTGAACATGGGCCATTCGTTTGTTAGTAACTAAATTCGTTAGCGTAAACTTCAAAAAACTATAAAAGTTTTTTAATATATATGAAGTATAGATGTCTTATTAAAGTGATGGAATATTATTGTAGGTTTTAGATATACAGCCAAACTTAACTAACAGGAATTGTCGAATGGCATAATATAATATTCGATAAAATACAAAACTTTGTATTTACATTACTCTTATGAAGAACAAAGCAAATACAGTATTAAGCTCAGGATAGTAGAGCTACAAAAATCCCTCTTCTCTCAACTGTCTTTCTTTACAGGAGGAGTAGCAGAAGAGCGCCTCTGCCCAGACGGTCTCGTGTTCTCAGACGAACACATCAACAAAGAACTTTGCGACATCCCATCTAACGTTGACTGCGGAGACAGGAAAGAGCTTCGTATGTACATGTTTTTGGTGTCCATTGGCGCCATAGTTTTTTTTTAATATTAGATGGATAGGTAAACTGGTAGACTTTCTACTTGATGGTGGATTGACGTCAGGCGACTCTTGTCTGTGTTGCCTAACCTGTGGCGTAATGTAGTGGCAGATGTTAAGTCTCTGTGCCAGGAATTACACTGCCTGTCCTACCCTTCTTTTTGAAACACAGCAAAGATTATTCATCGGAGAAACAATGTACACAGTGGTAGCCATTCAAAGAGAGTGGTAGAGCGCATCCTGCATACCGTTGAATACCTTACTAGTAAAATTAATACGAATGCCGTGACACCATACGACAACATTTCAAATTTTTATCCATTTATGGATGGATTAATTAAATAGCTTAATGATAATTATAATTATTTTGAAAGTTTATATAGATGTTACACATCTGTCTGACACCCCATGACATTCAACTTTTATCTCAGTAATTTTTTTCTTTATGTAATTATTTAATAACTACTAAAGTAAAATTTAATTTTTAGAGGAAGCAAAACCATCGAAAGGCTGCCCGAGACAGAATGGATATTTCAGGCACCCCGACCCACAAGTAAGTAGTATTGCCTAATGCTTACGCGAATTTCAATCATAATGAAACAACTTTTAGGATTTTTTTCCTGTGATGGTCACAGGTAACTGTAAAGTATACGAAACGTCGGGTATGAAACGAACTTAATAAACCGTCTTAAAACATAAGCCATCTACTCACCCTATGAAGCTATAAAGGCCAACAGGCCAATGGCATAGGTCCATTCGAAAGAAAAGGTTTTACTGTATAGATGTGATCTTATAAGACTAGACGACGAATCATCTTATTGTAATTTGTGAAATCAGTAAATAAATACTAAACATTATCTTGCAATTTTATTATATTAATAGATACGTATATGTAAATACATAAAACAAGCTTTTTAAAAAAAGTTTAATATAAAAACTATAACTATAAAATGAAATAATAATATAATGAGTCTCTATGCATCCACTTCTTAGCATAGGCCTATCTCAATGAACGCCAACACACTCTCTTGCCACTCGCAAAAAATATTATAAATCTTATATTTAAAGCTTTTAAATCTTATATTTAGAGCTTTTTTCCTATTACAAAATGTCAGTAAACAAAAGTCAAAGTATAGTCATAAGTCTAACTTTTCCAAGAAACCGTTCTTGTAGTATGAGCTGAGATTTATCCCTGTCGCCAGAATGCGTTATTTCTAGGTATATTTGCGTTTCGTGTTACCAAAAATAAGACTCGTTAAACGTGTTTCGAGTTTGTTTTTTAGCTGTCACGAAACTCGTTTTTTACAAATACAATAATGATTTATTGATACTTACGTGATTTTATTATTCCTCACCATGAAAGTTGTTATTATGCCACGTACAATATCCACCCATAAATGTCCCCCTGCTGGGCTTCTCCTTGTAATCAGGCGAGGGGGGTATTAGGCCATAGTTCACAGATGCGCTAGCCTAATACGTCGTGAACTTCACACACCTTTATATCTCTTCACGGTTCGCAATGTTTTCCTTTGCCAGTGAGCTTTAGTGATCGTCTCATACTCAGGTGTAGGTTAATAAAATAAAAGGTAAATTTATGAAAACCCATTTTAAGACACAAAAGTAGATCAAGAGTCCGATTTCAATCCTGAATGAGCATAAATAAGCATAACATAAGTTGTATTTTTGTTATCTATACTTCTTAGATTTTATTAAAATAATATTTTATTGCTACCCTGAGTAGTATAATTATAAGAGGCTTTACCTAATATGGTACATATTTTATTTCAATTTAATAATGACACCTTAACTCCGTCAGATAAAACGTATATATAATCAAAATCAAAATTTAAATTTTTATTCAAAATGGTACCACCAAAGTGTCTTTTTGAACGTCAATCGAGTCAAGACACAAGCCCACTGAGAAGAGCCGACGAAAAAAACTGGCAAACTCAGTGGAACTAGTCTTTTCAAATATTCTATTACAAATTTACATAATGTTGCTATTTTCAAAATATAGTTTACAATTTTTATGAACACTTAATTAGTTACTAGTCTAAGATAAATAAGTATATCAAGTAATAAGTCCGTGGTTATTTATCAGTAACTTGTTGAAATCTATACTAAATATATAAAAGTAAAATAAGTATTTCATACAATGTCTTCCAGGCTTGTGACAAATTCTACTACTGCGCCGACGGCCTCCCCAATGAGATCCCCTGCCCACCCGGCCTCTACTTCGACGAGGAATCCTCCAACTGCGACTGGAAAGAATCCGTGCAGCGTCAGTGTGACCAGATTACTAAGGGTAAGTGTTGCCATTGCATAAAAATATTCATAATTAAATGAAATTGAAGTGTCCATTTGTAATTTCTAATTAATAGCTTTTCAGTATTTTTTTTTAATTTATGAATATACGATACTTTTTTAGTATTTTTGAACAATTTTTAGTATTTTTGTTTATTAATTGAACAATTTTTAGTATTTTGGTCTATCTGTCTGTTGGTTTCGGCTAATCTCAATCACGGCTGGGATAATACAGTAATAAGTTTCGTTATGGAAATAAACATTATCAATTCTGATCTGTCTGATGATATAATATTGATAATGGAAGAGGATAGATACCAGAAAATTATGCCCAGGAATAAACGTGAAGTCCAAAAACGCATCTAAAGTAGTTTAAATTGATCAAAGGCCGAAATTAAATAAAGAGCATTAGGTATGTGCCACTTACAATAGATTAATTAATTTGCAATATCACTCTCAGCTAACCTGACGATGATAAAGTAGCATTTTTGGCTACAATACCGACGCGTGTTGTTGGTATACAAACTACTAGCTATTATGTGAATTCGATCTATCATCCTCAGCAAAGATGGTTTTAAAACTAATCAATAACATTATTTCCACCAGATGTCCTAGACGACGGATTCTCCTGTCCTGAAGGTGAGGTGCAGGGTCCCAATGGACGCGCTTTACCTCACCCCACCTACCCCCACCCCGAGGACTGTCAGAAGTTCTACATCTGCCGCAACGGAGTCCAGCCCCAGAAGGGCAGCTGTCCGTCCGGCAAGGTCTACAACGAAGACACGTTCATGTGTGACGAACCATCGAAGGTTCCTGGATGGTAAGGAATTAATAATACTTAGGGCCTGTTTCACAATCTCCAGTTAAGTGCCCAATAGGCTATCGGCAACATATTTGACAGATATTTGACAGATACTCCATACTCCATCTGTCAAATATGTTGCCGATAGCCTATTGGGAACTTAACTGGAGATTGTGAAACAGGCCCTTAGCAAAATAAAAAAAAAACTTTAGCATAATCAGACAATAAACTTTTCGTATATATTTATATATATCTAATTTTATAAACCAAAATAGAATCATGCTAAATTCTTCTTCAATGAGGGTCGATCCTTGCCACTCGCATCCTACACGCGGGCCTATGTTCAGTGGAAGTATAAAGGCTGATGATTATGATGATAATGATTACGAAAATAGAAGCAACCAACCAAGATATTTAGGGGTTAGACTCTTTGACTATACCACAGCTACTCGTATCAAGAAAGTCGTAGGGTTTAAAAAAAAATCTGTATTGTATTTTGCTGGCAGTTTTGCCTGCTGAGTTTTATTCTGCAATGCCATCTAGTATCTAATAGCAACAGAAATAGTAGCAGTTTCATATATTTACTATAAAGGGAAGGTTTGGTGGGTCATCATGAGCTCATGGGAGCATCATGGGAGGGATGCACTGTGCCGCGGCCCTGGCTGCATGGGTACCACCAACGTGCTTACTGTTTTAAAAAAAATCTCTTTTATATCCATACATGGACATCTAGGGCTTATCATCATCATAAATTTATAGTCGTCTGTTTCATACGCTCTAATAAATATGTCTTTTTTTCCAGTGAGAACTACTTCGAAGGTCAGCCACTCGAGAAGAGTAAATTGCCGAAGAAGGCGTAACTGTATTTAATTATTTAGCGTTAAGATAAGATTACATTTAATAACTAAATAAGTGTGTGTTTTATTTGCTTATCTTTATAACTGTTTATAGCACTTGTGATCATAGCGATAGCATTGTTCGAACTGAATCCAATTGTGACTTGGTAAGCTCGTAGTACTACGTCTACGAAGTAAGATATAAATATATATGACAAATAGAGGTGAATTGTCCTGAATTTTTAGTATAATTAAATAAAGAAGGGAACTTCATGTCTATAATCAATAACTAGATGGGAAAGATGCTGAGTCCTTGACGCAAATATACTGTTCAAACGATATATATCCACAAAGTATCAACATAAGTTATTCGTCTGATGTATGAAACTGGGAATATTTCCTATTCCTCCTGAATTCTTCTGATTAATTCCATTGCGGGTCCCAAGGCAGTGTTTAACGTATCCCCCGGGCTCCCGGAGATCGTATCAAAGGGTCATTTGGTTGCCGCTGTCGACCCTGGCTATACAGTAGTTGCAGCGGTGGGAACGAGAGGTGGCAACCCCAATATTATATTTGAAGATCACAATTCAGCATCATCATAACTATCTCTCTTTCTTTCCCTTAAATCGGTTACACAATATTGAGAATCATAGCCAAAGTATCGAGCTCCATGATATAAAAATAGAAAACACGATTCATATCGCGGTCTAAATTGTGTTAATGGTGATTAAATATAGAAATATTTATTTTGAATTATGACTTATACAGTGTTTTGTTGTCTTGAAGATATACAAACAGATGAGTAGAGGGGTAGACAAAAATTTAATTGGATGTGAGTATCACTTCAATACTTACTATCAGAGGAGGGCTCTTATTTATTCTCTCTCGCTATTCCGCAATCAATGCAAACATTATGTATACCAAGATAAAAAAGATATTGATGATAAAAAAAATACAAATGATTAATTGAATAGTTATATTCGAACAAATATTAAAAATAATGTTATGAAATTTTTTATAGGATTTTAGACAATAAAATAGTTTAAATAATGTCATGAAGTTTAACACAGAGGTTTATAAATTAGTTGTTTCGAAGGTTAAGATTCGAGTTTTAATGTGGAGGACATTATATTTTTTATTCAAGTTGAAATAAGAAACCACTGTTTTTTTTAATACAATAATAATATTAATATTTATATATATTTTTTAATACATCATCATCAGCCTCTTTTCGTCCAATGCTTAATATAGGAATCCTTCATTAACATCTTCAATGAACATCAGAACGGCCGATCCCTTGCCACTCGCATCTTACACGGACCGACCACCAAACTGGGTACTCAGCAAAAATATTTATTATCCTCAATAAAAAAAAATCAAAAGTAAAATAAATAATTTTATTACATCATCATCATCATCATTAGCCTTTATCCGTCCACTGCTCCCTCTTGGCCTCTTGGCCTCCCTCAATGAATGCCAAGACAACCCATCCCTTGCCACTCGCAACGAACACGGAACGGCCACTGCACGAAGATCTTCTTCCCCCTGGTTAACTCACACTCACTCTTCACTCACTCACTCTTGAATCTTACTTGCCCATTGACCATCTCTCTGAGTGTGCGACCACTTCAACGTGCTTATTCTTCGCGTGACATCGGTAACTTTAGTTGTCTGGCGGAGCTCTTCGTTTTATTTTATCATAGAACACAATTATTTATTAGCCTCACTGCCTAGTTCCTAGCATGTATTCAAAGATTTTATTAATTTATATTTTTATCTGGTAAGCTTTATCTCGTGGCCTTTGCCCAGCAGTGGGACAGCATGGGCTAATCATAAATAAATAAATAATAAATAAGCTTTGTAACATTTAAAAAACAAATAATAAAACAATATGCTGAAAAAATCGTTTCGATTGTAAACTAAAAAAGAAAGAGAAAAATATGGGGGACTGCGCAATGGCCAATGGATTTATATGTATGTCTTTATAAATTATAGCCTAGATTATGTGTAATTTTGATTCATATGTGCTATATTATTCTTAAGTTTACTAAAACACATTCAGTAGCATACATTCAGTCTGTATTAAGTAGTAACAAACGTTTTCACGTTTATAATTATAAATAGGATTATTAGGACTAATAATATTAATGAAAATTCATAAGCCAACTATTAAGTGCAAATAAAGTTGTAAAATTCTTCTTGATGTAAGAGAACCTGTGTAAGTACATAGCGTTAACGCCTTTGCTTTGTTTCTAAATATGGGCTTACCGAATTACATTCACGACACAGCGTTGCGTTAGCGAACGGGTCATGCTATGTTGGCCGCGCCTGAAATAAATACTTAATTGCCAATTTCTTAATATTACAATTTATTATTATAATAAACACATCCAGGCTTTAGTATAACGGGACAATAAACAAACAATCTATTGATTGCTTTGATTACTTTGATTGCAAAAATATAACGTTTACAAGTGGTTTAGAAGCTTTCTGGCCGTTGTTAACACCCGTATTAAAGAATCGTCTTTATTTATTTATTTTAATCGCAACTTACAACTATCATTAAAGGTCCGAACCCAATAACTTGGCTAAATAATAAAACAATACTGTGCAAAGAACGCTTCTATCTATGCGCTTTTAGTGTCAATAGTCGGGTTTTATGTGGGCTTGATAAACGCACAGTTGCAGATTTAATTTAAGTATTGTCTATGAATTGAACCCCTCTCAACGAGGCGAGGTTCCCATCGCCTCTTGCCTCCTTTTTTTCTTTTTTTCTTTTACGTCGGGAAGTGCATTGACGCATTCCGCAGGGGAGTAGGTCTTCCCAGGCGGGTATGTGGGACTCGCAGCGCCCGAAAGATGGCCACTAAAACCCCGGCGAGTGCCCCCAATGCCGCCTTTGGTAAGGTGTCCCGGATCTACAAGCAATAGGGCACCTCAACGGCTAGTCAGTCCCTCAGGGAACCGACACCACCTCCACCGAGCGGTTACCCCGCACCACAGAACAACCACTCCAAAGGTCTGGACGTACTGTCCAGATATTGGGGGTGATGAGGTGAGGTTTCCATCCTCACCCCTTGCCCCCTGCTCTGTTGTCCCCTCTTCTTATAAGAGGGGTACAAAGAGCTCCCTCGCGTCGGCTCAATTCGCTTCTCCCAAGGTCACCCTGGGCTACTGACACCGCCACGACAAGGCTTGAACCATGGTGGGGGCCCCTTGCCCCCTGCTCTTTTGCCCCCTCTTCGTAAAATGGGGTACAAAGAGCCTCCTCGGTTCACCTATGCCTTCTGGCTCACCCTAGGCAACTGAGCCTCACCGCCACGACAAGGCCTGAACCATGGTGGGAAAAATGTCCTAAAGCCTCGATCAGTAAGCCTTTAAAATATGTACTGATTACTCTGTTAAATATTTATATCACAAAAAATAGCAGTCATGGTATATTTTAGACAGTTCTTATATTATGTCAATGCGCATTTGTTTGTATGTAGGTTTGTCGAGGCCAGCCGTAACGATCGCATGTTCCCTACATGGTTGTGCCACCTTATCTGTACCAGTTCCTAAATACTATGCTCTGCTCACTAGTGTCCAGGGCTGCGTGGAATACCAAATGTACGTTATTGAAGAGCTCTAATCAATCCTTCGTCATTCTGATGGTGAAATATATTAAAAGAAACAATTGAGTCAAGTGTTGTTGAGACAAGTCAGTGGATTAAAGTATATGAAACGTCATGTCGTGGTTTGTGTTAAATATGCGTGGAGACGGCCATCTTGACATTCATCGAAAGTGGCCTATATCCAACAGTGGATATGGTTGGTAATGAAGCATGGCGTTGCACTGACAGGCATCAATATCAAGATGGAATTCCCCTACAATTATCATCATGACCCTTTATCCGTCTACTACTAAATATAAAGTTCCTTCAATGAACGCCAAGACGACTGATCCCTCGATCCCTCGTCACTCGCATCTAGCACGGCCAAGATTGTCTTTCCATCGGGTTAATGGGTGACCAACGCTTTGTCTTTTTTTTCTTTTTTTATATGTATAGCAAAGGAGAGGAAACGAACAGTCGAAGCCTTTTGGCGTCTATTATATACAATTAGAGTTCCAATGAGCCACTTGAAACTCACAAAACGCCCAACATTCGACCGCATAGCTGTCACTTTACGGTAGTATCATGTGAGCGAGAAGCCATCCCAGTTTTACCGGCCTATATGCAATGCGGCACGGCACTACCTATAAATGAATTTAAGTGTTTTGAAGTAATAAAACTATTTTTTTTACTTGATATATTATTATGTGACCTAGCTTCTTCCTATAATGTGTCTAATAAGAGTTCCGTTTTGTCATTTGCCATTTTGAGGAATCTTACTGTAGAATAGTTTTGAATTTAAAGGTCAATTATTGACCTCTATTGTTTTGATTCTTTTTTAGTTCTGGTACGGGTATAGTATCGAAAAGAATGCCATTTTTTATTTGGGATTAATTTACTTACACCTGACAGGTATGAAAAAACACATTTAATCATTAATTGATTGATTGAATCAAAATATAAATGTAGGGTATATTAAAGTATTTAACCTAATATATATAATATAAGAGAGATATAATAATGTATACAATATAAGAGTTGAAAAGTCAAAGAAAAGGCAGTTCTGAATTTATAAGAACTCCAGAAGATGAACGAATAAACGGATTTTTTATTAAAGACTCCCAAACTCTACAATACATTTGACATACCGTTAAAAGCAGTCGATTGTTGTCTGTCGTCCAGCCGCGCAATATCGCAGCGAGACATATGTGCAGTGTCGTAATAGGGGACTTGTAATTGTCACACCGTATCTATAGTGTACACTCAGTTTTCACAAAATGAACTAACAATGATATAAAGGAAGAAGTTGTTTATGATCAATACATTTTATAACCTAATGCTGATGTCGTAAAGTTTGATTCTAATCGTGTAATATTTTGTTTAGATTGATGATGCTGTAATATTAATATGATTAGTTTGAAGTGTCACAATTTATTAAGAGCTACGAAACAATAGACAAGACTCTGAAATTTTGGTGTAGGCTTAGCGTCCACTCTAAAATCTGTAAGAGACACTAACATTTTAATTTAATCTCATATATAAAATACCTACTAAAATACTACCTCGAAATGGCCCGACCGATGTTTTTAAAATTTTATATGCATATTTAGTAGATCTGAGAATCAGCCAACATCTATTTTTCATCGCCTTAAATGTTGAGGGTGGCCCGATTTTCTTTTATTTTTGAGGCAAGATTTTTGCTTTTATTTTTTATGATACAGCATTCAAAAATACATGGAACCCTAAATTTTCACTCTTCTATCACCAGCCCACAAAAAGTTTAACAGCTATTATTAATACTTTTGGCAGAACGAAGTCTCTTGGTACAGCTAGTATTTTATAAAACATGGTACTTCTTGAGACTTATGACACCCGTATTCATAAAAAATAAATACCTTGAGGTGTCACAATACTCCTGAACGCATAGGGTTAATCAAACCAATTCATATACAACACTTGAATGAAATCCGCCACTGTGCGTCTTTCAAACCCATATAAAACCCAACTATTGGACCAGGAGCGCATAGATAGAAGCGTTCTTTGCATAGTATTGTTTCATTACTTACTGTGTTTCCTTATAGTATTGTTTGTGAATACGGGTGTGAGAATATTTGAAAACTAAGAGTGTTTGCATGTATAAAAGTTATAAACATTATTTTTTTGTCCTGTTGAAATATCATTTAATAAGTAAGACCGTGTTCACATCATTTGCAATTCGCGAAAAGCAGGCTCACACTACACGCGGTGTTACGGTGGTGGTAGCGGCTGTCTTGCGCAGGCGCAGTGTTACCCAGCCCGACCAGACGGACACACGTACCATGAGGAATAGTGCACAACTCGCGATCCTGGCCCTTTGCATAGCATTCGGTAAGTATTTTACCTATACATAAGTATAAATATATCATATATAAGTATAAATAACAATAAGTATAACCTATAAGTATAAATAAATGTAACATTCAAAAATTAAGTTCGTATAAGAATTCGGAGGTCAAACCAATTTTTTTCTAACCAGTTCACTGACGGTTTCAATCTGGAACGTTTTAAATTCGTACGTGCGTTGTCTATGCGAACATTAAATAGTTATGCCTATAAATATTCCTCACTAAATATATAGTAACTAATAATAAACAATGTGTTTGTTACATTTTAAATTGTTAATAATGAAAGTAATCAAGTGTTTGTTAAGTTTTGTTACGCCTTGAAATTCTAAACTATTAATGACATTATATTATTCAGTTGCTTGCGGCTTTACACTCGCTTACTTAATTGTAACTTTACAGTGGTTTCGAGGTGGTAATTACTTTGATAGCTTATGTAATTTTTTAATAAACAATCAACTTTATTGCCAAATTTTATAAAAATCATATTCATAATTGGAAAAAACAAACATATAGATATAAAGAGCTCCACTCGTTTAATACTCACAGCTTTACAAGGATAAAAGATTTTTAAAATCCGTTTTTTAGATGTGACATGAATTCTTAACAAACAAACAAGCCAAAATGCCATTAAGAAAGCGTTAGTAAAGTTCGAAAATGATAAAACATAAGGCCACGCTTAATCACGTATATACATTTTATCATTTCGAACTTCGCTAACGCTTCCTTAATGGCATTTTGACTATGCCCCCTTTTCACGATTATAATATTAGCTATCATCAATATAGATATGGATGTCTCCTGTGGCGTAATCTGTACTAGTGGGGCCCCGTATGTATGGCAATTAGCCTGAAGCCTCTTAAGCTCGGGGCCCCTTATCATTGATGCAGCAGAGCTACGCGCCTGAAGGTGCCCCTTTATTGACATTGTGGGGCATTCTTTCCAACATTGTTTACTTTGAATGTCGTTAGACTTCCATCACTTTTTATGGCATAGCGATTTATTTACAAAGTAAACTGAATGGGATTTATATTTTACATTGTTCGTGTTTTGTGGCTTTGGTATTCATTGCACCGCATGTCTCTAAAACCGCTAAATAGACTTTAATGAAAATTTCGGTCGTTTGCACCAACATGAGAGTTTCAGTAATTATATTAGTAGTATTATCATTATCATCATCATCATCATCATCATCATCATCATTTTAATGTTGAACTTAAGTCAACTTCTCTCTTCTAGGTTTTTGATAAAGCATTTCGCATGTAGCCAGGTTACCCGGATAGACGACTAGACTCATTTTTAAAGCATAGGAGGGAAAGCGAACAGTCAAAACCTTGCGACTATCGATACCCATTAAGATCCAAATAACCAGAGGTTACGCAGATGCCTTGCTCGCTTTTTCCCGATCCCCCAATGGGCCACCGGAAACTCACAAACTGCACGAAACGCGGCAGCGTAGCTGTCACTTTAAGTCGATAATATGACCGAAAGGCCCAAGCAAACAAGCCATGTATGATTCGCACTTGGACACTACACAGACTAAACCAAATGCTAGCGCATCATTATTTTAGAGTTCTGGATCTGAGTTCAATAGATTTTTTTTTATCACTAACACCTATCATTAATTATCAATAATTATCTTTATCATTGATAGGTCATTGATAGTCATAAATAAATGTTGCGTCTAAGCTGTCCATTTCTAGTCACATCCAACCACATGAGGTTTCCACTTTTACTCGGTGAGCCATCTGCTCACCTACCTATCGATTGATCTTAAAGGCCATCAGGCCTAAAAGTAGACCTTTCAAAAAAAGAAGTTTCCACTAAAGAGATCTTTATGTCATACAAGACATACGACAGGTCAACGTTATTCTTACGTAATCCTCCATTGATTGTTAAGAGGCATCTGACCTCTCATTCTGCATAAGTGGCTTGGACGAGAATAGCATTCATATGTAAATTATGTCAATAGGGTTTCACAATGAGCCGCAATGTTATGTAATGCACAAAAATGTTGTTACCGTAATAATGAAACGTTTAATTAACATGACCTATTGTCAGAACAAAAATACATTTATAAAAGGTTAGAAAAGTCACCAAAAAAAAGATTGAATGCCAAAAAGATTTTTTTATGCTTTTCTTTTTATCCTTTACTTTTTTTACTTTTAGTTGTACACTGTAGTTGAATTGACTGTCCAAAGCGCCTTAATTTTTTTAAACAATATTTGCTATGTTCCAGAAATAAGAACTTACATTGTTTTTGTCTTATTTTCGTGGGTGACTATTCATATCTATTTAGATCAAAGAAGTGATTTGCTGTATGTATATTGTATTTGTTGAGGTTTCTAAGCCAGTATGTAATAATAGGTTAAGGATATAAAGATGAATGCCAGTAGATTTTTTAAGAGT
The DNA here is from genome assembly GCA_905333005.2 of Lycaena phlaeas. Taxonomy (NCBI): domain Eukaryota; kingdom Metazoa; phylum Arthropoda; class Insecta; order Lepidoptera; family Lycaenidae; genus Lycaena; species Lycaena phlaeas. The sequence continues at coordinate 4,067,503 of HG995170.1, read as the reverse complement.
TTTAGGAGCTGTAAAACTTTTGTAATAGCAAAGCTTATAACAATATATACAAAAAAAAAATTTCATCTACTTAGACTTAATACTAAGCGTAATTCGAATTTGATATTTTTGAAAGTATTTAATCATAGGAACACTTTTATTAATGACTGTTTTTCATGTCATAATAATTAATTAGTTTTAGTTATTTAATAATTGTTTAATATTTTTGGATATTATAATCAAGAATATAACGGTAATGTTGTGTTTTGTATAAAAACAAATTCTACCAAATCTATGCTGCAACGCTACACCAGTTTTGCGCTCTGATTGACCGATGGTTATCGATAAATGATTAGCCGATCGGATATATATCTCTGATTGGTTAAATTTCTATTACGTCAGTGATGAATCACAGACTAGTTTCTTTATATTTTATTTTTATAGCTCGCATTATAACTCTATTTTATTGTGTGCTTGATTATGGATGTAAAAAAAGACGTAGTAGGTTTATTGATCGACGACAACTACTAAACTAATAAACACAAGCATTGAGATCATATTACTATGCTCATATATATTATGTGCATTAAGACGGGTAATTATAATAGTAATCACGATTATAAATTAATGATTATATCATTCCAGTTTTAAATCAATATTGCCCATAACGAAACTAGACGTTTAACCTTTATTATTTCAATAACTTGTTATATCACATAACATAAAGGCTGTCCGTCCGCTACCATAATCATATTTTATATAAGAAACTCGTTCTTCGAGACACTAATATAAATATCATCACATATTATGATCAACCTTAATACAGGAAAAAGTATCATAATATCCGTCCAGTAGATTCCCGTCTAGCCTAAAACCCAGGCTACAAATTACATAAAAATCAATAATTCAATAATTTAATAAAAATTCAACTCTATGTAGAGCACTAAGCACTACGTGGAACATAAGAGTGTTTTATTTCATCATTTGCAACATCTAAAAAAAAAATTCACCCAAAGTGTTTTATAGATCCACGGCCTATATTAATTAAATGTGTAAAAGGTAATTAATATTTGCTTAACCTGCCAGACGAGCTTGTGGCTAAGTAATAACAACCCACCAATATAATATAAATAAAATAAAAACCCAACCTCAGAAAAATGCCTCGGAAAGCGCGCTAAACCCGGCACCCGGACGGCTCCCGGCAGTCATAAGTGGATATTTGTCAGTCATTTCTGGTCTAATAACCATTGTTACCCACGGGATATCATTAATTCCATTTACTGGGTTGTGGAGGTTACATAAGCAGCCGCAAAAAAATTGGTACACTAAGTATTTTTGGAAAAAGAACATAAGCTTGACCTACATTTTTTTAACTTTTCTTGTTTCTTTCTTCTTCTTCCTATTTGTTTTTCTTTTACCCTCCTCACCTCCTTGTTTGCTGTTCAATACTAAGGGTCAAGATCCTTCTTTACCACTCAACCCTTATGTAGTATAGGTTATATTGAATTAAACATAATCTGTCAAGAACACTGGAATACGAATTGCTAAATATTGTGCTCAAATTAACTATGCACCATTACCCAATTGGAAAGGGTCCGCCACAGCCAGGTGTAACGAGGTAACGCAATAGCCGATACGTTTAACAAACAGCCTTTAATCTATATTATTTTATCTGACATTCCACGATTTAATATTATAGACAGAATGTCTGCAAGCGGTTTTATTTATATAAATAAAAATGAACCGGTGAAAAAAACATAGCGCCTCGGTGAACTTTGCCTCGATACTTGCCTGATTTCGAGGAGAACCGTGCCCAGCAGTGGGACATATTATATTACATATTATTTTTATACTTTACTAAGGGCCTGTTTCACAAACTCCAGATAAGTGCTGGATAGGCTATTCACAACATATTTGACAGATAATCCATACTCTATTTGTCAAATATGTTGCCGATAGCCTATTCGGCACTTATCTGGAGATTGTGAAACAGGCCCTAAACTTTTTAAATAAAAATGAGTCCCCGAAATATATTATGTACGCGCAAAGCTTCAACCATTGCACCCAATTATACAATTCATTTGTTGTGTTGATTATTTTCTGGATAAGACTTGAGTAAAAAAAAATGATGATAAGGCTAAACATTTTTGGGACAACCTTTGCCCTGCTTAGCTCGCATCAAATAAATTAAATATAATATTTTTAAGCTAGCTTTTTTTTTTTTTTTTGGTTCAATGATTTTAATGGAACAAATTTTTACAGTTTATTGTGCTTCATTAAAAATTTTACTTTTCCGACGTTTCCGATAATTTACATCATCAACTTTAGCGAATATTGAAACTAAATACATAAGGGGCTAGTTTTAACAGTCACGGATATCAATATCATATAATATGTCAAAAAATTTGACATTTCTGAAGTTTCGGAAACTTTACAGCAATCGCAAGGTCATCCTATCAAAGTAATACATATACAAACATATAATACATAATATAAATGTAATTATCATCATTAATTTCTGAATGTTTGCACCAACTGCTACACATTTAAGCCTCTTTCAATGAACACGGCTTATAGTAACAGCCATTCAAGGTTGTAAAATATTTGATTAAAACTAAATAGCGACCTTTAAATAACTGCGTGAATGAAATAATGAACGAAATATTAACATCGTTTAATTGAAATTAATAATGAAATAATAAGTTAATGGACCAAATATTAACATTGTTTAATTGATAGATCTAATGATTTCCTCCGCAGCCAATGCTATTAGAAAGGGGCCGGAATCGCTGGCTCAAGGCCCACACCTGATTGTATGAATTATTTTTATTTTGCCAATCATGTTCTTATATAAAAATACTGACTGTTCTAGCGGGTTTAACCGTACTATAATTAAAAAAAAAAATACATCTTGATAAAGTCATATATACAAAGACAATATGTTCAAATGCATTTTGATTTATCATGATAAAACAAGAAACTATTTTATGAGATATTAGTCAAATTGGGAATGTGAAAAAAAAAAGTATCAACCCTTATATGTCCCACTGCTGGGCACGGGTCTCCTTCCTCGAAATCAGGCGAGGAGGGCAATGGGCCAATAGTTCACCGCGCTGGCCCAGTGCGGGTTGGCGAACTTCACATACCTTCAAAGACTTTCAATCAAATCAGGCATGCAGGTTTCCTCACGATGTTTTCCTTCACCGGTGAGCGAACGATGGTCTCGTGTGCACTTAGAAATTTAGAAAAACCCATTTCAAGGCACACACGGACGGGTCAGGATCGAACCCGGAACACCTCGAGTAAGAGGCCGAGTCCGTCCACCACTGGACCACCGTCGCTCATCCGGATATAATAGTGATAATTAATGTAAGCAATAAAAGTCATCGAAACTGGTCAGTGAGTTGTCACTGGAGTAATAACAATTACTTAGTAAGAGGTAGTGCCGTGCTGCTTTACAGCCAAATTGGCCAGCACGACGGAGAGGAACCTCTCGCTCAATTGAAATCGACGTAAAGTGACAGCTAAGCTGTCGCGTTTCGTGTGGTTTGTGAGTTGAGTGAAAAAGAGGGCAGGTTATGTGGCTGTTAGCGGGCGTCGATTGTCGCTTAGCTTCGACTGTTCGTTGGCCCTTCTATGCTATAAAAAATAAAAACTAACCAGGTTATGTCCCATGGTCTAATCATCTATCTATAGCTATCAATCGTCCAATCAAAGCACAGAGTCTGCGCAGCGTCTCAAAAACTTAACAACATCCCAGTTTTATGTTTTATAGATTAAACGTAAATTTACGCTTAATCTGAAAATACATAAAACCGGGGGAAAAAAACTAAAAAAAAATACATAAAAACATACGCTTTAGTCTACCTATCTAGATTATAAAAGATAATGAAAATATGAAAAAACGGAAAGGAAATTCCTAGGAGCAAGACAAACTATTGCATAATTATTTCATTAATTACAACAACTTACAAATGCAGGTTTATAATAATTAATTTCTTAACCGGTAGCAAAAGAGCAAGTTACTTTATTTTACCCTTTGTTTGTCATTATTATAATTTAATTTAATTTTAAATGTAACACCAGTAAATCCTATGTAACTTTCTCTAGACATTAAAAGTCAAAGGGCTCACCGGTAAAGGTCCAAGACATTCACTTTAGCATTTCCCTTTCCTTTGAATGTCACTTGACATACTGTGACACATACACTAAGACTTAATTGATTACTTATTTGCTCCTTGAATTTACAAATAAAATATATTATATCAGATTTCATTTGTCCCTCGTTACTATCTTATCAACCCTTACATTTTCCACTGCTAAGCCGGGTTTCCTCTTCTAAATGAAGCAAGGAAGGTGTTTAAAATATTGTTTACAGATTCATAACCCCAAACCGGACTAGTTTACTAAATACACACCTCCAAAGACTTCAAAGAATCTTATCAGGCATGCAGGTTTCCTCGCGATGTCACTCACTTAGACTTTTCAAAAGAGATTAGATCATCATCGCTTATCTTGATGTTCTTTTTTAAAACTTTTTATTACAAACAAATAACATTCAGCAAGTATTTTTTTTAATAAAAAAATATATTCCTATAAAACAGCGACCATAAACTGTGTCTAATTTAAAATAACTAAAATAGTTTGGAAGATTATCGTTAAATAAATTCCTTATCACATCAATCATAAAGATATCACGTAAGACGGATATAATTATCAGCAATTAAATATAATAACAGTACAACCAAACGTGCAAATATCTCTTCCACTCATTATCTTGCGCATCTTAAACTCATTAATGCGCAATTAAAACGATCAGCCTGTATAACAATACGATTGTATACAAAAGAGTTCAACGCGCGCGCGGCTCATTTTCATTTGCCATGACCGTGAATGAGATTTCATTTTAATGCCATTATTACATTATTCATTTTCTTTGCTTACATAATATTGCTTTGTTAAACTGACTATTACCAAACTAAAACAATGGATTTTACATTTTTTCATTTGTTTTAATTATTCACTATAATGTAATATTGCGTCGAAATAGTACATTAACACGGTTTCTATTTTTTATTTCACAATAAAACTAAAACACTTGATCATTTAAAAGTTTACTTACAAAATAAATAATCTCTAAATGGTATTTACCATATTATTTTTTAATTGATGTATATATCTAGCTTATCACATTATATTTATCTAGCTTACCACAATGAACTCTTAAGAAGTTGACTGAACCTACTTAACTTTACCAAGGAAATACAATTCAAATTGTTCAGTACTAATTACAAAATACGATTTTCATCCAGCACAAGATAAACGCTAAACGTGTAGTATTAATAGTAGATAGATCAACTTTGCATGAACAACTTTGTTAAGATGGCGTTAACTTCTTTGCGTTAAGTAAAAAACTATTTCTAGTCAAGCTATTTGACACATTTAATTAAAATTGAATACTAAACACTTCCTGTTTTAGCCATCTCTATAAAGCTTACCCACATACAAAATCGTGATCAAGTAACCGTGTAGAGCAGTAAATCGCGAGGATTCTCCGAACATCGTTACGTAACGCCGAGATGCGAACAGGTTTCTCTCCTTTCTTCCGCTCTTGTGCAACTTATTATCATGTAAATCTCACTTTGTGTGCACAGTACAATTACTATAAAGAAAGCCTCTATATGTGCCAGACGGTGATCTGGGTTAACTTGGGTTAAATAACAATATGGTATATAAAGTACGTATATGTTAAATGTAAAAACGATTTAGAACTCTACATGAGTAGAGTACTTAATTAATTATAACTAATATGTTTTATATATAGCAACGGTGGTCCAGTGGTGGACGGACTCGGCCTCTTACGCAAGGGGTTACGGGTTCGATCCTGACCCATCCGTGTGTGCCTTGAAATGGGTTTTTCTAAATTTCTAAGTGCACACGAGACCATCGTTCGCTCACCGGTAAACCTGCATGCCTGATGAGATTGAAAGTCTTTGAAGGTATGTGAAGTTCACCAACCCGCACTGGGCCAGCGCGGTGGACTATTGGCCCATTACCCTCCTCGCCTGATTTCGAGGAAAGAGACCCGTGCCCAGCAGTGGGACATATAAGGGTTGATACTTTTTACTTTTTAATATGTTTTATGACTCTCTGAAGTAAATAATATATAATGCAGTATTTTGTACTTATCTCTCTTACCTTTTTTGTACTATTTTTCTAAAATAATATTGATCTAAATTTTAGATCGTCATCTATTATTTCTTTAAATCCAGGAGGATATTAAATTTGAAATAAAGGTTGTGACATTGATTATTCATAGCAATCATTTGACAGAATGATTTCCTGAATATGAATGATGTGTCATAACTAAATTAAATACATTTCCGCTATTGACGGTACATAAATTTTATACATAGTTTTTTTTATGAAACTTAAACAACGAATGACAGATGAATTACTTTCTACTTAATTACTGAACATGGACACATAGGTCGATTACTTAAACTTGTGTTTATTTTAATAAACATTATATTTTAGATAATATCGCTTATTAAGGTTTTCAAGTGCCCAACATTGCGAATATTTTAAAAAGTAAGCAGTTGTTTCACAAAAATATGCATTTTGGATGAAACATTTTTTACCTTGAATTATTTTATTTCTTTAATTCGATTAATAATCCTTCAACCTGGAACATACTTAAAAAGAAAATTTTTTCCTCAACAATTCCCAGTACCAGGAGCTAAAAGTATACAGATATAAAAAGTAATAAAAGTTTAGTGACATATTACATTATTGATCTGATAGTTGTTATCAACGGCCGCACGTATCAAGGCCGACCGCTGGTTACGACTACTTTCATTCCTTGCTCTACATGTTATACCAATATGCTTTGTTACGAAATGTCTCTACATTTATTTTAAAATTATTTTGTACTAGAAGCGCCCCGCGGTTTCACCCGCGTACATCGCATTCCCGTGGGAGGTCAGGGATAAATTATAGCCTATGAGCTATTCTGATGTTAAGCTATATTATTGTAAAGTTTCATTAAAATCTATCGAATAGTTTTTACGTGAAAGAGTAACAAACATCCATATTTACAAACGTTCACGTTTATAATATTAGTAAGATATGTCTACTAGAGGGTCTGATTTCTTTGAAGGTATCTTAAAAGGCTATATTAAAAGTAATCTAAATCTAATAACGACTCTCCTAAAGCCTCTAGGATCTGACATTGTAGTATTCATGCTGTGCAATTTTGGTTTAATCTAACATAAATAATGCCAATAGGGATATTAGTTACTTATTGAGAAGTATATTTTCACATTTAAATCATTGAGGTACACAGATGTCTTAGTTTTTGAAGCATGTTGCATGTACCAAGATAAATGACATTTCGTTTTTAAGCTAGATTTGCACTGATGAGACATGTAAATATCTATTGCTACTAAAAATACTTTAAGACCTAAAAAGTACTTTTCAAACATATTGAACTTGCCTCCAGACAAATGAATGATTATAAATTTTACAAGTCTCTGATGTCATGATGTCATTGACATACAGGGTGTCCCAAAATAAGCACGTCCCACTGACACCAAAGGTAGATGGATCTAAGACGCATTGAACAAGCCTAACATGCCCATAGAAAAGTTTCGTGGATTTTGAGATATGACCAGTTTTTTTTAAATCACCATTTTTTTGTAATGTTCGTATCAGAAGTATCCTTTTTCAAATGCACCTTATTTTACTTTTTTAAAAGTGTTCAACAAAAGTTACTTATTATGAAACAAACAATACTAAGTCGATAAGTAATGTGAAATAACAACAGTTGATAATAAATTTCAATTTTATTTTCTCAAAATCCACGAAACTTTTCTATGGGCATGTTAGGCTTGTTCAATGTGTGTTGGATCCATATACCTCCGGTGTCAGTGTGACGTGCTAATTTTGGGACACCCTGTATAGAGTCAGCTTGTAAAAGTTTTAAATAAGTGATAATATTATGAAACAAGTCCAATTTGCATTAGCTTAATAAAAATTATTCTCGACCGTGAAATAACCTTGAAATATATAATAGTGGTCAATAAAAAGTGGCGTGTATTACTTAATACAATCGTGTTTTATACAATAAAGGTGTGCGCTTATAAACGCAAACGTTGCGTTTACTTTAATTTCGACAAAAGTTATTCAGACATAATTAGTTGTAACCATGTCTTATTATGATTAACGTCAGTCATACCTAAATTACAGTCTATGTCTACTACTAGTCTACTTAAATTAAATACTTAAATGTAAATGTCTACTACTAGTCTACTTAAATTAAAATCTTATATAGCGGCTTTTATACAGGGGATGTATCTTATACCACTGCCACTTTATTTGCAATCAAATAATAGAGTACCTTTATAGAGTCGTGAACTTAACATAATATCTCATAAAGTCTAGTGATAAGTAATACCTTCTGTCACTGTTTCAATTTTTTTGATAGTATAAACTGGCGTATTATACCGCGATCTGATAATGATTATAAAAGGTGTTTAAAAAAGTAATGCATTTGATATGTAGTTATTGCTCTAGTATTTAATGATTAATGAAAGCTAATAACAAGTAGAGAACTATGACCCGCTAATGATGAGTCTAAAAGGTCTACGTTAAACATTATGATGATAATTAATGATGATGACGCTCACAACTGACTAATCGTTTACACTCATTAACGGTAATGTTAATGAAAAGTAAAAGTGTTCTGAGACTGACTCCGTGACGTCTAGCTTCACTCACCACGACACTTACATCATACGTCTTTGAATCATTAACCGTAATCATTAATCACTAATAATTATAACTTACAAATATTTTGTAATAACAGTGTATATAATTGAGCTCATTGTATAAACAATATAATTTAAAATTACATAATTAGTTGTGTTATAATTTAAAACAAGTAAAATTAGATTTTTTTAGCTATGTCAGTTAAGCGTTCACATTTGTTTATAGTAAAAAATAATAATATCAACCCTGCTGGAACGTATATCGTCCTCGAAATCCCTCGAGGAATTTGTTGGGCCATAGTTCACCGCGGCACTGGCCCGAGGCGGGTTGGTAAACTTCACACAACTTCTCTCACTCTTAATCAGGCACGCAGATTTTGTCACGATATTTTCCTTCAACGGTGAGCAAGTGATGGTATCATGTTTAAGTGTACAAAGAAATTACTAAACTCTCATTTTAGAAAACCGGTCAAGATCGAACCCAGATCTCTTATTCAAGCCTGTACCCATCATCATCATCATCATCATCAGCCTGTACCCACTAGATGGAAATTAAAAATTGAATTGAAATGTTTCTTTGTAAATGAAAAGACATTTGATTGATTAGTTCATAATATAACAGTGATTACCTACATCATATGAACTAGCTCTACTGGTATATTACCGATAACTGGCATACGAGTATAACTTATTATATAACGGTAGAACGTGTCTGGAAGTCTTCCAATACTTCCAGAATAGGGCATCTCACGCACGCCTTGTTAGATCAGCTTTCTATTTCCACGATATAGGTTTAACATATTATCTCTACAAATAAGCTTCTTCTTAGTCAAATGAACCTAAGAATGTGCATTAATTGGCATAAAATTGAAAACATTATAAGGTAAAACAAATTGAAATAAACTCTCGCTGGGCGGCCAGAGAAGCAAAAAAAAAACGCGTTTCCGGAAATGCTAAATGACATGAAAAACTGTACAGTTTAAAATCATCAATGTAACACTTTCTAAACTTATAGTGTACTGTCAGTTGACATAACAAATACAATGAAAAGCTGTCAAATTTGACTCTAGAATCGTATGCTAACCGCCATTAGCAGCCTTTTAGTTGACATACACTTTGACCAACGTTTCAGAAACGGGGCGTAAGACAAGTATAGGCAGTCTGGCAAAATTTAACGTTTTCCATTAAGTAAAACATTTTTTTATGTTTGTATTGAGGTTATTGTTCTTCTAGAAAAGGTGTCCATATGTATATAAAATGACAAACCAAATATCTGCAGTAATCATTGATTACACTTACCGCAATTAATTATTATTTATTAATGAACAATAATCACGCACATGTCCAACATAGTTTTACACATGGTTCATCATCATCAGCCTTCATCTGTCTACTGCTGAACATAGGCCTTCCTCAAAAAACGCTGAAACAACTGATCCCTTGTCACTCGTGTTCTCAAGACCTCTACTTAATCGCGGCCTCCATTAAATTATGGGTGAAGGCCTCGGGCGAGCTCGTAGCAAGGTATCAGTTATCTTAGCGTCCAGAGAGGCCTATACTTAGGAGTGGACAGATAAATCTGATGATGTTGTTGGTTTATTTTCGCTCTTCATTGATCTCAGTCAATCAATAGCGCGTATCAATTATCTAATTGGTAAGCCGTCAGTCGACCTCATGCCAAACGGTCACGCTTCAACAAAAAGTGAAATTTTAATGGCATATTACATTGTTAAATAACATACAATTCCAGTAAAACTATTATGCAAAATGACAAAAATATTACTCATAAGTTACATTTACATATGCGTTATAACCTCATATTTATCAATTATATTTACCAGTCTATCGCTTTTATTTCGCGGAATTTTTCGCGAAATTTGCGCACACAGCATTCATAGACAATGCCGAAATATTGAGTTACGCGAAATACAAGTGAAAGCATGCTAAATATTTAATGCTGATTACGTCTACATAACATAATATAAAGCTCTAGTAGTTTTATTTATTTTTGAAATGAAAACTCCTTTAGCACTATTAAATACTTTTTGGTGGAGAAAAATCTGAAGGATTCGCGTCACCGACATGTTTTATCGACACTATGATGGTTTTGAATTATAAGTTTTCATTTTCATCAGCAATCCCTAATTTGCCACGACTGCTAATTTGTATACACATGATGTGTGTTATTATTATTATCATGGTATTTAATATACAAATGTTATAATATTTTTTTCTTCCGGCCAATATTTATGAATATTTTTTCTTCCAGCTAATGCAGGCATACTTCTCCGCCATGGACCAGGATGTCCAGAGCAACATGGCTTACAGGTACATTTATTATTACACGCATTCATAATAAGTAATTTATTTTTTTCAATAAGCAATAAGTAAACCTATTAAATAAGTAAACGTAAGGAAAGTACTTTAAGTTATGATATATTCTAGAGCTTGGGAGAGGCCTTTCCCCAGCAGTGGGACAGCAGCGAATAAAAAAATATCTACAGTATGGTTTTTAAGTAAGGCTTCATAAAAATTCATGGGTTTTTTAGTCGGGCTTGGTCCACCACACTTTCCCACCGCTGCAACTCCTGTATAGCCAGGATCGACAGCGGCAACCACCAAATGACCCTTTGATACGATCTCCGGGAGCCCGGGGGATACGTTAAACACTGCCTTGTTAAACACTGCCTTGCAAATTCATGGGTTCCAATTATACTTCTTGGCTTCGTAGATCGTCTTGGCGTTTAGGGGTATACGTCCAATAGCGTATAAAAATTTGGTTATAATGAACCCCATGCATGCATATGTATGTTTTGTGTGTTTATATTAATTTGTAAGTGATCTGGTATTATGGCTGGTCTGCGTTGGATGCGAGTGGCGAGGAATCGGTCATCTTGGCGTTCATTGAGGGAGGCCTAATGCAGCAGTGGACGGATAATGGCTGATGATGATGATGATTATTATTATTCCTTAAATTTACCCTTTTTTACCACTTCATTTTCTTCAAACAGGCACGGCACAGGCTTCTAAGGAACAAAACCTACGGAACACTCTACTTGAATATTCATACTTTTATTTCCAGACATACGCGCACCCCGAGAACTGCGACCAGTTCTTCTTGTGCAGGAACGGTACCCTGACGGTGGAAACTTGCGAGAACGGTCTACTGTTTGATGGCAAGGGCGCCGTCCACAACCACTGCAATTACCACTGGGCTGTTGAGTGTGGAGAGAGGAAGGCCGATCGTAAGTACTTTTGATGGAAATATCTTGGAAGTCGCCCCAAAAGGCCCCCGATATTATGCGCCATTTTGCGGTGGCGGCCATCTTGAATTTTAAATTTGCCATAGTGTATTGTGTACTTCTAGTAAAGCCCTTTCATTTGATACTAATACATTCTCAATATAAGAGAGTAGTGAAAAATTAAAATCTGCCGTTTTGTGGCAACGACCGACCGATTTTTAATAAACATAGCTAGGATCTTTGCGCTCACGTTATGGGTACCATCATTCTATTTATTTCTCTTTTACGAAAAATTACCAACATCTTAAGATAGGCAACGCATGAGCGAGTTGCTTTTTTATCCGTGGGAATGCTTTGTGCATTCACCCGAGGATGGTTTATCCCCGGGTATATGAGAGATTCCAGGCTTGGTTTAGCATTCTTGATTACCCTTGCACCAAAATACTACACTAAAACCACTGCGAGTTGCCTTCAGCAACTAGAAGAGGAGAGTCCTGATTATGACTAACATAGGACCTCGACCGGCCAAGAGTCAAGAGAGGCCAGCTAGGCCCTTTGAGTAACCACCTCGAAGGGCCTAACTGGGCTTCTTTGGATAAAATCGTTTATGTTCACTTGTCACACATCGTCTTCCAGTTTGCTTGTACATCTAACAAAAAAGCTTTTATTTATCAAGTATTTAAACCATAATACCAACATTTCAGTGACCCCCTACTCGACGCCCGGATGCGAGTATCTGTTCGGCATCTACCCGGACAGCAACGAGTGCTCCACCAGCTACATCAAGTGCGCCTTCGGAGTGCCGGAGCAGGAGCCCTGCACGCCCGGCCTGGTCTACGACGAGCGCATCCACGGCTGCAACTGGCCCGACCTCCTGCAACCGTTCTGTAACCCTGAAGGTAAGGAGCTAAGGAGATCTTTTTGAAACCACTTCTGCCCTGAAGGTTTGAGTTTTAATTGAGAATTGGTTATTTCGCCACGAATATATCGATAAGTACAGTGGTTAAAACATAGTTTATGCTTGAAATTATTTTTTTGAGTAAGATTAAAACTTAAAACGTTATAAAGTCAATTTGCATGTAAATGAAATAATAGATGCAAAAGTTTGCGAGTTTGGATGTTTGTTGATCTTTCATGCAAAAGCTACTAAATGGATTTTGATGAAAATTTACAATAATATAGCTTACACATAAGAATAAGACGTATACTCTAATTTATCCCCGAAGTCCCACGGGAATGGATTGTACGCTGGAAAAGGCTAGGTGCTGCTAGTATTATTATATGCTTTCTATAAGCAAACTCTGCGGTCACCCTTATAACTCCAGACTTTATAAAATATGACGTGTAGGTATTTAGGACCCATACAGGTCGTCTAATGAGTCTAGGAAATAAAAATGAGGGCCTCAGTTTATATATATATATATATATATATATATATATATATATATATATATATATATATATATATATATATATATATATATATATATAATTATTTTATTCACAGCCGTAATTGGCTTCAAGTGCCCAACGAAAGTACCAGCGAACACCCAGTCAGCGAAGTTCTGGCCCTTCCCCCGTTTCCCTGTACCCGGGGACTGCCGTCGACTGATAACTTGTGTGGAGGGAAACCCTCGTCTCATCACCTGCGAGGAGGGCAAGGTCTTCGATGACCAGAACCTCACCTGCGAAGACCCCGAGTTGGTCCCCCACTGTGCCCACGCGTAAATCTTAGTAAATTAATTTATTTATTATGAAACGAAAACGATTTTTTATCAACATTGAAAAGGCTGCTTAAACTATTATTTGTAATATTTTATTCCCATTAATAATCGTTTTTTTTTTTTTATATTTTCACCATAAGTTTTCGTTTTGTAATATCCTGTTTTTCAATTAACGTGATACAGAACATATTTTATTTATTACTCCCAAATATTTGCCTTGTCTAATCTGTATTGTAAATTATGTACAAAAATACTCAAAGTAATTGTTACCGAACATCGCCAAATCCGCCATTTTGTCGTTCATAGTCACGTGATATAAGTTACCACAGACCTCGTCTGCCGTATTGTATATATTTTTTACAAACCAGTGTAAATAAAATAAAAATGTAAATAGAAGATTATATTAACTATATATGTAAAAAAAAATAAAACAATCAAAAATTATTTCCACTTTTGTCTTATTTCCCTCACCGCATATTTTTGCTGTTGAAAAATTGTAAAAAAATGAGACAGAAAATTATTGTCCTTGAGTAGTCAACGTATTTATTTATTTGCAGCTGCCTGAGTGAAGTTAAATATTTAATACTCTATTTTAATGATAATCATAGCACTCTTGAATCCACCCAGCATGAAGACAATATAATAATAATGATGATATACTGACAATTAGTTTAGTAACATCATTTCTTCACTTAGATCTTCAAGTTTGGCATAGTTAGGGTGATCTGAATTTCACGCATTTTGACATAAAGCACCTTGCTTTATGTCAAAATGCGTGAAATTTATTGACAGCTGGCCACAACTATGATCACTAGTTTTATTCAAAATATTGCTAATTAAATATGTGCAGACTTCTGTGAAATAACTTAACAGAACAGACGTTTAATTATTTGCAACGAAACATCTTAACTTCTACCAGTATATGTGAATGAGTCACCTGGGTCACTCTCAGGTTTACTTGCTTATCAATGTTTTTGGACGACTGTCCGATTAATGAAGTCCCATCATGACTTGTCTACCTTTTCGTCTATCCAACTCACATTGAAAACTTGACTAACTACCATCCTATATATTGACTGGGAGATAATGCATTAGCATTGAATCCGCTAAATTGCATCAAATTTTTAAATATGGAACAATAAAGCATAAATAAATAAAGGCAATCGTTTTGACATCCGTGGAGGGAGCCTTAAATTCATCAGACGGAAGGTGGTAGGTTAATACATATCTATATTTAAAGTTTTGTAAGACATACTTTTGCAACGAGAAGTAACTTTGTAAGTGCCATTGATGCATCGCAGTCAAATTGAGCCGCCACCAAAGAGTATAATATAATTTAAACGACACGACCGTGTAACACCTCCCGCTTACGAAGTGTCATCATCAATATCATCATCATCATCATCGCCATCACCATCAGCCTTATCCGTCCACTGCTGAACAAGGCCCTCCCATAACGCCAAGACAATCGATCCATTGCCACTCCGATATAGCACCAGCGTTTAATATAAAAACCTTTATTTTGACGCGGTGCCTTCGGTGCGAGAGTTTCCAGTGGTTCATGGAGGATAGGGAAAAGGAGGAACGCAATACAAAGCTTCTGGCGAATGTCTATAGTACAATAGGTGGGTAAATACGTTTTTCGCCGGCAACAACGGTCGGCGGGCGCAAAGTTTGCCGGTGCGGGGCGCAATGACTATACCATCACTTACATCATCACTCCGGACATGACTGTACCTGTAACCTAACGTCAAAACGGGCGAAGCTGCTGGCAACAGCTAATTTAATATATATAAATCTCGTGTCACAATGTTTGTCCTCAATGGACTCCTAAACCTCTTAACCGATTTTAATGTTTTTTCTTTTGAAATGTGTGCTTTTCTCCAACTTAAAAGATCGGATAGTTTATTTCTCAAATTTGAGATTGCAATTTTATTTATTGCAAATTAATTGTTTTGACAGAACGAAGTCTGTCGAGTCCGCTAGTAATTTATAAATATTGACATACTCGTAAAAGGTATCATACAACTTTTTCTTAGACATTCATAGTCAGTTAAGCAATCATCGGTAGATGGCGTTGTAACTTGATATTCTTCTTCTTCTTGTCGAGTTGAAATGGCTGACTCTCTCTTGTGTTATTTTATTAATATATGCTTTGACCGGTACTTAGAACAGTATATCTACCGCCGTGTCTGTGGCCCCAAACAAATCCTCCATGGTACATGATAGGGGGCCGTCAGGGCACTGTATGAGATGAGCCATCGACTGAACAGCACCGCAGCTAAACTTGTCATTGCTGGAAAAACCCCACCTTACACGGTACTTACTAACTTGGCATTAGCCATGAAGTACGTAGTCCGGAAGCACGTTGGATTCTCTGTTAACGATATCTGGTGTTTGGCATTTTCAGGTATTTTGCAAATTTGTCTGTTAATGGCGGTTAACATACGATTTTAGAGACAAAATCGACAGTTTTTCATTGTAGTGGATATATCAACTGACAGGCTGATCAATTTAATTAATTTAATCATACTTCTGGCAACTTTTTGACACTTAACAGGAGACTTGACAATTGATTTGTTTTAAGTAAGCTTGCTTGTAACGTTTGTCAGACTGTATTAGAAGAGTACAGTAAACATAATATAGGTAGATAATTGAGCGTATCTAGCTTAGATCACAAGTAAATAAAAGAAAAGTATCAACCCATATTATGTCCCACTGCAGGGCATGGATCTCCTCCTTGAAATCAGGCAAGGAGGATATTAGCCGAAGTTCACCGATGCGTTGGCCCAATGCGGCTTGGTGAACTTCAGATACCTTCAAAGACTTTCAATCTCATCAGGCATCCAGGTTTACTCACGATGTTTTCTTTCATCGGTGAGCGAACGATAGTCTCATGTTAAAATGAACGTATAAATTTAGAAAAACCAATTTTTAGGCACCACGGACCTCAGGATTGCCTGAGAGGCCGAGCCCATTACCCACTGGACCATCGTCGCTCATCGTCATCATCATCAGCCCTGATTCGTCCACTGCTGAACAAAGGCGTCCCTCAATGAACACCAAGACGGCCGATCCCTTGCTACTCGCATCACATCGTCGCTCACAATTATTTAATTATAAGTGGTTTTAAGGAATAAAAGAAATGATTAGAAAATTAAAAAATCATTTACTATCCTATCTACATAAATGCTACTCCTCAACCTCCACGTGCTTGCCCTTGCCTGGGCGGTTGGACTTGCGGCGCGGCGCAGACCCGGCGGGCTTCGGCTTGGGGGTGGGGGGGTTCTCTAGTGCTTCCAGCTCCGCATCCGTCAACTGACCCTTGTACCAGTCAGCGCTGTAAAAATCATGGTTGTTTAAGTTATTTACTTTTTTTCATAGCATATAAGGGTAAACGAACAGTCGAGGTATTGTGACTATCGACGCCCCTTAACATCAACATAACCAGAGGTTATTCAGATGTGTTGCCTTCCTTTTCCCTATCCCCCCAATGGACTACGGGAAACTCACAAACCGCACGAAACGCGACAGGTTATCTGTCATTTTACGCTGATTTCATGTGACCGAGAGATTCCTCCCCGGTCGTGCCGACCCAATTTGGCTGCAAAGCAGCATGGCACTACCTCTTACTAAATTACTTACTTAATATAATGAAATAAGTTTTTTACAAGCCCACGTTTCGGATCCTTCGCAACCTTGGTTAAAGAAGAGTCTTCTCGTGCTTCGGTCAGTGAAATTTGCGTAAACTTTAGAAAACAATCATATGTTTTAGGTATAAAATTAAATTGGCTACCAAAATCAATATTAAGTTATACTAAGATAAACTCAAAAAGATTTAATATATAAAAGAAATAATAGCAAGATGCCGTTTGCGGCCACGTTACTGGCCTAATTTGGCCATCAAGGCGCACCAATACATGTTGTATATAAAAAAGTTTTTCTACAAGAGTCGCAAATGTGTGATTGGATTTGAATAGCCTGCATTGGCTATCTTAACTTAATTAGAACCTATTTAACTCTGCTAAATAATGTCTCTTCATTGCCCACTTAATTACGTATGTAGACTGGCACATGCAAGGCTAAATAGTGCATGTAATACATATACAGGCTAGGCTACTTCTGGGGAGCTAACATTTAAAGCTTTAAAAAAATGAAGAAAAGACAAACGGTACTAACCATTCAGGTACTTTTCTGGCCCATTCGCATTTCTTGCTGACGTCGTCGAAGGCCTGTCCGAGCTTGCAGCCGGAGCGGCGGGGGGTGTTGCCGTTGATGCACACGTAGAAGAACTGGCAGTCCTCGGGGTCAGCGTACCGCGGGTGGGTCAGGCCAAAGGTTTCGTTCACCGCCGGGCAGTCAAACGCGAACACGTCTGGAAAATGACAAATTTTACTCGTAGCAGCGTGTTACGGTCATAGGTGTTTAAGTTTCAAAACTTATACAGCGATGCGTTTTCTATAACACTGCGGATTGCTGGTGCGTTTGTGAGCATCATCATCATCATCAGCCCTTATCCGTCCCCTGCTGAACATAGGCCTCCCTCAATGAACGCCAAGGTGACCGATCCCTTGCTACTCCCTACATATATACTATACATACATCCCTTGCATCCAACGTGGACGTTTGTGAACATGTGACTAGCTAACCCAAATTTAGTTTTACTAGTGTAGCTAGGTGTAGGAAGGCTTGTGGCCGGTCTTCTTAATTTCGCTATTCCTGTCGATATGTTTTGGCGCTGTTTCGAATTGTCCCTATTACATTACGATGATGATGAGGATTATGATAAGACATAAAAAATCATAGCACTGGTTTAATCTTTGCAGTGATAAAGAAGATAACTACGGAATAGTCCATGGAGGGATGCTCGTTTCAAAGTGCAATATTAAAACTTTATACTCAAAATAGTATATCAAACAATAAAAAAACTTATCATCATCATCATCAGCCTCTATTCGCCCACTATTGTACATTGACTTCCCACAATGAACGTTAGGAGAGAGATAAATATTTTATAAAATAATTTTACTTACTTTTATACACATTTTATCTAAGAGAATAAAGTTCTCGCTAAGACACGGCGCCAATCGCGCGATTTCAGAACTCTAAATTCAAATTTTGACATGTAATCTTGCGGTTTTCGCATGTCTGAGCAAGCCCTAAATGTCGCAGCTCTTGCTTCTATAATTTTATAAGCTTAAATCACCCACTAATCTGTCACTTTTAAAATATGTCATAAAGATAATACAAAATACACTTCTGGTTTATTATTTCAGTTTTATAGGTCACTCACCAGCAGCACCACATCCCTTCTTCTTGGCCTCATCAGGCCATGTGCAGATGCCAGTCTTCTCGTTGTACACCAGACCATCAGGGCAGGTGATCATGTTGAACTTGCCGTCCACGCAGTAGTAGAATATGCCGCACTCTTTGGGATCCTCGTGGGAGAAGTAGCCGTTCAGACGCGGGCAGTGGAGGGTTGGGATTGGTGTTTCTGTTGATGAAATAAATTGACAAGGTTAAATTATACTTGTATAAGCTAAGATTGCCGTTTTTTAGATCGGATTGCCAAGCGAAAAAGTAGCTGTTCATAAGTTCAGAACGCCAAGTAAAAAAGTTAAGAGTTGAAGCCTGAATTTAATGTTTTCAGTTCTTTCACAATATGCATTAATATAATTATAATGTTATTAGTCAGACAAAGTAAACATCATCATCATCCGCCTACGTGGACGGATAACGTCCACTGCTGAACGTAGGCCTCTTTCAATGAACGCCAAGACGGCCTATCCCTTGCTACTCGCATCCAACGCGAATTGCCACTGCACAAAATAAACGTACATAAAGAAAATACGTAGTGGTGGTAGAATGTCGCTAGATATTTTCGCGGGTGTTTGGCGAAAAATAATCTTACGTGGTAAGACTGTGTTAAGCTAAAGGCATAATAAAGGCTTAAAGGCATTTGTGTTCGGTGACACGTATTGAAATGGCATTAATATGAATGCTCTTCTCGTCCTGCTTCGCGTAATACACTGTTTTAAATTACTCGTACTGTTTTGAGAATACAGCACGTGTCTAATAGTGGGACGTAAATATCGAGTCTTCAATCCTTATATGAATACAAAAAATAAAAATGTTTACACATTTTAATATTTGTCAAGAAGCCAACTAACAGGTTATCATCTGATTATGTAACTTGAATCGATTCATTCATTATCATCATCATCAACATTTTCCGTCAACTATCGGACTCTCTTTATATTCGAATATTCAACTAATTTATAGTTATTATAATGAAACAATTTTTACGGATTTTGTCGCGGTTTATTAAGTTTTCACATGCCCGACGTTTCGGATACTTTACAGCAATTATGGTCACGAGAGTTCTCCTGATGTGAACATTTAAAAAACTTAATAAACCACGAAGAAATCTATTAAAGTTGTTTTATTATAATGAGTGAAATTCGCGTAAACATAAGAAAACAATATTGAAAAAAGAAGCTCCAAATTTAAAAAAAAAATTTGGAGCTATTGAAGAAAACTATTAATTACTATTAAAATGAAAGGAACAACAAATGCCGCTAGAAAAACTAACACCTATAAATTACATGCAAGTATATTGCATACGATTAAGTGAACAAGGAATTATTTCAATAAATTCCACCGGCGCCGTCAAGGCCGCCCCTTGAGACGTGAAAGTTGTTCTGAGGTAACCTTTGTACAGATGCGACATCAAAATGGCGAACACGTGGCGCGTGTGTGATCTAACCTTTATTTAATGTATTCTTTAAACGGGACAGAAACATCACCTCCGAGATTAACAAACCGACAGAAACACATGTATGTAGCCAATATTTCAAACATTATAATGACCACTCTGAAATTTTTAACATTGCTGCAACATCTGCTGCTGATCATAAGCCTCCTATGATGAACACCAAGACGTTTGATGCCCTGCTCGGTTCCAACCAGGATCAGGACGTCAAGATGAAAAGACGTCTTTGTGCTGGAAAAACGTACCGTCTTTCCATACAGAAAAAAAACAATTTCCCGGAAGTAAGAGCATAAATAAACGACAACATATTTACAGAAGAATTATATTATGAGAACGGATTCATTGTGTTTGCATTGTTATTATTTTTGTAACATATGTTCAGAAAGATTTTAATGTTTTTCTTATCTTTGTAGTAGACGCCCTCGGTTTCACCCGTGTAATACCTAATCCCGTAGGAGTACGGGGATTAATCAACTTTTGCGTTTATAATAGTGGGATAGTCGGATGGAAAGTGATTTCGGCTCTTTTCATTTATATTCCTAATATAAATGTAAAGGTAAATTTGTATTGCCTTTTCGCGTTTAATGCACCTGTCAGATTTATACACGATAGAGTCAAGATACAACAAAGAACGCCAAGACGGCCAATCCCGTGCCACTCGCATCCCACACGGATCGGCCACTGCACGGAGATTGTCTTCATACGTGGTTCTCTCTCTCTATTTAAGAGCTATGCTCTTGTCGGTGGAGTATTCGCCACTCATTCCTCTTCTCCGCCAACACCTTTACCTCCTGATACGACATAACCTGTACCATACGTGCTTAATGGTCGCCATAATATCGTCTACATAATTTGTATTCCACTAGACAAATTTGTATTCGTAGATTATATCATACTAGCTATTGCCCGCGGCGGCGCACGCATTAACAAAGTTGTTGTTTTCAAAAAAAGTAGCCTTTGCTATTCTAATATCTCCAAGAATATACACACATTTTTCACAACATTTTATAATAATTGGTTAAGTAGTTTTCAAAGAGTAACAAACAAATAACACTTACGAAGTTTAGGGCGCTGTGAGCAGTCAATGTTGAAGGGAAGGTCACACTTCTCTTCTTGTGGACTGTAGTCGTTGAACACCATACCGTCTGGGCACAGCTTCTCAATTATTTGACCATTTCTGAAATAAATATAAAGGAGCACGTTAAATGTTTGTCGATTTTCATTCTTTGAGTAAATTTATAAGAATACTTTTGGGGCAGAATATTAAGTATTCACCTCAATAATTGTTTGTAGTAAGCTATGGTAAGTATACTTTTTTAAATGAACGAAAATGATTTTTTTTTTAATTAATATTATCAGGTTAAAGCTAAGCTAAGTCGTCTAGTTTTATCAAAGATTTTAATTTTTATTTTATATATATTTGTATATTGTGACAGTCTAATAATGTAAACTATGTGCAAATATAGACAAAGGCTATTTTCATGCGAATGGCTAACCTTGTGATAATAATTCTTGAGACAGATTAGTAACTTAGAACGATTCGAGTGAACTTCCAAGGCCTCGGTCAAATTACCAATTTAATAGCTAATGAATACAGTATGCAGACCTATAAGAGGCAAAAAGCTAGCAGTCTAGCCTTTTAGGGACTTGATGATAACATTGGCCTTACTTAGCATAAGAATCCAGAATGTTTTAGTCTGAATTTATGTAAGCAGCTGTCAGTGTATTTATATCTTACTATACTTTACTACTACTATTTCGGAAGATAAGTAAAAATAATTTAACTCTGCTTACGATCTAATCTAGTATCACATATTGGCATGTACTGTTAGTTGCAGGAATTTCCCGACATAAAGTGTGGTGGGTATTTAAACTTATACATCCTAAATTGAAAAGATAGCTATATTTTTCAAATTTAAATATACACCAAAAATGATAATACAATTATTAATATTTCATGTATCATTGGAGTCAAATGAGCTTTTGACAATACTTAAAATTTTCTTTTGTTACGGTAATTCATAAGGGCATGTCAAACCTTTTATGGAAAACATTAAAAACATTTCAAGTATATGACTAACACATTTGGTATAAAATAAGATCTTGGGTCATCGACCCCTACTGCAGGTTTGGTTTCTTTATTTGTTCATGACTTTAAAAGGTCATACATGAATATGAAACCATGACTAATCTCGTTAAACTATATTAATACATTTTTATGAAACGTTACCAAAAAACAAAACGTTTCCAGTGACAAGATACTACAATAAAAAGGTCATAAGTCAGGTCAAAGGCCAGCCAGATATTGAATGCAACCCTATGCTCTCTCTAACTCTCTTTCTCTCCTCTCTCTTTTCTCTCTATCTCTCTCCTCTCTCTTATTCACCACACTCTCAAAAGGTTTCTTCAGTCCCAAATCTTTCAATTCTAGCATCAACGCCATCATCAAAACATACTTAATAAAGACAAAAACACAGACACACATACCTGCATTCATAGTACTTGTCGCACTGTTCTGCATCAGCGAAGAACCCATCCTCGGGACACGTGTTGGTGATCTCGGCATCTTTCTCAGCATCAGCGGCAGCGTCAGCGGCAGTGTGGGCGGGGGGGTTAGCTGGTTTCCTCCTGGGAATCCTTGGGACTTGGGACGATGCTAATACTGAAAAAACAACAAAATACATCATTTAAAGTCAATTTTAAAGTTCCATGTTTATTAAGTATTCACAGTATTCAATTTACATTTTTTCAGGATTATGTTTGGCCTTTTAAGTTTTTAGATGCCCTTTTTAGACTAATTAAAGCTAAGGAGACCTATAATCAGCAATAGACAAATAAAAGCTAATGATGATGACGATGTTCTTGATCATGTTGATGATGGTGACGGTGATGATGATGATGATGTTATTTATTTAGTATGTTTTCGGAATTTAGTACCAATGTCGAGATCTCGACAAATAGAAAGGCTTTAAGATGGAGCCAAAGCGACGATGGCCCAGTGCGTATGTGCTCGGCCTCTTCAGCGAGAGGGGCCGGGTTCAATTCTGGTCCCATCTGTTCTGGTCCATTTATGGTGCCTTGAAATGGTTTTCTTTTAAATTTCTAAGTGCACCTAAGCACGAAACCATTGCTTTTATGCCGGTAAAGGAATCGCATAACTATGGCCCAATACCCTTCTTGTCTGATTTCAAAGAAGAGACCTATCCCCAGCAGTAAAACATACATATGTGTTGATACTTTACTTTAACTTTTACTACTAGTTAAGTTACTTATTAGGTATTTAGGTTACTTCCTGTCAACAAGCATAGTAGGTGGTTCTCATTGAGAACTGGACGGTGCTTCCTGATAATAATGATCACAATATCAAGACTATAGATCAATCGACTTGGGTTTTATATCTTGACTATAAATAATTCACATGACATGTTTGTTACTTTTAATACTTGATATGGTTATGAGACTTCCGTACCAAAATATAGGTACTGAGTTTATTTTGTAATTATTTAACCTTTTTTCTATAGGTAAAGGCGGCTAACTCGAGCAAATAGATTTACAAACATTTTAGGATTCAATATTGAAATTATGCTAAATATAAGGTTAAATCTATTTTACATACCAAACGTATTATTATTATGGAAAGTCTTGATAAATGGGTTTTGGTAAATGAAATCATTAAGCCTTTTCTGGATATGGGTTCTAAAATACGCTTTATTATGACCTTTGAAAGCAGACATACAACTTTTACTTCCATCATTACTTATCAGTTTTAATGGCTTTTTTATGACTAAATTATAATAAAAATCAATATAATTATATTTAATTATTACGACTAGGCGTCACTGTAACTACCTCTGAGATCTGTTTTCACTAATAAGAAAGAAACATACGAGAAAATATTATATTTATGTAAATATGCAAGGCTGTGTTAAAATACGTTCTGAGTCTGGTCTTTTATTGAAGTTATGCGACCCTAAACATGCGGAACCTAAGTGATATAAGCTAAAACTATAAAGAGGTAAAGTTTTTCAGTTTGAAACGGGTAATATCTGGATCTACTGAACCGATTTTGAAAATTCTCTCACAAATAGGAGGCTGCGTTAATTGTGAGTGACTAAGGCTATAGGTGAATGTGAAGTACGGACGTGTGAAACCGCGGGGCGGGAAATTATATATATAAAGATAGGGCTATATATAAATATATGAATTATGAACCAATATCTCATGTAAACGAGCTTATAATATCGAAATATATAGATGATAAAAATCACAAAGGATTGCGTGGCGATACGGTGTGCCAGTTTCTCTGTTACCTAACCAAGTGTAACGCACAGGGAAAGTTGAGCTATTGCCAAAATATTACAATATTAGCACTCATAGTGTTAACATAAATCTCATTTTGTCTATGCTCTAACTTGGATATCGCTAAATATTTTGTTGCGTAAATTATAATTTTGTATGAAGATTTTTAAAATTTATCAACTTTTTTTTAAGTGTCGATCAATGGTGGACTAATGGTGGTCCAGCTCTACCAGTCCAAGTTGAACATGAGTCGAAACATCATCTTGGTGCTTATTAAAATGGATCAATATAGGAGTGTAGCGACTAGAATGAAAATTCGAGGAGATAAATGTCACTTGGTGAAAAAAGTAATTGTAAAGTCTAGTCTTCATAGTTTTTTCAAATTTAATTTATAAAATAAATATATATTGAAAAAAGTCCCAATATATTATTTTTGCATATAAATAATCCAATTATTAAGGATTTTGGGAAAGTCAAAGCCTCGGATAACGGATATCTTCACATAGAGTCTCTATTATTAACATGCATGCAAACACATTTGCAAATATAGACTTATAAATATTCAGAAGTGACATGCATATTCATAGCACTTAGTATTTATACTGTGGTCATTTCTTAACACCCTAATGACCCACATTTGTATGTGAGACTGTCATGGAATAAACAATACGCGTGTTTGTAAATACTTTCTTTAATGGCTCGGTGTTACAGTTTCCTTATTGGTCTGCTTACCGCTGGGAGAGTTGCTCTGTGCCGCGCTACCAGCTGTATGAATACCACTATCTTCTTTGTTTCTTATTTACAGCTTTTGTTACAGAGAGAAGAGCAAGGCAGGCAAGTATAAGTACTGGCATTCAGACTATATGTGTCTCAAAACAGAGTTCAAAACTTAAATAAGTTGCCTTCCAGGTAAACTAGTTTAAGTTCATGAGTGATGTCGACCACTTGCCATCAGGTGTCGCTCACTAGTATGCCTATCATCATAATCATCATCATTATGGAGTGTTATCTTCATACAGAAGTTCGGAGGTCAGCATTTGGTACTCCGTCCTATCATGGGATATACGTTATATTTGATAGTAGTTTCCCTATACAACTAATATAAAAATATATTATTTGCTTCCTTATTCAGAATACTGTATAATCGGTATGTTTGTTTTATTAACTGTTTAGATATCTAGCCGGGTCAACTTTGATATGAGAAGAAAAGAATTGCCGTCTTGGCATTCCTGGAGACAGGCCAGTGTGAAGCAATAGACGGTAACAGGCTCATGATGATTAGGATTATTAAATAACAGAACTCAAGGAGACAGCAAAAGTATGAGATGTAGCAGCTTTAAGTCATACATCTTTGAATATTGGCGTCTTAATTTTGACGTTCAAATAACAAATTTATTGCTGCCTTCTTAAAGTAGAAGATGAAGAGAGGAACCTCATGCTCGGGAATAATTGCTTGGAGTATGACTCACCTTGCGAACTAGCATGCATAAGAGATATCTCTTGACGCTCTTGCATGGACTCTACGAGATACTTTATTTCGATCATACAATGTTATCTCTTCTATTGAAGTAACGAGAAGAGAACGTGAATGTATGTTAGCTACTGTAGACAAAAAGAGACAATACGAGAAAAGGTGTAGACAAAATGTAGCAGGCTAGACACGAAAGCTCACCACGGACGCGTTATTTGGATCTCGACTTTGTATTTAAGACATATCAAAGTACATATTTACATAGTAAAATGTCATCTATGTTCGGTCGGTTGTTTCAAATCAACTGTTAACGTAAGAGATTTCGTTAAATTTTAACGTCTGTTAAAAACAACGCTCTTTGATCGCTAACGTTTGTTAACCGCCACCTTTAACGATTACATATTCGTTAAAATCGGTCCATGAAACCCGCCCTTAGAACCTTTATAATTCGGAAAAGAATAGCAAAGGAATTTGTGAAGACCCTGCCCTCTATAATGTTTCAGAAAAATTACTTTAGACCTTCTTACATTGTCTCACTCCAATTATTATATTACAACACACAAATAACTTTCGAAAGTACATATTTAGCATATCTTGACATTCATAACCGGATCATTATTAGCATTGGGTAAATTATATATTTTAGCTTCAGTTAATGTTCAATATTAATACAACATATCATCATCATCAGCCTTTATCCGTCCACTACTGAACATGGACTTCCTTCAATGAACGCAAAATAATAAATTCCTTGCCACTCGCATCCAACACGGACCGGCCACTGCACGGAGATCGACTTCCCACCTGGTTAATGGCCTATGACATATTAATATAATAAGATTCTTCTTAATGTCACTAAGCTTTTAAAACATGTCTTCCAACTGAAACTGAAACTGTTTTCAGTTTGGTATAAACAATTGATAATCATGTAAATCCGATGCGAGTGGCAAGGAATCGGAGACCTTGGCGTTCATTGGAGGAGGCCTATGTCCAGCAGTGGATGGATAAAAGCTGATGATGATATTGATACAAACGCATCCGAAACGAAAACTATTATCTGTATCGCCTATGTCACTTATTGATAACGACCAGTGACGGATTTAGGCTTGATGCCGCCCTAGGCCCTGTTTATGGCGCCCCCCTAATGATAGGATATCATTCGGTAAAGGCTATGTTTATCTTTAAAAAAAAAAAAAAAAATTTAATTATTATAAATATTCTATGGATAATTCTTTACAAAAATTAATCAAAATCATTTTTTTTAAATTAACCAAAAGGATACTGTCTTTACTTTCTTCGCCTCTCAAATTTTGAAATTTAAAAAATTTTGCCGCCCTCAAATTATGCCGCCCTAGGCCCGGGCCTCACGGGCCTAGGCGTAAATCTAGCACTGATAACGACATTATACTACTGAGGAATTTTATGAGGCGGATGAGTAATTTCGTAGATTACCTCCTCACACTTCGAACTCACAAACATTACCTCCTTATCTTTATCTTTATTTTATCATCTTGATGAGCTATTTTGTATCTACCTTAATGACCATGTAAGAAACACTTTATTTCTAAATAATTCTCTATTTGTCTATAATATATTATGTCTATATATTGGTTACAAAAGCTCTACAATTTAAGACATCAAAGCTTGCATTATATCGAAAGGTCATAACGACATTGGAGATACAAAATTGTATGCTCTTGCGTTTGCGTTTTTATGGGTGATATATCCGGTAAATCCGGTATCCAGAATCCGGAAATGAGCTTACTACCGGATGTCATTTTACTGATTTTAGTGTAATAGCTAATATTGCATGATAAGACTTGATGAATTGTAAAATTACTGCTGAATTACAAAACCCAAAGTTTGTTTAAATTAACGCCAAGGACATAGAATAACTGAAGATATACTTGAAAAATATAAACACAAGCACCGAACCAGGAACTGTTGTTATCAAACATGTTACAAGAATTACTTGATTCTTATAAGGACCCAATGCTCTAGCTTTAAAATTATTAAAAAAATGTATTTACAATCGCTCTTTTCTTTCGAAAGAATTAAAAAAAACCAATTATAATTAATAGGAAGTAAGTAGGTACTGAATATATGAAGTGACATATAGCCTTGTGACCTTGAAATTACACTTTAGAGGACGAGAAAAGTCACTACTCTAGTAACGGTATGCAAGAGCATATTGAAGAAACAAAGAAGAAGAAGCTTACAAGATAATAGGTTGTTATTTCTCTGCTATCAATATACATAGAGATCAATATCAATACTTCATTGGTAAATATATAATGCTTAAAACGTATATAAAATATTATTAACACAAAGTCGTTGTGAATGTCTGTTTATTTACGTAATATATTAAAGAATGTACGATTAAATATTGCTTAACAATGTGCTTATAATGAAGAATTAATGAATGCAAAATAGAAATGTATTTGTCAATATATAGAGCAAGGACAGATTAAATTATTATGATTTAGTTAGATATTATTATTAAGATGAACCCCGCAAAGGCTGTTCTGCTCTCACCCAAAAACTTTCAGCATCATCATCACCTTCTTTCGTAAAAACCTTTTCCTGACGATAGCCAATACAACAAAAAAGAATCATCTAATTTGGTGCAGCGGTTAGGAAGTTGTGGGTATACATTACGGCATTACATTATTATTTATATAATATGATTTTCAAACATAACGTCAACTCACCGACGAAGCACGCGAGTAAAAGTGCCACCGATTTGAACGCCATTCTGCGTTCGTTCCGATCACGTGGTTTGACTTGACGCTCACTCTGCGATCTCTAGCGCACTGACAATAACAGTTTTTGTCCTCCGTTCTTACCTCAACACCTAAGCGAAAGGTTACTCGCTGTTCTCTCCCTCCCACTCGTTTGGATTGCAATATGTCCATCCTACTCTAATAATATTTGGATCCTGTTATCGGTGTACGTGTTTTGCAAGGAAATAAGTGTAATGAGCAAATGTACGATTCATAAGTCAATATTAATTCATCAATTATGATAATATGAGGCTTAATTTTTTTCCTCCCTCCTCTCATAAAATCGTAGTTACTGTAAGGCAGCGTTCTTCAACGTTTCTTAATAATATGCAGGTTACAGGTTCGAAATTTCTGACAACCTCCTTGGACTCTACACAGCCAAAAAGTTAGAATTATTGCAAGACATGATAAGTATTTTTTTTATAAACAAGGTTTTTACTGTAATCCTGCCTTAATTTTTTTATCTCTACCTTTTTCAGGCAACGTAAGGAATCATGACCCACAGTTACACACACTTATCTAAAATCGTGTGATAAATCTTAATGTACCGCGATGCAAACTGTAAAAGTTCTTTCAATAACATAAGTATAGGAAACAAATAGGGACGTAGTTGATATCTTTATTTTGGACAAATTTTAACTAAAAATTTATTATTATGACAAAAGGCGTTGAAAATTAATTGAAATATTAAACTAAAGATATTTTATAGTCGGCCTATAAATATGAATAATTAAAATTGGGAACACGTTGGTTCAATCTCAGACTAAAATATAAAGCTTTCGTATCTATTGTAAAATACATATAAAACAATTACACGTGTATTTTCATAATAATATTTGGAAAAGTTTTTCACACGTACTGGATAAATACAATACGTGTGAAAAACTAGAGCTAGCTAGCTCTACATAGTTACTACTTTCTATCCATCATCTTGGCGTTCATTGAGTATGAGTATTGAGTTCATATGTTCAGCAGTTGACGGATAAAGGCTGACAATGATGACGATGATATATTATAATCCAGATACAATAAATATTTAACTGATAATAAGGAAAAAAAGATTTAGGAGAAGAATAGTAATAACAAAGAAAATAAGAGCGGGTAACACAGCACTCTGCGACCTCAATACCTAAATCGGTTGTAGGCACAAACTACTTAGGGATACTACCATGTTTTTTTTTTCAGAAGGAGCTATGCTAATGGCCCTAATACTTCGTCGGAAGTGGGATGAGTCGGTTGGTATCACCCAGTGATATAGTAAGTGGGGGTTGCCCCCCGCCAGCCGTGCGACTTCCACGGCTTCATGGCGTCGGTTTGTACCTATGGCGGATCTCTGCCTCACCACCGTTGGATAAAAACTACCGTATGTTGAAGGTGATGTCATTTATATGTTTATCATACTACTCAGTACTCACTGTGCTTTTATTTTGAACCACCGCAAAAAGTGGGGTGTTATAAGGGAAATGATTTGAATGCGGTTTCTATACTGGAGACATATTTTATGTTGTGATGCATGTGATGTTTGTTAAAAATTAGTGTCAGTAGATTATTTTAATTCATATTTCCGCAAATTTTACGTCTTATTGATGTTTATTACGTTAGTTTTCTTCTATTAAAGATTTTTTTGTTACCAAAACTTTCTTATAAATTACATGTGAACTCAGTTTTTTTTTTTCAATTTTTTTTCTAAATTATAAATTATATTCATTGATTTTTATTAATAATATTTTAATTATGTATTGATTTTCTATTTAATTTGTCACTAACATACTTAAATTAAACTTTTGATCCTTAAATAAAAAATATTCTTCTGATAATTATAAGCTCAAAATACACATTACCTTTTTTTCCCATAAATGAAGACGCTATGTAAGAATGAAGTGAAAACAGGTAAACAGTATCGTACATAATTAGTATCCACATTCTCTAATAGCTGGTAATGAAATGTTGCCTAATATCCAATTAAATAATGTAGGTCTTTGGCAACGGGCGCACCACTAATTACTGGAAAAATGAGTTCATTTGTATGGTGTTGAAATGTATTGATTATAATGAAACAACTTTTACAGATTTTATCGCGGCTTATTAAGATTTTTACAAGCCTGACGTGTCAGATCTTATTGTTGTTTAATTGAATGCGTGAAATTTGTGCAAATAATATATCTACACTAATATTATAAAGAGGAAAACTTTGTTTGTTTGGTTGTAATGAATAGGCTCATAAAGTACTGGACCGATTTTAAAAATTCTTTCACCATTCGAAACCTACATTATCCACGAGTAACATAGGCTAAATTTTATTCTGGAAAAAAACAGGGTTCCGCAAGATATTTGGGTTTTTCGGACACGAGGTGTAAAAAATCAACCAGAAAAGTTATTGATTTTGCGTACGCTGCCTAAACTATAAAAGATAGAACCATAAAATGTTCTAATTAATTGTAGATTTTATAAATATCTACAAAAAAGTCCACGACACACTATACCTATCTATGTCGAGTGAGGCACAACAACCATATTTTATTCAGAAATTTTGATTTTTTTGGACTACATTTAAACGAGTTTATTTTACTTATGCTTTTAATCCTTAAGATATGAAGCTAAAGAGTTTGTTTAATTGAACGCGCTAATCTCAGGAACTATAGGTCGGATTTTCACGAAACATTTCAGTGTTCGATAGCCCATTTATCGGTAAAGATATAGCATCCCGCTAAGATCCCGTTGTAAATCTTAGTTAACGCAGGCGAAGCTGCGGGCAACAGCTAGTTATTAATATTTAAATATACATTTGTTCGGGTGCTTACTGCGTTTATAGGTTTTTTTTTGTGGTCTCGATACTTTTGCAATGTTATAGAAACAATCAAGGGGAGACTTAAACATTAATAATGATGGTGTTAGTTAAAGTTTAAAACACTATTGTTGATAAAATAATGATGATGTTAATAACTAATTGGGATAACAACAACAAGGCATACGTTAGAAGGATAAATTATCATACTTAACCTTATAAAAAATTAATTCTAAAACGCCACTTAAATACTTGGGGGCTCCTAAGCACGCCTTAAATCTGTTACGGACCAATCAGTGCCCACAAATCCATATGTCATCCAAATGTAAGCGCCGTGCTATTCTGTAAGAAACGCAGCGCTATCGCAACCTTGTGACAGCGCCGTGAATGCAATTTGGTATTCACTAAGCTTGTCAAACCATATCAAACACACACTAGCGTCATCAACGCTGTGACGGGAGGGACAAGAACTACTCTACGGCGTGTTCTTGACGTTTCTCAATACATTTTGGTATTCCGTAACGAAAAATAGGGTCGAGCTCGCCTCACGGCCTCGCCTACAGGCTCGCTTTTAAGTGTCAAATCTAAAAGCTACATTTTTGAGGCTGAAAGTATAATATTGTTGTTAAATTATTTAAATTCGAAATATATTTTAGTCACAAATATAGTAATTTATAAGGCAGATCGATTTTTTCAATGGTTTATTCTTCGGAAGAAGCAAAAAAAAGGACGACATAGACCAAACTCGACAAGCTTACGAAAATTTCAAACCGTTTCCTATGATATGGATTTATTCGATCGCGATAAAAACTGTTTTCTTGATGTGTTTGTTGTGATTATTAAATGATAAAGAGTGAGTTACAATTTATTGTGGAATCGGAATTGAAACAATAAAGTTTGTGTACCACATACGTATACTATATTTATAAAATAAGTAATTAATATTTTAATAACTAAGTTTCTTATTTCGTATAAAAATAAAAAAAGGAAATAAAAAAGGTTGCAGGTCCACTATGGACCCAAGTAACAAGAGACAGGGGGAGGGAGGGGGATAGATTTTTAATATAGTAATCATAATAGGCATTTGTAGATTGTAGAGAAATTATTTTATAAGAAAACAGCAATAAAGGCTATTTTATTTTATAATTAAGTTTATTAGAATTTCGTATATTTCATATAAATACCTACGGGGCCGAAACGTGGCCTCTTAATTTTCGACTGGTCCGAAAGTTTGCCGTAGCTCAACGTGTTATGGTAGTGCTACGCTAGGTGTTTCTTTGGCAGATAGGATTTTAAACAAAGACCTCTGCCAGAGAACTAAAGAAATCGATAATCGATATTACACGAAGACTAAGCTTGTTGAAGTGGCAGTGACGGATGGGCCAATAAGGTTCAAGAGTGAAGGCCGTGCTTAGGCTTACCTACGCCGACCAACACTTCGTTTACGAAGTTTTGGTCGGCCATTAAGCAGGCGGGAAGACGATCTCCGTGCAGTATCCAGTCCACATGGATTAAATGCACATGGCAAAGGATCAGTGGTCTTGGCGTTTATTGAGAGAGGCCTATGTTCAGCAGTTGACGGATAAAGGGTGATGATGATAATGATGATATGTTTCTATAATGAGGTTCATAAGAATTCGTATATTTTATATAAATACCTATAATAAGAAAAAAAATGTACAAGAAAACAACGTATATAAAATGTATATTTTTATTTAATAAAGTTGTCCACACGAGATCACACTTCACCCAACCACACTCATTATTATTAAGTCTGAACCTCCGGTTTAATAGTTCATAGTTGGCTGTGCTATCTCTGAACCTTTTATAGCCAACAATAGTAGAGACGCCATAATGCTATAGGTCTACGTGACTTCGAGCCAGTGGCCTTACAAATAGATTATACCCATCACCACTAGCAAAAGCGTCTCCACCCATCAAACCGGATTGAGCTGAATACCAGTATTTGACATGGAGCGACTGCTGTCGGACCTCTACAACCCAGTAACTGGGTGATACGGTACCCCGCGGTTAGACTAGTTGTCAGATTCTCGGGCTTCTGACAACCCGTAACGACTGTCAAAGATCCACGAATGACAGCCGGGACCAACGGCTTAACGTGCTATCCGAGGCACGGAGGAGTCTCGGTATTTAAAGATGGTCACCCATCCACGGACCAACCTCGGCAAGCGTTGCTTAACCTGGTGGATCGATCCGCGCGGCTGTTACCACTGCGCCACGAGCTCCTCTAACTAAACACACATAATATAATATGTTAGAGCAATGGGTATTAATTATTTAGATTGTTCAATTGCTATTTGATAGTGAATAAATTAGGTAAAAAGCTCAATAAACCGCGACAAAATCCGTAAAAGTTGTTTCATTATAAAAGCAAATAAAATTGACAAATAAACAATACAAATTACCTTTGCCCATTGCTGCTGAGTTTTTGCGCAAGTACTGCAGGCTACATCTTGCCAAGCTGCTCGTGTATACCTATTTCGGCGTAGCATGGTGCGGGTGACAGTTCCAGTAACGTTACGTTTTACTCTTGCAAGCCGTCGCAATTAAAAAAATATAATTAAGTATTTTATTAATACCTCATTCGTAAAATAGTAGATCGCCAATTACTGTGGTAAATTAAATCAAACTCAACCAGAATGTGAAAGTCTCCAAATAAAGTCAAATGGAAAGAAAAATTAAGCAAAGTCCTATGCGTATAACGTAAAACCATAGACGTGCTTAGTGATGGGATGTACTATACTAGGATGGAAAGTCGATGTTCTTTATAATAAAAAATGTATATTGGGCGTAGTTCAATTATTATTGTAAAAAGACTATCATTATATTAATGAAACAACCGAATCTATGATTATCGTTAAAAAAGTTGTCACGAAAAAAATATAAACCTGATTTTGATATTTTAATATAAGTTCAAAGCTACTATTATTTAGCCCCTAAATATATTCTTTGAAAAGTTTATACACCTAGATACACTGCACAACAGAATAAACACACTAACACAAACTACTATTATTAAGAACTATACTTACGCTGCGAGTATCGATAGCGATAAAAATAAATTGCATAACGTCACATCGCTAATCATGTATGTCAACGTCATATTGGCATGTGTCAGCCGCACCAAGCTACACCGAACTGAGTATAGAGTCATCGCCACTTTAGAAGTCCGATAGACGCGGCGCTGCGGTCTCATAACTCAATGTTGCCAATTTCTATTGTAATGATTTTCCACCAAGTCTAGTACAATAAAAAATTTAAATAATTATAGGGCCTATGGTCAGTAGTGCATTGATAAAGACTGATGATGATAATAATGACAAAAATAATTATAGCAGCAAAATAAAATAAATATTATTTCATTCGTATTTTTTACGTATAACCGATTAGTAGAATTCATCTAAAACAAGCTTCTTCGGTTGTGTTCGGCTTTTGGCAGGGGTGACAATTTTCTCAGAAGTAATTGCTGCCATTGTTACTTCTTTTGTTATTCGACCTTTTTTACAGAAACACCTGAAAATATAATTCATCTAGCAAGGTTTTACCTTGTATTTATATTCATATAAAATATCATAAGATAAATTTAGGTATAGAGTTAATGATAATATTTTAACCATAAATTAGGCAAAAATGAGTGACTCTGGCATCTCTAAAATTTACCTGTCATGGCTGTGACATTTATAAACATATTATTTACGGGGTTAATTGTTGTTTATTTTTACTTTCTAATTCACAAAATTATTTCACTTTAACGATTATTATGCGGCCTTAAATTTTTACACCTTACTTTATATTATATGCTTCATATTTCACGTAAAACAATTTAAAATATCACAACTTCTTACTCCAGACAGATGACAAGATGTCAATGTTGTCAAATTTAGTTCAGGCATTAGTCGCAGGACTTTAAAAGTGGCGAGGACTATAGTGTGCGATCTCGAGCATAGGAGGTTCAAGCCACCCTGTGACAAGATAGCGTCTCTCTTTCAAACACTTCAATACCTTCTCTACTTGACATTATGTTCCTGTTAAGATAAATAAATATTTAAAAATAAACAAGGAAATCGTAAGTTTGCTGTGATGATTTGTTATGTTTATACCATGAATACTATGGACACAAGTTTCATAACTTCATAATACCTATAATACTTGAGAATTATTAGCCTTGACACAACATGGATTAATTATTCATAAATATATAAGCTTTAATACGTACCTTTTAATGTCCAAAACGTTTAATTAAAGACAAAATAAATTTCATAACAAATTTATTATTGTTTTAAAATTATCAATTGTCATTATTGACAACCATTTGTCTAATGCCAAGGAGGTTTTTTGTTTGTTTTAAATCTGTTATTTGAATATAAAATACCTCAATCTCATGTTTTGATGAAAAATCAAGTGTAACAATAATATATTGTGCTAAGTTATTAAAAAAACCCTATTTTCCATTTTTATGACCTACTAAACAGTTAACCGATATTTACCGATTATTTCGTTAAGACATTTGTGTCAAGCCCTAGAACTTGTCGACCTCACTACGCTAAGAGGGCGTTTTCACGCACAGCCACGATATCGTCGACTAGCGCATAGTAGCTACAGAATACCGATTTGCTCAGACTTAAGCTCGTCATCGAAATGAAGGCGATGGGCGAGACGAGCTCGTCACCGCGCACGACCTAGAAAATGACTCTTGCAGAATAGCACGGCAGCTCCCAAACTTAAGTTACGTTTGAGTGTATTTTATCGTTGAGAAGATCTCCGTACAGTGGCTGGTTCGTGTTGGATGTGAGTGGCAAGATATAGACTTCTTGACGTTTATTGAAGATTAGAGTCTCAGTATGATGATCATGATTAATATGAAATACAGGATTCTCTTAAAAATAAACAAAGCAAAATTTGGTTATATTCTATGGCATGTTACTAACGCAAGAAATGCTATATGTGCAACGCCTGTTTTTCTTCCAAAGACAGTAACTTTTTTTTTAAATTTGTGTCCAGATGTAATAAATTTCAGACTTTTTATCATTATAACGTTTACGGGATATCCCGCATTAAACTTGCCATTTGTGAAATAGTTTACATATGATATGAATAATAAATATTGATTCAGGAACTCGTGCCTCAGGGATCAGGAAATGTGTTTCGACGCTCGTTTGTCTATTATGCAGGTTATTGGCAGCTGTGAGATGTATCAACGGATTTCCTACAAGCCCTTAGTTACCATATTAGTGACGACATTATATTTATTCCTTTTTTTAATCATCATCATCATCAACATCATGATCATCATCATCATCATCACCATTTCGATATACTGGCAGACGTTTCACCTAGCAGATGTTACGTGGTTGACGCTGCCCATGAGTATTAGTAATAACTAGCTGTTGCACGCAGCTTCACCTGCGTCAACTAAGATTTAAAACCTTTCTTTGCGGGATCATATTTGTAATTTTAATACGTTACTCTTACTTTTTTGAAAATTTAAGCCTTTGTTTACCGATTTTGTTTTTATTCAATAAAAAAAAAAACATTCAAATCTTTCCTCTTTATAATATTAGTAAAGATATTAAATCTATGTGCCGATAATTCTGCCTGTCGACACCTTTTGTCCTTCTTTCCGAAACACAGCAAAGTTGTTTTACGGGGGCAAACAAGGAAGATGGTGTCCATACAGCCGGAAACATGGCACGTGTCCCTCCAAGTTTTAACGGTAAAAAGATCATATATCTTGAAAAATAGAGAGGACGTTGTATACTTACTTATGCGTTGGAGCAACGCATGGTGATGAGCTTTACAAAATAGTATTATTGCTTTTACTAATATTGTTATTTTCGCAAGTTTCTTCAAAATATTTTACAAGGGTAAAATTTAACAATATAACCTCCTTTAATGATGCAAACTTTAGAATCGAAGTCAGGGTTGGGGTGCAGAATTTTGCACATCCTACTATCGAGCTAGTCCTACCAATATTATAAATGCGAAAGTATGTAAATATGGATAGATAATAATAAAAACAAATATAAATGTCTTTATTTCCAAAAAATACATGATAATACGGATACATACATACATACGGATGGATGGATATTTATTATTCTTTCACGTAAAAACTACTGATTGAATTTTAATAAAACTTTACAACAATATAGCTTATACATCAAAATAACACAAAGGCTATAATTTATCCCCGTACTTCCACGGGAATGGGAAGTACGCGAGTGAAACCTTAGGGCGCTGCTAGTCAATAAATAAATCAATGAAATTGATTGTAGATTCTATAAAGCGTTTCATATTTATTTTCAAGATGCATAAAATATTGTCTCAAATCATCATCATCATCAATCTTTATCCGTCCTCGGAAGGTCGTTGATCTCTTGCCGCTCGCATCGAACACGGACCCCCCGCCTCTACACAAACAAAAATATTATTATTAAAATTTGTTTATATTTAGTACATAATAAAAGGGATATGACTTATACAAAAAAAACTGACATATTTCAAAAATGGCAGCCACAGATCCATATCCATAGTAATTACCTCCTTCCTACGACAATAATTAAGTCGGCATAAAGCTATTTATAGATGTTTTTAACATACTTAAGTCACAAACGAATACTTAAATATGAGTGGTAATAATCTCTTTTTGAGTGACGATGGTCTAGTGGGTGGGTGCTCTGGGATAGTAAGATCCGGGTTCGATCCTGACCTCCCCCCCGTATGTGCCTTGAAATGGGTTTTTCTAATTTCTAAGTGCACCCCAAACACGAGACCATCACTCGCTCACCGGTGAAGAAAAACATGGTGAGAAAACCTGCATTCCTGATGAGATTGAAAGTCTTTGAAGGTATGTGAAGTTCACCAACCCGCACTGAGCCAGCGCGGTGTACTATTGGCCCATTACCCTCCTCGCCTGATTTCGAGGAGGAGACCCGTGCCCAGCAGTGAGACATAAAGGGTTAATACTTTTAATATTATTAAGAATTTGTATTACGGGTATGTATCACATAACGGAAATATAATTTAAGTATAACTTTTTCAATATATATTTATTTAAATTTAAATTTTATTAAAAAAACACTGGATTTGAACCCGCTACCTCTGCCTTGAGCGTCAATTGACTATTGAGCCATAGAGACACGAGCAGTAAACATTTTTATCATCATTACTATTGACCCTTATCCCACTGCTGGGAATGAGACGACCTCGACATCAGAAGGAGGGTATTGAATAGTTCATACCGGGACCAGAGAGGGAGAGATAAAGAGAGAGGGTCTGGTGAACTTCACAGACCTTTAAAGACCATGTGTAATACTCATAATACGTAATAGGGTCGACAGTTGCACCAAAACCGTAAACTCCTACGATGAAAATGTAAAGACAGAAATTAAAGAAGTCGCAGCCCTAATGTTAGGTACAGATCTCGTCATCACAAAAACAGTAATTTCTACGTGTCGATCATCTAAAGGTTGCGTGCGAGTGATGTTACGTCGCTTTCTTGTCAAGCGTGCACTAGAAAGTGAGCATGTTACTGTACAGATGTATCAGAATATATTATTAGATGCATGGCCGCCATAATGCATTTATGTAAAATCGATATATTTGAAAATTCATAATAAATTCAAAAGTCTATCAGATGGTTTTAGCGCCGTAACGTTAGTTGTGATTGGCTAAATCACGTCGTCGATTGAACGATCGACGACGTGATTTAGCCAATCTCAACTTCGACAAACGAACGAACTTCGCTGTCGCTTTCGTAATGGCGTTTTGACTAAGCCCCCTGATCGGACTTCGATATAGACATCAATATTCCGAAAGAACATAATTAAATCTACAATTGTTTTTAGTTACAAATAATTTTATGATATGATAATTTAATAAGAGGTACGAAAGACGAAAATAATAAATTAAATAAAAAACACAACACCCTGTGTATATACAATGGATTTCGACGTATCGACTATGTACTTAGGCAGAGATTTGAATTCGTTCCTACTGTAGATAAAACCTAGTAATTGGATGACTAACATTAAAAAAAACTTACGATAAAAAAAATATATATATGACCTAGTCCATACTTTTGTTATTTTGTATATGAACACAAAGGGCGATTAACAAAAAACAAAACATTATATTTCATTGTTTGGTTACATATCATTATGATCATTCTTATCATAACATGATCATCATCTCAGGCCTAATTTTGGACGTAAAATAACAATTATCTAATTGCGGAAGATGCCGTGGGAGAAAGACGGGAGAAAATTAATTTCCTAAGTAGTTTTGCTCTGAAATAATAAGAAATTAGTGTAATTGGAAATTAACCAGGTGGGAAGACGATCTTGGTGCCGGTCCGCGTTTACGAGTGGAAAGAGACCGGTTGTCTTGGCGTTCATTAAAAGAGGCCTTTGTTCAGCAGAGGACGGATAAAGACTGATGATGATGGTGAATTATTAAATAACAACTTCACCATATTAACTTAGCTCTTGTCTTTAAAAAAATAGTGTGATCCCTCATAGATTTAACTCATATTCGCAGAGCATTTTCATCAGTGAAATTTCCTTAATTTTTTATATGTTGTGGCCTTATATATAGACCCCTGCGCTTTATTGGAATAGTAGATAAGCAAATGGCTACTTAATAATGTGAAGATTAAATGTTAAGTACCTGGTTGGCCGAGCATTTGCTCGGTACCCTTAGTGATAAAATACGATAAAATTTTTCTTCCAAAAAAAAGTGATCTTAAAAAAAGGAAAAAATAAAAATTCGGACTGGAGATTCGAACCAAGCTCGTTCGGATATAAGTACCTAATTTCACCACTAAGCTACCATGACATATTATTTGACAGCGAAATTTACGTTCGTATTCTAATCATATTTTATCGATGTCTCAAAACAAGGATAAAAAAAGTTTTCTAAAATTGTATCCTAGCTAGATCGATTTATCGCCGTTTTTAACCCATGTATACAAAATTTCATGAAAATCGTTGGAGCCGTTTCCGAGATCCCGATTCTATATATTCTATATATATATATATATACAAGAATTGCTCGTTTAAAGGTATACGATTATAAAACTGAACATTTTACCAAAGGTGTAAGGGATTATAGTTTTATTTTTATTATCACGTATCAAACAAAAGCCGACAAGTTGCCTGAAAACTATGTACAATCTTAACATGAATGAGAATGAACTATGTAAAAACTGTGTCATTACAAATGAGCGACCATGGTTCATTGGATATGGATAGACTCTGCCTTTTTGGGTTTGTTTTTCTTTTATTTGGTTTAATACTTTTACTTTACTGTATAACTACAAACTGCTACAGATTGAATCAAGGCAACAAACATACTTACTACATAAATATAGCAAGGCATAATTATTATACACACACCTCTAAAAAAACCTGTATGTGAGACATTGCTATCTTTAAAAAATATTTTAAAATCTTAGCACCGACTCACCCCAAGATCACGCGTGCGATTCCACGGCATTTAATATACGAAGAGGGAAAAAAAATATTTTTCTGTAATTAAGACCTATTAACTTATCTTCACACATGTTATCTAATCTCATCTCAATTAGATATTATCTTTAGTCATATATACATCAAAATGCATATTTTTAATTTAATCATTAATTAAATCTAACGAACTAAGGAAGTATAAATGTATTTAAAAAGAAACAAATAAAAGTAATATAATATATTAAGAATGATAATATTAATCTACAATTTTGAATAATAATGTTTTTTATAAAAAAATATTAAGATTCATGAATTAAGAACAAAATCCTCAAACACAAGAAAATAATATAATCCTAAATTTTATAGTTAAATTTTACCAGAATTCGACAATTGAATTTATAATAATAAATCTATACTTGCACAATTTAATATAGTATATTTTATTATTTAAAATAAATTACAAAATACGATAAAATATGTGCGCAAAATTTATTACAAACAAAAAAAAAGTTAAAATATATAAAAATTATAGAATTAAAAAAAATTACAATATTTTCTCTCAACATAATATATTTATTCCTATAAGTTAATTTTTTGTTAATATCTTTTCTTATTTTCATAACAACAATCGCACAAAGCACTCTCAAAACAATGTAAACCACTTCATCTATATGTGCATATGTTAATAAATTAAACGTGTAATTAAAATAGTTAGGGGAAGCGTGTTTTCGAATAATTAAGCAAAATCAAGTAATACAATAAAACGTGTTGAAAATACTTTCGCCCACCTATCCCTTTGCACTACAACGAGCAAAGATGGCCGCTGAAACACGCATAGGGACAAAAATTACATGGAAATTATTCATTCTAAAGTATACATGTAGTTGAAATTACATTGCACATGTTACTAAAAATAGTTTTTTATAGAGATCAAACAATATCGGAATCGTAAATTAATAGATGAAATTAATAAAATATTGGAAATACAAATCTTTTGAGATAAGATGAATATATGGACTTAAAATACAGTTTTAATTATACCTTCAATTTATTAACATAATCACCACAGTTCATCACTAAGAGTGATTTGAGGGTGAGGGAGGATCATTAGAGAATGAGGTATACCATTGAACATAATATACCATCATCATCAGCCTTTATCCGTCCACTGCTGAACATAGGCCTCCCTCGACAAACGCCAAGACGACCGATCCCCTGCCACTCGCATCCTACGAGAACCTGCCACTGCACGGAGATTGTCTTCCTACCTGGTTAATAGCCTACCAACACTTCGTCTAACATAATATATGTAAAAATAAAAATCTATGTAACACCCCAAATATTATATCATAGTAAAAGTATCAATTTAAACTATTTAATATTGTAAATTAACGTGGCTATTTTCACCGTCACAATTATTAAAAACGGTATAGTATTTTCCATGTTTTTCAGCTTGAACACGTCAATCAATCTCAATCGTCAGATCAATAATATGTCTAGATAGAGTGTCGCGCGGAAAACACGTCTAAAAAAATAGCAACCAACTCTTAGCCTCTAAATGCTTTCTCCGTGTTTAGTATCTGTCCCACTGTCATAGAATACGCATGAATTTTTACGCATTATTGTTTTTATTTATAATGAAGGTTTGTGTTGAAGTGTAACGAGATTAAAAAGGATGATTATGGGAGAACTGTAGTAGCTGGTATCACTATTCACGAATACATCTTTGAAAATGTTGGCCTGTTCTTTTTGTTTCGATTGTAGGACGACACTCCATCCAGACATATTAATGATCTAAAGAACAAGGCATTAGTACGAGTAGATAATACCGAAATATCGAGCTCCGCCAA
This sequence comes from Lycaena phlaeas, assembly GCA_905333005.2. NCBI lineage: Eukaryota > Metazoa > Arthropoda > Insecta > Lepidoptera > Lycaenidae > Lycaena > Lycaena phlaeas. The sequence continues at coordinate 4,024,342 of HG995170.1, read as the reverse complement.
AACAAAAGTGAAAAACATAGTAAATATCCCATTTTAAATAATGTTATACCCATAACACTAAGAATTATAATATCTCTCATCTCCTTCTATTTCGTCTCTATAAATCAAGCGTGTTCTCCCGACGTATTTATAGGCTATTTATTGGTAATGCTGGGATGATTGACGCCACAGAGATACGTCAAGGAACAAAGATGAGACCGTTCGTAGATCCTCTTTAGATTACCCCGCTTTGACAAGTGACATGGAACTGTTAAAGATTAATAGGGATTTCGTATTGATATTATATTATAAGGAAACCACTTTTACGGATTATATCGCGCCTATTAAGCTTTTTAAATTCCCAACGTTTTTCGTTTCGACGTGCGCATAAAAATCATAGAGCCTGAAATTACTACTATGCCCAATAGGGCCTAAAATTTAAATATAAAACACCTTCAGAATAGCCATCCAAATAATCCACAGACTCCTTTGTCCATATCAAACATTCTAGAATAATTTTCAAATGCTATTTGTCTTTAAATAAAACACATAACACCATATAGAAAGTCATAAAAACATTGAACTAAGTGAACTAAGCACTAAAATTCTGCACATGCAAAAACCCACACGTTTACAAAAATAGCAATTCCTTAGAGCTTTTGGTGATATTGTGGAACGATCGTATCCTGTGCAGCTTTAAGCTACACATACACGTATGTGTCGCAGCGCCTATAAAAGCTAGCGAATAAGTTTAGCCCTGACATTGTCCTGTGGTAACTCGGTAGCTGGCAAGGATGTACTTTTTAACTGCTGTGGTTCTTGTTACCGCGTTCTGCGGCTGCACAAGCGATACACTTCTGAATAACCTGCCAAGTGAGAACCGTCAGAAGAGACTGCTTTGTAAGTACTTTTCATTGTTCTTTTTGAATTAAGAAATAGGATAAAATCATAGGACATTTTATTAGCTCAATTAAATTTCTACTTAATTCAATTAGAGTTAAATACTTAGTTAATCTTCAGATAAGGTTTATTATGGTAAGATTTTTCGTTAACTCATTAACAAATTTGTGGATGTCTCTAACTGTTCTCAAGCTCAATTTTTTTCATGTTATGCTCACAATAGTTACAGCTCTGATGACAATATTTGTGACACTAATTTCTTTACTTATGTTTGTGGATATTGTAGGATTTGTAGATTGTCAAATGCTTGTTAACATTTGAGACATTAATCTTGTTTCATTTTCTGTTTTGTAACCAACAACCTATTGTGCGGGGCCTACACTATTCCTTCATACTTAAGTAATAATGATGTAACAAATAGTATTGTTATACTAATGAATTGAGAAGAGTAACCATGAAAGTTGCTTGACTTTTTCTGGTTTCTTTCCATGGAAAGGTTAAACCTGAACCGTGCACCTTTTTCAACGTTTTATAAAGACCCGTCTATGTAAAAAAAACAATAGTTTAATTTTTATTTATACTTCAAATCAATTAATTCTTGTTTTAAATTTTAAAAAATCCACCGTCAATTTAAATATTAACTTAATTTTTTAATTTTCAAAAATACATTTTTTTTTATTTTTCCACACAATAATAAATGTTCTACATACGCTTCAAAATTACACAAGTGTCTTTGAAATAAAGACACTAATGTGGCATTGATTTATTCCCGGATAGCAAAATTTTAATAGCATCCTCTACGAGCAATTTTGGCTTGACTATAGATACCTTTTCAGCATTATTTTAGCGGTCAAATACCGCCTGGAAATATAAAAGTGCATTTTAATAAAATCCCACAACACCATCCGATCGTAGAGTTCTCACGTCCCGTAAGATACATGGCCGTGTAATCGTAATCTGATATTAGTAGAAGTCATCTTTTTACATTTACATTGCAAGTACGAATAACTTATAAGTTCTAGAACGTATATCAATTTATTCGAGATTTATGTGGATGTTAAAAGTTAAATATTTACTACTAGCAGCGCCCCGCAGTTTCACTCGCGTACTTCTCATTCCCGTGGAAGTGAGAAAGATAAATTATAGCCTATGTATTATTCTAATGTATAAGCTATATTATTGTAAAGTTTCACCAAAATCCATTCAGAAGTTTTTGTGTGAAAGAGTAACAAACATCCATACTCACAAACTTTCAAGTTTATAATATTAGTAGAATTTATTTGTTACTTTATTCTTCTTTTTTGTTTACCGAAGAGAGGGATGCACTGTGTGGCACTCCCGACTGCATTGGTTATTATATCTTGCTTATTTCTGACACAGAAATTCTGTGTCACGAAAGAAAGAAGGTTGAAAACTGGCATCGAAACTTAACATGTCTCAGAATAGACAAAACATAAATGAATTTCTTATGTTAATGCCAGTTAAACCTCCTTATATAGGGCGTTGACCATTTGCCATCAAGTGGCATGAAGGTTAAGTCCACCAAGTTAAGACTCCAATTATCATTAAAAATTTCGGCCCGAGCAAAAAAAAATTATTTTGGTCAACCACTTATTAAATTATACTACAATTTTCCTTCGGGAGACACATAAGGCTTTTTTTTTGCTCTACTGTGTAAGAGAATCATTTCTTGGCTGGATGGTCCAGTGGCTGAACTATTTAGAGATTACGGTTCTACAATTTTGTGTAGCGAAAACTAAATATTGTTTTAAGATGTATAATATGTCATTCAACTCTTAATCATGTCTTATAGTAAGTATGTAAGTAAAAGCATACGGTGGAACTTTACAGAGATGAAGAAGATGCATTTTTTTAATAAATACTAATTCCATTATGTATAATTTATAATAAGTAATTGGGTTATGTTTGTGAATTTTTTAAGGAGTTTTTAATCTTTCACGAGTAATATAATTGTAACATCTATACTGAATTACATAAGCTATAAAAGAAACATTATCAAACTGAATACTGCACATAATCTAAGTTAACGCGAGGGAAACTGTGGGCCGCTAGTTAAGCTAGTTTCTAATAAAATCATTACTCCCAAGGTAACAATCTATAATTTCAAATGCTTTTTGACGATCACTGTGGCTAAAGCCGAAGGTAGCCGGTTCGAATCCCGCCAGGAGACAAGAAAGTTTTCTGTATTCCTGGGTTAAAAATGTGTATTAAATATGTGTATTCTATAATTAAAATCTTAAATATATGTATGGTATCTTAAATATATTTCCGCTATCCGGTACGCGTAACACCAGTTCTTCGAGAACTTACCATGGGACAAGTTTGACGTGTAAAAAGCGCCCAAAGAAATACAAATTTTAAAAAATGCCGATGATACTATTTTGTCCACAGTTTACGATGAAGAAGGAAACCTAGTTAAGACGTTTGGCAACTCGTTGCGTTACCTGGACCAGAACGAACAAAGGAATCCCCTGTATTGGAGTTTCTTAAACGCTTTCCTTCGCCCGCTGCAAGTGAGTTTACGTTTTAAATTAACATCTGAAATGAAATCACTGTAATTTCATCATAGCTCTTTCAGAAACTGTATTTATTATTATAGATTTGAGCGAAGGCCAATATAGCCTGGATTTAGTTTATTTTACAGCAATAGTTGAACCCCGCATAAAGTCAGAGTGGACTTGGCTACATACATAAAGCATTTCCTCCGAAAAACAAATGCTAATAAAGCCTGATAGGCATCGATGATTTTTAAGGAAGCGACTTGTGCCCAGTAGCTACATGCTTATCTGACTTTTATCGTAATTTGCGCTAAATATGACTTCTTCAAAATGACAAATAGAGATTAGACAAAACCTGTATATAATTCAGATTAGATAATAAGGACATTGTTAAATTCACATGCCGTCATGGAACTATTATATTTTAGTCCCTCATGCTGGCATTTTTATAGATAACATTGCGGTCCCATGTTTCTTACATGCCATAATGTTTCATGGCATTTATGTGACATTGAAGAAGTATTGCATAAGATCCTACTATACTGAAGCTTAGAAGAATGTATCGATGTAGATATTTGTTACTCTTACGCGCAAAAACTGCAGAATGTAACAAAACTTTGCACATAATATGGAATACCCATCAGAGTAACAAGAATGGAAAGTACTCGGGTGAAACCGCGGGCTGCTGCTAGTATAGTATTACTATAATTCCATAATATGTTGAAGAGATAATTTCTAAATCTTAGATGATTTTTTGTAAAATCGTTAATAGAATCAGATGTAGTATTGATCCACGGATTTTAATTGAGCCATCTGCTCATCTACTTTTCCGATGTAGCTTTAAGGCCTAAGGCCAACAGCATAGCTCCTTTCAAAAAAAAATATCCACGGTATTTTATGCATGCATATGCGTGCACTTACATGATTATGCGTGCACTTACATACTATAATGGTGGTGGTGGAATTGTGCTATCAAATATATTAAACCTATTTTATTTATTATTAAATTCTATTTTCAGACAACAATACTAAAGGAGACCCCAATAGCATACATGATCCCGGTATCAGACGCGGTGATCCAACACATCAACACGGATCCCGTGTACCAGAACAAATTGTTCCTCCTCACCACAAGAGACCCCACCGTGGAGAAGAATGCCCTTTGCGAGGGGAAGAGAACGCAGATCCCGTCACCGAAACTGTGCCACAAGTTCCTGAACTGTTGGGACGGCTGGGCATTCGAGCAGGAATGTCCCGAGGGTCTGCTGTTCTCCGACAACGGGTATTGTGACTACCCTTACCAAGTAGACTGCCAGAATAGAAAAATGAAAGGTAATATATTAATCATTTTAAAGAGTATGGGAGTAGCTTACGAACTTTGAAACAAAAAGCATATTTAGACGTAATCAGTTAGTTAACATTTAATTCAAAATTCAAACAATGATCTACTTGTCAAAATCTATACAAATTACACAGCAGAGGGTTAAAGGGTGATGATGATGATGAGGATGATGACAATTAATTTTCCTTCTTATTCGCTTAATACTTTGATATAATAAGATATATACTCTATTTCTTTTAATAAAATTTGGCCACCCTAACATACATTAATAGGCAGGATGGTGATATCCATGCAGACAGGCGCAAGGCTATGCATTCATCCTAGCAGTAATTGTAACTAATTTTGTTTGAAAGGTTGAAAGTGACAGCCACAAAAAAGGTCATTGAACCTGACCATGAGTTAGTGTATCAAATGTGAAATAATGTCATCTGTATATAAGTATACATGTGCAGGGTTTAGTCACCTTATCCCATGTCTGCATATCGATCCTATTAAGGCTATCTCCTTTACTGTTTTGAAATCTGTATACTAAATGGTCGTACGGTCATTTCTAACCAACGCAAGTATTACCTTATTTGTGGGGGGACTTCTATTTATGCAACTTTATCGCTTCCTTAAAAGATTTTGATGTTGTCTTGATATTTCTGATTTAACCTTAAGGTAAGCATATCCACGCATACGTACCCATTAAACGTATTGCAGTTTTTTGTATAGAATATGACGCTAAAAGGTGATCCAGATCTGTTCGGTGTGGATCAGTGCACTTGTATGACTATTATACAGAGGATACCATCCATTAGATACGACACGTACGATTCGTAGGATGTGGACATATTATTGTGGATTTAATACAAAGCGAGTTCATTTTGGATTTAAAAATAAAATAATTATAAAATGTCTTAAATGGCTGTCATCAGCACGCATCATGTCCTTATCATCATTAAAGCTCACTTTGGATTGTAAGAAGATTATTCTGGTATGAAAATTGTCTAGAATCTTAAATATTCACGTGCACGTGGGATCACGTGGCATTTATTTTTACATTTGCTTTTTCTTAATAAAACAAAAAAATATTTAATATTTAATCATTATTTGCTTTTGAGTGACGTTAACCAATGATCGAAGAATAAAGATTTTCAGAAAGAGTATTTAAAATAATAAATAGGTATGGATTTTCATATTTTCTTGACGTGACAACGTCTTATAAATTGGTTTGCCGGGTGACACTTCAAGAAACTGCGTTACGCTCCGCTCACGTTATGCGCTCACAATGAGAGCGAGTGAGAGGCACGCGTCCCTTCCACTCGGGCATGGTTAGCCCGCCTAAGAGCGAGAGAGACAGACACAAAAAATTTTGTTAATATGAAATTCAGTGCGAGATTCTTTGTATAAATTAATGTTTTAAATATAATTCTTTGTATAAATAAATGTTTTAAATTGTTACTATTATTTCATCCTTCTTCCTACTATACGAATGAATATTCACATTAAAATTATTTTACCACTCAAAGTCGTTGTCACGTAAAACTTTCGCCCGTATACCGACTTTACAGGCAACCAATTTTTTATTAATTTCAGAACCTCCGCAGCAACAGTGCAGTAGGGAGTTCCAAGCGTACAGGAACAACGCCAATTGTAACGAATTCTTCGTTTGCGCCAATAACCAACCGATAAAGTTTAAGTGTCCAGGCGATCTGCTTTACAATGAGGTATATTTTAATTATTATAAGAGTCTCTCTATACTTAAAAGTATCAATTTATGTTAATCATTTACCGTTGATTCCTTGGTAAACAATTCAGTGACGCTATTACACTTGCCTTGTACGCCACCCATAGAAATATTAAGAACAGAACAGCTCCCTAGACAGTGGCATAAACGCTTAATGAATAGAATAGAATAGAATACTTAATGTATGGGAATGACACCAGCTTATGACATGTAATTTGACAGCTAGTGTCATTCCCATACAATTTCTCTTCTTTTCTATTCGTTTAGCGTTTGTACCACTTGAGTAGAACAGCAGAACTTATTTCAGATATCTTTGACGCTACCGCTCTCGACTCCTTTGAATCTGACAAAAGCTACTTGGACGCGAGTGTGCTATATACTTTATCCATCATTTCATCATCGGCATAATCATCATCATCATCATACTACCTATACATTTTTATTAATATAAGTTCTTAATCAACTAGTCTCAACTACTTGGCACCTGTTAGCAAGTGCTAACTCTGTCCTTGAACATAATCTTTTCACCTTTGAATAACCTCAATAAACAACATTCAAACTCAAAAAAACCTTATTATTCATGTTTACCTTAACTTTTTGTTATGAACCAAGAAGTTCTCAGAACTTGAGCGTAGTTTTCATCTTGTTTATTGATCGTTCTTATTGGTTTGAAATCGCAAATTGGCAGGCCCTCTTCAACGAACTCCTAAACTACCCTATAAACCTACCTCATAAACTAGCTATATACGGAGACCCCTTTCATCTCTAACACTGGACTTTTTATTTACTTTCGTGCAAATTATTACAATAGACCCTTCAGAAATCAGTGTTTTTAACCGACTTCAAAAGAGGTAGATTACTTAATTCGATCGTATATAATATGTTGTTCCTTGTTTGCGAATTACTTCGTCGTTGATAAACCAATTTGATAAGTTTTTTATTGTAAAGTAGAGAGGAACAAGTATGATCCCAAGTTAAAGAAACCAAGACCCGTTAATAGCATTCTAGAAAAATCGAGAGATACTTTCGAGAATCGTCGAGGCGACTAATGTGTTTGTAAATGTTTCATTAAGTATTTTAAGCAATACAATTTAATGAAGGCTTGCGCTCAATCTGATGATGGAGCCGAATGACATTCGAGGGAACTCCTCAACTATTTACAACAGTTATCATGTTTACCATATAACTACGTATTTCTTAGATTACAGCTTCTTTATTGTTGGAAATTTCCAGAACATTGGCGTATGTGACTATGCTTACCTGGTAGATTGTAACATAACTCAAGAGGCTACTACACCAGCCCCCACAACAGCTGCAGCCCTGCCCACGGAACCCACAGCGACTCCTGCGCCTACTAACGAACCCGTCGTGGCTCCAACGGTGCTCCCCTTCATCAAATCTGTTCCCAACTATAATGTGCTCAACAAATTGGAGTATAGTAAGGAATGTAAGTATACCTATAGACTAAAGAATATGATGTTAAAACTTCTTTAGCCACGTTGAGTACTTTTTACCATAAACTCCTATAGATTCGCGTCACCGACATGCTAATATGATATTATGACGTCATTAAGAAATTTCAAATTATTGTATATTATCAGCATCATCATCAGCCTCTATCCGTCCACTGTTGAACACAGCGCCCCCCCCCCCCCTAATCTAAAAAAAAATCTAATATCTATTATTTTATAGCCCCAATAGTGGTTGCCTAGTGCCTGTTCGTCTATTTTTTTTTAGCCTCATGGTAAAGATTTTTTTCTACACGCTTTAATCTTCGTAAAACCGAGGCCTCAAACAGTATTGCGATTATGGAAACAATGTCTTCTTAATTTTGACAAGAAGAGGCAAATGAGTCTACTCTCCTTGTGTACAAAAGTAAACATTACTAACTCGCAAAGACTTATGATTATGGCTTATTTCAATTTTCTATTTCAAATATAGACCCGTGTTATTTCCCACTACTGAGGCACGGGTCTCATCCTCGTTATCATGCGAGAAGGGTAATGGGCCATAGTTCACCTTCAAAGACTTTTCAATCTCATCAAGCATGCAGGTTTCCTCACGATGTTTTCATTCACCGTGAGCGTACGATGGTCTCGTGTTCAGGGGTGCACTTAGAAATTATAGAAAAACTCATCGTGTAATGAGATGGGTTAAGAATTGAACCCGGACCATTTCGCTCAAGGAGCTGAACCCATACCCACTGGACCACCGTCGCTCGTTCCTTTCTATTTCATCATCATCATCATCATCAGCCTTTATCCGTCCACTACTGAACATAGGCCTCCCTCAATGAACGCCAAGACGACCGATCCCTTGCTACTCGCATCCAATGCGGACCTGCCACTGCACGGAGATCGTCTTCCCATCTGGTTAATAGCCGACCAACACTTCATCTACCTAAACGCGGCCTCCACTCTTGAACCTTAATGGCCCATCGGCCATCTGTTCTTCCTTTCTATTTACTAGTGAATAATAAAATCCTCTTTTCAGCCTGGACCTCAACGCATGTGGCGTTTTCCCGTCAGGACGCCATCAGACAACTCAGCCTTGCGAAAATCGCCAATATACAATAGACAATAAAAGGGGTCACTTTAATTGGTGTAAGGCTTAAGAAAAGATTGCAATCTTTACTTATAAATTTAATGAAGATATTTTGAATAAGCTAATTTTATTTTGTAAAATTTGTATAATGGTATGGTTCTAAATAAATACAATTGATTTATCTCAATGTTGCTTTACCTATTATTTTCTCCCTTATAATATTTTTTTGAAATTTTATATTTTTTTATATCGTTTAAACGTCTATATAAAATAACTGGCTGTTGCACGCAGCTTCACCTGCTTTTTGAAAATTTAATATAGCCTAGTTCACCGGGGATAATGTAGCTTCCCAACAGTGAAACAATTTTTCAAATCAGTCAAGTAGTTTAGGAGCCTAGTCAATACAAACAAACAATCAAATCTTTCCTCTTAATAATATTAGTAAAGATATTCTGCCACTTATTTTCAACCTGAGTTTCTAGATGTTGGTGAAAGAATTATCTAGATTACAAGAAATTTAACGAATATCTGTAATTAGTTGTTATGGTTTTCATAAGAATCCATATAAAGCTGGTTTATTTATATCGAGAATCGAATACTGGCCACCTTACGATATATCAAATGTCCTACCACTCATTCTGTATAATACAATACAATTTATATAAATCACCATCATCATCATTATCATCAGATCACCACACTTACTCCGTCCAATGCTGAACCTCCTTCTGAACGCCAAGACGACATTAATACATATTATTATTTATACAGACTTTATACATTTATAATTTAGTGTTACTCTCTTAGATGTGATCAAGGCCAGATTTATAAAGGCCAACCGCGGCCAGCGACATTTAAGGCCAAAAAAGCATAATTTTTATTCATATATACATAGCTTATTAAACATACAATAAGGCAATAAAATATATAGGTCATCAAGTATTCTGGTTGCTTAATATTCATGAACCCTCGTCCACTCTTGCCTCAGGCAAGGATACCGCTTCTTTAAATACGACCTTGACTGTCTAGCAGCAGGTGCTTATAATATCGAGAGGATTGAAAACATACTTTCATATTATACATGTCAAATTAAGTCGAGCGATGTCAAATTACTTTATTCAAATATTTAATCTTATATTTTTAATAAAAAATAATTAAAATAGATTTTTTAATCTTTTGATTTGAATGAATAATAATTAAAAGAATGACGAATAACATTTACTCATCATCATCAGCCTTTATCTGTCTATTGCTGAACAGGAAATTGTTATCAAATAACTCAGAGACGATAGCAAATTTCGGTAGCTTTTCGCTACGAAGCGATGTTTGTCTAAACCTACGCCGAAATAATTATTGCCGGCGGCGGAATAAACTTTTCTAATAAATTACGTCTGGGAAGACGGATTCCAGTCGACCCTCAATTTGGTATCATTAAGATATATGTGTAGTAATCATTCTTGGATAATAATAATAATAAATGTCTTAATGATGATATTGAAAATTACATTCGGTATTTTGTAATATTAGCCTTGCAACTGGTCGTTATTTTAATTATTAACCTTTCACCCGATGTCGCTAGTATTTCAAGATTCATGACCTTTATATTCATGTTAAAGTTTAACATATGGTGCACCGGAATAACAGTCTTGGTAGGTAGTCATTTAAGGTGTTTTTGGCATATGCAGCGTAAGCTTCATGTATGTCACCAATGTGAACCTGATGAAGGTTTAAATCTATTTTAGTGTGGATTGTAATTTGAAGTAACAACTAATTTTCATCATCATCGTCCACTGCTGAGCATAAGTCTACCTCAATGAACGCCAAGACGACCGATCCTTTGCCGCTCGCATCCAACACGGACCAGTAACTAATTTAACTTCTATAGGATTGTCTACTCTACTAACTCTCGTCTTTTTTTTTAAATGACAAAATAGATAAGTTAGACTACGGGACAGAATGAAATGGTATTTCCTGATTTCATGTAAAAAGTATAATTTAGAGTGTGAGCTAAAGAAATTATAAATTTAGTATTGTTTGAGCATAGCACTCTAGAAACCGCTATTTTATACATTTATGGATTCGGCCAAAAGTAATTTTAGGGAAAGTTAATATATTTGTTGACATGAATACTTTTGCTATTTCAATACTACCAAGTACGTAAATACGATGAATATAGACAATTTTTATTGTGAAAATATCTATTTATTGATATAATGTTAACTTGTACTTCTGAAGCTATTTTTAGTTTAGAATTTAATTGATGGACTGAATACGGAAACCGCTTGAGCTTTCTGGTCCTTTGAAATAATTCCAAGATTAGCTGTAGACTGACTAAGACTGGGGAACCAACCTATCAATTATATATATTTTTATTTATTATTTTAATTATTAATCATAAAATGTATGGAATAAATAATACCCGTTCGAATATTTAAAAATTTATTTACATTCATATAAAAATAACCTATCTTAAGTCTTATAACTACGCTTTATGACTATATATTTGTTTATCGACAGAGCACCGACGTCGCATATACACAAGTAACTGTATACGCGACGACACTGAGGTGCTACGCCAAGGAATGATATTAAATTTGGTTGAAAAATTAAATATATCCTAGCACTATTCCAGCGCCTCCAGACAGACCTTCCGCCATTTTGAAATACTGAAATTTACACAGAGAATAAAAAAATATGAATCTGAAAAGGCTTATTTTTTAAGCAAATCCAGTGGGTTTAATTTCAATCTGTCCTTAGAGTCGCTCCTTGACATTCAGTATCCCAATTTCTTGAGCGCTTTCAAGTCCACATCGCCGTAATAGTCTTCGCTGTAAAGTAATTTATTATTTAAAGTACAAGAAAAATATTATAATGTGCATGAAATTTCAATAATATATGCTAATAGTATACTACTGTTAGGTAAGGAAAAACAATTACAAACTAAAAGATTGTGTTTAAAATAAGAATATTAGAACATACCTGTTAAGTATACAGAAGTAATTGTACTAAGGCGAACAGTAAAAGTTGTTACTGTACATTAATAGTAAGCTAAGATAAAGAAGTATTAATTGTTATTTAGAAAGTGAACGTGTTTATAGAATATAGAGTGGTGAAAGTATTGTTACGGGAGACATCGTGCAGTTGTGCAATACTAGATTAAAAATCATACAACTCGTTATTTTTTATATTTTGTTTATTTTATCACTAAAAATAAAAAACTTAAGTATTACAGTTTCTATATAAAACAACAACGCTGGGCGGAATATTTCAGTATAGATATTTACAGTTTGTGAGCTAGCATCCTTCGTATCCCTATTTCATAAATGCAAATGTTTGAATCAGCAACCTAAGGACGCTCATGACGTACATATACTTTCAATAATTTTTGGAAACTGAATATTTATAAGGCGAGAAAAATTATTTGGCAACTAGAAATGAATACAAAACAAAATGGCTTCACTTAAAGACAGATAAACTATTCGCACACATATTTTTGAATTGGGTCTATCGAAATGGTGTGCGAAAGAATGAGTATTATAAGGTATTAGAGATATTGATTATTTAGTTTTCTTTTGGGGGACGGGGTCTAAGCTGCTTGGGCACGTTGATGCTCTGGCCGTCTCTCTGTAGACCGGCGAGGAGTTCGCTCTTGCGGATGGCCTTCAGGTCCAAATCTCCGTAGTAGTCCTCGCTGTAAAATGTACGCGAACCTTATACCTGTACTCTAGCCCTATTACTAATAATAAAAATATAAAAGGACATCAGTCCGCGGCAACTTTTACTACCGGCTGTGACTAAGAGAATCAAATTGTGTAACAAGAACTCGTTCACAGCATCGAGTGAACCGCCTTGAAATTACATACAGAATACTAAATCTGTCCGTTCGCTCGGTATCTCGGAAACTGTATTTTCCCTGTATTATTAATAATCGAAAAAATAATTGACAATCAATCGACCTTCCTTTCTATCTTATACCATGTACGGTTATTGTATGCTTCCGCATGTCTTAATTTACTATTATAATTTGTACGATATTCTTTTGTTTTGTACAAATATATACATTACAATATTTTGCGTAAAGTAATTAAAAGTGTGTCCTAATTTTTTATTTTGTGTAAACTATTGTAGAATAATATAACATTTTCGTTTAAATCTACATTAAAACTTACTATAATAATTGATGCACTTCAATAAAAATAATTTAAAATCTAAAAGTGCTGTTGTTAGTCACGGGATAAGACATTTAGGTTACAGGGTTTTAGAGGTGTTAATTCAACACCAAACATCAAGTATAAGTCAGAAGAAAGAGTCCAAGGTACTTAGTCAAGACTGTTTTGACTTGGACTAGAAGAGAAGTTACCATAAAAGCGCTAGATGCTTACCATCCGGGAACATCTTCGGGGTCTTCGCAGTTGCCAGTACCGTCAGCATCACCAATCTTGAAAACAGTGCCAATGGGGCATCCGTACTCGCGGGCAACTCCCTCCATACAGATGTAGTATTTACGGCAGTCTTCTGGGTGGGCATGACGGCTGAAGGATCCAGCGTTGGAGATTTCACCGGGGTTGGGGCAAGAGAAGCCGTTGGCAACTTCTGGAAACGGAATAAATTATTGTGAAAAAAGACATAAATATAACTTTTTCTTAACTAAGATTTCTCATTTTACTAATACGTATTTTTATTTTATTTCTCAGCATTTTCTAAGCTTTACTTTCTTGCATTTAGTTAGTGTTTAATAAGTATTGTACCATCAATTAGATAATTTAAAATAAGTCTTACTTTCGCCTAAAGATAAAGTGATTTATTTACTTTTACTAACTACTACTACTGAATAACTACTGTTGCCTGCAGCTTTGCCTGCGTTCACTAAGATTTACAACGGGATCTTAGTACGCAAAATAAGTAACTTTTCTGGTTGATTTTTTACACCTTGTGTCCGAAAAACCCAAATATCTTAGGGAACCCTATTTTTTTCAGAATAAAATTTAGCCTATGTTACTTGTGGATAATGTAGCTTTCGAATCGTGAAAGAATTTTTGAAATCGGTCCAGTAACTTTTGAGCCTATTCATTACAACCAAACAAACAAACAAAGTTTTCCTCTTTATAATATTAGTGTAGATGTAGAAGTGTAGATGTAGAAAATAGGGTATTTTGTACTTGCCTTCGTTTCTGCACTCGGGGACTTGGTCAGCCCACATGCACACACGGGCTTCTCTGTCGTAGGCTAGACCAGGGCTGCACTGGTAGCGGGAGGCTTCTCCGTTCCAGCAGTTCCAGAAGACGTCGCACTTGCCGGCGTCAGCGAAGATACCGTACAGTCTTTCACAGTGAGGGGTGGAGATTGGGGGCTCTGTGTAACAAGGGTAAAGCAATCAATGGTAGGAAACTTAGCAAGACTAATCTGAAGACAGATATATTAATGTGTCACGAGTATAAGAATTTATACAAATAACGTATTTTAAAACCGGTGTATTGAAATTAACTGTACAATTCTTTTTTTTTCAAATTTTATCATATTATACGGTATAATTTATTAAATATTCATAAAAAAAACTTTTATTAAAATATTCATCTACGCTAAAATTCAAATTGTTTTTATGTAAATTAAATGTTAGTGGACCAAGGCCGTCTAAAGGATGTGACATTACGAGGTACCTGTTGACCTTGGGGGCACATCCTGGTGGACAATCTCCAACAACCTTGACCTCAACAGTTACCACGTCTACATTCGCATCCTAATATCGATCCATATAATCGATAATTGCTTCAGACTAAATCGATTATAATTCCGCTTTTTTTTAATTAAATTGTATAACAATTAGTAAACTTAAATCTGTACTTGAACTTGGCTTGATACGCTACCGCGTGGGTAGATATTACGCTATGACTTTAAATCTTTTTTTCATAAAAAAATATATTATTGTACTTAAGTACCATTAATCATAGCTCAACGTGCTATGGGGCGTGCTACGCTGAGTGTTTATTTGGCAGATACTCTGACAGTAATAAAATAAAACGGTACCGAACAATTTAGCAATGGACGAACAAAGGCTGATGATAATGATGATGGTAAGAGTTCATCTTAATGACATTACAAAGGTAAGCTTTAGCTCAGCAAAAAAAGACGTGTGGCACTCGGGGACTGCCGCGGTAATGCTATTGCATAGCATTTTGTATCAACTTATGCAATTATAATTATTTATTTATTTTAATTATTAATGCAGTATTTCTTTTTCTTTGATATTAATTCAAGTTACACTTTTTGAGCGTGGTGACCGATAAGAAAACATTTTTTTTTCCTTTATTAAATAAATAAAAAAATATAAATATTTTAAACAATATTAACTAATATTGTTTAAAATATTTTTATTATTTTACAATACATGTGTTATATTTTATTGTTATTCGTGCGAGCTTCGTAGTGTCGTACAATACGTCTAGTTGCAAGCACACAAACACCGTGTCGAAGACTGCCGAAAAGAAACGACGTTAGACGATGCATGGCCTTCAAGCCACACCTCCGTGCCCGTCGGAGTGGGGAGCGTTAGGTTTTTTTTTCGTTACGGAATTTCTGGACTCGGTCCCCGCGCTCAAGGCCCGCGATAGAAGCTATGCAATAGCTTAATAAATAACAAAGAATTTTATAAATACCATGAAAAATAATTTGTTACTTCGTATTACTACTAATTCATCAACGTCCGTTACAATAAAGTGAGTGTCAAAGAGGGTCATCCTGTGCCGTACGATGGTACAGGAAATCCGACGCCATATTAGTATGACATTAATCAATGGAAGTTTCTAGAGAATCTAGAACTCACCAAGCTGTGTCCTTTCACCGCACTCAACATTGTGGAGGTAGTCGCAGTTCTCGGTCAGGTATTTTGAGTCTGATGCGTCGAAGGCGAGACCGTTTCCACATGTCTTCAGTTCGGAGACACCGTTGTCACACTTCCAGTATTTGTCACAGGAGATGTGGTGGGGGTAGAAGCCGAAGTCATCTGGGCATTTGAAGGATTCTTGGGCGACAGCTGCAAAGAAAATTTAACATTAGACAAAACAGTACACAATAAAACGACAAACAGTGAATAACATGTAACTGTTTAAACTCTAAAGTATATCTAATATTAAGCAAAATAATCTTTAATCTGTGCTTAATTTGAATAACATAATATTAGTAAAGCAACTAAATAATAGAAATAACACGTCTTAAACATAAAAATATCTTGCAATGAATATTTCAATGCGACTTCTACTGGAACGTCGCGTCGGCTTAAGGTTCGAGAATCATCTAAAGTTGAAATAAATGCTCTGCCAGTCACCAGGAAATGTTAATGGCATCTTCTTGAATATAAATTGCAATTTCAAAAGAAACCAGAAGGTTTGCCAAGAACATAATGGCGCGCGGGTTTTGCAACAGCGGGCAGGGCTCTTTCTCTACGGAATGCAACGACACTCACATTAAGCAACTACTACGAGATAAATATTATATACTATTAATAATTTATCGTAATCAACTTAGACGCTTATGAAATCGCTTTTCTAAGATAACTAGTCGAAGTAAGTAAAATATTTAAGGATTTAATATTTCAAGTCCAACCGTTGCAATAAAAGTGAAACATCTTGATAGCAATCAAAATTCTGAAAATATTATTTTGTTGTAATATCTATTTATATTGTTTCAAGAAGTTCGTCGACTTGTTATTCATTGAAGGAGTTTATTGAAGCATTGTTCATACGTAAAGGAGCAAACGAATAAAGACTGAATATACGAGTAGTCTAAATAAAAAAGTATATTCTCAATAAAAACCAAGATGGACGATAAAATTGTAATTTAGCAGTTGTTCAATTGATAAAATACTTTACAGGCCTGGCTTTTGCTGCCAATCCTATTGGCGACATTATCATCATCATCATCATTATCATAATCTCTCGCTTAAAGAATTTATCAAACTTAAGCCTCAGTTATCAAGAAGTTTCGTCACAAATGTGTCACAAGTGTTATAATAATTGTTTGTTTTCATGTAACAGTTGCGTCACAGAGGCGCCGGTGACATTTGCGGAGGCTGATCATTTCGCAATTGTCACTATAACATTATACTGAGATGCCACTAACCTCTTACATAAATGCTAAAACGGCCATATTAAACATCTGAGCATCGTTCAATTAGACTCGACCAATTTTGATATTTTATGTGGTAATACATTATTAATCTAGCCGCTAACATATTTTTATAATGTCAAGATGATCAAAATTGATTTTATAGGTTTTATAGTGAAGGTTTCAGCGAATCTTATTAATATTTTAATACGCTAAAGCATGTTTACGTATTCATCAATCATTTTACTATATCTTTAGTATATAATCTTTATAAGGCTACAATTAATTATTATATAAATGTTAAAGATTATCCTTTACTTAAAATTACTTTTTTTCACAAAATGGCTAAAGATTGAGGTAATTGAGTTGTAGATATTTATTTTAGAAACTACGCCATAAATATCGCAATAATATAAGGACGTAGTGTGAACTAACATAAAGACTAAAACAGATATTAATATATTCGGAGAGGCCAACGACTTCATGTCTGCGCAGGCTGGATTATAAACTAGATCGAATTCATAGCATACTTTAAATACTAATAGTATTTATTTACCACTTTTAAGCTAACTTGACTGAGGCGAAAAACATGTATGAGGAAATATTGGCAAAAATTTGTTTATAGAGAAAATGCATATTTTTGAAGTTTACTCCTTAAGAATCAATTTGCTGCAATGAAGGTGAATGAGTTGAAGATGTCACACTGTCATGAAAAAGGGAGCCGATTCTCTCAGTATTCAAAGATGTTGTTTGGCTAATTGCATTAAATTATTTTTGTTTATGTTTTTGTGGTTTTGTTATGTATTTTAACGAATTAATTGTATATTTAATAAAAAATATTGTATGACGCATGCTCTAGGTATCATAAGAAATGCATTTATTTACCCTCATTCACTAATCCATTTATTTTACAATCGTGCTTAAGTGGTAAACTCCTGTCGTACGTCGGAGCTGACACACATACTTTTTTTTTTAATTAAGAAGAATGTTTGCATTTGGAAATATGAAAAAAACGTTATAAATATCTCATTGTAAATAGTTTATGACGTTTAAAAATGCCAATAATGTTTTTCTTGTCCCGTAAAAGATTCAACCATCTAAATAGCTATTTTTATGTATGTCTTGTAACTTTAGAAATGTCTATCTATCGTAACTTTCTATGTACGGATCCTTACACAATATATCAGTGTATGAGTTCTCGATAGAGTTGCATAAGTTTCGCGACACACCATGACCCATTTTACCAAGGCGAATTCTTCCATGATACGTGGGGTGACGCAAGTTCGTCATCCGAGCCCTGGGCCCGGGTGAGGTACGCGCGGAATCTGTGCCGACCACTGTACCCAATCGACAAACTTATATAACATTCCATGTAACAGATATTTAGGTCAATTATAATTTATTACTAATAAATTTGGCAATATGACATAAAAAGCTCAGCTTAGACTTACGTGTATCCTTAGTTAATTGACATGAAAAAACCATAAAAATAAATAAAATAAGAAAACGTAAAAAGATGTTAAAAAAATATGTAGATGGATCGCCCGTCTTAGCGTTCATTTCCTATATACATTAGAATGAAAAAACTTTTCATTGCAGCATACTAAATCGGGAAGGACTCGTCCTGTCGCGACAGCTGCTGTAAAATATCCTAAACGGCGGGAACGTAAAACACCCAAAAAGCCGCGATGAAATCCGTAATAGTTATTTTATCATCACTACCCCCCAACAAAGCCGTAAATAGGGCCACCGGTGCCCAGGCACAGGGCGTAGAATCTGGAGGGCGCAAGAATGACCAGACTAGGCAGGAGTATTATTTTTTCGGTTTGCTAAGGGCGCAGTAATAGTAGCTCGCACAGGGCGCAAATAAGGCTGCATACGGCTCTGCCCTTGAATAATCGATTAAAAAGTCGATCTGCGAAAAATCGATGTGATCGAAAAAGAAATTCCCATCTGTTTTATAATGATTGCGTAAATGTTGATCAGCGTAAGGTCATCAACCGTTAAGTAATACAGGTGAAAGCCTGACCCACCTAGTGTGGGTTCGACTTTCGGTTTTGTTGATACGAGATGAGCATATTAGGCAACCGTCTGACCTTTGGAAATTATTCAATTATTGACATTTACAATTATTTATCGACTTTAGTCTGTGGATTTTATCTGCAAAACCATAATCATTTTAAGGGAGCTTTAAGTTTATTAATGCTGGGTTCACAACTGGATTCTTTCAATATTTAAATACGAGCGATTCCCGTGGTAGTACGGAGATAAATTATAGCCTATGTGTGATTCTGATGTGTGAGCTATATTATTATAAAGTTTTGTAAAAATCCATTCAGTAGTGAAGTGCGTGAAAGAGCAACAAACATCCATACATTCTTTCAAACTTTCGCGTTTATAATATTAATAGGATTTATTTTATGGGAAGCTAATCAAGTGGTCGAGCTACTGGACAATGCATGCAGCGATAGCGGGTTCGAATCCCGCCAAGAGCAGATAATTTGTATGATGAATATAATCTGCACCGGGCAAAATTATGAATGTGAGAGTAGGGATATATGTTACGCTTTCACACGAAAACTCCTCAACCGATCATCATAAAACTTTCTACACATATTCTCGGAGGTACTATAAGTAACAAAGAATACATTTAAAAAAAGATATTTTTTTGCCAACACAGGGGAAGCCTTGGGTAGCTAGTATGTTTATAAATAAAATCCTTAAATTTCTTTTCGTTGCTGCTGGCTGGGCGAGGCTAACTCATGTGTCTACCATTTATTTTAATTAAAAAATCACCATGCATTAAATAAAACTAATCTTCGATCGTAATTAGGTAGATAAATAAAATAAGATGTTAGTACCGAACCTTAAACACTTATCTTTGACTATCTACAATCGAACATAGTGCTAGTGTTGAACAATACATTTAATTTGATATTATCGATAGAACGATAAAGCCGTCTCAACCATAAGTGGATCAGGTTAGAAGCATTAGTTGGCATGTTAATGATGCAATCGCGAGATAATGACCATTGACCGAGAAGTGAAAGTGAAATCATTTTATGCTCTACATTAACGATCATATAATACACAATTAGAGATGGAATAATTAGAACCTTCATAATACTTTTTGTATTAATGTGTTCAACAATATCAGATTTTTTTCGAATTTTATTATTCTTAATGTACTAGATTACCAAATAAAGATTTATACCAGAGAAAGATTACAGATATAGTACCAGATATTTATTTATTATCAGCTCCAGATTCTGGAGCTGATAATAAATAAATCTACTTAATGAACCACAAATTAATCATTAATTTAATATCAGCATAACAAAAAAATATGAACCTAATAAAAGTATCGTAAGCCTTGTGTTCAAATTGTAAGAAAGTAATTCAGAGACAAGACAAAGATGAAACAATAAAATCGTATCGAGTCTTCTCGATGTTACTTAATCGAATAATCAGCTATAAATATTCGCAAAAGGCGCACGCCTTGACACAAGTGTATCATTAATGAAACCCAAGGGTACATCATTATGTCATTCCTGAATAACTCGACAACCATTTCGTATTAAAACTAAGAACATCTCATTTAAAACCATCTTAAATAATTAATAGAAGTTTCTAAAATTGTTCTTAATATTGTTCTAGTTTAAATTATCGATATTATTAAAACTCTACAATAATAATTGAAACTACTTAAATTTTGAATGGTACAGCCTCGTGAGCGGTTACGGCTACAATCCTGACACCTAGTGGTGTCTTAAATAAGTTTTTCTAAATTACCGATTGTACCTAAACATAACACCATTTCTCGCTCACTGGGGAATGAAACCATTGTTAGCAAAACCTGAGAAGAAGATCTGAAGGTGTGTGAAGTTCACCAACCTACATTCGACTAGTGGATCTGTGAACTGTGGTCCAATAATCTACGGAGTAAACCCATGCCCAGCAGTAGGGCGTCAAAGTTATCTATTTATAAACGCGATTATATTTTAAATTAGTAATCGACTATAACAATGAATAATCATTTACACCGATATTTATAATCGATTATAACTTAAATCGGTATTATTGTAAAGGACTTTTTTAATGTACAAAACAAACAATGCAAGGGCTAGCGCGTCTATTTATATCTCCGTAGTACAAGGACGTACAATCTCATACTGGCTATTGTAGTATTGAGTCACGAACCACAGGTTTATTTATAAGATGACCTGCTACAGGATCAAAGAATTCCTTATAAGATAGAACACACTCTAAAGAAGTCTTAAAATTTCTTAAAATAAAGGGAACTTTGAAAAGCATTTGAATCGAGATAGCTCTACTATGTGACTTAAAACCTTTATCCTTTTTTATAGTCAAATGGAACACTGGGAAATATGCTAGGTACAATTCTGCTAATCGCTGTCCTAACTTGCTAGAATATTTCTTTAGAATCTTCTTATTATATTTTATCTATATTATGAGCTCTGTTTTCTGAGTCTCTATATCTTCAACGTATTTTATTTAAAAGTTTTGTTTTGTTTTGTTTTTGTTTAAAATTACATAATTACTTTTATTATATGAATAAAAAATGTATATTAATAGTGACGATGGTCCAGTGAATAAGGACTCGGTCTCTTGGGTGAAATACCCGGGTTCAATTCTCACCTCTGTGTTACCTTGAAAGAGATTTTTCGGAATTTCAAAGTTCACCCTAAACACAATCGCTCATCTTTGAAGGTGTGTGAAGTTATCTTTTAAAAGTAGAATATGTGACCTAAATATATACGCTTGTAAAAGTTTTTAATATTTTTACTAACAATGTTATTTTCAGAACCGTCATTGTCGATGCAATCACTATGCAATTATGTTTAGATTGATAAAGTTAATAATCACTCATTCCAATTTCCGCTTAGATCCTTAGAAACGAATCTCTCTTATGCAATTATTCTTATAAAAAAATCTTATAAAAGTTCTATTAAAGCCTTTCATACTAATCAACTGGCCTAATCACTAGAAGTTTCTCAGGTGACAAAAAAGACGTAAATTACTCAAATACTAGCCTTCAGATGGGAATGGAGAGAAGTTACAAGCCATTGTTAGACAGGGATATCATTGTAAAATTCTATTCACAAAAAGAAACGAGCTTCCGTTGCATTGTTACATACTAATTACATCTTATGTTCCGGTTGCGATAACCTTTGTGATTATAATTAATATAAATATTACTTTGAACTCGCATTATTTTTAAAATTAAATTCCTAACTGGTTTTACTCAGGCCTACCATTATTTTTAGATTTAAAATTAAATTACTACCTTATTTTATTGACGCACTCGGTATAATTCATGATCACGTTCCCATAAAAATATAGGGTTAAAATTTACAACCTATACTGCCCGCTGATACATAGCTTACATACAGACATAGCTTTCTAGAATGAATTATTGAAATCGGTCGAGGTAAAGCGTGAAAGCGTAAGAACAAACAAACTCACAATTTTTCTTGCTTATGATCATTATTTGTTTACTATAGATACTCTAACCGTATGTCATAAATACTTTTGCGATTAACACAATCATAACATTAATTTAATCGATAAATAAATCATCATATAATCGATTATCTGCTCCTAATTAGATCCAAACGCAATGAAGCAGTTTAGTTATTTTCACCTTGTTTTCTTTATTCTTGTGAAATTCGCGCACGCGCCGCGAGATCTGATAATTGAATACCTTCACGCAATCATTAGTTTATGTGCGATTAAATTTTGCGACCAATTATTAAGTAAAAGTTAATAATATTGATAAACCAATCAACTGCATGTTCATTAACCATCAGCTAGACTATTCCGTATTTTCCAATACATTAAAATAATTATCTAATTTTAGACTCCAATTTTGAAAATAGGATCAAAGATAAAAAAGATCAATCACAAAATTTAAACTAAAATTTAAATTATTCGTAGAATTTTAAAAACTTTTAGATTTGTTTAAAGATGTCACACTTATGTATTAGGTTAAAAATACTTGCGTAAGATACGTCCGTGAGAACTTGGTACGTGACAGAAATTTAAAATAATTAAAATTTCTATAACTGAGCCAAAGAATGGTAACATGCGGAGACGAGTGTTATTTAACTCTTGTTAAAATAACTATGCGTTACACAATAGTTACGTCAAAATTAAAATGGCATTTATAGAGCTGTTCATAAAATCAAATGAGACAATTACTACATAATTAAAACAACTATCAAATTTTAGTATAATATTATGAATACAGATAATGTGTTATTAAACAACTAAAACTTTAAGTAAATTAATTTTTAGTATAATAATCATTTTTTATAAGAATTGGTAAAGTATTTTAAGAACTTTATGAGAAATTAATTTAAGACGAGCTCTACAATAGTAGGTAAAGCTTTGTGATTTATTTAATTCCATAAATCAGATGTAATCAAAGCAGAATAAGAAGTTGTTACACCAAAAATCATAAAAATGATTTTTTTTTACTACAATTTTAAATTTCAAGTTGCTGCTACATATTTTAACTTGAACTGTATTATAGCAGTTAGTGTGGAAGTTGAGAGCTAAGTTGATCGTTTATCACTTTCGCTCAGAGCTGGTCGGGACGAAAGTTGCATGTTATTGAATGAAGTCGTTTCTACAATTTGCCTCACAATTCTATCGTTGCAAATTGTAGGTGAAAATAGAAAATTTAAGAGGTATAAATTTATAGAGATAAGGTAGAGAACGGAATTTCGGAAGAAGTTCGAACTTTGGCTTTAATGAAACTGTAACTACTAGTTTACTCAAAGAAGAAACAAAAATTATGAGACGATGGTCATTAATTTACTAGTTAGTGGGCATGCCTATTCCATCCTCATTATATTATACCCTTCAAGAGTCATCCAATCCGTATTATATCATATTCAATATAACCAATATTATATCCAAACCAGAAAAAATTATCATGCTTTTATTGAAATATAAAAATAATTTAATTTAAATACAAAAACCCTAGATAACCAAAGAATAGATTATAAATGTGACATGCAAATTAAAATATTATTGTATAAAGCGACTTTGACTTTCTTTTACAATACAGATTCTATCGAAGCTTATTTCTCCCAAATTCTTGTTAAATATTATTAAAATCCAGCAATATTTATCACACTTTTCAAAATTCAACTTTTTCAACTGACCCTAATTTATTAAACCTGTATTTTGACATTCTTTTTAGGCTTTTAGTCGCTTCACTGTATTTTGATTATGTAAATATGTAAGTGTGAACACATCTCGTCACCGGCACAGTATCACACATTATGCAACCTCCGATGTAGGCTCGAAAGCTTATTCAGGTCATTTGCATTCGGTTCCATGTTAAAGTACGTAAATATTATATACAACACACTCAAAATATATTTTATAATTGTGTGTTCCTGCATTTACAAAATAAGCATTGTTTTGTTTGTGAAACAATTATGAAACAAAATGTGTGCGAGTGAAATTCATTATTTTTTGCGTCGCGTAACAATGAGCCAACGCATTAAGACAGCACTGGAGAACAATTTATAAAGTTATTAGCATAATGCGGTTTCTATTCCCATAGCTCACAGGAGCCGTGCACCTATTGCACTACAGCCGCCATGCACATATCACTAAGCACATAATCCGTGGTGGCCGCACCCTAAATATTTCAAATTCTACGTACCCACGCCGAGAGCGGCTGCTAGCACTAATAAACACCGTGAATTCATGTTTTGTGTAAGTCCTTTCACAGGAGTAGTGGACACTGTAACGTTCTAGCACACACTGCGGGCGGGTGAATGGGTGTTAGAGGCTTTTATATCAGGACGCCGGTGCGTACGCGCCGCTGTGGTGAAAACGTCACCGCTCGAGCCGCCCGCGCACCCCCGCCCCGCTCGCGCCCTCAGTACGCACTCCGGGGTAACATACCCATCCTCGCGGCTCATTTTTGCACATTTTTTATTTTATTTCGAGTGCTAGTCGACGCATGACTAAAACAGTGAAAGCTTACGAATAGTTTATTGATATCAGTTTAGTAATTAGAAATTAACTTAGTTTGTCATTTTTATGTTAGTTCGATAGGCCGATAAGAAATTATATCTTTTTTATTGTTTATACTAGTAAAATATAAAAATATTATATACTTTATTGCTCCAGATACTGGTGGTTTTAAGGATAAAAAAATAATAGTAATTTTTTACAGTCTACCTCTTATACTGAAATAACTATTGCGGATTTTATCGCGATTTATTATGTTTTTGCCCGAATTTTAGGACACTTTACAGCAGCCATAGACACAGGAAGACTGAGGACTTATTCTCAGTTTACATTAGTTACTTTTCGTTTTTTTTTTTTTTTGCAATATTTGCAACTAGTGTTTTTTATATACAATCTTTAGAATTAAGGAAACAATTGATCTCTGTTTAAACTTATAATTTGTAATTATGTAACAATAAGCTAGCTTAACCTTTTATAGGTGTATAGCTTCTTTTCAATAAAGAATAAAAAATAAATTAAAAAAACTAGTGTATTGTAACAAAGAAACTGAGTATTATTAGTATAAGATTGTTCTCCTGTGTTCACACAAATTTCACTCATTATAATGAAGCTTCACGGATTTTATCCTCCCTTGGTCATGGTTACTGTAATGTATCGGAGATAGGTCATGTAAAAGTCTCAATAAAATACAATCAAACCCATAAAAGTGGTGCCCTCATAATATCCTACTGATATCATAACTGCGAAACTTTGTATGAAAATTTGCTTGCATGTTTCTTGATAGATATCAATTATTATACTTATATAATACGAAAATATAGCTTACATATAAAAAACAAAACGCTAATTCATTCATTTTCAAAAAAAATACGTACATGTACTCAAAATTATAAAAAAAATATTACACTTTCGGGCCAGTTTTATTCACGGTCAAAACAGTTCTAGAGAAAAAACTGGAACTACAAACAAATGTGTACATCATGAGGCATGTTCGATGAAGGCGAAAGTGGTTTTTTATCATACTACATGATAATTAACTTGATTTATAGATGTAAAGCAGGCCGCGCTTAGGTGGACGAAGTGTTGGTCGGCTTTAACCAGGTGGGAAGACGATCTCCGATCATCGACCTTGACGTTCATGGAAATAGGCCTACTTCTATCAGCCGGAAATACGATAGTAACTTCTTAACGTAGATTTACAATAGTATCCATACTGTTAAATTATTTTGTAGGCCTTATCAATAATACAAATCAGAACATTACATTATTAGTCCGTTGAACAGTTTGGAAGATTACGTCCTAACACTCTTTGCGAGAGATGCGCTGGTCTGCGCTCCCGGCTGCTTGGCTACCACATTTTTGCTTGTTTCTCCCGTGAAACATCACCGTGTTTCAGAGATAAGGGCAAGACAGACTAATTACTGGTTCCGAGACTTTATGGGTTCTTATGTCTTAGGATAGGCAAACTTTAAATGGCCCTAGGCTAATTCCAGATAAACTGGGCTATGTTCATGGACAACGTCAACCATATTTTTCCTGTTGCTTGTAGATCCGGGGCACCTCACCAAAGACGGCAGTGATGACACTTGCCGGGTTTTAGTGGGTAGAGCTGCGTCCACTTACCATCTATCGGGCAAAGCGAGTCCCACATTGGATGCGTCATTGCATTTAAAAAAAAAGAAAAAAAAGGTGGGATGACGATCGCCGTGCAGTGGCCAGTGCTCCAAATGCAGTGAACGGATAAATGCTGATGATGATGATGATGATGATGATGAGGTGATATTAAAATGTGAGAGACCATATTAAAAATGTTAATGCTAAAGGCCTTCAACACATCCGTTTTAAATGGATATTGTCTTCGAAATTTAACATTTTTTGCAGAATAGAATAAATTTGTGACTTTAAAAAATAACCGGGTTTTTTTTTAATAAATGAACTTAAATAAAGGTCAAGGTCGGAGGAGTAACGGAAAGTTTGATTAGTTATTTGATTTATAAGCGATATTAAAATCAACATGCTCTATTGGGAAATGTTTGCTTTCGTTGTGAGACCTTCTTACAGAATTTCATGATGTCATGTCAAAATGAACCTAAAAGGTTCCATTTTGTCATTTTAAGGGACGGACCTTAAGGCCCCGTTCGCACGAGCGTTTTTATACCGAGCGTTAAAAAACCATTTGAATGAGACAAATGGACACCTATGTATCTGTTCACACGAAAACGTTTTTAAAACGCAACGCTTTTTGTCGAACACTGTTGAATTCTCAGCGTTAAGCGTTGGACCTTAAGTCGAAATTAGGGTACGGAGCTCGCAAGTCGCGTCAACATCAGGATTTAATGCGACGCTTATTAAGCGCTCGCGCGAACCTGGCCTGATAATGAAACCAGTAAGAGGTAGTACTATGCTGCTTTTCAGCTTTGAGCCGACACGACCTGGGAAAACCTCTCGCTCACATAAAATCGGCGTAAAGTGACAGCTAAGCTGTCGCGTGAGTTGTGAGTGAGTTTCCGGTGACTCATTGGTGGGGACAGGGAAAAGGAGGGCAACGCATCTGCATAACCTCTGGTTAGGTGGATGTTAATGGGCGTCTATAGTCGCAGGGCTTCGACTGTTCATTTGCCCTTCTATTCTATGAAAAAACACCAGACGGTCTTTCATTCTTTGTTTATTATTATTATTACTAAATATTGAAAGTACGAAAAATTTACGTCCAAATATTTCTTGACAACAAATGGCAGAATAAAACAATGTGTCGTTCTAATAAAATGTCATCGTGTCAGAACGTTGCGTGTATTTTTTAAATAAGTCTGCATCAAAGTTCGTGACCTCGATTGCATAGCGGTTCCTAGCTTGAATATGCATCGTAATATTATGGTAAATAACGCGCAACACCGAATAGGCTCATAGCTTTATAATCGAATGGGCAATATGACTGACGTGCCGTCTTTAGGTGGTAAGTCTCCGTAAATATAAATGTGTTTAATAGGGAATAGCTCTGCTATCCCGGGTCAGATCCGGGACTTCACTTTAAGCGATAGAAGGTACCTCGGGGGCCTTTACAATGTGGGATAATAGCACCGGGGGTAGCATGGGGGGAGTTGAATAAAATTATATGCATCAGTACATTTTTTGGAACGAAGTTCCTTACGGCAGGCTTGGAGGGGATAGGGATTTTGCTGCGCGACCGAACCGAAAAAAATGTGATAGTAAAACCATAAGAAAAAGTGCGTGGATTAAAAGCGTTAAATGAGACGTGCGCAGGCGCAACAGTCGCATACACAAGCGAGTAGTGTATTTTCTTTTTAGCCGAAGGAACTTCGTTCCTACCTGGTGTCCCACGACACCACATTTCTTTTCATTGTCTCTGCTATTGCTCTACCAAAATACAATAAATCTGTATATAGGAAAAAACGAGAGAGTTGACTAATAGGATCGCCGTACAGCGCACCCCTTATACCAGTGAATAATCACAATACTGTAAATAATATTATTTTATAAGAAAGTTTTATAATAAGAGAAAACTTAAATAATAAATATATAAGGAGAAATAGTATGTAACATACATCAAAATGCTAGCAAAAATACATAAATATAATGTCTTCACTTCACAAAGTGTGAGACCAAACGATATCATCTGGAGGCAATATTTTAATTTTTCTACCAAGTGATAGTAGGATATCTCTGCCAGTGTCAGTTATTGGTTAATGATTCATTTAATGACATTTAATGATAAGGTGACTAATTAATCCGAATAAAATGTCACTATCATTATTATGAGGATACGCCATCCTCTGAATGTAGGCCCATAAAAGGAATTAAATGACGACTTAATATAGATGCTAGGTAATTAAACAACAACATTTTTTCGAATAGGCAGAACTAAATTGTTATTACCATTTTATTAATCCTAGTTAATACCTAGTAAGGCCCATTTACTTTTTAACCAAAGCGCAAAATATTTATTTTTAATTATTCTAGTATTTGGAATACATTTTTCAAAATATAATATCATTTTAGTCACTTTTCTTAGGTCATCTAGGTAAATGAACCAAGTTTAATATTACCATAATTTTTTATACAAAATTTGTATTATATAATTATTTTACAAAAAATAAGTTATTTTTAGGTTATTATGTACACCCTAAATGGGTGACGATGGTCGCTAGCTTCAGTCTTGAAGAGTTTGGGATTTAAGCTTTTTTTTAATTTCTCCATGTTTGAAAAGGTGCATTCATTTAACATCCCATATTGTAGAAACTAGCCGGTAAAAGAAAGTCGTAGAAGAGTTCTTCTCTTTTACCGGTCAGTTGGCCATTTAAAACTCTTTGGACCATACCCCTTATGGTTCATAACTCTATCTATTGTTGCGGGATTTGAACTTGCGACTTCGAAAGTGCCGAATAGTCTGACAACTTGACCAACCGACCGATACTTATCCATCCATCGCCGTCGCTGATAATCTAAATGGTATAGGCGATAATTCGCATTGAAGCTACATTCAAAACCTAATGTAAACTGAATGCAGGTTAACGAACTCACGGGCAAATAACAAGCGATTACTAACCCTCGTCTAGTATAGATATTGTACTGCGTTTGCATAGTTTATTCTGTTTGAGCATCTTGATTCATTGAGCCAATAAAAGAAATTTAAGCACCATTCGGTCGTGACATTAAGACCTTTTGTGTTTTGAGGTCTTATGTAAAATTCAAATACCTTAGAATCTAGAATTGGTATTCAGAATTTGGTGCAAAAACATCGGAGAGAGTCTTCCATGAACATAAACAGATTCAATTGCTGAAGATTACAATGATAATACTAATAATATCTGTGAACGCTTTTTACACCACGTCAATCTGGTCCCGTAATAAGTTTCCGAAGAATAAGAGTTACGAGTATCAGACAACGGAAATACATATATTTTATACTTTTTATTTTGATACATAGGTATATTTAAGATTGCTATAATAATATTATACACAATATATTATGTAATCATACATGACCCAGGAACACATAAGCGTTTTGTTCCCCAACAGGAGTCGAAGTCGCTACCTCCCGGCTTGAGTGCCAACGCGCTAACCATTGAGCCACAGAGGTCGTCAATCGATTGTCTCTTATACAAAAATTAAAACGTCAACAAGTTCGACGGAGTCTGTCGAAATATCTGGTCCAAAGAAGACGGGCCAGTAAAAAAAATTACAACTCTAATCATCTTCTTCTTGCTGCTTCTAGAATATTAAGGCAGCACTTAATAGCCGGGCAGTCCTTACTATGGAGAATCTGGTCTTGCCGGGACCAGTCTGTCGCTGAGGGTTTCCCGTCGCCTGTATATCCGGGTCGCTCAGATAGCGGCTGAAGGCTCATGCAGTGGTTTTAGTGGGGTAGTTCACCCAATGTGAGTCCCCACACACGCCAGCGCGCCTACTCAAGGTCCTGGTATGGTCCGAAAAGGGTTTCCATTGCGTCATCAAAAAAAAAGAACTAAATAGGATAGTACCTATCCGAGCGCACCGCATCCCATAAACCCACTTCGGAGGTAACTTTAATTGCAGCAAATGCGCCGACCTTTCACATTTGTGCTCTTACATATTAATGTTTATTTACACATAGAGTAAATTATACATTGGGAAATGTTAGTATGGGCTAATACTTTCCAAATCTTTCCGGTACAAGTTGGTCAATTCCATCTTTAACATATAATTTACAATTTCATGATCATCCACCGGTAACTAGCTGTTTTAGGATGTGTTTTTATATTTTAGTGTGATAATAAAACTGGCAGTTATGCCACATGGTATTATCAATTCATATATTATGGTGCATTGCTGGGCACGGGTCTCCTCGAAATCAGGCGAGGAAGGTTATAGTTCACCGATGGGCTGGCCCAGTGCGGGTTGGTAAGCTTCACATACCTTCAAAGACTTTCAATCTCATCAGACATGCAGGTGTGTTGCCTGTTCAGGATAGGCAACACATAAACAAGTAAGAGTACAAAAACTTTTCAAACTCGCTAACTATTTAAAAACTAAAATTTGAAACTATTTCGAGCTAGATAGTTCAAGATCAACAAAATACAAATCATTATACAAATAGTGCAGATAGCGCTATGCAGGAATAGTTTTCTGAGTGAGCTATTTGCACACCTATATACCGATTGAGCTTAAATGCCATCAGGCCTAAAAGTTTCGAAAAAATCGGGAATCGAACCCATGACCGGTGCGAAAAGTATTCAGTAGCCCGACTATTAAACCAGATTGCAATTTAATTTGTCGATTGTCAATTTTATTTAATTTATTACAATTTAACATTCTTGTTGACTAAAAATAACGTTTACAGGAAATATTAGATAATTATAATACAGGAACTGAGATATAACAGCGAAAACCGGACCAAAGTCCGTTATGTTCCAAGATATTGATGAAAATAAAAGTGGTTATGTGGGCTGCGCTGGCGCGTTATAACCTTATGTCATTTTACTGACTCTCAGAGGTTACTCAGCAGTATTTATGATTATGTTTTACTTATGATTGCAATTTTCGAGGTGAAATGATATATAAAGTAGCAACCCTTATATGTCCCACTGCTGGGCATGGGTGTCCTCGAAATCAGGCGAGGAAGGTATTGGGCCATAGTTTACGAAGGCGCTGGCCCAATGTGGGTTGGTTAGCTTTATAAACTTTCAAATACTTTTAATCTCATCAGCATGCATGTTTTCCTTCACCGATGAGCGAGCGATTGTCCTGTGTTTAAGGTCCACTTGGCAATTTAGAAAAGCCATTTCAAGTCACCACAGGGGGTCAGGATCAAACCCGGACCCTTGCTCAAGACGTGGAGCCATAATCTCTTGACTCTCATCACTTGCCGGAATTGTATATATAATATATGGGAGCGAAATGTAGAGTTTCTCCTGAAAGAAGTTTAGAAAGGTTCGTAGTAAAGATAATAGCAAATCGATAAATAGATAGTTGTCAATTATGTCTATAAAAGCCTCCTCCGCATTCTTGAGAGAAAATAGTAATTCATATATCTGTGACAAAGCTTTTGTTTTTTCGCATCAATAGCCAAATAAATAAGGACAGGCACATACACTTACTAATTAGTGTGCCTTATTACAGTCACCAAGAATTTTTTAGTCTCTACTCGTGTATAGCCAGAGGGCTTAGACAAAGTAACGTCGTGCAAAGATACCGAAATTCGTCATCGTCTCTGAGTTATCAATGACAAATCAAATAACGATCGATAACTTATAATAGACAGTTTGTGATTTTGTAACGATAACGATTGACTAAGTGATTTAGCGCACCTTATGTCAATCTCGTACATTTTATTCTTGTCGAACTTCATTATCGTTTTTCTATGTTACTTTGTCTAATACCACAGAATCGGCAACGGTAACCAAATGACCTTTGATACGATCTCTGTGCTCCCGAAGAATGCGTCAACTGCCTTAGGACCCAAATTTAATTAGAAGAAATCATGAAGAATTTCCCGTCACCATCTACCGAGGCTTAGCATATTTCGTCTTAGGATAGTCAACATATAAATAAGGGCAATTGAGCTGATGATGATGATAGTGCACCAGATGATATGAATTGACAAATTGATGTTCTAAGTTTAAATCTGGCACCTTTTCACAGTTATGTCATAACTTACGTATTGCACATAAAAGTATTTGAATTTCAAATTTCATTCTATAGCTCTTGTTTCTAGAAAAACGACGTCTATTGTTACTTGTGTCTTTTTCGCGAGGATTAAATGAAAACTATCAAAATTAAGAGTTTTCACTACATATCTTACTTCTGCTATAGTGATTATGATAAATTATTAAAGTTTTTATCTTTTAATCATACGAATAAGTTGAGCTTATTTAAGCAAGTTCTTTATTAAAGCTGTCTATAATATTGTCACTGATCGCTCTGTCATTCTATTATACTTACTTTATATGTATATTGCGATATGAGTTATATTGTAAGTAATCAAAAATATCGCCATTTTTTTTTGTTTTGAAAAACATGAAAGTGTACAAAAATGGTTTAAAAATTATTATAATGAATATTTCGAGCAACATAGTCGGTTCAACTAACCCGCAATACCATTTCCGAAAATCAACGAACGACCCCGCTCAATCACAGTAGTTGTTGCAACATATTGATGTTTATTTTGTCCAATGCAGTTTCGTTTTACTAAATTTACCTATTAATATTTCTTTCCTTTATTTTCTAAGAAAACCTTCGACAGATCATTTCTTTAGGGTGATGATAATACATACAAATTTCATACGTTCAGAAAGAAATGGCAGATTTAGTTTTATAATTATATAATACTCAAATCCGGTTAGAAATGTTAAATTGCATATGAAAATGTTTCCGCGCGTAAAGCGAGTGGACAAACCTTATGTAACAATGAGAATAATGTTAATTATATTAAACGAACTCAAATGGGCGCCATTCAAGATTATAATATTTCCATAAACAATATAAATGTTATAATAGCGGTTGACATAGACAATATAAACCTTCCGAACATAACTAACGGGACTGTCCCGAACGAAAGGAGCCGGCTTCAGTAGGGCTATTCTGTAAGGTCGTTTTCAAATCTCGAAAGCGGAATCCGCGTAGATATGACGAATTTGACGAATTTGTATTCTTTAAAACTCGACTCTATATGTATATCAATAAAGTTCGCTTTCGAGGTGAGCGTTAAATGAGCTCTATCACTCAGGTGAAGCTCCATATCGAAATGGTTTTTACACAATAGCACTACTGTTACTGCATTACTCATACTAATACTTCGAGTGTATTCGTATGAAGTAATTAGGCAATAAAGATACTACGAATATATCCAGTTCTATAACATTTAGAAATACACGAAAAATAGATCTGAGGTGAACCCCCTAGTTCATTACTCGGAGACATTTATTATACACATTTATTAAAGAATATAATAAAAAATATATTTTATTTATCATATCCTAAATTGAATTTTTTAGACAATCTTCCCGCGATTTATTTTTTAACTTAATATTAAATTTTAAATACATATGTATAATATTTTTCCATTAAACAGTCCGGAAAAGATTGTTTTAAACTCGTATTCTTAAGTATACAACTTAGTTCTTAAAGTACGAATTCGTTTTCTCGACTACACTATTTAGTTTTTTAAATACCTATTCATATTCTCTACTATACAATTCAATACCTACTTTTCAATATGATTAACCTACGTTATGTATTCATGTATAAGAAACAGTTACCGCCATGAATCAAATGCATACCATTCGAGTGAAATAAGATCGAGCCGTACACATACCGAGTACTTGAATACAATAATTGTGGTGGTATTTGGGACAGGGTCCGAGCGGATGGCGGAGTCGTCAACCGTCCGCGCCCCATCTGAAGGTCTACGGGTTTCATGGCTCGCCTCAAAGATTAGTGCGCAGGCGCAGTAAAATAACGAAAATCACAAAATTTGACAGTTGCTTCACATATATTAATGATAGTAAAAATGGATATATCAATAAACAATTAGTAATAAAGTATAGGAAACGTCTTGAATAAAGTTAATTGCTCATGTGAAGTAATTAAGTAAATCTTAAAAAAAAACTCGTTTCATTAATTTGAATATAAGTTAATTAAAATTAGCATAATAGTTAAAACGTTTTTTTATTCCCTAATTTAAAAAAATAGAAAAATTTAAATAAATAATTAATTTCATTATAGAATATCTTTTCCAATAAATTAAACTTTACATATAGGGGAAAAGATGTATTGTGCACCACATATTATGAATCATCATCATCATCATCAGCCTTTATCCGTCCACTGCTGAATATAGGCCTCCATCAATGAACGCCAAGACGACATTACATGGATATATTCAAACCATCTTTACTATCATTCAATTTGTAGACATCTCAAAACAGCGACCTTGATTGAATTTGGTATTAGAAAAAAACATATGATTAGGAAAAATGAGCTATACACTAAACGGGATAAGAATCTCAATGTCATTTTCAGAATAAAAACAATCGAGAGTGACGATGGTCCAGTAAGCTTGCGCTCTGTCTCTTGAGCGAGAGGGTTCAATTCTTACCTTTGTGGTGCCTTGAAATAGCTTTTTCTAAAATTTCTAAGTGCACCCTAAACACGAGACCATCGCACACGAACAAACCGGCATGACCGATGAGATTGAACATATTTGAAAGTGTGTGAAGTTCACCACATACACACCACAATACTCAAAGCTCAAGACAGAGAAAAGTGGCATGCCTTGGGAGAGGCCTATGTCCAGCACAGGACTGCCGCAGGCTGATGATGATGAAGTACACCAACCCGCATTGAGCCAGCGCATTGGTGAACTACGGCCCAATACACTCTTCGGCTGATTTCGAGGGGGAAACACGTGACCAGCAGTGGGACATAATATCTACGACTCTACTTTTTTAAACTGTTTTCTTATGTTAAAATTTAAGAAGTACTTAATAGTATAAATATTATTAGTTATTCTTTGACACAATGTTGTCACGACGCTTGCTTCACTGCGGCGGCCAAGTATTTCCAGTATGCGGAAGATAAAATGCAATATTTAACAATTTTGTATATAATATTTTATTATCTATGTCCCAAGAATAATTGTTTATGCGAAAATGTAGTAACACTGTTTAACAGTTGGAGATGTACCGTTATATTTTCTTTACAATATCTTTGTCATATTCAATAAGTTCATTTGTAAAATTTTTGAGAGTAACTTTGTCAATTTACTGTAAATGTTTATTGTGGAGCGTCGAAAGATACTTTATGTGGTCTTTCTTAAAATATTACGAAGTGAAATATGAGTGTTTCTGTTATCTGCTTAACGGTAAGGAGTTGACCTCCTTATGCACATAACCTGTCGATGTATAACTATATATGCGTTAATAAATAATCACATTTTCAGTTAGCTTTATGATGAGTACTCTTGGATGCGGTATCTATCATCTTCATCATCATCAGCCTTTATCCGTCCACTGCTGAACGTAGGCCTTCCTCAATGAACTGATGACCGATCCCTTGCTACTCTTGCGTAATCTATAGCTATTGATTATTCGAATGTTTTAATACAAAATATTTTATTAGTGGGATAGATCTATTTATGTCGTGCCTTCATCGGCATGGATTCTAGCAATCTGCTTATTTTTCACTTAATTTCATGATTAGGATGTAATAATGACGATAATGATTGATGAACTCAATCACAATAATTCAGGCAGCTTTTATCCATCTATCTCTTTCCATATCTCTCTTTCGCTCGTGACGGTCATGGAAAGTAGTCAGTGTGAACGGGTCCAGCGGAAGCACTTCCGATGTGAGCCACCTTCTCATTAACCTTGTCATAATTGGTATCCACCTGACACCGCGGACAAATTGACTGATGTAAGAACTCGTTTATTTTTTACTTGTGTTATACTACTAGCTGTTGCAAGCAGCTTCGCCTGTGTTAACTATTATTGACAAAAGCATCTTATCGAAATGATATACAACCGAATAAAATTGAAAAGAAATCTCACAAATCCGGTTCCTGTTCCTGAGATTTCCTGAAGTTCCTAAGATTATTGATAGAGATATATATCCAATAACAAACTTTGTATATTGGTCTAAAGGCCTGTTTTACAATCTCCAGTTAAGTGCCCAATAGGCTATCGGCAACATATTTGACAGATATTTGACAGATACTCCATACTCTCTCTGTCAAATATGTTGCCAATAGCCTATTGGGAACTTAACTGGAGATTGTGAAACAGGCCCTAAGTAAATAAGAAATTTTATTAAGAAATTAATTGAAACCTTATTAATCAAATCGGTGAAATAGTTTCTTTACTCTAAAAAAGTAGGTGAAAATAAAAAGATACAATACCCCCCCCCCCCCCTATAACCTGTAATAACCTGTGATGATGGTAAGAGGTCGTGTCGATGAACATAAATTAGTTTATGTGGAGTCAGTCCCGACAATTCAAAAAATGTGTCGCTTATCCTGATACACGAGATGTCTAAAAAAATAAAAGTTGTTTCACAAAAGATAGTAAGTGGACGCAGCTCTACGCATTAAAATCCGGCGAGTGCCACCACTGCCGCCTTTGGTGTGGTGCCCCGGATCTACAAGCAACAGGGCACCTCGAAGGCTAGTCATCTGATCAGCTCGGCTCAGGGGACTGATGTCACCTTCACAGAGGGGTTGCCCGCAACACAGAACAACCACTCCCAACGTCAAGACATTACGACGAGGTGAAGTTTCCGTCCTCACCCTCTGCCTCTGCTCTTTTGCCCCCTCTTTTTATAACAGGAATACAAAGAGTGCCCTCGGCTCACTTCGCTTCGCCTAAGGTGCTGGGCTCACTCAAGGCTACTGAGCCCCACCGCCACGACAAGGCCTGAACTTTTCTAAAGAAAGATTTTTTTTATTGGGCAAGGGACATAATATCATCTTGATATTGAGACCTATGTTCATCAGTGGATGGATTAAGGCTAATAATGATGATGATGATAAAAATTTTTTTAAAATAAACATAAGTAATATAGATTAAATACTTAGGCCCTGTTCGCATGGGTGTTTAATAAGCCTCGTTTTAAAACCCGACGTTTAACGTCAATATTCCGACAGTGCTCTATAAAAAAGTATCGTGCTTTAACCCTTTAACCGCTTACGTCGTATTTGTCCGACGAATATTTTCGGGTCCCTTTCGCTTGCGTCGTATATCTCCGACCGAAAACCACAACTAGTTTAGTGTGATTTTTTATTTATTAAGCTGTTTCCCATTAAAAATGATATTTTTAGGTTCACAGCGCCGGGCGCTGGGGCACGACAATTAATTTGAAGTCGGGCGGTTAATGAGTTAAAAACGCATTTTTTGAACAGATTGAGAGTATCCACTTATCTCATTCAAAGGATTTTTAACGCTCTGTCAAAAAACGCTCGCGTTCAGTCGTTTGGCAGCGATAGATTCAATCAGTTTGTAAATGAAGTTTATATTTGAGCAGGATTTGACAAATAGCGAAAACAACAAAAGCTCTAAACGAAATGTCACGGATACTAAAACTTGATTTTATCATGGCCTCATCGTTAAAACGTCAAATAAGGTGTAAAGTTGAAACTCTTAATTAAAACAACAAACACAAACGAACGAAGTGTTAATAGGATATATCATATATCTCAAAATGTGCGTAATGAATGAAATATAAAATAAACGTAAAAGTTATAAGCATGAATGTTAATTGTTAGTCTTTCACGTAAAAACTACTGAATAGATTTTAATGAAACTTTACAATAATATAGCTTATACATCAGAATAACACATAGGCTATAGTTTATCCCTGTACTCCCGCGGAAGTATGCGGGCGAAACCGCGGGGCCAGGCTTGTATTATAATATAAAAAGGGCTTTAGTTGTGTTTTGTTTTCAATTGAAAATATAGATTTCTGTATTAATTTCTTTTTACAATACATAACATTAACCGGTACTGAAAGTTATCCTATCATAGATATCAATTTGCATCTTAAATTCATCGTGTGGTCAATGAATTCATCTTAATTACGTATCAATGTAGTTCAAAAGTCTCGTCAGCTTGCCACGGCTTAGCGATATTGTGGGAGATGCTAGTATCTCCTCTAATAGACTCCTCATCTTTTTAATAAAATAAAAATTGTGTAAATCTTTATCGATTGAGAGACGAGAGTTTTTTAAGGATGGAGCTATGCTAATGGCCTAAATGGCTCTAATGCTTCGTCGGAAGTGGGTTGAGCTGGTTGGTATCACCCAGTAATATAGTAAGTGGGGGGTTGCCCCCCGCCAGCCGTGGAGTGTGACTTCCACGGCTTCATGGCGTCGGGTTTGTACATGTGGCGGGTCTCTGCCTCACCACCGGGGAGTTTAGTTGGTATGAACTCGACGTCTTGAACAGAAGGTCCAGGTTCGATCCCGACTCCCTGTGGTGCCTTGAAATGAGTTTTTATAAATTTCTAAGTGAAGTGAAGAGGAGACCTGAGAGTGAGCAAACCTGGCTTGGAGAGATTAAAATTCTTTGAAGCTGTTAAGTTTACATACCCACATTGAGCCAGCGCATCAGTGTACCTTGTCATCATTTCATCGGCGCCCAAAAGAAAGCGAGCTTTGCAAACTTTAAAAAAAACCTAATATAGGCAAGACTAATAAAAGCGTGTCAAAAAAAATCGCAATATTGAAAAAAAATTAAGTTCAGTTTTCACAATTGTAATA
Organism: Lycaena phlaeas; assembly: GCA_905333005.2. NCBI lineage: Eukaryota > Metazoa > Arthropoda > Insecta > Lepidoptera > Lycaenidae > Lycaena > Lycaena phlaeas. Next base: position 3,984,965 of record HG995170.1, on the reverse strand, counting down.
ATTATTAATCTAGTTTTAGTAATTTCATAAGTTTGCGTACCGTATTGCTTAAAGTGCTAATAAATTGGTCAAAAAAGTAAAGTATCAAACCATATTATATTATATGCCACTATTGGGCTTTCAAATAACTTTTAAATAATATTTAAAAATTATAATAATCAATGGATACCTCATCGTTATGTTTCAATTAAATTAAAACCTTTCTCCGAGTATATTTCAAGGTATATTTAAATCATTCAGTCGACTAATGTGGCACCGATATTAAACGGTACTCCGCAATTAGTATGCAAGAACCATCCTCAACGGTCACACTAAATTCTCCTACCTACTTCCTCACAATACCACATTTTTTACCTATTATAAATATTTATGACATACAGTTATATACTTTTTAATATATGTCACTATTAACTATATTATAGTGAAATATTTTGAACAGAGCCTAAAGCATAACTTCTTTGATTTTTTTTAAATTTGTGTTAATAGTAAAAACAAATAGCAAAACATTAATAAGAACGTTTTTGCAAATATTAATATCTTGCTTTTAATATTCCGTAGGCGCTTTTATTGTAAAAAAACACGCCTTACGCAGCTCGTGAAGAAAAGTGGGTCCAAGAAGAGTTCAATGAAACTTTTAAGACTATCTCTTTATAGACTTTTTTTAAAGAATTTTGTCCTAAAGGACCAGTCGGTTCTCTGGTTAAAAGTATTATTATTCTTATTATAAGTATTACAATCTTCAAATCAAAAGTGTGTAGTAGATTATAAGCTTGGGCGACTATAGTTTCGTTGAAACACAAACTCTCACTTTAAGGCCGCTCCAATGCATGTCAAGATTAATTGGTGCTAAATGTCTTATGATGAATTTATCAGTTCGCGCACTTGTAATCTCAATATTATATTATTATAAAGAAAAAGTTTGTAACTTTACGTGTATATGGAGCATGTAAGTATGGAAGAGCAAATACTCTTTTACGCAACAACTACTGAATGGATTTTAATGAAACTTTAATATATTATATTATAGCTTACTCATCACAATAACATATAGGCTATAATTTACTCTAGCGAATATGGGAACTACGCGGGTAAAACCACGGGGCGCTGTTAATAAGAAAATATTTTGAGTATTGAAGAGTGCATGCAATAAGTTCAGCAACGCTAAGCCCTGGCTTATATTTGGCTGGCCTTCCTGCCTTCTAGCGCACGGCCTAATAACCTCCTCGCCTGATTTCTTTGCTATATACACTTATGTTGAACAAAATGTCTGACTGACCTCCTATACAATCCACCAACATCATCCTCGATCAGGGTTTCTCAAACTTTCGGCGTCTGAACCCCTGTTAATAACCCCCTCCCCCACAATAAAATTGACTATTTGAAGAAAAAAAGATTTTTATTTGAATAAAAGGTAACAAATAAATTGCCAAAAGAAATATCTTTTTAATACTTATGTGATGGTTGTGCTTGTTTCTTTTCGCAAATGGATTCAATTCTAGGTGTGATTTTGTAGGATTGTAACATTAACTCCGACTCGTTATCAAGTCGGTTTCTGTATTTAGTTTTGATCATGAGCAGGGGTGAAAACCCACTTTCACAAAAGTATATTTGTAGCAAAGGGTAAAAGGAAATTTATCGCTTTGCATGAGTTATCAAGTTCATCAACTGCCAGTTATCAAGTCACCATTACGTAAATATTGTTGGGAACCCCCAGCCATCATTAAACAATGACTCAAAGTAACAAGTCGTCGGTGGGAGGGATGCGCTGTACTGCGCTTCCGGCTACCACCATATTGCTTTTTTCATTAGTTTTGTTTGTTTCACATAGAAGGGGATTTTACCTATCCAACTTACACTAAAAGCCATTACGAGCGCCTGCGAGCGATGGCGATTCTTCATGCAAAAAACAAGATGGCCATCAAATATGATATCACCATAATAATTATTTTTTCATGAAATAACAACCTGTACGACAGAGAATAAATCAACTTAATTGACTCAAACTTATCTCTTTCTTATCTCATACTTATTTCCGTTACCATAGCCCTTAACACACATAAATCATTTTTTCAGAAATAAAAAATATGTATGAGAATGATTAAATATAATTACTTATAAAAGGAATACTACCTTTAATACGACTTCTGATAACCTCATCATGGGCCTCTTAGAGCGGATCATGTTCGGAAAATTTTGGGCAATCACAAATGTTTTCGTTATCTTTTACTTATAATACAGGTTCTTCAAATCTCTGTTAACGTTAAATATGTACAAATAAATAAAATTCGCAGCCAGTGATTTTAAAACTGGTTCACATATTTCTTATGTTTACGCGAATTTCACTCATTATAATGATCCGAAATGTCGGGCTTGTAAAAAACTAAATAAACCGCGATAAAATCCGTAAAATTTGTTTCATTATAATCGGCAAGACGTTTGATAATATCCTCTAGGTGTTGACAACAGAAGGCTTTATTAAGCAAATGATAATGATAATGATAATGATTTGTAAAATGATGATAAATATCATGAAAATAAAATATATTTTAAATTATTTACTAAGGAACGGTACTGGTAACGATGAGATGATAAACACCTCGCTAGATATATTTTATTGATAATTTAAAAAAAATCGGTTGTCTGTAAAGTTGGTTTACCAACGATAGTTGAACGTGACAATGTCATAAAAAAATACTGATGGGCCGATTGTGCCTCTTTGTCGCTCGTTCCGCGCTCTCACTTGCACTTCAAGCCATAAATGGAACTCCTCAGAGCGAGGTAACGCCGCATGAGTCATGTTTTTTCGTGCGTGCAGCCGGCTCCATCAAATTATAAGACTTTATCACGTCAGAAAATGTACAGGAAACGTTATGAACGTGATGAATAAAGAACTTCATCATCATCAGCCTTCCGTCCACTGCTGATCATGTATTCTTTGTCCCAGTGGAGGCTTCGCGCATTCAATCTTTTTCTTTTCGAAATGTCCTCTGCTGTGGCCTTAAGGCCTTAGAACCAAATCGGAGTTGTGGGTTGGCAGGTGGCTTCCCCAAGCAGTATTCAACCAGGGGCAACTCGTCCAAGGTGGGGCCCCTGGCGCCAACATCTCGTTTGTTTCTACCGTGAAATTTTACTGAGTTTCAAAAATTAGTGCAAGACAGTTAGGGGTAATGTATATTATGTGTTACATATATAAGTTTCATTTGAATAAGATAAGAACCAGGAAGAAAGACGATCTCCGTGCAGTGGCAGGTCCGCGTTGGATGCGAGTAGTACGGGATCGGTCGTTTTGGCGTTCATTGATCGCGGTTCAGCAGTGGACGGATAAAGACTGATGATGGTGGTGATGATGATGATGAAGATAAAAACCAAATGAAGACCTTACTTGTTCCCGGTAAAACATAAGGAAACAGATTTTTTATGAAAAGATTTCTGATAAAAACTGTGCGTCATATAGTTCGTGTCTTATATCAGGTTATGTATCTGAAGCTGTCATGTTTATGAATGAGTCAACCTCAAACTTATCCATTACTGCTTTTCCATCAGGCGTTTCTCAATTCGACCGTATAAAGGTTTTTTTTTAATAAAACTAACAATCACACAACGTGTACTTAATCTAGCTAGACCTATTATTAGTGCCTAGATTTAGGAACAATAATTAATGGTATAATTTTTTTTATATAAATACTAGCGAATACGTTGTAAATGTAAATTATGAATCTTGGCCATTTTCGAATAACTATAAAACAATATCTTCAAAAATCTTGCCACATCCACTAATAGTTGCAGGCCCATCTTATCCTTTTATTGTAATTATCTTATCAACCATCCAAGTTTCTGATGATATACTTGACCCGTATACCTGCCATATATGGGTCGAGTTTCGTATCAAGTCTTCAATCCGAAACCTTCCGCCAAAGGTCATGTATTTATGTTTTTAATAATGAAATATCTTCACGCATGTACATTCCATAAACGGTTTAGTGTAATCATATCGACAAATCTCGTCTTTTTTTAATAAGTAGAAGCCGTAGAAGCATTTTAGACCTTTGCCAAGCAGAATATAGGCTACGAAAAAAACTAGAATACTTACTACATTTCCCATCCTATTTTTTTCCGAAACGAAGATATCCATACAGATGAGTTTAGCAAGGTTTCAATATATCATATTATGATTGTGTATCACCTATATCATATATTCCATATATAAGTTAAATAATCAAGTAAAAACGCATAAATATATTATTTTTCCAGAAATATTTTTTTTCCTTCATCATATTTAACATTGGCAGAGCCGATTTGTGTGAATAAAAATCATAATCGGAACTACCTCTTATACCGTCGCTTTAAAAAAAATAAAATAAATAACAAGGTAACTTACAATAAAATAAGTTTAGTTGCTTTTTACTAAGATTTTTAGATGCCTGATGTTGTAGATGCTTTACAGCAACTGTGGACACGGGGGGACTAAGACATATTGGGACTAAGAAATAAACAAAACGTATAAGAAAACAATAATTGATTTCTTTGGAAAAAAATTGTCGATTAATTTGAAAAAAAAGAAAAAATTGCACTCTTCCTGTTTTTTTTCAATGCACTTGCAAAAAAACACGTTCCATATTAAGATAAAACAATTTACATACGGCAAGAGGCTTGATCCAGTTTTTGTTTCATTGAAGCGCACCTCAGTTTGAGGGTCGGGTGAGGTAATAATATGGCATTAATTCACTCCATTTAAAGGATCGATAGCTGTTCATACCATCATTATTATAACGACTGCATAGAGGTGAGTTGCTTGGTTGTTTAATTTGTCATCATCATCGACGCGAAGAATCTGCCACCCGTATGCCATCAGAAAAGAGGCATAACGCTAAGCGAGTAGATTTTTTTCGAATGGACCTTTAAGCTTTAGATGAATAGAATAGAATACTTATAGTATGGGAAGGACACTAGATTACGACGTAATTAGAACCTAGAAATGATATTCTTTTATTATAAGTAATAATAATATTCAAACAAAACCATAGATAGGTGTTAGCGTTAGCTAGTTAGCGTCGCAACCAGTGCTGGATTTACGTATAGGCCCGTGAGGCCCGGGCCTACTGCGGCATGATTTGAGGGGCGCCAAAATTTCAGAGACGAAAAAAGACTGCCTTTGAAAATAAGTTTGGATTAATTTTGTAAAGAATTCTCTATAGAATACACCTATAACAATTCACTTTTTTTAATTACTTTTCAGTCTATGAATAAGATTATGTTTTTTTAAAGATTAATTATAGTCTTTACCGAATGGTGTTCTTTACTTTTTGTTTCATTACTGAATATCACATGCATATATATAAAGCTTTTAAAAATGACTAAATCTTAATAGTTTCGCCCTGGCCCAGCAGTGGGACATAATATATTAAGGGTTGATACTTTACTTTTTTCTAGCATTAAGGGCGGCAAAATAAACAGGGCCTAGGGCGGCATTAAGCCTAAATCCGTCACTGGTCGCAACTGAATAGATTCGGAGCGTTTGTCACTTGTGTAGGGGGCAGGACCGGCCACTGCACAGAGATCATCGTGCCGTGTGTTGTGTTGACCAGAAATTGACCAATCAATCCAAGAGAAGGCCTCGACTTCAGCTACTAGCCCATCGGCTATTGGTTCTTCAACGCATGGTAACGCGGTTCTAATCCCACCTTGGGATTTACGTACATACACCATCCAAGGGCTTTATATGTGTATATGTATTTTTATATAATTTTATATCCGTTGTTGCAACAGTACGTTACACCATTACAAGGCTATTGTAAGATTATAAATGTTTGTTATATTATATTTATCAGAACTTCCATCTCCAACTGTCCGGTATCTCCATATTGTGTCCATGTAGCCTCCGGTACTTGTTGAATGCGACGATGGTCCAATGAGTAAAGACTCGGCCTCTTGTGGTTCAGGTTGGTGTGTCAATGGTTCAGGGTACGAACCTGCAAGTGTACCTTGAAATGGGTTTTTTTAAATTTCTAAGTGCACCCCAAACACGAGACCTTCGTTCGCTCACCGGTGAAAACATCGTGAGGAAACCTGCATGCCTGATGAGATTGAAAGTCTTTGAAGGTATGTAAAGTTCACCTACCCGCTTTAGGCCATCGCATCGTTGAACTATGGCCCAATACCCTCGCCTGACTTTGCGATTTTAAAAATTTCTGAATGCACTTATAAATATTTTACAATCAAGTGAGATTGGATACCCGAATTAACTCAACAACAACAACAAGCAACAAAATTTTGCTGAGTTGCGACAGGTAGCTCTATATTTCTATTTTTATTACATTATACTTCCCTTTCATCATCATCATCAGTGAGGTATGTATGAGTGTGGTAGGTGAGGCCGAGATCCACCATAGGTACAAACCCGACGCCATGAAGCCATGGAAGTCACACTCCACGACTGGCGGGAGGCAGCCCCCCACTTTCTATATCACTGGGTGACACCAACCGGCTCACCCCACTTCCGACGAATCATTAGGGCCATTAGAGTCATTAGCATAGCTCCATCTGAAAAAAAAATCATCACCGACAACCTACTGCCGGGCGCGGATCGCCATTCAGAGTGGTTCACATAATAAGTGTTAATCATGTGAACACATCCTCAGGCCTCAGCAACTTTTAATTTAATTATAATATTTCAATATCATTATTTCCCAAGACAGACATGACAGAGATAATTTTAAAATTATATAATTTAATAATAACTTTGCCGTAGCGGTTAACCGTGAAAATGGTATATCTTCTGCATTATAAATATTAAACGTCCAAACATGAAATCGAAGGTGGATCACCTTTTTTTAATCTTTATCTTCGTAGGATTGTTAGTCGAGTAACACTCAAGATAACCGATTAAAAAGTTTTGTGATTGTTTTTTTTTTTAAGAAATACTCGCAATAAAAGTCTACTGGCACCGTAAAATTGGAAAAACTTTCTTAGAAAAGCTTTACATACAAAATTTCTGATCCAATGTTTTTATAGGGTTTAAAATATAAGTCCCAAATGCTGTTAGATCGTGTAGCCTTAAGCGCCATTTTGAAAAAGTTTTAGGCCGATATTATAACTTTAGGGTAAAAGCTATTGCGACCGTTATCCGGGAGACTCCTGTTCGAGCGGCTAAATTCCGCCCGTGTCTTCAATGATGACTCTATGACGGGTCTCCTATTTGAGTCATTCTAATATAAACCCTAGTTAGCTAGCCAAATTACATCGTTTCTCCAAAAAAAACCTTAACCGTAACTTAACCCCTCGCTCCCGACTGCATGGGAAAAATGCCTTTTGCCTACCTTGCTTGTTTTTCCTGTGAAAAAACTCTGTTGTGCAATTTCTGGCAAATAGATTTAACATCGTAATTAAACCTTAGGATGGTAATAAATAGCACCCGTATTCACAAACAATACTATGAGGTGTCACAGTACTACCGAACGCATAGGGTCAACCAAACCAGTTCGTAGACAGTTAAGTGAAATCCGCCACTGTGTGACTGTCAAACCCGATTATTGACACGAGGAGCGCATAAAGGCAGAAACATACGTTATTTGCATATTATTATTGTTTCATTACTTAGCCAAGTACGCTTCTTAAACATTCATTACGGTAGGTCAAAATGTTACATAACCTGTCAAGAACACAAGAAGGACCTAATATTAAGTGCTTAAGAACGTCTAGGTAAGACTAAAAAGCCTTATTATTTTTATTTTTTATTTTCCTGTAAGATAATTTATATAATGTCAGTTATATATATATATATATATATATATTACCACTCCAAAGTTGTTTTTGTTGTAACAGAGTATGTTTATTTAATTATACCTGCAACTAGAATCTGAGACAAGGACAACTCCCTAGGCCCTATTTGTAAAGATGTAGGCAGCATTGAACTGTTACCCTTAAATGTCATTGATTTAACGTCGAAAAAAGATAAATATTTCATATCTTTTACCAAAGCTAAGTTACCAGTAAGTATACTCGAAATGCTTTATTTCGCGAATTTGCAATTATTATAATAGTTTTATTGCATGCGAAAAAACTAAAAAAATTAATTTGTACGAAGTACTAAAATTTTACACTAAAATTTTACGCCTAACAGTCGTTAGGCATCAAATTCTTTTGTTTGGGTTGGCACTTTTATAGTAGTTATTCTTATTTTGTAATTAACTTTCAATTTTTTTTTTTTTTTTTTTTTTTTAGATGATGTTTTGTATTTTATTATTTCCTTCTATAAAATTTATGCAATAATTTTGTTTATCACTTTAATAATCTTAGAAAATCATATTTGTTACACTAAACATTGGTTAATTCGGTGAGACCTTACAAGTGAGGTCAAATTAATATTATATAACTGGATGTCGATCGACCAGTAAGGCTCATTCGTTATAGTGATAATAATACATGTTTTACAGTAAACTGCTAAACAAAATAACAACATGAAGTGCATTCTAAGAATTATAGCTGTGATATCAATTCTACATAAACAAGTGATAACGAAAACTGTGCTACAAAACATTCTCGACTCTCGAGCACCAGATCTTCGATCCCTTAAAAAGCATATAGGATATTATGAAGACACATATTTAAACTTTACAGAACTTGCAACAAAATACGGCTATCCTGCTGAAGAACATACAATAACGACTGAGGATGGATATATTCTGACTGTGTTTAGAATATTACCCAATTGTAATAAAGCGAAGGGATATCCAGTGCTTTTGATGCACGGCATCGTTGACAGTTCTGATGGATGGATAATCCCTAAACCAAAAGAAGCACTAGGCTACATTTTAGCTGACAACTGCTTTGATGTATGGGCTTCCAACAACAGAGGTAATTTTTACTCTCGTAGACATAGAAGCTTGAACCCAGATCAAGATCCAAAATATTGGAACTTTTCATTTGAAGAATCAGGGTATTATGATATACCCGCAGTTATAGACTACATGTTAGCAGTGACTAAAAAAAGGAAAATTTTCTACGTCGGACATTCTCAAGGAACTACAGACTTCTTTGTTATGGGATCATTAAGACCAGAATATAATGATAAAGTTCAATTATCAATTCATCTTGCTCCAGTCGCTTGGTTGAACAACATTCGTACTCCGCTAAGTGCGCTTGCTTCGTTTGAAGAAGAAATTGCTTTCCTCTTACGTAACGCTGGAATACAAGAATTGGCTCCGAAGAACGGATACATTCCTCATGAAGTAGTAGAGTTTTTGTGCCAAATTGCACCATTACAAGTATGCGGTACTATAGGATTTTTTATAGGGGATGTGTATGGTGTAATTAAACCGAGAACACTTAGTGTGCTATATGGTCATGTACTTTTTGGCTTCTCTGTGAAAACTGCGCGTCATTACGGACAAATTGTGAAATCTCAAAGATTTCAAAGATTCGATGAAGGCAGGAAAGGTAATCTTAAAAAATACGGAAGTGTTAAGCCTCCACTGTATAATGTTACTAAAATTTCATCACCAACTGTATTGATAGGTTCTAAGCACGATTGGATTTCGGACTTAAAAGACGTTGAAATGTTAGGCTCTAAATTACCCAATTTACAAGAAACATATATTGTTAGCAATCCTGTTTGGAGTCATAACACTCACCTTTGGGGGAACAACGCCTCAGAGTATGTTTATTTCAAAATTTTAAAGTACTTCAACGATTACAGTAACACGTAATTATTTTAGTTTATTACGGATATAAATCTTATTTATAGAACGTTCCGAGAAAAAAACAGCATATACCAAAGATATAATATAGAATTTATAGATGGGCCTGTAATGATTGTAAAAATTAAAATAAAATATAATATATAAGTTGAATAATTTTACTATCGTTTTACTTGTAAGGATACATATTTACCAGCTTCCAACCCTTTTACAATCTACATTCATCCTTATTTATTCCCATTATAGTGTCTAAAATACAATTTATGTTCTTAAAGACTCGTTGATTCAAAAAATAGCAAAGATCCAATACAGTGGCTGGTATCATTGTCAAAAACGAGAACGAATGCACTCAAGAGGAATTTCCAGTTACATATATGCAAATGTTTGTACGGTGATATTGTCCAGTTTATTATAAGTGTAGAAGTTTTAAGTGATTACACGAAAATAGCTGCTATTTTTAGTCTTAATAAACACGGAAAAGATGAGCGTGTCTAAAATTAACAACAATCCGACGACCACGACGCCGATCATGGTAAGAAATAATTATCTCTTGTTAACACAGCATCTACAATGATTTTCCTTCTCATACATTATCACTTCCTAAGATGTACACGTTCATCATCAACATAAATAGCCCTTCTCCGTATATATATATATATATATATATATATATATATAATATTTCTAATCCAACTTATTATTCTGACCAATATGTGTGTCATCTGACAAATATCTTCTATATTAGTTGCTGAACCTCCAATTTTTTTTTTAATTTGACATTATTGGGTTCGAATCTACTTAAGGGTTAATTAACTAAGAATAACTATGAAAATATAAAAAGAAACACTAAAAAATCTTGGGTTCTCAACATAACACAGATAAAATCCAAGAAAATAAGTTTTTCTTAATATAATCCTAAAAAATCTTATTTGGGTAATAACATGTTCACACATGTGTTGTATCTAAAGGGGAGACCATACAGTTACAACGTAACATCAACTCGAATTCTATACGTGTCATATAGAAGGTTTATCGTAAGCCAGATGTAGAAATTAATAAAACTGGGTATTCCCTTTCGCATGTTTCAAAAACTTAGGGCAAAAGACATCAGGATATCATCTTCAAATTCCATCCGTCCAACCTCTACAAGTTTATCAAAATTTGTAGAAAGATATGTTTAAAAAACCTTTAATAATATAATTAATAAATATTATCATTTTCTTGTAATATGAAACAACGATATTAGAACAGCGGCAACTTTTAATTCAATTTACAAGATTCACTAAAATAGGTAAGGAATCAATAACTTGCATGCAAACATAGATGCACTGCTCAAATTGTAGTTTTATCTTACCACTTTTATACTTACCATAGTAGCACCATGAGCCCATTTGCAAAGATACCCAGATGTTCATATTAACTTTGCCAAGATATAATTTGTCTTAAAAATGGCCAGAATCGCCTATATAATTACCGTACCATCGACCGACGATCGTACAGCGAAAAGGCTGTAAAAAAAAAAGAATTGGCTATAAGACACCCGGAATGTCCAAGTTAATGATTCTCATTAGGTATAGGTGACGTTAACTAGTAACGCCAAATATATTAACTCTATATAACAGAAAATAAGTATCAACAGTATCACATATTCAAGTTCAGACTCCTGCAAATTGTCCTGTGTAAACTAGCCTTATTGTCGTTCATTAATCAGCAATTTGCACTTCAGAATAAACCTTCAAACAAAAACCTGTACAAGGTCTAAGGTCAGATAAATGTTATAAAACTGGTTGCCGTTAACAAGGAAACGTATTCCAATAATAATAGTGTCAGTAAACAACGCCAATATCAATATAGAAAACAGTTACCAGAGCTAAATAACGCATGGCTTAAAAGGCCGGACAATACTCTAAAATTAATTAACAATTATATGCCTGAAGGCCAAGATATAGTGGCTTAGTGATTTACTGATAAAACAGCAAAGGAAGATCGTATAGCTCGGATGCCCTTGAATAAAGACAATGAATATTATATTCACCATAATAATCATAATAACAACAATACATTATTCATATCCAAGAACAACTCTACAAAACATTCTGGAACTGAACAAGGCACCCGATTTGAGGCCCTTGAAAAAGAAACTAGGATATTATGAAGACACGTACCTGAATTTTACGGAGCTGACGACAAAATACGGTTATCCCACTGAGGAACACATAGTGACGACAGAGGATGGGTATATTCTGACCGTGTTTAGGATACTCTCCAAGTGTAACAAGGTTAAGGGTTATCCAGTGTTATTGATGCACGGCATCATAGACAGTTCTGATGGATGGATCATTCCAAATGCGGAGGGCCTGGGATATGTATTGGCTAACGATTGCTTCGATGTGTGGGCTTTGAACAATAGAGGAAACGTATACTCGCGGAAACATAGAATTTTAAATCCGGACCGAGACCACGAGTACTGGAATTTCTCATTTGACGAAGTTGGATATTATGACATACCGGCTACAATAGATCACGTATTGATGGTGACTCAAAAGAAGAAGGTGTTTTACATCGGACATTCCCAAGGATGTACCGACTTCTTCGTAACTGGCTCGCTGAGGCCGGAGTACAATGACAAGGTGCTGTTGTCGATCCAACTTGCCCCCGTAGCTTGGGTGAAGAACATGCGTAACGCACTTTTTTTACTTGCCTCGAGGTATGTTAACGAAATTGCGGGAACGTTACGCGCGGCTGGAATTTATGAACTGGCTGGAAAAAATCAATACGTTCCTCACGAGCTCCTGGAATTTCTCTGCCAAATAATTCCATTAAAAGTATGCGGGACGTTATTGTTTCTAAGCGCTGGCGCTCAATACGGTGTCATACCTCCTAAAACACTAACCATAGCATTCGGACACTTACCAGCCGGCACTTCGGCTAAAACTCTGGAACATTTCGGACAGTTGGTTAGGTCACGAAGATTCCAAAGATTCGATGAAGGCAAAGCGGGGAATATCAAAAGATATGGAACCATGAAACCTCCGGCGTATGACGTCACTCGGGTTTCGTCGCCGATTGTGTTGATAGGTGCAAAAAACGATTGGCTCTCCGACATAAAAGACGTTAAAATTCTAAGTGCGAAATTGCCGAACTTGGTGGAAACATACATCGTTCCGAATCCAGTTTGGAGCCACAACGATCATATTTGGGGAATGAACGCATCATTATATGACTTCCCAAAAATCTTACAGTATTTAAACGAATTTAGCAATAGATAGAAATAATTAACTTAATATTCGGTACAATTTATTTCTAGTCGTTTATTCTATATTACATATTAATATAGTGTAAGCGCATTTTTTGGCTTTTATAAAGCTTTTAATAAGGTTTATTTTTTATTTTTATGACTAGCTAGTGGTTAGGTGACTGCAATTAATTTCTTAGGCTAGAATCAGGTCACATGCAGACTATTTCAAACAATATAAGTGCAGGCCAGTTGTGTGGTGAGTGATCTTTATCAATTTCCATTAGAGAGGTAACCTAGGCTTAGGAAGTTCGTGAGAACTAGTTATGGATACTAAGAACGAAAAAAAACATAACAAATTTATATAAATAAATAAAATACCTATACATACCCATGTATTTGTAAATACAGAATAAAACTTGAAATATATATGTAAAATATTTCAAGTCGTTTATACCCATGGATTTAGTAAAGTATAACTTAAGTTATATATTATTAAATCCATTTTTACACCATTCACATTTTTTTAATCTGTAAAATTTTGACAATCAAAGCATGTCACATCATAAAGTTTTAAAGTGAAAAATAATAATTAAGAGTTCATAAAAAACAAGCTTTTGCTTTTGCAAATTTAAAAATGAAATCTCATCAAATTATAGTTGCGGCACGATATGATGGCCGTTTTGACACATTACAATAGTGATGTAAATGTCAATTTGTTCTCGAAAAATATATAATCAAATCTGTAAATTTTTATTGCAATATCTGGTTAAATAGTTTTAATAAAAATATATCACAATCGCAGTGCGCTCACAGTTTGTACTTTTTGGTGCAACGTCAGGTCGAAACTGCTTTGTTTTGTAATGAACATTGACGCAAGTTTGCCGAAGGTAGTAGTTGTGTCGGCCAGCGATCCTATTAATTCTTATAGGTGACGATCGGATTAGATTTTTTTTTTATCTTGATTTTCGAAAAAGAAATTCCGAGATTTGTGGTAAACAAGGTGCCCATTAATAAATTATAATCTTATGAAAATAAAAAATAAATGTTCGAAGGACCCTAATACATATAGTTTATAAAGAAATTAAATAAATTTACATTTTGTTTCCTAAAATTATACATTCGATAAATTTTATGATTAGCCGCACGTCACTATTGACAATAAAGAACAGCAATTTTCTCCTTCAAATTTGAGTATTATAATTACGAAACTTCATGAGCGGACAAACGTCAAAACGGCCTTCTTCTCGTGCCGCGAGTATAGTGCATTTTCATCAGTCCTCGATATATCTACGGAGTCTGGACGAAATCTCGCCGATTCGGGTCAAAATCGCGCCCAAAAGAGTCGGTAACAACAGGTGAAGCTAATAAAAAGCTACAAGCTTTCATGTTAAATGTAAAGGAACCTTTCATGTTAACTATGTAGATTCGAATTCATATAAATTATATTTTCATCTATGCCATTTTTATGTTATGGAGATATATAATTGGCATACATGTATATTAAGCGGTCGAAGCCACCCATGACTACACATGTGTAGTTTCATGAATTTAAATAGGATATTTCAGGAAACTCTTGCATAGTCTAATAAGATGTAAAGTGTTAAAATTGGTTCTTTTTATTTTAATGCTGTATAGCACACAGCGATGCTGTATGATACACAGCGCTGCTGAACGATATAAGTATACATTTTGTATCCATGTATATTATGCACGCGATACATAAGGATCCCTGCCATTTGATGCAACCACTCCGCTATCATCAAACATCGAACTTTTTATTTACGGAAAAAATATTTTATTTATAAAAGCAAATTATGCAAATTCTTAAACGCATGTAAAAGTTAAAATTATTAGTAGCTCCACTTCACTCTTCCTATAAAATACTTCTGGCAATTACTTTATTTACATTGATAAATATATGTGTAATTTCTTTTACGCATTACATAAGCGCTTTATTAGAATTTCTACATGTAGGAAAGCAAAAAAATCCGAATTGTTTTTTCGATCTTTACAGAAACCATGGTCACGAGATATCTCAAGTTTGCAGAAAAATATATCAACTCATTTAAATCAATTATAATATGCGTATGAATTTGCACACTGCTCGATCACGTCAAAACGCATAAACTAAAAATGAAATATTACTAGACGTAACATATACTCTTGCTTATACTAAAATTATAGCTAAAGACGCAGGTAAAGGCTTATTATTGGCACAGATTGATATATCGGTCATTAGGTTACCGTGGTCGCGAAAACCACATCATTAGATCCGTCTGCTGATGACCTTGGCTGTAATACACTCAATATATATAACTAGATCTGAACGTGTTAATCTAATTACCATACTATATGTCAATCGAACAGAAATCCTTAGTAGAGTAAGCGTTTTTCTTTTAATGTTCCGTAAAGATAAAAATATAGTTTATAATTATATTATTTCTCTACATTGTTTATACTGCTGTAAGTCAAATTATGTTATTATGAATCTTATTTTTTTTATTCTTCTGGACTGGAGATCAAATTGTTCTAGAATATTTTTTACTAAATCCCAAGCCAGTTTTAGTAAAAAATATTTAGGAATAATCTAATAAATTGAAACAACTTTTACGGATTTTATCACGGTTTATTAAGTTTTTTTATATGCCCGACGTTTCGGATACTTTACAGCAACCATGGTCAAGGGAGGACATGACCATGTCCATGGTTTTAATACGTGGTTGTTATACATGGTTGTAATACGATAAAATCCGTAAAAGGTGTTTCATTATAATGAGTGGAATTCGTATAAACATAAGAAAATCTTATTCCCTCTGCTCTTTAGCTCTATGGGTCAATTTTACCACTTATGTAACCGAGCAGCTGCTTATGAAGTATTAACATTTTTTTTTTGTTAACCCGTACGTGAAAACGACGGTGTATTATATATTCTGATAACATACTAGGTTACGTAGCCCAATGCCTAATCTTCCTATATTATCTTAAGTCTAGTAAATAGCCAGATAGGCTATTTACTCTTTATTAAGTCTTATCTTTTTAGTCTACTTAGTACTTTCTAAATTCAAAAAGGCAAAATTAAATAAGATTTCATTTAATATAACGTATCTACAAATTTAAATCTAGATAAGCTTAGTATTTATGTAAAAAAAAACAACAGATTTGCATACGAGGAAATAGATTATCAAGATTACTAATCATATTTAGTTTTAATGTACGGCTAATTTGCAAACCTGAACTGCGCAACTAAATGCCATCAACATATTATGATGAGCCAACGGCGTGGGGCGGCACATTACAATAAGGTCTTTGTGAAATTTGGGACGGGTCTGAATATTTATTCGCACCCAAGGTCTCATTTCATCTACATTCAGATCGTAAAGCCTGAGCAGGCTTTTAGACTCTAATATTGTAACAATATGGCCTATCACCGACATAGCCGTAGGATTAGCAAGCTGAAGTGGCAATGGGCGGGTCACATAGATCGGACGGCCGATGGGGCAAAAAGATTCTGGAGTGGAGACCACGTACCACCAAGCGCAGCGTGGGACGGCCCCCTA
This sequence comes from Lycaena phlaeas, assembly GCA_905333005.2. Taxonomy (NCBI): domain Eukaryota; kingdom Metazoa; phylum Arthropoda; class Insecta; order Lepidoptera; family Lycaenidae; genus Lycaena; species Lycaena phlaeas. The sequence goes on along the minus strand of HG995170.1, from coordinate 3,968,475 downwards.
CCAGATGGACCAGCGATCTTGTGGAAGCCCTCGTTGGGTGCAGGTGGCAATGGACCGGTCGCGATGAGCAACCATTGGATAGGACTATGTTCAGCAGTAAACAGCTATGAGATGATGATGATGATAATGATGATGGCCTTTCTAATGAATCGTTTTTTCTATATCTCCGATACCTGAAAAAATTCAATGAAATGTGTCCATTTAATTTTAAGGATCAGTTTATATAAGATCTTCTGCCCAATATACAAAATATATCTCTTAAAGAGATATTTTGTATTATAGAGATATAAAGAGATTCTCTTTCAAAAGCTTTGATTTTACTATCGATCTTTTTTTAGTGGGATGCTTAAAAACGATTAAGTAATTAATTTTCCAGTATTATATTATGTTATTATATTAAATCGTTTCATTACCACACATCTTAAACGGTAAATATTACCTAAAAGCTTACAGGAAATAAAATATCCAAAATTTTATTCGCTATAATAGTAGTCTCAATCTTTTTTGCTCTATTTTTACTGTAGCAGTCTCTAAGCGTCCTCTGATCAACCCAAGACGACGAATTGAAGCAGTGAACGGATAAATACTGATGGTGATAATAATGCAAACTATCTTGATTTACCAGCTTTCAAGACAAGGCATTTTAGATCTTGTACACTGTACCATGTACACTGACTATCCTTACCTTCGTACCTCATACCAGCTCCACGGACATAAGCAAAAGTAGGATATTTGTGCCAATGGCATACTTCCACTGGCATAAATATTCCGCCCGAAATCCAAGCACATACCGCCCTGGTTACCTCGGCCCAGTAATGCAACCCACATAATCCGAATAGGCAAATATGTCATACTTATATCAGAGCAGTGTAACGGAAGTGCGCACGTGACCGCTGGCAGTAATTGTCTCGTCGTATATAACCAACGGTAGTTTTATTTATATCAAATGGCCGCAATTTACTCGCACCAACATTTACCCATGAAGGGGTAAGTATTCTACATTAATTGAAGTGAAACTTCTTTAGAATCGTTGTGATTTCAAACCGGATGCAACGAAAAAAACGACAGGTAAGAGACACATATATAAAAGAGCGAGAGAGCAAATGTCGGTGTGTATGTATATTGCACACCGTTTAATACTTGCTTGTGTTTGAGCATTTAACGTGTGTTTCACTTCTATCGTGTGTGAATCACACACACACTTCTTTTTTTTATATCAGGATAGGCCTAGTAGACGTAAAGCAATGGTCTTCTTCTTCGAGTCTGATAGGCGTGTAAGAGAAATGGCCCCCGACAAAACAAAGCCAAACTCCTTTATCGATTAATCTTTGTTCTGCACAAACGGTGCGTAAGAGACGTTATATAATGCGCCTCCAGTAACGCCCCTGTTCTCGTGTCGGGTTCAAGACTGGAACCTGGGCCTAGTATAGCACGAGCGCAGGAACTACTACGTGGAGGTCGGACATTCCAAGGTTACGAGGAGTTACTATATTTTGCGGGTACCAGCCTGTCACTTGTCCTTGTTGCCTACAGATCCGGAACCTCAAAAAGTGCTTAAAGGCACTCGCAGTGGTTTTCAATCGCTCTGTGATAGTGGGAGTGGCATTCCCAAGAGCGAATCATATCGAGCGATCTAGGAGCCTACGCCGAGTACTCCGAGTAACCCAGAGACATGCCAAATACCCCTGTGTCATCAAACAAGGGAACTCCTTCATACGTTTATTGACGCAAAATTGAACACCCGTATTTGCAAACAATACTTTGAGGTGTAACAGTACTCCCGAACGCATAGGATCATTCAAATCAATTCATAGACAATACCGCAACTGTGGTCCAGTGGTGGACGGACTCGGCCTCTTATGCGAGGGGTTCCGGGTTCGATCCTGACCCGTTCGTGTGTGCCTTGAAATGGGTTTTTCTAAATTTCTAAGTGCACACGAGACCATCGTTCGCTCACCGGTGAAGAAAAACATCGTGAGGAAACCTGCATGCCTGATGAGATTGAAAGTCTTTGAAGGTATGTGAAGTTCACCAACCCGCATTGGGTCACCGCGGTGGACTATTGGCCAAGGAGGATAATGACCCTCCTCGCCTGATTTCCCGTGCTCAGCAGTGGGACATATAAGGGTCGATACTTTACTTTACTTTTTTTACCGCAACTGTGCGTCTGTCAAACTTAGGTATATAAAACCCGACTATCGACACCAGCAGCGCATAGATAGATGCGTTCTTACTTCTTTGCATAGTATTGTTTCATTGTTTACACCTTAAAGTATTGTTTGTGAATACGGGTGTTAGTCTCTGTGCCAAAAATAACATTATCTGTCTAGCCTTTTTAAGAAGTACAAATTACTCTACGAGGAAAAATATCAGAATCACCATCTGATACTAATGGAAACAGGCACGAAGCACTGCTCATCACTTCCAATTATACTTCCTCCAGGCACATTTTATTTTGTGCACAGATCGAAAACTGATCATCCGTTTTGGCCCAAAAGCTTAAGATAAACAGTCGTTACATTTATGTTATAAGTACCAAAATACCTTGACTATGAATAAAAAAAATCCATCGATTTTGAAGAAGATATAGATTATTAAAACCTTCATCAGAAAGTAGCTTTAGCTCAGTTAATTCTTAAAAGTCGACATGAATTTGAAAATCAAAATCAAAGATCACAATCATTATAAAGGGAAGAGCAAGGCTAAATTGAAAATATTTGTTATACCTGTTTATGTTATGAAGGCAAACACGTTTTCTACGAGTTTTGAACAAAAAATGTATAAATTTACAAGCTATTTATACACGTGTCTAATTACTATTCCAATTATAATTAATTACATATTTTCGTATAATCTTTAGGCCAATCTCTTTTAATATGCGCACAGGTCTCGTTCATTAAACATTTACTATTTGCCTACATGTTTGCACCATCCAAGTAAAAGTCTAGATCCTTCTAGTACGCAATAGTTCAATTAGTCGAAGAATTTCTTCTAGTCAGAAACTTGATCATCAACATCAGCCTTTATTCGTCTAGTGTTAGCCTTCTTCAATAAGCGCCAAGACGACTGATCTCTTACCACACGTTATCTACTCATATTTTATTCTAATCATATTTTATCGATGCCTCAAAACACGGATAAAAAAGTTTTCTAAAAATGTATCCTAGCTAGATCGATGTATCGCCGTTTTTAACGCATGTATACAAAATTTCATGAAAATCGTTGGAGCCGTTTCCGAGATCCCGATTCTATATACATATATACATGTAAGTATATAATATATATATATATACAAGAATTGCTCGTTTAAATATATAAGATTAAAGTTTGATGGACATAAAATCAATAATATTATCTCAGCGTTCACAATCGTCATATTGTTGTGAGCATCCTAAGTAGCCTATTGTATTTATCATCAAAAACATCTGTGCAATTCATTTCCATAACTTATCTGAGAAGCTAAAGTGTTCATAAATATCTAGCATATAACGAATTTTCCATGTAATCTAAGCATCTATAGTGGCACTGACGTCCGCTGCAAACAAGTCTCATGCACCTTATGTACTAGTAACAAGGTAGATTTTCCTTTTATGCCAATTTGTTTGCAAAAAAAAACAAAAAATTGGCACAAAACAGGAAGCTTAGATACCGTTGAAGTCTGTACGCTAAGATAATATTTGTGGACTCTAGGTGTTAAGATAATTTTAATATCTATTGCGCTGATATGACTTCTTTGGGTAGTAACAACAATATAACCTTGAATGTTCTGGTAAAATTGGAAAAATGGAATTTGTATATTACACACCTTTTTGATCAAATCGGATGCTAAGATCAACGTGACACAGTCAGTGTTTACTATTTTGGTGTAAATCGGTTTTTGCTTTATCGTTATCTTACAAAATTGTTATATATTTAGTAGCTTCTTATAGCGAGGAATGTATAATAAAGTTCTGATCTAAAAAAAAATATATATGACGGTCACGGAAATAATAATCGTGTAGTTGTTTATTATAATAATAAAATCATTTTTTTTTGTAGCATAGAAGGGCAAACGAACAATCGAAGCTTTGTGACTATCGATGCCCATTAACAAACACCAGAGCTTATGCAGATGCGTTGCCCTCCTTTTCCCTGTCCTTCAATGGGAAACTCCCTGTCCTCCCTGTCCTCCACCGGAAACTCATTTCATGTGAGCGAGACATTTCATGTGAGCGAGAGGTTCCTCCCCGGTCGTGCCTATCTATGTTAATGCTTACAAAAAACCAAGATTACTCAAAAATACTAGGGAGGTATTCTTTGCATTTCGATTATGGTTTCATATGGTTAACAATATAATTATTGTATTGAATATGCACCTCAGCGCTCACTCCATAACCAATGAGGAAGCGATTTTAAACTTTAAAATTACTTTCAACGCCATCTTCAAATATCCCTTAATGGTATTATTATAAATTTTGTACCATAAAGTATCCTTATTCGGAATCAATGATCCTATCAAATTGATTACACGAACTCGTCCGTACACTAAAAATTTCCTCATCAAAGTTGTAGCATTTCTACGGCAATAAGCAAGAATTCAAATTATTGTATTATTGTAATCACGTCACGCGGTTGAAAGCAACCGATCAAAATTCCCAAAGACAAGGATAAGTACTTATCATAATTAATCTTCATGATTAATTATGATAAGTACTTATCCTTGTCACATATTACGTATTTTAGTAGCTTTAACAGGACAGCAGTTTCTGGCCAATCTATTCAATCGCAGACTTACATTGTTATCATGCAAATTCTAATTATGCCTCATGATACAATTGCATTTAGATTTCATTTTATCCTTATAGCCTGAATAGAAAATATACGAAGCGCGGATTGGTGTTGCCAGTGTACCTATTATATGGTGACACATAGGTTTTTTCTGATTAGGCTATAGAAGATAATTCTGGCTAGTATTTTTTTCTTTTGTATTAATGTAGTTATTCATCAAAACTTTTGAGTTATTTCCTAAATCCTTAACTACAGAAGAGCGTCGATTTTCCGTGATGAATGACATAATGAATTTGGCTTTACGGACGATCAAATTTTATCGATTTGCACATATTATTTTACTAGCTATTGGTGGCGTTGGTTGCATTTGGCCCTGAAGTAGCACGTTAGCTGACTGCAGCGGGCCAGTTCGTTGAATGCAGTCCACGAACACTTGCAGTCACGTCCTCATGCTCTCGTAACTCTCTGTTTGGCAATTGTATTGAATTCTTATAATTTTCGTCATCAAACGTGCATATGGCACACGACTAAATATTTGAGTTAACTCTTTAGTACATACATGACTAGTTGCTATTCAATTTTTTATGTTACTTGGATTGGTAAACTGGCAGCGTACTGTTGGTAAGTGGTTAGGATCGCCTATGAACATTAACTAGATTACCCAAAACTATTCTAGGTAATTGATGACCCCACCACGGTTTAGGCCCTGTCGTGGCGGTGGGGCTCAGTAGCCCACGGTGAGTCCAACACCTTGGGCAAAGCGAATTGAGCCGAGGGGGCTCTTTATACCCCCCTTATAAGAAGAGCGGGCTAAAGATCAAGGTGAGGACGGGAACCTCACCTCATTGTACTGTCTCGACGGGCAACCCCTCTGTGGAAATGTCGTCGGTCCCCTAAGGGACTGACTAGTCGTCGAAGTGCCCTGTTGCTAGCAGATCCGGGGCACCTCACCAAAGGCATTGGTGGCACTCGCCGAATTTTAGTGGGTAGAGCTGCGTCCACTTACCATCTTTCGGGCGCAGTGAGTCCTACATACCCGCCTGGGGAGACCCACTCCCCAGAGAGATACGTCAGTGCATTTTTTGGCGAAAAAAAATCTCGGTGCCAATTTCGTAACAGCAAAGCTGTTTCACGGGAGAAACAAGCAATATGTTGTTACCCATGCAACCGGGAACCGAACGGGAAGAGACGCGTTCTCAACAGCTGGACACATAAGGATGATAAATAAAAAATTTTTGCTGGCTCTCCCATAATCGGGTGGAATAACCAGTCAAACACCTGAATCGCGCTATTGCTATTATTATTCCAAGACCATACATAGTCATAGCGAATAAATTGGTCACGTACGAGATAAATCCGCACATATGTAAACGCGATCCGAACTCATCCGATATTGCACAATTAGGGCATTAGCATTCTGACCGTCCGTATCAAACATAATGTAGATACTATCTCGCCCACGGAATTACTATGAAAGTTTATGATAATATTATGTATTTAAAATCTGCGACACGTGAGCGATACGACATAGTATCGAATAGATCTGATGAAACAGTAGGTAGGTTTCTCGGAGCATCACGACACGACGCAAGACATATTGAGTTTATTTCATCGATTTTCCACATTAGGCTCGTTATTATCATCATCATTAGCCTTTATCCGTCCACTGCTGAACATCTGACCGATCTTTTGCTACTCGCATCCAACCTAACCTAAACCTAAACGCGGCCTCCACTCTTGAACCTTAATGGCCCATCGGCCATGCGTTCTTCTGAGTGCATGACCAGCCCATTGCCACTTCAACATGCTTATTCTTCGCGTGATATCGGTAACCTTAGTTCTCTGGCAGAGGTCTTCGTTTCGAATCTTATCTGCCAAAAAACACCCCGCATTGCACGCTCCATAGCACGTTGAGCTACGGCAAACTTGCGGACCAGTCGTCAATTAAGAGGCCACGTTTCGGCCCCTTGGATCATCACGGGGAGAACGCATTGGTTGAAGACTTTCGTCTTCAAACTCTGCGGTATAAACGACGTGAGAATATGAGGCTCGTTATAAAACTAGGTAATGTGAAATCTTCCTTATTTTTAGATTAAAGCCCGGTTTCCGAAAGGCTGATCAACGTAAAAATTAACTAATCAACTGTCAAGTCTCTTGTTAAGTGTCAAATGAGTTGCTAGAAGCATGGTTAATATGGGTTATTGTTTTCCAATTAAAATATTATAAAATAAAATGATTTTACTGTCAAATATTTAGGGTCGATATTTAAGGGTTCCGCAGACATCGTATGCGGTAAAGTTGGTATTAATCACCAAAATGTAAGAGGTCGTTCACCTCCGCATGTGCTCGGCCTCATAACTAAGCACTTTACGTAATACGCACTTTTGCACACAGCATCACTTAAAGGCTATTGATTCATTACTTAACATATTTTGAAATGTGTATTATACACGTAAGATGTTATATTACACCCGAGTTGGCTGTCGGAGAAACATTAGGGTATTAAATCTGTCTATCATGGTATTACAATATCCAAAAAATAACTACCAAGCATTTGTAATTATTTCAGGAATTATGATAATAATAATAATATAATATTAATAATATTATATTTATAGGGATACTTACGCCCATAAACATCTAACCAGCTATCAAACATGTCCTTTCTGTAAATAAGCGGAGTCTAAAATATCATAATATAAAAATCCGTTTAATAAATGCGTAAGAATGTGCAAAACAAAAAAAAAAAACAAAGAAAAGATATAATGTAGGTAAAATGCGAAACAATCTTTTCCTTTTCGAATGAAATTCTACTTAGGGAAGTCTGAAAGGTTCTTCGGAGAATTCATGAATCACACGTAGACCCACTTTTTCGTGGCTGGGAGAAGATATTTTGGTCAGGCGTTTGATACTCAACTGTTGACTTCAAAGAGACCGATGAACTGTTTTCTAGTTCACAACTATGCTTTGACGGAAGCAAAAAGGTTTTTCTTGTCGCATCCTTCACTCATGATTTACAATAAACTGCCGTGATGAAACTTCATACAGGTTGAGCTTGAGCATTTTATAAAAGAATCTCCTTTTAAAATGAGCACTTTCAATCATAATACGACAATGTGGACAACATAACTTATGCCTAAAAAATTATCTATTACGTCTTAAATATCCTTTAAGTCGGACAAACCGTTAGCATAAGACAAAAATGTTAACAGCAACGAGACGTTACGTCTCCGATTCGTCACACACGAGCGACAGTTTCACGGCCTTTGGTAACGAGAAATGGGAGCATGCGGGTGCTTCGGCCGGTGGCGTGAAAGCCCCGCAGACAGCATGCTAAACTTTTACGCAACCAGTTGCGTCACGACGAAAAAACGATGACACTAACATGGTTGTCATCATAATGGGCCATAGATAGCGTTGATAATAACGGATAGTATACGCTGCTAACCTTTCAAAACATACATTGGATTGTTTTGAACAAATTATTTATAATAATAATAATAATATCCGTAGATATTAATTAATATTATCCCGTTCTAAGATCCCGTTGTAAATCTTAGTTAACGCAGGCAAAGCTGCGGGCAACAGCTAGTATATTTTAATGCTTTTATACCACGTCAATCTGGTCCCGTCGTAAGTTCTCTAAGAGACTTGTGTTACGGGTACCAGACAACGGAAATACATATACTTAATACTTTTTATATTAATACTTATACTTAAGATTTTTATTATATAATACACATATTTAATACACATCCATGACCCAGGAACACATTTATTATCATCTACTATACCGATTGAGCTTAAAGGCCGCTAGGCTGGAAAGTCTAGACCTTTCGAAAATCTACACAATATGTTTAACAAATAAATAATTCGTTCAATAGTTTGAACGAAAATCGATAAGTTCGATATTTTTCGATCGATAAGAAAGTCGTTCATTGAGGAGCGCCTATATTCAGTAGACAGATGAAAGCTGACGATGAAAAATAGAATAAAAGAAACGAATTCATAGACTGTGGCAATCCGCCGCAAGTTGGCAACACCGTTTCCTAGTATTTAATTTCGGCTTGGGCGTGATGAGGTGGTAACTCACATAATTAGTATACACCCACCAGCGTTTCATCAGAATTTACGTCATCTAAGACATTTCGTAGCCAAACGGCAAAAGAAATTTTGCTAAAAAGCCAAACATCAAATCCAAAAAGGCTTACGCACTGGCCCCTGCATTGTCATTTCATTATATTCATAAATATATTCTAAGTATGTATATCTTTTCATTTCTTTCATTTCTTTCAAATAGCATACAGTTCAATATCGACTGACCTTGTAAGTCTAGTGGTCAGTGACCCCGACTGCTACACCGAAAGGTCGTGGGTTCGATTCCTATCCGGACAAGTGTGTAATGAGCATGATCATATTTTGTTCTCTCTGGGCTTTTTATTTATAATATTACGTATATCTGGTTGCTATAGTACAGGTCTAGTTTGGGATCACATGGCCGTGTGATCTTAGCTTGTAAAAAACTAAAGTTGTTTCATTATAATGAGTGAAATTCGCGTAAACATAAGAAAACAATGTGTTATATAATTATTATCAATATAGCAAAGAGTCATTTTAGCAAAGCTATTTGAAAAAATAAATAAGCGGTATGAACTACCATGACTCCATGCATGGGCATGGAGAAATGCTAAATATACCCATGCTGACAGAAACTCACATCCATGTCCTTCTTTTTGATAAGTCTTTCACTGATAGCTTCAGTATAAACTAGAGTGATTCCTAAATAACATCAATATTTTTATCATAGAAAAATAATGTGTTTGTTTGTTACAAATTTACTCAAAAACTACTCAACCGATTTTAAAGATTCTTTTACTGTTGGGATTCTAAGTTAACCCTGACAGAGGCTATAAATAATTATCATCAATCCGTACACTGCTAAGTTAATACAGGAAAAGCCACGGGCACTAGGTAGTGAATTATCCATATAATCATGCAAAAGAAATATAATCATGTAAAATAAAAATAATCATGTATGTAAAGCAGCAGTAACTAAACAAGGTCAACTTTGAAATCTAGAGCATATATTTTATTTTATGATAGTTTGAATAAAATTATTCCTCAGTAAAAGTTTTACTCTACACATTTTTGATTGCACAAAAAAATTCAAATTTGTGCGAATTGCAAAAAAATAAAATAGGTCACGTTGAAACACGTTTTTTTCATCGAATTCACGTGTATCAACCAGTATTTTTTACGATGGGTATAAAATATACGTTTTAAGGAATTTATCGGGGTCGTTAAGTTTTATCATAACGAGTAAAATTCGCATAAGAATTAGAAAAAATATAAAGTATTTCTTTATTTCCGTTGTTGGATAACTGGTAACTCAAGTTCGTGACAACTCTAGCAGGTTTACTTGTAATCTTTTATAGATATATTTACTTACAATACATTTAGAAATGTGCATAATATCTTCTTCTTCTTCTTTTAAGTCCTAGCTTCCTCTAAGATTTGCTAAGATCGGCCCCTAGACAAGTGGCATAAACGCTAAACAAATAGAAATAGAATAGAATACTTATTGTATGGGAATGACACTAGTTTACGACATGTAATTTGACAGCTATTGTTATTCCCATACAATAAGTACCTATTCTATTCTATTTCTATTCGTTTAGCGTTTGTCACTTGTCTAGAGGGGTGGGGTGATCAAAGTTGTTCGGTTGGTAATGAAGTATAATAGAATGCAAAACATTTTTGATATTATTTTTACCGACCCAAATACCGTTGGAAAGACCAAGTGCTAAAAGACCTACGTACCCTGGACGCTGTAATCTGGGAGGAGATCGCTCAAGACAGGGCGCGCTGGCGCCATCTCGTGTCGGAGGCCAAGATACACTTCGGGTCGTTGAGCCAGCGAAGTAAGTAATAAGAGAATACCATAGTGATGTAATATTAAGGTTAAACAAACCTATTTTGGTTGTGTACGTTTAGGCCCAACATTCATTTCGCCATTTCTTTGTACGTAACTCGCTAATTGTTTCCTCGTAACAAGTAACAATGGTAAGGAAATATCCAAAAAAAATCCACTCGGAATAACAATTCTAGCAGAAGAAAACCTTATCAGAGATTTTAAAAACATCCTCTTTACCTACCGTAATCTTGTAAGCCATAGACTATGGTTGCATGTAAGACCCAAAATTTTGTTAACATACCCTTGGTAAGCTTAGGGCCTGTTTCACAATCTCCAGATAAGTTCCGAATAGGCTATCGGCAACATATTTGACAGATAGAGCATGGAGTAGGTATCTGTAAAATATGTTGCCGATAGCCTATTCGGAACTTATCTGGAGATTGTGAAACAGGCCCTTATAGTAATAAATTAAAATTCTTTGGCTAAAGATAAACAAAGCGGAGAAAGTCAACCGGGCTTCCCAAGTGCTCATATATTATGTGCATTATTACTCTGACAATTTATAGATTATAAACAGAAAACAGCATATTAAAATGAGAGTTGCAAGGAATTGTCTTGGCGTTCATTCAGGGAGGCTCATGTTTAGCAGTGGATGAAGTAAGTAATGGTAATATTTTTTAATGTTATTTTTTTTAAATGGATGTTAACCTTTGATGATTAAAATTCCCTGTAACGCTTACCAGTTAAGCAGTCTATACAGTAACTAATGATCAAATGGTCCTTGAATCGATGCAACTTTGGAATATGTTAGCGTAAACTATGCACCTACATAAAGTATCGTGACTTGATGTAAAATTCGTTTTATTTTCAACGCAATACGATATGTTTTTCTTTTTTATTGCTATTTAGTGTTGCAAAGATGCCTCCATTGTTGTAATGAACAATGCATTTTGGACACCCACGACAAAGTGATTGCTACGCCCTTGCCAACTCCTATACGCTAAATTCGTGAGTAATGCCTCGTTCCGTTACATAACATCAAGAATGTAGCCTTGGAATCTCATCACTTTCCTTAGCAACTGTAATAGCGAATACACATATTATACAAAACCTTTTTTTTCAATTGTAGTGTTAAAACGACCTTAGCTTACAAAGCTTAAAAGGCCACATTAAATTTGAATTCATAAGTAATTGTGTTACGTAAGCTTTTTCAAAACCTATAAATGATAGAAATAGAAATAAAACCTTAGCCGTGATGCCTATTCCCATCTTTAATAAGCGGAGGAATGATTAGAAGTCGTCGATTCAGCAGTTTCATATAATTAGACCGATGAGATACTAGCGGCGCCCGCGGTTTCAACCGCGTACGTCACCTCTCGTGGAAGTACGGACATAGATTATAGTCTATGTCACGCACAAATAACCAACTTCTATTGGTGAAAGAATTTTCAGAATCGTTTCAGTAGATCCAGAGATTACCCCCTTTTTTGACAATGACAATATTGGCAGCGAGACTTTTTTCTTTACGCCGGGAAATGCACTGACGCATCCCGCTGGGGGTGGGTCCCCCCAGGTGGGTATGTGGGACTTGCTGCGCCCGATAGATGGTAAATGGTGCCCCGGATCTACAAGCAACAGGGCACATCGGCGGCTAGTCAGTCCCTCAGGGGACCGACGCCACCTCCACAGAGCGGTTGCCCCACACCACAGAACAACCACTCCCAACGTCTGGACAGTACGATGAGGTGAGGTTCTCAGCCTCACCCCCTGCCCCCTGCTCTTTTCTCCCCTCTCCTTATAAGGGGGGTACAAAGAGCCTTCTCGGCTCAATTCGCTTCGCCCGAGGTGTTGGAGTCACCCTGGGCTACTGAACCCCACCGCCACGACAAGGCCTGAACCATGGTGGTGCAGAGATTAGCCCCTACAACCTCACAAACTAACAAACTTTACCTCTCTAATATTAGTAACTTAGCACAAACAGTTGTTGTAAGTAAATTTTATCCTTTTTAACAATGTCAGATCATCTTGCGTCATTTGGTTACGGTAGCTTGACCCATTTGTGGATGGCGATGATGATGAAAATTAATAGATATTTTTGCTTTCAAATGTTTCCGACGATGTTTTTATTGCAAATAAAATTGCATCCGTATGTCGTAAAGGAGCATATTATTGACAAAAATGTTGACATTATCGCTTGCTCACTTAAGCAATAGGTTAATGTATGGATTACATCGTATTTTAATATATTAATAATTTAATTGTCGTGTTATATAACTTTCTAGAACCTGTTTGAGATTACTCTGTCGTAAAGTGTTAGTAAGAATTCCCTGACAAAAAACTGAGACCTGACTGAAAGACTGAGACCTAAAACAATCTGGTGAGCCCGTGGGACCGTTCACACCTCAGCTCCTGTAGCTGGATCGACAGCGGCAACCACCAAACATCGAGAACCAGAATAGAGAGGTAACGGTAGTGCATTGTATAAAAATTTGCGCTGCGACGCTGTGCCACTTCTCTTCTCAAATTGGCCGACAGAAGGCTTGTTATGGATGATTAGCCGATTGGATGTACACATAGATCACTGGTTGGTTGAATTGTTATGACATCAGTGACAAAGCATTGATCGCTTTCGGATTTTCATTGCTCATCTTACTACTCTTACCGTTTATACACTCGATGCCACTAAATGAACCTTTCATACTAGGGGTGCTCATAAAAAATGCTTTAGCTTTTGAAATCAATCACATTCAGCATAAGCTAAATATCTTTTTACCAATAAATAGCCTTTACTTAGCTATACATATATTATTCTGTTAAATATAAAAACAAGTTCATTGCCCGCTAAAAGAAGAACAAAAGGTATTTCTGAAAAATCGATTCCCGTTATTTACGTAACAGTATCTCTTCCTTGCGATCTCTTAAGATAATATCATGTTTTTGCCGATGATTGTAACGCCATCAGTCTTGTCTAGACATGGAGATCTGTGTCAGAACTCTGAGCAGTCAACGCTCCTGCGCCTGACAGGAATAACAACGACGGTCGCTTACAAAACACGTCAACGACTTTAATTGTTTCGTTCTATAGTTTCGTAGCCTCAGACGGCTTTTTTTATACCATAGATTGGTAAACGAACAGTCGAAATCTTGCGTCTATCAACTTCTATTAACATCCATATAACCAAATGCATAACGCATCTGCATTGCCCTCCTTTTCCCTATCCCCCCAATAATTTTCTTATAGAATGCACTGTGCACGGACCTCCTCCTCGAAATCAGGCGAGGAGAGTGTTGAGCCACTTCACAGACATTACTTCAGGTTGTCAGGATGTTTTTCTTCATCGGTGATCAAGCGATGGTCTCATGTTTATTATAATTATTAAATAAATAATAATAAATGAATAAATATTACCCAAAACATTTGAACTCTCTGTAATACTAGAAACTAGTATAAATATTTTTAAAAATCAAATAAATTAAAAAAAAACATATAAACGTCCATGAACCGGTGCAAAAATCTATATAATATGTAAGAGGTAGTGCCATGCTGCTTTGCAACCTAATAGGGATGTTGACTATTTTTTTTAATTGATTTTATTTGATAGATATACTATAGATAAACACGAAAAAAAGATTTTTGTAAAGAAATATGTCCAATTTTAACAAAAAATTAAATAAAGAAAAATAGTTTTTAAAATTGCCGTTAAAACGCTCCAAGCGTCATTACGTCACACACCGCATTCAGAGCTAGGTGAGTTAGGTGAGTTTGTACTTAGCTCCATGTTCAGTGACGTCATCGCCTTATTGGCGTTTACAGTCACGTGATCATGCATGATAAATAACGCATTTTAAATTAATTTTCTAAATTTTAAGACAAATAAGTAGACTTTTAAAATGTTATTTTAGGTTTTCAAATACTGTATTTAATATGTAAAACATAACTTTACATGAATTTGTAACATGTGTCAACATCCCTATTGGTCTGGCACGACCTCCCCAGGCACCTGTCACTCATATGAAATCGCGCTCGCAGGTTCGATTCCTGCCAAGTGCAGATGATTTTTGGCGTAAAGTGACAGCTAAGCGGTCTTAATAATATCTAATCATCTGCACTTGGCAGGATTCGAACCTGCGACTACGTAAAGTATTCAATAGCCTACAACATGACATAGATTTAATGACGAATAGAATTACGAAGAACCACGAACCATTTTAAAATACAAGATTTTCATTAGCGTTTTCGGATGTAACGGATTTCCATTTCTAATAATATAAAATAAAATGTCACCATTTATCACAGGACATCATAACTTTAAAATTTCCGTCATATACGATTTAAAGCTTACATTATAATGTTAACCTTGATAAATAGATTGTTTATAGAATGTTTTGACTAAAATATTATTTTTTATCAAATTAAATACTACAACCAACCAGTTCCGAAGTGGCTGTCCTTCGAGGAAGTTTTTTACACGATTAAAAGCTACGAGCCGTGATGGCAGTGAAATATGATCAAGAAACGCGATATTTAATATCCGATTTCCTTAAAAAGGTCAAATTTTGACACGATAACGTGAGTGCTTCGAATTTTAAATAAATTTGATCAAACTCTACGCCTCACGCATGGTCTCTGTAATTTTACCGTTAGATATGTAAAATATTTATCACACGGTTATAAGTTTATCATCATCATCAGCCTTTGTCCGTCCACTGATAAACAAAGGCCTCCTCAATGACTCAAGGCAACCGATCCCTTGCCACCCCCGCATCCAACAGGGACACAAATAAAAGATTACTTAAATTAAAATACTCAATATAATAAATATAAGTATTTACATAACTTGAGAACCGTTGGACCTAATTGGATGATACTTTTGTTGTGTTGGTAATCTGGTAAGAACAAGAATTGTATGAAAAAACCTCATACTTTAACAAGTATCCAAAATAAGGCAAATCATATTGAT
Source organism: Lycaena phlaeas (assembly GCA_905333005.2). Lineage (NCBI taxonomy): Eukaryota > Metazoa > Arthropoda > Insecta > Lepidoptera > Lycaenidae > Lycaena > Lycaena phlaeas. The sequence goes on along the minus strand of HG995170.1, from coordinate 3,952,833 downwards.
TTGGTTATTAAGATGATAATGACGCTAAACATTTTTGAGTAAGAACGCTTGCCGGATTCAGGTTGTATTATATTCAGATATTAAATGGTGATTAACAGTTACATCATAATAATATAATAACAGGTTAAAACATAATAATATAAATAATGCAATTATTTAAAAAAAAACATAAAATTCACGCGAATAGGATTAGGTTAGTAATCATTTTTTTCTTATGTTTACGCGAATTTCACTCATTATAATGAAAAATCTTTTATGGATTTTATTGCGATTTATTAAATTTATTTCATGCCTGACGATTTAGATAATTTACAGCATAGAATACAATAAATAAATAAATAGCATAAATAAATAGATAAATAGTCACAGGAGGAGGAGAAGATAAATACCAAATGTTTCCACCAGGCAATGAAATAGTAATGATTTAGTACACTCTTTTAGCTATATATACCTTCCTATTTTTAAAGAGACCTCAGATAACTGAATGACCTTTTGATAAAATCTTACTCGTTTTTGAAAGGTCGGCCACACACCTGCTAATCCTCTGATGTAGCGTGCCCATGTCGCTGATTTATGTACTCACCGTTTCCTTTATAAAAAATATTAAGAATTTATGTTTTTTTGTTATATTAAATATATTAATTTATAATGAATAATTATTTTAAGAATTTCAGAAACGGTGTTTATTTATTTATATAAACTTTATAGTCTTAATTATCACGTAGTATTCACATTTCCTATTCCATTCAAAAACCTATTTTTTATTTCGTTGACTATATAAAGTTTCTTCAGAATGTTGTTAGGATGTAAACGATAGTATTATAAATATAGCTCTTCCCGTTATGACCTACGGGTTCCACGAAGGTTTGAGTTGTTTAATGTGCTATGGAAGGGTACCTAATACCTATAGGCTGATTGATAATGATGATGATAAATCCTTTAAGTTTTTTTTTTTGAAGTGAAACTTCTTTAGAATCGTTGTGATTTCAAACCGGATGCAACGGAAAAAACGACAGGTAAGAGACACAAATACAAAAGAGCGAGAGAGCAAATGTCGGTGTGTATGTATATCGCAGACTGTTTGATACTTGCTTGTATTTGAACATTTAACATATTATGTTTCACTTCTATCGTATGTGAATCACACACACACCTGTTTTGTTGATTACTTTCTGCACGGTTCAAAACCTTCCTAAAAAATTTTATATAAAGAAAGAAAAGCAAAATCAAATTTACCACTGGCGATAATCTCTATAATAAAAATGGAGAAGAAAGTGTCTTCTCATGGATCACATTTTGACGATCAATCATTAATCTTTACGCGCGATAAGTAAAACTTCAAAAAATTAGAAATAAATAATCCAATTAATTTTCCAACTGCTATTAAGAAGCGTGGACTATGTTTTGTATTGTTACTTACGACCAATGCAAGTTATTATTTATTGAATATTACTGAGCGCTTCTTCCGTCAGAAAAAAAAATGTTATCATCCTAAAGAATTCTAACTTCAATGTTCATGACCGTCTGAGTTATAAATCCATCCACGCAGACATCCTTCATCATGGAATTGATCAACGTTTATACCCTGAATATTTTTAACAAAAGCATATAAATTATTTTTTTGTAATGGCTAACATTATGCCGAGGTCAGTATAGGTTTTGAATTTGAAATAGGAATATTATAACAATGCACACGTGAGCTCCACCGGCCACTACCGTTATCCACACTAAATGGTCTCACACACCCAGTTCGAATTTTGATTAGATAATAAGCAAATTAGTCGACACTTAAAAGTGATTTATATTCATATAACATTTAAATATGTATACGTGAAGTGAAATCTTTGTAGTGTGAGATTTAGGCTGTACATGTAAGAAAAAAAAAGAAATGTGGTGTCGTGGGACACCAGGTAGGAACGAAGTTCCTTCGGCTAAAAAGAAAGGTATTATACAGTAGTGTATAATACCTTGTGTATGCGACTGTCGCGCCTGCGCACGTCTCATTTAACGCTTTTTATTCCACGCACTTTTTCTTACGGTTTTACTATCTCATTTTTTTCAGTTCGGTCGCGCAGTAAAATCCCTATCCCCTCCAAACCTGCCGTAAGAAACTTCGTTCCAAAAGTATTTATTTCAACGCGCTTATCTCTACATACCAATTGGTCCTTAAAATTCTTGTACATTTGTAGCAATTTATTGAGGGAGTCCTATGCCCAGCTGTAGACGGATATAGGCTGATGATGATGATGAATATTTTATAGCCGTAATGATATAGCCATCTATCGGGGAAATGAATAAAGTGATAGATACTATTAGTAGACTGGACATAACAGTCGTGGATACCTATTCTTAGATGAGTCACCTGTACATCCTTTTTTTCGATGAAGCTTAAAGGCCTTTTGTTAAGTTCATATCAAAACATCGATGCCCTTCACAGACATCTACTCAATACTTGATGCATGTTATTGATCATTAAAATATCCTTTGGCTGGCACCGACTCCAAAAATATCCAATTTTAAATAGCACACTTCTACTTCACCTCGAAGTATTTCAATATTATTTTAAATTTTTTAGTTATATATAATTTAAGGTATAGTTTTGAAGTCGGTATTTTGATTTTTTATTTAAAATTATTTTTTTATATTTATTAGATTACTTTTTTATTATTCTCTTATGATACAGTATTAAAAATACATTTTGTGGTGTTGATATAATGTGTTAATACACGCATAACCCCGGAAGAAACAGTAATTGTAATTACATTTACCCTTGGCAGGATTAAAGCCCGTGACCTCAGTATAATAGCTTTGCCGCTTTACTATTAGCCGTTAAAATGATTAATTAATGTTTATTATTTCAATGCTTTTCTAATCTAAACCACTGTACTGACTTTTATAAAACATAGTATATGTAAATAGTTTATAGGCCTTTATTAAAATCTCTTCTCTTGTTAAAGAAAAAATAAACAGGTTGGTCATCTAAAATGTCTAAAACATTCAAATGTTACTTTATTTTTAAAGAATGTTAGTGAGAAAATGTTACTAAATAAGTTGAAAATAATTGCCCAAAGAATATTAGCAGAGGTAATACTGGTTAACTATGAAAGTGTTACCCGAACGAAGCCAGGCGAAAGAAAACAAGACCTACCACAAACTATAAACCCTAGGACACCACAGACGACTTGCCATAAGAGGCGCTTTACGTTGACACTATATTATACTTACTATATAATAAAAAAAAAAACATTTTTAAACCTTTCATGCATTTCTCTCCCATATCAATAAGATTTTAATACTCATTAAGCTTGGCCGCATATGTTCTAATTGTATTTCCAAGTCCAAAAAATGAGAGAACTACTAAAATAATATACACACTAATTTCGACGAAATTGGACCAGCCTCTTAGGAGTAGGGTGACACACGAATAGAAAAATTTTATATATAGAGATAGATTAACATGTTAATGTAATTGTTTAAAAATTCTCATTTAATCAAAATATAACGTGAGAATAGTTAGTATAAAACTATTTTTAATAAACATCATAGAATTGCTTTTACAAAACAATCTTAGAATTAATAGCTCAAACTATTGTTCGCTGTAATCAAGAGATCATGGACAAAACAGTATAATAATATTATGTACATAACGTTCATACGCAATATAATTGTTGTTATATTATAGCTTATTCCAATTATTACTATAGCATTGTTATTTATATGTATATAGTTAACTTTAGTGTTCTAAAGCTTGTAACCGGATGGCGCTTCCTTATCCCTCTAACAAAAAGACATTTTTGCCTTTCTGCGCAAAACGATCAGCGCTCTAGATACATGTCGTTACGTATACCTACGTATGTATTTTTTGCCTATCCCATAAAGATGAAACCAGCAGTGGACGGCTGGACACAACTCTTCATTTTTGATTGACTTGGAACACTGTTTCATACAATCTTTAGTTTTTTGAATGCGGTCTGGTATATTATATCCTCAAAAACTGTATATTATCCTCAAAGATTCCACGTCACCCCTAAAGACTTAATCTAACGTAAGTTTTACCATTCATAGTAACATAATTATCTACAAAATATATATAGTTTTTCATTGAAATGTAGTTGACTTTCGCATCACTCCTGAGGGTCGGCGGGAAGTGCGACTTCACTTCCGCTCACCGCTCCTGTATATAAAGCGAGGCCGGACCAACCTTGGCTACATTCACCATGAATAGGCTGAGTAAAAACTATTATAAAATTTAAATAATTGATACCATATTGGATAGAATATATTTCTGTATTAATGACCGAACGATTCACCATTTTAGGGTTGTGGGATATCATGATTGGATAAAAACGTGACATAAACTAGAGATAATGTTTTATTATACATATTGAAACACGACAATTAGTTTCATATCATTTTTCAATTATATGCTGTGATGTTCTTCCTGGTAAGTAATTAGGAGATGATTTACATACATTTAGAAATGCGTGGACTCCAGTTTACAGGCCGTCGTAATACAATATTATATATGTAGGTATTAAACGTTTATTGCTCGTGTGACGTAAGACAATCTGCCAGTTTGGTAGGGAAACTGCCTAACGTACTATTTTGTTAAGCTTTCAACATCACCCATGTACTAAAACGAACTCATCAGGGAAGAAGTTGTCTATGTATATTGTCTTGTATATAAGTCATGAATGAAATGCGACACGAATAAATAACTACCTTGCCCTCTTTAACCCATTTCAAAAAGGTGGAAATTCTCAATTCAATTGGTATTTTTTTCTGAAACATACCATGGAAATGAGTAGTATTATGGTACCCATGAAAACGACAATAGTGAACAAAGCAAGTTTTAAGTTGCCCACTGTTGGCAAATATGACTTTCTTTATATTCAAAGCAATTTAAACCCAAAATCTTGATGGATCAAAATTTATGCACATGATTATTTTTGAAGTAATGCTAAAAATATTAAATAAGCGCGCCTAGAGGGCAACTCAGATTTTTTTCTGACCGAAGTAACGTGCAATGTTCTATATTCAAAAATAGTAATTTGTATCAATCATCGTGTCTGGTCGTGAGTACCTATATGAAGTGTACCTACGCCAACTAATGGCAAAGACCTATTTTAGGGTTATTTATTACTCATTTTAACAAAGTTTAACTTCAATAGCGCGTAAAGATAACACGCACACACTTTTTTATATTTTAATTTAATTTCATACCCCGTACGAGACAGGATGAGGCTTTTAAGACGAGGAAATTGTCTTGTATAAATTACAGTACAGTTGCATCTTTAGCTGTATGGAATATTAATGAAATATTGCAGGAAAGTGACCACTTCGCGAAACACGTAACTATAAAAAAGAAAGGTGAGATTTAAATTGCAGATGCGCAAATTTCGGGTGTAACGACGCGAATTAGAATGGAAATGTGTAATAATCATTATTTAGTTGTCATTATATTAGCTACTCTCATATTACATAAAGATATAACGAAGACAAAACTGAAGACAATATTAGAAATGGGAAAGAAACAACTTTTACTGATTTTATTGCGGCTTATTAAGCTTTTTTTATTTTGCAGCACCATGAGGAAGGACTATAAAATTTGTTACACAATAATGAGTGAAACAAGAGAAAACAAAACTAACTAAGACCAAGGGGACTAAGGGCCTGTTTCACCACTTCCTGATAAGTGCCGGATAGACTATCCACAACATATTTGACAGATACTCCATACTCTTTGGATACCTGGTGGATAGCCTATTCGGCACTTATCAGGAAGTGGTGAAACAGGCCCTAAGAGTTGATTGCGATTTACCTAGCGTCTGCATGGATATATATGTACTTTTCTTCATTTGGCTTCAGGGGATAAACGTATAAATACTGATGCCAAGAATAAGTAATTGCGTCTAAGAATATGTAGGTAGGTATTAATAAATTGCCTAGCGAGCGACGATGGTCCAGTGGGTATGGGCTCGGCCTCTATAGAGTAAGGGTCCGGGCTCGATGCTGACCCCCTTAATTAAATAAATAAATAAATATTGATATAGTATAAAACAAAGTCGCTGCCCGTTGTATGTAATATGTATGATTAGATCTTTAAAACTACGCAACGGATTTTGATGTGGTATTTTTTAATAGATAGAACAATTCAAGAGGAAGGTTTATATGCATAATATAATTATTCTTCGAAGGTTTATATGCATAACATAATTAATCTATATCAATCAAGTTTGCTTTCGAAGTGAGCGTAAAGTGAGCTCTATCACTCAGGTAAAGCTCCATATCGAAACGATTTTTACAGAATAGCCCTACAGTTCTTAATCTTAGTTAACACAGGCAATTGGCGAAGCTGCAGGTAACGGCTAGTATTTTAGTAATCTTGAATTTTGCCAACCAAAACTGTTTCTGCGTAAAAATATCTTACATAACATCCTCTTTTTTTATTCCTCATGTCGAATTATATTCGATATATCGTCCATCGTTTGACCCATTTCGCATAAAAATAAAGGACTTGAGGTCCGCGAACAAAACCCAAAAGCAATTTACGAGGATAACCGTTACAACAATTTATTTTACCGTGATGTGATAAATGTGCCGTAAGTTAAAGGGAATTTTGCGTAGGTTTTAAGGGCATTGAGCCGAACATAATAGATACTATGTACTGTAGGCAACAAAATTCACACATTTTTTTAGTATAAATAGAATTATTCGTCACGATCAAATCTTGATTCAAAATTACACATAATCACTATTAAATTTTTTTAAAAGACTAAGGGCCTGTTTCACAATCTCAAGTTAAGTTCCCAATAGGCTATCGGCAAAATATTTGACAGATATTTGACAGATACTCCATACTCTATCTGTCAAATATGTTTCCGATAGCCTATTGGGAACTTAACTGGAGATTGTGAAACAGGCCCTTAGCATAATAATATGTGACAACTGCGCTTAGATTTAAAGAGAAGTTTATTAAAAGTATCAGAATTTTGATTTCGAAAATGCGATCAAATTACAGCTGGTGAAAAGGTCGAACTATAAACTTGATCAAGCAAAACTGTTCTATTATACTTTATTTTGGATACAAACGGTGAAATCAGCCCTCAAAATATCATAATATGTGGTTCGATCAACGTGTAAGATGAGAGCACGTTGCTACACATACAGAATCTAGTTGTAGCTTTTAATATTAAACACTAGCAGGATTTCCATACTAAGGATCATCCACACAATATCATTATTGCAGAACTACTGTACAATTCGTTTTATCTAAAATATCCTTGTACATTGTTTCCGGGAACACAATCGATTTTGTTACAGTTGACAAACAAAAAGCAACGCGCACCTCCTTCCAAGGAAGACCGTGTGTCTTTACGTTGAAAAACGAACCTGACAAGTCTGTATCTTAATGTGTCTATAAAAATCATCGATTACTTACCATCAAATGAACCGACTATCATTTTGACTTATAAAAATATATGATAACAACGCTCTTATAATAAATTATAGCCTATAATATGTTATACTGATGTTTGAGCTATATTATTGTAAAGTTTCATTAAAATCAATTGAGTAGTTTTTGTTTGAATAACAAATATCAATACAAACTTTTTATTTGACAGGGTAATGGAGTAGATACCAATTTTACGATATTTCAATATAAATAACATGTCCCTGTTCCGGGGGCTTGCCAAAATGCTATTAAGAAAGCGTTAGCGAAGTTCGAAAATGATAAAATGTATGGGATTGACATAAGGCCGCGCTTAATCACGTGGTCCATCCTATACATTTTATCATTTTGAACTTCGCTAACGCTTTCTTGATGGCTTTTGGTTAGGCCCCCTACCCACTATGGAAGCGATGTCGAGGTTCGTCTTCGCGCCCATTTTTCATGACTCTATTCTAATGTAAAAATGCCAGTCATTTTAGCGTTCATTTCAATTTACCAACAATGCAGATTATATTTATGTTATTATTTTATTACCTAGTACTGAATGCCACATTGTATCTAATGAGACATAAAACACAATGCCACATTATCTGTTCACGACGAAGGATGTAATAAAGGAAGTGCGAAAGTTAGCGTCGTCGTGCACATTTAACATGGAAGCCTATAAACCTTTAGCACATTACTAAGCCATATAATAATATAATACATAGGTATTATTAGAGGCTTTTACACCACGTTAATCTGGTCCCGTGCTAAGTTTTCGAAGATCTTGTGTTGCGGGTACCAGACAACGGAAATACATATATTTAATACCTTTTATTTTAATACATATATTTAAGATTTTTATTATATAATACACATATTTAATACACATCCATGACCCAGGAACACCGAAGGTTTTTGTTCTCTAGCGGGATTCGAACCCGCTAACGCAGGCTTGAGCGCCAACGCGCTAACCATTGGGAGTATGCCATGGCATATCACCACTGGCATGCCAGTAGATGCTACCTGCTTATGTCCATGAAACTGACATGAAGTTCGATGTTTAGGATAGCCAGTGGACAAAGGAGACTTCTTGCAAATCAGAAGGTCACATCATTATCATCATCATCATCGTTGTCATCGTCATCAGCCATTATTCGTTTACTAATGAATACTGGTTTAACGGTGTTTGGCTGCGTGGATACCATCTTGCTTCTCTCGCGAAACAGCTTTGCTGTATTTCGGACAGAATGGCAGGACAGACAGTATTAATGTCAGGACAGGCGACACGTGACCGTGATGCCTGGGCTGGTCTTCAATTTACTTGCTCACGTTCATGGGCAATTAAAAAAAAAGTAAAGTATCAACCCTTATGTGTCCCACTGTTGGGCACTGGTCTCCTTCTCGAAATCAGCCGGGGAGGGTAATGGGCCATAGTTCACCGATGCGCTGGCTCAATGCGGGTTAGTGAACTTCACATACCTTCTAAGACTTTCAATCTCATCGTACGTGCAGGTTTCCTCACGATTTTTTCCTTCACCGGTGAGCGAGCGATGGTCTCGTGTTTGGGATGCAATTAGAAATTAGAAAAACCCATTTTAAGACACACACGAGGGGGTCAGGATCGAACCCGGAACCTCTCGCATAAGAGGCCGAGTCCATCCACCACTGGACCATCGTCGCTCATGAGCAATTATATGCTATGAATGAGTAACAAAAAATCCAATTCACTTTTTTCTTAAAGTAGAGACGCTGTATAATTATTTGAACATCTTTTTATTGTTACTTTGGAATAACTACAGAAATTACTGAAAAGGAACTGTGATATATTAACAAAAAACACCCATAAATATGCATGCTTTTATTATGTTTTTGCAGAACCAACTTCTATTTGACGGCTACTATATGAAAGCTGTTCACGCAGACTAGTCTGGCGTAAGGCTGTCTAACAGTAGAAACTATGGTGAGTAATTTAATAACCATCCAGCAGAGCGCCAAATACATCTCCATATGACCAGTAAATTAATAGTATTCTTTTAATATATATCTAATAGCCGCAGCCAAAACGCTAGAAGCTAAGACGGTAGTATGGCCATTGCATCGACCGTCCAGAATATCATTGTCGCTATCCTTGAGTCGTTTCAATGCTCCTGGAATAGTTTGACTGAAACACGCGTATTTAGTTTGAAATTTAAGGATGTCGTTCAACCACACGCGACGAAGGAACTCAGTCCGACCGTTCAGAACGCAAACACTCACTAAAAAAGATAAAATACATATTTTACATCGTCAAAAAGGATTTCAAATAATCAAACAAAAATATTTATTTGATAAGGTAGTGCCATGCTTTGCAGCTAAATTAGGCCGGCTCCGCCGGGAAGGAACCTCTCGCTCACATGAAATCGGCGTAAAGTGAGTTCGACTGTTCGTTTGCCCTTCTATGCTATAAAAAAAGATAACCGTCTCTGGTAACAACTAAAGTTGTTAATATTTGCTTATGTTTAAGCTAATTTCAATCATTATAATGAAATAACTTTTACGGATTATCAGTCGTGCCTCGCTGTAAAGTATCCGAAACGTCAAGCATGTAAAAATGTTGTTACATTATAATTCAGTTGTTAAACTTTCAAATCATGCTAACTTTTTTGGTGCTTTGTACAGTTGTATAGCTAATAAACTTTAAACATAGGAGGTATATTTTGTTACAGTACATTATTTACTTCTCTAGCTCGTATACTTGGTACTTTAAATCGAGAACTATTAGCGCCTTATTTTTTCACTAGGCAAACTAAACACAGTGAAAATGTTTTATTGAAAATTTAGGCGTACATTTTCAATTGGTTAATTTTGTATAATCATTTCAAATTGACAAGGCATACATTTTCATTTGGTTAATTTTGTAAGTATATCATTGCAAATTGACAAGGCAAATATTTGATAGTGAAAGTTTTAAGTCTAAAAAGAGTAATGTAATGGACGGAACTACAAATTGTAATGAATATATCATTATTATTATTATTCTTAAGAGCTGGGATTAGAAAATCCCGGTAGATTTTAATTCCAAAGGAGTGTTCTTCTTGCTTCTTATTCCCGAAATATACTATATTTCATACTTCAAAATTGTTTCTGTTCATTATATATTCCATCTGTTTTGTTTGCACGCGGAAGTAAAATAAGCGATTTCATCAAAATTATGTGAAACGGGCAGATCGCGAATGGTATTTTCGGGTGATTCGTCTTAAAAAAACTTACTGTGCTCTAATAGTAAATCCACAAGTCCGTATTTATGATAGGCGATATACTCCGCCTCGGCAAAGCCCATGGTGCAGAGCTCCTCTAGCAGGTGTCTGTCTTCGTGCGTCGAGAATATTCTGCAAGCGCGGCTGCTCCGAGCCATCACCATTAGTAGGGCCCTGAAACATTTGACCTAATTCTTGATAATGTTCGTGTTCATGGCCCATCCAAGTTGGATGTGGTTCAAAGCAGGCTTTTCAGCAGTGGTTCCTGGACCTTCGCCATTTCAGGCTCTTGTGCTATTACATCGGGGGCATTTTAGTTTTACACAACCACTACAAAACACAACCTTTAAATATTACATTTAGAAAAAGTTCAATTATTTTGCTAAAATCCAGTATAAGATGACAGATAGAACGAGTCAGTTTATAAAATAGCATTGTTATGAAAACCATGTACTACATAAATACAATCAAGTATTATAATAATAATAATATCTATGGACGCTTTAACACCACGTTAATCAGGTCCCGTGCTAAGTTTCCGAAGAACTTGTGTTACGGGTACCAGACAACGGAAATACATATTTTTAATACTTTTATATTAATACATATATTTAAGATTTTTATTATATAATACATATATTTAATACACACCCAATACCCAGGACACCGAAAACTTATGTTCCCTGGCGAGATTCGAACCTGCTACCTCCGGCTTGAGCGCCAACGCTAACCACTAACCACTGAGCCACAGAGGTCGTCAAATTATTATAGTGACTTCTGTGCCACTTTCTGTCGCATTAAAAAAATAGCTTACCTGTGACATAATGCGTAACCTATATTGGAGCCATTCTTCAACATTTGATAGCAATGGCGATCGATGAGACAATAAGTTTGATCATCAATTGTATTTGTGTAACCAGCTGCTAGGGATTTCAGGCAACTATCTGAAAGACACGGCTAATGAGGCACCGTTCGCACGAGCGCTTAAAAAGCGTCGCTGTAAAACCCGACGTTAGATCCAGTTGTGAGTTTGCCATGCTCAATTCGATTTAACGTCAAACACTCAACGTCGAAAATCCAACAGTGCTCGATAAAAAAGCGTTGCGCTTTAAAAACGTGATCGTGTGAACAGATACATGGGTCTTCATTTGTCTCATTCAAACGCTTTTTTAACGCTTAAGGCGCAATTTATATAAGCATTTGCAATGTCACAGCTCACTTCGGCCCGGTGAATTCTACTTTACTTATCAAAAAACATCACAACAAAATTGAGAATGAAATTTAAAAATGCACTGATCACTGAAAATTTGCACAAGGCTTTCCAATCTGGGGAAATATAATGTTAAGAAAATAATAATAATTACATTTAATAATATACCAAGAAGTAATATACGTAGAAAACCTTGTAGCTGTATTCAAACTTTATTGTTTAAAAGTCAATTTGTTTAATATATTGTATTTGCAATAATATTTTGAGTGTATATAATATAACGTATCAGCTCTTGCCCCTGGGCCTCTCCTGCGCTAGCAGAAAAAAAATAATGGATCCTATGTTACTTCTACTCATAGTACCTCCGAGAATATGTGCACAAAGTTTCATGATGATCGATTCACAATTATATTAGTAGGGAAGGGATTTTTCATTTTACCTGACTCTTCTGGACTTGGTGTCCATTTGTACGCCTGTCTGACGTTCGCTTCACGCGCGTAAAGCTCCCAGTCGTGGTATATCCTACCAAATTCGCGGGATATCATATATTTATCTCCAGGCGGTTTGAACTCTTCCAGATTATCAATCCATTCGGAAATATTGGAGAAAAGCGGTGACACTGAAAGTACATAAAAAGGCCATCACGAGACGCCCGCGGCCCGGCGTATGATAAATATGTCTAATATTACTAATTCATAATGATATAAGAACAATTAATAATAGAAAAAAATGCGTACGCGCAACACGGCATGATAGCGTCGCGTTATTTACGCGGGAGTAGAAATTTCACATCAGAAACATTGTAATCGGCTTAAATTTTTGCTGGATTTTCGTTTAACTTTTAAACTTAATCAACCTAAGCTTCTAGATTTTTATAATGAATAATCCTTATTCATTATGATATTGGTCACTATAGTCGCGGCACGATAAGAAGGCCGTTTTGACGTTCGTCCGCTCATAAAGTTTCGTGATTATAATAATCAGATTTGTAGGAGAAAATTGCTGTTATTTATTGTCAATAGTGATATGCAGTTAATCATAAAATTTATCGAATGCGTAGTTTCAGGAAATAAAATTTATTTATTCACTTTCTTCATAAACTATTTACACAGGATTTTAAGTTTCCTGAGGGTTTGTTGAGGCTTTTCAAGCATGTGAACAAGACTTAAAAAATAAATTACATTTTAGGCATTCTTTTCCATTTTCGCGCTTCGATATATGCCATTGATAATATTTTAACATTTCTTCACTTTTTACATATATATCCATCAAATCGGTTTGAAAGGGGACTAAATTTATTCTGGAATCTTTCATAGCACGGCCCAAATGCACTGAAAAACGAGAGACACATATTTTAAAACACCATATTTAGATTCCAATTCAAATAGCATGTTATAAATTCACATTGGATTATAATAGAACAGTCACAAATTTATAGAATAGTAATCATTAAGCTATTGCCTATAGTCATGATTGGTGATGTGGACAATAATATTAAACACCAAATGAGTGGATATCTATATAAATAAAAATGACAAACAAACCGGCGTGGTACTGATAGAGATAGATGGTAGAATCAGGGCCGGATTTAGGGGAGGGCAACCGGGGCGGCTGCCCCGGGGCGTCAAGACACGAGCGACCCCCACAAAAAAGATTTCGGGAATTTTTTTCAAATCCCGATTAGTAAGCACCAGTAAACAACTTTTCCTTTGATATGTTTTTCCGCTGTCTTACCTTTGCCTACAGTATTTTGTGTAAACATTATTAAATTGTTCTTAAATATCAACAGAACAACATCTATAATATCTATATTTGTTCACTCTAATTAGGCAGTCAGTAAAAAATAACAAAATCTCAAAATTAAAAAAATCGACTTGGTTTTACAATAAATTAATTTTGGTCCAATGAAGAAAATAATTGAATGATGAAAAATGGAAGAAAATAATTTTGGTCCAAGGGCCCTCCACTACTTCGTTGCCCCGAGGCCTCCAGACCTCTTAATCCGGCCCTGGGTAGAATGATTAAGTCCCTGTGCTGTCAACACAAGATTACCCAAAACTAACTTCATTGTGCCTAGCCCAGGTTGTATCTTGATTATCCACAATTAATAGGAAGGAAAATATTTTGTCAAACACTCCATTCTATGACACAGCACTTGCCATAAGCTAGTCGTAGTTGTAGCTAAAGAATGGGTACCCACGACAATTCATAAATATTTTCTCATACATGCTCTAATTATTATTATTACCTTTCAAGCTATGTGGAAAAAAACATAACCTCGTTTTAAAAAAATCCTTAATAAATTACCATTTCCGGCGAATATACCAAATGCAATACTTATTGTAATTTTCTCTGTATTTTCAAAATAAAAGTTGGTAATATTTTGTAAAACTCTCACATAATTCTTCAAATCGGACTTTAAAGGTAAATAATTTTTACTTTGTACATCTGCACTGATTATTTTAATATACAAAAATGTGAACAATAACTTATAATATTTCACCATTTTTTAATTTAGATCGAACACATTTAAAATACGAAACACAAATGACGAAATAGAACAAATTCAAACCCTTTTATTTGGTCGCGGTAAGTAGGAAAAATCGGTGGATTAGCCCTCCACATCTATTACTTTAGTCTGTTTACGACTTTTGTTATTGACTTTGTATCCTGACTCCGGTGAAGTATTTTTTTTATTATTATTATTTAGATGGAATGGTCATACACTCACATAATACCGGCGTGTAGTGACAGCTTTGCTGTCGCGTATCGTGCGGTTTGAAGTTCTCAGTGGTCCATTGGAACGGGAAGGCAGAGGGAAAAGGAGGGCAACGCATGTGCATAGCCTTTGGTTGTGCGGATGTCTATGGGTGTCGGTAACCAGCATAAAGTTTCGACTGCTCGGTTGCCTGTTTATGACATAAAAAAGTAGTTAGCTTGACACATTAACATAACAAATTCATTATTTACCTAGGATTAGCGCAGACAGCTCATTAATGTGTTGTTTAGTCTGACTCCTTTTTTTTTGTTTTTTTTTTCCTTTTGCGCCGGGAAATGCACTGACGCATCCCACTAGGGAGTGGGTCTCCCCAGGCGGGTATGTGGGACTCGCTGCGCCCGAAAGATGGTAAGTGGACGCAGCTCTACCCATTAAAACCCGGCGAGTGCCACCAATGCCGCCTTTGGTGAGGTGCCCCGGATCTACAAGCAACAGGGCACCTCGACGGCTAGTCAGTCCCTCAGGGGACCGACGCCACCTCCACAGAGCGGTTGCCCCGCACCACAGAACAACCACTCCCAACGTCTGAACAGTACGATGAGGTGAGGTTCCCATCCTCACCCCTTGCCCCCTGCTCTGTTGTCCCCTCTTCTTATAAGAGGGGTACAAAAAGCCCCCTCGGCTCAATTCGCTTCGCTCAAGGGGTCACCCTGAGCTACTGAGCCTTTAGCCTGACTCCTGACATGCGCGACGTTAAGTCTTGGGCCCAGTAATTAAGTATAACTACGGGCAGTCGTCTGTTCTTCGCGTCTTTTTGAAACACAGCCAAAACTAATTCTCGGGAGAGATAAGTAGAATGAGTATCTGATTATCTTTAAACATTGTAATAGGGATGGATGCATGCTCACACCTCATAGCGTATGTGTGGGCCATCTGCTAATATTACTAAACAAATTAAGCATTTGCTAGTGTTTCTTTAAGAGAAAAAAAAAATCTTGCAACTTACTTACTTCTTGAAGTCAATAGCAATTAAGTTCAATCAATTATTATGAATGTGTGATAACTATAACACAAAAACTATAATACCCTTTATGCCTGGAACAAAATTGAACGCTCCTTCAATTCTGCTTCAGGCATTTATTTATTTATTTATTATTTATTTTGCCATTTAGATACAATTTTACTTATTGTTACGGTGTAACAAAAACCCTCAGGGGTTAAATGAAGTATAAAGTGTAAATGTGTAGCAACAACCATTTCCGAAAAAAAAATAAAAAGTGCAATACATAATATTTAATATGTAACTAACATCGTTCAAATGATAATACTCCTTCTTGCTTAATCGGTTAAAAAACCTATATTACGTGGGTGATTCAAAATGGCCCTAATTGATATACATCAGTGGAAATATATTAAAGAACCGCTCCGCGGGTGGTGAACACCCCTTTAATCTTATGTCTTCACTCTTGAGTGTCAGTCTTAATCTTTGCACGCTTTTGCATGTAATAGATCAGCAGACTAAAATGTGTAAAACATAAAACTAACCATTTCGAATCCCACAGAGAACATTGTATTATTTAGTAAGTACGATGAATATTATATATTACGAAAATTATAAACTTTACGACAAATAAAATGTGATAAGTAAATGCTTTTTTTTAGAATAATATATTAAGGCCAGTATATCCCAAAGCGCCTGTTTTTGTTTAAGTCGTAAACATAGTAATGTTGGTTTTTTTGATCCGTTAAAAATATATGTTGTAGTTTAGTATACATTCTTTTTTATTAACCTATTCAAAACACGATCATTGTAACTTGCCTCGATAAAAAAAAATCACAAACACAAGATGTTTTTGATTATTTTTCTAGTTGTAATTGAAGAATGTGAGATTTTAAGTTACAAAATTTATATGAAAAAATAGGTAATAACATTTAGAATTTTATTCTGATCTTACTTCTTTAAATAAATGTTTTTATTTTTCTCAATATCAAATAATGTGAAAAACTCGACTAGTCCCCAGCGCGGCCTCAATTTAGTTGCCTGCGAGGCGTTAACAAAGTAGGACCTATGTTTCGCTGCTGCCTGGCGGCTCTCCCCCGCTATAGATCGTTAAAACAACGTGTGGAATATATAAGCCGGTGCCTGATATGATAGTGTACATAGGAAATAAAAATAAAAATTTGAACAATATTTAGTTTTAATATTTTTTTCTCATTTTTGTCGTAATCATGATCATCAGCGTGTTTTTTCCTCAATTTTATTTTAATATCGATTTAATGTTACTAATTCATCATCATCATCAGCCTTTATCCATCAACTGCTGAACATAGGCCTCCCTCAATGAACGCCAAGACGGCCGATCCCTTGCTACTCGCATCTTTATTATAAAAATATTAATTTTAAATTCTAAATGGTGGTGATGATGATGATCGCGGTGATTGTGGTGGTGGTGATGATGATGATGGTGGTGGTGGTGGTGGGGAAGGGGGGTGTAAATTGTAATAGTGATGATGATGAAGTTGATGATTACAATGATGGTGGTGATGACGCTGACGAGAATAATGATGGTGGTGGTGGTGGTGGTGTTGGGGGAAAGGGGGTGTAAATTGTAATAGTGATGATGATGAAGTTGATGATTACAATGATGGTGGTGATGACGCTGACGAGAATAATGATGGTGGTGGTGGTGGTGGTGAGGGAGGGGGGTGTAAATTGTAATAGTGATGATGATGAAGTTGATGATTATAATGATGGTGGTGATGACGCTGACGAGAATAAAGATGGTGGTGGTGGTGGTGGTGTTGGGGGAGGGGAGTGTAAATTGTAATAGTGATGATGATGAAGTTGATGATTACAATGATGGTGGTGATGACGCTGACGAGAATAATGATGGTGGTGGTGGTGGTGGTGAGGGAGGGGGGTGTAAATTGTAATAGTGATGATGATGAAGTTGATGATTATAATGATGGTGGTGATGACGCTGACGAGAATAATGATGGTGGTGATGGTGGTGGTGAGGGAGGGGGGTGTAAATTGTAATAGTGATGATGATGAAGTTGATGATTATAATGATGGTGGTGATGACGCTGACGAGAATAATGATGGTGGTGATGTCTCTGACGAGAATAATGATGGTGGTGGTGGTGGTGGTGAGGGAGGGGGGTGTAAATTGTAATAGTGATGATGATGAAGTTGATGATTATAATGATGGTGGTGATGTCTCTGACGAGAATAATGATGGTGGTGGTGGTAGTGGTGGGGGAGGGGGGTGTAAATTGTAATAGTGATGATGATGAAGTTGATGATTATAATGATGGTGGTGATGACGCTGACGAGAATAATGATGGTGGTGGTGGTGGTGATGAATGGTGATGGAGGTGATAATTAACACTTATTTCATTTACAATGATTTGTGTGTCTGTTTGTAATATGACCTCTGTGGCTCAATGGTTAGCGCGTTGGCGTTCAAGCCGGAGGTCGCGGGTTCGAATCCCGCCAGGGAACAAAAAAGTTTCTGTGTTCCTGGGTCATGGTTGTGTATTAAATATGTGTATTATATAATCAAAATCTTAAATAGGTATAAGTATTAATATAAAACGTATTAAATATATTGTATTTCCGTTGTCTGGTACCCGTAACACAAGTCTCTTCGAGTACTTACCACGGGACTAGATTGACGTGGTGTAAAAAGCGTCCATAGATATTATTATTATTATTAATAATGCACAGAAGAATATCCCGGGTACGCATGTTAGCTACTACTACTACTATAAAACAAAGTCGTTTTCTCCGTCCCTGTAACCGTTTGTACGCTTAAATCTTTAAAACTACGCAACGGATTTAGATGCGGTTTTTTTAAATAGATAGGACAATTTAGGAGGAAGGTTTTTGTGTATAATTTATTAAGTTTTTATATACATTGGCTAAGATATAACAATAATTGTTGGACGTATCGGAAAAAAATAGGCCGCCTGGGAGTTTTCAACGAAAACGCTGCCTAAACCCTTTGAGATACAACAAAAAAATGTATGGTAGAATTGTGCAGCTTAAATAGGTCTACAAAAAAGTCCACGATGGCATATGTCTATCTCTTAGCGATATCATGCTATATCCATTTAAACATATTACGAAACAAAGTCGCTTTCTCCGTCCCTGTATCCGTTTGTACGCTTAAATCTTCAAAACTACGCAACGGATTTTGATGCGGTTTTTTTAATAGATAGAACAATTCAAGAGTAAGGTTTTTGTATATAATTTATTAAAATGTCATAAGCCTTGGCTAAAATATAACAATAATTGTTGGACGTGTCGGAAAAAAATAGGCCGCCTGGGAGTTTTCAACGAAAACGCTGCCTAAACCATTTGAGATACAACAAAAAAATGTATGGTGGAATTGTGTAGCTTAAATAGGTCTACAAAAAAGTCCACGATGGCATATGTCTATCTCTTAGCGATATCATGCTATATCCATTTAAACATTACGGAAAAAGTCGCTTTCTCAGTCCCTGTATCCGTTTGTACGCTTAAATCTTCAAAACTACGCAACGGATTTTGATGCGGTTTTTTTAATAGATAGAACAATTCAAGAGTAAGGTTTTTGTATATAATTTATTAAAATGTCATAAGCCTTGGCTAAAATATAACAATAATTGTTGGACGTGTCGGAAAAAAATAGGCCGCCTGGGAGTTTTCAACGAAAACGCTGCCTAAACCATTTGAGATACAACAAAAAAATGTATGGTGGAATTGTGTAGCTTAAATAGGTCTACAAAAAAGTCCACGATGGCATATGTCTATCTCTTAGCGATATCATGCTATATCCATTTAAACATTACGGAACAAAGTCGCTTTCTCCGTCCCTGTATCCGTTTGTACGCTTAAATCTTCAAAACTACGCAACGGATTTTGATGCGGTTTTTTTAATAGATAGAACAATTCAAGAGTAAGGTTTTTGTATATAATTTATTAAAATTTTATAAGCCTTGGCTAAAATATAACAATAATTGTTGGACGTGTCGGAAAAAAATAGGCCGCCTGGGAGTTTTCAACGAAAACGCTGCCTAAACCCTTTGAGATACAACAAAAAAATGTATGGTGGAATTGTGAAGCTTAAATAGGTCTACAAAAAAGTCCACGATGGCATATGTCTATCTCTTAGCAATATCATGCTATATCCATTTAAACATATTATGAAACAAAGTCGCTTTCTCCGTCCCTGTACCCGTTTGTACGTTAAATCTTCAAAACTACGCAACGGATTTTAATGCGGTTTTTTTAATAGATAGGACAATTCAAGAGGAAGGTTTTTGTATATAATTTATTAAAATTTTATAAGCCTTGGCTAAAATATAACAATAATTGTTGGACGTGTCGGAAAAAAATAGGCCGCCTGGGAGTTTTCAACGAAAACGCTGCCTAAACCCTTTAAGATATAACAAAATAATGTATGGGGGAAATGTGTATCTTAAAAAGGTCTCCAAAAAAGTCCGCGATGGCATATATATATACTATATCAATTTAATACTTTAAAAATTGGCAATTATAATGCAATAATTTGTAAGTTATTGACACAAATACGGTATGAATATGAAAATGAAAATATGAAAGCAATAATAGTATCCTAAATATGCCTTCAGAAAGTCTGCGAAGGGAAATATGTATTTATGTTCAAGATTAAATACTCACGTAACGTATCCATTTTAATACAAAAACTTAGTAAGTAATTATTAAAATAGAAAATGATCATGTGTGTTCAGGATCGATAACAAAACCATAAAACGCTCTTTATATAATGTAATTCTTATGAAATAAACTAAAGTAAAAAAAAAACCTAGTAAGTTGCCATACGTTTAAAATTATACTAGGACGGACAATAAGTTCACGCTGGGTTCAAGAAAGTTCATTTGTTTGGAGACTACGCGTACCTCGTCGTGCGGGCAGGGCGATTGCGCTCAATGCATAAAACGCCCGAATATACTGGCCTTAAGGGCCTGTTTCACAATCTCCCGTTAAGTTCCCTATAGGCTATTGGCAACATATTTGACAGATAGAGTATGGAGTATCTGTCAAACATCTGTCAAATATGTTGCCAATAGCCTATAGGGAACTTAACGGGAGATTGTGAAACAGGCCCTAAGTTACGTTGGTTTAGAAAATTATTATGGAGACCGCAGATTTATAAATGAATGCAGATGGACGATGCCGAACACCCGAGTGACGCCAAAGAGTATATAAACACTACGTTAAGTGACGCTTCAAAGCGAATACAAATTCAAAAGCGCTCTCAAGTCTCAAGTGCTTGACATAGAGTTTTGACGGCGAGAGCATATCTAACGATTTAAACCTTTGGTGTCCGCTTTCGAATTTGTATTCGCTCTGGTCGCGTCACTCGCGTGTTCGGCATGCTCCATCTGTCTTTATTTATAAATTTGGGATGGAGACATTAAAAACCATAATATTTACTAAAAATACTATTTTGAAATAACTTAAGCATAATCACAGATTTATAAATATATAAGATAATATTAGAATGGACGTAATAATATATAACAGGACCGAGCACTCGTAACAGAAAAACGAGCCGACAGAGATAGCCAGTGTTAAGGAGTGTGTCCCTTTCTTATAAGGTGACAATAAGATTTTGACAGGTGGGACAAATGTCTTTCAAAAATTCAAACTGTCAGGAAATGGGTATTGAAATTTTTTATTTAATTTTAATTTTTTTTATTGGTTTTTTTTTTGTAAGGTTTATATCCTACTAGTACATACTTGATGTATGCAGTTTTAAGCATGAGTTTACCACGTCTGCCATAATATTATAAATCTCGAGTTTTGAAGTTCTTCAAAAGGCGCGTTTAGCCCCGGCAGATATCGCAAGTTAGCTTGAATGCATTTAGGGTGCTTGAAAAATCTGACACAAGTATTATACTTATAAACGAAAATACCAACATTAGCAATGGTTAAAATCTGAAGAATAGTAGATGGATTACGAAATACATAATACAAATACTTCCATACTACAGACTTGACAGGAATCCGTCATCAGGTGGTCGAGTTATCATTATCATCCCAAAATATTAACTGCAAATCTTAGGTTTACTCTCATTATAACGCATTCTTGAATTAAGATTACAAAACAATTAAAGATGCCATGGATTCAAACTGATTAAAATAATTAGGAACGTGGGAAGTTTAGTACGGAGTCACTCTGTCTCACGTTCTGACCATTGCTTTTCGCATTGCTATTATTCCCCTCCAAGCCTGTCGTAAGGAACTTCGTTTCAAAAAATCATGGTCACCATAGTAGTTTGATTTACTAATTATGTTATTTAAGTAACCATAGCAACCATTACAATACAAAATGTCAAGATGACACTTAACTGGGCTACCCATGGATGTAGTATAATAACAGGATGGCGTACTCGGAAAAAATGTATTTACGAAAGTGAACACTAACTCAACGCATTAAGTATTATATTCTATTGCGCATTACACAGAAGCCGATCCGAGCCGAGCGAGATAGCAATAAGTAAGAAATGTGTCTCGTTCTTTCATATTGCCAGCTTGCAAAAGTAATTTATTATAAATTATGGCGTGATCAAAAACTTAATTTAAATAATTGTCTTTTTGATGTCATTTTAACAATTTTAAGTCAAGAAATTGTAATTAAATTTATTTCTTTGAATATATTTTTAATTAAAAAAGAAAACATAAATTATTATTTTGCTTAATTATTTTATTACTTATGGTAGCCCAGTTAAATTTCATAATGGCGTCCGTTGTTTACAAATTAAGTTTGAATTAAGTACGTTGTTTTAATTTTAAGTATTATTACAGTGAAAATGGTGAGAAATTGTTGTGTTTATGCTTGTCCAAGTGAATCATTTGGTGGTTGCAATATATCTTTCCACCGGTAAGCTATAAATAACATTATTCTAAATCTTACAACTACGGTGACCATGATTTTTTGTGATAAGTTACATTTTGTGTAGTCGACAGAGACTATTATTGTACAACCTAAAATAGACTGGAAACTTAAATCAAATATTTTTAAGCGGTATGTTTCACCATCTACTTGAGATATGTGCAACTAAAAACGTATAATTATACGAAAAATGCAAATCTATGCCTGTGATATTTTTGTAATAAATTATACCCACAAAAATTATGTCAATACCGTGTTTTATTTTATATCCACATAAATGAGACATTTAAGTAGGTATATGTATATATATATATGTAAATAGAAAACCTATAATCTTAATCTTTGTTTAGTTATATAGAATTTTGTAATTAGAATAAAAATGTACAGTGACATTAGATTTTCAAAATATTTTATTATATTTAATGAATTAAATGCAGAAAGTATATTATATTGATTTAGTTATGTTGAAATAAAAGACCTGAAATAAAGGCTTTTAATGTAGATTCTATTATTTTCAGGTGTGTATTATATTATAAGTTTTCTTTTACAATTGTTATTATTTACGTTTATATTTTTACGAATAAAACTATTATATATATATATATATATATATATATATATATCTCCCGATTCTATATATATAGAATCGGGATCTCGGAAACGGCTCCAACGATTTTCATGAAATTTTGTATACATGTGTTAAAAACGGCGATAAATCGATCTAGCTAGGATACATTTTTAGAAAACTTTTTTTTATCCGTGTTTTGAGGCATCGATAAAATTAGATTAAAAAAAGGGGAAAAAAATGGATTGGAGATTAGAACCAGGCTTGTTCGGATTTACCTGCCTTATTTCACCACTAAGCCACCATGACATATTATTTGACAGCGAAATTTACGTCCTCAAAACACGGATAAAAAAAGTTTTCTAAAAATGTATCCTAGCTAGATCGATTTATCACCGTTTTTAACACATGTATACATAATTTCATGAAAATCGTTGGAGCCGTTTCCGAGATCCCGATTCTATATAATAATATACATATATATATACAAGAATTGCTCGTTTAAATATATAAGATATGTGTGTGTGTGTGTGTGTGTGTATGTGTGTGTGTGTGCGTGCGTGTGTGTGTGTGTGTGTGTGTGTGTGTGTGTGTGTGTGTGTGTGTGTGTGTGTGTGTGTGTGTGTGTGTGTGTGTGTGTGTGTGTGTGTGTGTGTGTGTGTGTGTGTGTGTGTGTGTGTGTGTGTGTGTGTGTGTGTGTGTGTGTATACTAGCTGTTACCCGCAGCTTCGCCCACGTGAACTCAGGTTTACGGATTATTTTAATAATTACTAAGTTTTTGTATTAAAATAGATATATTATGTTATGTTGAACATAAAGACATAATATATCGCAGACTTTCTGTAGGCATATTTAGTTTATGTTTTATACTATGTAGTGATATAAAATACCTACTAAAAATGTCTATATACCTATATAAGTTTTATTACCTACAAATATACAAACTAAAATTTGTTCCTAGTTTGCATACCTTGGTAGTCGAGAGTTGAGCTTCTGTTACAGTTTTCCAAAAAATGAAGAAATGTATCATAAATGGCTTAGCAGTATACAATTCAAGAAAAAAGTTACGAAATATTCAGCCATATGCAGTAAACACTTTGAACCTTCCTGCTTTTATAATGCTAATTCACGTCAATTATTAAAGACCAACGCTATACCAACGATTTTTCCTAGGTTAAGAGAAAATGTTATTTCTATATTAGCCAAGGCGCTGGAGGATTTTCAGGAGATGCTACATAGTCTAAATGAATCCTCTCGACGTGTGTACCTTAGAATTAACTTGGAAAAGAAAAGACACAAATGTCATGTATAACGGACACATTCTCCCTAGGCCGTTAACTTCGATGGCAATTCTCGAAATTGTGCAAGAGTATATTGGACATACATAGCAGCTAGGTTGACATAACTTCGAAAGAGAAGCCGATCGAAAGATTCAATTTTGGTGGCTAGAATTCAGGACAAGCTTAGAACATTCTCATCTCGTCTATACCGCACAGTTTGAAGACAAAAGTCTTTAACTAATGCGTTCTCCCCGGGATGACGTGCTAGGCAGAATCGTGGTCTCTTAATTTACGACTAGTTTAAAGTTTTGCCGTAGCTCAACGTACTATGCTAAGTAAGCTAAGTAACCTAAAAAAATGATTTCTCAAGGAAGGCTGAAAAATTACTATATTATACTACCTACGCGCTGGGGCTGGAGCCTCAGTTCAGCAGAGGGGTTCTACTCAAACTACAAATTCTTCAATTACTACATGTATAATAAGATATAAAGCAGAAGAGTTTGTTTGTTTGAACGCGCTAATCTTAAAAACAGGTCTTAGTCAGGTCTATATATCTATATTTAATCAATCAGTAATCCATATATAATCTATAGCCTATTTTATATTATATATCGAGGAAGGCTATAGACTATATTATCCCGCTAAAATGCCGTTGTAAATCTTAGTTAACGCAGGCGAAGCTGCGGGCAACAGCTAGTATAATATAATGTAAGTAAGATCGGTATTGTACTACATAATATTATGTAGTAAATTATTGATCTCACTGGTAGCAAAAATATTCAATACCTAATATCTATGTGTGCATAAGCCGGTCAGTGTTGAATACGAGTGGCAAGGGATCGATCGTCTTTGCGCTCATTGAGGGAGGCCTATGTTAAGCAGAGGACGGATAAGGGCTGGTGATGATGATGATGATATGTCGACAGTTAATTATTTTGTATGTAGATGGAAAAATATGAATTTGTCCCATATAGCTAAATCTTATTGTCACCCTATAAGAAAGGGACACACTCCCTAACACTGGCTATCTCTGTCGGCTCGTTTTTCTGTTACGAGTTAGCGGTCCTGTTATATATTATTACGTCCATTGGGCTACCATAAGAAATAAAAGAAATAAGCAAAATAATAATTTATGTTTTCTTTTTGAATTGGAAATATATTTAAATAAATAAATTCAATTACAATTTCTTGACATACAATTGTCAAAATAATATTAAAAAGACATTTTTTTTCGATGAAATTTTTGATCAGCCCAAATTTTTAATAAAATACATTTTTAAGCTGGCAAGATAAAAGAACGAGACACACTTCTAACATATTGCTATCCCGCTCGGTTCGGATCAGCATCTGTGTAATGCCCATTAGAATATAATACTTAATGCGTTGAGTTAGTGTTCACTTTCGTAAATACATTTTTTCCGAGTAAGCCATCCTGTTATTATACTACATCCATGAATATTAGTCATGAAACATAAGAAGAAGACAATTGACAGCGTCAAACTTGCTGACACAACTATTTTGAAGTTTAGAATTTCATTTATCGTTTATCATCCTCCCTGTAAATTGTATAATTGTTGACGATAAAGTTGGTGTCAAACAATTTAATTACAATGGGTCTAGCTACGATTATAGAAAATGAAGCACACTTTCAGTCGGAGATGGTTAACGCCGGAACAAAACTAGTTGTAGTGGATTTTACAGCAACTTGGTAAGATTAACCTATACATTCATTTACTTTATTAAATGTATTTATGTGTAACTTCCGCTCTTATTATCTTATAATAACTTATTTCAGGTGTCCACCATGTCAAAGGATTGCCCCTTTCTTTGAACAACTACCAGCAAAGTTTCCAAGAGCTGTGTTTTTGAAAGTAGATGTCGATAGATGCGCTGAAACCGCAAGTGCCCAGGGCGTTAGTGCTATGCCTACGTTTATTTTTTATAAAAATAGAGTAAGTTTATACCCATTCAATACTCCAAAATTATTTTTTTATCAACTTATATTGTAATAATAGTTATTTCTTTTAGACAAGGATTGATCGCCTTCAAGGTGCGGATCCTACATCACTTGAAAATAAAGTGAGGCAATACTATGGTACTGATGATGCTGGTGATGAAGATAATACTGTTGCAGGACATGTAAGTTATTTTTATACTTACTAGATTACAAAATTCCAATTCTTAGATCTGTCCAATAATTTGCAATTGCAAATGTAATGTGCTTGTAAGATTCTTTCTAGTAGATTTTTGAGGAATGTTTTTATTTTGCTGTTAAATAAATGAGGAATAGCTAATTGTTATATACCTGTTATTCTTTTTTCAGATGGATCTTGCTACATTCATAGTCAAAAATGAGTGTGAATGTCTAAATGAAGCGGATGATCACCCTCTCACTCATGCTCTGACCGGCGGCAGTGGGTATCTTGCTAGTGATTGTGATGAACAACTGATCATCAATATTTCATTCAACCAGGTATTATTTCTTGCATACTTTTTTTCATCATTAGGAGACACAAATCTACATTTTATTATTACTTCTCTTAAATCTATTTTTCATTGGTGTCTTTATAGATACAATTTTATTTTACTCAAAATATTGATGTGCTTTAAACATGAATTTCTTTTAGCTGGTAAAGTTACACTCATTAAAAATTAAAGCACCAAATGATAAGGGGCCCAAGTTTGTCAAAATATTTATCAATCAGCCGAGAACTCTTGACTTTGATCAAGCATCTAGTAATGCTTCAGTGCAAGACTTGGAGTAAGTATACAAATTAATCATATTTATCTGGAGAAGCATTAGTAAAAACTACTAGAGTATATATTATGTTCTATGTTTAATTTATTTAAATATAATATTCCTAACAATCAAATATGTTAACTTAATCAAGGAAACCAAGTAAAATTAATTGTAAGGTTTATTAATCAATAGAGAAACATTATTCATGTTCATTCATTCATTGTATCTGTGATATAAATATTTTATCTTACTACTGTACACTGTACACTACTGTAATAACTGTGTGTAAATCTGCAATTTGATTTTCATAAGAAATTATAATTATTTTGTCATATAAACTCATATTATTAGGTAGGATGTTACTTTATTAATACTATTCTTTCTTTCAGAGTGTCATCAAATGACCTAGAAGGTAACCCAATTCCATTGAAGTTTGTGAAGTTTCAAAGTGTTCAGAACATCCAATTATTTATAAAAGACAATCAGAGCGGAGGAGAAGTCACACAAATTGATCACCTAGCTTTTTATGGATCTCCAATTTCCACAACAAACATGGGAGAATTCAAGCGTGTTGCGGGAAAGAAGGGTGAAAGTCACTAGCCCAGACTTTTAGAGTGTTGCCGATAAGCAATGCTATAAAAGGACTTTTTCATGTTGATAAGATAACCTTATTACCAACATCATTTTTATATATTGTAATGCTTAGAAATTAGAAAGGGTCTGTAAATGTGAGTAGTATAATGTATAATCCCCAACTCAGAAACAAAATGTAGAATTAGTATGGCTTTATAAACATGGTCTTTATAATTTCATTCTGAATCCACAAGAATTTTGAATGGGAATTCAACTTAAAAAATACTGACAGTTTGGTTACTGCTAGATTTTTGTAACAAATACATTTTATAGGTGAGAAATGGATTTATTAAAATATGTACTATCAAATACATTTTATTAAAATAAGGCCATCTAAGTTTTTTGATAAATAAAAAATGCTTCATATTATGTCACATAATTCATTTATATTACATTCCCATATAATTAAATTAAATCTAGCATGGTGTCACCAACATTATAATTGCGTCTGATGTATTTATAATATGAATGTATATTCTTATCATTATAAATTATAATATAACATAATATTGTAATAAAAAGTAAATTAATAAGGAATCTTTCAGTTGTTTTTTTTTTTTTATTATTTCTATTATAATTCTAACAAATCAATCTTGTTTTAATTCATATATCTGAATATATGCTTCTGTTAGGGTGATCATCTGGGGTAAAATACTGGTCACATGTAAGTCTTGCATTTCATACCTGAAATTGATTTTCATGAAATAATTAATATTTTTAACAACTATGGGCATGGCGACTTTTTTTTCTTCATGTTATAGGTATGTATCTGCCATAATATACAAACTGAAACATTTCAGATTAGTAAAACTTAGCTTTTAATGCAAATTATTGCATTTTTATCTCTCTAATTTAAATTAAGCGCAATAACGCTCATACATGTCATGACGTCCACTTGTGACGTCACGCTTTAGTAAACATTGCAATGCACACACCATAAGAGATAAAGAGCACCCATAATTTATATAACACTACTGTATGGTGCTCTTTGACCTCTGTCTGTCTGACTGATTGTTTACTAAGGTGTGACGTAAAAGGCACTATATTATTTCTGTCAAGATGGTCGACTGCAGTACTTTGTACTTGTATTTTAATATTTTTAGTACCAATGTTTTCAAATCAGCCTTGGGTCCTGGTTAGGAATCCTTTCATGATATATTTTTCACTACAACCATTTATTTAATTATTCTTTAATAGTGTCATCATGCCTATTCTATTAAGTTTCAAGCTGCCTTCAAAAAATCCTAATATTTATTTTAATTCTGGAGAAAACAAACGGTAAGAACTTTCCTTAATGGCAATAAAAAGTCTAATATTTTAACCACACATCATAAAAGAAGTAGGCGACTTATAGGTAATATTTAAATTGTTACTTAGTAAACATTATTTCCCTTACCACTGTTGTGTAGGTGTATGTAGCACATGGGCCCTGTATGTGCCTTTCTCAGGTGTACCATCATGTACAATGTTTCCAACTAGCTCATATGTTGTCTTTCCTTTATGTTTTGCCTTCACTTCTGGTGTTAAGATGTCACCAAAATCGACATTCCTGTAAAATATTTTGTTTTTATATTATTGATAATTCATGATTATGAAGTTTGCAATGTGGCATCACAAAAGAAGACATATAATTACAATTTGCACATTGACCAAAATTTCATAAAGATAAATAAAATAATATCCAACTATTACTCTAGGTCTAAGCTTGACCAAAGAATTCAGACGTACATAGAAGCACAAATCTTAAGGATTTTTTGTGCCGACTTTATTGGGGACTAGTCCCCAGTTTGCTCTCGTAGGCTCATTCGCTGGGGACATTGTGTCCCTCTCGTTACGCCGCCAAGCGGACGTTTACATCGCAGAGTTTGTCCTCAAAGCGCCCATAAGAACTGTCATTCTATGTACGTCTGAATTCTTTGGCTTGACTGGGGTTGTGGTGCCTGGAAACGAGTTTTTCTAAATTTCTAAGTGCACCCTGCACACAAGACCGTTTCTTGGGAGAATCGTGCCCAGCAGTGGGACATATATTATTGTTTGATTCTTTACTTTTTTTACTGCAATAGTAATAGATATTATGTGCAGCAAAAAATGTTGTATTTGACCGCCGCCAATCCTTGCGATCTTTACATGTAATGCGATTTAAAATAATAAATACTTACTTCACTGGAAAGTTTACGACAGTTGGATTTTTTTCAACAAAAAAAGTATTTTTTGTAAATCTTTTAATGTATAATATTAAGTATGGAGGTAGCTGTGTTATTTCAAATCTCTTCAAAAAGTTTTCTTTGTACGTCTTATACTCCTTGGATGTTTGACCATTAAACTTTGAGAGTAACTGGTAGAGATTTACCTGTAGAGTACAACATATTGTGAAATGTTAAAGTACATAATATTTACCTGTCATGACAAAACATGGGACAGATCAACAAATTTTACAAAGGGGGAGTAAACAGGACGGGAGTTACTTATTTTTCAATATTTTTACTTTTTTTATATGCAGAGACATGTAGCTAAAATAGGATACACAAAAAAATAGCTGTATATTTTAAAAAATAAGCATGTTAATTTTATTATCAAAATTACCTGCGGAATAATATTTTCTCTAAATTCATCAGTAAATAAAGGTGTTGGTGGTAAATCACATGTGAGGTATAGAAAAGGTGACTCTGTAATCATTTCTCGGTATTCTTCACTGTTCAAGTCTACCTTTGCAGCATCATCGGCATCAGGAGGAGGCAGCTTCCTAAAATTGTGTGATATATATTATTAGACTAATATTACCGTTTTTATGAGTGACGTTGGCCTAGATCCTGACCTCCAGTAGTGCCTTCAAATGAGTTTTTCTTAATTTCTATATGCACATGAACATGAAAATCAGTCACTCACCAGTGAAGAGAATCATTGTAAGGAAACTTTATGTAAGGTCTTTGGAGGGTGTAAAGTTCACCAACTCTCATTGGGTCAGCCATTGCTCAACACTCTTCCCCTCCTTGTTCTAAGGAGGAGACTGGTGCCCAGCAATGGGACATATACCAAATAGTAGATACTTTTTTACTTTTCTTGAATATGCTTATTTAGTTAGTAAATTAAGAGGGTACATATTTACCTTGTATATATTCTCATGTGGCCTAGAAATGATTTGTAAATAATAGAACTGTTCTGACTTTTAGTTCCATTAAGAGCCATGTGTAGAGAATTAAGAAACCATGATAGGAAATCAATTGGATCACCTGGAAAAAGAAATAATAGTATTTGGGATCATTTCATAGAATGTTTACGTAATAGTCAAAAATATTAGGAATAAACTGACATTACAAAACCAAGGGCATAGTTAGTTATTACTATTTTTAAAAATCTGGGTGCATTAAATTTGAAAGTAATTGCTTATACTAACTTATGATATGAGCTTACAGAAATAAATCATACAAAATATGATACATAAGGCTTATTAAAAATATAACATTTTATGTTTTGAGTTTAAATTGTTTATATTTATAGCAATTTAATTTAAAGAAGAATATATTCTTTATGCAAAAATATATTAATTGTATTTTACTTGGTTACTTACTTTGTTTGATAAACTGAAATTTCTTCTTAGACCAAAGTACAACAGCTTGAAGCATTTCATGTGGTGACACGTGAGCTTTAAATGCTCTAGGGTTCCATAACTTCCTTAACAATTCCCCAAATCTCTGCACTAACAAAAATGAAGAATCTCCTGGAGGCCTTTTGACATTGGCATAGTTTTCCTCCCGCAAGAAATAGTTTCTTAATGGCCTCACTTGTGACAGACACTAAAAAATTCAAATAACTTTGTCTGTGTATTTAATTAAAAATACATAAATGTTTATTAATAAACCTGTATATACAGTCTAAGAAATCAAATTGTACATTAAATTATAGCATATTAAAATAGCTTTCCTTGGTGCTAACTTTCAAAACCTCTATGAATTAAGACTTCATACTCATAGTTTACTTTTAAACCAAGAGAAATTGAAAGACCTACCTTTAGCAGCTATTGATTAAAGTGTTCTAACTTATCCAGTGTGCTAAGACATTTACTAACAAAATGAAGTGTTAGATAATTAGGTCCGATGTTAGTGGCAAGGAATCAAGGTGGTCTTGAGGATTATTATGATTTTGAGAATATTTAAGAGCATATTATGGGGCCCACCCCATACCCACCATAATATTGAGGTAAAATTTGTCAATAATAAATAGCCCATATGTGTCGCTTAACTTCAAACTCGGATAAATCCACTCTACACACTTAGGAGATAATTAAGAAAAACGTATAATTATCTTAATTCGATGATTTAAAGGCAGATTTTTTTAAATTGAGGCAACAGTAATGAATAAAACAATCCTGTTCAGTACATTCAGTGTTAAAACCCTTCATTCTTTCAAAAATTAAATATTTAGATTGGATTTACCTTCATTTGATATAATGGCATGAAATTTATCTACCTTTGAAAAAATTAAGTGTGGATTTATAGAGTTTTGATTTAACTGATCTGGATTTATCTGGATTTGATACAAATAGTATGGTGCAACTGACGGCCATTTATACACTTTTGATAAAACTGTTTGATAGTATTTTTTTTACTCTGTCTTTTGATACCAAAATCTTAAAAATTCTTAGAATTGGATTTATCGGAGTTTGAAGTTAAGCAACACATATGTTCCTAAATAAATATCATAATTATAATTTTTTCATAAAAAAATGTTCAAATCTTGAAGTTTGAAAAAGAATATTTAAAAGGTTAATTTTTTTTATTTGTCTACATTTATCATTATCCACCTATTTCAAGCCCTTTTTTTGGTCTCTCAAAGAACAGTAAGATTTAACCTCTATTCAACAGGTATATAAATAAACATTCAAGTTTACATTACTATTCTAATTACCTGCAATATGACATTGCAATAATCGTTGGCCTTAATATTATTAAGGCCAACAATTCCCGGCATGTACATAGTACCATCTATGGCTCTTGACATTTTTGTGTTTTTATCAAGCTGAGTTATTTGATCTGGAGTGAAAACTGGATTCAATACATATTTGATGTCATTTAATGATGAATCTGAAAATGAAATAAGTGTTAATTTATTATATTTGTTATATATGTTTTCAAATGTATGTATCATATTTTTTATTTTGTATACCTATCACTTCATAATTGTCCGGCAAACAATAAAATTTCAAAGTATGTAGATTGAGAAACACATGGTGGCTTTCTGCTACAGAGTGAGTGTATGCATGGGTGTTGGTGCCTCTCCCCTGTAAATATTTAAATTTGATAGTTTATCCTTAAAAAAATATTTTAATAGCCTCAAAATAAGTTATAATAATAATTATGAATTTGAATACCTGAAAATATTTCCCACAAACCAGACAGGCATAAACATTGATTCTGGTTAACGAAACAGAACATAGTTTCTCAAAATCGAAATCTAGCACATGTCTGTTTATTGTGTCCAAGTAGGGGCATTGTATTTGCATAGTTTTAATGTTTTTTATTTGACTTCCTAAAACAAACTCAAAAATGTTAAATAATGGAACGCAGGAATATTTATAACAGTTTAACTTATTGTATTTACTTGGTTCCTCGTCGTTTTCATTTTCTATTTTTCGTTTTATTGCTTTAATTTCTGATGGCAAAGTTTCAGTCATTTTATTTCTTGGTATGTCCTCAAAATAAGAAAATCTAAAGTAAAAACTGAAAACCCTTTACAATTTGCATACACGCAAAGTTGATTTACAAATTGTATTTTCTTCTTCTTCTTTTTTCATTTTGGCATGATTCTACGTATCAAAATGAGCTGTCTGTCAATGCTGATGTCAATGTCATGCGTATTTTTTTTAATGAATTCGGCTAACACCAAAAGCCATACTACCATTACCGTCTGCGGAAAAAGGCAGGAAACGCCGCAGACTAAATTGTTTGCGGGGCGTAGTTTCACCCTTCACGTCATCATCAATTAACTATAACTTCCAAATCAATTCATCCATCCAGAACAAACCACCAAAATATTCGCCAGCCCTTCACATTATAATATAGGGTTATCCAATGAAAGAGGTGTTATTTTGATATTCAAATAAAAGTACCATTTTTTAATGTAAATGATCTGATTTTTATTTCATTATAAAGAGGAAGGTATGCCGTTAATAGTCAAAAATAAAATCAGGCGAATGACTACCACGACCACGCTTACAAGACTATATCCTTTTCATGAAATTTTTCATAACCGAATCGCAAAGTCGCTGCCCTATGTCCTCGATAGCCTCACGAAGAAGAAGCGTATATCGTTCTATTTTTATTAATGGCGTAGTTTGTTCTCGTCAAATATAAAAAAATAACAGCTTGAAAAGCAACCTCTACCGAAATAGTAGGGTAATCATAATAACACCTCTTATTAGAAAACCCTATATTATAATATATATTCAATTTTTAGAGCAAACACTATAGAAAACTCCCAGAACAGTCCTGTATAGAAAATTGCTCCAGAACAATATTTTTCCGCAGTATTTGTCAACCAATCACAAAATGATTTCAATGATTTCATATAAAAATATAACATGAAATAAATATAATAATTTGTTTTATTTTACTAAAAACTTGGTAGGGAGATTTTTATTTCGCTGCCACAATTATTTTTGTCATTATTATCATCATCAACCTTTGTCCATCCACTACTGAACAAAGGCCCTATAGTTAATTATAATGTTTATTGTACTAGCTTTAGTGAAAAATAATTGAGGTATTATTAGCAAAGCGTTCAGACGTACATAAAAGGACAGTAATTCATATTATGGGCGCTTTGAGGACAAACTCTGCGATGTAAATGTACTTTTGGCGGCGTGACGTGAGGAACGCCGCGATGTATCCAGCATTTGAGCCTA
Organism: Lycaena phlaeas; assembly: GCA_905333005.2. Classification (NCBI taxonomy): domain Eukaryota; kingdom Metazoa; phylum Arthropoda; class Insecta; order Lepidoptera; family Lycaenidae; genus Lycaena; species Lycaena phlaeas. The sequence continues at coordinate 3,918,186 of HG995170.1, read as the reverse complement.
CGAGAGCGAGCGATTGCGAACTGGGGACAAGTCCCCAATAAAGTCGGCACAAAAAACTTTAAGAATTACTGTGCTTCTAATTCTCTGTTATGAGGTATAGTATATAATATATAGTATATCCGCTATCGGACTTCTTTCGTGGCGCGGACTCTGTTATTGGAAAACTTAGGGCCGTATTCAGAGACGTGACTTGAGTGCTGATCGGCGATTGATACTAGATTTTGGTACCGCCAAATCTAGTATCAAGCGCCGATCAGCGCTCAAGTCACGTATCTGAATACGGCCCTTAAATATTTGTTCTTTTGCTCATACTAGTTCTCCAAAGAAAAAAAAACAAGTGTCAAATGTCAAATTTTTTAATTTCAATTAACAATTTTCAATTCATTTCTGAGTAGTCATCCATGAAAATGGCCGCTTCAGGAGGAAATATTGAATGGTCAACTACGATTAAACCAATATTAACAGCTCTTTATGGCCCATTTTTTGAAAAAAATGATGCCGTAGAAATTATCCAAGCCATTATCAAAAGGTATGATTTCTATTCTGAAGTTTTTAAAGACTATGATTAAGGACCTTCTTTATTATATTTTGTTATTTTACAATGTTTTTTGTTATTATTTTGTGTTTGCTATCATTGCTTATATTCCATCCGTCTAGAGTGTCTTTGTGTAGTTTAATTTTCGGAGTATAAATGACATTCACATACTTAATTCCTTCCTATAATCACATTAAGAATGTTTTCATACTATTTGATTTTTATATACCTACACAACAAATATATTTTTAATTAAGAAAAAAAGTAAAAGAGGTTTTGTGATGAGGGCATATAACTTTTATTGGTATTTTTTTTTACTTTCTGTTGCAGCGAAAACGAATTCCTTAATCATGAGGACACCTACGACTTGTTTTACACATGCCTGGCATGTTTATCTGCACATTTCATTAATGTCAACATTAACAGCTGTAAGTAATTGTGTATAATATTACCACTTAAGTAAAAATGTTTGTGCCAAATTGTTTGAGGATGATTAATTTTTTTGGAACCTATTTAATTATTATTAGCATAAATTATAATAATATTGTGCAATGTTTACATTGCATACATTGATATTCCATTTTGCATAAACAGTTTTAAGTTTTTATTTTATAGACATTTTAAACACTTAGTTTATTTGTATATACTCAGTAATGGATAGTATTAGGTTACTATGACAGCCAGTTATAATTTTAGGAGTAAGCTGACTGTGTCAGAATCTTTTATAGGATTCATATTACGGTGTAGAGTAAAGTCTTATATACAACTATTAATAATAAGGTATTTAAACACTTCTAATTCTATTATCACACTCAACTTCTCCCTGTGATAAATCCACATTCCTGTTTTAATTCCCCTTATTATATAACAGATACATAAATAACTATTATAAAATCCTACAGGATATTTTTTTTATATTTCATGTAAGTACATTAATTCACTGATTTTAAATAATAATATAAAAGTTGTTATTATTGTAACAAAAAACACCTTTTCTTGTATATTGACATTTATTCACATATTAAGTAAATGATTTTTTTTACAGTACCATCTGATCAACTCACTACAGCGCGAGATGCATTCAGAATTATCCTTAGACAGATCCTTAAAAAGCTCTCGGAGACCTCTTCAAATAATACAACCCAAGGAGTGTCAGAAAAAGAGGTTTGTAATTAATAGCATTTTATGAATTGTAGCAATTGGACATACATATTTGTTAAAACATTATGGACTCCAGTCTCACAAAGGTTGACAACTAAGTGTGTAATTCATGAATGTATTTAAAATTATCGTAAATAGTTGTGAAAGAAAAGAAATAAATTATTAATATTAATTTTAAATGTTTTCGGGATATCTAATTTGTGTATGTACCAAACTTACAAGATATATTTTTTATGCAGTATGAACATGAACATGTTATTTTATGTATAATAAATAAAGTGAAATGAGTGTTTTTATTTTCAGTTACTTCTGCCCATAATGGGACTATGTGGCATAGAGAATGGAGGATACCAACAATCCGATTTAGTCATTCTGACTTCTCTACTGACTATGCTGAAAGCTACCAAGGCAATACCCAATGGTAATGCATCAGGTATGTTGATACAAAAAAGATATTAGCAGGTAAAAGTATATCCAAATAGAAGAATCTGGATTAAATTATAATATTATTTTCAGAGACACAAACTAATAAGTCATCAGTAATACCAAGCCCAATTACATCCTTAACGTCTCAAACGACAGCATCTGAGAAACAGGCCCCCTCTAATGCTCAGAGGCGCTCTGACGCTCTTCTTGAGCAGTTGACAATGCCTTTGAGAAATCCAATGACATCGATTTTATCAACTACTCAAACAGAAACTGCAGCTACATCTCCATCTAACAAGGAGACTTTGGACAATGCAAAAGAAGGAAATGCTTCTCAACAAACAACTTCTATAGATATGAAGGTAGGAGAATAATTTTGTTAGAACTGGAAAGTATATAAAATTTTGAAACTCAAACTTACAAAATTATTGCTTTTATGGGCCTTTATTATATAAGGCATAATAATAATCATTTGACCATTGATAAAAGTCAGTACTGTAATACTTATAAGTATTGAAATTGTCTTCTGTAAGGTAGCAGTGAAGTGTTAGTTGTCTTGGTGTTCTTTAAGGGATGTTTAGCAGTGGATAAAGACTTATGATGATAATGACGGTAGCAGTAAGACTTAGTTGTTAAATGCTGTTATTGTATTGTTTAGAGAACAAAGAAAATTTTAATGTCATTTTATCTACAATTATACAGAAATGGATGGCGACAACATGCACATCTTTGTTGATGGAACTTAGGGCAGGATCAATCTTGCTCAAATTTTGCTCATCCCTGCCATGTTTTCAAAGACACCTACTGCGCTGGCAAAGGGCAAAAGAAACTGCCACTGCCCCACCTTTTACTACTGAAGGGTCTCTGTGAGTATACATACTTGTTATAGAATAGTACCTGGTTGACCGAGCATTTGCTCGGTACCCTAAGTGATAAAATACGATAAATTTTTTCTTAAAAAAAATGATCTTAAAAAAAGGAAAAAAAAATTCGGACTGGAGATTCGAACCAGGCTCGTTCGAACTCAACTGCCTAATTTCACCACTAAGCTACCATAACATATTATTAGACAGCGAAATTTACGTTCGTATTCTAATCATATTTTATCGATGCCTCAAAACACGGATAAAAAAAAGTTTTCTAAAAATGTATCCTAGCTAGATCGATTTATCACCGTTTTTAACACATGTATACAAAATTTCATGAAAATCGTTGGAGACGTTTCCGAGATCCCGATGCTATATATATATACAAGAAATGCTCGTTTAATGCTATAAGAATCTAAAAAAAAAAAAATGCGAAAATCTCCTCGCAAAAAACGCAAAAAATGACTATTATACTTTACTACTACGATTACTAGCTAAAATATTTTTTGAATGGAGAAATTTTCGTGTAGTTTATTAACTTACCAATCCAAAAAAAAAGTCTATTTAACTTTACTAAAACTACTATGTTTTTTTGTTTTTATTTAATGGCGCTCAATATTTTGACATGACATCATCTATGGATTTTATTTATTTTATTTATTCACGAGACTGAAGTATGCCGGCAGGTGTGGATGGCAAAAAGCAATTAGCCAAAAAAATTACCTTATTGGATAGAGCTATCACAGCACGAAAGAAATTTTTTTTAAACCCATATATTCAATTTTACATTAGAGAGTTCTAGTAAAGACTTACTTTGTTATCCTACCATACCTATACAGCTTACACATCAGAAATACACATAGGGTGTAACATATCTCCATTCTCCCACTGAAATGGGGTATAGGGTCTATACCCTGGTGAGGTGAAGGTGAAAGTCAAAAATCTATTATTTTTTGTAGTTTACACCTACACGTGAATGAAGTCCATGTGTGCCAGCTCGCACTGTCTTTGCCGTGTCTAGAACCATTCACTCCAGAGCGCATCGCAACACTCAGTGACATAGCTGCTACGTGGCTACTCTGTGCGACCTCGCATGTAAGTAAAGGCTTTTATTATTAAGATTAATATATCCTTGTTTTAAGTCAGTTGTATTCATTTAATTTTTCTTTTATTTTTAAACTTAAACTTAAATTTGAATGCTGAATCAATTGTCTATTTATTAATGAATGTAATTACATATTTATAGAATGTAGTTTTTTTGTAAATAATTCAATAATTATAATTGTTTTAAGCAAGTTGTGACTGAAGTTATTGTGTCTGGATTAGATTATTATAATGTACTTCTTTAGTGTCTTTATTGATGCAAAACTGTATTTGGTCCTAATAAATAAATATTCATATTGTTCAGGCTTCGATTCATCCAGCAGACGAAGAGAGCGAGCAAGAGACAGCATCTCTAGTTGAAGGAGCTCTAAGTTTATACAACACAATTGGAATGACATTAAAACAGTCAACTCGTGCTGGTGGATATGTAAGTTATTCATTTGTAGAATGTATTTATAAATAGAATAATAGATTAATTTTATTTTATTAATGGAGCTTTAAATAAACTTAAATCTATTTAATAAAACCTATATGATTCTTTTTACTATAAAAATGTTTTTAATTGTTTAGGTCTATCAAAACCATCTAATGATCGGTGCCTGGATGCTGTTGTGTGGCCTACATCACGCGCTCGCCGGCGCACCCGGCCCGACCGCTACCGGAAAGAGCCCTGCCAAGACTCCTTCACGTGTTTACAACTTAACCAAGATGTAAGACATATTTACTAACTAGTATAGGTACAAACATAGTCAATTTTTAGGTTTTATATATTTATTTCACTGCTGCAGCTGGTTACCAATATTGTCATCGCAATCAGAGGTTCGGGGTGACAAATTTCACATACCCTGGACTAATGAAACTTATTAGGCATGCAGTTTCCCTTACGATATCTTTCGTCTCTGATATATTTCGAGATTGTTACAAGACATTTATTTTCACTATCACTTTATATTTATGTGCATATTGTGCTCATATAGAGTATGTACTTAATACATATCTACAGTAAGGAATCTTTATAATACTAATGTACCATCATTTATACCCATATGACGAAAGAATTCCCAATTTCTATAAATATTGGTTACGAATACTACTTCTAATAATATCAATAATATCAGGCAACAAGGCCTTGGAGCCGTGTGGGTAGCACTAGGTGGGCGGTGCCTGGCGTGGACCAGCGCGCTTTTAGCGGATGGGCGGTTAGATGCTCTCGGTACGTCTGCGACGTCGGCTAGCCCCGCCCCCGCGCCGCTCGAAGTGGTCGCACATCACACCGCCCATGAGCGGGAACTGCGACTGGTTTCTGCTGCGCCACTACACCAGGTATAATACAAAGTCATAAATATTATCACTTAAAGTAATTTAGTGACAATGGCATAACATTTAATAATATAAATAAAAGTATTATCGCACCACATTTACCTAGCCCCGTGCTAAGCTCATAAAAACTTATAGGTATTAGGGAAGCAAGTAAATTTAAGAAATTTATATAAATACCTACATATTATGTACACATTTATGACCTGGTGCAGAGAACTATAACATATTAATTAGCAGGATTTGATCGTAATATCGATTGCTGCTTACAGTGTCTAGAAGCCTGACCAATCTCAAATTCTTTATTAATACATATTAACAATTTAAACGTTATTTTAATACGTACATTCCTGGCTATTGAAGAAAAATAAGTTTATTACTATGTTTGTAAACTATGGGATGAAACAATGTTTTATATTTGCACCTGCAGTTGATGGTAGCATTGGGTGTAGTTTGCTACCGCAAAGCAACAACTTTAAAGAGGGCTGTTGTGCAAAAACAACATGATGCTGACCCGGATCGCTCGGATTCCACCGTCTACTTCCAAGATATGATACTCTGCTCTGAGGATTCTGAAACTGATGATGGTAATATACTTGCTTCTTATTCATTTTTGTGCTGCATTTTAGTATTATATGTATAATATGTTTATTTTGGTTGTGAAATTAGTGCAGAAAGTGGTACCAAGAATATGGCTCACTTTTTGAAGTGAAACTTCTTTAGAATCGTTGTGATTTCAAACCGGATGCAACGGAAAAAACGACAGGTAAGAGACACAAATATATATTGCAGACTGTTTAATACTTGCTTGTATTTGAGCATTTAACGTGTGTTTCACTTCTATCGTGTGTGAACGCACACACACCTATTTTATTGTTAATACTATGACGTTTTATCTTATCCATTTTATAAGTGACACCAGTGTCATAATCTACATCGGTTGTGTCCAGAAGACAGCGAGCCGTTGTTCGGGCTGTGGTTCGAATCGACGCTGGTGGCGCCGGACGCGGTGGAGGCGGGGCTGGCCCGCGCGCCGCCCTCCTCTGCGATGCAAACGGCTACGTCACGCCCACCCAATACTATCGTGCCGGACAAGGCTGAACCATACTCCGTATGTATCCAGTTTCTGTATGTCTCTTAGATAAATAAAATAACTGAAAATATTTTTATAGACATGGTCTATTTGACATGTGGACAAGGAAGGAATAAAATATTGTATAGTTTTTATTCCTGGTTACTACATTATACACTTGGTTCATTGACCTCAATTAGGAGAGTCGTGACGTCGTGGCTGATACTAGAGCAGAGCATATTGTCATAATAAAACAACTTTTATGGATTTTATCGCGGTTTATTGAGTTTTTTACACGCCCGACGTTACGGATAATTTACAGCAACCATGGTCACGGGAGGACTGAAGTATCAGACGTCCTACTTTACAAAGTTATTCAAAACTACCCTATGATACATCAATATTTTGTTTAGTCCTATCTACGCAGAAAGTGCTGAGTCTTTTGTCTGTGACATATTAGGCTTGGATTTAGATTTTATTATTTTTATTATGGGATCAAGCAGATGGTAGTGGCCAGCCATCTTCTTTATTGAAATTAGTATGTTTTTTAATTTCAATAGCTTCGCCGCTCGGGAATCATTCTTGGTTGAAATCGGTGTTCTTTTGCGAAGACCTATGGTTCATCAAATCTTATATAATGGCGAGCATTATCTAGACTATGTTCACAGATTGCTGACTTAGTATCATATAAATAATCCGTAAAAGTTATTTCATTATGATGACTGATTTTCGCGTAAACATAAAAAAACAATAAGAGAATATTGTCGTTTTTTATTTAAAGTATTTAAAACGGGATATTTACCATGTTTTTTAATATTGTTTTGCGGAGCTCGATATTTCGACATTGTCTACGAATGTCATGTTCACGAGACTGAACGTTTCGTTTTTTGTTCGACCGAAGCAACAGAATTGATACATTTATTCGAATTCGTATACGCCGTTATATAACTTGACTGCTCAGTACTCATATGTAATCTCATTAGAGATTCATCTAATCGGTTCGTCTAATTAGATCAGCTTGGAGAGGACTGACTTCCCCCGATACAACGACCCCAAATTTAAGGCCTTAAGGCCAACAGCATACTAGGTCCTTTCGAAAAAAAAAGATACATTTATTATAGATATTTTTCTGAATTTAATATAAAAACTTAAGCTTTAACATAAATAAGAATAATACAAACCATATGTTTCTCTAACAAAATAAATAGTCCTATAGTACGATGAATGTTTGTGCAGTACATATCTCTGGCGACGGAGGTGTTCACGCTACTGACGGAGGAGGTGCTGTGCGAGGGCGCGGCGCGGCTGGGCTCTGCGGCGCTGCAGCTGCTCGACGCGCACCAGGCTCTACTCGCCGCGCTCGCCAAGGACCTCGACCGGGAGACCGCGCGCACGGACACCGGTATGACAATATGTTATAGTTTTCAAAATTCGAAAAAATCGAATATTGAGTATTCATGCTATATATAAAATAACTTGAAGACTTCAATTGTCATAAAAGACACTTGTACGCTTCGTAATTTATAATAGTAGAATAAGGCGAGGTATTATAAGGTGCCGGAATTACCTGTTGACTAAAACAAAGAAACTTAAAATCACAATTGGAGGTATCGAGCCAGTTGAATACATGATCAGAACTCTAGGTGCTAATATTAGAAATGTGAAAGTAGGTATATTTGTTACCCTTTCACACGAAAACTACTCAACCGATCATCATGAAACTTTATACGCATAATATTGTCGGAGTTACTAGAAGTAAGATAGGATACAAAAAAAAAGACGGATGAAGCCGCGGGCAATAGCTAGTATTTTCTAAAGCAACTTAATTATTTGCCATGTGTATGGTATATATTTGGATGTATGCTTATTTTTCCAATGAAATGGATGGATCTATGGCTTTTGTTGAAACTTTTTTGAGAAAGAAGAGTAGGACAGAAACCAGGATTTATCATTTAACATGCCATCGGGAGGCGGGGCTAGTCGTTTGCCCATCATCATCATCATCATAATCATAATCATCCTTTATCCGAACAATATGCTGACATAGACCTCCCTTAATGAACGCCAACACGACCGATCCCTTGCCACTCGCCACCAATGTGTGCCACTGCATGGAGATCGTCTTCCCACCTAGTTCATATAATTTTAACTGATTTTTCTATACATCATCATGTCAGCCAATCGACGCCCACTGCTGGGTATAGGCCTCCCCCAAGGATCTCCACAACGATCGGTCCTGCGCTGTCCGCATCCAGCGGCTTCCCGCGACCTTTACCAGATCGTCGGTCCACCTTGTAGAGGGCCTGCCCACGGAGCGTCGTCCGGTACGCGGTCGCCATTCGAGGACCTTTCCGCCCCAACGGCCATCGGTTCTCCGCGCTATGTGTCCCGCCCACTGCCACTTCAACGATGCAATCCTTCGAGCGATGTCGGTCGTTTTGGTTCTCCTGCGGATCTCATCATTTCTGATTCGATCGTGCAGGGAAATACCAAGCATCGCTCTCTCCATTGCTCGCTGGGTGACCTTGAGCCTTCTTATGAGACCCATAGTAAGCGACCACGTCTCACTCCCATAGGTCATCACTGGCAACACACACTGGTCAAAGACTTTCGTCTTGAGACACTGAGGTATTTCGGACGCGAATATATGCCGGAGCTTCCCGAATGCTGCCCATCCGAGCTGGATTCGACGAGAGATCTCTTTGTCGAAGTTGGCCTTACCTAACTGGACTGTCTGTCCCAGGTACACATAGTGGTCAACAACTTCGAGTGTAATGTTCCCGACATTAACTGGAGCGGGTGCAACATGGACATTTGACATGATCTTCGTCTTGTCCATGTTCATCTTAAGACCCACTCTTTGGGAAACATTATGGAGATCTTCGAGCATTGTGTTCAGGTCTTCCAAGGTCTCAGCCATAAGAACTACATCATCGGCAAATCGCAGGTGTGTTAGGTACTCGCCATTGATGTTGATGCCGAATCCTTTCCAGTCCAGAAGCTTGAAAATATCCTCCAACGCAGCTGTGAACAATTTAGAGAAAGAAATAACGTCTCCTTGCCTTACGCCTCGCTGCAGTTGGATCGGATTAGAGCTCTGGTTCTGGAATCGAATCGACATGGTGGCGTTTTGGTATAAGTACTTCAGCACCTCGATGTACCTGTAGTCTATTTGGCACCTTTGGAGAGACTGCAGCACTGTCCAGGTCTCAATCGAATCAAAGGCTTTCTCATAGTCCACGAACGCTAAGCAAAGTGGCAAGTTATACTCTTCGGTCTTCTGTATAACTTGCCGCAGCGTGTGGATGTGGTCTATGGTACTAAAGCCCTTTCGGAACCCGGCTTGTTCGGGAGGTTGGAAGTCGTCAAACCTGCTAGCGAGACGATTCGTAATGACTCTCGAAAACAACTTATATATATGGCTTAGGAGCGAGATGGGTCTATAGTTCTTCAAGAGAGTTTTGTCACCCTTCTTGAAAAACAGCATCACCTCACTTCTACCCCATGCCTTTGGCGTTTTGCCCTCGAGGATGACAGAATTGAAGAGCATCTGGAGAACCCTCAGTATCGGCTTACCGCCCGCTCTCAGAAGCTCTGTTGTGATTCCGTCATCACCCGCCGCCTTGTTGTTTTTCAGCTGCTTGAGAGCCATACTAATCTCATACAGGCTGACGTCCGGGATATCTTCGGTAAAGTGTCGGGTAAGCTTGGCTCTAGGATCTTTAGCCTTGCTTTCAACGGGTGTTTGCGTGGAATATAACTGTCCATAGAAGCTCTCAATCTCCCTCAGGATTTCAGGTGTTGACGTAATGATGCTACCGGCCTCAGTTTTCAGCCTCGTCAATCGGCTTTGCCCAATAGATAGATCTCTGGCGAACACTTTGGAGCCTTTGTTCCGCTCAATGGCCTCTTTAATACGCTGTGTATTAAATTGGCGAAGGTCGCTTGTCAAAGACTTATATCTGTCTATTGAGTTGCCGATAACAATGGGCATCCGCTGAGTTCTGTAGCTTCATTTCGTTTCTCTGATCCATGAGTCGGAGAGTCTGACTGGAGAGCTTCTTTAATTTGGGACGGCGGGTTTTAAAGTACTTGGACCCTGCTGTTCGGACAGTATCCACCACCACGTTGTATAGATCGTCCACATCGATGCTGTTCTCAAGGGCTTCGAAGCGGTTTTGAAGCTCGAGCTGAAAGCACTCGGGGTTTTGAATTTGGGCTGGTATTGGTCGGAGCGTGGATTTTATCAGTCGCGCTCTCTCAAGCTTTACGTCGATATTCAATGTGCCTCTGACCATGCGGTGATCGCTTCCTGTCTTAACAGCTTTGATCACAACGACATCATTGAATATATGCCTTTTCGTCGACATGATAAAATCGATCTCGTTTTTTACTTTACCGTCCGGACTGATCCAGGTCCATTTGCGGCTTACGGGCTTCTTGAAGAAGGAGTTCATCATAAAGAGGTTCTCCCTCTCCATGAAGCCTGCCAGCATCTGGCCCCTTTTGTTCCGTTGCCCAAATCCAAATTGCCCCACTCTCAACTCATCACCGCAACGTTGCCCCAACTTCGCATTAAAATCCCCCATCACAACCGTGTAATGGGTTTTATAGCTATGCATGGCTTTAGAAATATCCTCATACATAGCCTCCACTTCGACATCGTCTTGTTTCGAGGTCGGAGCGTAGACCTGAATGACATTCAGCGAATATCGTTTCGAAATTCTGAGTATCAGGTACGCTACCCTGCTCGAAACACTTCCGATAGTGATCACGTTGTTGACAAGGGACTTGTGGACGATGAACCCGACACCACCTAGGGACTGTTGGTCGCCCTCCCGGTGGTATAGTAAGTTACCGGATTGCAGGGTTATCGTGTCCTCTCCCTCTCTTCGGACTTCAGATAAGCCAATGATATCCCAGTGTAACTTACTAATTGCCTCTTCCAACTCTACAAGCTTTGCGTCAAGCCTCAGTGTGCGCGTGTTATATGTTGCCAGGTCGAGTCGTCGTTGTTGGCAGCCGGATCTTACCCGGGGATTCTTAGCACCCCCTGTCCCGCCGTTATCATAGCCGCTGCCGTAGCTAGGAACAGCGGGGCCGCCGGGGACTGGGGGCCGATTTTTTGGTTGCGTAGTCATTTTGGGGGGGGGGGGGGGGTTGCCATAATCGCCACGCTTGGCAGGCGGGTTGGCGATCGCAGTATGGCCTGCTGTTATATGGAGATGCTGCTGCCCACCTCCTAATGGCAGTTTTCCCTCAGTCGGCTCTTACGACACCCACGGGAAGAGAGGGGGTAGTGCTATTCTTTTTATGTGCCGGCACTACACGGCACTATTCTATACAAGTAGATAAATTTCGGCAATTTTCTATACAAGTAGATAAATTAAAAAAAAAAATGTTATATTGTTCCAGGTACAATATCGTCGTGTTTTGGCGCCCGGCTCGGCTCGCTGTACGCGTCGTTCAGCTCGGCGCTAGTGCGCTACCTGCACAACCTGAGCGGCGCGCCCGCCTTCGCCGCGCTTCAGCCGGTGCTGCAACTGCAGCTGCTGCCCGCCGCCGCCGACCGCGCCAACCTTACACCGCTGCAGGTCGGTACATATCTGAGTGCCATGCAGCTTTGCAGCCAAATTGGGCCGGCACGACTGGGAGGAACCTTCGCTCTCATAAAATCGGCGTAAAGTGACAGCTAAGCTGTCGCGTTTCGTGCGGTTTGTGAGTTTCCCATTGTGGGTATTGTTGCCATGGTTCTCTGATTATATGGATGCTAATGGGCGTCAATATTCGCAAGGCTTCGACTGTTCGTTTACCCTGTTATAATATTAAAGAAAAAAAACTATAATTTTTATGTAAAAAACGCTTTGCACCACCCACCAGTACTAATGTGGAAACATCCACCAGGTTGGACCGCGTGTGGTGAAACTTCTCGGCAGTATGGTGCTAAGTAAACCAGCCGCGGACCGCGAGAACAGTATCCTAGTTATGTGGCACAAGATTATCAACACCCTGCAGGAGTGTGCGCTCACTGCACAGCCCAGCCAAGATCATGATTATGAAGGTAAGACGTCTAAATTGTATAAAATAGTTGTTATGTAAGGGTCCAGTGATAAATATAACATAATATGTAACATAGTCCAAGGAAAATCCTAGTTTACTAACTTACCACAAGGTTAAGGTGCAATTATTGAATAATATTTATTTATATATTACAGAGACAATGCTCAACTAAGTCATAACAATGAACTAATGCTGCCAGTTTAGTACCTGAAAATTCTTTGTTTAGTTTTATGTAGATATCTAAAAAGCATAATATATACGTGATTTTCCACACGTGACCATGGTAACTGTAAAGTATCTGAAACGTTGGGCTTGTAAAAATCTTAATAAACAGCATATATACAGTCGAATTAAGAAACATCTCCTATCTTAAAGTCGTTTAAAAATATGTAATTGGTTTTAGATTTAAATGTTGAACACGCACAGCTGTTGGTGTATTTGTTCCACTCTCTGACATTGATGCAGAAGAAATCAGTATTGCTGATGACGGCCAATGCAATAATCAAGGTAAGACATTCATAAAGATTACTCTTATATTATTTACTTAACATTTTCAAAGTTAAATTACTTCAAAATTATCTTTATTATTTATTGATTCATTATTTAAAAACTTTATTGTATTTTAGGTAGTAGAGACATTAGGAATTAATGACAGAAAACGAGCTATGAATTTGGCCCCTCATCAGCTCATGCTAACAACTAGACTGATGCTACTTCTGGAGTACCTCATGAAACATCTGTATGACGCTCCACAGACTTTATTGCAACAGGTATGACTATATTTAAAGTACTTTACTACTACACTACATCTTAAATGAGATTTAAAGTGATTTTCTCAATAAAAATGTCTTACAGATTGAATGGAACCTGGTCATTGCACCTGGACTTGCTCAGCCTTCACCCGAGACAAACAACACAGGTGTTAAGACTACTACAGATAATGGCCAATTGAAGTCACGCATATACTGTGAAGTGCCGTTCATTGAGCAAGCTTATCGGCGGCTGTCACAAGACGACTCCTCAATGAGGCCCAAGTTCTACGCTCTTACAAATGCTGAAATTAATAATCAAGTAAGTTATTGTATTAGAATACTATATTATATATGTATATACTATAGTATATAATATTGGTAAAATTTTAATTCAAGTTTGTTATATTCAATCTTATGCTACAGTAGATGCGACTAGCAAGAGGACTGATGCCTTACATTAGGTAAGGCAATTTGGAAGGAGCTTATAAAGATATTTTAAATCTTGAAGTTTATAGTTTGTAGTACATGGATACTGCAGATTCTTATCTTCTTTTTTTAACTATGTAATAATATCCGATGACGTAATAGAAAACCTTATTAATTTGTAGGAGAACCCGAAGCTAGATGGACTGGCGTGCAACTTTGTGCTGGGCACACCTCACAAGCTAAAGTACCCGGTACTGGTGGACGCGTTACTAGCGCTCCTTAACAGCGCCGCGGTTTGCGACGCACCGCCCACCGACACGCCCGTGCCCGCACTGCGTGCCGCCGCGCACTACTGTTTCCAGACAGCTTGGAGGTACATTTTATACATTATTTACACTTTTTTTCATATTATTAGAAATTTATCAAACCAGCAGATCACAATCATAGATTCAAATTGCTCGTTGCATCGCCTACTTATTATCAAAAAAGGAAATTGTATTGATGATAAAAGCATTATCGGGTTTTTTTAGGTTGGTAGTAAGCATGCCACCAGCTACGCCGCACATGGACAAGCTACAGGCGGGCGTGGCCGCGGAACTGCCGTCCCCGCTGCCACTGCATGCCATCATCTGGGCTCCGCGCGCCGACAACAAAAAAGTTTTCAACCCCTGGCTCAAAGACGCACTTGTGAAACAGGGAATGTATACACAGGTAATTTAATATACACTGTCTACTACATAGAGAAACACTCAGCAGTCAAATATGTAACCTGCTTTCTTTTTGTGTTGGGCGTTTATTAATAGTAGATTAATATTGCTTGAAATGAAAAGTAATAATATTTCTGTTAAAAAAAAGCCACCTGCACAGCTTATACCTAATTTTGATATAATATATTTTAACAGTATGCAGAGAACTTACTATCTGGCGTGAGCGCGTCCTGTGACAACATCGAGTACACTGCCTGGCTCGCGTCCGAAACTATTAAGCATTTGAAAGAAAATATTACATGTGAGTACCACACAAGAAATAAATATATACAAGGAATAATCAATTTATAATTTGCCTGTAAGAATGTGCTAGAACAAGTCTAATACTGAGGCACTTCTGTCCGAATGTACCAGGACTGTCTTTTATTTAATTTTTTGTTATTTTGTTAACACAGCTAGCGGACTACCGTCACTTCTAGACGTGATTTCCTGCGACTCAGCGTTCGTGCGACTAAAGGGATGCTTAGTAAATATAGACGCTGAGACCTTTATGCCTGACCTATTAAATCTGCTGGAGACTGTATTAGAATGCTGCCGGTGAGTGTTTGATATATTATGATAATTTATAAAGAACAAAACTTTTCCTGTCATTACTTCGTATAGTATGTTTAATCTTTATTTCTATACTTAATCTTTTAATCTGTGTATTAAATTAAATTAAAATTAATATGTTTTTAATAAGTTTTCATTCATGTCGCAGGTTGAGTGCCAATTTAGATTTAGAGAACGTAGCGGAGGGCACATACACCGCCGCCGAGAAGGCGGTGTGGGCGGCGCGGCTGGGCGTGTGCGGCGCGGGCGCGGCGGCGGGGGGTGGCGCCTCGGGCGTTCCCGCGCTCTCCACCTGGCTCAAGGACCAGATGCCCGCCAACGTGGCGGCCGTGCTCAAGACTTACGCTGGTCCACCGCCGCTTGCATGTCTTAATATTGTGAGTTGTTTAATTTTGACAAGTTTATGGAACAAATAAACTTTGCACATCACACATATTCTTAACAACTCTTGCACAAACGTTTTCACATATTGACATAAAAAGTTAACATTTTACTAAATTTACATACACCTAAATGACTTTATTGATTGACACCAATAATAGCTTACATATCAAATGTTGTAGGCATTCTACGAATCACACATCATACCTTCAGAGAGCTTTGTTTTGAACCTGGTATCATCTCACTGTGAACTGATAACTAGTAACAACAAATATTCTATTGGGACGTCATTGATGATGCTGGCGTTCTCTACGGCTAAACTATTAGAAGTTGGAGCAAGCAAGATAGCTGATAATTCAACACTAACCAAGCGAACCTTGGATCTCATAGTGCCGGCTTTAGTGAGTATTTTTTACTAAAATTATATTTGTATTACTTTTGAATGTACACACTTGTAATTCCAAATTATGTTCGTGTAATTTTTAGACTGATGGTCGCTTAGAATTTTTGTCGGAGCCTCTATACGCGACATTAAATGCGCTGGTAACACAACCGAATAGAGCAGAGCAGTTATTGCAGGAACATATTCTGAAAACTACATACACAGTGCTTGTGGATCCATTGCAGCCATCAACGGAGAAAACTCTGCGATGCATGGTAAATATATGTTTTGTTCTCAGATTATTCTTGTTTCATTGAATCTTTATTTTTAACGAATATTTTATTTATAACCTTAATTTTTAACGGATTACATCATTTACGTTATAAACTCATTTATTTTATAGTGATCCACCAAAATAAAAGTTTTAATCTCAAACGATAAAATCTAGTTTCTTTTTATTATTTTTTTTTATAAATATTCTTATGTAATATGCTCTACTTATGTAATAGGTGAAATACTGGGAAAAAATATTGGACCGACCGGCAGGGAGATTAGCTTACGAAAGCGTATTCGCCGACAATTCAGGATATCTACTCGGCAAGATACTTTTATGTGCACCGAATACAAGGAATCCATACACAGATAGAGTGATCAAGTAAGTAACACATACAATTTTGTTGATTTTTTTCATTATTAAGATCAAAGAGGGACTACTAATTGTATTACCCATTAATCTTCAATGTATTGGTGGATTGCGAATTGTTCGTTTTTAAATCGACTAGTCCACTGAATTCTAGTAACCTCTCAATTAAATTTGTTTCAGACTCTTCATAAAGATTTTTAACGGCTGCGAGAGCTCCGAGCTAAGCAGTGCTTTGTGCATATCTATATGCAAGTACATGGGCGTGGCCGACCAGCAGAAACTGAACAACTTCCTGGCTCACATTTGTTTGATACCATCAAGTAAGACATTTATTTTTAACAATAAGTCCTAACAAACATAAAGTACGAGTACTACAATATATCTGTCTCTCTATTTAAGAGCATACCTCATAAAAATTATAGCAATATTACAGTGTATAAACTTTTGTATTATCATATACAGTGTCATTTTATATTATTTAGTTTTAAGTTTATCACCTAATTAATTTCTCTATGTAAAAAAATAACTATCGCATTAAAACATTGAATGAATATCAATAGCTTATATTGATTCATTTGCAAAATTCAGATTAGTTTTGTGAAATAATAAAAAAATGTGTCGATAGCGAGTGGAAGCGGCGGCGTGGGCGGCAGTCCAGCGGAGACGGAGCTGTGTACGCCCACGTCGGGAGACGCGAGCGGCGCGGGCGGCGCGGCCCTGGCGCTGCGCATCGCCATACGAGGCGCCTTCCGCACCGACGACGCCAACCGCAACGACCAGGATCTGCCTGTTTTTGACACACCGTAAGTAACTTTATGAGGTGTCAGGAGACCTATTGTCACACAGCAATCTTAAGTAGATACATAATTTACTATTCTAATTTACTCACGTGGTATAATACATAATGTTTTGTTATTTTTGAAATATGTGTCAATGTAAGAAAAAAAAAAATAACCTAAAATTATTTTATAGGTCGCCAGCACCCAGAGCTCAATCGGAAACGGCACAACAATCTGCTAATTCGGGTACTAGATACTAAGATACTCATTGAACTATTTTCTGCAAAAATCCTTTTAATTATTTTAATGAAAGAATGAAATACATTGATAAATTGTTGATTTCTCAGAGAGCTGCAGCTGGTCCGATGGCAGTAAAGAGAGTGGAGTGGCCGGCGTGGCGCCCACGACCGAGGTAGCCACGCCCACTGCCGATACAGCCAATGACAATGCTACGTTACTAACATTACTGTGCAAACACATTGTTCAACATTGGTAAGCAATCTCTTATAACTGGATACAAACTTTTAAAATTAAACATTCACATTTTCTTGGCATATAATGCCTGGCCTACAGAGTATATTATATACTATTAGGTATTCATAAAATTGTTTTATTTTTTGTTACTTTTGTTCTAAAAAAATAATTGGTATATATCTTTAGAATTATGGATTCTAAAAAAAAATTTTTTCTTAGCGGCAACGATGTGAGCTCTCGCACGCTAAGCGCGCTGGTGGGCGTGTGTGGCGCTGGCGGGGAGGCGGCGCCGGCGCTTCTGCGCGAGCTGTGCCGTCTCGCCGATGCGCACACGGGCGCTGATCACCGCATACTTTTCCCCGCCGCCGTCAACTGGCTTTCCACGTGGTATTTATCATCCTTTTTATCAATAGATAATATTGACTGCTACGTCAATTATCATGTCAACAAGATGAATGATATTGAATGGCTACTAATTGGTTTAGCCTCATGACTCAATATTTTTAAACAATAAAAGCGAATGTATTAAATTTATATAAAAGTTTTCTGTTATTTTAACAAACTTTAACTTAGCTTACTTTAGTTCCTACTACCTTAAGTTCTAAGTGTAAAGTAAATTAATTATAATTTTTTACTTCTTTACCACAATTTGTTTTGTATTCGTAGTGTGGATAACCTAAGCAGTCAAGAAGTGTTGGAGAAGTTGGAAGAGGGACAAGTGGACGGAACGCTCTCGCCGCAGATCGAGTCTGCGTGCGTGCTGCTGTCGTACCTGGCGGACGCTTTGCACGCTATAGGAACGCCGCAACCGCACAGTAAGTAAAAGTTATATCGTCATCGTTGGGGTCAATATTATTTTTGATGTAAACTTTAAAGACACCTTAGTACATTAATAATTAATAATAATGTGGTATTCATAATGACACGCGTGATAGATTTACAATAAAATGAGACCACATACATTTTGAGTGAAATTTGCGTAAACATTAGAAGGAAAAAAGTTGTTTCATAAGTTTATGTCTAACATATAGATTTTCTTTTAGCTTGGCGTTCTGTGAGTCCCACGTGGGAGTCTCCCTCCGATCTTGGATTCGATTTAGATTACACAGACGAGCAACAGGATGACGATGATACCAGCGCCGACGATTCCGTAAGTTTTGATCCTTGTTATTATGTTATAAGTCTAGTTTAAATTCGAAATTAATAGATTTTTCGTGAAGAAAACAAATATCATGTCAAAATATGAAGGGAAAAATGCAGTATGTACCCAGTAGCAATACACGTGAACGTTGCAACGATAACTAGGAATTAACAAATTCATGCCTTTAACAATAAATGTTTACTGGAGCAATTCCAGTAAACATTTATTTTAGGTGTATGAACTGGAAGTATAAGAAATTATGAATGAAACATCTCATATATTTGAATAAATCATCGACAACACAACCTATAGACTCCTAATGTTTGATTTTTCGTTCTAAATGCATTCTGGCTGAAGCTGAGGTGAGACGAAAGGAGTTGCAATGCTGTGATTAGTTAATTCGTTATATAATTCAAGGTCATACACTACCAATCACGGAACGTTAAAAAGAAATGGATATATTTCGCAACGGGAGAGAATGAGACGACACGATAGTTTGAGTACATTGTTTACGGCTGACATCGGAACTATAAGTCAGATGTGTCGCCAGAACCCGTTCCCCTGTTATTAGGGAGTCCATGGCTTATGTGGTGATAACGATATACGATGGAATAAATACAGCACATTTCAATGTTAATATTTTTTCAATAAGGATGAAGATGCAATGCTTCAGTACAAGCTTTGCACGTTCACGGTGACGCAGCGTGAGTTCATGAACCAGCACTGGTACCACTGTCACACGTGCAAGATGGTGGACGGCGTGGGCGTGTGCACGGTGTGCGCGCGCGTCTGCCACCGCTCACACGACGTGTCGTACGCCAAGTTCGGCAACTTCTTCTGCGACTGCGGCGCCAAACCCGACTCAAGGTGACGTGTCATGTTACTATGTATTGTACAAAGTAATTTCCGGTCCTGAGGTTTCATGATATAACTTACCTCTGTATTTTGTGTTTGGTTACTTAAAGGAAAATAATGGTTTGAAATAAAAATGATCCGCATTACGTTTATTACCTATATATATGTTTAAATATTCATAAAAAAATTAAAGCAAGACATTTCAAATGCAGTCGTCTTATTTTAAAATCTAAATTTTTTACTAAATAATGAATTAATTTCAGCTGCCAAGCTTTAGTGAAGAGGTCGGTGACTCTGGGCGGTAAGGGCACCGGCGAGGAGGCGGCTCCGGCTCCATCTCTCAGACGTCGTCCGTCCAGCCCCGCCCCGCCCGCGCTTCTGGCGCCACCGCGTCGACCGGTGCTAGCGCATAATATACAAGGTAAAATTCACTGATACAAGTTATTACATACTTATAAATTCAGTGAGGTGATGACAACATCTATGATCCGAGAAAATATTCCTATCTTACACTAATGTTGCTTAAAAGTGTTTTAAAAAATCAGTATTTACAATATTGTCTGATATAGGACTTGGGGGAGGCCTTTTTCCAGTTGTGGGACAGCATAGACTAATAATAATAATAATAGAACTACTTTTATACTCTGTGGATGCTGTGCGCTAATTTAAATTTCGACAAATCTGTTAACAACTCCGGCCTAGATAAAACCAACCAGTAAATACCTACAGTTAGTAAATAAAATATATTTATGTAGACATACCTTGTCTCAGTGTTATATACTATATGTTATTGCTGCAGGATGTCGTCAGTTCCTGATGTCGTGGAATGGGTGGGGCGCGTGCGTGGAGCGCGTGCGGCGGCTTCTAGGCGCTTTGGCGGGCGCGGCTCGTGCGGCGGCCGAGCGCGGCGCAGCGGTGGGCGCGCACGGACGGGCTCAGCGCGCACTTGCACAACTGCACCTCGGCGAAAAGAGGTTCACGCATACGGACTCGCTCATGTTGCCTACGCTAGGTACGGATAATTTAACAATAAATATTAACATTACAGCGACTTTTGACTGACGTCAAAATTATATTTATGTATGTATTTATGTAACACGGTATTTTAAATATCGCATAGTAATAGAATTTATAATTTTATAAATATTATTTTTAAGTAAATTTTTAGTAAAGGAAGGAAGAGGACACGCATATTATATATAATATAAAATTTTTACATATTTTATTGACGACCAATTTATTTCGATCTAAGAGAAGCAACTTCTATAACAAAGACTTTAACTTTCAAAATATAAATAATTTATTTAGAAAATACTTGTTAAGATTTGATCTAGATTGAACTCGAAGCTTTCCTATTGCTACAGGGTCGCAGGAGGGTGCGTTCGAGAACGTCCGCATGTCGTACACGGGTGAGAACGGACAGACAATTCGTCAGCTGATGTCGGCGCACAAGCTGCGGCGCGTCGCCATGTGCTGCCTCGCCTCGCCGCACGGCCGCCGCCAGCACCTGGCCGTCTCGCACGAGAAGGGTATACAAACTATCTATTATAGTATTGCTCAAAGGAAACTTGTCTTTATTTACATAATGATGAAATGTTTGTAAGTTTGGATGTATGATTACAAAATTCCTTAAATCATTATAATCATTGTCGGTTTGGGCACAGGTGTAACTTCAAGTTACCGCGGACGAAGCTGTGGGCCTAAACTAAATCGTTTGATATTAACTATATAAAGCGCTATGTGTGTCCCGAGACTTGGTCTGCTTTATCTTATTTTATCTATATTATTATAAATGGTAACTGTAAGACTTTTTTTGCCCTTTTTTGAGCTGTTATAAATTTGTATTTGATAAAATTATTAATAATATTTTAGGCAAAATCACAGTTCTGCAACTATCAACGCTATTGAAGCAAGCGGACTCTTCCAAACACAAGTTGACGCTGACGCGTCTGTCGTCGGCGCCCATCCCGTTCACGGTGCTCAGCCTCAGCGGCAACCCCTGGAACGAGGATCTCCTCGCCGTCTGTGGCCTCAAAGAGTGTCACGTTCTCACATTTAATAGTGGAGGTAAAAATTTAAATACATTTTCTAAAAGGTTTTTATCTTCTCTAGACACTTCTAGACTGTGTAAACTAAGACTATTATGTAATTGGTCTTCAATAGGATTCCTTTGTGTCTAATATATTCATAACGATAGATTCATATTTTGTTATCCTCCGAAGGAGCAGTAGCGGATCACCTAGTACTGAGCACTGGTCTGGAGGCAAACAACTACATCATCAAGGCGACCTGGTTGCCGGGCTCGCAGACGCAGCTGGCGCTCGTCACCTCCGACTTCGTCAAGATATTCGACCTCAGCAAAGACCTCAACAATCCCATGCACCACTTCCTCGTACCAAGTGGAAAGGTAGTATTAAAGAATCGAAGGTTATTTATTTATTTATTTAATAAGTACAACCACATCATATATATGACAACATTACAACATTTAACTAACAAGTTAAAATAAGGTTATATTAATAATTTCGACGACCTCTGTGGCTCAGTGGTTAGCGCGTTGGCACTCAAGCCAGAGGTAGCGGGTTCGAATCCCACTAGGGAACAAACAGTTTTCTGTGTTCCTGGGTCATGGATGTGTATTAAATTTGTGTATTATATATTAAAAATCTAAAATATAATATGTATTTCCGTTATCTGGTACCTGTAATACAAGTTCTTCGGAAACTTACCACGGGACCAGATTGACGTGGTGTAAAAGCGTCCATAGATATTAAATTATTAAAAATTTATTAGATTTCTAAATATAATTTAGCTGTCGCTAGCGGCTTTGCCGAAATTAACTTTTAGGTTTACAGATATGTAGAGTGATGATAACTATATTATCCTTTAATTTAATAAGCCTTATAATTTAAACTCATAATATATAATCTCCTTGTCAATTTACTGAAATTTTAACTTTTCACTTTCACTAAAAAGAGCACATATTTTTTTACTCGGTTGCAAAATTAAACCGTTATTAATAATTGTATAGCATACTATACCTATTTCGGTGTAGCATGGTGCGGCTGACAGTTCCAGTAACGTTACGTTTTACTCTTGCAAGCCGTCGCAATTAAAAAAATATAATTAAGTATTTTATTAATACCTCATTCGTAAAATAGTAGATCGCCAATTATTGTGGTAAATTAAATCAAACCCAACCAGTATGTGATTGTCTCCAAATAAAGTCAAATGGAAAGAAAAATTAAGCAAAGTCCTATGCGTATAACGTAAAACCATAGACGTGCTTAGTGATGGGATGTACTATACAAGGATGGAAAGTCGATGTTCTTTATAATAAAAAATGTATATTGGGCGTAGTTCAATTATTATTGTAAAAAGTCTATCATTATATTAATGAAACAACAGAATCTATCATTATCGTTAAAAAAGTTGTCACGAAAAAAATATAAACCTGATTTTGATTATTTAATATAAGTTCAAAGCTACTATTATGTAGCCCCTAAATATATACATTGAAAAGTTTAAACACCTAGATACACTGCACAACAGAATAGACACACTAACACACACTACTATTAATAAGAACTATACTTACGCTGCGAGTATCGTTAGCGATAAAAATAAATTGCATAATGTCACATCTCTAATCATGTATATCAACGTCATATTGGCATGTGTCAGCCGCACCAAGCTACACCGCACGGAGTATACACAGACAATAACCGTGATAACTGACCAGGTGCGTGACGTGACGTTCGTGAGCCAGGAGGGCACCACCCACATGCTGTGCATGAGCTCGGCCGGACACATCTACTGGCAGCCGCTCAGCGACGAGTCGCGCGCCACGCTCGGCACCTTCTACGTCACCAACACGCTCGAGGTGCTGCACCCCGAGATACAGGTGAGGACTTACGTATTTTCAGTAGCACGGGCGCCGGCAGAAGCGGGTTAGCGTACCCATGCAGATAGAAGCTTGCGGATGGCAACGAGGCATAAGCGCACCCCTTTCACCCGTGAACTAAAATTTTATCTTTCAAGACTTCGCCCTGCCACATATAACCTTGACATAAATGGAGACTAAATTGTAAAACGTCTGTGCATTGCAGAGACTATTAAATTCTTTTTACTAGATTAGATGTTAATTGGATATCTCTCGTTGCTATATATTGTTGCAGTTGTAAACTTGTATTTTTTTTAATTACTTCATTTTTACATATTCTTCCTACAGGACGTAGCGGGACTAGTGGGAGGCGGAGGCGTTTCTATTTATTACTCTCACACGTTGAAGATGCTATTCTTCTCGTACGCGCAAGGCAAAAGTTTCCTCGCACCACTCAACACCGTCGAAGATAGCGTCAAAGGTATCTTATGTCAATACAATTACTATTACAGTTTATATATTATCGGTAACACTAATGTGGCATGTGTATCTTATTATATATACAAAATCATAATATGTAAAGATTTTTATTTAAATAATAAGATCCCAAATAAACCCGTCAATATGTTTTAGGCACGGCGATGATATCCTTGTCGTCGTCGCCGGTACAGAAGGAGGGCGGACGCGGCAAGGGCGGCGGAGCGCAGTCGCTGTGCCAGTGGGCGGAGGTAGCGGCGCACCCGGGTCTCGTCACCGCCGTCACGCAGGCCTCCAACAATCCCGTCGTGCTCATGCTCACGCCCACTAACATATTCGTGCAGGAGATAAAGGTACGTAAAGTTCTCCCAGATAAATATGTTATATTAAAGTACTCGCTTTTATTGCCTTAATCCATATTTGACGTATATAACGTTGAAACTCAGGTGATGCCAGCGAAGGCGAAGATAACGGATATGGTGGCAGTGCGTCACTGGTGCGGCGGCGGCGAGCAAAAGAGCACGCTGATACTGCTGTGCGAGGACGGCAGCCTGCGCATGTACTGCGCCAGCGCCGACGCCACCGGCTACTGGCTGTCCCCCGCCATCCAACCCGTGCACGCTCCGCGTCGCCGCACGCGCACCTCACACCTGCCGCCGCACGCACGCAAACAGCAGCAGGTGCGTATGATACGCGACGCGTGTGTTATTGTTGGCTAGCAACATATTTTTTTATTTTGTTATTTTCTCGTCATTTAAAACTCTCTTCTTATAATGATGATGACATATAAAGATGTTGAGTTAATAATGTTTTTGTCATAATTGCTAGAAATGATAATCGTTTAAGATATTGAGAAACAACCAACCAACCATTAATTTATATATTGTCACATTTATTACTTGGTCAAAATCTTTTAGCAAGAAGTGATAGAAAATCTGTTTTTAAAAGAAAATGATTTCTGTCACCTCCTAGGTACAGCTCGTAACTACCTACTAGCCAACCATAAACGAGAAACTGATTACTATAGAAATTAAATATGTTAATATTTTAGGCTGTAACGAAGTCTGCTACGAATGGAACACCGCAATTCCCGATCGACTTCTTCGAGCACTGTGTGGCTATGAGCGACATTGAATTCGGCGGCAACGATCTGCTGCAGGTGTACAATACTGCTCAAATAAAACACCGACTTAACACTACCGGTTAGTATTGCAGTTTTTTAATAGTGCCAATTCGATTCGAATATTTGGAGTCTAAATTACGTGTCAATATCTGCATTATTATTTATTTATAACTTACGAATTAGTTTTGTTATATAAAAACCCCTATTTGCATGTAGACCTCCAGTATTCTGATAAAGCTATCTCCATCCTTAGCCTGCTTCGTCCACTACTTTCCCATTATGGCTATGATGTCGTCGGTCCATCTTTTCATAGGTCGTTCTTTTAGCCTTTTATTTTTCATCGGCCAGCCCATCGCCATTTTAATTTCTGATAAGTGTCTATAGTTACAAATGTAAAATTTTAAGTTAACTGATGATTTATTTATTTATATATTTTTAAGGACTTTACGTGGTATCAACAAAGATGAGTGGATTCGCAATGGAAGTTAATAACTCAGACCCCAACATGGTAATCTGCGGTATACGGGTTCTGTTGGGTAGCCAGGATGTAGCTCGCACACCAGTTTATGTTGAGGTTTGTTCCATAGTACCTTTATAAATATTTTTCTTTTACCACTTATCATCCACAATATTTTGAGCAGTACGATAAAAAGCTTTGATAAAAAATGTTGCAAAATGCATTGATTATTATATTGACAAATATGAAATGCTATCATGTTTTTTTTTTATTATTTTTTCATCTTTCTAGGTATATGGAAGGTCAATACAAACAGTGGTGCAACGGAATCGCTGGTTCGACATTCCCCTAACTCGTGAGGAATCGTTACAGTCGGACAAGAAACTGGTCATTACATTTGGACCCTCTCAAGATCCAGACGGTGTCACTATGATAGATTCTGTCAAGGTATGCTAATACAAATGATGAAATAATAATAAAAAAAATCTAGTCTAGACTTTTTGTTCAATAACTTATGGTACATTTCTCAGGTTTATGGCAAAAACAAAGAGCAATTTGGCTGGCCAGAAGAGAACGAAGATCCATCAGCCTGCCCGTCTACAAGCAAAGTAGCTCAGGTAATATTTTATGAAAAATACATATAAAATGATTTAAAAACTTAGTTATCACATATCTAACTTTATTCTTACTATCTCTAGTAGAAGTTACAATATAAAATAGTTTTATACGAAACATCACGCCACACATTTTTGTTATGATGAATGGAAATCCAATTCAATCGACCATGGCCTCTTGGCAACATCTATTCTCATTTTGACTTATAATCCCGTACTACAGGAATCTGATGGCGGGTCAGGCGCGTGGAGACCCAGTTCGCTGGAGCGTGTCGCCTGTGCGGCGTTAGAAGCTCTGGAGCTAAGCGCGGGCGCGCCGGCAGCGGCCGGTGCTGCAGCAGGGGCGGAGGCGGGCGCGGATGCGGCGCGGCGCTTGCTGTGTGCGCCCGCTTCAGCCCACCTGCACGCACGCGCACAGTGTCTGCTGCGTGCGCTCTACCAAAACCAATACCA
Source organism: Lycaena phlaeas (assembly GCA_905333005.2). NCBI lineage: Eukaryota > Metazoa > Arthropoda > Insecta > Lepidoptera > Lycaenidae > Lycaena > Lycaena phlaeas. The sequence goes on along the minus strand of HG995170.1, from coordinate 3,891,486 downwards.
CCAGCATAAGGTACCTCTTCTGAAAACTTTCTATAACACATTAAAAAAATCGGAAATGCGTTTTTATTTTTTAAGCCGATTCTTAAAAGTGAATAAGAAATATTTAATGTTATTCTTATATAACTATTTTCTCTTTTCTAATTATAATGATCATCATCATCAGTCTTTATTCGCCCGCTTTTGAACATAGGCCTCCTTTAATGAACGCCAAGATGACTAACCCCTTGCCACTCGCATCTAACACAGCCCGGCCGATGCACGGATATAGTTTTTAATATTTATCAATTTAAAACTGTTACAGGATAAAGCAATTCTTGACTATGTGAGCTCGTCGCTGCTCGAACTCCGCGACACGGCGGACGCGCGTAACATCGACCCGGAGGCGTACTTCCGACTGATACTACTGGCCCGCGGGGTCGCCGTCGCCAGACCGCAACACCTCGTCAAATACAGCGCTCCCACGCCGCCGAAACCAGCTGATGGTATGCACTATGCAGTATTCACCATTGTAAATTCTTAAAATTAGAGCCCAAAGTATAATTATTCTACTACGCATAATCTGCTATAATAGCGTGTTTTAAATAGTCACTCTAATAATTTCACTTGTTCATATAAAGCAATATTTTCCAGTCTTATCGCATTCCCCTCGTCATTATGCTTAAATGATTGTCAGGTATTCGAATTGTCAAGAACGTATAAAACTTAATAACTTGTTTAAAAGCAAAGTATGTAACTATAACTTTTAGGGGACTGGTCGACTCTGTGGAAGAACCCCCCGGAAGGGACGCCGCATCTGTGCGCGCTGCTGACGGGCGTGCTGTGGAAGTTGGCGGCGTGTCGCGGGGCGGCGGCGGGCCCCGGCGGCGTGCTCACGTACGGGCTGCGGCACGTCGAGCACTCGCTGCACGCGCTCGCAGACACCGTGCACGCTTTCCAGCTGCATTCCGACGCCGACACGGTCAGTACATATTACCTGACTATTCCGTAGGAGAGGAGGAGGAGAACATGTTTCATGATCACGACCACCATAAAACATATTCTTGATTTTTTGATTTCTATATTAATACTGCAGGGCTTTTCACGGCTTTTCTTATATTAGTACATACACTTTTAAAGTACGAAAATACCGCCGATCTTCCTCCATTTGCATTCCACTAGGATCTCGTATGTGCAATGCAGAACTCTATTAGCTCACCCGCCATTAGTTCTTTAATCGGGTGTGGAACATGTTTTGGCTTTCATAGTAATTTACACTTGTTTTTTTTTTACAGATCGATTTCGGAAACCAAATATATTTGTCGCTACTGTTAGCAGAAGATCAACAGATCAGTTTTGGTGCAAAATCTGCACTGATGCGAGTTTTACGACCGAGGGTTAAGAGGCGTCGGGTTTACATTCCGTCACCGCCCAACACGCCAGGTATCTTATAGTTTTGATTTCTTTATCTATTTTGGTAATTCTTGTGATTTGGGATAATATGGCTACTTTTTACACCAGGAGCTACATCAGCTCAACCCACGAGCTCCATCACTGAGGCTGCGGCGTCGGAGTCTAACCTCAGCGGCGACCGCGACGACCAACAGGATCACCAGTTCATGGATGTAGACGATGCCCTTGAGCCTATGTTACTGGCGCCTGACGGAGGTGAGATATATTATTATTATTACTCTATGTACACATCACCAAAAAATACGTTAAACATATAGACTGGCAAAAAATTAAAAAGTAAGTTTAAGATAATTCACGACGTTTTGTGATGAATTGCGACGTTAATTTTAGTTCAGTTATTTAGTACTAATAGATACATACATTTCTTATGTATTCCACAATGGGTACATTATAACAACCATAACTACAAAGACCGCAAAGCGTATTTTTAATGCCGGATATTCTTCACGTAAAGCACACTTAGTCAAACAATCCACGAATATAACGATTGTAATTGAATAACCATTATTAATGGTGTTTAGGCTTGGAAGCTCTCCTTGACATACCTGCGGATGCCGATGATGAGACAATGGTGGAGCTGGCCATCGCGCTGTCGCTGCAGGAACAGGGTCGCCGCGCGCCCGCACCCGCGCCGCCTCCCGCGCGCGCCCCGCCCTCCGCGCCGCCAGACACGGACGCTGCTGAGCCCGCTGACGCCGCTTCACCCGCCGGGTGTGTAACATTAACATTTTATACCAGTGGTCCGACCAGCTTAAACATTGAGTTCGGTTCACCCTTCGCCAAGAAGATTTCCAAATAATTGTCATGGGGTCTCAATCTAACCTTAGAATCTCAGTAAAGCCTGTTGGTGAGGCTTCCTGGTTTCTTGGAAGAAATTTTGTGCCTACCGTACCACACTGTAAGAGAGTCTGTTGAAGGCTTGCGATGTCCAAGGTCATGTGAACGAGCCGACTGCCGTACGCATTTTATATATTTTTGATATCTATACAGGGAGTGGGACAGGCCTGATACTAAGCATAGGTAAAGGCTTCCGACGATATTGTGCTATAAGATTTTTGTAATGTCCTATGCTGTGGCCAAAAGGCCTTTAAGCGAAATCGGAGCAGTGGGTATACAGGTGGATCACCCAAGCAAAATGTGCTATATGTATATACATAAACGTACCTACTTACGTAGGTACGTTTACTATAGGTATACATTTAAATAGTCGCCGAATATTGTTAATCAATAAACATAATATATTAAGTCTTTACGTTATTTTTTTAAGGTCATTCCAACTTACTAGTTATTTTGGACAATGTACATTCATTGATCATAATGTATATACAATGATAAAGATGAAAACTTGATAATATGAACTCTACTACAGGTCTGATGACGAAGGCAGCACAGCAGCAACCGACGGCAGCACGCTGCGCACGTCGCCGGCCGACGCTGGCGGCTCCGCGGCCTCCGACAGCGGCGGCTCGGGCGCGGACAGCATCGGCGGCGCCTCTGGCCGCAGCAGCGCTTACGGTAAATTCATTATACATGACATGCGTTTCTAAAAGCGAGAAAGTTCTATGGAGTTTCAGCTAAATACAAATATGCATATTACGTACGCCATCTAATTGTGAATTTGAGATCGTGTAAGAGTGCGAAGGTCTAGCTTCTAGACTATACTATGTAATATTGACCGTTTTGAAACGGAAAATTAAAGAACTGTAAATATTACGTACATATAGTTGTACCTGTAAACAAACCATCAGTTGTTAAATATTTTTTTAGTTTTATCTTATCTATTATTTTATTTGTGTAAATATTTTTGGTCAGACTATGAATATATATGTATATACTGAATAAAGGTAATTATTTTTATTGTTATGTGTGTATGATTTATGTATGTCTATGTACGGATAATTGTTTTTAGGCGACATCGCTGTTACCAACTCAATGACCAACACTACCATTATGGATGCACCCTTGGCTATGACAGGCTAGTACTATTTATACACAAATGTATTCACGCACTGAGTTTAGGCATCTAGAACATATTAGCTGTGTGCATTCAGAATACTTAACACCATTATTACATCTATATAGATACCGTTACAGTAGGCATTATCAAACATATATTATTATATATTTTAAAATGTTATCTAACAATATACCTTCATCGTAACACGTCGCCACTTTCCCCTTAGCATGTAAACTTTATAATAATTAATCATATATATACTTAACATATCACAAAACGATCATATTATAATTTCAGTAATCTTAACTAATGGTATCCAGAACAAATTAATGTTTATTCTTATTGTTTTGAGTACAAATTTGAAACTGATTTGTACAACAGCTGGCCCGTCGAGCTCGTCCCAGCCAGCGGCGTCCACGTCGCGAGTGGTGGAGGTAGAGAACGAAGCGAGAAAGCTGCATGCGCTGCGTCTGTCGCTACTGACCGCCGCGCTCGACGCCCTGCCCACACTGCGGACGTTGCCTGGCGTACGCGCCATACCTTTTGTACAGGTACTAATCTTGTGACTTCACATTTAGTCGGTAAACTTCGAATGTTAATATATATTTCATATTTGTACTCTATCAATATACGATTGGTTCCTAGGTTGTTTTGATGCTGGCTGGCGATCTTGACTCGAGTGTGGAAGGAGACAGAGTCGTTCTGGAGCGTTTACTCGAAGTATTGGTGTCAGAGTTGGGTATGAAGCCCGAGGATGCAAGCGGCGAAGAGCAGGCAGAACGGCGCGAACTGCAGCTGGCCATCATGCGACTGGAGCTGTTAGTGTCGGAGCTAGACGCGCATGAGCGGCCCGCGCCCGAAGCCGGCTCTGCCTCCAACGACCGCCCTGTACCGCCCGTGCACGAACGGACTAACCGCAGAGAGCTGCAGCTCGTTATCATGCGCCTTCTCAGTGAGTCACATTGCAAAGTATAAAATATGGTGTTTTATATGACTTTATTCATATATTGGAACTATACTATTGCATTGTTTTCTGAATTTTTAAAATTTATTACTGTCTATGAATACTAAATACACAATACAAAGAGGAAAACCCAATACAAAGATCTTTGAATGTGTTAAAGTGAATACATAGAAATGAGCTTAAATTTATAATAGGAATTAAATGCATAGTTTAGTAATGTAGCACTCGATACTAATACGCAAAACCATTTCAATTAACGTACGTATATTCTATTCAGCTTATTATATTAATGTATTTCTATTGTTTGGTAAAATAAGCATTATTAAAGATGTACGTAATTTGACAGGCGTGCTGATGGCGCGCTGGAAGACATGCGGCGCAAGTGGTTCGGGCGGGTCGAGCGGCGCGCGTGCGGATGTAACGGGTGCGGCGTGCGCGGCGCACGTGTCGCGGCTGGCGGCGGCGGCTCTGGTGCGAGCTGGCGCGCCCGACCACTGCTACAGCGTACTAGCCGCACTTTTACCCTATTGGAAGGAGCATGCCACCAGTAAGTACAAAAAATACAGTATCAAATAATTGGCATATTAAGGTACAAAAATACAGTATCAAATAATTCTTATATTAAGGTTTCTCGTTCATTTTACTACCGTAATGAGCTTATGAAAATAATAAAATACTTTGTGCATATTTGGAAACATTTTTTTTTTCATAATAATATCTAATATTATGAAAAATAAATTAATTCATTCATAATACTATCTCATAGTGTGTTAATCTAGCATAGATTAACACACGAAAGCAAAGCCACAGTTTTTTTTTAAATAAACAATATATTAAACCAATGCACTCTCTTCTATTATAGATACCAATACTACTACTACTGGTCAGCAACTGTTAAAACCACAGCCACCACAGCCGCTGCCAGATATGCAACCATTCTTTGTTAAAGAGTATGTTAAAAGTGAGTATGATATTGAATTTCAAATTGAATTTACGAGTATTCCAAATGTTTGAAGTTGTTATATAATAATCTGAAATATGTGAAAGTGACGAATATAATATAAATAACCAGCGGGGCTAGACAAGTGGCAAACTCTCAGATTCTATTCTTTTGCGAGTAAACGCAAACTCAAACGCTAATTTGGTAGCCAAGTGTACAAAGACATTTTGAACGCTCATTCTATTCAATCCGTCATATAGCTATATAGATATTCTAGAGTATGATTTCGTTTTTAAAAATGTCATTATGTGAAGTATTTAAAACGTCATTCATTTGTAATTACTGTTTCTTTATATTCGTTCCTGTTGGAACCGGTTAAGACCAGAGACCATGCTACCATGTGTGACTTAAAATATATTACATTTTAGTTGGTTTATACCAATATACTATAAACTAGCAGACCTAATATTCTTCCTCAAAATGCGTGGCAGCTTTTCACATAATATAAAACAATTACTTACACCAATACAAAAGACAGGGACGTATTAAAGCCTTCCAAACATAAAAAACAATATTAGCTTTTTTTACATATGCTTTTTACAATTTCACAGGGAAATTTATCCCCTTATGTACGTATTATTGGACAACATTTCTTTGTAATGGCAATATGTGGGACAATTACAAGAGGAAATGGATTTGAAAACTTTATTCGTGAAATATTCAGCAACAAAATATACACTTAATCTCTTAAATTGGATTATCGTTAATACAAATTTGAGCTTATTTTACTAGATACGTTCCTATAAGCATGTCCTTATATACTAAACACGTACGGATGTTTTAAACGAGCCAATCGTTATTTGTTTAATAAGCAGCTTATACAATTATATAAGCTAATCATCTCGTAATAAAGACAGTGCTTCATTGGATTTCAGTACGCTCTGAAGGGGCTCAATGTATATTCCTCACATCAAAGGCCGTCGGGCCTATCGGACCCCTCAGGGCTAGTATGAGTGATCAAAAAGCACTCAACGGGATTCAGTTTCTACTCCCGTAAACTCTACAACCAAGTACATAGACCACCTTCGCGTCGCCGTCAAATATCATGATTACCTCTTCTGCGTGTAGGTATTTACCGTTACTTAAGGGGAATAAAAAACAACATCAAATTCTGACAAAATCATTTATTTTTAAACTATAAGTTTTATGTAATAAATTCTCTTCAAACATAACTTCGCTTTTCTTTGGCTTTATGTCTGTTTCTTAAATTACATCCTTAATTTTCAAACAATATATTATACTAGCTGTTGCCCGCAGCTTCACCTGCGTTAACTAAGACTTACAACGGGATCTTAGCGGGATGATATATCTTTACTGATAAATGGGCTATCGAACACTGAAATGTTTCATTAAAATCCAACCGATAGTTCCTGAGATTAGCGCCCTTAAATAAACAAGCTCTTTAGCTTCATATCTTAAGGATTAAAAGCATGAGTAAAATAAACTCGTTTAAATGTAGTCCAAAAAATCAAAATTTCTGAATAAAATATGGTTGTTGTGCCTCAATCGACATAGATAGGTATAGTGTGTGGTAGACTTTTTTGTAGATAATTATAAGATCTACAGTTAATTAGAACATTTTATCGTTCTATCTTTTATAGTTTAGACAGCGTACGCAAAATAGGTAACTTTTCTGGTTGATTTTTTACACCTTGTGTCCGAAAAACCCAAATATCTTACGGAACCCTATTTTTTCAGAATAAAATGTAGCCTATGTTACTCGTGGATAATATAGCTTTCGAATGGTGAAAGAATTTTTGAAATCGGTACTTTTTGAGCCTATTGGTTACAACCAAACAAACAAACAAAGTTTTCCTCTTAATAATATTAGTGTAGGAAAAAAAAAACTCCCAGAAACATTACTTCGCTTTTCTTCAGAAATATGTTTGTTTTGTATATTACCGTATTAGTTTATAACAACTTTCACAAATAAATATGCATTTTTGTCAACCAGGCATTCTTTAAATTAACATCTTTTGGGATTCTGAAATAAGATAATATTCTATTAAAATCATTACCTGCAATGAAGAAAAAATAAACCTAAATTCGGTCCTGTAATTAGGACCAATAACAAACAACATAAAGTGTCAAAAAAGATAATATAATTAATTACTTGTTATTTGATTTTATTGTGAATTACAAAGATATTTCCTACTTAAACTATTTAGGACGTCTGATTTTAATATACAAAATTTAAAACATAGCTCCTCTTGGATATTACGATAAAATAGAATAAGTAACATAAATATAAAATAGCTGGAATACAATAGTATTTATTAGATTATATTTTTTTATTAGATTATAAATAAAAAACACAAAAAGCAGCACTAAAACTGAACATTATAAAAATCAATTGCACAATAATATCATACGATAAATAAACGAAGAAGAAGAAGAAGAGAAAAAAAAGGAAAAAAAAAACAAGAGGCATCAATCAAAGATGGCTTGTAATTTGTATTGATAAAATAATTAAAATTAAATAACAAAATATATTATAAATTAAAGCATTCCAAATAATGTTCTCTGAGGAGTCCCTTAAAAATATTGAGACTCTTAGCTTGCTTAATACGATTTGGCAACGAGTTCCAAAGACTAACAGATATAGCAGCAAAAGAGTTACTATAAAATTTAGTTTTTGATCGGGTACATTTAATTTATATACGAAACGTATAGTTCTCAAATTGTTATCAGAGTTATGCCACAATAATTCGCTCTTCATATTCCTATCAATCAACTATCCATACTAACTCCACACATCCTGAACAGTCCACCACAATATTCGCCAACTAATCACATTATAATACAAAATGGATTAAATTATCAAAACAAACACTAGTCACTACCTATAGAAAACCGCCATAGCAGTCCTATATGCTGCTGAAACAGCTGCAAAAAAGTTCTTAGTATTCGCCAACCCATCACAGTATAAACAGATTGAGTTTTTGAAACAAAATACTATAGAACACCACTCCAAATGAATAAAATGGGAAATTGAAATTAATTAATGGGAAATAGAAAAAACACAATCGCAGACTCTAAAGCTTCTCGCTGCTAATGAATTAATCCATCCTATTATTATTATTTGACATTATGTTATATTTTTTAACTATTGTACACATACATAATTGCTTTATGTTAATATTATAATCGCTACCAAGACAATGTAATAAATGTATCAATTGTACAAAAACATGCCCCACGAGGTCAACATGTTGAGACATATAAGTATCTTTTATGTCTATCCATTGAAACTACCACCGGTTCCAGGGTGAGCACACTGAGAAGAACAGCACAATTAGTACCAATCCATAAAATCAAACATCTTTAAATTTTTAAGCTTCTATCACCGCTAGTTGTTGTTTTTTTCCCCTGGTTGTTTTTTCTTCATTATATACTGGCTTAATTTATTCCTATGTATTTTGACTGACTGGCTCACTCATGTCCCATCTGCATACACACCTAAAATGATCATGCTTTAGTTTTTTATAACTATTTACTTATGCCTTCAATTACAAAAAAAAAGTAAATTGTTAATATAATATCTTCATGAAACTACTCAATAAATCATACAATTTTCATTTCTTAATCTAAATTAAATAGTAGACACTAACCAAGAAAGTTTTGAAAGTCATTAAATCTACTAAATACCTATTACATATAAGTATAATAACCAAGAACAACAGCAAAATTAGTTTACAAATCAGGAAATCAAATAACTTTAAATTTGTTTACATTAAAATAAGTTTTGTACCTATTATATTATTTACTAAATATTAGGTTTTGTGTTATATTATAACAAATTGTTTATATATACACAGTTTATTTAGTATTAAACTAATACATATATTTTCCATAAAAATATTTTGTTAGGAAAGAGATACCTATTTAAATATCGTAAAAATAATAAAAAAGAGGATGCAATAGATTTTATATGAAATAAATAATAAATACTCACTAATAATTGTCTTATGCTTGACCTTTCTTATGGTTTTTATGGGAAGGCAATTTATCTCAACATAATAATATAACTACTGTTTAGTAGGTACATCTACAACTTGTCTACTACATCAACTTGTTCTTCTATGCGTTAAATGTTGAGACACCCAGGATCCTTTGATAGGACCCTGTGGCCCTCAGCTCAGATTGCAAAGAACCTGTAAAAAACATCAAACATGTACCTAGTTTTTAAGTCCTATCATTGTAAGTAATAATGATTTATTTATTTACCTTTAATACCAAGAGAATTCCTTTAGTTCCGCTCAATGCTGTATGGACACGCAAATCAAGAAAATCTCTCGAAATATTATTTTGTCTAGTGTAAACCTTTACACAAATAAAACATCGGTAATATTCTCCAAACACTGGCGATGATTTTTTTCTTTGGCTTCGGCTTAGTTATAATTTATTATTTATATATTATTTATTAACTTACAATAGACTTAATTTATGCATTTAGCAAAAAAAATTCACACTATCACACTTCCACAGTCAGCTGATCAAAGATCCGCCATTTTGTAGCGTTTGAATTTTCAATTTCTATTATGTGCAAGCGGCAAGCGCTAGGGAGCGCTTTCCGGCTTGTCAAAAGTGCCACTTGGCTACGATTTATATGAAGATTTGAATTTCTTAAGCGTGTGCGTTTAAAAGGAATAGAAATACAAAACGCTAGTTTGACACTTGGCTACCAATAATCGCCCAAATGTCATTCCCATACAAAATTAACGTTTTCTATTTCTATTCACTTAGCGTTTTTGCCACTTGTCTAGGGGGGCAGCTATGCTACAATTCACGTTCCAAAAGTTATTCTGATTCAATCATGATTTTAGGCCACGCTCTGGACGTGTTCGATAACTACCCACAGCTGCTGATGGAGATGGCACTGCGCCTGCCGTGTCAGATCCACAAACACTGCGATCCAGCCCACTTTGATGCACGCTGGCGCACGCTGCTCTGCGAGTACATGATGAACCAACAGACACCTTTGAGGTAATTTATTTTGTGCAAATCAGTGAAACAGCATTATTGTATAAGTAATAGGAAAATGATGTGCTTAAATTTCAGACGCATATTATGTTATTGCTTTTGTACTATAGGAAACAAGTTCGCAAGCTTCTTCTGTTGTTGTGCGGAACCCGCGAGCGCTACCGTCAACTGCGTGACGTCCACGCACTTGATACGCATCTGAATGCCGCTAAGGCGTTGCTTGGTACCGACCCCGCCTACGACAAGCTTGTGAAGCTCATGGACCATCTGAAGGTAAGAAAAAAATACTTATTCTCTGTTTACTTTCAAAGGTGTAACTAAATTTAATATAAAGAGATTATACTTACGATGCATAAATATTAGTAAAATCAAATATAGTATATTATATTAAATAATCAAATAAAAATAAGTGTGTAATGGCGAGTATAGAGTAACATAGTATTAATCACAATGGAAAATTCGGATCTTCAATTAAGATGTTGATGATTGATGATAGCGATGTTTGTATATGTACCGTCTATTTGTGTGTAGGCGTGCGCGGAAATCGTAAGCGCGCGCACAGGCAACTGGCAGCACACCTGCCTATCGGAGCGGCGCGATACGCTTGGCTGGCTGGTGCGATGCGCGCGCCGCCTGCACCCACACGTAGCGCCCACGCTGCTACAACTGCTTCAGGCGGCGTTGTGCGCGCCCGCCGCGTCGCACACGCCCCCCGGTCCGCCGCCCGCGCCCGTTGGTGCCCCGCCCACCGCTGCCGCACCCGCCACCGCACCGGCTGCACCCGCTAAGGTAGTACAGTTGTTTATATTCTAACTGCCTAAGTATAATCAAAGTGAGATAGTATAAAAAGAATTTGGAATTGAGGTTCAACACATTTGTTTAAACTTAAATAAATCGAAGTTGGTAGTGCTTATCTGGTTTAAGTTATGATTTACTATAGTAATGAAATATTTGTTGGTATCAGAGTTCATCCGAATGGCCGGAGCGCGAGCGCAGCGCGGAAAGTGACGCGTTTGTGTCGGACGGCTCCAAGTTCCAGGAGCAGAGAGTGCCGCAACTGGTGCAGCAGATCTTGAAACAGGTGCGATGACTGCGCTATTATATTTATTATGTATTTGAATATAGCAGCTGCTCGCGTATAGCTATGTACCGATCTAACATATTATTAACATTTTAGGTACCTCAAGAGGAACTCAAGTTGTTCGTGAAAGCTTTCCTTTTGGAGACGAATTCTACGGCTGTGCGCTGGCAGGCACACGCGCTATTGCTAGCTATATATAAGTAAGATCATATCGTAGCTTAATATTCTGTACACCACCCCGAATTAATTGTTTTACAACATGAAGTTTCAATAGTTAATTTGCTTCATCTTTTTTAAATCTAGTAAAAGTAAAAAATTATGATATTTTTTGTCTAAAAACAATTTAAAAATATTCTTCTTTGTCTAAATTTGTTGATGTTATTGTTACAATTTAACAACATTTTATATTAAGTTCACCAATTTAATAAATTACAATTGTGATTTAAAAGTTTTATATGTAATATTTATTTACACGGTAGCAACTCCTCCCAAGCGGATCAAGTTTCGCTGGTATCGTTACTGTGGGGTCTGTGGCCGTCTCTCCCGCAGTACGGACGGAAGGCGGCGCAATTCGTCGACTTGCTCGGATACTTCACTCTCAAGACACCTAATGTAGATACTGAGGTATGGAATTCATTTATTAGATATATTTACGATGTGTTTTTATTTTACGAACCTAGGAGTGAAATATTCTACTAAAAGTAAAGTATCAACCCTTATATGTCCCACTGCTGGGCACGGGTCTCCTCCTCGAAATGAGGCGAGGAGAGTAATGGGCCATACATAGTTCACCGATGCGCTGGCCCAATGCGGGTTGGAGAACTTCACATACCTTCAAAGACTTTCAATCTCATCAAGCATGCAGGTTTCCTCACGATGTTTTCCTTCACCGGTGAGCGTGCAATGGTTGCGTGTTTGGGGTGCACTTAGGAATTTAGAAAAACCCATTTCAAGGCAAACACGGAGGGGTCAGGATCGAACCCGGAATCCCTCGCATAAGAGGCTGAGTCCACCCACCACTGGACCATCGTCCAGTTTGTCCTTGAACATTTTTTATAAATCTTACATTGTATATAAAAGTTTGAAAGTTTCCAAAGAATTGTGTTTGGTATATTAGGGCAACAACGATCTTATTTAGAATATTATGTTCAATATAATAGGGTATGTTTATCATTGCCAACAGAAGTACCTTAGCAGCGCGGTGGAGCTGCTCCGCAACCAGAACGCGGTGCTGTCGTCGCACGGAAACGCGGCGCTGTACGCGGCGCTCGGGGCCTTCGTGGAGCTGGACGGCTACTACCTGGAGTCGGAGCCCTGCCTCGTCTGCAACAACCCCGAGCTGCCCATGGCCACAATCAAACTGCCCACCATCAAGGTATACATCAACAGCTGGTGCGGCTTCGACCACGTTGATCTGAGATAATATGATTTTTAACAGATGAGTAGATTTAAACATAACCTCTTAATATGACATGAAATATATGGCGGTTTGTTGTCTGTTCCGTATGTAAATATAAAGCCGGTATTATTAATAATTAATTTACTACTATTAACACTCGATTAAACACACAGAACGTCATACGACGATATCCGGGCAGTGCCATTCCTATTTGGATGCGGGTGGCAACGTTCGACCTTGGCGTTCATAGGATGGTGCCTGTGTCCAGCGGATATCGAATAGGGGCGAACGATGATGATGAACGTTCTCTACTGAACATAAATCTCTATATAATAACCAATACGACAGATCTTCTCTCGCATCCAATTACTATGGATTTTTTTTATACATTCCTACGTATACGTATATCAATAAAAAAAACACATACTAATTATATTTATATTCGTTCTAGATCGACTCGAAGTTCACGACGACGACGCAGATCGTGAAGCTGGTGAGCAGCCACACGATCTCGCGCATCAGCCTGCGCGTGGGCGACATCAAGCGCAGCAAGATGGTGCGCACCATCAACTTCTACTACAACAACCGCACCGTGCAGGCCGTGCAGGAGCTCAAGAACAAGCCCGGTTAGTACACGACTCATACCCCCTCAGAGATCCCTAGTCACGGGTCGGTCTAAAACAGGCAATAATGGTGTTGAGCTATAGTTCACCCAAGCATTGTCCGAGGTAAACAATAACTCCTGTGACCATGATTGCTGTAAAGTATCCGAAAAGTAGGGCATATAAAAAACTAAATACACCGCGATAAAATCCGTAAAATCTGTTTCATTATAGTAACTAATAAGGTTAAGAATTTGTGAGTAAGTAAGATTTTCCCAAAAAATTTCCGATTTTTATTATGAACACTATATTAAAAAAAACTATTTTTATTAAAAAATAATAACATTTATTTCTGGCCTGATAGGTATGTGGCACAAAGCGAAGCGCGTGCAGTTGCAGTCGGGCCAGTCCGAAGTGCGCGTGGACTTCCCGCTGCCCATCGTCGCGTGCAACCTCATGATGGAGTACGCCGACTTCTACGAGAACCAGCAGGCGACCGGTCAGTACAACATACTTAGACTGAACGAACGTTTAACCGCACTGGTGTTGCTTTAAATAGTTCAAAGCTTGCACAGTAACTAACATTATTTTGATATATCATAGAGTAGTAATAAAATACAAAGTAATAAAATACTCATTTAACATAATAATATTTTGTTTATTGGTAGAGGCTCAAGTAGCGGAGAATGGAAAGTTTGTCGATGTTCGATTGGGATGTTAAAGAGAGGTGTTAAGGTGTGTTTGTTGTACAGGTGAGTCGCTGCAATGCCCGCGCTGCTCTCAGTCGGTGCCGGCCAACCCCGGCGTGTGCGCCAACTGCGGAGAAAACGTGTTCCAATGTCACAAGTGTCGGTAAGAATATTTGAAATTATCGAACTCGTAATAATTCCTCTGTCGTAATAACTCCGAATACACGCTTTGGTTTGATAAACGTCTTTTATAAATCAGATAAGTTATATAGTATTAAGATATTATCATGCGGTATCATGGGCGTGTCCGATTTTGATCTGTCTATCTATGTAACTATCGCACAGCGCCATCAACTACGACGAGAAGGACCCGTTCCTGTGCCACGCGTGCGGTTTCTGCAAGTACGCCAAGTTCGACTACACGCTGACTGCGCGGCCGTGCTGCGCCGTGGACACCATCGACAACGACGACGAGCGCAACAAGATGGTGCTCACCATTGGCGCGCTGCTCGACAAGGCCGACCGCGTCTACCGACAGCTCATCGCCAACAAACCCGTGCTCGAGGTATGCTCGTCTCTGTACATTATATACTATAGATGTGATTAGATGTGCAAAATATTTTATCATTTAATAATAGGTAAAAAAATCTCATTGTACGGTTTTTTAAATAAAAAAAAAATGATTATTCCAAGATAAAAATCCTATGTTACGATGTCCGTCCATGCTAATTTACCAAACGACTCACCGGTCCTAATAAATTAAAAAAAGTAAATAAGTATATAGAATGTTCAAAACGATTAATATTAATATTTAAAATAATACAGCCTTTATTTCCCATTACACAGACTTAAATTACAAAATTAACATAATGTTATTTTATCCGTGTGAAAGAGAGGAGCCTTTAAGCAGCCTTCCTAGCCTGGAGCATTGTAAGATATACTGAACCCACCTCGTGGTGCCCCAATAGCACGTAATGTCGTATACAAGTATAGTGTATATGTATATGTCTGTTCGCAGTCGCTGGTGCACAAGATCAGCGAGCACCGCGTGGAGGGGCGCGCGGACGAGAACAGCAACGGCGCGGGCGGCTTCGGCGGCGTGCAGATCAACCGCGTCATCCAGACGCTCGCGCACAAGTACTGCGTCGAGAGCAAGAGCCACTTCGAGGACCTGTCCAAGATCATACAGAAGGTGCTGGCGTGCAGGTGAATATACTGTCTCAATAAACTAGATAATTTAGTCAGTCGGGTCTCAATTGGACACTTGGAAGTCCTTCATTTTTGCTTATTTAGGGCGTTTCCCAATTACAGCACAAACGCGCATTGTGCGGCACAATGCTCAAAGTTGGTGTTCCAATTACAGCATCGCATCGCATTTTTGAGCTCTCTTAAAAGTAGTGCTTTCGCAAAATGCGTGCAATTGGCCAACTGTGACAAAAAATTAAGTATGGATGTTTATTACTCTTTCTCATAAAAATTCTGATGAAAAGAATGGATTCTACTGAAACTTCACAATAATATAGCTTATATACACCAAAACGATACATATAAGCTATGATTTATGCCTGCACCCCCACGGAAATATGAAGTATGCGAGTGAAAACGCGGGGCGCTGCTAGTATATTATATAGTATAAATACTTAAAGGTCCAAAATATGAATTCTTAAAATACGTACGTATCAGATGATATGCAATAGTTGATAAAGAGATGATTTAATTGAAAGGTATATATAATAGTTGATAAAGAGATGATTTAATTGAAAGGTATATATAATTATTTAGGAACTCATTAAAAAAAAAACTCAAAACAAAAAATTTTAATGAAATAATCAAAATCCAAATAACTTAAAATAACCGTAAATAGCTTTCAACCAATAATTATGTATACCACTTTATTAACATTAATAAGGTAATTGCCAACTTTTATAAATATTTTTTATTCTACCCTGAACTTAGCGCACCCTGCTGGCGCATTTTGAAACTATCGCGTTCCAATTAAGCAACAGGATTGTGCGGCATTGTGCGGCACTGAGTCACATTATGCTCCGTAATTGGAAAACACACTTAAACTGTAATTTTATTTATTTACAGAAAAGAGCTGGTTGCATACGACAGATCACAGAGCGAACAACTCAAAGGTGATACGCTACCGGTTTACGCCGGCCTGCTACAGAATTACGACGGAGATATTACAAAGGGTACGAAAATTATGACTATTATAAGAATACTAGTTGTTGCCCGCAGGCTCGCCTCGTTGACCCGTGTAAGAACTGATGGTCGTTATTTTTAGTCTATATTACTCGGTGATAGTGGAGGTGACATAAATTTTGGTTATTAATTTGTCTTATAATCTCTGTCACTAATGTAATGATATGAATAATAATAATAAAAATAAAAACATTTATTAGGAAACATATTACACACTGCTATACATTATACAACTTAATCTAATAGATATTACACACTCATATGGCACAAATACAAGTAAGATTAGCTAAAACTTAAAATTAATATTAGTTCATAGAATAAAGATGGAAATCAAAATAAAGTTTTAGCATACATAGACATAGATATGCGCCGGAAAATGCACAACAGTGTAAAAGACAGTTCCCCAATAGGCAACCACTCAGTTGTGTGATTGTGGTGTCCGGAGAAACCACAATCCTGATATTATATTATTACTAGCGGACCCCACAGACGTTGTCCTTTAGATACGAATCGATAGTGGCAGTACAGATCAATAACCTAGATACCGACTGCAGCGCCATCTGCCGGTCTGATTTGTGAATCTAAACCATCCTCGAATCTACTTGAACACACACAAAGAAAATCACTCAAATCGGTCCAGTCGTTTAGGAGGAGTTCAGTCACATACACACGCACACAAGAAATATATATATTAAGATTATATTATTATAAGCTATAATATCCGAATCTGATGCAATATTTTTACTGTGTGCAGGTGGTGGCGCGTGCTACGGCTGCTCGCTGGCGTGCTCGGAGCAGTGCCTGACGCTGCTGCGCGCGCTGGCCTCGCAGCAGGAGCACCGCGCGCGCCTGTGCCGCTTCGGCCTTGTGCACGAACTGGTGCACCACAACCTGCACCGCGGCACGCCACAGGTACGTGCGAATATACGACGGTACATAGCTTAGTTTAGTAGCCGTAGACTTACCTATCTACGGTTGAACGTTGATCTATTTCGTTGATCGCAAACATCTGCTGTATTAATGCAACTTCATCTAATAACTGCACACAGCCTTTTCGATTGGGTGTCAGAGGCTAAGATCTATTTGCATAGCCAATTACGTAAAATATGTGTGACTATAATAGCAAAATTATATCCTTATTATATCCTTGTATAAAATCGATCTCTTTTACTTTCAAAGTCGTGGTCAAACAATACAGTAGTCACTGCTAGTAGTCGTATTTGTCTCTTCGATTTATTCATTACTGTCTTATATAACAACGATGTATTTAAATACTTGTTGTGTGCAGTGCCAGGAGGAGGTGCGCGCGCTGATCTGCCTGGTGACGCGCGACAACTTGCCCGCCACGGAGCGGCTGTGCACGCTGCTGTCCCAGCGGATCACGCTCTCGCTCATGGGCCACGCCGCATCGCAGGACCACAACAACTCGGTGGGTATTTGACTTCACTTGAATATTAAAAACACTCAAAACTTTACAAATGGTCTAAAAGTTGCTTTATAAGATGTGATGAAGCTTAAACTGTCTAGTAACGCTTCACTACCATTTACGAGCTATAGAATAATTGCTAGCAAATATTTAACATACTTCTAAATTAATTTAAAATTAAATTTGATAAATTAATTAGAATATGCTGACTATTGTATTCATATTTAGGTTCGGCCGCTCGTGCTTCTGCTGGGGTCGCTCGTGAAGGTACCGGACTCGGTGGAGTGCTGGGAGGTACGACTACGGTGTATCGTGAAGCTGTGGGTCTGGTAAGATGATTATTTGTGCCGTCATTTATAAAATATGTTACATATATGGTTCTTAGTGGCATATTTTAGATATTATAACTTATAATAAGGTGGCTAAGTGGTTATAATTTTTTTTATATGTTGTTAACTTACACAATAGTATGTCTTATCATATATTTTTTTAAATTTTTACAGGTGCTGTCCTCAACTGACTGAAGTGGCTGGTATACCACCGGCCGCAAATGCTATCCTAAAAGACGAAGTTCTTGCTGGTCTACCCGGAATTAATGCTTCATCGCCAAACAGTAAGTTTTAGTAAAGACCAACTAAATAATGTTAAATATAATGATGTTATTAACTGTTATACAATAATGCAATAGTTCAATTTAATTTGAGAGCAGAGGAGTTGGCAAAGAATGATATTGCACCAAGATATTTTCATATTGAAATTAAATTGATTTATATAAATATTCCGTTCAACAGCCCACCAGTTTGCACTGCAGCAAGTGGCTCTGCCGTGCCTGCGCTACATGCAGGAACTCATGGCTCCCGTCACACCCGCTGCCGGCTCTACTGAGGAGACTAAAGAAGCTAAGGTAAGGCCTTTACCTTCATTGTGTCAATTCATATCAAGTTTTAAAATGTAACTTCCTAAAAGTTAGTCCCTAAAACTCCCAAAGGTTTTCCAAAAGTTAGTTATCCTTTGGATAGATGGATATATAAAGGCTAATAGTGATTATGATGCATAATGTAGGCACAGACAGTGGCAAACACATCCTATAGATAATGAGTAACTACAGAGAACTGCACAAAGGCTGTCTCTTCTGGAAGAATCTTTATTTTTCTCACATTTTAAAAATATACGAAAGCCGAAGTGCAAATAGTGATAAATATGTATGTCGTTGTACATACATATTTATCATTATAATAAACAACTATTTACGGATTTTATCGTATCGTATATTTATATTATCCTCTCCGTACATTAAGGTTTCGTTATAAAACATTGCTTATTTATGATTACTTATTGTATAGGAGGGGAGTGGTGGTGTGGGTGGAGTCGGAGCAGGCGGGTCGCTCGTGGTGGAGCTGGCGGCGTGGTTGGCGGGACGCGTGCCTCAGCGACACTGGCGCCGCCTCGCCGCGCCGCGCCCCGCCCCACCCGCCACGGGCGCCGCGCCCGCCGACCGTGACTTGCGACTCGCAGACAAGTACCTGCGCAAATGGCAGCACAAGGTATACATTTGGCTGTTTTATTTAAAATTTTATGTGTCGCAGTATATTAGAAATAAGTAGACTAGTCTTATATTTAAATTTTACAAACTGCTGTGAGAAATCTGAATAATATGTATTCTAAAATAATGAGCACTGACATAGCTAACTTGGTCTCTTTATATTCTATGAAAAACTGGCAGTTTTACTTCATTTTATACTGTCCAATCGAATATGGATATCATGTACTTTGGTGGTTGTCAGGTGATGTTGTCGCACGGCATGCGGCCGCTGGCACTGGAGCCGAGCGGCTGGCTGCGGGCCGTGATGTTCGACCCCAGCTCGCGGATCGCGCGCGACACCGCCTGCCAGATGGTCAAGTCGCTGTGCGACTCCTACGAGCGGACCAAGGCGGTGAGTCATATTACTTTACTACAAACATCGTATATGTGATATAAAAACATCGTATATGATATAAAAACGTTTTTTTCATGTTAATTTTCTTTTCGAAGAATCCAATGCTGTCAGCATGTTAGCAGCTGTCAGTACTTTGTTTAGTGGCAACCAGCATTACGCACGAGTCTATTAAATACAATTCATATTAATAATATTTGGCGGTGTTTAATAATAAACATGGAATTTACACAGGTTCTAATCCTATTGACGAGCTTCCTGCCTGATGTGGGAGCGGCCGGCGAGGCAAGCGAGCAGTTCTTGCAACTGTATCAAAGTATGTACAATGTCTTTTTTCTATTATTAAGAACTATTATAGTATATAATTATAATAACTTTATTCAATAATTTACTAATAATTAATATTTAATAATACAGCCTTAGCATCTGAGACCCCATGGAAGCAATTCTTAGCACTGCGAGGAGTTCTGCAGCAGATAGCCGACCTGATGACAAAAGAAATTGAAAATCTACATCGCCTTGAAGAATCCACCCTCACCTCTGATCTTGCACAAGGTTTGTAGCAATCGTATTTACTATGTTTTACTTATGATCAAACACTAATAAATTATTCATGATTCCTTATGATTACATACATACACAAATAAAAACAAATATTCTATTCGTAGGCTACGCGTTGAAACGCCTGACGGAGTTGTTGGCGATGTTCCTGGAGGAGGGCGGCGCGCGGCGCGCGTACAAGGGGCGGCTGGTGGGCGCGGTGCTGGGCGGGTACCTGTCGCTGCGGCGTCTCGTCGTGCAGCGCACGCGCCTCACCGACGACACGCAGGAGAAACTGCTGGAGCTGCTCGAGGAGATGACCACAGGTAGGCCACGTAGCCATCGCACATCGTGCCAACATTGTAAATTAGATTGAAAATGTTTTAAGACAATTAATATTACGTCCCACTATTCATTATTTGTGATGATAATAATACAGATTAACTGTAAGACAGATATACTAAGAATGCTAAATATGATAATGAAGAACATATTATTGTACTAAAAGTTTAATAAAAGTGAAAAAAAAAAAAGAAATCCACCAGCTTAATCCCATTCCAAAGAAAATGTTCTCATATCAATGGTCTCTATTTAAAAAACCCGGTACCAATCAAGACCCTTATCGTCTGTACTCTATATCCATGTCTAATAGTAACTTATAGACTTTATAAAGGAAATGAAGAAAAGAAGTTCTTATGTCTGTTGTAGGAGACAATACGTCCAGAGATAAACATCGAATATTCAGGTCATAGCATGCTACTTAATTACTCTCATTTCTGACCGTTGACTTATCGAAGTAATGAAAACTCGAAATGTTATTTGTCTACAGGAACTGAAACAGAGACGGCCGAGTTTATGGCGGTGTGCATTGAGACGGTGCAGAAATATCCGCTGCACGACTACCGCACGCCGGTGTTCATCTTCGAGAGGCTGTGCTCCATCATCTACCCGGAGGAAAACGACGTCGGTGAATTCTTCCTCACGCTCGAGAAAGATCCGCAGCAAGAGGACTTCTTACAGGTACAATCTTATAAGTACTTACTTCTATACACTTTAGCACTTTATTTTCTCAATTTTCAGCACATATTTAACTATGATGTTAATAAAATGTTTTCGGCTCATTAAGATTACTATTATTATTATATTAGGGCCCTCAAGTGCTAGGAGACAAATGTCACTAAATAAATAAAGATTTAATCAGGGGATGGGTTGAAAACTCGGTCTACTTGGAATTACCATTCCAGTCAGAGAGCTGAGCCACCTATAATTATTTTTTAGTTTAAGGGCCTGTTTCACAATCTCCAGATATGTTCCGAATAGGTTATTCACAACATATTTGACAGATTGAGGGCCTGTTTCACAATCTCCAGTTAAGTGCCCAATAGGCTATCGGCAACATATTTGACAGTCAAATATGTTTCCGATAGCCTATTGGGCACTTAACTGGAGATTGTGAAACAGGCCCTGAGTATGGAGTATCCGTCAAATATGTTGTGAAGCCTATTCGGAACTTATCTGGAGATTGTGAAACAGGCCCTAAGATTAAGAATGTATTGATGTTAAGTAATTAGGAAATATTTATTATTACTTTATATTAATATTATGAATATAATTCACAGGGTCGTATGCTGGGCAATCCGTACTCGTCCCTGGAGCCGGGCATGGGCCCGCTGATGCGCGACGTCAAGAACAAGATCTGCACCGACTGCGAGCTGGTGGCGCTGCTCGAGGACGACAACGGCATGGAGCTGCTGGTGTGCAACAAGATCATGTCGCTCGACCTGCCCGTCAAGGACGTGTACAAGAAGGTATGCTACAACAGCCATAGTAAAAAAAGTAAAGTATCAACCTTTTATGTCCCACTGCTGGGCACGGGTCTCCTCCTCGAAATCAGGCGAGGAGGGTAATGGGTTAGTTCACCGCGCTGGCCCAGTGCGGGTTGGTGAACCTGATGATATTGAAAGTCTTTGAAGGTATGTGAAACCTTCAAAAACTTTCATCAGGCATGCAGGTTTCCTCACGATGTTTTCCTTCACCAGTGAGCGAGCGATGGTCTCGTGTTTGGGGTGCACTTAGAAATTAGAAAAACCCATTTCAAGGCACACACGGAGGGGTCAGGATCGAACCCGGAACCTCTCGCATAAGAGGCCGAGTTCATCCATCACTGGACCATCGTCGCTCCGCAAGCTGACTGTAGCTGTTAAAATGATATTAATGCCGACGTATGTAAACAACGATAAAATCCGAAATTACATTTTTGTACGACATTGGTAATGTTATCCAGGTGTGGTGCACGTCGGGCGAGGGCGTGGACGCGATGCGCGTGGTGTACCGCATGCGCGGCCTGCTGGGCGACGCCACCGAGGAGTTCGTGGAGACGCTGAGCCAGACCAACGCCGAGGCCGTCGACGACGAGCAGGTCTACCGCATGGCCAACGTGCTGGCCGACTGCGGTGAGTGGCTCGTGTAGTGTATACCTACACTGCTAGCTTCCGTGCACTACCTTTACACCAATGCACAGAAAATACCCGAAAAGTGTCAACTGAATTCTATAAGTAGGACTCGGCTGTCCGTCGATCACAAAGCTTCATGGTCCTGAAATTTTCAGTGTAATATTTCCACTATAATAATAAAGCTTAAGGAAAGTTAATAATAATTATTCGTCTCCATATAAGTAACGCGTTTTTTGGCTAAATATATGTAAACTTCAAAAAAAATGTAGCCTAAAATATCATATAGGAGAGTCCTAGTGGAGAGCGGGGTTGAATACCATTAGTTACAATTTAAACGTTTACTACTGTGCAGGCGGGCTGGAAGTGATGCTGCAGCGGCTGGCGGCGATTGGGCGCGTGGGCTGCGCGCGCGCGCTCTGCTCCACGCTGCTGCGGCTGCTGGCGCTGTGCGCGCGCGTGCGGCGCTGCGTGCGCGTGCTCACCCGCGCGCCCACCCGCGCGCTGCCCGTGCTGCTGCACGCGCTCAGCCTGGCCGCCGCCGACGAGCGGGACATGCCGCGCGCGCACCTCGTCTACCAGCTGCTAGAGGTGACTCGATATTACGGTTTCTATTTCAACTGTGCTTATGCTTTTGATCCTACTGCTAAAGGCAGTATGATGCCCTGAGCCCATGATAAAAGGATGATGAAGAGCGAAATCTTTTGATTTTGAGTAACGTTAATGTCTCCTATTACAGATCATGGAACGTATATTATCGGTGGCGGCGAGCGAGAGTCTGGAGTCGTTCCTGCAATTCTCGCTCACGTTTGGCGGACCGGAGCACGTCCAAGCTCTACTCAATTGTACTGAATGTCCAGGTACCCATCACGATATCTAGACATGAAATTATCCCCGATGCAAAAAGTTGTTAGTTTGATCACTGAGGCACAGACTTGAGTTCATATTTTTTTAAATTTGAGTAAACAGACTTGAGTTCATATTTTTTTAAATTTAACACTGGTTTTTATTAAAAAAAAAAATATTATAACGGCTCTAAATTAGCTCGTTTGTTATTGATTTAGTTTATTTAACATTCAAATATTTATAACAGGCATAAGAAACAACTCCGTGGCGCTCGGTCATCTTACCCGAGTGCTCGCGGCGCTGGTGTACGGCAACGACCTGAAGATGGCCATGCTGGTGGACCACTTCAAGCCCGTGCTGGACTTCGACCGACTCGACTCGGAGCAGTGGAGCGAGGAGGAGTTCCGCATGGAACTGTTCTGTGTACTCTGCGCCAACATCGAACGGAACTCTATTGGTGGAACTCTGAAGGACTATTTGATATCGCTGGGCGTCGTGCGCGATGCCTTGGAGTATATTGTGGTAAGTCATGTCGCTTCTGAATTTGAAATAAATATGATAAAAATCATTAAAACCATAGAAAACCAAAGAGGAAGTATGATTGGTCACATGTTACGACATGACTCGTTTTGAAAAACTATCATAGAAGGGAAGATTGAGGGAAAAGAGTAAGAGGTAGACCGAGGCGGACTTATATGAAACAAATAAAGGAGAAAGTACAGGTTATGTTGTATCAGGAGGTCAAGGTGTTGGCAGAGATGAGAAGTGAGTGGCGAATACTCCACCGACAAGAGCAAAGCTCTGAAATAAAGAGAGAGAGAGAGAGAGAGAGAGATGATAAAAATATATGTTACTACAAAAACTAGTGAATACATATTTGCACGATGGACTGCCATTCGCTTTCCTTATCCAATGTGTGTATTTTGTTCCTCATCTAGTATGATGTTCACAGAAACATGCGCCGTGCGTGAAGCCGACGCTGGTGTGCACGGACTCGGACGAGCTGAAGGAGTTCATCAGCCGGCCCGCGCTCAAGTACATCCTGCGGTTCCTCACCGGCCTGGCCGCAGACCACGAGCCCACTCAGGTGAAATAACTCACATTAATCCATCGTCTAGAAACCGCA
This sequence comes from Lycaena phlaeas, assembly GCA_905333005.2. NCBI lineage: Eukaryota > Metazoa > Arthropoda > Insecta > Lepidoptera > Lycaenidae > Lycaena > Lycaena phlaeas. Next base: position 3,866,832 of record HG995170.1, on the reverse strand, counting down.
AAACGTTCTCATAGCTGTTTGAGATTGAGTCACGGTTGATGTCAACCGCTTCCAGTTCCCTACCTGCTCTCACCTCTTTGATGCATTTTTTCTTTTTCCGACTTCGAACATTTAGAATCGAGTTTTCTTATTAATTTCGTCCACACATGTAGCTGTGACTATCTCCATAAAGCTTTAAGTAGTCATCTTTATAAGGTTTTAAATTGACGAGAGCTACTTGTGCTTTTGTGGTTTGTGTGTTGTTATGAGTTTGTACTCATAAGAGTTCGGCGTAATGAAAGTGAAAAACAAAATATTCGTTTTTAAGTTTTTAATTCATTTTAAAAATGTTGACTGGTAAAGTACAAAGTAGTGTTTTGTAAATGAGCGAGGTGTCTCCCGTGCGTAGATGCTGGTGTGTGAGAAGGTGATCCCGATCGTGCACCGCCTGGAGCAGGTGTCGTCGGGGGAGCACGTGGGCTCGCTGGCCGAGAACCTGCTGGAGGCGCTGCGCTCGCAGCCGCAGTGCGCCGCCAAGGTGCAGCAAGTGCGAGACTTCACCAGACAGGTGAGATCTCAAGCAGATGGTCGCTTACGACTTCATACATGTACGATTTCGATGTAAAGCATTGGATAGTTGTAAAACCACTCGAATGTCCCGACGAGAAGCAACACTGTCATAAATTTTACTGTTTTATTTGGTAAATGTTTAACTTGCCTATCAAGCGTTTTTCTACGCGCCCTGCATGTATCATGGGAATTTTGGAATTAACTTCATGATGCTCGAGGATTTCCTGCTCATACTTGAAGTCGTACACTTTACTGGTAAACCTTAATGTAAACCTTCATGTGTGTCAACCATATTAAATTTATCACGACGTATTTTATTAACTCGGCAAATGTATGCCGAATACACTGCCAGTATATAATATATTCCTAAGCCCACATGTTTTACAAATTTATCACTAGAGTTGGTTATCGCAAAACACTACATAAAATTAATCAAATGTTCGTTCTTAACTAATTGAATTGTCATCTCTCCAGGATTCTCTTTTTCTATTACTCGAACCATCTACATGACGAGTTACTGTGATACAGGAGAAGAAGCGGCTGGCGATGGCGGTGCGCGAGCGGCAGCTGGGCGCGCTGGGCATGCGCAGCAACGAGCGCGGCCAGGTCACGGCGCAGTGCTCGCTCACGCACCAGGTGGCCGAGCTGGCCGAGGAGGCGGGCGCCGTGTGCTGCATCTGCCGCGAGGGCTACAAGTACCAGCCCACCAAGGTACCGTCACCACCGCACACACACAAACACAAACAAGCCTATCTATCGTCGGATTTATCATCATTATCATCATCCTTTATCCGTCCACTGCTGAACATGGGCCTCCCTCAATGAACGGCAAAACGACCGATCCCTTGCCACTCGCATCCAACACGGACTGGCCACTGCATGGAGATCATCGGATCGCTCTCCATCATAATATCATCTATATGATATTGAGTAAATGAGTCATCCGGGAATAGTCCCGCTCGATTTTGTATGAAGAAATGAACTAACGCAACTTAACAGTTTGAAATATATTTACCATGTTTTTTTTTTTGGTGAAGCTTAATGTACTTGGTATTCTCCATTACATGTCCTATTTTGTCCTTTTAATAGCGAAACATATAGAAAGCTGTTAATAAAAATATTCAACTGCTTCTTGAAATAACTGTGTCCTTAGGACTCCTTAGTCCTGCCGTAACTCTAAGTTAGTAAAAACCTAACAAAATGCTAAAGGGTAAGGAGTATATTATTCGTAGTAGTATATAGCGTATAGTAGTTTGATCACAATGTCCGTGTGGGCGCAGGTGCTGGGCATCTACACGTTCACGAAGCGCTGCCCGGTGGAGGAGTTCGAGGTGCGCGCGCGCAAGACGTTCGGCTACACCACGGTGTCGCACTACAACGTCGTGCACGTCGAGTGCCACATGGCCGCCGTGCGCCTCGCGCGCGCCAGGTACCCCCTGACGGAACAACTGCACTCATATCCAACTAGCTGGTGCCCGCGACTGTCGCCGCACAATTAAATGTTGGACGATTCACACAATTAAAAAAAAATTAAAGCCTATGTATTATTCTGATATATAAATTATATTATTGTGAAGTTTTTGTCTGAAAGAGCATATTAGCAGAATATTTAATGCATACCAGATGAATTTTAGGATTACTTTTATTGTAAGCTTTTCGAAAATCGTGTTAAAGTTACGGCTGGGATCCATCCGTTGTCAGTCTGTCTGGGAAAGTAGAACACTTCTTAACATATTGCATTAATGAAATTTGGAAAGAAGCTATCTACTAAAAAAAATCTACCTAAAAGAAATGCAAATGTGAGGAACTTTACGGCAAGAATTTAATTTTTTGCTTTTCGAAAATATAAAAAGTAAATAAACAAAAATTATTGATAATTTCTTCTTTAAAACCAATAACTTTATGATATTTTCCATACTATTTGGGATAGATCAGGAGGGGAATAAATTAAATAAAATAAAAAGATAAAAAAGTATGAGTCTTTTAGTTTAATTTATAAATGGCGTAGTCCTAACACTAACAACTACAACAGGGACGAGTGGGAGAGCGCGGCGCTGCAGAACGCGTCCACGCGCTGCAACGGGCTGCTGCCGCTGTGGGGCCCGCACGTGCCTGAGTCCGCGTACGCCAGCTGCCTCGCGCGACACACCACCTACCTGCAGGTACCACACCCGTCCCCCTGGTATCGTCTTTGCTATTAATATCTATCTTGAGCAGGAGTTACGTTTGATTTGTTTCTATCTGCGACTGTGTTCAGGACGTTATAAGCCACATTGGGTCCTATATATTGATAAAGTTGGTATACCTAAGTCATCTTATATTAGTAAGTTATAATTCAGGTTGGAGTATGGTTCTGCCAGGGTATAACATATTTTAAATTCCAATGTTCCAGCTAATTCTACCTGGAATCTATTATATTATTTAAAAAAAAACACGGGGCCCATGCTTCGTAATTCAGTTAATTTTTAGTTTTAGCGTTGCTAATACATTGACTTGTAATGTCGTTCTAATGTATGCGCATGCGCAGGAGTGCACGGGCCACCGCGACATCGGACACGCGTGCACGCTTCACGACCTGAAGCTGCTGCTGCTGCGGTTCGCGCGCGGCCGCACCTTCCACGACGACACGGGCGGCGGCGGCCCGCTGTCCAACATGCAGCTGGTGCCTGCGCTCGCGCACATGGCGCTCTACGTCATCAACACGTCAGTACAATCAGATATAATAACCATTCAGATCGATACACAAACGATCTTGTTTACTATCGTTAATGCTGATATAATGCCAGTGTGTAGATGCATCTCAATGTTTTAAAAGAAAACCTGTTATTTGATTTTTAACACGCTTTTATTAGCTTCACCTGTATGTTTGTATACTTGTATGTTTGTAACCGACTCCTTTGAGCTCGATAACCTTACTTTAAACAATCAAATTTAATTCAAACTTTGCACACCTGTCAAAGACCGATAACAATGAAATAATTCGGTTAAAAAATCCGATTATCCCAAATAGATTCGCCAGGATTAATTAATTCCTTTCCGCATCCTTTGCATGCGAGTAAGAGAGATAGAGCTAGTGCGCAAACTACGCATGCGTGCAGCTCCACAGTTACTCTTTGGTCGTACACTCAGTTTAGCACAACCTCGAAGAGATTTGTAAAGCGTGTATTTTTAGTTTTTTAAACTATTATTCTAGACTCTAAACAAACAAAGAGTAGTTTAAACTAGAACGTATTATATGGGGAGGGTTTGAAAGCACTTTGTACTATTTTGACTCTATCTCGCTATGATCTATGTGGGTTGTTGTGTGCGAGCAGGACCCGCGTGGCGGCGCGCGAGGTGTCGTCGCTGGAGGCGTTCGTGTCGTGGGCGCCGGCGCGCGCGCTGGAGGCGGCACACGACGCCGAGGGCCCGCTGTACTACCTTACGCTCATGCTGCTCATGTACCCGCACCACAAGTTAGTACCGATCACAAGACACAAGCACTACACGTCAATACGTTCGTCGATTCATTGAGACTTTTGTATTGTTAGATTATTGTTGTTTTAAATTCATTTTCTCGTGGGGTTAATACAAATTAAATTTAAATTAATCAATTTCGAATGTGACTTCAATGATAATTTTTTCTTAGTTTTTGTGACTATTAACATGGCTGTAATATAGAAAAGTAATTTAAGGAGACCTTATATGTTCATTATACTGAAACAACTTTTACGGATTTTATCGCGGTTTATTAAGTTTTTTTACAAGCCCGAGGTTTCGGATACTTTACAGCAACCATGGTCACGGGACGACTGAAAAAGTGGTTTCATTACAATCAGTGAAATTCGTGTAAACATAAAAAAACTTAAAATGAGTCCAGTGCATTACATACACGATGTGTCAGATGGCGGTCGCTGCGAGTGGACATGCTGAAGCGCGTGCTGGTGACGGCGCAGGCGCGGGCCGTGTGCCCGGGCGGGCCGGCCCTGCGCGCGCTGGCTCCCGAGCAGCGGGCCGTGCGCGCCTGGCCCGACTACAAGCCCTACGCCATCTTCGTCGCGCTCATACACCTGCTATACACCGTCATGTTCAAAGTGCGTACAGCTTCACCAATACCCTTATAGGCTCAATTGAAAACGAGTCATGGGCGCCATTCTATGACTATATCTCTAAGTTTCGGTTTAGAAGAGAAAAGTTAATGAAAAAAAAATACTTTAGTAAAAACGGTTCATTATAGATAATGGTCATATTAACTCCCCCCGGTTAAATTATAGATGCAACATATATGTTAATACGCCATTGTCTTCGCAGAACGTGTCGGCTGCGACAGTGGAGCTGTGGCCGGTGAAGCTGGCGGAGTACATCCGGCATAACGACGAGGCCAACGCCAAGGCGGCCGAGCGCATCGCCACCACGCTCACCGACGAGCTGCTGCCGTGCGCTTCCTTTGCAGAGTTTTGCGACGCGGCCGGCCTGCTCGACGACATCCCGCAGCCCGACGCCTTCCTGCAGGCGCTGCTGGACGAGCAGCCGTGAGGGCCGCGCCCCGCCTCCACATGCCACGCCCACCTCGGGTGCGTGGCCTGTTGAAGCCCAACCCTAATACCCCTCAACAAACAATATCCATAATTGAATATTTAATCAGATTTGTAGTTTGCTATTTATTCCCGTTTCGCACGTGTAACGAGTTAACCGCTCACTTTTCGCTTAATAAATTAGTTTCGCTTTAATATTATTTTTTTTATAAACCATCAAATATATTCCTCAGCTGTATACAAGTGATTGTTTGTCAATTGTAACTCATCTCGGGTTTACGGATAAACCCGTATGTGGGAGAAGAGTATTGCTTTTTAACCACGTTATTTTGGAGTGAAATGCCTCTGTTAGTGAATAGATCAAGTATTTGCTTTGAGGTTGTTGCTGTCCTTGTGAGATGCCTCTCATTTGATTTGGTTTTGGGTATTATCCTTACTAATATTATAAATGCGAAAGTAACTCTTTCTGTCTGTCTGTTTGTTACGCTTTCACGCCTAAACCACTGAACCGATTTTGATGAAAATTGGAACAGAGATAAATTAGAGCTTGGGAAAGGACATAGGCTATTTTTTGTTGCGAAAAAAACCTAAGTTTTTTTTCGCAACAATGAGAGTTTGTTTGGAAGTTCGCTCTTATACATAGAAGATGACGCCATGAAACTTTGCATTTAGGCACTTGATAAGAATTAAATAACCATTAATAATTGTTCCACCGTTTTTAAGATTTTTACCTATATGGGCATGAAATAGGAGATAAAAGTTCGCAGGGTAGTTAAAAAAAAACAGTCTGTATTTACTATACGTACTCACGGAACTGCGCTACTCCGAATTTAACGCGAGCGAAGCCGCGGGCAACAGCTAGTGGTAACCATAATATTTTATTCATGACCAACTCGTAAGGTTTCTTTTAAATCGCGTCCGCTGGTTAATCCTGCTGGTAAAACGCGATAGCGCGGCAGCGGGAACGAGGGGTTGAATTTAGTTGGGGGTGTCGGTATTAATTTAAATAAATATACATAATATTGTTTGATCGTCTTTATTATCTAATAATATGCACAACATATAAATAAACTTAATACTTTCGCATACATCTTATTTATCTTACAATATATTGTCGGCGATGCGTAAAACGAATCGTAAATGCTGCCATCAAGTTAAATATTTGTGGATGTCGCTGTTCTAATTTGATGACTCGAAAATTTTCTTCGAGAACCTTCGATGAATTAATACACGTAAAAAATACGTGGCATAAACCAGACTTGCTAGAGTTGATTACTAAAATAACATATTAATAGTCGCTACAAATACGATCCCCAAATCTAGTTACAGGAAGAGAAAAACTCAAAATTTGAATTTTATTATATAGCAATGGGAATAGCCATTGCATGACAGTGGTGAGTGGGGCCGTAAAAGGTAAGTTTAAATAATAGGTTTCGCAGAACATGAACCGTTTACGCATCTAGACAAATTTTCTTACCTTCTAAATATAAATACCACGTATATATTGTACAAGCTCATTGTTAGACTCAGTATATTCACAGACTCGACGGAAGAGGTTCACTGACTCGACTACTTGATCGAAGTCAAAGAATTCAGACGTATATAGGAGAACAGTTCTTAAGGGTATTTTGTGCCGACTTTATTGGGGACCTGTCCCCAGTACGCACTCGCTCACTCTCCTAGGCTCATATGCTGGGGACATCGCGGTGTCCCTCTCGTCACGCCGCCAAGCGGACGTTTGCATCGCAGAAAGTTTGTCCTCAAAGCGCTCATAAGAACTGTCCTTCTATATACGTCTGAATTCTTTGTCGAAGTTGAGTCAATTGACATTTTCCTAAATACTTGTTATATTTTCTTACGCACACACTAAGTAAACTTACTTTTTCAATAAAATTGAGACTCTCAGACTTCCGACAAGACAAAAACAACACCTCGCGTTAAAGTGTTACAGGAAGACAACTTTTGGACACTACGGAGAATTCGTTTACAATCTGTTGCTAAATATATCGAAATGTAGTGCTATCAATGAGCTTATAAACGTCTGAACCCTTTCAGCGACGATACATTAATGAGAGTATATTACATGCGTATCATTATTTCGTAGCCTTATAATTTTTCGTTTATCATAATCGATATCTATACATTTTATAAATTATCTTTACATAAATATTTTGTTGTAACAAGTTAAAGCATTGTAAGTAACTTATAAGTCGTATGAGCCGCTGTCCCCGCTCTTGCCGATGCGCAGGATGTATTTGTAGACCAGACCTGCCACCACTCCACCCACGATCGGTCCTACCCAGTATACCTGCGAAGACAATAGTATATTAAAATAAAATAAGAGGTGTAGTGTCGTCTCAGCCCTATCAATACTGGTCCCCGAGCTACAGAGGCTCCCATTTGTGTAAGTAAAGTATATGTCCCACTGCTGAGCACGGGTCTCCTTCTCGAAAGCAGGTGAGGAGGGTATCGGGCTAAAGTTCACGGAGGCGTTGGCCCAATGCGGATTGATGAATTTCAGTCTTCACACACCTTCAAAGACTTCTAATCTCATTATGCATGCAAGTTTTCTAACGAAATTTTCTACGAACAAACGAACTAACGAAAAAAAAAACATTTTAAGGCACCACGAGCACAGGGGCGAGCTCAAGATTGAACCCGGACCCTCTCGCAATAGAAACTGTATAAACAAGACGTCTTAAAACTATTTTACGCATTTAAAAATTAAGGCGGACATATCGATACGGAGCCTCACTAGTACAAGCTACGTCACTGATATTGTTATGCACTACAGGAATCCTAATTCATTCAAATAATATACATGTGAGAGGAACTCTATCTATATCACAGGTGATTATTGATTATTGATGATGTTTCGATAAAATAAGACATTGAAATTTACAAATAAAAAGGCATTTAGCATATGGAGACAGCCCTGTGCTAGGTAAATAGGTTCTTATCACACTTGTCTGAAGCAATATTATTTTATACACGTGAAAGTATCAAATATGCTCAATTTAAAATCAGCTTTATATGCGTAGTTTCTAAGTTCGTAATGCAATTACTGTAAATTATTGTTAGTGAAAATTTATATTGCGAAATTCTTATTAGCGCCAATCGAAGCTTCCTCATGGTTCATTCAAATATCCTCGCGTCTATCTCGTAAACACACTTTCACTGCATCACGTGCTAGCTCATGACCTAAAGTGCAGCTAGGGTCGCCGAGTGACGAATTAACTATCCGTTAAATTTCAACACAATTAAAACCTAATTACAACACTATTTACGAATTTAAAAGTCCTTACTTCGAGGAGGAAACTAGCGCCTAGCAGCGGGACATGATATTATAATGATTATTATTTATAAATATCATTAGGTATTATTTATTTGAATTTGATGCTAAAGGCTTAAAGCTTGCTTAAAGTATTAATAAGCTGCAATAGTACCGATATATGAAAGGAAAAAGTTTATAATCCAAGGCTTCTCGTGTGTCAAACAAACAAACAATCAAACACAATGTAAATATAATAATATCAAGCGAAGTCAAACAAGTGAAGGACTAGCGAGTTAACATCCGCTAACAAATTGTTACATCCAGAGCAAATGTTTAACTAAGTTTAAAACAATACACGAAACAAATAATTCTCACGACATTTAAAACGTCCAGTACCCGGTTGACCCGAGCGTTTGCTCGGATTTTTGTTTTGTTTTGAATAAAGTGATAATATGATAAAGTTATTTTTCCAAAAAAAAAAAATGAACTTGAAAAAAAAAGACAAAAAAATAATCGTATCGGACTGGAGATACGAACCAAGCTCTTTTCGATTCATGACATAATATCAACTGATAAAGATATTTACAGTATTCAAATGATATTTTTTCATTGCCTCAAAACACGGATAATACTAAATTTGAGGAAATGTTATTGGCAAGAAAATTATTATATAATATTGGAGGTTCGTAATGGCTCGTTTGGTATCGAGTTCGCACATTAACTTGTCTCCCTGAGTCCCTGCTCATTATTCATCACCATCATAAACATAATAGAAGAAAGCTGATGAAATTGAAACTCGAAGGATCTCGGGGAAAAACCTATTTCGCTCGATAGTAAAACAACTTAACCGGTTTTTTCGGTGTATATAATGATTTTTCCATGCCTGACGTTTCGAATACGTAATCACAACCATGGTCACGGGAGGACTGAGGTGTCAAAGATATTCGACAGACTACTTTAGAATACTCGGGCCGATGTCTAAGATTATAATGAGATGATGACATAATGAAGCACCATACATGTGGTTTGGAAACGTGATTGTCATTTCATCACGATATTCATCATCATCATCAAATATAGAATAGAGTCTTACCCAGTGCGCTGTCCAGTTGCCCATCACTAGCGCGGGTCCGAAAGACCTGGCGGGGTTCATGCTGGAGCCAGAGAACGGAATCTGTAAAATATAAGTCGTAACATTAATACAACATTATTGATTATATGGATTAGTAGATAGAGTCCAGTCGGTATGGGCTCTGTGTTTCCATAAAATGAGAGTTTTCTCAATTTCTCCGTGTACCGTAACAGTGGCGTAACTACAGGGTGGCAAGTCAGCAAAATGCCACGGGCCCCCAGCTGAAACGGGCCCCCGGTCGGAGGAGAATTCCAACTCCCAACATTTATTATTATACACATTTAGTAAAAAAAAGCGTCTTTCCTACCATCCGATGAATTTGCCACGGGCCCCGAACGGTATAGTTACGCCACTGCACCGGAACAACAGAAAATTGCTTCCTCAGGAAGGCTTCCTGAAGGAAAACATCGTGAGGGAACCAGCATTCCTGATGGGATTAAACACCTTTGATCGCGCATCGGCGAAATATGGGCTAACACCTTCTCGCCTGATTTTAAAGAAGGGAATAATTTGTTTTGTTACTACGTAAAACTTTGGTTAGTTTCGAAGATAACGCATGAATCATAATGCCCTGGGTCCCGGACGATCTCAGTGGAAATAGACTATAGAGAGAATAGGCGACGTCACCGTCAGATGATTCTCTTGAAGGACTGAACGCTCTTCCGAAAAAAGAGCTCTTTGCCAAATTTCGTAATTCCATGAATCTGATATTGATACACAGTCAGACAAACGGATAATAAAGTGATAATAATGGTTCCATAATAAGGACGTAAACGAAGGAAAAAGGCTAGTGGGTGGTAACAAGCGAGTGGACTCACGCAGGCGGCGTGGCAGGCGGTGATGCTGAGCCCGATGGCCAGCGGCGCGGAGCCCTTGAGGTCGTTGCGGCGCGCGTCGCACACGCCCTGCACCACCAGCACCAGGATGAACGTGATCAGCGCCTCCACCAGCAGGGCCTGACGAAAAACAATAAATAATAATAAGAATATGGTAGCAGAAAATCATGCCACGTTAACAGTTACCTGCTTAATTCATTCCTTGAGAGCTGTTAAGGGAACGGACCGAAAATTAATTTTATTAGCCTTTACTGCTCCAGGCATCAATGGTTCAAAATCATCTTATTAATTTAGGTCAAAGAAAAGATTGGAGCAAAGGGTGCTGTGAAAGAAAGCACGCGAAGAAAACTACAAGTCGGACAAATATTAACTTTTAATCAAGCCACATTAAGCTATCACTTACCTATGGCCACTCCTCGTCTGATTTCGTGGTAAGGGTCCAAGCCTAATAGTTCATTGTTATTATATTTAACATATGTACATACCTGTGCATCAGTGACGTTTGGTCCCGGCAGGGTCATACCGAAGGAGTTCACTCGGTCATCAGGAACAGCCAACTGTAAAAAATCACAAAAACTTTATAATTACCAAATTCCAGTCTTAGAATTCATGAATTGCGTAAACAAAACTTATGAAAATTCATTCAATGAAATAAAAAATTAGACTCAATATTTTGTCTAATAAATTACATTTGATGTCGGAATGAAACATCGCTTATGCGCGGACCCTCGCCTGCTTTGTCCTGAAATAATTTTCCCATATTTGTGATATAAAGGGACCAAACAAAAATACAAAGACTTATACTAGTATCATTTTATATGGCATGGTATAAGAATTACTTAATTTTTTTTTACTTTTGTGGAAATATTTCTAAATATAACGAATAAACTATTAGGGATTTTATCCCGGTTTATAAAGACTTTTTTACATATCTGACGTTTTGGTTCTTAACAGCAACCATGGTTCCATGACCAAAGTTGTTTGTTTCGCTATAATTAGAGAAATTCTTACTTTACCTAGATTTTTTTATCGGTTGCAATCATCACTTAGCACACAGATTACGAACAGTGGTAGTTATATAAATTATTAGTATATTTTATATTAATATATTGACTCATATTTATCTGAATCGTAAATTTGATTGATGCTTTTTGGGTGAGGTTCAAGGAAAGTATTAGCCATAATAATAATTAGTGTCAATTATTTTTATTTGCATATAATATCTTTGTTCTCAATGTGGACATTTTTTCTATTTTGGTCCGTATGTAATAAGTATCGTAAATATAACCAAATGAAAAGATTACCTAATGTCATTTTATACTACTGCATTTAAAGTAGAATATTTTTTTTATTTTTATTTTAAAAATTAAATAACTGAAAATATACGAGTCCTACGCTGTGTATTTTTAAAATATACATTTGCTGGTTCCAATAATTTTAAGGTATCAAAAAACGCATAGTTGCAATATTAAGATTTCGATTGCTATTAACAGGATCACGGCATAATGGCAAATGGTTTGAGAGAAATGTGCACGTGTGCTAACAATATGCGAGGCCTGACCCAGTATGTGGTCGCTTGTGCAACGGCAATCTGTTATCAGACCGAAACCTGTCCTTATCCAGCAGCCGTCCACACCTGACAATATTACACGCCGTGTGTCACCGAATATATCATATTGGTGTAGCGTTAAGATAAAACTGCCCATTTGATTTATATACCGATTATAATATAAGTATGAAGTGCCTTTATCTTCATAGACGTGAGGATTTCATCGAATGACGATATCCTACTAATATTATAAATGCAGAAAGTTTGTGAGAATGTTTGTTACTCTTTCACGCAAAAACTACTAATTGGATTTAGATGAAACTTCATAATTATATAGCTTATACATCAGATTAACACATAGGCTATAATTCATCCCCGTATTCCCACGGGAACGCGGGATAATATAGACTATATCATCCCGCTAAGATTCCGTTGTAAATCTAAGTTAACGCAGGCGAAGCTGCGGGCAACAGCTAGTTAGGGATAAACGAAATCGATAAACACGCCACACTATTCTCCAGGAAGCCAATTTAAAATTCCATATATTTAAAAATGATGACAATCCTGTCCTTAATGGTAGGAACCTTTGACGGCGACACATTGTTATTAGTCGGTAATCTGAGATCTTCTTCGCGAACATAACATTTGCAAACTCAAAATTCCGCTGGCAAGAGGCACAGTAAATAATACATAGTCATATATATATATATTATAATATATACTATTATAGAAGGAATTTGAGTTTTTCAGAGCGGTTTCATTGTAGAGGCAGTGCTTTGGTGCTATGCAGCCTTTGGGCCTTCACGACCGGGGTGGGACCATTATTCCTCACATTGTAATGTCGTAAAGTGGCAATGCTATGTTTCGTATGATTTGTGAGTTTTCGGTTAGGGGGCATGAGTAAAAGGACAACACATCTGCGTAATCTCTGATTAATGTCTGTAGTATGGCATCGGTAGTCGACAAAGCTTCGCCTGCTTGTTTGCTCTCCTATGCCATAAAACAAAATCATTAGAATAATTATGAACGATGAATTGAATTGAAATGGGCACGTATATTATGTGTTTATAAGCTTATATAAAAATGTATGTTTGCCTGTATGTCCTTTACATTAGCAAAGCTGTTGTGCACGAGTCTACAAAGGTTTCTGAGTTGGTGCGATCAATTTTCAACAGATGGCGGTACTGTCATTCCTATGATTTCCAATATTTGTGTAATATCTTTCTTTCCCTCAAATTTATTTTAGTTGGTGGTGTAGCGACGCGCGCAGGGTACAGCTAGTATTAAATACAGTGGCGTAACTACAGGGTGGCAAGTCGGCAAAATGCCACGGGCCCCCAGCTGACAGGGGCCCCCTGTCGGAGAATTCCAAGTCCCAACATTTATTATTACACAGTAAAAAAAAATTGTCTTTCCTAGCATCCGATGAATTTGTCACGGGCCCCAAACGGTATAGTTACGCGGTACGCCACTGATTAAATATAAACATTTATTTCACTCTAATAAGATCCGTCCTTATATATTGAATGTGTTCGTTTAGTTCTAATAACAGCATAAACCCTGCCACGAACCATAACGAGGCACTGGATCCGATACGAGCTATTCAACGATCAATAGTCGTGATCGATCAACCGGCTGTACTTTACGTGCTCGGGTAAAATGTCGCATCTGCTCACCTTTGAGGTCTAATTTGTCGTCGTGATGTCCTTTGAGAGCAATTTATACTTTATATATTATAATTAAAGAAAATCTGTATAGAAAATAATGATAGCAAAGTCATCATTATCATTAGTCCGTCCACTGCTGAACAAAGGCCTTCTTCAATGAACGCCAAGACGATCGATGCCTTGCCATTTGCAACTAACGCGGACCGGCCACTGCACGGAGATCGTCTTGCCACCCTGGTTAATGGATGACCAACACTTCGTCTACCTAAACGCGGCCTTATTGGCCGAGAAGGTTCAAGAGTGTACTCTCGGCCAATAAGGCTTTTCATGGATCGATGGGCCAAACCATCTGTCCTTCTGAGTGTGTGACTGGCCCACTGCCACTTTAGCGACTTTCGTTTGCGTGATATCGGTAACTTTAGTTCTCTGGCGGAGGTCTTCGTTTCGAATCCTATCTGCCAAAGAAACACACCAGTCGTAAATTAAGAGGCCACGTTTCGGCCCCGTAGGCCATTACGGGGACGGGGGGGGGGGGGGGGGGGTCATTGGTTAAACACTTTCGTCTTCAAACTCTGCGGTATAGGCGACGTGAGAATATGACGAAGCTTCCTAAATGCTGACCATACTAATTGAATCTTCCTATCGGCCTCCCTTTTCAAAGTTAAGTCAACCTAGCTTTAAACTATGCTCAAGGTAGAAATACTCTTGCACGGCTTCGAGAATTTTGCCATCGACGTTATGCGGGCTAGGGAGAACGTGCTCATTGAACATGACTTTCGTCTTGACCAGGTTCATCTTAAGACCTACACATCGGGGATTCATTTAGAGTGTAGCATCTTCAGCAAACCTTGGACTACTGGAGTGATCTAATCGACACCAAAATGCATTAAGAAAGCGTTAGCGAAGTTCGAAAATGATAAAATGTACGGGATTGACATAAGGCCGCGCTTAATCACGTGGCCCATCCTATACATTTTATCATTTCGAACTTCGCTAACGCTTTCTTAATGGCATTTTGGCTAGGCCTCCAGGTTGGATAGCTCCATTATATTTGATTGGGTATACTAATCATTTATCATTAAAATATATATGAATAGACGTCAACCACCACCACTCGTATGGAAGTGTCAATACGTTACCAAACTATTGTTTGATCACAATAGATCTAAACCAACCGATTTGACTGTCATGACGCGGTGTCAGGACTGCCGAGTGCCAAGGTCTGCTCCACTTCTCATAATCATCATCAATGTCAGGGCGAGCGACAGTTCCCTTCCACGACATATGGCATTAGAATGTAGCTATTGCGACGCGCGACTTATGAAAACATCCATGATAAAATATCTAAGTGTTGGTATTTTTATGTTAGTCATTATTTATAATTTATTGTTCGTTTATAATACACCAGAACGATTGTTTAATCAGAAATCATGTGATTGGAATACTTTGCCCATATTTCTTTAAATCATACATCATATCATCTATACATGTACATAATTATTATAACCTACAAATATTATAAATGTAAAAGTTTATAAGTATAGATGTTTGTTACTCTTTCACGTAAAAACTACTAAATGGATTATAACTTTAGCATAATATAGCTAACACATCAGAATAACACAAAGGCTATAATTTTTCACCGTACTTCCACGGGATTGGAAAATACGAGGGTGAAACCGCGGGACGCTGCTTGTATCATATAAAATGCGTGCAAAAATTACTCATAATAATATTCATATGAATAACCTCTTTTTTTGTTTTGTGAGTTCTAGAATAGTTTAAATTCCCAATTCGGTACCATACAATACAAAATGTTTGTTTACATGACAACATTGTCTTGTTATTTCTTAATATTCTAAAAAGTTCGTCGATTTCTAAGCTTTTAGCACATTTCTAGAGCGTTCGAAGCTCATGTCAGGTGCATGCATCGTATACGATGCAGAAACATGACAAGATAGGCCATAAGGGTCTTCATTTGAGAGTATAATTATAAAATTATAAATGTGTATATAACAACCTTACATTAAAACCCCATAAATAGAAGCATACGCTAACAAGCGCACCTAGAAAGGCCAACTTAGCAATTAAACGGATAATAACACAAGAGCAACATACTATTTTTAGAATTGAGAAGATATACCTGCTTTAAATATCATTAGGAAACATCATTATCAACCTGCCTCTGTTCAATGATGAACTATTGTTTTTTTAATAACATCTAAGACAGAAGCTGGCTCCCTAGAAAAGTGGCACAAACGCTAAACGAATAAAATAAGCGGGTTGCATCGACCAATTTTAACGAATATGTAATCGTTAAAGATGGTGATAACGAACGTCAGTGACCAAGAGCGTTGTTTTTAACAGACGTCAAATTTTAACGAAGTCTCTTACGTTAACAGATGATTTGAAACAACCGACCCGTATTGTATGGGAATGACACTAGCTGTCAATCTACACGTCGTAAGCTAGTGTCATTTCTATATAATAATTCGTTTATGGGACAATGTATACGTTTTTACAATAGGATCCCAGAAAACGTTCAAAATCTTTCCATTTATAAATTTAAGAAAACTGTTAAGGAACGTTTGTGTGGTAAAGCCTATTACGAAATAAAAGATTTTATTGAAGATACCACACCTTGGGAATAAGACACTCACTCTTAAGATATTATGATGTTACATGTTGTATTTATAAAATATGATGTACTTATTTTATTGACAAAAGAGCAACCCCTAAGTTTTTTTCTCGTTTTTCTTAGGGGATCCTGCATCTCAAACGAGTTTTTTTTTATTATTTTTTATTATTACTATTACTACTTATTGACTACTTATGTTTTGACTTATTTCAAGTGTACAATTTGTACCTACGTAATAAAGATATTTTTGTTTTTTTTTTTTTGATAAATATTCTATTCTATTTGCTTAGCATTTGTACCACTTATCTAGGGGGGCTGATCTGCCCAAGTCCGGCATCTTCACGAGAATCGTTCCATATAATTAGAGTCTACCAAGCCTCCGGATTAGTCATCATCATCTTTCCACTCTCTCTTTCTCTCACTCACATCTTCCACTATCAACTGCTGAACAAAGGCATCCCCTTAATTAATGCCGATCCACAATCCGCGGCCGGCCACTCGCATCTCACACGTAACGGCCAGTTCATGGAGATCGTCTTCCCAAATTGTTAAATATAATGGCCGACCAATATTTCGTCTATCTAAATGCGGTCTCAACTCTTGAGCCTCATTGGCCCCTTGAGTATTTGACCAGCCCTCTGCCACTTCAACGAGCAAATTTTCGCGTGATATCGGTAACGCATTAGTCACGGGCCATGGCTCAAGACAATTACTATTGTTTTAACCTTATAAAAGGTAAAATTATAACTTTTACCTTATTAATATGTATTAGTGCATAATTAAGAAAAACATTGAATATAATTACTGAAAACCTCTTTTTATTCAATTATAAAGGTACTGTAATAATGAATTACCTCAAACATTACGTTTTGATTGTAAATATATTTCTTTGTAAAAATCGAAATTGACCTTAAATAGATGTGAATTTGTTTTTTGTACTGTTTCGTCTATTGTACTCTACCTTATACCCATAATCATCGTTATATACTCAAAAGCTAATTTTTAGATTCCCGACCGGTACTGGCTATAAAGTTACGTTTTCGAACATTTGGACATCAAAATTTTTATAAGAGATGAGCCGAATATGAATTAAACGGAATATTCTGTTCAAAACCTTTCCAAATTGTCGACTAATACGAATAAAATATGCGGAATATTCGGCATATGCATCTCTAATAAAAATAATATACATAACAAATCGCTCTTTCGACTATACTTTGAAATTGAGATCCCTTGGTATTATATTAAATACTGTCTAAGCTCAGCCTAGCTCATACGCTTGTCGCGTAACTTCAATATAAAATTTGAAGATCTCAGAATCAGCAAACATTATGTACAGATTGTGGCACTTACTCGTATGAAAGCAGCGCCAGCAACGGCCCCGAGCGCTTGCACCACGATGTAGAAGATGCCTTTCAACAGCTTGATGTCTCCAGCCGCGAACAGCCCGGCCGTCACCGCCGGGTTGATGTGACCACCGGACACATGACCAATACCCTGGGGACAACCATCGCTGGTTAATACATGTTTAAGTAGCACTTATATCAATAATACACACCAGTATAAAATGAAACTTACAAGCAGCTATATAGATATGAGTTGACTTAAAATTAAATCAGTTTAAAAACTTATATTCTTACAACCATTAAATATACAACAATTAATAACACGAAGGTAATACTCATAATTACCCGTATACATATTATATAGGTATATTAAACGTAATAATATGTAGATATTAAATTATTATAATTTTATTATTATTATATTCGTGAGTTAAGACTGTGTGAAAATAAATATTAATAATACATAAATAAGACATTTATATATACCAATAAAATCTAATAGTAATCAATAACTATAAATTATTTAGAGTTCGCATCGACAGAACTCAATAAAGTACTCAATATTAACCTATAACGTGCTACGCCGTGTAATAATGCGTTATGTGTTAAAACGCTTGTATATTTCAACCAATAGGTCGCGTGTATACGGTGATGAACATGTCGTGACTAATCGTATTGACGGCGAAGGTGATGATGATGAAAATTTATTAGAGGTTAGTTAGCTTGGTGTATAATATTATAATATTCTTTATTCGAGTAACTAAAGACTCAATTTGGTTAGTTAGCAAACATTTCTTAGCAAGTATGTTCGTGGTATTAGTATAGCTTTTTGAAATCTGCTCTTTATCGGCCTTATTAATAAACGTAGACTAGTGACAGATTAACGCAAAACGTAACGTAGATTAGCTTTACACTTAATATTTTTGACATCTGCTCTTTTCGGAGTATAAAGCTGGCTATCGCGGTGCATGGCGATACTACACACATTTGTCAAGCTTCGCTTTGCAAGGAAATGTATGTGATTGTCTAAACTGCAACCCACGAATGCGCTATTCATTAATTGATCATATATTTTCTTGCAAAGTAAAGCTTAACACACGATCGAAGCCTCTTGGTTTAACTTAAGGTTATGCCGCATGTAAGGCTATGATTGTCACCGAGATTGCGTTTTAAATTCTCAAAAACTTTTAGATCTCAAAAAAAGCAAATGCTAGCCTCAGTGGGGTATTCTAATCATACTATCAATAACCATATTTTTTTTACCTTTTTCTGTTGCCTATTGCATAAAGACCTCTTTCAGTGGACGTTCTATCTCTTAAAAAATACAGCGTCTTCCTAAAGCAATACATCCATCAATAATCTATAGAACATGCTCGAAACTGTACTTAGATTAACACAACATTATTATTTATTATAGGTAAATAATGAATAAGCGTAGGGTGTGTCAAATCGTTTTTTCATTGTTAAGTCTAGTTGATTGGTCTGTCATAGAATAAAGCGAGGCTAATGACCCGACAGGCTGGTACGAAAAAGATTAATAGTTAAGTCTCATTCTATGTATTGCGAAATCCTCGTATTAATTAGAAGTTAAAAATATATCAATCGGATATGATTTATATCGGTGCAAAAAAAACGAAAGTCATTTAACCGCACCTAACTTATGTTGTGTGGTCAATTCCCTTGACCTACTAATATACTATTAATAATACTGATCAGGACCTTTGTACTTTGCCCTTTGAGCTTATTAGGGGTCCTGGGCACTAGGATAAAAGGGCTCCGACGAAAATAACAATTTTGAAATCTGTGAACCTGATTTTCAGACTATATGAAAGTAAATTTAGATATTAGGGCATGAGTAATAAAAAGTATAGTATTGACCCCTCAACCCATCAACCCATTTATATCTTACTACTGGGACCGGGTCTCCATCTTAAAATAAAGCATGGCCATGGTTTCCCGATGAGCTGAAAAAAACATTTCAAGGGACCTTAATGGACTCCAACACTAATTCTAATTTTAATTTCAGTAGATAAGCGCGTTGTAACTGTAATTATTAGGAATTTTAAGAGAAAAAGGTTGAAAAATTATGATTCTATTTAAAAAAAATATAGGTAGAGTAAAGACTCTACACAAACAGTTACTTTTCAAACGGGGAGTTTTTTCTCTACTTTCTATGCAGCTTTTTAAACTGTAATAAACGTAGAACATAAGTATGACAAATAAATAAATATATTTTAATAACCACAACATAAAATGTAATATCAATATAAACAAAATGTATAGCGTCATAAATGGCGCCGCCCTGCCTACTCAATCGATTATTTGACTGAAATCGATTAAATCCAAATAGTTTAATTTATATAACCAGAGAATATAAAAGTTAAGGACTATAAAAATGCCACTGATAGGAATTTAAAAAAAAAACCAGAGACAATGGTATATCAAGGATTCCGTAAAAAAGTATATTTTGCGTAATAATATAACAAGTTAACGGTTTTCGGATTTTTTTTCACTAATACAGAGAGACGTCTTTTCTTGCCTTTAATTATTATATGTCAATATAGCCCTTTTTATACCCTAATTCAAACCGTTTAAAAAACATTCTATACCCTAAGTATTTGTTTTGGTTTGAAAGACAGACGAAGGAAAGGAGAAGGAGGAGAAATTCCGGGTTCCTTTTTTTATTCAAGCAATCCAGAAAATATATGTGAAAAGACCGTGGGAAGTTCTTCTCCAGGTGTCGCAACGATACTCACATGTGCACTAGCAACAGCCACGTGCGATACACACCATGTGCGACGGTCACCTAGCCAAGGGCGCCTACAATCCCCACGTGCCGTAAGTCATGAGAGTATCATGTATTTTAAAGTGTATTGACGGTAGATTTTTTTGACGCATGTTAACGATAATTAAAGATTATTTTTGCATGTAATACCTTCTTCGTAGACATTAAAAATATATGACAACCAGCTAATGTTGACTATATAAATACTATAATAGCTCTGCAGAAGCTCATTTCTATCACAAGGTGAAACCAACCGGCTCACCTGCAGTACCGACGAAGCATTAGGGCCATTAGGGCCATTAGCATAGCTCCATCCGAAAAAATGGCTCAGTAGCCCAGGGTGATACTAACACCTTGGGCGAAGCGAATTGAGCCGAGGGGGCTCTTTGCACTCCTCTAATAAGAAGAGGGGGAAGGAAGGGAACCTCGCCATATTGTACTGTCCCGAAGTTAGGAGGGGTTGGGATTGTTGTGGTGCGGGGCAACCCCTCTGTGGAGTTGGCGTCGGTCCCCTGAGGGACTGACTAGCCGTCGAATCGCCCTGTTGCTTGTAGATCTGGAGCACCTCACCAAAGGTGGCAGTGGTGGCACTTGCCGGGTTTTAGAGGGTAGAGCTTGCGTCCACTTACCAGCTTTCGGGCGCAGCGAGTTCCACATACCCGCCTGGGGAGACCCACTCCTCACGGGATGCCTAAGCTCATTTTCCTCAGAAAAAAAAGGTAAACTTAATGTAAGGTTTGTCTCTCCATTTGAGGTTTGCAAATAGTCATCATGGTTTTTAAATCAGTTTAATATTATATTGTGTAAGCGCATGCTGTGACTTGGCCCGCCGGCGGACCGTAATACTCGGATATGTTCGGCCGCGGCCGGATGCAGCTATCTCTTGGCCAATCTATCGATACTGTGTACTTAATCACTCTTATCTTCACTACTTTAATTCATTATTTATATTGCTCTCATTATGCAAGCTCTAGTTTCTTGCTGGTGATCGTAGTGCGAATTTTAATTCATTATACAACTTATTGAGAACAGCCCCCCCATACAATTGGAACAAACGCCAAATGAATAGAATAGAATACTTATTGTATGGGAATGACACTAGCTGTCAAATTACATGTCGTAAACTAGTGTCATTCCCATACAATAAGTATGCTATTCTATTCTATTCGTTTAGCGATTGTACCACTTGTCTAGGGTGGCTGTTCCGGCAACCATGTTCGCTGTAAAGTATCCGAAACTTCGCGAATGTAATATTATGTAATAATAATAATTAATTACAATAAAAAAGTATTATATTCTGGTTGGTAGGGATCGTTACAAAATTTGCAAGTGGTAGTGCCATGCAGCTTCACAGCTGGGCCTGCACGGCCTCGGCGGTACCTCTCGCTCACATAATACCGGCGTAAAGTGACACTTACACTGTCGTGTTTCGCGTGCTTTGTGAGTTTTCTGCGGCTCATAGGGGGATAAGGAGAGCAACTTCTATTATAACCAAGAAAAGTCTTTGTCCACTAATAGTACCGGCCAACACACGGAGGTCGTATTGGTGTATCGTCTTGGCAAGGGATCGGTCGTCTTGGCGTTCATTGAGAAAGGCCAGGACGAATAAAGACTGTTGATGATGATGATAATAATAGTGACGATGAGGATTAGCAGTAACATCGAAATCATTAATTAATTAATGAAATAATTTTCTTGACTTATTGTCGAGGGATAATTACCACATACAATAACGGCGACCTCTGTGGCTCAATGGTTAGCGCGTTGGCGCTCAAGCCCGGTGGTAGCGGGTTCGAATCTCGCCAGGGAACAAAAAAGTTTTCTGTGTACCTGGGTCATGGATCTGTATTAAATATGTGTATTATATAATAAAAATATTAAATATGTGTATTAATATAAAACGTATTAAATATATGTATTTCCGTTGTCTGGTACCCGTCACACCAGTTCTTCGGAAACTTAGTACGGTGTCAGATTGACGTGGTGTAAAAGCGTCCATAGATATTATAATTACTTATAACACATCAATTTTTTTTAACTTGTATTTTTCTATATAATTTATCTGAGTTAAGTTCACGCACTGTTGATGCAACCGACGATCCTGCCACGGAACATCTTATTTCGATGATGGTGCAACCCATCGGATCAAACTACACAGCATTTTATCATGGTGTCCTTACGCAATATTTTGTGAACACATAAAGGGCCTAACCTAAACTTGAATGATTATGATCGATTACAAATCACTTTCGGTAACATCGAATTAAGCGATACATGAAATAATTAATATAAATTAAATGTATATATCTCATACTTTAATATTTTTAGTTCATTCATTATTTTTAAAAATTTTATTATTAAGCCTCTGACTAACTATGAAGAGGTCAAGTTATAAGTCTTACTGAAATGCTCAGGCGTTATCGGTAATAATGTGAGCTACTACATAAGAGCTTTTACTTATTTGTGTAAACACACTTTAATTTGATAAATTATTTTGTACACTGCACATGTAATTTCAATAAAAGAGAAAATTTAAATGGTGTTACTGTTAATACCAAAATATTTCGAAGGTGTACTAACTAGTTGAATAATATTTCCGACATATTTTTTCATAATATCTAAAAGTATATAAACAATATAATTTGATTTTATATTCTAGATCTTATTGCATATTAAAACGAGCAAATAAATATGATTTCAAAAGAACCTTGAAAGCTCATCCAATAAATCTTATTAATGTAGTTCAGATGAGAACCTCTTCATCTGCCGCTTTTGATTGCACAACGACATCCGTATGGTTTTTATTAATGACACCATCAACTGTCATTACCAGTTAAGTTTATATCGCGCTTAATTTTATTTATACTAATATGCAAATTTTAATTAACCGCAGTAATGTACTTTCATGCTGTGTGCGGCTAACGTCATTTATTTATTTATTTAACAATTTATGTACACGGAAAACAAGTTTGTAGTAACAGAAAATAAAATTAAGGGTAATTAAGGATACAAAGGTACAGCTTATTCCATAGAGGAATCTCTTCCAGCAGACCCGATACTGGAAAAATTGAATACATAAATATTGGAATACATAAAAATCAAACAATATTAAAAATACTTACAAACAATATTTTTGAGGTTACACGTAAATTAGTTTTTTATGTCATTGATTCTTTTCAAAGATTCAAGGAAACTATCTAAATACGTTTCTCCTAGTGTTATACAAATTCAAAACAGGACTGGGTGACCCTGTAGATAAAACTGTTTTCTTTTTTGATTTAGTGTCAAAATTAATAGTATTGTTTAATAGTTTATTAAACATTTACATTATTGACTTTAATTGACGTTGTAAACTAGAATATGCACTATACACAGGTTAATTAATTTTTAAAGATCAGCTTTGCAAAAAGCTTTCAAGGGTCTTAAAACACTCATCAGTCCAAAAATTAATTAATTAAAATTAATTTGAATGTTGTGTAAATATACGTTAAAGCGTTTCCAGTATGAAGTTCTCTATATCTTATTTACATACATAAATAACGGTACAAGATAAAACGACACGAATTGCGGACGGCCTTATTGATATTTATATTATTTATTACTCATAAATTTTAAATTAGCTTAAGTATCTTGTTCGGTGAATTTTGTTTACTTTGCGGAATGGATCTTTTAACCCTTTACATACAAAAAAAGTGTCAACCCTTGTATGTCCCACCGCGGGACCCGAGTCAAAAAAAATCAGACAAAGAGGGTTAAATCAGACATAGGTACACTGTCCGATACACTGTCAACTATACCTTTCAGTTTCATCATCAGGCATGCAGGTTTCCACACGATGTTTTCCTTTACCGGTGCGCGATCGGTGTTGTTTAAGTGCACTTATAAATTCAGAAAAACCTATTTGAAGTTACCACAGTGGGTCAGGATAAAACCTGGACCTTACACACAAGAGGCTGAGCCCAGTAGGAGAGAGAGCCCCAGAACTCACTAGGCTATCGTTCCTTATTAGGCTATCGTTCCTCATTAGGCTATCGTTCCTCACTAGGCTATAATTTCTAACTAGGCTATCGTCCCTAGCTAGGCGATCGTCCCTCACTAGGTTATCGTTCCTCACTAGTCGTCGAGAAGAAGTGAGCCACGGAATAAATATGTTTTATGGATTTTTTCGGGTTTTTTCAGCGAACTCTGCTATGAACCGGTGCGGGTAGTAGTTGTATAGGGGACCACTGTTTTTTGGCACTGTGATAATATATAAAACTTATCTTAAATCAAGACACGCACTGTCAAGCAAAGTTCAAGTTGAATGTTACAATTATTATTATCGCCAATTATATTTTGTTATCTATATAAATCAATATTGGAAAAATAACCATGGAATCCTCTATTTAAAAGATTGGTTATTAAATACGTGTACATTTTTCAATTGAATAAATGTATAAAATATGTCTTAGAGCAAGGCAGTTGAAGACCGCAATGTATGTTACGATACCAGTATCAAACATTATAGTTTAGGATCGAATCTGTGCGTTTACAATTTAGAAGGTTATTTTGAAAGTGATGTGAATGAACCTTACAACTTTCAAGCACCATCTTTAATCGCTAGAGTTGCAATAAAACAATATGTATATTCCCAGGTCGTAGGAATCACGTATTTTATCTTGAATGAGAAAGCTGGGCGCTGGTCGCATGTTAATTTCTTAAAGTGGACCATGAAGATAAGTTCTCATAAAATACAGATTGGGTCAGTCGTTAACCTGGCCTTTAAAGACATACCGATGCATCCAAATACGAATACGAATGTGATTTTGGATGTATGTTTATTTGTTACGCTTTTTTTATAGCATAAAAGGGTAAATGAACAGTCGAAGCTTTGCGACTGTTGACGGCCAGTAACATCCACATAACCAGAGGTTATACAGATGCATTGCCTTCCTTTTCCCTATAAAATGGGCTACGGAAACTCACAAACCGCAAGAAACGCGACAGCTTAGCTGCATAACATTTCTCGCTGGTATTGAGTAAGCGAGAAATACCATCAGAGTCGTGGCGGCACAATTCAACTGCAAAGCAGCAAGCAGCAGCAAGAGTACTACCTCTTAGCTGTTACCACTTTAACCACTAAACCGATTTTGAAATTCATTCTCTGTTTAGGACTTTGGGCAGACGAATCATATGATGCCAAGTCAGCGTCGCCCATGAGCAACAAGTCAACTTGAAACTAATCCAAGCAACTTGTGTTTAATGTATGTTTCATACTAGCCTTTCGCAACACAGTAAAGCTGTCTCGCGGAACAAACAAGCAGGATGGTGGGATCCAAGCAGACGGGAGCGTGGTACAGTGGAACTCACTGCCTACAAAGCTACATCATCAGTTCATAGGCCCGGTACAATTTTATTCCCGTATTTGTCAGGAAGGGAAAATGTACGGGTGAAACCGCGGACGTTGCCAAAGCACCGTATAATATAACGCGCTAAACTATTTAGATTATCTAAAACGGGACTAAATCTCGTGAACATGACATTCGTTGACAATGTCGAAATATCGAGCTCCGCGAAAGAATATTAAAAAACATGGTACTTAAATATCCCATTTTAAATAGTTTAAATAATGAAAATAACCATGTTAATTTAAAATCCTATATAAAAAACGCGCTAAATGTACAAAATACGATTGGGTCGATCACTTGTTTTACTGCGTTTAAATCATTCCGATACTTCAAAAATAATGTCATTGACATTCATTTTTTGATTCATTCATCTTTATTGAAGCGAAAAAACTTCTTCATCGTATTACTTTTTTGTAGACTTCAATTATTATTCGACGGTAGAGTTATGTATGCATTCCAACTATACGATGAATATTAAAACAATACACATTTTAATTCACGTTTTTCTACAAATTACTACTACTATTGTCAGGTCCCTTTTGATGAACAGCAAGACGGCTGATTGACTATGATTTAAAAAAAAAATATTGCCTCGAATGTAACTGGGACCGGTAATTGGATGGAAATCTTTGCCTCTAGTTTGATCTAGCTTCAAAAATTCCAGTTCGAGATTCCAAATTCAAATAAGTGCTAAAACTGAAATAACATTCAACTCCGATTTGACCGCGTTCAAACCATAGAGTAAATTGTCAAACCATAAAGATTAAATACCGCTAAGTCATCTCTATGGTTCAAAGCTAGGTAGCTCGTATCGTCTGGTTCTCGCCGATCGATTATTTCTTCTCTCTGTATCTTCTATCGCATCTACCGCGGGGAGTGCTCTGAGTGAGTTCTATATTCATGATATATGAAAACAGTTGCCACTAATGTTATTTATGAACCGATTCGGTTTTGGGACTTTCAAGAAAAAAGCATAATGTTATTTGAAAGGCCGGCAACGCACCTGCTAATCCTCTGGTGTAGCGGGTGTTTGTGGGTGTCGCTATCACTTGCCATTAGGTGAACTCCTCTCTCTCTCTCTATCTCTACTCTATCTCTCTCTAAACTCTCCTATTAAAAAAACGTTGAAGCTCTATGTTTAAGCTAAAACAGATAGTATAGAGCATGTAATACAATATATATTTAAATAAATTGCTAAACATAGTGCTGAAAGAACTTGCCTAACTTACTTCTTTAGAAATAAAAGTATTATTATTATAATATTATATTATATTATTAATATAGTATTAAGTATTACAATGACATATACCAACCCGCATTGGGCCAGCGCATCGGTGAACTATGGCTCATTACCTTCCTCGCCTGTTTTCGAGGAGGAGACCCGTGCCCAACAGTGGGACATAAAGGGTTGATACTTTACTTTACTTTTACTTTCACAAATGACATGTCATTTTATGGATTTTTTATGGATGTTGGATGGACCAGTCCTTCAATGCCGTAAAATATCCAAAACATCAAGGATGAGGATTCCTTATAAATCCTGATCAAATTTGTAAAAATCTAAGCCTATTCAATTAATAAGTTTTATACTCTAATTGAAATTAAATCATCCATATTTCTTCTTATTGTAATGAGATAAACGCATTGGAAAATATATTATAGTAAGTATTTCTTCAACGGATTGCTCGCTTCCTATTAGCCATTTGAGTAATTGATATTACACGTTATCCGTAGTACACACATAGAAGAGTGAAATCGGATTAAGGCAATGGCGGACATAAGAAGCGATGGGCAGCGAAGATTAGCGAAAGTGTGTTAAAGATAAAGTGTAAGTGGCCACAACATAATCATGACTAACTTTTACCGTCGCAACTTTCAAACTTTTATAATCCAGTGTACATCAAGATAAAGAAGTAAACGTGATACGTAACATATTCTGAGGACGGCTGGACCGATCTGAATGGATTTCTTTGTATGCGTTTGGATGGCGCTCTGTATGGTTTAGATTCACAAATCAGCCCGGCAGATGGCGCTGCAGTCGGTATCTAGGTTATTTATCTCTTCTGCAACTAAACGGCTGGATCAATTTGTATCTAAAAGACAACGTCTGTCGGGTAGCTAGTATTGTATATATATTTTAACCACTCTAAACAAAAACTTGACAAACCACATATTTACTTTTTCAAGAATCATTGCATGTATTAGGGAAAATCGCATGAAAAACTAATCAGTATTTTTTTCGCTCGTCTAGAGATAAACTGTAAGACAGACACAGTGGAGATTGTTAATATTGAATGATTATTAAAATTGAAAAAGAGAATTTTACATTAAGAATTTTTTTTAGAGAAATTCATAAATGGGTTTAAAGGAAAAAAACTCAAGAACAAAAATAACGAACTGCCAAAATAGTTCACTTGAAATTAATTTCAAACTAGAACATAGACTATATCAAACTTTAAGACATCGAGTGTCAGATGAAAGGTCAGAAAGTCACACTTCAATTTATAACCAAAACTTATTTTACCATTCGCATGCTCTTGAACTGTTCATTAAATAATAATTAAACAAATTGTCCGTGCCTAACTCACCTTGCCACGATATATTAATTAGCTAATACAATTAAAAAGCCTTAATGCATAATGTAAACGATTTTCGACACTGTTGAAGTGACAGAACCGGAGAGTAACACCATTCTTCCGGTATCGGGAACATATACACCACAAAAGCCAGGAGCGATAAGAAATAAGTTATATTAGTGAGGCGAAAGCCCATTAAAACATATCCTAAAACTACTTTTAAATTGTATTATCATCATCACCATCACCTTTAACCCGTCCACTGCTGAACATAGGCCACCTTCAATGAACGCCAAGATAACCGATCCCTTGCCACTAGCATCCAACACGGTCCGGCCACGCATGGAGATCGTCTGTCCATCTGGTTAATGACCGACCAACCACCGCCCCTACCCATATTATTATTAAGTACCTGGTTGACCGAGCATCCGCTCGTTTTTTTTATTTTCTTTTAATAATAATATGGTAAAATTTTCTCTTTGTAATAGTATGATAAAATTTTCTTTTGAAAAAAGTGATCGGACTGGAGATACGAACCAGGCTCCTTTCGATTTAAAGCTACCTAATTTATCCATTAAGCTATAATGACCTATTGTTTGACAGCGAAATTTACGTTCGTATTCTAATCATATTTTATCGATGCCTAAAAACACGGATAAAAAAAGTTTTTAAAAATTTATCCTAGCTAGATCGATTTATCGCCGTTTTTAACCCATGTATACATTTTCATGAAAATCGTTGGAGCCGTTTTCGAGGTTCAGATTATATATAAATAGGTATATATACAAGAATTGCTCGTTTAAAGATATAAGATTATTGTAAATATTTACTGTCTCTAGCTGCTAATCATCGTGTTACAAACATACATACACACAAACGAGATATAGCATATAGTATTTAATTAATGAATAATAATGACTGTAAAAGTAACATATTACACGTTAAAAGCTACCACAAGAAATCAATCAGTGAAGCTGTCAAAATATAATTGTTAGACTCATTATTTGGCCATTTTCACTTAATTGTTTCATATTATAGAAAAATAATTGATATACGATTACACATTTCAATGCTTCCACATATGTTAGACAATCGAAATGATTTAAAGCGGCGTATACGACGTTTTTCATTTTAACTTCACGGAGTTTGATTTTTTAGTCTTTTCTACGTTTTTTTTTTTTTTTCGGTTGGATCTATGCTAATGGTCCTAGTGACCGTTATGCGTCATCGGAAATGGGGTGATCCGGTTGGATCATCCTATGACGTTATAATTTGGGGGGTTGCCCCCCGCCATGTTCATGGCGTCGGGTTTGTACCTAACTTGGTCAGCTACGGTCGACTGGTTTGGAACGGGTGACGTTAGAAACCTATCGTGAGGGCCGGCCCTCCCCTCCCCCGGTAGCGGGGGAGGCGGGTCAAGCGCGGGACCCGAGCAAGCTGCCGATAGCAGAGTGCTATCGGTGTTTACACGGTCTATATTGGTGTCGACTCGTAGCTGATCTGAGCCTATGCTGTCGCGGTTGATCCGGATCAACTGGTCAACGGAGTGTAGGGTTCGACGTCGCATACGACCCCATCTTTTCTACGATTTAGCTCCTGAATCTCGTGCTTTATACAATGCGTTTACTACGATCAAGGCTAGATATGATGTCGATTTTCAAATAAATTATTTCAGATATCAAAACAGTGTGACATCCGGACTTACTGAAGAGCTAAACATATTTTTTAAATATTTTTTTACAGTATGAAGTTACGCAACAGAAGTTTCGGTGTAACGAAATTCGACATTTTATTGTTTACAGCTTATTAAGCCGTCCTCCGAATACAGACGACAGAATGACAAGCGTGTCATTCGATGGTATGTTATAATTTGAGAACAATAGATATTAGACGAGACAATGCCAGCTATAAATATTCATTCCGATGATTGATTGTTTGAAATTTAGTGGTGGGCTGAAATAATTATATTACGACAGTCTACTTTTGTGTCAGCTATGTGACCGTGTATATAATTTTAAACTTGACACTTTACACAGTAAAGTGTCTACTGTATGTTTACTTTACACTGTAAAGTGTCTACTGCCTGCTCACTTTACACTGTTAAGTGTCTACTGTATGTTTACTTTACACTGTAAAAAGTTGTTATTTTACTTACGTTAGTTATGTTTACTTTACACTGTTAAAAAGTTGTCTGTACACTTGATACCGAGTCTGTCCCCAGATTATAGTGATTAATATGAGCCAAATAACTGATTAAAGAATCAACGTCCAAGAGCTTGATATAATGTTCTATACTTACATAAATGTTACTCAATTAGACATTGACATATTATATTATTATCATTATCATGTCGTCCACTTAATATCATGCGTCGGCGATTGCTAGTCACAGATTTTGAGTCTAGAGACGCGTGGTGCAGTGGTATGTCCTATCCCACCATAGTTCAGGCCTTGTCGTGGCGGTGGGGCTTAGTAGCCTAACACCTAACAGCTGAAGTGAAGGCCGAAGGCCGAAGCCGAGGGGGCTCTTTGTACCCCTCTTATAAGAAGAGGGGTCAAAAGATCAGGGGGCAAGGTGCGAGATGGGTGCGAGGATGGGAATATCGCCTCGCGATTCTTTCCCGACATTGGGAGTGGTTGTTCTGTGGTGCGGGGCAACCCCTGTGTGGAGGTGGCGTCGGTCCCCTGAGGGACTGAATAGCCGTCAAGGTGCCCTATTGCTTGCAGATTCGGGGCACCCCACCAAAGGCGGCATTGGTGGCACTCGCCGGGTTTTAGTGGGTAGAGCTGCGTCCACTTACCATCTTTCGGGCGCAGCGAGTCTGCCCGCCTGGAGAGACCCACTCCCCTGCT
This sequence comes from Lycaena phlaeas, assembly GCA_905333005.2. Taxonomy (NCBI): domain Eukaryota; kingdom Metazoa; phylum Arthropoda; class Insecta; order Lepidoptera; family Lycaenidae; genus Lycaena; species Lycaena phlaeas. Next base: position 3,835,726 of record HG995170.1, on the reverse strand, counting down.
GGATGCGTCAGTGCATTTCCCAGCGTAAAAGAAAAAAAAGTGGTGTGTCCTATCACAGATGTGTCATTAACTATTCTGTTATGTTCTGCTCATGACTCATGTTTAGAGTGCACTTAGAAAATTGGAAATACCCATTTCAAGGCACCACTAGGGGTCAGGATCGAGCCCGGACTCTCTCACTCAAGAGGCCAAGACCAAACCCACTGGATAGTTGCTCCAGTTTTATTTATAAAGTAAACATAATTTAATATGTGCTATGTCGTTTATAAAATTTTCGAAAGACATAAAACTATGAGTTAAGTGTATAAATGTAACATTATTGTAACATTTATACACTAAACATATAAGAAACGACACCACAAACACAAACTAAAGTTTCCGTACCGAATCTTACAATATAAAACTGCATATCAAGTACAAATCGATTCTAAGAACGAGACAGAGAAAGTATATGAGGCATCGGATAACAGTGAAAGCATCGATGGTGGCTAGATTTTTTGTGACCAGAATGAAAGTTAAAAGTAGTTCAATATGCGTTCCATAAGAATGGTTTCCATGGAAGAGTTACACTTAATTTGACCCTCCGTGACCCTTTTTGTCCGGCCACATTGGATACCATATGGTAGAAATCTAAATGGATAATAATTAATATACTTTCAATGACATCGAAGACTGATCCCCCGCCACTTACAGCCAACTGGGAGCTAGTACCACTCACTGCATCGAGACCGTCAAATCAGGGGGCCTAGCCAAAATGCCATTTATTAAGAAAGCGTTAGCGGGTTCGAAAATGATAAAATGTATAGGATGGACCACGTGATTAAGCGCGGCCTTATGTCAATCCCATACATTTTATCATTTTCGAACTTCGCTAACGCTTTCTTAATGGCATTTTAGGTAGGCAACGTAGCTTGAAGCAAACAACTCTTACATTTAAACATCCTTACTAATATTATAAATGTGACAGTAGAGATATTTGTTACGCTTTCATGCGAAAACTACTCAATCGATCGTCATGAAACATTATACACATGATCTCGAAGGTACTAGAAGTAGCATAGGATACATTAATAAAAAATAAATTTTTTTTGCTAACGCTGGCAAAGCTTCGGGCAACGGGCTAGTCCTACTAATATTATAAGCGCGAAAGTTTGTACGTATGGATTTTCACGTAAAAACAAGTAAGTGGATTTTTATGAAACTTTACAACAATATGGCTTGTACATTACGGGAATGGGAAGTACGCGGGTGAAACCGCGGGGCGCTGCTAGTGTTGCAATAAAAATGTCAATAAGAATTTTAGCAATAAAAAAATAATTAAAAATACTCGTTCGCAATGCAGGCATAGAATGGAAAAACGAAAAAAGATAAGGGGTCGTTGTCCCACTAGTTCGAGGTAGAGCGACCTTTTTTGTAAGCCTTCTAATGCTTTATCATTAGTTTTAAATTACTGTTATCATTGGCTCTATACAAGTTCTAATTATATGTCCTCGCTTCCTTTTAATGAAAAAATAAATGCATTATTTTTTCATTAAAAGGAAGATTAAAAGAAAAAAAAAGCTTAAATAAACGAAATGAAGAAGAAAAAAAAAAGAATTAAGATTAAATTAACGGTTTTATTTTTATTTATTAAAATGTATAATTCACAAAAACTAATTAAATACCTAACCATCCTCCCCGATCTATCGTAAATTAATGATATTGTTTCTTATGTTTACGCGAATTTTTACGGATTTTATCGCATTTTATTTAGTTTTTTTATACGCCCGACGTTTCGGATACTTTACAGCAACCATGGTCCTCCCGTGACCATGGTTGCTGTAAAGCAGAGGTTCCTAAACTCTTTTGTTTTATAGACCACTTTCAAAATTTTCCTGCATCAGATGGACCCCTTGCTGAGCTTTTTTTTTAAGAATTGCTGCAACATAATTGCATCGGCGATAAAGCCTTTTAATAAAGAAAAAAAAAGAATTGCTCGTTTAAAGATTTAGAGACATCATAATATTAAAAAAAAATGTGGTGTGGCTGTGTCGTGGACACGGCCGTGTGTTGTACGTGAATACGTAACAATTAATGTTTTCTATATAAAATATATTATTATTTATGTATGTCATAATAATGACTGAACACTAAAAAGTCCTACGGGTAAATGTTATGTTTATAATAGCAAATATTTCCTTTCAACGGGTTCAGGAATAGAAATCAAGTAAACAAATTATCACTGTGTTATAATATAATGTTATTAATTACATCCTTTTTGCGATTCATCCAATACTGGACAGAATTTGGTAAAGATTTGAGAAATGCAAGGTTCTTATCGATACACTCATCGACGAACGTACGATCTTCCAGCATTTTACGAGTGATATTGGCAGTCTGTAGTACGCATTGAAACATACTATATATGCCTTCGACGACACGCAGCCGCATAATTTTCATAGCCATGTACAAAATGTGCTCAGGTGTGACACCGCGGCGATCGCTTATTCGTATCTCGCTTGTTGCGATCATGAACGGGGTAACGCGTACATTTAAGTTGAACTGCCTACCAGTACCGTAGTATATCAAAAGAAACGATAGTTCTTCGGCATACATGTCGTATATTATATTCAGTGGTGTTGAACGCTGGCCCGGAGGCTGGCGTTCAACAAGCGTTTTCCAGGGGCGTTTGCGGCCCCACAACTGGTTATTGTGTTCATCTGAAATGTATCCCAGTTTACTGTAATATTGTAATGCTTATACAATGGTTGACTAAGTAAGAACTTTAGCCAAGCTTTTATCACTGACTTTTGACCACGCCGCTCAGGTACGTAGATTTATGTATCATGTTCTTCTTAATGTTAACACTGAACGCCTGATCATCGTCCAATGGACGCGGTAGCTGTTGCACCATTGTGTCCACATCCACGGGTACATTAATGACTTGTCGGATGATACCATAGCTGCCTTCGTAACGCAATCGGCGGATCTGCATGAATGGCAGTCGCGGTGATACTAGACGTGCACTGATCGGATCTAATGCGGGCAACCCGTGTTGCTTAGGTGGATACATAAATCCGTTTGAACGTGACAACGTGGGCACTTTGTCCGAGTCCAGTGATTTTTTACACGTACCGTATAGTCAGCCACTGGCTCATCAGGGAAAGTATTATTAAGCAACGGTAAGTGTTTTTCATTTACTGGCTTCAATGAGCGCAGAAACCATAGACGATCACATACATCACACTTATGTCCGAATGGATTGCTGGCAAACGTCGTATTGAAACGTGCACTTGCTGCTGTCCAATGTGTCTTCATAATCGATGATTGTACACAATCAATGCCTACACAGTCCAGTGTCGATATAGAAGTGATTTCATTATCCACTTGCATAATTTCAACCGGCCCAGCTGCCGATGTACTGGCACCGTCGTTGATCCGCTCGGCCACATTTATTCTTTTACGTCCCCGGCACTGCTTGACTCGGTCATATGGTGTTTTTTTGGTGCCATTAGATTCTTCTTGAGAAGCCCTTTCCAACCGTATACGATCTTTGTATTTTGATTTGGCTTTTTGACGCGTATAGGCCGACATTGTATATTTTTCATATGATTATTTCATTATTTTAACTCATAACATTCGCTGTCACTATTTTGCACTAAGGTTTTATACACAATCGATAGCTTTTGGCGCGAGCTGACTATTGAAACTTAAACGAACCTCGTAGCTTTTTCAAGTCAAAAGTTATACGAAGTGGAAATCTCGATACGCAGCAAAATCATCTCAAAATTGTGGCGCTTCCCCCTCCCCCACGCGCGATGCGTCGCAGTCCTTACTTGGCGAAATGAATTCTTTGATTCTTTAGCTATTCAATGGTGTATTAGAATTTAGGATGGGAATGATAGATATGAATCTGCAACATCAAATTGTATCCCCCGATTTTGTTATCATTGGTTTTTTTGACTTGCCTCCCACTATGGAAGCAATTTTAAAGACGTATTCACGTCAAAAATATCTTAACAATATTATGGTTGGATTATTTTTTTAGATAATTTTTTATATTAACGATAGGAGAAGTCAAGCCAACATTTTGGTTCTTCGCTATCGAAACCAAATTAATTTTCATGGACGGCTTGGATGGCTTACGATTGTGGACCTCCATTTTTTGTCACGCTCATTGTGGACCCCTAGGGCCCCCCTAAGTATCCGAAATCCGAAATAAGCGCTAAAAATCCGTAAAAGTTGTTTCATTATAATTAATAATATTATAAACATTCCGTAGCATTGTGACGAAGGTATTGTTTTCCGAGCTGACATTCAGGCCATAGGCATTCAAAATATTATCAATGAGCGATGCAGGTTAATGAGTTCGATAGGCAAATTTATTGAATTATTCAGAACCTGCAAGTGGAAAACTCAAGGCTGTGGGGTCGACGGCAGAGTTATGTATGCATTCCAACTATACGATGAATATCAAAACAATACACATTTTAATTCACGTTTTTCTACAAATATTATCAGGTCCCTTTTGATGAACAGCAAGACGGCTGATTGCCTATGACTTTAAAAAAAAAAATTATTGCCACGAATGTAACTGGGACCGGCAATTGGATGGAAATCTTTGCCTCTAGTTTGATCTAGCTTCAAAAATTCCAAAATGATATGATACCAATGCCTCATTCTGTATGAAAAAATAAGAATGAAAAAAGTAAGTAAACAAAATTTAACCATCTTCAATTCTCAGTTAGTTAATGCCATAAAAGCCCAATTTTTGTTTAATTAACTACAAATGTTATTGCCATACATAGTAAATAAGCGTATATTTCGAAATAGTGTCATAGAGTTTGTTGTTAAGCTGGATTTAGTGAAAATCAAAAATATGATAAGATTCGAATTTCGATGAATTGTCCAAAAAACAATACACTGATTAGTTATTTTCTGTCGCTGTTCCAGATTTTAAACATAGTTAGTTAGGCGTTTTTGTGGTGGACGAAAATACTTTGTTGCGGTCAAAATAAAGTTGTTTTTAATAACATTTAAAATAAAATTTTAAGAAATTTGATTATTATAGTTTAACATTTAAAAGTTATGAAAGGTCTATGATGTTATGATAATTATCTCTAATCCTCTTCATATGTGTGGTATTTTTTTAACATGTGAAAGTTATGAGCTAACTACTTTCATATCCATAGCATATTATGTGTAAGTTAATATTATTCCCGTATTACAATTTCTGATTTACTTCAAGACAAGTGTGGTCATAAATAGTAGAGGTGCTATCTTATAGATTAATACATCGGATACAGCAAACATGTCTTCACTGTGTACTTAGATACTTATGCCTTAGATCATTAAGATGTCTAGATGTAGTGTCGCCCTACAATGAAAACAAAAAGAACAGGCCAACATTTTCCAACATGTGTTCGTAATTAGTGATACCAGCTACTACAGTTCTCCCATAAATTCTTTTTAATATTGTCACACTTTTACAACACTACCGTCATTATAAATAAAAACAATAATGCGTAACAATTCATGCGTATTCGATGACAGCGGGACTGATACTAAACACGGAGAAATCATTTAGAGGCCAACAGTTGGACGCTATTTTGTACCTTTGTTCTTGTATAACTTGTGTATCATCATGTATCTTTGCACTGAATAAAGTTGTTCTATTCTATTCTATTCTATTTTTTTTGATGTGTTTTCCGCGCGACACTCTATCTAGACACATTATTGATCCAAGACTTATTTGTACATTAATTATAAACTCTTATTTTTAAGTGAGTATATTTTATATCCATGCGCATCCTGAATACTTAAATCTGAAGTATGTATATATTTATAGTAAGTATATTCAGTATAAATCAGATTTAGATACTTAACCGTTTACCATACACTTATCAACCACACTAGCTATTGCTCGCAGCTTCGCCTGCGTTAACTAAAATTTACAACGGCATCTTAGCGGGATAACATATAGCCTATCGCCTTCTTCGATAAATGGTCTATCTAACACTGGAAGAATCATTCACGTCCGACGAGTAGTTTCTGAGATTAGCGCGTTCAAACAAATACACTCTAGAGCTTTATATATTAGTATAAGATTTTGAAGTCGTATCAACATCTAAGGCATTTTTATTATGTACTAAGTCCCCTATATAACAAACGTTTCCAGGCTCTTGTAGTACCATAATTTAAAAATAGAATATCATGTTAAATATTTTAAATGTTTCGGATAGATCAAAATCAAGGTGCCCAAAACTGATTCGAAAATTACTATAATTAAAAATTACATTATGTTTAAAACGAGTACCATATAAGGACGCGACGGGCAACTCTGATAAAAAAGCTGTAAGATATGCGACCAATAAATATTATCCTTATCCTTATTCTTACTAATATTATAAATGCGAAAGTAACTCTGTCTGTCTGTCTGTCTGTTACGCTTTCACGCCTAAACCACTAAACCGATTTTGATGAAATTTGGAACAGAGATAGATTTAGAAAGTTTGTATGGAAGTTCGTCATTATACATAGAAGATAACGACATGAAACTTTACATTTAGGCACTTGATAAGAATTAAATAACCATTAATAATTGTTCCACCGTTTTTAAGATTTTTACCTATATGGGCATGAAATAGGAGATGAAAGTTCGCAGAGTAGTTAAAAAAAAAATTGTCTGTGTTTACTGTACGTATAGTACGTACGGAACTGCGCTACCCCGAATTTAACTCGCGCGAAGCCGCGGGCAACAGCTAGTTTATTATAAAACACAAGACTTCGTAAATTTTCAAGAGCATGCAATACCTTTATGTGCCTAGCTGTTGCAAGCTGCTTTGAATTGGGCCGGCACGGCACGTAAAGTGACAGTTATGCTGTCGCGTTTTGTGCAGTTTTTTATTTTCCGGTATACCTTTGTAGGGCGGTAGTAAAAAGGAGGGAAACGCATCTGCATAACCTCTGGTTGTGTGAATGTACATGGGCGTCCTTTTTTTTCTTCTTTAACGCCGGGAAATGCACTGACGCGTCCCGCAGGGGAGTGGGTCTCCCCAGGCGGGTATATGGGACCTTTGGTGAGGCGCCCCGGATCTACTAACACAGGGCACCTCGAGAGCCAGAAGTGCCCTCAGGGGGCTAACGACACCTGCACAGACGGGTTGCCCCGCACCTCAGAGTAACCCCTCCCACCGTCAAGACAGTACAATGAAGTGAAGTTCCCATCCTCGCCCCTTGCCCCCTGCTCTTTTTCCCCCTCTTTTTATAAGAGGGGTACAAAGAGCCCCATTGGCTCAATTAACTTTGCCCAAGGTGTTGGGCTCACCCTAGGCTACTGAGCCCTAGGTCTGTCCTATTCTGAGATATAAGATGTTAAGTCTCGGTGCATGTGATTAGGTACAATTTCTTTCTTACCCTTCTTTTGGAAACACAAAAAGCTGTTTTTCAGAAGAAACAAGCAAGATGGTTGTACTCAAGTTTTCCGGACCGCGGCGCAGCGCACCCCTCACCCCCACATGCAAATATATTAGTAGTTGTATTCTTACGTATGTAATACATTCTGTATAATGTTCTGAAGCAATAAATATATATTTTTTTCGTTAGTACTTGCAAATTTATAAATAACATTAGCAAGAAGGTTGAATCTAATTTGCGGTTGGTCCACGCGGATTGGTTATTAATTGAGTTGGACGTTTTCATCAACACGGTACATGGCTAACGGCCGATATAAATTATCAACAAGCTCTCGTGTGAAGCCTTCACCTCATTTCCTTTGCATTTGTCAATGAGATCACACTTAAATACTTAATAATTAATATAAACACTCGAGCTTATAACTTTAACACGCGGCTCTCTGAATTACGATGAAGTGCTATGAGTCAAGTGAAATTCGACCTTTAAGATGATTTTGTTGCATCTTTGAATAACTTTGGCGATAACTTTTAAAGTTTCACTATACTTTTGATATTTCACTAATATGACGTTAAATATCCTTTAACTTCATAATCTCATACTTCAAAAGTGATACGAATTCTCTGAGCTCTGTAGGGCTATTCTGTAAGGTCGTTTTCGAATCTCGAAAGCGGAATCCGCGGTGATACGACGAATTTGACGAATTTGTATTCTTTTAACTTGACTATCTATCTATATCAATGGAGTTTGCTTTCGAAGTGTCGTAAAGTAAGCTCTATCATTGATTAATGATATGTAGGGACTCATGTCCAAAATGTAATGCTTATTAATATAAAACCAACTTACACAAAGTAGTTTTTTATTATATAGATTATCCACTCTGTACCCACGTAATATTTTTCAATGATGTTGAAAATGTAATATGTAAACATCATCATTATCATCATCATCATCATCATCAGCCTTATTCGTCCACTGCTGAACATAGGCCTCCCTCAATAATATGTAAATAGCACACTTTAATTATTAAGTACCTGGTTGACCGAGCATTTGCTCGGTACCCTAAGTGATAAAATATGATAAAATTTTTCATAAAAAAAAGGAAAAAATCGGACTGGAGATTCGAACCAAGCTTATTCGAACTTAATTGCCTAATTTCACCACTAAGGTACCATGACATATTATTTGAAAGCGAAATTTACGTTCGTATTCTAATCATATTTTATCGATGCCTCAAAACACGGATAAAAAAAAGTTTTCTAAAAATGTATCCTAGCTAGATCGATTTATCGCCGTTTTTAACACATGTATACAAAATTTCATGAAAATCGTTGGAGCCTTTCCGAGATCCTGATTCTATATATATATATATATATATATATATATATATATATATATATATATATATATATATATATAGGTATACAAGAATTGCTCGTTTAAAGGTATAAGATAAGCACAATTTGCTATTTCGACTTTTTAACACGCTTTTCGTACGGATTTTATTATTCTGTATTGTCATGAAAGTGCGCCTACGTACGGTGCGATTCAGTCGCACCGTACGGATCGCATTTGGACCATAAGGCAATATTTCATAAATCAGGGAGCTGAATATTTTTTTACAAACAACTTTTTACAACTTTAGTCCAAATCAACCGTAAATAATTAATTGTTAAAAAAACACGCTCTTGTTTTTGCAATTTGAATAAATGGATTTATCTTATCTAATTAGTGTATTGTTGTCGGTCCTCGATATATTTACAAAGTTTGAACGAAATCTGGACTTTTAAAGTGAGTCAAAATCGCCCCAAAGGAGTCGGTTACAAACTTGAAGGGAAGCTAGTAAAAAGTGTGTAAAAATATTGAATATCTCTCTCTCTCTCTCTCTCTCGTTAGAAATCAATATCACTTGATATCGATTTCTAACAATATCCACTCATTCTTTCCGCCTGTGAATCATTAGATCCAACACGCAAAGACATAAAAACGGAAACTGCATGTTACGTCATACGCGACTCACACGAATTAGAAATGTATCAAAGATCCATTACGTAAGGTCCATCGGAGAGCGGACTTAATAAAGGTAATAAAGGGCTAAGTTATATCAGAGGTTACGTATATTTCTTACTTAAACATCACTTCCATGTTTCGTCCGAGTGGAGACATATTTCCGTTGTATTTATTAGTAACGAACTACCTGCAGCCTGCAGGTAGAGTAATAATCTGGTCCCGTGGTAAGTTCTAGAAGAACTTGTGTTACTACCACTAATTAGGTGCAGTGGTTCTGGAGTTATGAGCGTACATACTCTCCAAAGATTAATTTTTATTTTAAATATAGATTTATCATGTAAATTCGATGCATTAGTAATCAAGATTTTAACACCCGACTCAAAATTAAAAATGCTTAAAGTTTGTCTTTGGTAACTCTTAAATAGATTTAATGGATAGACAGACGAATTTAATCGAACAGTTTTGACGTATAAATAAATAAATAAGGAAAAATTCTCCGTTTCTGTATCCTGCCACTTAATGTTATTTGGGACTTACCTAAAGGAATTCAGGCTAATCAAAGTAAAATTATTTAATAAACGACAAGCAAACACCGTTTTGGATCGCATCCAAAACGGTGTCTGCTTGTCGTTTACTGGCAAGGCATCGGTCGCCTTGGCGTTCATTGAAGTACGCCTATGTTCAGCAGCGAACAAAAAAAGCCTGCTGATGATGATGAAGCAGACACCTAGTATATTATCTACGCATCCATTAATATTCATATCCAATTATATACTGATAATAAAACACGATATAGCGTATAATGTGTTTTAGAATATCCTAACGATACTCAAACTATATAATTACTTTAATAGGTTACGTATTTACTGATAGTTTCATTTTGTTTCTATTGTTATTTTATATTATATGTTTGCAGCTACTGCAGATATCCTTAATAATAGAACTACAGAAGACAAGCCTGGAGAAGAGGTAGCAGGATTTTTACGGTTAATGTGTTTATTCATTTAGATTACCCTGAGCTTCACCAGCAACTAAGATAAGCTGTAAGCGGCCTGTCGATGATTGATGATACATTGCACTATGACTAAATGATAATACCTACCGATTGAGCTTAAAGGCCATCAGGCCTAAAAGTCTAGACCTTTCGAAAAAATAAATAAATGATAATATACACTATTCAAAAATTTCTTAAAACGGATCAGTAGTTTCAAATATTACTTTTAATGGTATTTTCTTTAAATTACATATAGACAATATTAGTAGAGTATGTTTAGGATTTTCATTGCTTCGCTGGCCAATAATCCTAAAGAAAAATATGTTGGTCTCTTTTTAAGCCGTTTGTGGTTTCATCGATATATAAATAGAAGCGATTTAAAAATTAAACTTTGAAAATTCGATTTTTTTTGCAGCAAATAATTTTTCTCTCCAAAGCCTGTCTGAAGTCAGAGTGTTTATCAGATAATATCAAGTCACTGTACCTTGCAGTAGACTTATAGAACTATAATACTTAAATTCACATGTAATCTACAACTCAATAATACTCGTAAATGGCCATATAATGAAACTCAGTTGTTTTTATTACACATAATAAACACATTACCCAATGACAAACTCGACACATGATCTTGTATGTCAAATAAAATTACCTACGGCTTGTTAAGATGTAAGTTAAAGTCTACGTGTGCATCGGCGTTGACAGACAGACGCACGGGCTTATGTTACTGATACTGATGTAGTATATGACGTAGTAGTGAAATTCAATACAAACTATTGCAAGAGGCGTTAATGTTTGATCGACAGATTTGATATGCTCAAATTCAGCAGATTTTTGTCCAACAGAATACAAAAATTGGAGTTCTCTTCGCATACGTCTATAGTTCCTGAAGCCGGAACCGCACGCTTGCCGAGGCTTAGCAAGCCTTCACAAATTCAAACGTGTGGATACAGAGTTCAGTTCACCAAAAAGTTATTGATTTTACCATTGTGGGACTGTGTTTCTTAATCGAATTACTTACTAGTATTACTACTGCTACTGAGTTTCTTACTATTCTATACGTGATACTATATCGAAAAAATCAGCTCAGAGGCTTGCGTAGATTTGCAAGGGTCCACATGCTTGTGACTAGATCTATAGACTAGGATCCGATATAATACTTATATGCGATACTTCTAAGAGACCATCAAGAAAAGAGCGTACTCATATTTGAAGGGCCGACATCGCGCCTGTTAAACCTATGGTTTTTCGGGTGTTTGTGGATGTCGCTATCACTTACCATCAGGTGAACCGAATGTCCATTTGCTTCTATGTTTGCTCCCTCTTCTATAAAACCCTTTTTACTTATAGTTCTTACGTTTGTACCTCGAGAAATAACATTATATTTTTCAAAATGATCAGTAACTTTACGTGCAAAATCTATTGTCATTGATCGAAGTAAACTCATCAGGAACTATAGAGCTGCGTGCAGGCAGAACACACATTTTTCTCGATTTCAAATGACCTGCCAGATACATGAAGTTGGCAGAACATTTTACAATTTTGTTTCATGTAATTTTTTTAGGAGTAAAATACCATAAGTATTTGAAAAAGTGTCAGGAATTATAGAACTCCAATGCATGCAGGAAGAACTCACTTTTTTCACGTTTTTATTCATATTTAAAAGTTGCTAGTACACTTACTTACTTACTTACTTTTGTGCCAATAAACATTTGATTTAGATGGTTCGATTGGTACCTACCAATCATATTGCCGAGTCATTCCTTTTTTGTACTGAAAGTTCGAAGAATTGCTCGTATATTCCGGACTTCATTTTCCAATGACTTTTGTTAAACTTACGTTCATTAACCTTTTCTTAATCATTGAATGATATTGAACTTCATAAAACCGAAATCATGAATCGACATTTTCGCATGTATCGTGTCTAACAGATTCATTAGTTTAAACCTTCATTACATTATTTTTCATAAATTAAAAAACAATACCACATCAGATTTTACATAGATTACCTATAGAGGTTGAGTTGGCGGGCTATAAGCAAGACAAAAAAGTTCAAAAATCTTTGAGATCAACAAGTTTATATCTAAAACAATATCTCAAAATAGACAACTTTTAAGCAATTCTCTTAGTATAAAGAGATAAATTATGTCCAAGTTAGTCGTGTCGACAAGTTCGTGTGTAACTTTGACCAGTAAGGTTATGGCTCCTTGGTAAGTTTCTTTCTCTAAGCCTATACAAGAAATTATTAGATTCATAATTAAATAGATTCTAACATCTCAAAATTAAAAAAATACATTCTTATTTGTGCTTTGTAAAAATAAATTAAGCTATCAAAAAATACAATATACAAGTAAATAAAGAAAAAAATCATGCCCGATCGAAGAAATATTCTATCCTTAGTGTTTAAAATACGTGTTATAATTTCAAGAATGTGGCTGTACTTGTCACACAGAACTTATATAGGCATAATATTTTATCGGGAAAAACGGATTTTTATTGCCAATTGTGTGGTGCAATTCGCTTGAACGTATTCAAAATTAATTTTTAACGTCGCCTCGGTATTCTTTTATAAACCAATAATTAACAATGTTTTGAAATCAGAGCGCTTTGGGGTTACAAAAATTTTGATCTTTGCATTTTTCTGAACAAAACTTACGAAATGGGGATAATGTCAGGGTCCCAACACAAAGGGCATTTCAGTGCGATATGTCAATATGATAATTTTAATATGTTTTTGAGACCAAATAATTTATCGTGCGTTTAACCTGCTATTAAGTGTATATTCAATTAATTTTAAATTAAACCGCAGATTTCAGATAAGGCGGGTTTTTTATAGAACCGATCTGTCTCCCGCAAAATAATATTGCAATAAAATTTCAACACATCTTGGAAAATACTAACGATGATTAATGTATGAAATGCATAGAATTGTTTTGAAATCATTTGTGGCACTGTTCGTCACGAGTCTGCAACACGTTATCTTTTTGTTAAAACTCATAAAGCCGTTTGACAAAGAAAATATAAAGAATTGGTACAAGGCATTATCTTTTACTTTTAGCTGTAGGGATGAAATAAGTAATTTTAAAGTAACATCTTCCCTAACTGAGTATAAGTATTTTTCACTTCATCTTCATCATCATTATCAGCCTTTATCTGTCTACTGCTCCAGTCCTTCCTAGATGAACGCCAAAAAACTTACAGCAAACAAAATACAAACTTTAGAAAAGTTATTTAGTACTATAAAAATCCATTGATAAGCTGGCAAACTATTCTTATCGTTGTACAAAGAGATTACCATCATTATAAAATATTTCAAGTCATTATTATGTCCATGTCATCACCTCTTCATTACGCTCGGCATTATAAAACAATTTGTGTGAGCTTCCGCAATTGCACGCTTTTAGAATATTACTTTTATTATAGTAAGTATGTTTTAAAGTTATGGGTTTTTCTTACTCATTTATTAAAGGTTTAATAATTAAATATATATAGCATATACAACGGATAAAAGGAGGCGAGTAAAGACTATCTATGAAAGCTATAAGGAATGCCACAAGGTTCCGACCTGGAACCGCTGCTTTTGTCTATTTTTACATTTGATTGTACGTTCATTATTATCGATGTCCACTAAAATCTATATCACTTAAAACTACTGTAATAATACCTAACTAACAAGATAAGATTACCATCAGAAGATAAAAGTACGCACGATGTTCTACGAGATCAATCATAATATGAGCATTATCTGTCACGGCATTGGTAACTGGTTTTGGCTGATTACAGATAATCAGAGTCAAGGCCGCCGGCTTCGAGATCGTAGGCGTCTATCTGTCTATCACTGTACAACTATCATAGTATGTGTATGTAATTAGTTGATTTACGATAAACCTTTATTGCCCTTTCAAAGAATAATTATTATCTGATGGTAGAGAAAAGCTAGGTAGTAATAATTATATAATAATAATATCGGAGCAGGAGCATTTTAAATTATGTAACATATCAAAAATGTATTTCTTTAAGTATTTAAGGTTAAGGAATGATATGGTACATGAAAAAAAAATATTTGCTATCCATATGCAATTACATAAAAAATCTACATTTCACTGCCAATGAAGTAGCCGATATATCGATATAAATTAACAGAAACAAATACTTACTTCCAGTAAACATAGATAGGTCATCCATATAAGAAGGTTCTATGCAGTAAGTATAAAAAGACGTACAAGAAAATGAAGCTATCACCTATAGACGATATATTTTCCTCTTACACTCAAAATAAGTTGGACATGTTGGTATCTGTTTTTGTAAGGTTCAAGTACGTGACCGTGCATTTTTTGTTACCACTCATTTGTAAATACCGTTATCTAGAGAAGTCAATGATAGGGAAGAGCAAAAACTATTTACTAAACTGTTCATACGGTATACATTAAATTGTTTTTGTTCGTATATGTAATGATACCTCTCTATAATTGTAAAGTACGAAGACGTCTGCATTCTCTAAAGACGTCATCTAAAATTACAGAGACCGCAACTCAAATTATAGATAAAGAAAATAATACGAAATTGAGGGTGACATAACGCAACACAACAACTGAAGCTAGAGCAGTGCTATTCTGTAATAAACGCAGCGCTGTCGCAACGCTGTGTCAGCGCTGTTAATTCAGCTTGGTATTCACTAAGCTTGTCAATCCATATAAAACACCCTAGCGCCGTCAACGCTGTGCGCCGAGACGAGCTCGTCGCGGCGCACAGCCTAGAAAATGACTCTTACAGCAGAAGTCAGAAATATAGTTATCGAAGCTTTCGTTGAAATCAAATCTTTAAATGTACTACCGAGGATTTAATTGAGAATATTAACATATTGAGACGATCTCCGGGTAGTGGCAGGTCCGCGTTGGATGCGATCAAGGGATCGGCCGTCTAGGCGTTCATTGAGGGAGGCCTATGTTCAGCAGTGGACAGATAAGACCTGATGATGATGATGATTAACACATTAGAATTAATTAACTCTTAACACATTTGCAGGAATAATTATATAGTTTCCGAACAACTTGACGTTGCGGAATTATCGACTATACACACAGCTACTTAATATTTAAGTGCACTTACCAATATTATTAGAAAATCGGTACCTAAGGTCTACTACATCATAAAACGAAATCCTCGCCATTTGAACTTAAATAAAGTATGCAATGATTTTAACAACTGAAATGCCTTAAAATATTGCAATTTGAATTTTGCGTTTAGACGGAAAATTTGTTCTGCAAGAATTGCAAAATATGTTTATTTAAACATTCTTATTTTATTATTTATTTGTTTACGTCTAGTTCTACTATAACAATTTTATTTTAAACTATCAAAATTAAATCTAATTTTATAACCATAAAGAATTATATTTTATATGCGAGCTTCTAACTAATGAGAGTAAATTTTTAAATCTCTTAGTTACGATGAGCGTATACTGACTACTTAAAACCGGTCCTTCATCGCATCTTATTTAATATCTCGATAACATCAGATATTTTCTATAATTGTGTAATTAGCGTACACACGAAAAACAAAAAATGGATGTAATGATGTAAAGTAAAGGCGTGTATTTACTATTCCTCTTGAGTTCAAGCTAATTTTTTTTATGGAAAATTGTTTATTAGTTACAGATACAGACAGATTTATAAATATACCACAGATTTCATGATTCAGAAATAGAGGGTGAATGATCTAACATTTTGATTTATCTCCTATATACATTGTTGATATTTATAGATATTGTTATATTTTAAATATGCTTATTTTTGACATAGATAAAATGTAAAACGTTTTACATCTTAAATTTTTTGATATTTTATTGCATTTATTATATTACGTTTGGTATTTGTGTTTACAAAGGTCTGGCTATGGGGCCTTTTTAGCATCGACTAAGCTTAATACAATGGCTACTCGGTATGCCGCATGGCCGACGCCCGGAGCGCGGCATTTATTCGCATCCAACATGCCATTGTCATGGTGATTCGTGATTGACAGCTGATTTATTACGAAACGGTCGACGGACTGACGTAACACTATCACTATTCCTATGCGAGACTAGAATTACTTAAACATTCAGAGGGTTAAGGCTAATAAGGAATAGGTGGAGGAGCCACACGATACATACGTCAGCAGAGAAGGGTCAGTGACTGATGAAATGGACATCTTTTGATTTTAATGACTCCATAATCACTTTACTAGACTTTTATAATTGTATTTTCTATTTCTATCTAGAGTGCTATCGCAGCGTTATTCCTTGATTTATCTTCTCTTTCTCTTCTCTTCTCTATCGCAAATTTTACATCTTTTTATTTGCACGCAATCGAAATAATCTATACACCTAACCCGCGCTATATTTTACATTCCGTTTCCGTTGCATTTTCATAAATTTAATCTCTCTATTAGACTGTGCGACGAATGTCCAGTGGGTTGGGCTCGACCCCTAAATTTCTAAGTGCACCCTAAACACGAGACCATCGCTTACTCACCGGTGAAAGAAAACTCCGAAGGTGTGTAAAGTTTATTAGGGGGCCTAGACAAAATGCCATTAAGAAAGCGTAAGCGAAGTTCGAAATGATAAAATGTATAGGATGGACCACGTGATTAAGCGCGGCCTAATGTCAATCCCATACATTTTATCGTTTTCGAACTTCGCTAACGCTTTCTTAATGGCATTTTGGATAGGCTACCAGAGCGCATTGGGCTAGCGCATCGTTGAATTATGGCTTAACATTCTCCTCGCCTGATTTCGAGGTGACTCGTGCCCAGTAGTGGGATACATCACACAACAGTTGATAGTATTATATGATATATTATTATTTATAATAAAAAAGAAAAGTGGTGTCGTGGGACATCAGGTAGGAACGAAGTTCCTTCGGCTAAAAAGAAAGGTATTATACACTCGCTTGTGTATGCGACTGTCGCGCCTGCGCACGTCTTATTTAACGCTTTTTACTCTACGCACTTTTTCTTACGGTTTTACTATCAAATTTTTTTCAGTTCGGTCGCGCAGCTAAATCCCTATCCCCTCCTAGCCTGCCGTAAGGAACTTCGTTCCAAAAATATTGAAAGATATATCTCTTTTAGAACAGATAATAAAACACCAATGACCTGTACGTCAATCAAATGATTATCAAAAATAATAATTAGTCAATCAGTATTATAAACTGCTAAACAAATAAGATAAGACAATCAATATCGAGTATCGACTCGCCCGCTAGACTGTGATCGTATTAAATGTGCGGCTGATTATAATCTCACTAGCTGTTACCCGCGGCTTCCCCTGCCTTAGTAAAAAAACTTTTCTATTTTAATGTATACTATATTACTTTTAGTAACTACCTCCGAGAATATGTGTACGGTTGAGTAGTTCACATTTCACATTTATAATATTAGGAAATATTAATAGTAAAAATATCTTGAGCCTAAGAAAAAAACGCCCCTGCTATATAGCAAAAAGTAAGAAAAAAGCGCCTAAAATAATACTGTAGATACTAGCTATGAATAACCGCTTCGCTGGGTCATTTTTAATTGTGTATTTAAACACTACTTACTTCACATTTTTTCATAGCAGAGACACATAGGCTTACCTACATTCGAAAACTTACTATCATTTGTCATTGTTTCGTTTTGTTATAGGACAGGGATATTACTGTCACTGAGATCTTCGCATCGCATGTAAGGGATGCTTGCAAGAACACGCATATATGCTTATTGGCTACCACCTACCGTCACCGTAGTTTGATAAAATAAAGTTTATTTTACAATAAATAAATAGGCGCAATAGGCGGCCTTATCGCTTTAGAGCGATTTCTTCCAGGCAACCAGCACAGGCAACACGAACAAAATTTGAACCACAATAAAATTATAAATAAAAATTTAAGCCAATAAAATCAAAGAAAGTAAAAACGAGTATAAAGAAATATTAACTAATTAAAACAAATACAGAATAATAAGAAACACGTTAGGTATACATTAATTATGTTCTAAGTAATGTTTTTTGACAAGAGACTTAAAACTGTTTAAACTTTTAGCTTCTTTTATATTAATACGTAATGAGTTCCATAGCCTCTCACTCAAAGCATTAAAGGAATTACTGTAATATTTACTTTTTTGTATTTTCTAAAATATATAGAACAAAATAATTATAGTGAATGTTTTTCAACATTCTCTCTATCTCTGTATTTTTGTCGTAATATCTATTAAGATTAATCGCACGATGTAACGCGTAAATTGAAAACGATTTAAGAAAAATAACACGGTAGGAATTCATATGGAGATTCAATTTGGGCAACAAATTGCGAAACTTGTAGGGTCCATATAACCCTTTATTACGTCTAGCAATCAGAGCCATGAGAAAACCAATCAGTGATGCAATAGGCAGTGCAGCATGGAAAAACAAATGACGCAATAATCAGCCCTTCTCGTGTTAATAGAGATACATAACTCTCACTCACTCTGGGAGATAAACAGTTGTCCATTTACATAAATCCAAGTTACCTTGGGATTAATGTTTATTGGTTCTGGCATAAAAGGAATATTTTGCTGAGTCTTAGCTTTTCTATGAGTTGCCAATCGTGTGACGCAAAATTATCCTTATCGAATTGTGTTGCAGAGTTGAGGCAGACAAAAAGCAGTGAAACCTAGAACAATCTCTAGCTAAAAATCCTAATGTGAAATTCATATTTTAAAGGCAGTTTAGGTGCAAATCAACCGTTTGTTTTGCTCATTAATTATTTTATATCGTATAATTATAGCAATATAATGAAGCTGAGTTTGTTTGTTTAAATGCGCTAATCTCGACTTTCCTGTAGATTAAAAAAAAACAATTTGTACATAAAAGTTTAGGACTATACTTATTATTTATAGACCTATATTTATTGTAAAGTATATGTATTTTTTTCTAATTTTGGAATCTAAATTTGGAGAGATTTGGGAAAAATCACGGGGCACATTTTGTATATAAATAAAATTAGAAATCTTGCTTATAACATAACATATATTATATTTCTTAATTACGTTTTCTAGAACGTCATTAAAACCTAGGAAAATCCCGCTTTCGACATGTCTCACGTCAAACCAGCCTATCAGCTGATCAGAGTTTAACGCTTGTTTTGATCATCGAATTAACAAGATATGAAATACAAGGCATTGTAGTAACTGTCTTGTAAACTGTTAAGGCTTCAAAATATTATAGCAATCGCCAATCCTTGTCGGTACAATGTTATTTGTACTTTACTATCGTAGGTAACTATTTATTTTCGCAATCAGTGGTAAAATAACATTTTATTTTTATTTATCCAGCGGCACCCCGCATAGGTACTTGCCATTCCCTTTTGAGTGCGATGATGATGATGACTCTTGTAAATTTTCGTCAAAATCCATTCAGTGGTTTTTACGTCCATAAAAGTATCAACCCTTATATGTCCCACTGCTGGGCACGGGTCTCCTTCCTCGAAATCAGGCGAGGAGGGTAATGGGCCAATAGTCCACCGCGCTGGCCCAGTGCGGGTTGGTGAACTTCACATACCTTCAAAGACTTCAATATCATCAGGCATGCAGGTTTCCTCACGATGTTTTCCTTCACCGGTGAGCGAACGATGGTCTCGTGTGCACTTAGAAATTTAGAAAAACCCATTTCAAGGCACACACGGACGGGTCAGGATCGAACCCGGAACCCCTCGCATAAGAGGCCGAGTCCGTCCACCACTGGACCACCGTCGCTCACGTCCATACATTCTTACAAACTTTCGCGTTTATAATATAAAAAAGGAAGGTAAAAAAGGAGGTGTAAAAGTATGTTATCTGTTAGGTTTTATAAAGATTAACAATAGTTACTTTTTTAGGTATATAAAGATTATACCTTAGGATTATACTTAGTAAATAA
This sequence comes from Lycaena phlaeas, assembly GCA_905333005.2. Lineage (NCBI taxonomy): Eukaryota > Metazoa > Arthropoda > Insecta > Lepidoptera > Lycaenidae > Lycaena > Lycaena phlaeas. Next base: position 3,815,420 of record HG995170.1, on the reverse strand, counting down.
GTCAAGAATAACCTTTTATTAAATACTTGAGGTGCTTAAGATTTTGTGCTAACAATACTGAATGTTTCACACTATTATTAATTTTAAAGCGGATGGAAAGTATAAAAAGTAATTAAAGGGATTTTAAATTACACAGGCTACTAGAAAACTTTCTAAAATGAATAGGCGATAAACAAACCTAAGTGACTACACGATGTGAATTTCACTATCCAGAATACAATGAAAATACTAATTTTGCTATCATTAAAAATGGTTTGGCATAAAAAAAAGTCATTTCGCAAGTTTACTATTGTTAGAAGTACAATCTGTAATATCCAGGCTAATTTGTAATAATTGATACATACAAATTCGACAATTTGTCATTATGCATAATGCCTGGCTATTTTAAATAATTCCCTGTATTACCATTTCGTCCATTACTTAAATATTATAAAATATTCGAATAATAAATAGAAACAATGAAAAGTTTAATTAGGTTCAACTTTGATAACACAAAGATATTAAACATATAAAGTACACACTTTAAAAAACTGTACACTAAATAAATACTAAATAGTGGTATTTATGCAGCGGTACAATATTTAATATTATTTTTTCATCTCGATTGCCAATAAGTGTCGAATGATAAACACTTGTCGAACTTGTATTTATTTCCCTTGACTTTATGATCGTTACAGCATAGGACCGCCTAGTGTTGCCAAACAAACGTACAAACACAATTTACATATATGTAAGTTAGTTAGTTCAGGGACAATCTTTCTTCGAGATACAATCATAGTTTTAAACTAAGATCATAAAGAGGGACAATTTGATTATTATTTCTTTCGCTTAATCCATTTTAGCGATTTAAAAAAAACTATTCACCTTTAGAAAGCAACATTTTATCCAGCAACATAGACTGTTATAGGTTGTGGCGGTGGGGCTCAGTAGCCCAGGGGGACCCCAACTCTTTGGGCGAAGCGAATTGAGCCGAGGGGGCTCTTTGTATCCCTCTTATAAGAAGAGGGCGTAAAAGAGCAGGGGGTAAGGGGTGAGGACGGGAACCTCGCCTCATTGTACTGTCCCGAAGTTAGGAGGAGTTGTTCTGTGGTGCGGGGCAGCCCCTCTGTGGAGGTGGCGTCGGTCCTACGGTGGCACTCGCCGGGTTTTAGTTGGTAGAGCTGCGTCCACTTACCAGCTTTCGGGCGCAGCGAGTCCCACACACCCGCCTGGGGAGACCCATTCCCCAGCGGGATGCCTAAGCGCATTTCCCGGCGTTAAAGGAAAAAACGGCTACAACTACTTCACTTGGTCATTGGTGATTTCCCTTAGGATAGTTTTCCAAGGTGGTGATGCCCACTTCAAATCAGGTAGCTCGTTTTACGTTTACTTATTGTGACGTTAAAAATATAGATTAATCACACTCGGTATCTTTAGGCAATGACACATGAGTCATACCTACAATTCAATCGTTCCAATGCAGCTAGAATTGTATTTAAATAGATTTTATTTGTATTCATCTCGCTTTAATACTGAACACCTAACACCGAAGCTTGTAATGTTAATGTTAATGTATGTTGCGGGCATATCGGACATTCGATCAGATTGCGCAACGCCCGCGTGACACGGTCGCTCGTGACCACTTCACACTCGACACAACGATATTTTGTTAAAGGGTAACAACTAAATTATTATGTGTCTAGCAACAACTTAATGATAAGTAATCGATTATTAATTTAAATTATTATTAAAAGCCAAATTAAATTAAATATAAATAACTAAGTATAAAGACAACAAAAAAAGTAATGGTGGCATTAATCAATCAAATACTAGAGTTTAAAAAAAAAGAATGTGATGTGTTAACAAGTGTAACTAAATATTTTATTAATGGAATGATATGATGTTGATACAAATTGACCAAAACAATAAAATTTTTGAGTAACGCATTTCACATTTTTTTTAATTTTCCTACTGTTGTTATTGTTATGAGACCTAAGTGAGATATGTGGCTGTTATTTTTCCAAACTGTTTTTTGCCAAGTTGTAAATGACATTAAAAAAATTATGTCAAAAACTAAAAAAAAAATAGGTAACCAATATTACACTAAAAATAGCGCTTTATATGAATGATATAATTTACACAGGGATTTAACCTCTTTGCTAAAAGAAATAAACCGCGAATAATTATAATCATAAGCGTGTATCATTATATAATTGGTCTATGGTCAATGCTTTCGTTAATGTAAAGTTTATTAATATTATCATACGCCAAGGTTCGTTAATTCATCTATTTCACATATTGGCCTTTTAATGGTATTGAACACATGTAACACATTTGACGCATGAGCGATTACAGGTTCGCGACCGCGTGGGAAAGGCCGGCCATTGGTCGAATTGTCCTAATTCTAGTTATTATTGGTCGCATTTTACAATTTTATGGGCGGTTATGCATTGCATCCGATCCGAAGTCATTTGAATAAGTTTCTAAATACAAATTTAGAGAATTCTCTTACTCCGTTGATATTCTGCTTCTACAAATAAAGTATTACAAATACAACTACAAATTCAGTCCACCAGTACTTGTGTTCGAAAATAGACCACAAATTGGTCTACGGGTACTTCCAGAACGTAATTTTGATGGATTCGTTGCTGTGCCGTGTGCGTAACCGCCCTTGGAGTACATATTTAGTAAATCGACCAAACTACTAGTAAAATATAATTTTGCAGTAATTTATAGTTTTAGGCATATTATTTAAGCATATTTTTTGTGTCGTTTCATTTGCTATTTCAGAGAATTAGGTTGACAATCAAACCATTCCACCTAATCACGGCACCTTCTGCGGAAATAAGATGAAGATCTTAAGAAAATATGACTTCAAAAAGTCAGAGATATATTATCTTTTCTCTTATTAAGCAAAATAATAAAGCTAGATTGCCGATTGGATAGGCTATCAAAAGAATGACTGTAATGTTTTTTAATTTATATTAAAATAGGATTGTTAAAATTAATTGCATTAAGCCATCAGCTAATACATTAATGATTAAAGTTTTGATATTTTCATCGCTTGCATCAAGTTACACCGCAGGCTGTCGGAGCGAATTATGTAAGTTGCATAAAGTTCAAGTGCAGATTGTAAGGTTTTTGCGATCGCCATTATAAGGACGTGCGCGTAGCCGCGTACCATTAACACGGTTTTTACACGCACTTACGTACCAATAAGGTAACGTTTTGTTTAAACTATGGAGTAATCAATAATTATATGAGTGTTTCTACTTTAATATGCATGTTGAAGCTATATATCATGGAGTTTAACCCTAAATCAGATATAAACTTTATTATAATTTATTAATAATTTTAGATTATACATATTAATATTTTTACTTAATTATGATCAAAGCATTACCGGGATAATCAGCTATTAGGGGCTGGACGATATTGGAGTCAAAGGCCCAAAAAACATTCAAGGGCATATCCGTAAATCAGAGATTGCATGCTAATTATGCTAAAGCTAAAATATTATTCTGATGTAAAAAATATATTAACACATAGCAGCATTCGTGAAAGAGTAACAAACATCTTCACAAACTTCATAGTACTTATGCAAAATGGCGAACAACAATAATATTTAATTTTCAAAAAAATTTATTACACTATTCAGCTTGAATGATTGCCATATAATGATAAAATTTCGATGGTAAGTACTTTCTTCGTAATTTTTGATCATCCTTTTTAACCTCGGCACACTTTTACAACACAAATCGTAATTATAAATAAAAACAATAATGCGTAGCAATTCATGCGTATTCTATGACAGCGGGACTGATACTAAACACGGAGAAAGCATTTAGTGGCTAGCAGTTAGCCATTATTTTTTTGTACGTGTTTTCCGCGCGACTCTCTATCTAGACATATTATTGGTCTAAGATTTACGTATCAAACAGAAAAAAAAATTAAACCATTTATAACGGGATATTTACCATGTTTATTACCCGCGGAACCATGAATTTTTGGCCGTGGTTTTTAATCCGTAAAAAAACAGAAAACAATATTAAAATACTGAAAAATCCAGCAAACATCATTTTCTTACATATAATCGTCATGGTCAAAATTATCCAATTTTCTTGAAGTATATTACCAAACATCAACATAACGGGAGCTGTTACGGCCCATGGGGTACAAGTGAGAAGAACCATTATTAGAACCATTAACGACGTCCTGACCAAAACATTTTGTAGTAGACCGAATTGTAAGCTGGTCACGAATTCTCATGTACACACGAAAAAAATCATCAATAGGACTATATGCTTGGGAATTTAATGTAATACACAGGGAATTCCTAAGTCAAATGTCGTATTAGCGCTTAAATAAATCTGCGAGAAAATCTTAATATATATAAATCTCGTGTCACAATGTTTGTCCTCAATGGACTCCTAAACCACTTAACCGATTTTAATGTTTTTTTCTTTTAAAATGTGTGCTTTTCTCCAACTTAAAAGATAAGATAGTTTATTTCTCAAATTTGAGATTGCAATTTTATTTATTGCAAATTAATTGTTTTGACAGAACGAAGTCTGTCGAGTCCGCTAGTATTATAAATAACTAAAAAAATATAAAATTATGTTCACAAAGTCGGTCGTATGGCTTAGTAGCAATTTTTTCCAGATAACCCTTGAGTTTGAAGAGAAAAAGAAATTAAATCTAGATAGAATATAATTACTTATTAAAACAAGAAACAGTAACATAATACATAATATATAATATTATGATATAGTATTGCTTGATGAAAGATGTCGTTGATGATGATCGTGTCTCCATCACATGATTAACACTAATATAACGACACCACAAAGACATCGTGACGGGAAAGGCGGTTGCATCGGCCACGACACGCTAACGACATGAAGGTAACATTGTGCTAATGTGGAGCAAAGATTTATAATTGTTGCTCTTGGACTATGACTAATTGTCTATGGAGCTATGGAGCTGTCATCTGTGTAAGAAGATGTTACAATAAAGGCCTTGTTCCTAATGGACGTGTATCTTATGTTAATAATGCTGTCAAAACGCAGAAACCTCTGTGGCAGTTCGGATTGGTCATGTGACTTTCTGCTGTATCAAAAAACCAACGTAATTAGACGAATGAGGAGAATGTGGTTACAACACCTGTATCTTTCGTATGCCCTAATTACGGGCAGTGCAGTAGGGCTATTCTGTAAGAAACTATTTCAATATCGAGCTTCACCTGAGTGATAGAGCTCACATTACGTCACTTCGAAAATGATCTTTATTAATATAAGTAGAGAGTCGAATTTTAAATAATACAAATCCGTCAAATTCGTCATAATATTACCGCGGATTCCGCTTTCGAGATTCGAAAACAACCTTACAGAATAGCCCTACAGGGGTGAGTCGTGAGTTGAGTTTTAGTAGATTAGTAAATATACGCAACTAAATCCTAGTTCCTACTAATATTATAAACGCGAAAGTTTGTAAGTATGGATGGATGTTTGTTACTCTTTTACTTAAAAATTACTGAATGGATTTTGAAGAAACTTTACAATAATATAGCTTATACATCTGAATGGTACTGCGTGGGGAATTAAAAATAATATTTTATTTCGAGAATAAAATAAAATTTACTGCTACTCTAAATCAGGCGAAGAGGGTGTGGGACAATAGTTCACCGATGCGCTGGCCCAATTGATAGACTGATCTCAGGCATGCAGGTTTCATGTTTTCATGTTCAACAACCTATTTCAAGGCAAGGGTCGGCATCAAACCCAGACTTCATACTCAAAAGGCGCGTACTAGAACGTCGTCACTCACTTTCCAAAAGATTGACATTTAATGAAATAAATGAAAAAATATTGAAGTGAAACTTTTTTAGAATCGTGATTTTTTAGAATTGTGATTTCAAACTTGATGAAACGAAAAAATAAGTCCAAGAGAGAGAGAGACAAATACGTAAATGTATAGAATTCAGCCGGCGAGAGAATGAGATAGAACACATTAGACGTTCGGGGTGCGGGAGCTTAAGAAGATGTAGCCATCTAGTCTGTCTCCCTCTTTGAACGGGAGGGAAACTGGAATATTTCCTACTCCTCCTGAATTCCTCTGATTAATTTCTTTGTGGGTCCCAAGGCAGTTTTTAACGCATCCCCCGGGCTTCCGGAGATCGTATCAAAGGGACATTTAGTGGCTGCCGCTGTCGATCCTAGTTATACACTAGTTACAGCGGTGGGAACGAGTGGTGGGCCAAGCCCGAACAAAAAAAAGTATTTTAATTCAGGGATTTTTTAGGAGTTTCACTTCTACCGTGTTTGAGTTGCACACACATATTTTTTTATATGAAAATTATCACTAAATAATAAGAACCTTCTCGCATGAGATAACCTTTAGTATGAAGTTATTAAAATAAACACTAATAATATTATTCTAGAATTATCAAGATATAATCATAATGACTCAGAATGCAAATTTTAATATCTTTAATCTTAAATGAGAGCGACAATTATCAGCTATTTACTTAAGAAAATGATTATTATTTAATGAGATTCATTAATAATAAGTTAATTACTTGAATAAAACATTTCTAGAAATTTCCATTCAAAATTGTGATGGAAAAAGTTTATTTTACATGGCAACACCTTGACATGCTGCAACACTTACTAAATAGCCCTTAACTTGGGCAATCGACTTGTATCCAGCTCTTAATAAATTAAAAAAAAACGCTTCTTCTTCTTCTTCTTCTTGTATAATAGCTCCCGCAAGGATTTGCCATAAAAAACCCCGCTTAAGTTATCCTATGACAATATACTCGTATAAACAATTCCCGCGTATATTATTTTCCATTGTGATATCTCGAAAACGACTACAATGACCAAGGTGTTATGTCTTCTTCATCTTATAAATTGTATTTCACAGAATTTTGTGGCTAATTACTGTTAAAATTTAACAGCCAGGTAAATTTAACAGTAATACAGTAGATAAACCATCATAGTCTTATCAGCCCCCTTAGACAACTGGCACAAATGTTAAATGAATAGAATAGAATAATTATTATATGGGAATGACACTAACCTACGACATGTAATTTGACAGCTAGTGTCATTCCCATACAACAAGTATTCTATTCTATTCATAGAATTTTAGCGTTTGTGGCACTTGTCTAGGGGGCAGATTATTTTAAAAAAAAGATTACTTACTTGTACAATGGACCCGACGAGAAGGCCGAAACATAGCGCGATGCTTGTCACTTGAGGAGCGTTGCTCTCTGAGATGGTGATACAAGATGCCACACCGATGGACGTCAGAAAGAAGGTCCCCATCAGCTCTGCCACCAGCTGCCTCCATATCAACTTGTTATCTGTCAGGTCTGACAGACCGATGATGGAGCTCGTCCCTGTGAAAGAGGTTCCCTAATTTAATTTATAATACTCGTCTAATTTAATCCTAGTTTAAAATGTTTGTTGCAAAACAGTACGACAACTTATTGCAGTTGCAAAATAAAGTAATTTAAATTTAGAACAATATTATTTATATTGTAATTTGAGATAGTTTTAGGCATAATTCGAGATAGCTGTTATGCAGTATTTTTTTTATTAAAACGTGGATATTGTTTTATTTGAAAACAGCCTTTATGCAATAAAATACTGCCCCATAGGCACTTAGCCGTTATTTTTTACTGTATAAATATATTTTACAATATTTGCACTATAAGAATAAGACATTTTGGTGAGTGTTTGTTATATTGTTAGGCAATATTTTATTAAACTATCAACCGTGTGATAGCCAACTGAATAAATAAAGTGAAGAATACGTGTTGAAAAACAATGTCAAGTGTTCTATGTTTAATTAATATGCGCTCGACTATTATGATTATATATTTTTGTAGCGCCATTTTGAACATTTCAATTAGAATAATTGAAACATATTTTTTTTAACGTTTAAGTGTTAGGTACTCAGAGCTTGGGCTTCATTCTGCCAAGGGCAAATAATGTTCTTGTTGCCTAGTGAAGCATTTTCATATTATAAGAGGGCAAACCCCTGGATTCCATAAGTGCCCTAAATATGCTCATAATCATCATCATCATCAACCTCTATCCATCCACTGCGAAACTTAAGGCTACCTTAATGAACGCCAAGACGACCGATCCCATGCCACTCGCTACCAACGCGGCCACTGCACGGAGATCGTTTTTCCACTTGGTTAATGGCCGATCAACACTTCGTCTACTTAAACGCTCAGCTTATAAAAATATAAAATTTCACATATGGACATGAAATTAGATCAGACTGAATTCTAGCCTAAGTCATTGAAATAAGAGAAGGCATGTTAACCGTAGGTCGACGTCAATTAATCCTACAGCTCATAAACACGTTTCATTTTGGAATAATATATAAGTTTTATATGTCTCCGTCTATAGGAATATTTGGTTTTCAGTTGTCCTAAATATAATATCCTCATCATCTTCTTCATCATCATCGCATCCTTGTCCATCCACTGCTAAAGATATGCCTCTTTAAATGCCTATCCTCCTATACCTTGGCTCTCGGCTCTCGCATCCAGCACATTTTGCACGGAGATCGTTATCCCATTTATCCCGAATAACATTTGGTCTGTCTCAACGCGGACTCCGCTCTCAATTTTTATTTAAGCTATTTATATAAGTAGGTATTGTGACTGGTTTCTATTAATAAGACCATTTTCTTTCAATACCAATGGCTTTGAATCGTGTATTCCATTCTGGCTGTATTAGGAGTGATTTGACGTATATGGTGAAATAAATTAATCTAGTTTCGCAGCTGCGCTCTATATGTTAATGTTATATTGTTTTTTTTTTTAATACATCATTTCGATAAATCTATCTAGCTAGGATAAATTTTTAGAAAAAGAATTTATGAATCGAAAAGACCATTCCAGTCCGATTTTTTTTGTCATTTTTTTTCAAGTTCATTTTTTTTTAAAGAAAAACTTTATCATATTATGACTAAAGGTATATAAAACAAAACAAAAAAACCGAGCAAATGCTCGGTCAACCAGGTAATCAATTTCATAAGGTATGTGTCATCGTATCATAAATTCAAGTTTCATACTAAAATTTGATTACTGTAAGTATTACTTTCTTTATAAAGTGTTCTTCAAACCTACCAATTAAATTAATTGAAACTTCAGACGCCATCTTGTGGATGTTAGATTATACCTTATCCTAAAGAATATTATGGAAACGTTAAAAAAACTCTACCAATAAGATTGCAAATAGCGTCTGCTAATATGTTTTAAGCCAAAACAGTGATTTCAATGTAAGGAATCCAAAGTCACGTTCGTTAAGAAAAATCCAATTAAATTTAGATCAACTTAATTTTGTCCGTTTGTCTATCGTACAAATATTGTTCTATTAAAACTTAATGGCTAAAACGGGACCTGTCTGTCGTGGAACTTAATTTCGACATAACATATTATTATCAACGATTTTTGTGGTGGTTAGGATCGTCAAGCTATTGTAATTTTTTTTTTTTCGAAAGGACCTATGCTGTTGGCCTTAATGCCTTGAAGCTACATTTGAGAACGTAAGAGCCTGGTGAATGCCTCCGCGTATCATCACCATATACTCTTCTCACTACTACTACTCACCTATCACTGTATACTCTTCTCATCTGCCTTATTCATTCAACTACCATTAAAAATGGTTGTCACAGAGACTACAAATAGAAGTGACCGTTTCTAATAAAAACATAATATTACATACATTTCGCCATGTTGCCAAGGCGAGCCTATAAGATTTCTCTCTACTAAAATATACAACATGGCTAAAGGGTTTCCCACTTTAACGAAACTCAAGTATTGCATAAGTTTAATATAGATGTGATCGAGCATTATGACGTTCATACAAAAAGGCAGCAGTGTTAAAAAGAAATTAGCAGAGGAAACAAGTTGATGATGATGATGATGATGACGATGATGATGATGATAATGATGATGATGGTGATGATGATGATGATTATGTTGAAATAAAATAGGTTGCTTTACGTAGATTGAACAGTAGCCCGAGACAAGCTAGGACAGAAATAAATATTCAAATTGTTTAAAATATACAACGTTCGAAGAATTATATAACAGCATATTATGTTTGAGACATGTTAGAAGTTAGAACATTACTATTTATAGCAGGAGATATTTTATCTAAACCGATTAAATGTTCATTAATTTTTCATTTGTTAATTAAAAAGGCAATATTTACATGTATTCACATGCAGTTTTCCTAGTTACCCTTTATCTTTCGAATATGGAGCTAGCAGACATTGTCCAAAACGAGACATTTTATAGTGGATCGAATTTCGAGTCCAAAGAATTTTCGAATCCACTCGAAACATGTATGACGTGACGTCTAATAACATTAAATTACGGGCAGCATACACGAAAAAGATGACGTCATGTAGCGTTCCGAAAGCGAGAGCGCAGCACAAACGAGAGAGGGTCGTGATCGGCTCGAGCGATCGGCTCAGTTCGGTTCGTGCAGCATGTAATGTTTGACGTTGTCAAACTACCGTCCGTAATCCGACTTTACAGACAACCAATTCTTATCTTATCAAAATCGGTCCAGTCGTTTAAGAGGAGTACTGTGACACATACACGTAAGGTTCGAGTCAAAATTCAATAAAATTTTTCATCAGCTCTAAAAGCAAGCGAGAGCTGCGCAGTATGTATGAAAGATACCCTTGTCAAGTTGTCAGTTGTCACCTAATGTTATAAAAACTTGTTATACCTATATGGCCCATAAACGAGTTGTGATGCGCTCGTTCTAAATATATTTGAAAGTCAACAATACAAAATGTTTTATACGCGGGCTTTTTTTTAATTTATTAAGAGCTGGATACAAGTCCTATTATGGACGGGCTCATATCACGGTGTCACCCGTTCCAATACTGTTTATTGTTTAATTTCACATGTAGGATCTATATAATGATCACTTATGATCGTCTTAACGGCTAAGTTTACAATTAGGGCTCGCAACGCGCCCATGTCAAAGATGCTCACAAGAAACTCTGCTGGGTTCCTATCATTCTTCTAATTGTGATCATTATTTCACAAAGTCACTTAAATCTAGAGCAATTCAATTCCAAGCGTTTTTGTCATTTATATATGTTTTAGGTACATTATAATTTGATTAGCATTATAATAGGAATAGCTGAAAAATAGACGTTGCGAAAATATGTATTGTGCTTATAATCTTCCTCAACAATAGCCACTTACAATGGTATGTGGGACTCGCAGATTTCGAAGGATGGTAAGGTGGATGCAGCTCTACCTACCAACGACTTTCTCCTCTGGAAGCATGGGAGTGCCCCCCCCCCCCCTCCTACTACAAAAGCAGCTCTAATTTTCAAATATGCCTGGTAGTTCCGAGAATAAGTAACAACAAAACTGTTTTTTTATATTAGTATAATATTATACTTATTATGTAACTCGTAGCGTGGCGATGGTCACTTTTGCGAAGTTAAGTATATTAATAGTCTCTTTTGCTTAGTGGTCATCTACCTGGATACGATTACAATAGGGCGAGGGTTCGATTTTCAGCAGGAGGTCAACATACGATGAACATGGAAGTTATTTCCTTTATCTATATAGATAAATAAGATTGGGAGCGTCTGTTTGTAATATTCAAATAACCACTTTTACTATACACGGTACATACACTATTTTTTTTTTAATTTTCGTCTGTCTGTTTGTGTTGGGTAATCTCTGAAATGGCTGGACCGATATTGACATCGCTCTCCCAAATGGCTAGTGTAACAAGAAGTAACTTAGACTATAAAAATAAAATATTAAGCTTGATTTTTTTTTTAATAACAGGGTTTTTACAGTCACTTCACCAAGTGTCTATAATATAACGTATTATTATAAAAATTCCATAAAAATCCATCCTAATCGATTATGATATAATTATGTTTGCATATTTTTATATTCCAATAAAAAATACACGTAATGTTATATATGAATATCCATAATGATATGAATTAAGATTCATATAAATCCAAAAACACGAATAAAGAAAGAAGTATAAGCACTTCCTGAACTGACCGAGTATTAAAAAAGCTATGAACAAAAACAGCAAAGACTATCTTAGCGAAATATTAAAATATATATGTAAGAAAAACCAGGATGTTTTTAATAACATAGTAATACATAATATAGGTAGGTACTAGGTACTAAACATTAATTTAGGTTTCTATCGCTATAAATTTTATTTTACTTATTTTATTTCTCCTTCAAAAGAGAACCCCTGGTTGACATAAGTGCACTAATTAGTACAAATTTACAATAGGAATATATAATATTCACAAATTATCATCATCATTATCAGCCTATCTCCGTCTACTGCTTGGTACTGATCGATCAATACTTCGTCTCCCGTTCTCATTAGTGTGACCAACCCAGTGCTATTTGAACAAGCGTATTCATAAATATATAGAATTAAATACGTAATATTTCTAATTATACGTGTTCATGAAAACGGTATAATAATATGCAATTAACGCATAAAATAATAATATTGTAGCTACGCATGCATAGTCACCGAAGCCAAACATACAATCTTACGGTATGCCGTTTATAAGTCTCTTACATCTTTATAAAAAAGTCAAAACTTTTATGAATTACTCTGAGCTATAAGAAAGCTAACTCAGACAATCTTTTCGCGAAATCTAACGTACATTGTAGATACATATATCTACAAACATATTAATATGGTAATAATAATATGCTTTATTTTGTGACATAAAATTGATAAAAGAAACATTATAGGTCCTTTGCATATCATTCTATAAAGATCTAGATTTTTCTCAAACAATTCCTGTCGAATCCATTAGCTGTACGTGGCTGTACGGACAACTATTGTAATATATAAATAACTATCAATTTTACGCTCCAGCGAGTTAGCAACTGCATAATCATATCGAGTAAACAAAGGTGTAAGAAAATTGATTGATTTTATAAGTTCTAGACAATACGGACTTAAGCTATTCCCATTAATAGATATGACCACATGCTTTTTCATTATGCTTTATGGTAGGTAGTTATATTACACGTGACACCTGATGCTAAGGGGTCGATGTCACAAATGAACATAACTGCTTGTCTTGCCCTTCTTTCCAAAACACAGCAAAGCTGTCTGACTGGAGAAACAAGCAAGATAGTGGTTCTGGTAGCTAGGAGCACGGTGCATCTCACCCACCGTTGACTTTAAAGAATCATCTATCCAGCTAACTTTTTAAGGTAAACATTGCTTGCTCAGAATAGTCAAAGAAAATCAAATGTTCATCTTAATTATAAAGATATCATTCGATTATACTTCTATTTCTATACAACCCTTAAGAACTTTCTAGAGGTCTAGAAAAATATCATCAGGATTTAAGGTCATCAAAGAGCAAACTCCAATATTTAGGTATATCGCGAGAAATATCAAATAACCAAAAGATTTTTATAAACGCAATAAAACACATATATAGTTGAATAAAAAGTAAAGCTAAAGTAAATTTGTTTAATAGCATTAATAAAATAAAATAAAATTGCACAATATTATATGCTCTGTTTTTACTGTTATGCTTAAATACTTTTATATTAATTACCGCTAGAACTTAACCGGTCTATATGCTGATAACACCTACACATTTTATTCAAAGCACATTTTTATTGTTTTTTTTTTTGTAACATGTTTGTTGATCTTGATTCTTGACTATTGAGTAGATGCTTAGTAATATGTGCAGGATTCTAAACACTTTGTATAATTGATAATTATTATCCTTGCCCCATTTCTTTTTCAATAAAAAAAAACAAAGTGACATTCAAATGCATTTTGGAATAAATTCTAGAGTAAAAAGTATTATGGAATTCATACATAATTACTTAGAATAATTACATATTCAATAAAATTTTAAGTTTATCACAGAATCCAATTAAATGGAAATAATCGATAATGTTTTATGTTCTTTTTTTAATTAAGAGCATTCATGCATGAGAGTCAACAAAATTATATCTACAATAAAAATAATATTTCTAATCATAAATTCCTTACTCCTCTGCATTTCGTCCATCGCGTAATCCGTTTTCATTGTGATACACTATTTAACACCGTTTGCGAACCGCAAGAATTTATGTCTGCAATCGAAAATTCCACGAAAGAAAATCGTGCGACACCACCACTCGGCACGGCTACGTTAACAAGAGTGAGGTCGGGGATGCTCATGCGAGTGGTCTGTGCACTTTTATTCAAAATGTAGTTGACATGTGTTTATAAAATTTTCGAATTCAGAACACGGCGTCTACCAGTTCGAAGCTTGTTGCCAAAACAACTCTCTAGATGCATTCAACGATTGAATCTTTTTACATCTATTAAGTCCGTTTGAAGATACGTATTTATATTGTTATTTAGAGAGTTGGACAACACTCATCGCTACCTATTAACATAAATGAGGTTGCTGGGATATCCATGTAGTACTAGATCCAGGCCATTTTGCCTGCCCTAATAAAAAGAGGAGGTCGGCGGTAGTACTGCCAAGTTTATCAAGTAAGTTTATCAACGTTTATTCAAAATATTATAAACGCTTTCATCTTGATCAGCTTCTACCCGTCCAAAGATGAAGGCCTCCCTCAAAGAATGCGAAGACGGCCGATCCCTTGCCGTTCGCATCCAACACTGAACGGTCTACACGGATATCATCTTAAATGCTTTAGTTAATTGTAATCAAAATGCGTATCGAAAAATCGAACCCACACTTTCACTTTGAGGTCGAGCTGGTACCAACTTGATGTCGCTCATAATATTAAAGTTATATAGATATAGATTACCTTAATTTGGCCTAAAAGTAAAAAAAATATATCTTTGTTTACCACAATCGTAATGAAAACACTCTAGACTTTAAATTATCTCTACAGTATTCTCTAATCTACTACCGACAGATCTAAAACATACAGTGAAATTAACTTTGCAATCGCGTATTTTTATCAGATTTTAAAATAAAACCCATTTATACCACACGTCATGTGACGTATGCATTTATTAAATAGAAAAAAAAATAATAAAAGTCAAGAGTTTTGAAATTAGAACAACCGAATACTATAATATCAGACAGACAACTTGTACAGAACATTTTGTCGTGGACCTTATTGTGAATCATCTAACCAATTTTTTCCAAATTTACTTCTCTAAAAAAAATCATCGAAATCGGTGCAGCCCTTAGAAGGATTTCAGTGACAGCATTACGTGTATAGAAGAAAAATCTATATAGTCCTAACTAAGCTCTTCTATTATTCACAACTAGCAGCGCCCCGTGGTTCTACCCACGTACTTTCCATTCCCGTGGAAGTACGGGGATAAATTATAGCCTATGTGTTATTCTGATGTATAGGCTATATTATTGTAAAGTTTCATTAAAATCCATTCAATAATTTTTACATGAAAGAGTAACAAACATCCATACTTACAAACTTCCGCGTTTATAATATTAGTAAGTTTAGTAAGTTTTTCCCCTAATTGTTTCCATTTAAGAAGTTTATAATCTGCCTATTATATTTAGCCTCTTATTATTCCTGACATATTTTATAATATACTAGAAAAAGACCAGAAAGAAAAAAAGAAAGATTTGAATCTGCATACTTGAATATAGAAAGTCGAAGTCGAATTCAGGGTTGTTATATAAAAGGAAAAAAAGTTTTTTTAAAACTTATCGGTAGTTTAAAACTTTTCCACAGAATATTATACAAGCAAGTTTAATTATAGATATTTCAATTTAAAAACTGTCGATGAACTCTTAAAATAATAATCTCACAGTAAATAACTTTATGCTTCCATTTTTCCATAATCAGATGTTTCGACTAAATACCCACCCATTTTATTGAAATAAAAAAGTGAACGTAACATATGCAAAAATCTTAGATCAATAATATGTCTAGATAGAGTGTCGCGCGGAAAAAAGTCTCACTGTTAGCCTCTAAATGCTTTCTCCGTGTTTAGTATCCGTCCCGCTGTCATAGAATACGCATGAATTGTTACGCATTATTGTTTTTATTTATAATGAAGGTTTGTGATGAAGTGTAACGAGATTAAAAAGGATGATTATGGGAGAACTGTAGTAGCTGATATCACTATTCACGAACACATCTTTGAAAATGTTGGCCTGTTCTTTTTGTTTTGATTGTAGGGCGACACTCCATCTAGACATATTAATGATCTAAGGCAAAAATATTCCATATCTAAAATTCATGAAATCAACATTATGGAAAACTGACGTCACGTTGACTAATAATCAAGTCAACCAATTTCCTTTATTCTTTCAATCTATGTTCTTAGATTATTAATAAGTCTACGTTACCTAAACGGAAATTCCAAAAATAATTATAATATAGAGATTGAATAATATTATATGAAAGTCCGCGCTACCTACTTGAGAGTAAAAGTATGTTCAATGAACGATAAGGTGTCTCATTCATAAATAATACGTGCTATTATATACACGAAGCTTATAATATTCATCTTTTTATATACATAATTCTGCTGTAAGTGTGTATGTCACTGAATACCTCCTAAACGGCTAGACAGTTTCAATTATTTTTTTATATGTTTTTAATAGTATTGTTAATATTCACAAATCAACCCAACAGATGGCGGTGCAGTCGGTGTCTACGTTATTAATCTATACTGCAACCACAGACCACCTAACCTGTGACTGCAACTGCAACCAAACAGCTGGCTCGATTTGTGGTCTGTCGGGTCCGCTTGTTTATTTTTATGAGAATATTAGACAGACTATACAAATAATAATTTACAGCCTCAATATAAGGGCGTTTATTAGTTGTTAGTTTTTGTGCTAGAACTGTATTTATTATTTATCCGTAATATTTTATTGAACAAGATCGAATTTTTATGGATTGCAGATTATTGTTTTTACATGTTAGGAACATATTAGGAAACCTACATGTGTATGATAGATTTATTATTAATTTGACCTTTTAAGATCTTGATAGACCAAGCATAATAAAACTTATTAATACCTTAAAGATATAAATACAAAAATAAAAGAGAATTGAAAAAAGAAGACAAAAACTATAATTATCAAAAATAACATCACAAATAACACGATTTTTTTCTTTGATTGTAATTTCATAATTTGTTTAAGACTCTAAATTACTTATTCTTCTATCGAAAGAGCGGTAATAATAGTTATGTAAAAAATCTCTAACATAGGAACTAATATCATAAACGCGATAGTTTGGACGAACTAAGAATGTTATGCGAAATACATAATATATAATAACACAATAAAAAAGTGGTATAAATAGAGCTTTAAATGTCCGTCAGATTTACACGCAAACTTTTTACAGCATACGATATATACAAACCCTGAATGCGTGTATACTTGAGTAAAAAACTTTAAACGTAATAAGAACAACATTTTTTACTACTCAATATATATTTTTCTGATTAAACGATGGACAAAAAAGCCATGAGAAGTGCGAGTTGGACGCACGCCGACGCGAGGGTTTAAATAATGTAGTTTTAAGCTTTACTTATTTTGTATTTGTCAAATTTCATAATTCTAAGTCAATTTCAAGTAGCCTTTGGGTGTTTGGCAGACTGTCAGACAAAACCAAATGATCCTGGGTCTTGTTTTTTCATTTTTTGAAACGGAATTCTAACAATACAAAGCCAAGAGGAGTTTAATCCGTTTATAAACTTATGTGGCCGATCCGTGTTGGTGAGTGGCAAGGGATCCGTCGTCTTGGCATTCATTGAGAGAGGTATATGCTCAGCAGTGGATGGATAAAGGCTGATGATGATGATGTTTTTACTGAGAACTTTTGTCACGTCAGATATAGTTTATATAAGTAGTTACATGAACATGAATCAATATTACTTGGAAATTTAAACAGAAAGCTGTATATGGAATTCTTAATATGGAAATCCAAATCTATACTATTATTATGAAAAAGAAAGATTTGCATTTTTATATTATGTAGCGAATAAATTCAAAAAAAGCGTACCAATTTCAAAAATGATTTAACTTTATACCTAGGTATTATTAATATGACTTATGTTAGGCTAGAAAAATAATCATCACTTATCCGAATACTGGGTGAAACTGCGGACACCAGCTAATGTTGACTACACTATATGGGACTGAAGAGGTCGCTAGTTCGAATCCAGCTAAGTTGAAAATTTGAAAATAAATAGATACGTAAAGAAATCGTTTTTCACATGTAGATTACACAAGTCCATGCGAGCTTATTCTGTGACTAAGTTAAAGTAGTGTAATTTATCATTTAAATATATTTATATTTTTTATTCAAACATGAGGTAATAATAAGAGTTATGATGACAACCTCCATTACAAGAATGAAAGTTACAGTGATGGATTCGAAAGAACAAGTGAACTAAGTTAAAAGTGAGTGAACTAAGAACGAGTGAACTAAGTTGAACTTCCTTTACGGCGGCTTTCAATATCCTATCAATAGTATTTTCTTATCTGTCTTAAAACAGATTTTGTAAGAAAATGTGTCAAAATTTCAAGATGGATAGGAAAATATTAAGATAGATAGGATATTGAAAGCCGCCGTTAAGCATTACCGTTCTGATTTCTGTACAAGGGGGTTTACACACAATTTCTAGAAGTAACAACGTAATTAGCCCGGAACAAAAAGTATTTTTTACCTACATATCGCAGAATTGTGAGTCAGATTACAATTACACGCGTTCACGGTATAAACTATTCCATATTACGCCTTGTACGGCCAGCGAGATGCAGGTGAGATCATGAACAGACCAAGATAAAGATACCAGTAAATTACCTATATCTGTAAATTGTGATGCAACGTAAGCTTTTTTTAATGTTGGATAGGCGTAGGTAGACGCCCCACCATGGTTTAGGCCTTGTCGTAACGGTGGGGCTCAGTAGCCTAGGGTGAACCCAGCACCTTGAGGGTAGCGAATTTAGCAGAGGGGCTCTTTGTTCCCTTCTTATAAGAAGAAGGGTTAAAAGAGCAGGGCGCAAGGTATGAGTACGGAAACCTCATCTCATTGTCCTGTCCCGATTTTGGGAGGGGTTGTTCTGTGGTGCGCGACAACGTCTCTGTGGGGGGGGCGTCAATCCCCTGAGGGACTGACTATCGTCGATGTGTCCTGTTTCTTGTAGATCTGGAGCACCTCACCAAAGGCGGCATTGGTGGCACTCGCCGGGTTTTAGTGAGTAGATCTGCGTCGAGCGAATCCCACATACCCACCTGAGGAGAACTACTACCCAGCGGGATGATTTAGAGCATTTCCCGGCGTTAAAGAAAAAAAAGCAACAACATAGGATCAACGTTAAACCTTTATTATTATTATTATTAAAATACCTGTCAAGTTGCTTCCTTTAATTATTAAAAAAAATTGAAGATAATTAAACTACAGTCCGATTCTTTGAGATCTTTCTCGAATTATCTATTGCACGTACATTTGGCGTGGAAACGTTTAAGCCTTAAAAGAGTCTTATGAGCAGTATTCGAATGAAAGGCTACTGGTGATGATGATGATGATGATGATGACGACATGTTATTTGACCGTACATTCGCAACGGTCCTTTTCGATACCAAGAGCATAATAAACTGGCGACCGCATAGGAAAGATTAGCACGTTGTATGCGCTGGTACAATAGAGAAATTATTTATAGTGCCACTTATCAGCTGTAAAAATTCAGTGGCCGTGTATTGTAGATAAGAGCAGCCTCGTGTTAAGAAAACAAATGTGTTTGCTCGCCACACTTTGATAACTTAAACGCCGAGTTTACGATCTTATTAAAAAACTATGGAGACATCTTTAACGGCTTAGCTTTGGCTCCTGTATTATTCATCGCACTTAGCGGGTTATTTATAAGTTTAATTTAGAAGCTATTGTTGAGCGACTTTGGTATAGTGGGTATAGTATGCTTGTTGCTTAGTCACTTGAATGAGTGATCTGGTTTCGATCTTGTCCCCTTCGTGATACTATGAAATAGGTCTACCTAAATATGACAAGGAAAACATCGTAAGGAAACCTGATGAGATTGAGAGACAAAGTCTTTGAAGATGTTTGGCGCTCACAAACCCGCATTGTATCGGTGAAATATGGCCCAATACCCTCCTTACGGGATTTCGAGAAGGAGACCCGTGCCCAGCAGTGGGACACATATAATTATGTATTATAATAGTATAGTAATATGAATGATTGAAACAACTATGAGATACAGATAAAAAAATATTAAAAAGGGTTTTTATATTCGTGTACGACATGACGTGCATACAGTAAGAAAAAAAGGTATTAAAAACAAAGATAAATATAAAAACTCTTTTCTAAAAGATCTTTAGAATTACTGAGATGATAAACACATTTTTTTTATGAACTTTAAAATTACTTTGATGACTACGAATAATGTTATAGTAGGAAAAACCTAGATTAAATCTAAACTATAATTATTATTACAGACATAATTTTCTGAAAAAAAAGGTGTGTGTGCGATCCATACACGATAGAAGTGAAACACACGTTAAATGCTCAAATAAACACACCCCGACATTTGCTCTCTCGCTCTTTTGTATTTGTGTCTCTTACCTGTCATTTTTTCCGTTGCATCCGGTTTGAAATCACAACGATTCTAAAGAAGTTTCACTTAAAAAAACTTTAATATTTTTGTTTTACATCATGACGTATTAAGTATTACTTGTAAAAAAAATCTATGTTTGGCTCATTTTTTGGTTTTTATTAGGTATTTTAATGGTTTTTTACCGACAGTAGCTTTGAATGTAATAACTGAGTAATTTTGTATTTTTTCCCCAATAATACGTTTATAACTTGCAATTATTACAAAATTACAACCTCGTGTTTCCTCTTTAACCGCCCTTATACTGTTCTCACCATTGTAGTTTTTCATCAAAATGAATCGTTTTCAAATCCAATTAAATTTTAATCTAGAAGCGTATCATGCCTTCCTCGTTTCGTTACAATCCATCGTTTTTTCGACTCAGCATACAATGGTACAATTAAGAACAAATTCTAGAATTCACGGAAAAGTTTTTGTGGTTTCCGAAATGTTTAATGTAGGATTAAGTTTCAATACTTACTGCTAGCTGTTGCCCGCAGCTTTGCCCGCATAACTTAGATTTACAGCTATATACGGATTGATGGTAGTTATTTATACAGCTTAAGGGGCTCACCCGTCTCAATGACCTTGCGCGTTTTGTTTTCTTCAGCTCCCGACCACCCGCGAACCCCTCATATATAATACGTACAGTTCAATAACCTAAACATCGCCGTCTAGCGGCTAATAGCTTGTACTACTAGAACATGTACACGGACAAAAAGTAATGTTACCATTCCGTAAAATAAAGATAAAAATATTAACTTTAATATTTATAATAAGTTTATTTACTTTATAAACACAAAATACACATGAATATTATACAATATAAAATACAATTAAAAAAAGACCGAATAATAAACTTTCGATAATTGCTACACTGAATGATCCTCAAGTAAATATTGAACCAATATTTATTATTATAATTTCACTATCCCAGGCCTGAATCGCGCTATCGAAATTTTTTCTTGCTGCTAGTATATATACAAACTGTTCTTACGAAATATTTAATAAGTTAGATACCTTCCGACTGCAAGCTAATGTTATAAAATCATAGATGAACAGTTCTTTATAAATACAAAAATGCAAATGAATGTTTTAAAACATAAAAAAACAATTTACAAAAAGACTGTGTTTTATAAATTTTTAGATAATTATTGATACACTGAACAATCTTCAAGTAGCATGAACCAATTTTATAGTTAGTAATAATATAGTTTCATCATCGAAGTTCTGAATCGCGCTATAGAAATTTTTCTTGCTGCTAGTATATATATAGCAACTGTTCCTATAAAATATTAATAGGTCGGCTGTCTTCCAAATTCCAGATATTGATTGAGAAATGTTATCGAAGAGTAGTTTTTTGTTATTATATTGAGAAAATGAGTGAGAGACGAGTATATCAACAAAAGTACCTCTAACATAAATAATATAATTTATGTACAGTATTGCGGGATGAGAAGAAATATAAATGATTTTATCTATTTTTTTTGGTTATTACAAACGTTTTTAGATATAAAAAAACTTATTGCGGAAATGTATAATTTTCGAAAAAATGCAAAATAAGTTTACAATTTGGTTAGACTATCGTTGGAAGTTGGAACATGTATTGTAAACCTATTTATTGACCTACTATCTATCTCTGTTCCAAGTTTTATCAAAATCGGTTCAGTGGTTTAGGCGTGGAAGCGTAACAGACAGACAGACAGACAGAGTTACTTTCGCATTTATAATATTAGTAAGGATTATTGTTATTGAAGAAATAACTACAGTATTCAGTTTGATCCAACTTGAAAGATAAAATAGTTTATATATTATCTCAATATGTTTTTATTGCAAATTATTTGTCACTAGACGTGGTGTCCCGCGGTTTCAGCCGCGTACTTGACATACCCTAGGGAGTACGAGGATAAATTATTATAAGCTATGTGTGGTTCTATTATATGTATAAGGTAGCTAGTTAAACGTTATAATGTTATTATAAAGTTTCGTCAAAATCTATTCAGTAGTTTTAGAAACAAACAAACATCCATACGTATAATATGAACATCATAATTTATTACATCCATATTATTATGTTACGGATATTTATTACTTATTTCATTGTAATGATGTACGGTGTGCTATACTAATTATTTCTATCAATTTTTAAATGTAAATAGTTTCTATTCTGACATAACGTTTTTTGTAGTCATTGATACATGCTATCACAGATTTATAAATAAAGACAGACGGAGGAGACGCTTCAAAGCGAATACAAAAGCGCTCTCAAGTGCTTGACATAGCGTCGTACTCTAAACGTCTATTAGATTGTGTTCGCTTTTGAATTTGTGTGCGCTTTGAAAGAATTTTGTGATAGCGGACACAGTAGTTTTCGAGTTTTTTTTTCATTAGAAACATTTATAAACAACACACACACACACAAATACAAAACACAAATCTGTTCTCTTTATATTTTATAATAATATTAGTGTAAATAAATATAATGATCAAAAGCTTCTATCTATTATCTGATAGATGGCAGTATATGACGTGTCAGAAAACTATTGCTAGATGGCGCTGTTTTTGTTAAAACCTTTCTGTTCTCATATTTATAATATTTAATAATATTTTCAATATAAAAACCCTACAGTTATCATACTCCAAAAATTCCACATTCGTCTTTCATATTTAACTTTACATTTATTAAGGTTTTATTTGTATCACGAGTGAACTGCACTGTCTTTCATTACACACCATATTGGTTTTTAAACAAAAACAACATAATTTAAAATACTCCCATTTGATATATTATAATGAATAATGATCACTAAAAATGTAATAATGAATAAAAGCAGTAAATAAATTAGCGATTTAGAGCAACAACGGACATGACTTCCTTGTTCGGAGGCCTTTGGCCGTCTGTCGGCTGTCACCCGTGCGCGAATTCGAAGCAAAAATTAGATTTTTACGATTTTCTGATTAAAAACTGCACATTTAAAAAAACGACTTTTCAAATATTGTTAAGTATATAATTCCTCACTAACAAAAAAATATTTCACTACTGTGAGTTGTATAATTAGAAATCCTATTCGATTTTTGTATGCGAAAAGAGGTTCAGGTAAATAATTATTACTCTTTATTTTGAAAGTTTTATAAAATTATCTAATAGTAACATTAATAAACTAAAACCAAGTTACAACATATATTTATTTGGTATTTTTAACGTAACACTAATGTATACTTTTAAGAATATGAAAACGATCGAATTTGTCTGGGAGCCCCTTAAGTTACCCCTCATGTATGCTGGATTAAAAAAAATATTTTGTCAAAACTTCTTTAATTGCATATATATTATGCAATATTAAATAAAATATTTGGCTCATAATTATTCTCAGTCTTGTTTCACTTTTATCAGCAGTTACTACGACTGCCATTTTTTTTAACTATTCGAAATATTTGATAAATGTTCGGTATTTTAAAACTGCCCGACGGATCGGAAATTAAAAATATAATCTTTAAAAATATTGATTATATTCGTGTATGTTATTTATTTCACATGTAATATCATAGCATGTGTATATTTTTAAAGTGAAGGAGAAAAATGTATGTCACTTAATGTGTATCTTGTATAAGGTTAAGCAAATACTGGTCCTGGCTAAGACAGCGTGTGGACGACCCTCGGCCGCAAATAGAGATCGCTTACCTCTGTCGCGCCTTTGGTTCAGTGCTCGATACTGGCAAAAACTCTTACGCGAGTTCGAATCCAGCCAATGGCAGGTACTTGTATGTAAATTAATCATTTATTAATTAATTTTGGTTAGGTAGTTAAATTTATCCGTCTCCCGTAAACATTGTCTCTATATCTTTACTAATATTAGAATGTGAAAGTAGATCTTTGTTAGGCTTTTACTCGTAAACTACATACACCATGAAACTTTGTACAGATATTTAAGAAGTAGTAGTACTAGTAGTACCATAAGATACATTTAGAAAAAAGAAAAGCAAAGCAAAAAAAAAATCTTTTTCGCAAATTGCGGGTAGTAGCTAGTATTATTGGATTCCAATAAATTTTCTATTCAAAATCTTAAGATGCAAAAATTGTCGTGGCTCGTTTCAATAATTTCATTTATACTAACAATTTACATTCATACATATTGTTTAAAAATGTATGAATGCATAAATGAATAAATATTTCCACATTTGAATGGATTATAAATTACGCTTCCACTATCGTATATCGTCATGAACTCTACGTGCTGCGAATTACCGAAACTTCGAGGGAAAAAAATAGATAAACTATTCTGGCTTATAAAATACGTAGAGATAATCGGTTACGGAATATTAATAATATTCTCAAATAATAGTAATGATATCCATGATAAATAATTTTAGTGGTGTACTATTATGCCTTTTTTAGTAAATATAAAATAATCTTCATAGGATAACCAGATAGTTCATACTTATATTTTTCTATAACCTGTGTGTGTGTATGTATGTCTATACATAAATTACTTTGGAGTATATTGTATAATTAAATTTTTTATACAGAAGTTAGTCCCGAGATTTTCCGGGATATGGTGAAGGTTTTATTTATCATCGGTCGTTTGTTCGATCACGCCAAGAACAAAAAATTCGGCATAATACTTAATAATCAATATTGAAGTATATATTCATTTTTTATTTATTTAGTTTATTTCCGTTATTTGTGATAAATTAGCATCTTTAATAAATCACGAACTCTTCGTTGCCACATAACGAGATAGTTCATAAATATGTATTACTAACTGTTGCACGCAGCTTCACCTGCGTCAATTATGTCTTAATACGGGTTTTTAACTTTTTTGAAATTTTAATAAGTATAGCTTATATTCACCGGTGATAGTGTAGCTTTCAAGCAGTGAAAGAATTTTTCAAATCGGTCAAGTATTTCCGGAGCCTTTTTTTTTCTTTTACGCCGGGAAATGCACTGACGCATACCGCTGGGGAGTGGGTCTCCCCAGGCGGGTATGTGGGACTTGCTGCGCTCGAAAGATGGTAAGTGGACGCAGCTCTACCCACTAAAACCCAGCGAGTGCCACCAATGCCGCCTTTGGTCAGGTGCCCCGGATCTACAAGCAACAGGGCTCCTCGACGGCTAGTCAGTCCCTCAGGGGACTGACGCCACCTCCACAGAGCAGTTGCCCCGCACCACAGAACAACCACTCCCAACGTATGGACAGTACAATGAGGTGAGGTTCCCATCCTCACCCCTTGCCCCCTGCTCTTTTGTCCCCTCTTCTTATAAGAGGGGTACAAAGAGCCCCCTCGGCTCAATTCGCTTCACCCAAGGTGTTTGGGTCACCCTGGGCTACTGTGCCCCACCGCCACGACAAGGCCTGAACCATGGTGGGGAAGTATTTCCGGAGCCTATTCAATACAAACCAACAAATATTTCTTCTTTATAATATTAGTATAGTTTGGTATATGAAATTTCAATTTTCTTAAAACAGTTGAAGCTGCGGGCATCAGTATTATATAATGATCATTATCATCAACCTCTGTCCAT
Source organism: Lycaena phlaeas (assembly GCA_905333005.2). NCBI lineage: Eukaryota > Metazoa > Arthropoda > Insecta > Lepidoptera > Lycaenidae > Lycaena > Lycaena phlaeas. The sequence goes on along the minus strand of HG995170.1, from coordinate 3,789,268 downwards.
GCATTGTCGATTGAACGTCAAGATGACCGACACCTTGCCACTCAAACGCGGATCGGCCACTGCGATCGGAGATCGTCTTCCCCTGGCTAGTGGCCGACCGACACTTCGTCTACCTAAACGCGGCCTCCACTCTCGTGTAATATAACAAGTGAATATAAAAATAAGAAAACCCGCACGGTCCCGCACCTGCTGAACGAACTTGACCCAGATAACAACCCGTTTCAATCCATCAATGAGAACATGAATATGGTGGCAAATTGTACTTATCGAGTTTCGGGCTTAGATAACGCCCGACACACTCATGTTTTTTTGTACGGATTTTAGGTTGATTTATTGCTTTTGCGGTTTGAATATAAATAGAAAAGGACTAAAGTTAAAGTCTTTGCTCTACTTTCTCTGTCCTTTAAGGCTTTCGCATCTTTTCTAACTTTTTTTTAAAGTTTTTTTTACTTTAAGTTTTCTGTTTAACCTTTATTCCCGTGAGAGTACGGGAATACATTATAGCCCGTGTCGCAAATTATGTGCCTTTCTAGAAGATTATGATAAAGAATTTTAAAATCGTTATTGTAGATCCAGATATTAAGATATTTTCATATTTAGTAACTTAACTAGCAGCGCCCCGCAGTTTCACCCGCGTACTTCCCGTTCCCGTGGGAGTACGGGCATAAATTATAGCCTGTGTTATTCCGATGTATAGGCTATATTATTGTAAAGTTTCATTACAATCCATTCAGTAATTTTTACGTTGAAGAGTAATAAAAATCCATACTTACAAACTTTCGTGTTTATAATATTAGTAAGATCAGCTCTCTCTCGCTGTCTCTTTCTCTCTCTCTCTCTCTCTCTCTCTCTCTCTCTCTATCTCTGTGTAGAAGTAAAAAAATAAGAAAGACAAGTGCTCTTGCACTGGGGTTTCAAACATAACAATGTGTATGGAGGCAAGAACCAGCGATGTCTCGAGTGCAACTCGCGATGCCGGGTTTTATATGCATCGTAGTAAGCTAAGGTCCCGCATGATTAATATACATGTGGCGCCATCTTTTCAATTTGAACGCCCTAATCTACACAGCCTGTTGTTATTTCAACGTCTGCTCCATTTTTTGTGTAATATTACGATTATCACATTACTATTACCAGCGGTCGTGACATTGCCGCCTTGGCCGTGACTACAGCGACGGTGACGCGACGTATTGTTTACGGAGTCGACAGTCGACACGCTACGAATACGATCGGACAAAAAACTTATTATCTATGCTATAAATTTTATTTTTACTTGTCATAAACTAGAAATATCTGTCAACAGCGCACTCTACGAAGCCGAAGACCGAAGTTAGAAAAGGTCATAGAACATGGGTATGCACGAGAGAAGTAATGACCCTCACCTACTCACTCGAATGAAGAGAGAAAGAGAGAGAGAGAAAAAATAAAAGAGAGAGAGAGAAGCTCTATTTTGTGGACATATTTGCGCTTTATAACTATGCCAATAACCTTCCACCCTGAGATTTATTTCATAGAATGAAAAATCCATTTACGATAGAAAAGATCAACCTTAACAGATAACACTGTACGTGAAACTCCCTAAAACCAAATTCAATAAGGCATTCGTAAGCAAAAACTTGTTTCCTTATTCAACTAGACGCGAAAGTAATTTATAATTTATATCTCATACAGTAACATGAGAGAAGAACCTTGGGGCCAGTATACTAATCTACTTTACCGGTACATTATTATTGCTACAAAAATAAAAAATAAAATTATTAACCTTTAACATTAAGATAATTATTGTGATCTATAAACATAAATGCTATATTAGCTATTTCCTATAAATTATTTCAATTATTTTATTTCTAATTCTAAAAAATCCAGTTTAAACTAGAACTTCACGAAACTGGGAATTTTGGTGTTTCATTACCAAGATCCCGGGTCTCCCCAGCAAGCGCATAGGAAGACCACTGAGGAGATTTTTAATGGGTAAAAATCGCCACCTACCCCGACTTTGTGCCTCAGCTGAGTTCAGACGATCTTTTTGAAGATTTTCCTCCTGAAATATTAAAAAAATGTCTCTCCTCCTAGACCCTACAAAAAACTTTAATACTAACTGCATTTTAGGGTACTTTTACAGTAAAATGGATACTTTTGAAACAGATCTAAAAACACAAATTTAATTAGGAATAAAAACTATATCGCAATTCAAAAAAAACATCTAGAAGTTTTAGTACATTAAAACAGGAACAATTTCAGATGAAAATTTTCCTCGCAAAATTGTAATACAAATATAAAACAGTCGAATTATCACTCCGGCTAAGGCAGTCGCGATCACTCGCTAAATAATATTGTCAATGGGCGAGCCACGTTTTTTACCGCTAATATGAATTATGTAAGGAAATGTTATATATTCGTTGTTTCCCGTAATTTAAAGCAGCATATAGAGTCAAAAATCAGTTCAAAAGTTTATTAATTCAAAAGATAAATTATTACAAATTTACAAACAATCCGTATAAACATTTATTAGCACGATTCCTAGGAAGTCATTTATGAATTATCTTTAAGTTTGAATAAAACAAAATTATTCTTTCATTTCAATATCATACTCATTCAAGGTCTTTCTTACATTTGAATTTAACGCAAATTATAAATAGAATAAGAAATGGTCCTCCCGTGACCATGGTTGCTGTAAAGTATCCGAAACGTCGGGCTTGTAAAAAACTTAATAAACCGCGATGAAATCCGTAAATTTGTTTCATTATAAGTAGAATAAGAAAACCTCTTCTGCTGATGGCTTTATACCATACTCATTATTCATATTTATTCCTTTTAAAATTTAAACAAACCATGGGACATCAAAGCAAACTCATTATTTTTTTAAACAAAAATATAAAAATAATATGATTTGTTATAGGATTAAATCCTATACATAGTTAACCTTTAGCACAGTTACCTTTAGTTACCTTTAGGGCCTGTTTCACAATCTCCAGATAAGTGCCGAATAGGCTATCGGCAACATATTTGACAGATAGAGTATGGAGTATCTGTCAAATATGTTGCCAATAGCCTAATCGGAACTTATCTGGAGATTGTGAAACAGGCCCTTAGCGTGCGTATTACTTTATTTGAACATTTTTTCCTTTCGCAGATAAATATCATTAACCATAAGATTAGCTCTACCACTACATAAATTATAAGAAGCCCTAGCCTGTTCAACTTTCTGTTATTATAAATCTCAAACCAGACATTCACTGGTGACTCACGCTTCGGGGCTTTTCGTTAATTTTCGTCACAAAAACATCTAGATTTATTTATATTATATTACTTAAACCTTGTAGAGGCTTAATTTAGAGAGTTTAGTGCGTGCCACGTATTTTGTATACTTACATTAATATAGCTCTAATGAATAATTATTGTAACTTTTGTTGGCTGTTCATCCTTACTAATCCTTACTAATATTATAAATGCGAAAGTAACTCTATCTGTCTGTCTGTTACGCTTTCACGCCTAAACCACTGAACCGATTTTGATGAAATTTGGAACAGGGATAGACTAGTCCTTACGAATATTATAAATGCGAAAGTAGCTCTGTCTATCTGTCTGTCTGTTACGCTTTCACGCCTAGACCACCGAACCGATTTTGATGAAATTTGGAACAGGGATAGACTAGAGCTCAAGAAAGGACATAGGCTACTTATTTTTGCGTAAAAAGCTTAGGGGGGTTTTAAATAGGGGATGAAAGTTCGTCATTATACATAGAAGATGACGCCACGAAACATTGTGACACGAGATTTATATATATTAAGATGTATATAGTTTTTGCTAATGTTCAGTAGTAAACGGATAAGAGCTGATGATGATGAAGATGTTATTTTGATAGATTTTATATAAAAAAGCGTTGAACAAAAATAAAGCTTCGCTCAAGCAAATTTGAAACGCCAAAATAGGTACTTGAACATTATAATTACAGCCTTATACGGTGTACGCTGCACTGATTGCGTTATATGTGGTTCATTTTTTTTCCAGAGCCAAAAACCACTTATTTTTCCTGCTTATACAATAATATATTTAAACATCAAGGATTTTATCGGATTTGAAGAACTGTTAAAGCTGTTCTTTTTTGGTTCTTAATTTCATTTATCGTTTGGATAGTTCTGCTCCACATAAGATATTTCATTTTTACATCAACATGGATTCTTATAAAACTAAAATCCAAGTCCTAATATCGTGCTACACGAAACAAATTTGGAAAACATTATAAATATCCCGTTTTAATCCTTATTAATGTTATAATTGTGGGGATATCTGTTACTCTATTACTCTACTACTCAACCGATCAAAATTAAACTTTGTACACATATTCTCGGTAATACTGGAAGTAACATAGGAAACATTAAAAAAAGGTTTTTTTTTGCTAACGTGGGTCAAGCCGTGGACTATTACATAGTATAGGAAGTTATAAAAAAATAAACTAATGTCCTTCACATTTTGTTCACGTTAATCCCGCCCAGTTAAAAAAAAATTTCCATATCAAATAATTCTTCCGAAATAGCCTCCAAACTTTAACTTTCTTAGTTATTGTATCAAATGATTTTATTTTTCTTAATTTTAGAAGTTTTTAATATTTTTTGAAGTTTTAAGCCCGTCACAGACTTAGCTATAATATATATTAATATTTTTATAGCTAGGCATATTAATATATATTTTCTATACTAATTATGGTATCGCTTGGTGACGTCACAGAAATATATATTATAGCTAAATGTGCGGTCACGCGAAAATTACTATAGAAAATATATAGTAATACGCCTAACTATAAAAATATTAATATATATTATAGTTAAGTCTATGACGGGCTTTAGCAACGATTATTCAAACAAACTATTTACCTATTATTTTCGTTTAGAAAGAAAGAAAAATATTTTTATTGTTCTCAACAAATATCAAGACAAAATAATTAAAAACTTACATAAGGCATTATAGTTATAAATATATACTTTACCGTAATAATATTCTGAACAATAGAGGAAGCCACTCAGCATATTTTGTCATCGCATTACAGCAATGGCGAGACCCTGTTTTTCAGTTCATGTTTACGCGAATTTCACTCGTTTGAAACAACTTTTTACGCAATTTATCGCGGCACATTGAGTTTTTACATGTCCCATGAGGAACAATCCTTTCGTGACCTGGTTGCTGAAAAGTATCCAAAACGTCAGACATAATATAATAAAAATAAGCCGTGATAAAATCCATAAAAATTAGTTTCATTATAAACTGTTTACAATTAAAATATAGTACTAATTTCATTAGGGATATACACCTTTTTTATCATTTTAAAGAAGGTCATTGTCAAATCTACATGGTTTTCATCCCGCATGTTACTAACCTAAGCCTTCATGGTTGGCAATGGCAGTGCGTATCGGACGATATTACACAGCCTTGAGACTCTTGTCAAGTGAAAAGATGGAGCGATTTTAGGTTTTTTTTAAACATTTTGGCATATTTCTTTTAAAGATCACATTGTAATTAAGATAAGTTTAAATACACAGGCCCAATGCGTGTTGGTAAACTTCATATACCTTCGAAGACTTTAATCTCATCAGGCATGCAGGTTTCCTCACGATGTTTTCCTTCTCCGGTTTTTTAATTTGTAGGTAAAAATAATCATTTTTATAAGATAAGGCGACACTCTTAAAGTGGGATTTAGTATATTTGACAAATAAAAGCCTACTGAATGGTATTAAACATTAAAGTCCTAGCGGTTTTTTTATTTATTGCTGTCAAGAATTCTACGTACCTATTTCAAGAATCATTTGAAATTGATAAAAGCTATTTCAGTAAAACCAAGAAATATTATTTTCGATAATTTCGACATTCGTTAAGAAGATAAAATCTGTGTATGTTGCACAAATATCTCATTTATTTATTTCTAATACACATCTTTTTAAAAGAGCTTTAGTTTATCTAAGCTTAAGACTTAGACCATACAAATGATTTGTATATCCGGCGATGCATAAAATCAAAGACAATGAGACAATTTTGTCTTCGGACAAGCGTACGACGTACCCACGTCATAACGTCTAATAACTGTTGAAAATATAACAATAAAATACGTATTTTCATTATCAGTGCTTATATATATTTAAAATACCGAATACATACAAATTACTCAAATTTTTCACGGATTTACAACAGATGGCACTAGAGTTTTCACTCTATTTTAGGGTTGCCAACCGTACCTTAAAATAGAGTATTGTGCTCTATATCACGTAGGCACTCTATAATCTATAAAATACTTTTTTAAACACAGTGTTATACTATATTGGTGCCAGTCGTCTATATAATATTATGATGCATATCTGTTATTATAACGCTTCATGGCGGGAAGAGAGGCGGGATTTGACCCTGATCCATGTAACTTTGAGTTAGATTAAAAATGTTATTGATATTCCTTAGCTAACACGTATTGCCCGGGCTTCGCGTTATTGACCTCATTTTTAATTTTAGAATTTTTTTTTTCTTTTTTTCGGTTGAGTTTTGCTAATGGTCCTAATGGCCCTAATGCTTCATCGTTAGTGGTAAATGGGGTGAGCCGGTTGGCTTATTTTAGAAAAATCTGTTGTTTTGTTCCTACACGATTTCAACTTTATTTATTGTGAAGCGTAAGTCTTCTAAAAAAATATCATAAAAATATTCAAGTAAATGATGCTTTGTAACCGGGATGTGTTGGATCCTTAAAAGGTAAAAAACTGTTTATGGTCTCCTTGACCTAACACCCTACTAACATGCGAATCCAAGTCACGTCCAACGTATAAAGTTTGTGAAAATAAAACTTGGCGATTCCCAGTACTCGTTTATCTGCGTAATTTGATTCTAAGATTTGCACGAAATGTAGGTGAACGATGACATACCTAAACATCAAACGGACCATAGACAAAACTTCTGACAATTCTAATTTCGAAATATAACCGCGAATAATTTATGTTTGGAATTGTATTCAATTTTGTTTCATGGATCGTCGTAATACATTTTAGTTTTCAACAAAATGGACATTATAAATTGATTTTATGTGAGATAAACCGAGTAATAATAGTTGCATTAAAATTGTGAGTCATGGGAATCTCCGTGAATATTACATATTAACTGAACTAATAGTTATATTAAAATACAGAATGATTTATTCTGTGACCTTGAAATAAATGAGATTATATTATATTATGTGTATTTTATTTTATCCTTTGAAGATACATAATATCACGCAACTTATTAACTTTTTAACTATTTATGTGTGTATGTGTTTTTATCAACTAGATAGTTGTTACTAGATAGTAACAGCGTTACTTATTATCTTCATTTAGTGACGGTCTGAGAAAATTGAATAATTAAGTTTTTGTGGACATATTAATTTTTAGTGAATTAGTTACTATACTTTTATTTAAAAAAACGATGTAATTCTCGACTATTCCATTCGATACGAAGTCTAACTTGAATAATAACCCTTTTACATTTTGAATGAAGAGCAATTATCTGGTTTCTTTTTTTACATTACTATTTTAAAATAGTTTCTTTTTCTATTCAACACAAAACTGGCAAACCAAAATATTTCTTAACACTTCGCCACCATATTGTCTCAATACAATTTATCGTAACAGCTCGCGTCTGATGTCCTAATAGTCCATAAACGGAGCACTTGTACAGTGAATCTCAATTACACTTGAGACCAATGGAAATGCATTATGGCTTCTCAAAATAACCCACGCCACCCACGAGAGGGCAATGGCATAGTTTTTGCGCTAATATTCCACATGGAGCTTATGAGATTCGCCAAACGCCATCACATGAATATTTAAATATTGCGTTTTTATTTGGTAGGATTAGTTAGTCTGTTCAAGCTGGAATAATGAGCATTTTTTTATTTTGACAGGCATACTGGTAGATTAACGAAACTGCGAGCTCCATCCATTTTTTATGTCGCAGTGAAAATCCCTTTCGGTAGGCACGGTTGGCGTGTGGGAATCGCAATGGGTTGTACTATTCCGCTGCTACTGCGAGTACCTTCAGCCGCTTTCCGAGAGACCCGGATTCGCAGGCAACAGAAAACCTCAGCGACAGACTGGCCCCGGCAAGGCCAGATTCTTTAGATATAGGGGGATCTGCCCGACGCTACTAAGCAGTCGACGTCGTGTTTAGCGGAGCCACATTCATCTGGGATAAATAAGGGCGATAAGGCTACATTATGCCTTCACCGTAATATAACAAAGCATGGTGCTAGTCTTATAGTTCCATCCGAAATGTACCAAAGCTTATTCCCGAAAAAAAATATAGGATTGGCTTCAATCCCGGACTGAATCGATACCCAACAGGGCGATCATAATACCGGTAGTAAACTATACGGCATATTGGTAGAGTTATTGACTAAGAAAAACTCAAAATCCTACCTGCTCGTTTGCCAACACCGTCACTCGTTAAATGTTGTTAGGTATATTATTGTGGAAATGGCCGCGTCACTTGAAAAGCGCAAAACTAGTGGATTGAAATAAATGACCGGGAATCTAGAAACCTCTATAAATAATGCGCATCTTTATCGCCGATAAAATGTACGACTTTCAGGCATAATAGTTGATTTGAATATATGTCTATATCTGCGAGTGATCGAGAAATATAATTAAGAATAATCAACATTTCACACCTATATTTAAAGAATATATATATTTTTACCCATTTTTATTTTTTTTTTTATTTTATGATTTACACTTTTTAAGTAAAACGTATGTGAGTACTGAATAATACGAAAAACAAACGTGAACCAAAACAAAACATTAAATGAGAATCGTACTGCATTCTAATCTTAAAATAGAACACTAGGCTATATTCATCGTACGCCATTTTTATTTTACAAACTTTAAACATAGAACAATACAAACAATTTGTCTATTTCCGAGAAATAATTGAACAAAATTGAGTCTCAGCTGCTGTGGGGGAGGCTGTTTGCTTATCCCACCGCTTCATCTCAAGTGGCATGACCTAACAGTTTTGTTAATTGAAACGAATTGAAAAATAGAACGATTGAAATTTAGGATGATGAAAATAGACTGTTACAAATATTTTCATCCTTGCCGTATTTACGAAATAATTTATAACCGACAATGATATTTTTTTTAATTCTAGAAGAAGAAGATATGTTTTTTATGATTGTCAAACGAGTACATAAGCCACATGATGGTAAGTGTTCGCAACTTCGCCCATAATAAGAAGAAAGATAACCACAGATTAGCCAAGAAAACTCTCTCTCAGAAGGTTCTCATGAGACATAAGAATATAAAATTAAATAGCTGTTCGTTATTCTCGCCAAACTCAAGAACGGCTGAACCAATTTAACTAATTTTAGCTTTATATATTCTTGCAAGTCCAGGGAAGGTTAAAACGGTGATAAAATGTGTAAATAATTTAGATTTAAAACGTATAAAGTAAAGACTCTATTAAATGACACTTGGTTTAGACAGCCTCAGGTTGACTTTTTTTTCTAACGCAGGCGTAGCTGCGGGCAATAGCTAGAAAGAGAATTTAAGTCTCAATCAATTCGGATATCCTATACTTTCCAAAATATAGCGAAGCTGTTTCAAAACGCAGTGTGCAGCACAACGCAAAAATCCCACTGGAAAGTGGAATATTGAAGTTAAATCTTTTTTAGCGATTTGGTAATTTGATTTTCGTGATCGGTAAAATGCCACGGGCCCCCCCAAAAAGCCCTTAAATTAAGGTGTGCTCGAAATTAAAATAAAAAAGTCGTAAAGGAGACGGTCCATTTCTGGTGTAGTCTTGTACAGTATACTATATATAAATAAAAATACATAGATTTCATTATAAATAAAATAAATTAGTTAATCGTAATAAGTTACGTGCAAAAAAAAAGACGTGTGGCACTCGGGGACTGCCGCGGTAATGCTATTGCATAGCATTTTGTATCAACTTATGCAATTATAATTATTTATTTATTTTAATTATTAATGCAGTATTTCTTTTTCTTTGATATTAATTCAAGTTACACTTTTTGAGCGTGGTGACCGATAAGAAAACATTTTTTTTTCCTTTATTAAATAAATAAAAAAATATAAATATTTTAAACAATATTAACTAATATTGTTTAAAATATTTTTATTATTTTACAATACATGTGTTATATTTTATTGTTATTCGTGCGAGCTTCGTAGTGTCGTACAATACGTCTAGTTGCAAGCACACAAACACCGTGTCGAAGACTGCCGAAAAGAAACGACGTTAGACGATGCATGGCCTTCAAGCCACACCTCCGTGCCCGTCGGAGTGGGGAGCGTTAGGTTTTTTTTTCGTTACGGAATTTCTCGACTCGGTCCCCGCGCTCAAGGCCCGCGATAGAAGCTATGCAATAGCTTAATTATCAAGTTTTTCACATATTAGCTATTCCACACAAAGATGGCGGCTATTACTTAAACGTCATTATTGAAAAATGGCGTCACTCATGGTACTTTCGTAACTATTTGTATCTATTTCAAGCTTTGTTATGGAGTTGTTAACTCGTGAATGTGTTTTTGCATTTTTGTGGATATTTTGACGACTTGGACTTTTTATTTGGACATAGATTTATAGGCATAAACGCCAAAGAAAATATTCATACGCCATTGTTATATCATGTAGTGTTGCATATCTTGGAAATATAAAATTATGCTTACGCTGAAATTGAAAAGAATTTAATGGATATGAACATATTAAAACTGTTTGAATATTTATTTTCCTTTATATCAATATGTGTACAAAAGTACACCAACGTCCCATACAATTTTGGACCATCTCCTTTCACATTTTAGACAATTTTAATGAGACAGCATGCAGTAAATATGGCATGAAATTATCGCATTCCTAATATTGCAATCTTCTTCAAATTTTCTGGACGTATAGCGTGTGAACTGTTCGCGCGTTTTAAAAAATATTCAGCAATCTAATCAATTCCTATGAAAATTACAAATATGCATTATCGAACACGTACTACGCTATAATTAGACTCCGTTGATACTAAGATTATTATAATTATAAGATAATTTACACACGTAAAATAATAATAAATAATAGATTATAATAATATGCTGTGACTGATATCATCCGGTCAACGAGACATTGTGGACAAAGAGGATTTCGTTATTGTACTAGGAAATTACTAATTGGGTAATATAATCTCGTGGTGAATATAATAATAATTGCCGGCGGGACGCAGTTGCTGTGCCGTCTGCATGGCTAACCACAAATGCGTTTAGTTGAAGCTAAAAATCTAATTGCGATTCTGCCAACCAAAGTTCTTTCGACAATATATTATGTGGTATAGGTCAGTGCTTCTCATACTGTGACGCACCGGGACGTGGAGAGCATCGACGTGTGCATGCAGCTTCGAGTGAATCGACGCGATGCGACCAACTGCCAAGTCCCGATATATATTAAAAGTACACCTTTATACGAGCAATTCTTGTATATATATATCTGAATCTCGGAAACGGCTCCAACGATTATCATGAAATTCAGCATACATGGAGTATCGGGGGCGATAAATCGATCTAGCTAGGATTCATTTTTAGAAAAATGCTGTTGTATTCGTGTTTTCTATTTATTAAAAGGACATGCAGAGTGACAATTTCAAAAATAGAGCCCAGTTTTTATAATCTATGGATAACAAGAACACCCGTCACACTAGTAGCAATTTAATGAAGTAAAATATATTTTTCACCTCAGCAGCTCAAACATACCGCTTTTGCTGCGAGTCAACAGTGAACAAAATGCGATTTTGATTCGAGCGTGAGACAAAATAGCTTTTTAATTTTTCAATATTCAGTGCCACGAATTGACATTGTTCAGCCATAAATTTGAAAAATTCGAGTTTTTACTGTGCTCTGTCTCATTCACATCCATGCACGTGAAAGAGACAGAACACAAATAAAAAAGCGAGTAAATAAACAAACCCCTTCGAAATTTGATTTTGGAATTCGACCTCAAAGAAAACACGTTCGGAAACGCGTAATACTAGGGTATTATGAGTTTCCTTTTAGATTGAATGAAAAATAACTTTAAATTATTTCTAATAAAGAAATTACATTATTTTAAATATTATTTTTTATATTTAATTTATAATTGGATTTTAATAAAAATGAGTCTGATTAATAGTATAAAATTGATATAAAACCAATACATTTTTATTCAACAATGTTATAGTAGAAGAAGAAGAAGGAGAAATCTTAAAAATAAAGCTTTTATATTATAAGTTATATTTGAAAAATAAACACCAGGGACACGGTATTAAAATGCAATTTAAAAAATAGCGGGAATAAAAATAAAAATAGCGTATAGCGTAATGTGTTAAACGTTATTTAAATCTATTGCTGTTCATTTCCATATCTCCTAAGTAATATGTGTTCTCACTGCTGAGGTGAAAAATTATGTGTGCAACATGAGAGCAAAGTTTTTTGCATCTCGTGCTGTTGAGTCCCTCACTACGCTCAGGATTCTAACTTTGATTCACTCGCTACGCTCGTGAATCAATCATAGAATCCTTCGCTTGCACGGGACTCAAAATCAGAACTCGAAACAAAAAATAACTTTGCTCTCTTGTTGCACAAATAACTATTTATATCTTCAAAATTTTATTTTTAAAATTTGTTCACAGTTAAAATAGGTTAGGGAAGCTCTTTTTTTTTTGATGTCGCAGTGAAAATGCTTTCGCACCATACCAGGGCCTTGGGTAGGCAAACTGGCAAAAAATGTGTGGGGACTCGCATTTGAGTGCACTACGGCCACTACCCCACTAAAACCACTGCGAGCGCCTTCAGCCACTTTGTGAGGGTCTTGGATCTGCAGGCAACAAGAACACCTCAATGACAGACTGGCCCCAGCAAGGCCAGACTGGGGACTGCCCGATGCTACTAAGCTGTTCCCACGACGTCGTGCCTAGCGAGCCCGGATAAAAGGTTTGGGAAGCACTGGTATAGGTGACAATATTCGTAACAAAGCAAATTCCATCATCAGCTTCCATACCAATTTTAAACGAACTCCACGAAGGCCGAACCCGTCTTGTACGTATCCTTGACAATGGATCGGAGCTATTTGCCGTGCACGTACCACTGATCCAGCGATAGGCTGCTTTGTATGCGCAGGAGCATCCGTTCACACAGGTAATTGGCAAGTGTAATTGATATAAAAACAGTTGCGTTAAATATTTTTGGATTACAATACAAGTTCAAGCTCGACTACAAGGTTATTTAACCGCCCGCGGCTTTGCCCGCGTTAGCAAAACAAATTTCCTTTTTTTTTATTTATCCTTTGTTAATTCTAGTTAGTACCTCCGAGTATACGTTTCGGGTATTTTGCTTGCTTGGCTACCACCATCTTGTTTGTTTTTGCCATTAAACAGCTTTGCTGTGCTGCGGAGAGAAGGGCAAGACGAAGAAGTGTAACTACTGGCATAGAGACTTAACATCGAATGTGTTAGAATAGGCTCGGGCAAATTTCTAGATTATGTACATAGGACTTAGGAGACGTCGATCACGTACAATTATTTGACACGTCTGCCAGTGTCCAAGTAACATAAAAAATAATCCAAGTAACATAAAAAAGTTATTAGTTATTTTAACGGATTACTAAATCTTATCGGTCTGTTAAGCTGTCGCCCTCGAAGTTTAATCGACTAGTTAAATATAATCTTTTAGCGGAGATTTTAATATTTATATAATGTAAATGGCAAAAACTATAAATAATGATTATGTCATTAAGTAGCTTAAACAATTATAATGTCTATATTAATCATGAGCTAATGATTAAACTTGATCAAGTCATCGGCAAGTCACTATGATTGCAGTAATTACCATGCGAGTCAAAGCGGAGGAAATGGCTGTGACACTAACAACCTTGCATTGTTTCCTGAAATACATATATTTGGGTAAACCCAGTTGGTTCCCGGACTTGGTGATTATGTTTTTATACAACCAATTGTTATGTTATAAGTATTATGCGGTAGTTTGCTAAAAGACGCAAACGGCAATTAGAAACATTTTCCAATTTTGTTGTTTTAAAGCGTATCGAGCGACTTCATGTTCGATAGTAGGTAACTACTTGTGTCCCGTGAACATAAAATATCTTTAATAATAATAATATCTTTGGACGCTTTTACACTACGTCAGTCTGGTCCCGTGGTAGTTTCTCGAAGAACTTTGTTACGGGTATTTAATACACATTATTGTTCTGGGAGCATAGAAAACTTTTAGTTTAATGACGAGTTTCGAAAACGCTACCTCCGGTTAGAGAGCCAATACAAGGGCCTTAGGACCACAGAGGTCGTCAAATCCGTTTCATGACTTTGATAAGTGAATCATCAAAATTATGGTGATATATATTTTTTTTTAATCTAGCAACACAAACACTTAAAAGCTATAAAGGTACGTAACAACTCACAGCGGTATTGCCACTGATTAACTTCGATAGTTCTAATGATGCCATGATTAAAACATTTTACCAGCAAATAATTCTTAACTTCTACTCTTTATAACAGTCTTTTTTTAACAGCTTCGCGATTCGACAGAACCTATACAAAAAACTGACACAACATTTCAACACACATTTTCCCATGAATGATACAATTACCTCCTAATAGGTTATAGTCCTCTTAATAATATAATGAACAACACAAATACATTAAAATATAAACTGAATATAGAATGAGCATAGGTCCATGCATTTAGATGCTATGATAAACACATTTGAAACGTCGAGAGTCGATCAGGCAGATTTATGTATTGGAAAGGTATCCTTGCTCGTTGAACTTTAATTGGTACTAGCGGACCCGACAGACTTCGTTCTGTCAAAGGAAGTCATGGGGATTTAATAAGCATAAATACAATAATCAACAACTTATTACAACAACACACAAACTCATCTATTCTGGTTATATTCTTGTGATGGCATTGTTTATAATGGGTACATCATCATCATCGGCATATATCCGTCCACTGCTGAACATAGGCCTCCCTCAATGAACGCCAAGATGACCGATTCCGTACCACTCGCATGCAACGCGGACCTGCCACTGCACGGAGATCGTCTTCCCACCTGTTTAATGGTCGACCAACACTTCGTCTACCTAAATGCGGCCTCCACATTTGAACCTTATTGACCTATCGGCCATCCGTTCTTCTGAGTGTGTGACCAGCCCAGTGCCACTTCAACGTACATATTTTTCGCATGATATCGGTAATTTTAGTACTCTGGAGGAGGACTTTGTTTCGAATCCTATCTGCCAAAGAAACACCAAGCATAGCACACTCCATAGCACGTTGAGCTACGGAAAAATTACGGACCAGTCGTAAATTAAGAGTTTGTTTCAGTCCCGTAGGTCAACACGGAGATAACGCATTGGTCTTTAAACTGTACGGTATACGGACGACGTGAGAATATGGCGAAACTTCCTAAATGCTGCCCACCCTAATTGAATCCTCTTATTGGCTTGCCTCTCGAAGTTATGTCGACCTAGCTGCAAGGTATGCCTAAGGTAGAAATACTATTGCACGGCTTCGAGAGTTATGTCATCGACGTTAACCGGCCTAAGGAGAACGTGTTCGTTGAACATGACTTTCATGTTGTTCAAGTTCACCCTAAGGCCCACACGTCGGGATGATTCGTTTAGACTGTGCAGCATCTTCTGTAAACCCTTCAGTGACTCGGCCAGTATAATAAGTAAGTATATCGTCGGCGAAACGAAGGTGTGAGAGATACTCGCCGTTAATGTTTATGCCACATTCTGCCCAATTTAAAGTCTTGAAGATTTCGTCCAAAGCATTCGTGAACGGTTTCGGGGAATGAACATCCTCCTGTCGCACACCTCGATGCAATTAGATTGGTCTTGTTTGACCTCCCGGAATCAGAATGAACATAAAAGCGGCTTCGTATAATCCTCTCATTACTTTAACGTATCGCCAATCGACATGACATCGCTGCAGAGCTTCCAGAACAGCCCAGGTTTTAAGAGAGTCAAAAGCTTTCTCATAGTCCACAAAAGCAAGGCACGGTGGCTGGTTGTACTCATGGGTCTTCTGTATAACTTGCCTTATAGTATGAATGTGGTCTATGGTGCTAAATCCTCCCCCTTTTAGCTGCTTAAGAGCCAAACTAACGTCATCTAATCTGATGTTCAGAAGCTTTCCAGAGAGGTGTCGTGTTAGGCTGGCACGCGGATCATTATTCCGGGTATTAGGTTGAGGAGCATGGGACGCGTACAATTTGCTATAGAAGTCTTCGATCTCCGATAAGATCTCCGGCCTAGAAGAAACGGTCTCGCCAGAAGTGGTCCTAATCTTCGACAGATGGCTTCATGTGTGTGTACAAACTGTAGTGAAATTATTCATTTTCAAAAGCAACAATCCACCCGAACAGATAAGTTTTCGATACTATATAATATATACAAAATACATTTAAAAGTAAATCACACGTGTGTAAAGTTTTCATTTTCCTATATTTATTATTTAATTCGGTGTTCATCCCAATTACATAATAATATTAGAATGTATTTAAATAATTTTGCACAGACAGGGATATTAAATTAATAATTAAAAATAATAAAACACTCTTGGTAACGCGGTTTGTGTTTGACTGATGTAATGACGTGGAAACTGATGCATTTTATGTCGCGTGCCTGCCTGAAACTAAAACAAACGAAATAATATCGCGAAACCGACCAAATTGAAAGTCAGTACTAATGATCCATAGCCCGTAAATTGTGTAGCTATGTAATTTGGTCGGGTTCGCGTTATTATCACCTTTTATGAGTTTCGGGACACGACATTAGACCCTCCAACAGCAAACGCACACTGTTTTGATAGAATAAATGAAATTCTGACTTTGCTCGGGTGAAATTTGATTTACAATGCACATAACTAACGATCTAATAATAAGACCTGTAGGGTCCCATTGCACAACCCAACAGTAGGGTTTAAATTTCTTAAAAGCATTTCTATACAACCAACTTTTAATTTAAGGAATGTGTGGTGGTAATCCTGCAATCGTTATATCGAGTTTAGGAATTCTACGGGATAGTTTAAAACATCATTATGATCGTCCTCAACTACAGCGTTATAACTCTCTTAAATTTTAAACACACCCGAGGTTTTTTCAACAACTTAGTCGTGCAATTGAAAACGATCTCCGTTTTGAGGAGTAAGTAACGTTTTCATTGAATAATTTTTATTAGGTATCATTTGTGTCAAGCGACACTTCAAACATATGGTCTACAATTGAATTATCTACAATGCATCGCTATGGTCAACACCATCCTCATTTGATGATCCATTGCCTGAATCCTTATGACACGTAAGACGTAGAGATCTCATCAGAATTAATTGGAATTTTTAATCTCGAGTGATCTGTTCTACCGCCATCTAAAAATTTGCTGCAATCCCAGTAAATGCTATAGCATTATTTAATTCTTGCCTATTGGCAGGCATATTTTGTTTTCAGATCTTAAAATGTACAATAGTTGTAAATACAAAAGTTTTTCCAGTTCCTCTTGGGCCGTCAAGTTGGAACAGATGTATATCTATAAATTCTTTTGATATAGTACCTATAAATTCTCCTGATCATAATATTTCTTTGTCTCAATAATCCTTTTCATAATACAAATACAAATAGTAAATACTCCTTGCCAAAAGCGTATTAAAAAAAGTAGATGTCACCCGTTATCAATGACAGTGATAATATGCAATTATGTCATTGTATTTTAATGGACTGCAATATTTTGTCTGTCAACACCATTAGGATTTAACAAAATACTCGACAATCCAAATTTTGGGGATATATGTTGTCGACTCGAAACCTTTAATTTTTTATGTTTTATTATTTAGGTAACTTTTAGATTGAGTCTAAGACGAAATTATTAATATGATATAGCTTAGACAACAATGAGTGTTTGTAATCTAATATGAGCCTTATATAATAGCGATAAAGTTCAGATTGACTCTACATTTTAGTTAGAAAACGTTTGTATGGGAAAAAGAAAAGGGCTGTTTTTAGGGCTTTCCCGGCAATTATTCGATTTTTTTTCGCCGGAACATCCATCCTTGGACTTCCACAAACATTTAAAAAAAAGAATTATCGAAATCGGTTCAGCCGTTCACACGTGATGCCGTGACAACGCGAAACGGGTTTCATTTTTATATATATAGATAAGCTCACGGCTCAGATACGGACGGTTCAAATGGTTCTTGACAAGCGAATATAACACTTATGTAAAAGAAGAGAGATTTAAATTTTATATTTACGCTGTCTGATGTACATGATTTCTGTCAATACGTGATTCCTTAATAATTTCCAAGCTCAGAACTGCGCGGGGAGAAGGGTATTAGGGTCGGCCAACCGGCGACCACAGGGCTGTCCCTCATAGGCTTTTCTTACTTCATGGACCAACGATTACATGAATATTATGCCATCTAGTTAGAAGTCTTAAGAACTATTTCGAATTGCCCACCCCAGAACCCTCGTATAGTATTTTAATCATTAAAGTGATCAAAAGATGATAAATGTCAATCACTAACATATGTATCTATGACAGTTTTCTCTCTAATTATGTCGTTTTCCCGGGCCTCAGGTGAGATTTTCCATTTATGCGGAAATTTTCTGACACATTTTTTTACCTCATAATGTTCGAATGAAAAAATGGGACGGTTTTCGTGCTCTGAACTTCTATGCCACATACTCGGTCTTATTAAGATGACTTCCCTTTTTCATCTCTTTCCCCTTTTTATTTTCCTCTGGAGCATAAATTCCCCCAAAAAGGGACTTGCCCTCATCGTGGAAACACTGATCTGTGATACACAATAACTACAATAAATATGCAAATACAGCATATACAAACACATTCATCCAAACCAAAATCGCCTCAGTTTTTCTCGTGATCTATAAATAATGATTATAGAGCTTGAATAAACTGAGACTTGAGAGATAACGTGTATTTAACACGACGATTTAACAATTAAGCAAACGCAATCACAAAATACTTCCAAGCAACCCAAAAAATAATGATCGGACCGAAAAAATACAAAACGAAATAAACATCACACATTTAATGCATGCAATAAATAAATATTCGTATGCATGCAACATATAATCGTGCACGTGCATGCAATATATTCCAGTGCACATGCATAAACCAATCCCTCATCTTACCGGGAGGGGGCGAGGACTTCGCTGCGGGCCCGCCTGCCTCCGCATTGCCGACTTCTACATCTGTAAATATATTAACATATAAATAAAAGTCAAAAGTTACACGTCATCCTTTGTCCATCACAAAAGGGGTCTCAAGTTAGCGACCCTGCTTTTCACCAATGTGCCCTTAGAACATAGCATCCTACTAATATTATAAAACCTACTAATATTATAAATGCAAAAGTTTGTATGTATAGATGTTTGTTACTCTTACACGTAAAAACTACTCAATGGATTTTAATAAAACTTTACAATAATGTAGCTGATATATCAGAATAACACATTTATCCCCGTACTCCCACGGGAACAGGAAGTACGCGGGTGAAACCGCGGGGCGCTGCTAGTATAAATATAAATGGGAGAGTGCGCTGTGCCGCGATTTCGGCTTCACCTCGTGCTTGTTTCTCCCGTGAAACAGCTTTGCTGTATATCGTAGAGAAGGGCATCAGACAGTGTGATCACTGACACCTAGACTTAACACTTATGCTTTAGGATAACCAACACATAAATAAGTTGCCTGGTTGCAGGTAAACTGGTTTATGGTTTGACGTCAATCACTTTTGGTAACACGTAACATGTCTGTTTTTTACACGCCCGACGTTTCCGATACTATACAGCAGAGGCCCTCCCGTGACCATGATTGCTAAAAAGCATCGGAAACTTAAGCATGTAAAAAAACTTAATAACTTAAAATCCGTAAAATTATTTCATAATAAGAGAAACAAAATCATGTAAAAAGGTAACCATTATTTACATAATAATTTTAATAACAGCATCTTATTAATTATAAGAATTCAAGTCACGAGAAGAAAATAAACTATTATTATAATTACACGATTTATCAATAGATTATTAATAATTTTCTATTCAAATGTTATAAGCATCTTGGCCAATATTATAACTATACGCATGAATTGTACGTCTGTTTGTATGTCCTTTCTTTTCGATTAAGACGTGGCATTCGAATTTTCGACAGTGTATCTTGAAGATGAGATGAGCAAAGTAAGATGATAACATGTATGAAATTTTAGTATGTTATTTTCCACTATAATATACCCACCCTATCGAATTGGGATAGGAAAATACGATCAATAAAAACTATCTCGAAAGATTTTCATTCAATGTAGTGCCTTTTTTGTTTTTTTACGCAATTTAATTTACGCAAACGCGTACGGCTTAATGGCTGTCTCAAAAAAATATCGCGTCGCTGATGCACAGAATTGGCGGAAAGGTTGTCAAGGCACAGAAGTGGTTGGTGTCATTTCCCAATCATGTGCAATTGGGTTAAATCGCATGTTAGAAACAGACCTTTTTTTTCTTTTACACCGGGAAATGCACTGACGCATCCCGCAGGGGATTGGGTGTGGGTCTCCCCAGGCGGGTATGTGGGACTCGCTGCGCCCGAAAGCTGGAAAGTGGACACAGCTCTACCCACTAAAACCCGGCGAGTGCCACCACTGCCGCCTTTGGTGAGGTGCCCCAGATCTACAAGCAACAGGGCACCTCGACGGCTAGTCAGTCCCTCCGGGGACCAACGCCACCTCCACAGAGCGGTTGTTCCGCACCACAGAACAACCACTCCCAACGTCGGGACAGTACGATGAGGTGAGGTTCCCATCCTCACCCCTTGCCCCCTGCTCTTTTGTCCCCTCTTCTTATAAGAGGGATACAAAGAGCCCCCTCGGCTCAATTCGCTTCGCCTAAGGTGTTGGGGTCACCCTGGGCTACTGAGCCCCACCGCCACGACAAGGCCTGAGCCATGGTGGGGTGTTAGAAACAGACCTCAGTCATATTTAAATTAAATAATATTAAAGAAATAAGTATTTGATTTTATTTAATACAAACAACTTGAAAACATAGATTCTTACATCACCTTTAGTTCACTGCAAGGAACAAGATTTTTTGAATTCATCCAAAATATGCAGACAGCTATTAGAATCACAACATTAATTATGAATTTTAGAATCATTAATTTTGCTAATGACAGCATTATAATTTTAATAGAATTTATTGGTAATATATTTTTGTCTATTCTACCATATTGTTTAATTAAACTACCTAGGATATATTAATTATTATATTTTACATATGTTATGAAATGTCAGGTACAATCTAAATTAATTAATCTTCTAAATGCAATATTGAATCCTTATAAATTCTAAGTAGGTACCTAATAAATAAAAATATATATAATAATTTTAATATATTTTCCTTTTTTTAATTCGCATTTTTGACGTGACAACGTCTTATAATTAGATGGAGCCGGCTGCACGCACAAAAAACATCTCATGTGGCGTTACTTCGCTCTGAGGCGTTCCATTTAAGGCTAAAAGTGCAAGCGAGAGGCACAATCGGCCCATCAGTAATTTCATATGACGTTGTCACATTCAACTATCGTCAGTAAACCGACTTTATTGTCAAAAGGAAGGCTCACGCATCGGTTTTAGTGGGGTAGTGCACCCAATGCGAGCCCCCACACACGCCAGCACGCCTACCCAAGGACCTGGTATGGTCCGAAAAGGATTTCCGCTGCGTCATCAAAAAAAAAAGGTGAAACCAGCACCTTGGGCGAAGCGAAATGAGCCGATGGGGCTCTTTGTACCCCTCTTACAAGAAGAGGGGGCAAAAGAGCAGGGGGCGAGGACAACAACCTCTGTGGAGGTGGCGTCGGTCCCCTGAGAAAATGACTAGCCGTCGAGGTGCCCTGTTGCTTGTAGATCCGGGGCACCTCACCAAAGGCGGCATTGGTGGCACTCGCTGGGTTTTAGTGGGTAGAGCTGCGTTAGCTTACCAGCTTTCAGGCGCAGCAAGTCCCACATACCCTGGGGAGACCCACTCCCCGCGGGATGCCTAAGCGCAAGAGCTGATAGTACGTAAATCGTACATTTACAGAACTACGTTAAACAAGAAATCATTTTAAAATTTAAACACTTTTTGTGCAACCAAAACAAGATTTTAAATTGCAAAACAGGTTAGGTGGGTCCACGGGAAGATACAAAATCGGAATTGTTGGCAAAAAAAAAAAATTATACCTTTTTTATATAATTGAGATCCAGCCAAATTCGCGTCACCATGACAAAATATTACCATATCATTATTTGTAACATATTCAGGATAATATTTAATTATTCAGCTATAATTTAACCTGCTTACAATAAAACTTTAGTAAGTTTATTATTAGCCCTGCATTTAAAAATACAGGATGGATGGACGAATCGAATGCTTAATTTGTTACCTTAGTAATAAGGACCTATTAAAGTACCCAAAAAGGAGCAAAAAATAATGCAGGTAATTGTGTTCGAAGAATTTCAGCTTCTTACGCAAATGGGAAATTCCGTTGGCAATTTAGAGCTTTGATGCGCATTAGATTTTTGTGATGGAATATTTTTAGATCGACCTCTATCGATCATGTATATATGTACCACATTAATTGTGGTTCTCTGTACGAGTTGTATAAGCTAACCAGATAAATTAAAACCTTCACCATATTGCGTAAAAAATCGGAACTAATTTCTGTATGGATTATGCTCTATGTTACCTTATAAAGGATACACTATCTTGTAAATTATAAGTTCTACAAGTTACTCAGTTTCCGACGTGTCTATGACCTATGTGTTCTGCTCTATGGTATTTTTAAAATTGTCCATCCGTTGTGCACTCAAAAATGCATTGATGTATATTGTATACGTTTTGCTCGGTACTAATAACAACTACAAAGAAAAAATAACTAACTAGTAACAAGTGTTATCATGTAATGTTTTATTTTTTATTTTTTAGTTTAGTGACAATAGATTGTTCAGCCTGTAATATTATAATAATAGAAATAGAAACTGTCACCTAATAATGCTCATGCTGATATTCATGAAGACGTGAGCATATGATTATCTTTTTTAAATATTATTTATTATTATTATTAATGCTAGTTGATTATTAGATAAAAATATACATTCCTCTTTGTGTGAGTGATAAGGACATACTCACTGCTAAAGGAAAATGCATCAGAGGATAATATAGGACAACGCAATCATGATCACCATACTGTAGAATGGTAGATACGCCATTTTGAATTGAATCATATCATTATGATTAAATCATGGATGTAGTATAATAACAGGATGGCTTACTTGGAAAAAATGTATTTACGAAAGTGAACACTAACTCAACGCATTAAGTATTATATTCTAATGGGCATTGCACAGATGCTGATCCGAGCCGAGCGGGATAGCAATATGTTAGAAGTGTGTCTCGTTCTTTTATCTTGCCAGCTTAAAAATGTATTTTATTAAAAATTTGGGCTGATCAAAAATTTCATCGAAAAAAAATGTCTTTTTAATATTATTTTGACAATTGTATGTCAAGAAATTGTAATTGAATTTATTTATTTAAATATATTTCCAATTCAAAAAGAAAACATAAATTATTATTTTGCTTATTTCTTTTATTTCGGTAGCCCAGTTAAGTGTCATCTTGACATTTTGTATTGTAATGGTTGCTATGGTTACTTAAATAACATAATTAGTAAATCAAACTACTATGGTGACCATGATTTTTTGAAACGAAGTTCCTTACGGCAGGCTTGGAGGGGAATAATAGCAATGCGAAAAGCAATGGTCAGAACGTGAGACAGAGTGACTCCGTACTAAACTTCCCACGTTCCTAATTATTTTAATCAGTTTGAATCCATGGCATCTTTAATTGTTTTGTAATCTTAATTCAAGAATGCGTTATAATGAGAGTAAACCTAAGATTTGCAGTTAATATTTTGGGATGATAATAATAACTCGACCACCTGATGACGGATTCCTGTCAAGTCTGTAGTATGGAAGTATTTGTATTATGTATTTCGTAATCCATCTACTATTCTTCAGATTTTAACCATTGCTAATGTTGGTATTTTCGTTTATAAGTATAATACTTGTGTCAGATTTTTCAAGCACCCTAAATGCATTCAAGCTAGCTTGCGATATCTGCCGGGGCTAAACGCGCCTTTTGAAGAACTTAAAAACTCGAGATTTATAATATTATGGCAGACGTGGTAAACTCATGCAGCGCTTAAAACTGCATACATCAAGTATGTACTAGTAGGATATAAACCTTACAAAAAAAAACCAATAAAAAAAATTAAAATTAAATAAAAATTTTCAATACCCATTTCCTGACAGTTTGAATTTTTGAAAGACATTTGTCCCACCTGTCAAAATCTTATTGTCACCTTATAAGAAAGGGACACACTCCTTAACACTGGCTATCTCTGTCGGCTCGTTTTTCTGTTACGAGTGCTCGGTCCTGTTATATATTATTACGTCCATTGATTAAATTCAAAAACCATAGACTATAGGAGTGAGGAGTACTATCTCTGTATGCGTCATAGTGAATTAAATAGGAGTAGTGTCGCATTATCAAAAGGGTATATTTTACACAACAAACAAACATATAACCGGATAGAGTAGTAATGGAAGCCTTAAAAATCGAATTTATCACTGACATAACAGCAATTCAACCAACCAATGGTCTCTATGTAGGTTCTATCGGCCAATCATCTATCAGTGCCCATCAGTCACAATCAGCGCACAGACAAAATTTGTGCGCTGCAGGACAAATTTGGCGTATTTATTTTTTATTTAAAATACTTTACATTACCGCTCTATTTCAGTTATAATATATGCTCGATATTATAAACATACCCATAACACACATACACATTTAATGCGTCAAAAACACCACATTATACCAAACCCGGTGGTGGCCGGTTTTTGAACTATTATTTACAGACAAAAAATTGATGATTTCTTATAGGTATGACATGGAACTCCCAAGTTGTACCCGCCATGTCTAACACTCATTCAATGATAATAGTGTAACGTCCTTTTATTATTAGTAGACAAAAACAAATCGTTCTAGAACAATTTTAATTATACTTCATTTTTAACTTAATAATGAATTATAAAATATAAATATCTTTATTCTGTACACTTAAAATGTATTTCCACACAGAAAAAACATATCCACGTGTAGCTAGTGATATTATGTATGTTATTTTTATAATACTCCCTCATTATTTAGTCATTTGTAAAACCTATACGACATTATTAAAATGATTTCCGTGTATTCCGAGCACGTAATAAAAAAACACGAATAAGCTCAACAACAGAAATATTCTTAACATGAAATAATACGCTTAGTTAAGGCATTACAAAAATTACGCGCAATTGACTTCAGTCGTATTGAAGCTAGGTACAATGATTAGCTTTGAACGTAGAGAGAGGACTAACTCTACAGCGCTCTAAGCTCTATTACAATATGTATTATGTATATGAAAGGCTATCCTTTAATTGCATTAAATTAGTGTGGCGTTTACAACATTAGCTTAGGGGTACAACATATTTGAATCATTGTTCTAAATTACTCGTAGCAGTTCTTTGACAGTATATTATTAACAAAATTATTCTGTTATAGATAAATAGTTTAGGTTTTAAACAATGAATTGGCACTTACTATAGCCGCCAAAAGTATATTTAATTTTAAGTTGGCAAGTTCCAATTCGTCTAAAATTGCTCATTTTACTATATTACGCCCTTCATAATCTAGCGCCATTGTAAGCGGTTTTCAAAACTGTTTTTACAAATCACAAATACTTTTCAATTTTCCTTCCATATGAGATAGGCCCCGCTTTCTATAGATTCGAGAATGCAAAATACACTAAGTTTAACTGTAAATATTTATAATATAATTCGCAGTCCGTTTAGGCATCGCGCGGGTAACAATTTATACCTTGCGATACAGTTCAATAGTTTCTGTGCTTATTAATTTAAACAAGCAAACAAACAAACAATCAAATCTTTCCTCTTATCGTGTAATTAATTTTCGCGTACTTTCTGTTCTTACAAAAGATAAGTTGGTGTATTTTTATAGTATCTTTTAACTTTTTTCTCGTAAATAACACGCTGAATAATATAAGTTGTAGAATGTTCTCATATGAAATAGACTCAGATCCTTATCAAGTGTAATGATACTGTTTGGACAAATAACTAGCGCTCGCCCCGCATACCGATGGGCACACGTTTATGTTAGATGCATTATTTATCTCACACATTTACATTTTAATTCTATTATCGTGCTATATATTTGAATATTTACGGATTGTATTGCGTGACATCATTTACGAGAAAAACAGGATGCGTGCTAGCTTTATGATAGTGCCGGCATATGAGGCGGGCGATTACGGATTTTATCTGAAACTTTCAAAATACAAAATATTCAGGATACCCGGCTCTTCGCTCTACGGGCTTAGGGGGCGTTCATAAAATGCGTGAGATGTTTAAGGGGGGGAGGGGGTCGAGTCAAATCTCATCTAATCTTGCGTTGGAGAGAGGGGGGGTCTCAGCATAAACAATTACAGAAAATTAAAAAAACACCTCACGTAATTTATGGACGCCCCTTTATTACTATTTAACCTAGTCCAAAAGTTAATAGTAATAAGCCAGTGAAATTCAGGAGTTTTAAATATATATATAATATAGCAACAGTTAAAAAGGATTATCATTTATAGATAGTGCATTATTTATCAACGAAACATTATATGCGTATCTCTGTTAGCGGTCAGACACATATTTCAGATAAAAATTCAATCAAAATTAAATGATTCACGATTCCAATGTCATGAATTACGATAATTTATTTGCAAATCATATTTTTAACACGAGACAAAGGAGATGGATTACAGACACGGCCTGCCACTGCACGGTGATCGTCTTCCCACCTGGTAAATGGCCGACCAACACTTCGTCTACCTAAACACGGCCTTAACACTTGAACCTTATTGGCAGATCCGTCATTTTCCTGAGTGTGTAATCAGCTTACATCTACTTAAACGCTCTTTATTCTTCGCGTAATATTGGAAACTTTTAGGTTCTTTTGGTTGTTGGTTTGGTAGGTTTTGGTTCTCTCTTGGTTCTCTTTAAAATGTTATAGCCAGAATTCACAGATTCCTTTCAACAGATAAGACGTCCTGTTGTAATTTCCTTAGTCGTATCAGCTTGAAAATTCAGTAGTAACATTAACCTTATAAGGCACGGATCTTCTCTAACGGAAGTATAAAGCAAATTCTAAATTACGATAATAAGATATTGACAATAATGATCGATAACCAATAGACAGTTTGTGATTTTGTTACGATAACGATTGACGACGTGATTTAGCGCGCCTTATGTAAATCCCATACATTTAATTGATTTCGAAGTTCGCTATCGTTTTTTTAGTGTTACTTTGTCTAAGCCCCCTGTGGGCCTAGCCAAAATGCCATTAAGAAAGCGTCAGCGAAGTTCGAAACTGATAAAATGTATGGGATTGACATAAGGCTCCGCTTAATCACGCGGTCCATCCTATAAATTTTATCATTTCGAACTTTGCTAACGCTTTCTTAATGGCATTTTGACTAGGCCCCCAGATAACTCGACTAGCCGGCCGTCAGAAGATATCTTTAGTGGATATCGATGTCTATTTTTTTTATATGTTGATCGGATAATAAATCGGACAGAGGTGCCAAATAATGGTGTCACCGTTCGCCTTGAACAAAAACAAGCTATTACCTAAAACTCATTCACGTATTCCCGATGCTGTGACGTAAGATGAAAAAATCTATAATCGGGAACCTGTTCATGACATCATCATCATCATCAGCCTTTATCCGTCCACTACTGAACATAGGTCTCCCTTAATGAACGACAAAACCACCGATCCCTTGCCACTGCCACACAGGGAGATGGTCTTCCCCCCTAGTTAATGAGATATTCATGAAAATTTAAATCAACAGAGCTAAAGATCAACGCACTATCTGAGAGCTAGGTCATATATTTCGGTACTCAGGGACTAAAGTTCACGTCTTATTTTTGCACTGATAGCTGTTTCAATGGGCGTGTCTATTTCATTCGTTTGGCTGATAGGTGTTCTCGTGTTTGGCATAGTCCATTTGTCAATGCTACTAGAAGATATTGAATACATATATAACGGCTTTCATTAATAATTTTACTGTGGGTAATAGTAAATTCAATTCTTCCTCCATTTACTAAAATTCATGGACTTAGCTCATTATAGTGAATTTTATGGAATATTTTGTAACTTTGTAAAAAAAACGCCTCATTAAAAGTATTTTTTATTACTTGTATTTTATTATTTTATATGCACACAATACATTGATGAAATTTTCGTTTTTTTTTTGAGGTGAAACTTCTTTAGAATCGTTGTGATTTCAAACCGGATGCAACGGAAAAACGACAGGTAAGAGACACAAATACAAAAGAGCGAGAGAGCTAATGTTGGTGTTCATATATATTGTACACTGCTTAATAGTTGCTTGTATTTAAGTATTTAACGCGTGTTTCACTTCTATCGTGTGTGAATCGCACACACACCTTTTTGTCTTTTTTTTTTTAACTAAACACTTTAAAAACCAATTCTAACTGTGAAAGCAACATAATAATTAAGTTGATATAAATAATATACAAAGTTTGTTGGCGGTTATCTGTATGGGACACGAGTTGTCAAAAGAGTATTAATATCAGCTGATAATGAAATAACAAATAGATAAATAGGGCGCCCAGTAAGTGTATCCATGTAAAATTAAGGGAGCATAATAACAACATAATAACGGAACCTTCAAGAATATATTTTATTTAGAAACGAAACCACTATCATTAGAAATGAAATATGGTAACTTGACATCGCTATTGAGCAAATATACGTGTAACAGTTAGTATTAATAAAACATAGCTTATACGAGGGTAGCGGGTTCAATTCAGCATTACTATGATATATACGCGAAAGTAAAATTTGACTGGCAATTTGTAAATTCACTTCGTCTTAAAACATAATTTTAACTACACAAATCTAACACAATATTTTACGATGTACAAAGGTAAATATTTACTCATCATCATCAGCACCATAATTATCATCATCAGCCTTTATCCGTCCACTGCTAAAACTGGCCTCCTTTAAGGTCAAGACGATTCCTTGCCACTCGCACCCAACACACTTATTAATATCCTTAGTTCCTCTTTGTGAGATATTCAACCTACTGATATTTCAACGTTCAGGCTTAACATAAAACTTCGACAGAGTAATTTACATTATCTTCCTTAAACCTTTCTAGAAACGTCAAAAATGTCTATAATACAAATGATAAGTAATAATAAACTCTTATCTTAAAAAGTGAAGCATTTTATTGAAGCCATAGACGATTAGGGGGGCAATGTAGTAGAAATATGAAACGAAAGAATTTCGGAATTCCATCTTAATCTTACTTTATGAGTATTAAACCATTGTTGCTATAAAATCCGTAGGCATTAATTGTTAATCTCGCTTATGACTGTTCTAACTTTCATCAAAAACTCATAAAAGGTCATGGAAAATTTACTTGTATATTGGAAAGTACGTATCATTTATTTGCAAATTTTTTACAGTCCCAGGAAAGCAGGTCAATAAGTCTTGCACCAAAACCTAGCTTATCGCAAAAGGTTTTCTCGTAGAGGTGTCACCTGGGTTTACTTTTTTTTAATAACATACTGTAAATTTAAGATTAAATGCCAGTCTCCGAATTAGTCTTCATTTTCATAGGTGATAGGTCAATTCATAGGTGATATAGAC
Organism: Lycaena phlaeas; assembly: GCA_905333005.2. NCBI lineage: Eukaryota > Metazoa > Arthropoda > Insecta > Lepidoptera > Lycaenidae > Lycaena > Lycaena phlaeas. The sequence continues at coordinate 3,759,373 of HG995170.1, read as the reverse complement.
CAATTATTATAATCATATGAATCATATAAACAAAATTTAACACTCTTGATACTAAACACCGAAAGATTTGATAACCGAAGGGGAAGTGTAATTGGTCACCTGATAAAAATTATCATAGAAGGAAAGATCGGGGGAAAGAGAGGAAGAGCTATCTCTTTCTCTCTTTCCCCCGATCTTTCCTGGACCGAGGAAAACTTATATGGAACAGATAAAGAAAAAGGTAGTGTCGTATCAGGAGATGAAGGTATTAGCGGGATAAGGAATGATTGACGATTATTGCTTTAACAAGAGTCTCTTAAATAGATAGAAACGTATGATGATTTTAAATCAATACTATCCCTTGTAAATACTCCAAGAAAATTATGTGTAGATTTATTTTGACTAACAATATTAAGTTGTAATTTTTCATACTTAGCATTTGTTGCGTTTTTAATTTTTAGACGAATAAAAAGTCTGCAATAAACCACACAAAACCTTATAGGACCACGATGCTAATGTAATGAACAGAGTATTCAGAGGTCATTGAAAAAACACTTTGGCATTGCATTAGCAATTCCTATGGAAGTCCGAATATGAAAGAATAAAAAGAAGAGACGTATGATGTATCCGCTCTTTTTACGTAACGCCATTCGTGACGTGCAACGTAATAAAAAAAACGGTTAATATCAAATCATACACATATGATGTCAATCAAATCAAAATGATGTCAAATTGCGATAAAAAATGGAAGATTACCACAAAATGGTATAGCGTTTTTATAGTATAGCAATATTGAGAAGTCCTGTCCACACCAGTACCGCTGTATATGTGCTTATGAGTTTATTTCGTTTGTATTGTGTTGTCGTTTGTTTCAATAAATTCTAATTTTTTAATAGCGTTCCATGAGTCGGTTCCGTCGTCATCATCAGCTTTTATCCGTCCCCGCTGAACATAGGCCTCCCTCAATGAATGCCAAGACGACCGATCCCTTGCTACTCGCATCTAACGTTGGTTTTGTCGTGTTTCGAGAAAAAGGCATAGGTAGAGTCTGTACCGTCGTATGTCTATTTAATCTATATCTTACCATAGGACTATGGTAAGATTGTGGGAGATTAGAAATAAATACGAAAACTACTCATTAGTATTATAAATATGATGATGCATATTGCATATACACTATTCAAGTGTTTCCCAAACTCTATCGCTTCATAGACCCCTTTCAAACTTTTCCTGCATCAAGACCCCTTGGAGTCTTCCATAGGCCCCTGGGGGTCCACCTGGACCACTTTGGGAATCACTGCACTATCCTATGCTCTATTCGAACCCGGGACTAAGATTTGTGAACAATATTTTATTGTTTCAAAGGAAATCTAATTAAAGTGAACTTTGCATAATATTTTTATTTTTACGACCCAACTCATAAAAAACGAGTAAAACACGAGCAAGATAAGACTTTAAGGACACAAAGGTCTAAAGTGACTTGTGCAAAAAAGCAAGGTGTTTATTACCTCTGCAGATTTTTGCAAATTGGATTTTTATCTTTTTATACCCATATAAATTAATAGCATATAATTTGTTTATTTAGATCTTACGAGCCAGTTCATCCGCGTCGCGTATAAAAGTATCTAATGTTATGAAGAAACTAAGAGGAATGTAAATAAAACGATCTCAAAAATCTAATATTTACCAGAAAAAATTGTATTTATTGTGGTAATCGAGGTAATAAATGATTTACTCGTCCAAATTTACTCAACTTTGAAACGTACAAACTTATATATTTAGGGCCTGTTTCACAATCTCCAGTTAAGTACCTAATAGGCTATCGGCAACATATTTGACAGATACTCCATACTCTATCTGGGGCCTATTGGGCACTTAACTGGAGATTGGGCACTCAACTGGAGATTGTGAAACAGGCCCTTATAGTATTCAAATAATGGCGGGGCTATCTCAAACGGTATCACAATATACAAAATTCAATGTTACCTTCACGAATCAATAAATTTGAAGTTCTCCAAAGCTTACATAAAAATCCCATGTAGCGCTAACCCTAGATAACCCCTTTTAGCGAGTGACGCACATTGGTGCATTAGGGATATCGTCAATAGCACACACACATACAAGCATCACTTATGGTTGTCAAAAACATTTCAATAATGTACCTACTTGCGTGTTGGCATGACAACAAAAGAACCCTTTTAAATAATTGTATAGGAAATCGACGACGATGGTCCAGTGGTGGATGGACTCGACCACTTATGCGAGAGGTTCCGGGTTCGATCCTGACCCATCCGTGTGTGCCTTGAAATAGGTTTGACTAAATTTCTAAGTGCACCCCAAACACGAGACCATCGCTCGCTCATCGGTGAAGGAAAACATCGTGAGGAAACCTGCAAGCCTGATGAGATTGAAAGTCTTTGAAGGTATGTGAAGTTCACCAACCCGCACTGGGCTAGTGCCTGCCCTCCTCGCCTGATTTCGAGGAGGAGACCCGTGCCCAGCAGTGGGACATAAAGGGTTGATACTTTACTTTACCAATAAAACATTTTTCTTAGTTCAGTCACTAGTGTGTTTTTTATAGTACGTAGATTATATTGAAAAAATATAATAATGTTCAACACGTCACAATTAATCTAGCATACCTATTCAAATTATCCAACTAAATTCCTTATAATATGTCGTATATAAGCAAAACATTCTTATCATAAACTATTAAACGATAAAACATCGGATATTGTTTGAAGAAGCGGCAGTGTTTGTGATACTGAACATTTTGAAATTTATCAAAATACATGTCCAAGGCAATAATTACTACTCAATTGTAGAGCAATAATAAATTATTTACGAGCACTGATTAGATAGAGATAGACGGATTTGTGTGAGTGAAGGGAAATTATAATGGAAACAAAATACGATTTTGTACAGAACACTGTTTGAGTTGCTTGCAAATCCAGAACTCTTAAAAAGTGAGTGAAGTAGTATTCAGGAATAATTCTAAATTTTGAAATAAACGACTTGGTTTTTTTATTTTCTAAAGCATAGGAGGGCAAACGAACAGTCGAATCCTTCCAACTATCGACGTCCATTAACATCCACACTAACTTAAGTTATGCAGATGCGTTGCCCTCCTTTTCCGCGACGAAACGCGACAGCGCAGCTGTCACTTTACGCCGATTTCATGTGAGATACCACCAGCACAATCTTTGCCAGCACAATTTGTCTGCAAAGCAGTATGTACTAGCTCTTATATCTTCAATTTGAAGATTAATAGCCAATAATAATTTATATAAAATAAAATACAGGAAAGATTTGATTGTTTGTTTGTATTGAATAGGCTCCGAAACTACTTGACCGATTTAAAAAATTCTTTCACAATTGGGAAGCTACCATATCGCCGGTGAACATAGGCTATTTAAAATTTTCAATAAGTTAGGGACACATTTTAAATCTTAGTGGACGTAGCTGCATACAACAGCTAGTATAAAATATTAAAAAACAGCATTATACTAATAATTTCAGAGACAAACATATTTCAAATTAATATCACAGGAATCTTGTTTCAAAATTTGTGAATTTCTAAAAATATCAAAGAAATCGCTTATCAGCATGAGCTACCGGTTGTGCGGCTAGATGTGCCCGCGTGATAATTCTAAAACATTGACATATATACGTATGCTCAGTGATTATACATATATTATCTTAATGGATTAGTAATACTATCACGTTAAATATGTCGTGATTATATTTAGTATAAAAGTGATTGCATTTTTTCAGCGTTATCGTAGGAGTTTTTAACATTGCATCTTCCCAAATAAAAATAAAGTCGGGAGGACACTAAAGAGACTTCGTAATTAGAAAATAAATAATGTATTTATATTTTCATTTTATTTTACATACTTTTAGTTTTTATGTTCAATAAAATAAGTATATTTAATGATAATAAAAATATAAAAAAAGTCTTTAAAATAAACCTTTAAAATACAATTTCCATTCGGAATAATACGATATGATAATTGATACGATAAAATTATATTTCAATAAGAATAAATATAGTAATAAATTTTAAACTTAAGACAAAAAATATTCTTTTAATCTTAAAAAATTATATAAATCTTGTAAAAAATTTAAGATTTAAAAAATTTTAATTAACTTACATGCAAAACTATATATGTTTATTTACATATAGAACATAATAAATAAAAAAACTTACTTTGCACGTCCTTGCTGGCCATTTTAAATTCAAAGAATCACAGGAATCACTGCGCGCACGACTCGTAGAAGACGGCTACGCGCTACGACAGCTAATATTAGCTTTGTATCGAATTAATGACAAATTATTATTAATGATATATTTAAGCGTGCGATCCGCGCAAGGTTTGAACTCCGAATGACAATATTCCCGAACTGATTCCGCTGGTGGCTTCGAGTGGTAAATGGTAGGACAAATAGCGTCATATTTGTAATATTCCAACGTTTTACTGAAATACTGATTTTTTTCATACTAGCGTAATTTGTCGTGAGTGAGCGAAATATTGGATAGCAAATATTGGTATAATAATATTAAGATTGTTAACTCAATATTTTAATAAGATACCTACTGCACAAGATACTGAATAAAATTACGAAAAAATGTTTTTTTTTTTTACTGTTTATTTACGCCTTTGCCTATTCTGCGTTTCTTAACAAAAGTACTTCGCTCTACATCGAGTAAAGGTAAAATTGAGACTATGTATCTTAAACAACGAATGAATATCTCGCCCAAGAATCCAGTTTTGACGTCTATGGACAACACTCCTAATATATTAAAATTATAACCACATTAATCTGTTTTAATAATTTTCCTCATGAAGCCAGAAGTCATATGGGCTCTATATATCGTGTAAGTACACGATATATATGCAGCTCACGAAATTGTGGCTATTATTTCCGTCAAGGGCGCCAGCCATCTATTCATTTTGAAGTAATGGGAATGACAGGATACGTTTTCAGGAGAAAAGTAGATTCTGTTAGCCTCTTAGACAAATAGAGGTGATGGTTCTTGGTTAGGTTAAGGTTCTTACAAACGTAAAATTAATAAATAAACTAAATTATCTATCATATTTAAAATATCACTTTGATGTAAATTTTATAATACAGAAAGTTGTTAAAATACAATAAAAAATCTCTTGACTTACGCTCGGTTTTTGATACGTTGGTCAAAGTGTATGTAAACTAACATGGCTGTTAATAGTGGTTAACATACGATTCTAGAGTCGACTGTTTTTCATTGTAGTGGCTATGTCAACTGACAGGCCGATCAAATTAAGTAATTTGACCATGCTTCTAGCAACTCATTTGACATTTAACAAGAGATTTGACAGTGTAGACAGTGTTTGACAGTGTTTGACAGTGTTTGTAAATTTCTGCGTTGATCAGCCTTTTGGAATCCGGTCGTTAGACAAATAGAAGGAATCAAAAATGTTTTTTTTTATGAGTATATTCTTACAAGCGTAAAATTAATAAATAAACTAAATTTCCGATTTAAATTATCACGCTAAATATAAACGTTGTGATGGAGAAATAAATAAATAAAATAAAAAATCTCTCGAATAGAAAGACTTAGTAACCAAAAGCCTGCCACCGTTGAATTTCGAAAAATCCTTTCGTAGTGCTCACGCTATAAATGGAACCCATGTACCAAATTTCATTTTTTTAAGTACAGTGGTTTTAGCTGCCGTTTATATATAAAGCCAGTGAGTCAGGTTTGCCTTTAATATATTATGCTACTAATATTATAAACATGAAAGTTTGTAAGTATGGATGTCTGTTACTGTTTCACGTAAAAACTATTCAATGAATTTTAATGAAACTACAATAACATAGCTTATACATCAAAATAGCACATAGGCTATAATTTATCCTCGTACTCCCACGGGAATGGGAATACGCGGGTGAAACCGCGGGGCGCTGCTCGTATTGAAATAATTTAAGGTGGAAATCGGTGAACTATGTGGCGCTGGGTAATACATATCACGGCAATTTCAAGTGGGATTATATTTGAAGTGAAATTATCATAATATTTATTAATATCACATAGGTACATACATCATTATACCGATAACACCCAAGACTGGATCAAGGACATTTCTACAAACTGCAATAAATACGTACGTTTTTACGAAAATCAATTGGACTAGAATCATGCATATCAGGGCTTATCCTACTAATCTTAATAATATTATAAACGCGAAAGTTTGTAAGAATGTATGTCTGTTACTCTTTCAGGCCAAAACATGATTAAATGTTAATGAAACTTTACAATTATATAGCTTACACATAAGAACGTACTCTGTAATTTTTTCCTGTGTCACAACGTTAGCCCGCGTGTAAGGCCGCGGTGAATATTCCCTCAGTATTGATGTCTTTTATATTATACCTACGAAGCCAATTAGTAGCGTAATACCATATATGCAAAAAGTTAGTTATTCCTGGCAATCCATTAAAACTAAAAAAAATAAAAAGACTAGACTAGAAACTTAAAAAAAAAACTTATTAAGAAACTGCCTTAGGAGAAAGACGATTACTACAAGGCATAATGCATTATAATACCATAAATTAGATAAGTGTCATTGAATTTCTTTTACCGGCTTTTCTTTAGGTTCTTTAGGTTCTCATCATGTTATGTTCAAAATAACTTTCAATAAGTTTTACGTAACGTGACTCTTTATATTACGTATCAAAAATTTGAAAAACTCCACCTCCGATGGGTAAATATTTTTGAAAAATTCTAAGCCACGGGACTTTGGTAGGACACATTTGGAGCTGTGAATAGAATAACCCTAGTCATGAGCCTGTGGAATAATTGCTTAGTGTTTTTGCGGGCCAAATCAGTGACGTGACCAAAAAATTGTTCAGAAAAACTTGTTTGCGTTTTTTGTCTGGTCAAAAAACACCAATTGTTGATTGATGTCTGTGATATCTTATGTCTACCATGATTACATTTATAATTGTTAATTAAATGAACATTCTTTAACATTATACACTAGCTATTACCTGTAGCTTCGCCTGTGTCGTGCGTATTAGAATATGGCTGCATCTTATCTGGGCTAACGTTTATACTATTATATTTCCCGGCCTTTGAAAGTCAGTGATAACGAAGCAATAAATAAAATAAATTATATTATTATAAAATATTATCTTATACCTTTATACGAGCAATTCTTGTATATATATATATATATATATATATATATATATATATATAGAATCTGAATCTCGAAAACGGCTCCAACGATTTTCATGAAATTTTGTATACATGGATTAAAAACGGCGATAAATCGATCTAACTAGGATATATTTTTAGAAAACTTTTTTTATACGTGTTTTGGGCAACGATGAAATATGATTAGAATGTGAACGTAAATTTCGCTGTCGATTTGTATGTCATGATAGCTTAGTGGGAAAATTAGGCAGATAAATCCGAACGAGCCTGGTTCGAATCTCCAGTCCGAATTTTTTTTTTCCTTTTTTTAAGATCTTTTTTTTTGGAAGAAATATTTTATCGTATGTAATCACTAAGGGTACCGAGCAAATGCTCGGTCAACCAGGTACTATAAACTATATCTCGACGCTTTAACACTACGTCAATCGGGTCCCGTGATAAGTTCTCAAAGAACTTATGTTACGGGCACTAGAAAACGGAAATATATTTAAGATTTTATCATAGAATACATTATTTAATATACATTCATGACCCAGTAAACACAGACAACTTTTTTAAAGCGGTGGGATTCGAACCCGTTGCCTCCGTTGACACACTTATACTTTAAATCTCTTCTCTAAGATATTCTTACAAAACTATGCTTTAAATCTATTCTATCTCATTTTCTCATCAAATTTTGAAAAAGCCCGTAATAAGGCACTATTGGGATCAGGATTGAACCCGCACCTCTACTCACGAGGCAGACCGCCAAGCCCATACTCACTAGACCAGTGGTTCTTAACCGGTGGTCCGCGGACTACTGGAGGTTCCTGGAAGCATCCCAAGTGGTCCGTCCGCGAAGCCATCCGCGCTTAATAGATGAATTAGAACAACCCTCCCTTTATTTACATTTGGGTACTTTATATTAACTACTGTGGCGGACCAATCACTGCGCCACAATCCTGAATCGCGCTATCGGTGTTCTACAGTCCGATCGCTATATATACACCATCTGACACGATAGCTAGTGGGCTTCGGCCTGACCGAGCATTGCACCTCGCTTGGTCGGAGATCTCCCTTTGGGGCCTTCCACCATATTCCCACACTACCAACAAATTAACCAACTAGGTGGTCCATGACACGACAGAAATTTTGACAAATGGGACCATTACGACCTTACAGGTTAAGAACAACTGCACTAGAACATCGTCACTGAAATACAACCTTATTGTAATAATTCTAAATTCGATGTTAAATAAGCTATCCTATTTCTTCCAACTTCCGCTTCAAACTGTAAACTGTTATCTGAAAAAATGTGGGAGTCCATATTCCAGCCTTACACCAGCCCTTTTCGAATTTTCCAGAACACTGCCAAATTATGCGTATAATAGCCATAGCCCGATTTACGTGACAAATATTTATTGATTTCCATGTCCTAATGTGAGTTTCTGTAGTTGTACCACAGATATGTTTTTATCAGCTAAGATTGATAAGGTGAGCACAAAATAATGGAATAAAAGACGGATACAGCCATTGTAATATACGCTACAATTATGTGGTTCAGTGAGACATACACGAATTATAGACAATTAAAAATGGAAACTACGCGAAGTTAGTTATGCTGAGTTCTGAACGCAGCTAACTTCAGACCGGAGAGTAAAATCGTTAAGTTTGATTGCATTCTTTAAAAGCATTTCCACGCATAAATATCTTTATTCCGTGAACATTGAATGCTTATCAATCAATCTTAACAATGAAATTAGTTCAATAATAATTTCACAAAGCCCATGAGAAGATAGATTTTATACTGTTATTATATGTTTTTAAATAAAACAAGTCATATTTTCATCATCTTTATCATCATCAGTCTTCATCCATCCACTGCTGAACATAGGCCACCCTCAATGAACGCTAAGACGACAGATCCTTTGCCACTCGCATTCAACACTTGCAATAAATAATAAATAATTTACTTTATCTACTAATTACCAAGATTTTATTTCTAACAGAAAAATAAAAAAAAACTATGAACTATCATAGATTCGGGCTTAGTTGTACTTTAAGTAGTATTTTTAACCTGTTAGTGCAAATATTATAACTGGAGATGCCTAATCTCCACTATTTCTATCGGCGTTGTGCGGGAAAAATATATTTCCTTTAGAAGGGAGATAATCCAGTTTAACTTCATAAAATTAATACGGAAATAAATGAGAGAGTGGACTGTATTTTTGCGTTTGTAACAAAAATATGAAATTGACTTGCATTAGCTTGTACAATATATAGGACAGATTTAAGGTCGATGTACAGGAGGTAGGAATAGGAAATGTGTGACTGACCTGATGTATTCTTGCTCTTCTTCCAGGGCTTCCAACAGCTCTCGTACCCCCTCGTTCAGTCTTCTAAAAGTCTGTAGATAAGCGGCAACAACAAACACACACGATCGCGTTCAAAGCTTTGATAGGCCTATAGCTTAATTTACAGTTTAATAGTTAGCGAACAAGCGTCTATACTTGTTGACGACTGGCGGAAGAGAGAGCCGGAGTGTCACACATGTATGTAAGGACAGGTGACAAGTATAATGCAAGTTTTTTATTTAACTACCCTCGACTTTGGAGAATAATTTGAAACTCAACAATAACTTTCTCAAAATTTGTTAGAAAATCAGAATTATATGTAAACATTCAAATGATAGGACAAATAAATTGGCACACCAAGACAAAAGTATACCCGAAGATAATCTATTTTTGTATTTTTCTGGTAGCAAAGCGCATAGAAGCTTTTAAAAAATACATTTAAACAAGCAGTACAATATTATAAATCGAGGAAAGATAAACATAAATGTATTAATAAATATAATTATTTATTATGAGTTCTTGAAATCAGCATATGCCCTTCGTAAAAGAGTGATAATGCCAGAAAGTCGTTGGCAAAATGTCAAAACGCAATTTCTTTGAAACACAGTAATTGTTTGTCACACATCTTTTAGTGAAACACACTGTAAATTATTATGCATTTAGACTGTGCAATTCGCCCTTAACGACATGCTGTTTTTCGGATTTCTCATTTGATATAATATGTTCTACTGCTGGGCACGGGTTGTCCTCCTCGAAATCAAGCGAGGAGAGTTTTGTGTCAATGTTCATATATGCTTTGTCCTAAGGTGGTGTAAACGCAGAAGGTATACCAGGCTTAGTATCCTCACGATGTTTTCCTTCAGCACCAAGCAATCAATGTTCACAACTTGTTCACAATATGTTCTGGTGTATGGAGAAATTGAGTCAAAGTCAAAGTCAAAGTCAAAAATTTTATTCAAAATAGTACTATCCAAGTATCTTTTTGAAGGTCAATTGAGTCTACCACCGGTTCCAAAGTAAGTCCACTGAGAAGAACCGGCGAAACAAACTCAGTGGAACTAGTCTTTTCAAATACAATATTACAAAAAATAATAATACAAACAATACATAGTACTATACTAGTATAGTATATAAGAAGAAAAAAAATGAAATACATACTACTTTATTAGTATAGTGAGAAACTCTGTTGGGTTGCTCCTTTCAAAGTATAGTTTACATTTTTTTATAAACATACATAATAACATACATTTATTACTATAACACATTTATTACAGTCTTATACACACTATCCTAAGATAAGTAAATAAGTAGATAAATTTAGACCCCGCAATATCCAAAACAAACCAGTGGATGTTAATAAAAAAAAAGAAACTCAGCTAGGTAGAAATCGCATAACACGACCAGCCACCACAGCAGCACATTGAGAAAACCCATTTTAGGTTTAGCTTTTAGTTAGGTCGCTCTAAGCATGATATTATAGTTACTAACTTTTGGAACAGATGTTGATTACTACCGCTAATAGTGCATAGCTTCACTCTTCACCTTCAAACTGCTAAACCAAGTCGAATTAGATACTCAATGTGATTTCGAGTTAAGCTTTTTAGCAGCCAAAGCCTTTAAAAATTTTGATAACTGCCAAAATAAACTAATGACGATTTCATTTGCCTAAACGCGGCCTCTACTCTTGAACCTTATTGGCCCTCAGGCTAAATACACCTTCCGTTCTTCTATGTAGAGTGTGTGACCAGCCCGCTGCCACTTAACGTGCATATTCTTCGCGTGATATCGACAAAATTTAGTTCTCTGATAGAGGTCTACGTTTCGAATCTGATCTGGAAAAGAAACACCCAGCTAGACAGCACATTGAGCTATGGGCAACTTTTGAACCAGTTATACAGCGGTGGATTTACAGTATTGACATTGGCAGTTGGGGCTAGTGCCCAGGGTGGCAAATTTTAAAAACTAAAAAAACCCGTCTTTGGTCTGGGCTGGGCTGGTTGGACAGGTTTTGGTCTGGGCTTAATGTCTGCGTCCACCTTATCATCCTTTGGCAGAGAGTACCCAGGGGCGGCGATTAGTTTAAATCCAGTCCTACAGTTATAAATTAAGAGCCTTCTTTTTCAAATATTTAGTTATAGGTAGTAAGAAGTGAGTATAATTAGGGTTTTCACTTGTCTGTTAGTGGCCCTAAATAAAGGGGTCGAAAAGACCCCTTTGACTTTTGACAGTTACGATTGACGTCGAAGTGATCTTTATTGGCAAGATTCGCATAAAGGCAGAAACACACTTACGTGTCGTGGCGTGTCGTGACGCGCCAGAAGCATATCGGTTTCATACATTTAATATGGTTAGGGACATATTTGCGTGTCGTGGTCGTGTCGTTGCGACACGCAAATATGTCCCTAACCATATTAAATGAATGAAACCGATATGCTTCTGGCGCGTCACGACACGCCACGACACGTAAGTATGTTTCAGCCTTAAAAGTATCAACCCTTTATGTCCCACTGCTGGGCACGGGTCTCCTCCTCGAAATCATGCGAGGAGGGTAATGGTCCAATAGTTCACCGCGCTGGCCCAGTGCGGGTTGGTGAACTTCACATACCTTCAAAGACTTTCAATCTCATCAGGCAGGCAGGTTTCCTCACGATGTTTTCCTTCACCGGTAACACGTGGTAAATTCTCATACGCACGTTCATATTATGGTAACCGTGTAGCCTATTCACAAGTCTAAATTACACCACCGACCACTTCTCATTGTACTAAATTCAATAAAGTACATGTGGGAGTTGTGTAGTGATGTCTTCATATCCTCCTCCTACACCTACGGCTAACGTAAATAAACTGTTTCACAACCTAAATTGTATTTAGCTGATATATAACAATCTTATCTAATAGTATATAACACACATGCGCATAAGGAGAAAAGTAGGACATCACCCGTGGATTATAATAATGATAATAATATTCATAGACACCACGTCAATCTGGTCCCGTGGTAAGTTTTCGAAGAACTTAATAATACATATATTTAATACCATGACCCAGGAACACAGAAACTTTTTTGTTATCTGGTGAGAATCGAACCCGCTACCTCCGGGCTTTCTGGCGCAGCGAGTCCCACATGCCCGTCTGGGGAGACCAACTCCCCCGCGGGATGCCTCAGCGCTTTGCCCGGCGTTAAAGAAAAGAAAAAAAAAATAAGTTAGTTTGGTATTTCAGTTTAATAGTCTGGAAAGGTTAGCCGGTGGACGAATAGAGTGAAGTCCTGGAGCAGGAGTAAGAGGATGAAGACGGAGGGTTCGAGAGGGTCGTCAACCTTTATTTAGATGGGACAACGTTCTCCGTGCAGTGGCCAGATGAAGTGGCGTGGAATCTTTTTGTCATTAATTTAAAGAGGCCTATGTGTAGCAGTGGAGCCATGGTCCAGTGGTGGGTGGACTCGGCCTCTTATGCGAGGGGTTCCGGGTTTGAACATGACCCCCCACGTGTGCGCCTTAAAATGGGTTTTTTCTAAATTTGTAAGTGTTGACGAGACCATCGCTCGCTCACCGGTGAAGGAAAACATCGTGAGGAAACCTGCACGCCTGATGAGATTGAAAATCTTTGAAGGTATATGAAGTTCACCAACCCGTATTGGGCGAGCGCATCGGTGAACTAACATGGCACATTACTCTCCTCGCCTGATTTCGAGGATTAGACCCGTGTCCAACAGTGGGACATAATATAAGGGTTGATGTGTAGCAGTGTAATAATAAATTAACCTAGGGCGTCCGGTGTGCTTAATTCAATGAACTACGCTTGCTACTTAGACTACTGGAGCATTTCATCCATCTCTGATAAAAATAACAGTTAGCTAAGTTAACTTCTGCTCTATGCTTAGTAAGTGGTTATTTGTTATATGAATTAATATATTTAATATTCTATTTTTTTTTTTTCAAATCAACAATACCTACACGTTTTATCACCAATTACGATTGATCAATATTTAATACGATACTTGTAATACGATAATCCGTATCTAATGCGTTCGATTTCAGTTTACAAAAGATTATTAATTTATATCAAGAGGTTACACATATTTGTGAACGGATTAAGGTTCCAAGGAGTATTCCAATAGACTAGAGAAAGGGGTTTTTTTTTCGAAAGGAAGGCTGTTGACCTTAAGGCCTTAAAGCTACTGTATACATAATACACGTGCATCAATCTGGTAGGAAACATTAGACCTGTACCTACCCACATTATTACAAATACATTAAGTGAAACGACGAGTATGTAACTATAATATTATAAGCTATTATTGTTCTCATGTAGGTGAAATAAGTTTCTTTACTGAGAATAAATTTCTTTGAACCTAACCTAAACCTTCGTGTCGACAAATATGTTTAATTCAGTACAATTTGCAAAATAATGACTTTTTTACGCAAAAAGTCATTATTTTTATGTATATTTAACAAAACTTAAAATAAAATTGCCTATCTTGCTGTTAGGTAGATAAAACCTTGAGTGGAATGAGCAGAATTTAGAAAGCTATTCTTTATGCTATGTTTGGCCGTTTTGGCGTTTTTTGGTGTACGTACTGCAGTATACAGATGCTAAAAAAAATAAAAGATGTTGTTGTTGTGTGTTGTTTGTTGTTTTTTTTTCAGTCAATTATAATTCTGAAAAATGAAACTTCTCGTGTGAATGTCTAGTCGTTGTCTTGCTGGTGTTATATTGCAGCTTGTGTTTAATAATAACGAACATATCGTGATCTCATCGTGTGAATATATTTTAACAATTTTTTTATAAGTTTTTTTTTTTTATAATAACTAAAATTCCAATCAACATACGTCCATAGAGCATAATAATTTTTCTTATAACACAGCTTGTCATATCTAAATCAGGATTTATATATCAAAATGAGACGACAAGCAGGCAGGAGCGCAAACACTGGCCCATTATCAGATCATCTCTAAAACAAGCTGTAAAAGCAGAGAAAGCGATAAGTGTGTTATTTCTGATAAGGTCGCGGCGCCATTGTAGTCCTATCTCGGCGCTAAATATTTACTGGGTATTTGAAGGTCGTTGATAGTGTCGTTGCTAAGTAATCTATGGTCTATGGTATACCAATCAATAAAAATGCCTGTTCGCGATTTTAAAAAGAGATCTAAACCAGTGATTCCCAAAGTGGTCTATATCGACCCCTATGACAACCTGCAAGGGGGGGTCTACGTCAGCGAAAAAAAAATTGGGGGTCCATGAAATAATTAAGAAAATTAATTTGGTTTCCTCCATAGTAAAGAACCAATGAGACATTTAACTAATATAATGAAATATCTTTAAAGGAGCAAAAAAAAGTCAGCAAGGGGTTCACCTGATGCAGAAAAAGTTTGAAAGGGGTCCATGAAGTAAAAGAGTTAAAGGAGAGAAAAAAAAGGTGGTCAGCAAGGGGGTCCACCTGATGGCGAAAAAATTTGAAAGGGGTCCAAGGAGGGGGGGAAAAAGTTTTTTCTAGATTCATTCTAATCAAGCTCCTTTTGTAAGTGGTGATGCTGCATGCCGCCGGGCGCCTCATCCGGAGTACCTCTCATTCATTTAATAATGTCGTAGAGTGACAGCTATAGATATAGATAGAGAAAAGGCAGGCAATGTATCTTTTTTTTTCGAAAGGTCTATTTATTGTTTCTAAATTATTTTTTATAAAGATCACTGATGCCTGATGGTCTTTAAGCTCAGTCAGTAGGTAAGTGGGCAGAAGACTCACCTAGGAATTATTCAAATGGGGACGCCCCCCTCCGCGCTCCGCAGGGGGCGCGGTGTATCGCGCGCGCTACTCAGGAAAGTAGGAGATTAGCTAGTTAAATCCGATACGGTCGGCGAGTCATTAACGGGTGATGTTATACTATTAGTAAAGGTGGGTCGCGCGTGGAGAAATGGATCTGCATAACCTCTGGTTGTGCAGATGTCATGAGCCTCCCCACCATGGTTCAAGCCTTGTCGTGGCGGTGGGGCTCATTAGCTTAGGGTGAGCCCGACACCTTGGGCAAAGCTAATTGAGCCAAGGGGGCTCTTTGTACCCCTCTTTTAAGAAGAGGGGGCAAGGGGCGAAGATGGGAACCTCGCCTCATTGTACTGTCCTGACCGTGGGAAGGATTGTTCTGTGGTGGGGGGCAACCCCTCTGTGGAGGTGGAGTCAGTCTCCTGAGGGACTGACTGGCCGTCGAGGTGCCCTGTTGCTTGTAGATCCGGGCCGCCTCACCAAAGGCGGCATTGGTGGCACTCGCCGGGTTTTAGTGAGTAGAGCTGCACATTCCCGCCTGGGGAGACCCACTCCCCTGCGGGATGCGTCAGTGCATTTCCCGGCGTTGAAGAAAAAAAAAGATATCCTGAGCCTCGGCAGTCATCATATGGCTCCGTTCACACGAGCGCTTTTTTTTTAACTTTAAAAAGCGTTTGAATCAGTCAAATGGATACCCATGTATTTGTATACATGACAGCGTTTTTAAAGCGCGTCGCCTTTTTCTCGGAGCTCGCGCCAACGTCGGGTTTCGATGCGACGCTTAAAAATCGCCCGTGCAAACGGGAACCAAAGCTCAAACTACTCCATACAGCATCAAAAAGCAAATAGCTAACAAGCTGTCAAAGTCCCACGTTATGTTTTTTTAGCTCTCTCATTCTTTTTTATCTTAGGCGGAAGATAATTCTGATGCCAATAATTACAATGCCATTTTGTCTTCTCCTCTCAAGGCTTTTTGGCGTAAGAATATGCATGCATGAGGATGGTAGATGGTAATGCAACGCTGCAAACAGCATATCTCTCGCTACACGTATACAAAAGCCTTTAAAAATGCATACTAACCTTAGCACTCTATAGAATTTTTATTAGATTCGTATTTTCCTTTTCGATTCAAATAAGTTATTAAAATGCCGTGACAGATGCAAACTTTTCGCATGGCAGTTGACTGATAAGATTATAAATAAACTAGCTGTTGACCGCGGCTTCGCCTCCTTCGCCTCCTCGCGGTAATTTCGTAAGAACTTGTGTTACGGGTACTAAGAACAAAATAAATTTTAGAAATTATTTTAATACTCATAACGAGTAAACAGAACATGTCCCAGTGCATAAATCCATATCCATAATACAAATCATCTGCACTACGAGTATTCGAAGCCACGATCTCTGCGTAAAGCATTCAAGAACCTGATCATTTGACCAGCCTACCGACGTTTTTGCCGGGTTGGTAAATCATTTTTTATTGAATAATTGCTTTTTTTTAAGACGCAGAGGAAATGCTTTCGCACCATACCAGGGCCTCGGGTGCCTAACTGGCGTGTGAGGGGACTCGCATTGGGGTGCACTACCCCATTAAAACCACTGCAAGCGCCTTTAGTCGCTTTGTGAGGGTCCCGGATCTGCAAGGAACACGATCACCTCAGCGACAGACTGGCCTCAGCAAGGCCAGATTCTTCAGATATAGGTGGGACTGTCCAGCCGCTACTAAATAGTCCCTACAACGTCGTGTCTGGCGGGGCCCGGGTTCCCATCCCGAGCCCGACACGAGCACAGGGGCGTTATTGTAAGCGCATTAAGTAACGCCTCCGACGCACCCGCATTCTTCGGCTACGGGGCAAGGCCACGTCGGCGGTCTCCTGTCTCATCTATTTGTTGGCCTCCTTCTGGGACATCACTGTCCCTATGTGAGATCCCTTGGTTATAGTAGAGATTATAAAAATAATCTTTTCCTTTTCCAATCACTCAGGTTAATGAATTACCTCTCTCTCTCTCTTCTTTCGCCGTCGGAAGTGAGTTCGCCTTCAACTATTGTGATTCCGCTCGCGCGCGCTCCGGGGACAGTCACTTAGCGACGCCGCCTGAATATTGACACTCACCTTGTTATGACATTGTTTGTTATGTCTAATTGTATGATAAATGGACGTTAACGCGTATACATACTACTGGTATCGTTAATAGGGTAGACCGGGGCTAAATTACCAGAGGTAAGTATTACCGAGCCAATTTTCCAAAAACTACCATATACTTTACCTACAGTGTGCATAAAATTACGTCTACGCTATGTTATATGACAGCTATACTGTCGCTTTTCATGCGATCGATGAATGTATGGTAGGCCATTGGGGAGAATAGGGAAAATTAGTACAACGGATCTGTATAACATCTGGTTACACATTTTTTTTATATCGCAGTGGAAATGCTTTCGCACCATACCAGGGGCCCAGGTAGGCATACTGGCGTGTGTGGGGACTCACATTGGGGTTCATTACCCCACTAAAACCACTGCGAGCGCCTTCAGCCGCTTTATGAGGGTCCTGGATCGAATGAGCGACAGACTGGCCCCGGCAAGGCCAGATTCTTCAGATATTGAGGGGACTGCCCGACGCTACATAAGCAGTCCGGGTACCCATCCCGAGCCCGACACGAGGCCCTGCGTCTATGGCGTCGGTAGTAAGACTCCGACAGAAAATGACAAAAAAAACAATCAGCAAATTGGTTAATATTGTTCTGTGTAAGATTAGTATACCAGTTCTCAGTAGTTGATTACATGAAATATCTGCAACATACCGACACTTGCACGTACATCGTTAAATATTTATTTAATCGTTTCATTGTTATTCTAGGCCCAGAAGCGCCGAGTAATTGCTTTATTTATGTCTCATTTTAATACATTGTAAGTCTTAATACTGTACAGTATGTGTTCCTGAGCACCTTGATTACCTACACGAGTATTAAAGTTGTTATTTTATCCTGACATGGTGTTTATTCTTCGTAAATTGTACATTTCTGTACACGTATGATTGGTATATTGGCTCTTTATTGTAAACTCAAAACAAGAAATAGGATGCCATTATTCTGGTTTTTTACCCCTGAATCTAGACTCTAGATACTAGACTAAGAATAGACTCTAGATTTTCTGAAATATGTATTAATTTTTCATTTTTTCTCATGTACAACGAGTTGTTGCAATATACCATTTTTAGAAGAAATGAGATATTAGTCTAATTACTTGTAGAATGAAAAGGTGCTTTAATTAATAAAATTGATACCTCATTAAGTTATCATAAAATATGATATATTATATAACCTTATTAATCGCAGTGGAATCACATACGCTTTGCCATAAGATATTTGAGATCTCAAAGCTTAGATACACGAATATATAGAACATAATATGAGAATAACGTTCGGGACTCGAAACTAGAACGATCGACGACCGAGCCCGGATTAAAAATAGACAGTACGGAACTAACAGTGCCGGTTTTCCTTAGCCTTGTGCGTGCATTTTCAAATTACATTCGAAATTCAATAATTACCCATAAATTCAACTTTAAAAAAATAAAATATATAGCAACAAAATAAAAACAAAATAATATTCCAAATACAAATTTTAAATACCAATATGGCGCAAGAAAGTGTTGGTTTCTTTAAAAAATTTCACGATAAAATTAACGATGCTATAGATGATGTAGTTAGAAATAATTTCGCGAATCTAGAAACAAATGCAAGTCGCGTGTCATACATAAATAGTCTGCCGATGATAAGAGATTACGATCTCACCAGTGATGTGTGTGATGATGAGTTTCCAGTGAAGAAGAATCTGGAGAAGGCTCTCCAGCTGAAGGATGAAGGCAACAAAGCTGTGCAGAAAGGCAACTGGATCAAGTCCCTTGAATTCTACACGCAAAGCATGATGTACATGCCGAAGAAAGACAGTAAGTACGGCTACCACTGCTTCAAATGGAATTAATGAAAAGTAAAGAAAATCTTACACTAACATAATATAATGAGAATAATAATATAAAGCTGAAGAGTTTGTATGAACGCGGTAATCTCAGGAACTATTGGTTGGTTTTGAATGATTCTTTCAGTGTTAGATAGCCTATTTATCTATGAAGTAGCCTTCATACCATCCAGCTAAGATGCCGTTGTAAATCTTAGTTAACGGAGACGAAGCTGCGAAAAACAGCTAGTAATTTATAAAAATATTGTCTTAATCGTCCAAAGTCTAATATGTTTAGGCTGTGAATGTTTCTTATAGATATGAACAATAATATGTATCCCTTGCAAATATAAATTTATGAATATTCAGATCAGTACGTTAACTAAGGTATTCCTAAGATATTGTACCGCATTTAACGGCCAGCTGGTCAACTGGTCCCTTTTCTCTTGGCTACTGGACCCTTTCCCGGTTTGGGTTCGAATCCCGCCGAGTGCAGGCCATGGATGTCTATATTATACACTAGCTGTTGCCCGCAGCTTCACCTGCGTTAACTAAGATTTACAACGGGAGCTTAGTACGCAAAATAAGTAACTTTCCTGGTTGATTTTTTACACCTTGTGTCCGAAAACACAAATATCTTACGGAACCCTATTTTTTTTTTTCAGAATGAAATGTAGCCTATGTTACTCGTGGATAATGTAGCTTTCGAATGGTGAAAGAATTTTTGAAATCGGTCCAGTACTTTTTGAGCCTATTCATTACAACCAACCAAACAAACAAAGTTTTCCTCTTTATAATATTAGTGTAGATAACATGTGCACGTGTACATGTTATTGTATAAAGTTCTTAAATTTATTTCCCTTCCTAGTTCCTAACTAGCTTACCTCGGGATTGGGTATAATAGATTTGGTATAATAGTTGGCTAATGTTTATTTATTTTTTATTATTTAGTACGCAAACAATTCTTAGTTTTAAAGCATTAACTTAAAAGTACTTTACTTGTACTGTAACTTTACTGTAAATTATCCGAAACGTCGGGCTTGTAAAAAACTTAATAAACCGTGATAAAATCCGTAAATTTGTTTCAATAGAAATTTTATAGTTTTCTTATATTATCTCCTTTCAGGCGATGAGCTTTCAATTGTATACGCAAATCGATCGGCAGCTTTAAACCATCTTGAACAGTATGAGGATGCTCTTGAGGATATACAGCGCTGTCTATCTCTGGCCTATCCTCGTCACCTCAGATACAAGGTGTTCGAGAGAAAAGCTAGATGCTTATTAGTATTAAAGAGAAATCAGGAAGCCGTAAAAGCGTTTCAGTGAGTACATTTAGAACTTAGTTAATATATTTAAATTCTATAAAAAATAGTTATTCTTAAGAAGTTATTCCTAAGAATATAGTAGATAAAGATAGATATAGATAAAGATAAACGAAAAAATATTAATATGAAAACCGGAGTTCGAAAAATCCTATGCCATTTGTGGTAAATGTGAGGCTCATTTATTTTTTATTTTTCCAGAGACACAATAAGCGCGCTAGACGAAGCAACTAATCTTAATAAAGATAAAAGACAAAAAATGCGGACTGATGCTAAATTGATGTTAGAGGTCCTTAACAAGGGTCTCGTACTAGCAGGACATCCTAAAGATCCAGAACCTCTGAGAAAAACACCGCCGAAGCCAAAGTTTCAGTGCAGCATAAACAAACAATATCCAGCAGCTTCGGAAGCAATTCAAATAGAGCAGAATGAGGCGAAAGGAAGATATGCAACCGCCACACGAGATATAACCGCTGGGGAAACCATATTGATCGAAAAACCACAGAGTAGCGTCCTACTTCCAGAATACTCGAAATCACATTGCCAGAATTGTTTTATTAAGTAAGCAAATGCACAATAATTAACATAATATAATACTTAATAATTTATTTATGATGACTGTATCTAGCGTATTCTCTATATAGCAGATTAATATTAATACTGAAGTCACACCAAAGAATTCAGACGTATATAGATAATAGGACAGTTCTTATGAGCGCTTTGAGGACAAACTTTCTGCGATGCAAACGTCCGCTTGGCGGCGTGACGAGACTGACACCGCGATGTCCCCAGCATATGAGCCTATGAGAGCGAGCGAGTGCAAACTAAGCCCGCTGGGGACATAAAATCCTTAAGAATTGTTATTCTATATACGTCTGAATACTTTGGTCACACTCACCTAACTTAGCTCTTCCGCCAATCCTAGGTTAATATAAGAGATCAGACATTTTTACTGTTTTACTTTTTTCCATATTCATGTAATGTAATTAAAAATATGTTGTTTTTAGGTGTGCCATTCCGTTGGCGTGTCCAAATTGTCCGAATGTTATGTTCTGTAGTGACAAATGCCTTGACGTCGCCTTAAAATCATATCACAGCTATGAGTGTCAGATTTTGCCTATCTTATGGAAGTCAGGATGCTCTGTAACTTGCAGCATATCTTTGAGGATGATAACACAAAACAAGAAAGAGTACTTTAATAGTATTTACAAGGAACTGGACAAAAAACCCGAGGGCGCATACAGGAGCGACGATTATAGAAACGTGTACCATTTAGTATCACACGAAGACAAAAGAACAAAACAGGATTTGTTGCACAGAACTCAGATGGCGGTGTTTTTGCTAAAACTGCTAGAGCTTAGTGGATTTTTTGATGGAAAACCTAGAGAGAAACCCCTTGATGTGAACGATATGAAAACTATGGCTATCGCAGATACACATAAAGAAGATATTGCTGTATTTGGAAGCTTATTGCTAAAGAATCTTCAGATTCTCCAATTTAATGCTCACGAAGTGTTCGAGTTGCAATGTTCAAAGCCAAAGGCTGGACAGAACATCATCAAACATACAGGAAAAACGGTATTCTTAGCTGGAGCTTTATTTCCTACGTTAGCTCTATTCAATCACTCCTGTGACCCGAGTGTAGTAAGGTAATTATTATTTTTGTCTTATTGACGTGAAAACGTCTAATAACTCGATATTACGGGCAGCATGCACAAAAAAGATGACGTCATGTCGCGTTACGCATGCGAGAAGCGGCACGAACGAAAGAAAGGCATGTTCGGCTCGAGCGATCGGCTTAGTTCGGTTCGTACTGCATGTAATATTTGACATTGTCACTGCTCCTCCTTCTTAAACCGTCTTTACAGACAACCATTTTTTTTTTATTTTATCATTTTCTTTATTACAAATCAATTATATTTTCAGATATTTCTGGGGCCCCTATGTTATTGTTCGCGCTGTTAAGAATATAAAAAAAGGTGAGGAAGTGGCCGAAAATTATGGACCCATATTCACAACCGTGCCGAAAGAGAAGAGACAGATTGAGTTGAAAAATCAATATTGGTTCGATTGTACTTGCATAGCTTGCGAACAAAATTGGCCTTTGTATGAGGAGATGACGGAAAATTATATGCGTTTTAAGTGAGTATAATAATGTATCAATTTAAAAAAAGAATATCATGAGCTATACTAACATTTTAAAATTTTTAAAGAAGTTTGTATATTTGTGAGGTTGTAGATAGTAATGTACTGGACTGATTTTGAAGTTTATTTTACTAATAGAAGGCTACGTTATTTGTGAGTGACATATTTATTATCGTATTCCTACGGGAATATCAGTACACGGATGAAAATCGAGGCGTCGCTAGATTTTTGTAAAAAGAACAACATGCCTACCTAAATAAATTATATAAATTGCTAATACACATTAGCAATTTATGCCAACATTTAAACAAACGACAATAAAAAAAATTAAAAATCTATTTTTGTCTATGATCGCTCTTGCGAGTTCTCTCATCAAAATCTAAAAATTCTAAAATATTTTTAGAATTTTGGGATTTGTTAGGGAAGATGAGTTAGGGAAATATACTTCGAAACCGCTGCAAGCGTCGAACATTTTGATAAACTAAATTTTGAATTTGAGTCTGATGATTTATATTTATATTCATTTCAGGTGTAATTCCGACAAGCCCTGTCCCAACGTGATCCCCGTGGCACACGACTGCAATGAGTTCATGGTGAAGTGCGGACTCTGCCAACAGTATACCAACATTCTAAAAGGTCTCAAGTCATTACAAGTAAGTACCTAATATTATTTTGGTAAAAAAATCTTGATTACTTAGATAAGTATCAGTTAGTAAAGAGTAGTCCAATGGAATAAATATGTGAAGACTTGTAAGATAAAAATGTTATCTAAACCAAAGTTACCTATTCAACAGCTCGTCTAATTAATCCTGTTATTTTATGTAATTTAATTTATTATATAGATATAGAACAAACAATAATATTGGTCCCAGTTTTCCAGGAAGTAACAAATATTTGATATAATAGGTATATTTTTTTTCTATTTATCTAGATTGTAAAGGTTGTGTTTCAGAATGGAAAACCTCGCTGCAAGTCTATCGCAGGATGGGCGAAAAGGAGTATCATAATACCGTTGTTATTAAGCGCCATTATTTTTAATTTTATGACCAATTTTCACTTTATACGCAATTACACACAAAAATTCTTTATTACTTATTTTATTAATTAGAGATAAACGATTTTTCTTTATTTTTTACGTACAACAGCAATCAGTGTTCTAGAAAGAAGGGAAGGAAGAAAGTCTCATTGTAGACCGTACACGAATATTTACCAAGGAATACTTTGTATTGGCCAATGTGCCAGTTTCGACTAAAATAAAAAACCTAACCTAAAACATGGCACCATTGTTAAAATTTCGGAAATATTATATTGTAATATAATATTTCCGCGTGCGTATACAAAATTATAACAGTGTCGTGAATTTATTAGAAACACAAATATCCATATGTAGAACATGACACAAACGTTAAAATTCTCCGTCCTAATTGATTCTAACATCATACACAAACGCGACGGTAATAACTTAGATCAGAGGCGTGGTTACACATTAGATAATATTACCTGATCATCATGAAACATGTTTTTATCTTAATTAACTTTGGGGAGTACGTGGAAAATTAACAATCAATTACATTTTTAAACAATCTATGGGTGAAAGGGACAGATAATGAGACAGGATAAGGATAGCTTGTACGTTGTCCTACTCCCGTATACACTGACAAAGAATAGGGATGTTGACTAATTTTTTTAATTGATTTTATTTGATAGATGTACTATAGATAAACACGAAAAAAAAGCTTTTGTAAATAAATATGTCCAATTTTAACAAAAAATTAGATAAAGAAAAACAGTTTTTAAAATTGCTGTTAAAACGCTCCAAGCGTCATTATGTCACACACCGCGTACAGAGCTCGGGCTATGTTAGGTGAGTTATGACAGTTTGTACTTAACTCAATGTTCAGTGACGTCATCGCCTTATTGGCGTTTACAGTCACATGATAATGCATGAAAATGTAATATATTAATGCATCATTATATATATATATATATATATAGTTTCCAGTGTGAAAAAAAAGGTATATTCAGCAGTGGAATAATAGAAGATGATGCCGAGGAGGGTGATGATGATGATGATGAGAGGATACCTAAATATTTACACTTTTTACCACTTAAAAACGCTAAGGCGTCTTAAGCGATCTAGACGTGAACGCGAATCGGTGCGGTTTTCTTTCTTTCTAACTTTCAAAACCTATAGAAGTGTCCTACGTGACCAAACGCCGCCGGCCACCGCGCCGCACCGCATCGCATTGAATTCGCATGTCACCGCTTCGCAATCGCGTCCGCTTTGAACCGCCCACGTAGCACGTAGACTTAGCTTGTTTCTGACGTTTATATTTGTATTTGTTATCATTCGCTGCATCATTTCTATTTTGTGTTCGCGACTTCACAAAAATTATAATACATAGTCTTTTAGATCTATACTTTGGCTTAAAATTGAAACATTCGTTTTATTACGATATAACCTACGATGTATACGTTATTCTGTTTTTTTTTTTTTTGTTATCGTATTAAGACAGTGGCGTTTATAATTAAAACACATAATAAGGCACATACAAGTTTTACTTTGTGACGATACACACTTACAAAATGTATAATATGTCTATAATTGTCTATGTATTTAACATGTTTTGCCATGTTCAATACATATATGTGCCATAGACAACGGTGTAACAGAATATACTATCATTCCTGTACAATTCATCCACGTAGCTATCAGTCTCAGGGTCCCATATACATCGTTGGGCGCTCTTTATACCCGCACCTTTCATCTCCACTATTGTCGTTTGGACTAAAATTTTATA
The DNA here is from genome assembly GCA_905333005.2 of Lycaena phlaeas. Taxonomy (NCBI): domain Eukaryota; kingdom Metazoa; phylum Arthropoda; class Insecta; order Lepidoptera; family Lycaenidae; genus Lycaena; species Lycaena phlaeas. Next base: position 3,733,873 of record HG995170.1, on the reverse strand, counting down.
CCTGAAAGTAAAATTTATTTGTATCAAGTAAGGCATGCGCAATTATTATTTTTTTGGAAACTAAAAATCTTAGCTGTTACGTATTTTTTCTTATTATTTTTTAATCGCCTTATCTAACTCACAGCTTGCGTGTTTCATTGTCAACCCTTTTTCGTCCACTGTTGCCGCCTTTCAATGAACGCTGAAACGACAGATTTCGCGCTCCTCTCATCTAACTGTACACAAGCCACTAAGTACACTAGTAAAACGACCCTTTAGGTCCCGAATGTAGCTTTCACTCTAATACATTGGTTATAGATTTAATGTACATGACAAATCAATGGCCACGTCAGATAATCCTTTGCTAAACGTAAGACACATTCCTTCAACTACCAACGCACACCTCCATAGTAAAGAAATATCAATTACCTTTTCATGTCTAAATCTTGTACTTTTTGACGCACTGCGTTCGAGATTGCTTTCGCCCATTTCGGTGCTTGGTCGGATCGATATGGTCTGCCCTGCAACTGTTCCTGCATGGTCGCAATTATTATGTCCCGAACATTCTGTGCCTGAAACCTAATAATAAAGAGAAGAATAAATATGTAATTTGTATTCCTTACGCACATTTCCCTTTTAAGTGCATTAAGAATATACATTAAAAAATACTCTCAAATATAATACATAATAACTAGGTGCCCCGACAGACGTCGTTGTATCAAAAGTACTAATAGCGCTATTAAAAAACAGGGGTTGATCATAGAAACGTGAAACTTTAGGGTTGGTATGTATTTATTGTATGTTGTATCATAAAGAAATGAAAATAAAAATTATTAAAATAGTATAAAACAATAATAAAATTGAATAAAACACAGCCGCGTCGCGCGAGGTGTACGAACTCCGCACCGCGCGAGACTCGCGGTAAGCGTCAGTTCATAGCGTGTATGCAAAATACATAAGCGCTAAAATTTTCTTAAAAATAAACGTTTCTGAGATAAATGGTTATATGCACTAAATAGCATATAAATATAGCATTATTAGGCTTAAATCTTTCAAAGCGTTTAAAATACACCCGGTATATACATACTTATCTCCAAGGCCCGGTCTAACTTCATACTTGGGAGGTGCAACTGCCTTAACTGTTTCAACTGGACTAAGACCTGATTCACTCTCGCCGCCATCAACTTGAATCACCTCAGGTTCTTCTTCTACAACTAAATGAATTGATATTATTATTATTTAATATTTAGCTTTTATTCTATAAACACAGATAATTACTTCTTTTTTAAAACTATGAAATATATTTAAACGCTAGAAAAGAAACAGTTAAAGACTACTTACTTATTTAAAAGAAAAATAGTGTAATTATTATACTTATAAACACATAACTACACATGTATAAATAATCATTAATAAATCTAGACACTCAGCATGTCAAGCCAAGTTTATTTATTATGTTAAACAAACAATTATAAAATTACCTTCTTCATCTGCCATGGTGTCATATTATCTTGTGAGAAAAATACAATGAATCTGCAATAAAAGAGGATTCATACTCATAACAGTGAAATATAAAACGTTCAATTACATAAAAAATATAAAAGTAACTCTACGAAAAAAAAATAGTAAGATGTTTTTATTATTTACATTGATTTTAATCTTCAGAAAACATTGAAGATGTAAACATGTGAAGACACAAACTTTAGCCAAGCTATAAATTATGCTGCTACTAGCATAATGAGTTTTTTAGTTCTGCTGATGTATGTTACATTTTTTGACTGCCATTATTAACTCTAATAATAATAAATAAAATAGAATTTATACTTTCAATCCATTTATTAATATACTACTTTTTTTGTAAGGATACAAATTGCTTCTTTCTATAATTTGAATATAATATTCATAGTGTGTTATGACATGAATATTCATTCAGAATAGAATCATGTTTGTAAAAAAGTAAATTGCAGTCAAAAGATGAAACATAGCTCACATAGAAGTGGATAATAAGCCCTCAAGAACAGTTTATCCACATACATGGAATATGTTATACAAAAATAAAATACCAATAATGTAACAATGGTATTAGAAAAAATATATAGCATGTACACACATAAACATGCCCAATCAAATACCAATATTAAAACTGTGGTATTTAAAGTGTTGAGTTTTGTTGAGCAACATATACTTGGCGTTATTTAAAGTTATATTTCTTTTTTATTAGGACACGGAAATGATGTACAGACTGGGCAAAGCAGCAATGGATGATGGAAAATATGGTGAAGCGTTAAAGAAACTTGTTGAAATGCTAAAGTTATATGATGATACATTAGCGCCACCATATCGGTCATATTATGACTGTGTTCAAGATATGAGGCGGAGCATGTTATCTATGGGAAACTATACTATAGTGTAATTTGTTTTAATTTTTTGTATCTAATAGATATTTATTAAAAAATATGAGCTTGTATTTGTTTTATTTATAAGTACTTAAAATTTTTATTAATGTGTATGGTAGATAATTTTTTTAACAACTTAATCAATATGCCTTAAAATTATCATACAAGAACTAATAATGATTTGTTTATAAGTGTTTACATGAATTTCTTTACTTGTAATAAAACAAATTTCTACAGGTTTTTTTATTTATGCCCAATAAATTATCTGCAATATAAGTTGTAATATCTGCACACTGTTGTATAATATAAATAAATATTAAAAAAATTATATCAAGACATCAGGCACATTGTAAATTTTGTATCTATATCTGTATTGTGTATTCTGTTTCTCCTGTTTTTTTTAAATAATTGATGTATGATAGGTGTATGGGTGATAGATTGGGTTTAAAGCTAAAATTGCTTTTGCTTGTTTACATTGCCTTAATTGAAAAATCTTAAATAAATAAATATTTAAATGATGACTATCAAGCGAAGTCTACATAAACAGTAGTCAGTACCTACATTTTCGTTTCGTTTGAGGTTAAAAGTTCCGAGTTAGTGTTTATTCTCTAATAAATAAGAATGGAATGAAAAATGCTAGGCTTCACTTCGAAATCAATTAGGTTTTACGGTTCAAATCGTTTCCAATAAAAATCAGAGAAAGCCGAATTTCAAACTTACCAGCCGAATCTTAGAGAAACAAAAACTTCACAATCATAATATGGACAGCATAGTTAAAATTACTGCTTATTTAATTAATTTGTCTTTAAATGAGAGTCGCTGTGCTATTAATAATTAACAATTATTACTAAATACATAAATAAAAAGACCTATACTTGTATTTGTATTTTGTTAAAAATTTGCTGATTAGGGTGTGTTCCGTTTTATACTGCGAGCACTGCCCAGTGCTCAGTACTGGAAGAAATTCGTTCCGTTTTATACTGACAGTATACTGTCACAGTGCTAGTGACGTCATGACTAGGGCGCCATTTTTCTACTGCAAGCACTGTCACCAATCACAACGAGAGAATTGTTCGGTAATGGCCGACAGTATTCAGTCGCAATATGACGTCACAATTTATGACGTCATAAAATCGACGCCATTTTTGTACTGTGAGCACTGTTTTTTCGAGGTAAGGTGCTCCAGTACTTTGTCTATGGAAGCACTTGCTTGCTTCAAGTACGACTTGTGAGGTCTGATAATGAATGAATGCGTACGATTGTTGAATGTTGTTTTCCCGATTTTTTATTTGTTATGTTGAGTTCGTTTTAAACATAAATGTGAATGGTATAATTGCTAAATACAAGGTTCAACAATATTAATATTACAATGAAACAACTTTTAGGGATTTTATCGCGGTTTAATATTAACATTTCGTTAACATCTTTGATTTGTTTGTATGTAGTTTCGATTATCGAAAAAATGCGTATTTTTTTTAGTAATAATTTGTTTGTGTATTTGGCGCGTATCGTATGTATGGTCAGTGAGTTTTGGAAAGTTAAAGTAGTTTATAGTAAAAGTTTATTAATAAGTATTCTATATTCAATATTATTCGATATTCATATTTCATGTTTACTTATTGTTGTTATTTAAATGGATATCAGTGAGTGAACTCAGTACCTTTCTACCAGTAGAGGGGCTCGTTATATCATTCATTTCAATGTTTTAAATTTTAGAACATCAGCTCACCTTACCGTATAATATAAGAGCGACCCGCGACTTTGTTTGGGCAGTATTTGGACAATTCACACAATATCTTTATAAATTATGTGAATGGTATACTTAATTGCTAAATACAAGGTTCAACAATATTAATATTTTGTTAACATCTTTGATTTGTTTGTATGTAGTGTCGAATATCGTAAAAATGCGTATTTTTTTTAGTAATAATCTGTTTGTGTATTTGGCGCGTATCGTATGTATGGTCAGTGAGTTTTGGAAAGTTAAAGTAGTTTATAGTAAAAGTTTATTAATAAGTATTCGATATTCAATATTATTCGATATTCATATTTCATGTTTACTTATTGTTGTTATTTAAATGGATATCAGTGAGTGAACTCAGTACCTATCTACCAGTAGAGGGGCTCGTTATATCATTCATTTCAATGTTTTAAATTTTAGAACATCAGCTTACCTTACCGTATAATATAAGAGCGACCCGCGACTTTGTTTGGGCAGTATTTGGACAATTCACACAATATCTTTATAAATTATAATTTACTCTGCCTATTTGTTATAAGGTGTTATTAAAATATACATAAGATAGGGTAATGAAAAATTTCATTTACCAAATAACTTAATAAAATCAAAGTAGTTTTGTGTGAAAGAGTTACAAATTCCATACTTACGATCTTTCGCATGTTTATTAACGTTAGTAGGATTAAGGATATCTTCCATCTCATATCTCAGGTCATATTAGAAAATAGCATAGCAATAAGCATGCTGAGGCTTATGAATTCGCATACTAGTGAAATGAATGCGAAATAGCATTAATTCCCATTGTTACTAGGAATAAACCCACTTCATAGATTTTTTTCTAGTTTGTTTGTTGGTCGATGATTGATGAAAGAAAAATATTGTTGGTTAACTATCAACATTTATTTTCATTTTTTTTGTCTAAAGATTTTACTGAAACATGGCTCTAGTGGCACAATGGGGATTTCATTACATTGATATGTACATTTTTTTTGCTTTCAAAATTTGAAAGCGTAACGAAACATTCTAAATCAATGCTGCAATGTATTGCTTTCGTGTTTACAATTTTAACTTGTTGGGTATTAATGTAAATGTAAACGTTAAAGATGGTTGAATTCTTGAGGGACAAATCCTACGGTTTTCCGGCATTTTTTCAAAATTAACTAAATATTGCTTACTTGGTAGCATGGTCTCTGGTCTTAGCCTGTTCCAATAGGAACGAAATTAAAAAGAGACGTCAGATGGCAGCTGTCACTCGTGCGTGTAGGATTCATCATCATCAGCCTTTATCAGTCCACTGTTGCACTTAGGCAAACCGCAATGAACACCAAGACGACCAATCCCTTGCTTCCGGGTTCGATCCGGACCTTCTTGTATCCTAAATACCCTAAACACAAGACTATCGCTCGCTTACTGATGAAGGAAAACATCTTGAGGAAACCTGCATGCCTGATGAGATTTAAAGTCTTTGAAGGTATGAAAAGTTCACCATTGGGCCAGTGCATCAGTGAACTATCAATGGCCCATTATCCTCCTCGCCTGATTTCGAAGATACCCGTGCCCAGTAGTGGGACTTGTAAGGGTTGATACTATACTTTTTTCACATATATCTTTATCACATAAGTACATAGAAATTACTGAAAATGTTGATGAGTTGTTATATTTAAGAGTATTTTAGTCTAATTAATTATTTATTACATATTTTTATTTATAAATCATTTTTAATACACTTTTGTTATTTCTTTCTTTATTTACTACTCATTTCTAATATTGTCTTAAAAGTTAGGTGCAAAACAGGCAGTAAAAATTATTAAGGATATGTTGTTGTATTTTCTTTAAATAAAGTTTAATGTTTCTAGTATTTTATTATGTACGCCTTTTAAAATTATAGTATTCAAAACAAATCAAGGGTTTTTATATACTCATTTCTAGTCTTATAAGCTAGGTATAAGCAATTACTGGCTGTACTTAGTGCAAATATTAGAGATTACACATTAACAGGTACTCAGTACCTAAACCTGATTACATACTGAAAATGTTTATTATTAACATTTAAGTTTTTTGCGAGGTCAGGGCTATATGGTAGATGATCCAGTAATTCCATGCCTAACACCAGCGAAAAGTTGATTTATTATTAGCTTGGCGATGATGTCGTGGTCAAGGGGGACACAATTGGAACATCGTTTCTTCTGATCTTTTTTAAGACAAGTAGCAAATAATTACATATTAGTGTACCACCCTGCAGTAACTGCCTTTAAATCATCTGAAATATTTTTTCCGTAATGCAATGTCCTTCGGAATAAAGAAGCCACCATCTTTTTTTTCCATGCTTTGACCTGTCTTCTCTTTTGTTGGCAATTTCTCACACAGCAGGAAGGAAACAGCCACTCAGAAGACTTAGTAACCTCCGTTAAATCTTTATACCACTTCACGGCACCAATAGACAGATAGATGAAGTTTTTGAGCCTCTGCCAAATTATGAGGTATCCACCACAAAGCTTCCTCACCACTAAATGTTGATGGAGGGTTTTGTGCAATTACTCAAACCTATGCCTAAGTTTGTCGGAATCATGTAATAGGATACCCTTCTGTTAGTCTCTGTCATACACTCCATAACACTGATGTCATCTTCAGTCGTTGCTGTAGACGGTGTGGGTCACACAGATCATCAGTGAGATTTGTGCTTTTCTTGTTGACTTAAATGACATAGAAAACTATGTCAATCATTGCAGAAACATTATCTGAAGTTAAATACATGCTGATGCATGACACTTGTTTTTAATTTACCATCACACCTAAAAAAAGAAATGACAAATGAATGAAATTTGATTTAAAATTCCTTTATAGTTGTGCCGGTCAAGTGATATAACACTTTTTTATTATAATGTTTACAAGTGGCCAGTCCTAAGAACTTTTAATGTCATCCTCTTATATTCCTATAAAATCTACAGTGAATTTTTATATAATCAAATTGTATGGTTCATCATCAGCCCTTATCCATTCACTGCTGAACATATAATATAGGTATATAACTATTCAAGTTGCTCATTTTAATTAAGAATTGTCGATTAAGTTATGCATCATCATCCATCCACTGCTGAAAATAGGCCTCCATAACATAAATGTAATAATATAGACCTCCATAGCATAAATATGCATAATTTAGATTGACTAATGCTTTGAATTTGTCTTCAAACTTGTAAATTGTTAACATTTTTTTAAATATCCTCTTTTTTCCATCCCCACAAATTTCATGGCATTATTTCCATCAATGTTCACATCAAGTGCAAGAACATTATGATTCACGAGAATGGGGACTTCAATCATATCACTTCTGAAAATACAAATATTGTGCAAATGCGACAGGCTAAAACATTTTATGGAATTAAGTCAGTGCTTTTGAATGGTAGTTTGTCCAATAAACTACAAAATCTACCTTTTAAAGAAGCATTAGCTTATTCTATAATTATATGCAAACTTGAATGTGCAATAATCAATTGTAAGCAATCTTGCCCCAAATTACCATTATTTTGGTAAGGTGTCATTCAATAAGGCTAGACACTGTAAGCTTTGTATTCTAATAAATGAGTGTAATCATGCATGAATAATTTTCAATTTGTGGCCACATACTAGAAATTACAATTTTTTTTGTGTAAATTTAATTTTTTTTACAAATTAACTACTTATACATTTTTTTAATACCTGAGTTTGAATGGAATGAAATCCATTACTATTATATAGCTGATATAGTGTTCTTTGAGTTGACTTAGTCTAATATGTTTTCCATCAACTGCTTCTAGAATACTTGGAAACCCATACTTTCAATGTATATAATTTCATGTTCGGCTAGCTTCCTTGCACATAGGCCATTTTGTAGAGATACATGTAGATATTTATAAATTGATTTAACTACTTTTCACAGTTCTACATGCTGTTACTTTTACAACATCAAAGCAATCACATACTTATCTATACACAAAATTGTCATACATTAAACTATGTCTATATTTCAATGATGTTTCAGGGTAGAGAGGTCAGTTGTGGCTATAGTCCAGATACTCATACGAAGCTATTTGTACAGTAATGTGCTGTCTACCATATCAAACAGACTGCTTGTGTATGTTAGGTTCAAGTAAACTTATTAGGAAACGAAGAGTATCTAGCCACATACTATAGTCAATTAACAAATGGAAATGCAATGAACAATCCAGTTACGTCGACTTTTAATAAGAAAAATTAGATAAATAACTTAATGCCTTACGAATCTGACTTTTAAAGATATTTTTTTAATGACTGATATTCTAAAATTATTATATTTTGTTCAGCACGATTTCTAGATATATGTTTATATTATAAGGTCTTCCTCATCATCATCGGAGTCCGAAAAATCTAATAAATATTGGACAGCACCAGTAATTGTTACGTTTTTCATTAGCTAAGGATATAAAAAATCAGTTATTTAGCTATTAAATCCGGTCTGTAAGTTATTATTATTTAGTACATTTAATTACTTGAAAACCAATATTTTCTTTTAAGATGAAGTATACCTATTCCTTATTAAGTAATTACTTCAACCGACAATAAATAAAAATAATACTTTCACAATTAAAACACAAACACGTGAAAACTGAAAATGTCAATGACGAATGTCATAAGTTCTTAGCTCATATGTGATGGTAGATGACAGTTTACAAATCCCAGTATACTGTACTGCGTTTCGATTTACAACACTAACCAGTATACATATTTATAAAGGAACGGCTTCGCTGACAGTTCGCAGTATACTGTAGTGACGTCACGGTTTACAGTGCTCCAGTGTAAAAAGGAACACGGCCTAAAAAAATAAAAACAAACGTTGTTATGACAACAGAGAACTCTTTTTTCCTCTTAGAAACGGCTAAGACCAGAAATCATGCTATCAAGTTATAAGTAATATTTTATCTGTAGTATATAGAAAAGACTTCACCCCTCCATACCTATCAATCAACTATGTCTTCCCACCTAGAATATTCCACAATATTAATATTGGCCAACCTGTCAGATTATATACCCACAGCTTAAGTTTTGAAGACGATCTTCGTGCAGCAGCTGGTACATGTGTTGGATGCGAGTAACAAGGGATCGGTCACTATAGCATTCAAATAGGGAGGGAATATTCAGTAGCGGACGGATACATTATGATTATAAAAAAAAGTTAAAACAAGGAAGACACAGACCTCACAATAGGGATGTTGATACTTGTTAATACCTAATCATACAAAAAAATGATTTTGATGTAAAACTTTATCAGTCGGTAATGATCTATGACTTGATTCTAAAAAAACCACAATGTTTTCTCTTATTTTACTAGAATTTATTTAATTTAAATAATATAATTATGACAACAAACGGAAATGACGTCACTTGTTCCAAAGCAAACCATAGATTAAAGGAGTATAAAAATCTCAGATCCCTGCAGGATTGTGTCCAGCACTGCTACGTACTAAGGATGAGAAAATCTTTGTATTGAATTATTATTTTTGTTACAATTGACAATTATTTATAATCATTTAAGGTTCATCATTCTTTAGGGTTCAGAACTTCAGAAGCTTAGGACAAACTGATTTATATTTTGTGTTAAACTAAGTTTTTTAAATTTCAGGACACAGAAATGCTAAATAGGCTTGGTAAATCATCAATGCAAGGCGGTGATTATGAAGAAGCTGTAAAAAAATTTGCTGAATCCATAAAAACGTATGATACGTATTTGTCGCTTCCATATCGATCATATTACGATTGCGCAAATGAAATGAAAAATTGTTTTATCGCATTTGGTAATTATTCTATATTGTAATATTATTTTATATTTTAACTTTATTGCCAAGTATAAGAAAATGTAGAACGGAAGCAATCCACAAATTATAATACGTTAACTGGGAGTGAGGGGGTTTGAAGAAGCATGACATTGTGTGACAAGGTTAGGGAGATATCCAATTTATTGTGACGTCTAGGTACATAACATATGTTATGTTTATATGTAAGAGGTAGTGCCATGTTAGAGTAAGAGGTAGAAGTATAGAGATAGAGTGTCATACTGCATCTCAGCCGACCTGAGAGTGAAAAAACATATTTAATTTACTCGTGTATACTTATAGTTTATTCAATCTAATTTTTTTTTTACTTTCGGGGCATATACCTACCGCATAAGCCTTTATGTTTATTAGCGGTGTCACAGTCTTTTGTCTCTTTTTCTTTATTATATTTTATGTTATCGAATATATGATTATGGACGTATTAATTTCGATAAATACTTGTGTTTTACGAATCTGTGTATTCTATTATAATATTGGATCAATAATTTATTTTAATTATTACTCATTACTGGAAATAAGCCCATTTTTGTCCATTTTCTTTATTTGCTTAACTTTATATAATACACGTAAATTATCTATTCATAATTTATAAATTTTAATTCTTATAATAAAATTTAATGCATTGTCATGTTTATTATTTCTTTTCCCGTGATCTGAATGATAATATTAACGTTAGGTTGGATAAAGGCTGATGATGATGATAATGAACCGCATCAGTTTTTACTGATGCGGTTCTGCGGTATACTGCTTATGCCACCACATACCCTACAATTATATCCAAGACATCATAATATATTATGTCATATATACAGTGTACAAACGAGTTGAACGAAAAGCTGGTATGATAGTGTTGGCATGGCCTGATATGAATTATGATACAAGTGAAAAAAACTTAAAAAGCAAGCGTTCCAAATTCCAATAGCATCGGTACGTACTCGATTCTAGCGCAGCCAGTGGAAGAAAAGAGAACTGTGACCTGGGCTTATTATTGTATAATATTATATGAATACTACGGAAAAACCTATATCGTTCGGACTCGATCCTTATCCTCACTTCGTGGTATCGACCTATTATAAAACTTTTTGTCATTTCCGCTGTAAGCCGCTGTCATCTCTCAAAGAGGTTTTGCTATTCCGGAATAGGGATGTTGACAGGTTTTTATGTGTTGATTGTGTTATAATATAGTTTTTTAATAAATTACTAATAATAATAATATAATATTATATCAATAACGCTTACTTAAGTACGTTATACATCTACTACATATAAAATGTTGAAAGTGGAAGTCGATTGATAGGGACGTGAAGGGCGAAAGCCCACCCCTTAGAGTTTCACGCTGTTTCTGCAAATTACAGACCAAAGATACTTTACGGCAGACTAGATACGCAACGTTGGCAGTGTAGTCCATTAAAAAAAACGTCAATTGACAAATGACATGTGTGATCATGTTGACAAATGACATGTGCTAAGGTACAACAAGAAATCGAAACAAAAACATTAAAATTAAGCGCAACTAATATCGTTTTTAATTTTGTAAGTGGAAAGAAAATCTTGGAAAAATGGCAACGTACGACAATAAAGCATGGCTATTAAAAAACGTTAGGGATGCCTTTATAGCTACAGATGATACTGGCTTGTGTGAAATAGTGATGGCAGGTGAAGACTTTTCAAAGATATTTCAAAATAAAGCCGTCGAAGAAAAGAAACTAATGAGAGAAAAAGTTGTTAAACCTAGCACAAGTAAAGAATCTGGCACAGATGATGAAGAGGACCGGGAAATTGTCACACAATTTGATCCCTACCCCGACATGGAAGATAGTGATGAAGACGATATGATGTATGGTAGCTGTATTCGTTATGAAGATTTTGGAGGACATAGGTAATATTGGCAACTAACATTAGATGGTTCATCATCTTATAGCCTTTACTGGTGCACTTCTGAACATTAAGGCCTCATTAAATAAATGTGAAGCTGATCTAACATCAGAAACAACCAACACTATGGCTACTGCAAGAAAATCATCTTTGCACCTGGGTAATGCCTATCAACCATGACAATTCATGGCATTGGCATCCAATCTTGAACCTTATTGGCCCATCAGCTATCCATTTGCTTGTATGTGTGCTTTAGATGTTTATTACTAGAAAATATTAGCCAAGCCACTAATAATTTTCGGGTGCTAGTTAACTGGTTTGCATAGTATGCGTATTTTTGTGAGCAGTAAAATATAATTGGTGAGCAGAAATAGCTAATTGAGCAACTCATGGCCAGCAAACATTTCAAAATCAATCCGCAATTTATGTCATTCTGGATGGCTGTAACTACTTTTGTACAGCATATTAATTATATAAGCAGCAATGAGCTGCTTCTGTTTAATAAAATTTTGATAAGCACTTAGATTTTAAGCAAAAAAATTCATTTTGTGCTGCATTTTGTGTCAGTTCAAAATTCCGCATCCATAATTGGGAACTACTTTTATTTCTCCTTCATTACAATTACTATTCATTTTACTCCTAAAACAATCACAAAATCACCAATGCCACAGAAATCTTGTTAAAACATGTTGTTTCCACTGCAATTTAACTGCAAATAATCACTGCATAGTCATCAAATGACAAAATTTGCAAGCAATTGTCTCATGTCACATGCCTGCTCTCACTCTCGACTTTTAACATACATTACCTATTTTTCAACAAAAACACAATCCAATTATATTTTGTTTACCATGTTTTAAATATGCATACTAATCAAATACACTAAGCAGTGTATTTTAGACAAGTTTTATGTGCTGACGAATAATAAAATCTTGCTGATCAAGTAGTTATTTTGCGGAGTGAATGTTTATTATGCAAACTCATGTTATTGTAAGCTGCTTATGATTAAATTTTTGACCATTATAAAAATTATTTGCAGAACAAGGCTGCCTGATGATTTTTATGCAAACAAAATATTTGTATGCCGACCAAATTACATAAATGCTGTATTTAATTAGTTAATAATTGCTTCTCATAATTTTCTTTTAATTTCAATCAAAAATATTATATATTTTTTTTAAATACACAGTTTTATATTTTCTTATTTTGTAAAATTTTAATATATAAAAAAATTATCACCTCGATTTTTTTTCAATTATATTACTTATATAGTAACAATAAACTAAAGTAGCAGTTATTCTAGTATATATTTATATAATTTATACACCCAATAAACTTAAATATTTATTTTTTAACCAAATAATTTGTTTTTGTTGTAAATTGTTTATGTCGTAAATTTTAAAACAGTAAAAGTTTTAAATAAAAAAATTCCAGACAAAGATCAAATACAGCACAGTGGCTAGATAAAAAGGAATTAGCTTTAAAAAAGGCAGCTAAAATCAAAGTTATTAAATGGGAAGAACCTTCACAATTGACATCAGAACAAATAGAAGAAGCATTTGCACCAGTTGAAGTGAAAAAGACTGAAAAAATGAAATCAATGTTGGCTTTACAATTGGAAACGTGTCCAGATTTACCACACCAACAATATCTAGAATATGCTAAGTTTGATGGTACAGCACAGCTAGGATTGCCTACCAAATCATTCAAGATATTTATGACAATGTTACCAGAGAAACATCAGAATTATCCTATAGTTGTCTGTGTCATTGCCAGTGCCAAAATAAAAGACTTAATAGGCTTTACGTGCTATAAATACAGGTAATATTTACATCCTTATTATTATAATAAATGTGAAAATAACTCCTTTGGTCTGTCTGTATCTTCTTCACCCCTAAACAACTGAACTAATTTGGATCTAATGAATTGCCACCCTCTGCCATCTATTGGATTGTTTTGGAACCCACAGAGAATTGTAACTCTGTTATACAGTGTGATTTTTTTAAAGAACGCACATATTCATGTAGCGTATAGAGCTAACGATCCTCATTCCAAAAATATCACAAGTGGAGTCCTAATATTTTTCAAAATTATCCTTCACAATTGAATTAAAAAAGACACAGTATTATCATATAAGTAAAATACGACGCATCAAATACGCCGACGTTCTAGCGCGAGCCATACCTAAGGCCCCGTTCGCACGAGTAAATTCGCGTAACGCGACGCGATTATTTCATACCTACCACTAACGTCTGTCTAAATTTAGCGCGCAAAGTGCACGTGATAATACAATAGGGTGACCATATTCTAAGTCCAACAATGCATTACTTACTTTTGTCTATATTTTGTTATTTATGTGTTTTTTTTTTTGTGAATACAATTTTCTTTGGTAATACTTCGTTTTACCAATATATGTACTATGACGTCCCTGATTATGTTCGTACTTCATATAATCACCCTGTTTAAAAGACAAATACTTTGCAATAAAAACGAATAGCGTCTCAAAATGAGATATAAACTGTCCCATCTTTCAAGTTTAATCAAACTACATATTTTAGTTAGACTACAAATACAGTGTAAAATGGAGATTCGCCGCGCCAGTTGTTACATATTCTAACGATAACTGAACCAAATTGTTCTTGTTTTGTCATAATCATAAAAATATTAAATAGTATTTTAGTTTACTTACCATCATTGGAAAGAGGCTCACGAGCCTCTTGCCAACCGTAGACTGTTGAATCTAAAAAGCGTGTTCTCAATGAACTTTAAAATGGCTCGGATTATTTGATAAAATAGTAGTTGCAACCTAAATCCTCTGCCGCGTCTAGGTGTGTCTGTATACGATAATCTCAAAAACGACTACATGAATTTTCATGCTGTTTGTTATTGTTAATTATTATAATTGTGATACCGAGAATCCTAAGGCAGGTTAACATATATATAACTAAGATTTTGTCCGCCGATTTAATCCACTTGTCTTATTAGATATATGTAATAATAAATATAATCAAAATATTTCATTACAGCATTGAACATCCCGATGTAGCCTTAGGATCCGTGCACAATTATGGACTTTGTATTGCAGAAGATGACGGTGAGGTTGATTTGGCATTCCCGTGTCTCGATAACAATGAGCCGTGTTCAAAATTTGGTTTCACATGCCTAGGACTAATCGATATAAAGAAGAAGAAAATTATAATCACCGATCCCATACCGGGCATTGAAATAAGTAATGTGTTCCAATGTTTCTCCAAAGCCTCGGACTCGATACAGAGCCAAATAAATTCATCTCGCCAACACACGGGAAACAGTGACACATCAGAAATTATAAGAGCCATGAATACTCTAAATGAAGGTAAACTATATTTAATTCTAAAATTTGAATTATGCATTTGAGGTATCTCCAGGCAGTGGCCGGTCCATGTTGGATGTGAGTGGCAAGGAGGAAAATGTTTCCTGTTTTTTTTTTCGAAAGGTCTAGACTTTTAGGCCTGATGGCCTTTAAGCTCAATCGGTAGGTATGTTTAACAGTGGACGGATAAAGGCTAATGATGATGATTTGAAGTGTGTGGACAAAGGAAAGTTTTTTTTTCAATTTTGTATAGTTTTTTTTTATACTATTGAGGAAGAAAAATTGTCTGTCTAATGTGATTTTTCTGTCTTTCTTAACTGAACTGAACTTCTTGAACATTATTGTTATTATAGATTTTGTTTACAATCATAGGTAATAGAAGCATTGGCTTGCAGTCCGGTCCATCCGTGGCAGATGCTCCACAAGACAAGCTGTACAGGGTGCAGTTACTGCACAAGATGAGGACTAGCACTCCGGTACAACTTATTGTAACGCTTGACACCATCGAAGTAGTGCCTCTGGTCACTAACAAACATGCATTTTGGGTAAATATATTTTTAGTTAGCTGAGAGATTTTGCAGTGAATTTTCTTAAAACTTTGTAGAACTGACTACAGATCAAATCAAATAATATTTATTTCGTAGGCAAATTACAAAGCACTTGAAACATGTCATTATTTTTTTATAAGTTAATGCTAGATTCGCAACAGTAGCAGTTTTCCCCAGAGAAGAATCTAGCAAGAAACTCTGTAGGGTTACTCTTTTCAAAATATTTTTGTAATATAGTTATAAACATAGTTTAACATTATTATAGTTCTAAATACAGTTTATATTAAAAATATAGTTTAAAAATTCGGCTAAAGTCAATTGCATAAAATAATAGCGGAATATTAAATGTTGTCCTGTTCTAAACACTTTGTAGTGGACCGAATTGTAGATCTAAGCTCAAATCCATTTGAACATACAAAAAAATCATCTGCTCTATCGTACGATCGGCCCTGTGCTTCGGAAAAAAGAGAAGGACATACTTTAATTACCGACCCTACCTATATATAATATGCTATAACCTACCTATATATAATATGCTTAGGCACATTAACATGTACCTTTTGATTTTACTTTTAGAGGTTAATGTCTAATATAAGAATAACTTTTTTTTAGTCCCGGCCGAAATATTTCTTACACAGTATGAACTCGGTAGCTTGGTGTCAAGCATTGGAAGCCAAAAGCAATAAAACTACATTCAGGATTGTGTATTCGCCGAACCACGACGCCGCATATGCGGAGAGAAACAATACAGGTAAGGGTTTTTTAATGTGATAATATTCTACAGTCGGAATAAATTTAGTAGACCGAACTCCAACAAAACATGAGTTTATATTTAACTTTTAAATGTTTTCATTTAAAAAAAAAACGTCTAAGTGCTAGTCAGACTCGCGCACGACGTTCCGTACCAGTAAAAAACGCCAACAACCACTCTGTTGAATGCGAGCCCCCCTTAATTGTTATTATAGTATTTTTTTTTTGTAGCCACAATAAAAATACATAATATGTGAAAATTTCAACTGTCTAGTTAATACGGTTCTTGAGATACAGCCTGGTGACAGACAGACGGACGGACAGCGAAGTCTTAGTAATAGGGACCCGTTTTTACGCTTTGGGTACGGAACCCTAACCTATATGTAATATGTGCAAGAAGGTCAAAAATTTAGCACATGTTTTTTTTTTGCCACAATAATAGCAAATACTAAAAATAAAATAAAAATAATATTTGAGCTTCCATGCAACAAAAGTATTTTTCTATCGTGCGCGAGTCCGACTCACACTTGACCGTTTTTTTTTTGTTTGACGCTTATCGTCAGGATAAGGTTTGCAAGAAAAAATCCATCGGTTTTTTTTTTGGGTAGGTTTGGGCCGGAAAATGCATGCTGTGTATTGTTAGTCTATTAATAAAATATAAACTTTCAGCTAACGTAAATCTCTTACAACAACAAGCGATATACAAAAAACACGATTTTGAATGTGAACACGAAACTGCAAAAAAAATCGTGGAGAAAGTGAACACCATATTGGATTTGAGGAACAGTCCGTGCCGTCGCGAATACAAGTCTGCCAAAGAGAAAAAACTACTGACCAGACGCAGCTTTCATTCGAAGCACCTCAGTTGAGTTACGAGGGCTTTGTATTATATGTGTTTCAAGTTCCTTAACATTGATTATCCCGAAAGTTTCTTCAACACAAGACTGTTAACAAAATATGACGTGTGAAGTCACATGTTCATTTGAAATATATTATGTATTTCAAGACGATGGTCATAAATACATAATCTTACCGTGTAAGCAGTATGTATAAATGTATTTAATAATCTGATATAATTATCAGCGTGTGAAATATTGTCAACTCCCAAATGACTTACTGATAAATATATATCAATATATTTCGTAGCTATTATATGTAGCTCAATGAATAAAAGTATCACTAATAAATTAAACTATTATTGTGATGAAAATTGTCACTCTTAGGGCCTGTTTCACCACTTCCTGATAAGTGCCGGATAGGCTATTCATAGCATATTTGACAGATACTCCATAATCTATCTGTCAAATATGTTGTGGATAGCCTATCCGGTAGTCTTGGGCATAATAGTTCACAACTGAGATCGCTCAGTTTAGTTCGCCGCTCCTAAACGAACTAGTTCGTTCTTCTAGTTCGTTAGTTCCTAGACCGAATTAGACCGATTCCATCGTTCGCTCGTTTTAATACGGTTCCTGATGTATGTTAGAATATTTATGGAATGCTTGTGAATGTTGAATTTTCATCCCTAAAAATAGAAAAAACCTATAAATTAATGAATATCTTCAAAAATATTGGTGCAATAAAATAACCCTTTATATTTTTCGCATTTTAATATTTTTATTAATTAGAAAATAATCAACAATAACGTACACATTTAGATAATTCTGTCCTGGACAGAATAATCTTAGTTCATTCAATAAGTCGACGTCAATCTCGTTTATTCGGCACGAACTAACGAAATATGAAATGGTGAATGAAGGAACTAGTTCGCGTAGTTCGCCTGTAGGAGCGCTCTTACGAACTACACAAGACTACTATCCGGCACTTATCTGGAAGTGGTGAAACAGGCACTTACAAACATTGTTTCAAATATATTTCAAATATGGAATGTCCTATCTTATTAAATACATTACATAATTTGTACTCAATTTACGAATAAGTACATATTTTAATTAAATAGTCTTATTCCATTGTAAAATTAAAAAGATAAGTAATGCTTATTGTACCAAAATGTAATTGATAAATGGAGAGGTGAATATTGAATTTTTATAATTTTGTAATGCTATTGAAAGTATGAAGTGTGGTTGCTTATGGCATAAATGTATTAATATTTTTATAATTTATTTTAACTTTTACTCTCTCAGAATATGACCACTATATAATATTATGCAATATAATTGGATACTTTTCGAATGATAGTATAATTAATACCTTTAAAGCAAAATCTAATACACGTAACTAATATCCGAGTTTAATTATTGGCATTTTAATTTAACAGAAAAAACATATACTTAATCTGAGCTTTTAACAAGTAAGATGAAATAAAATATTCAATGAAATGTTATTTTATAATATGGCAATTAATATGTGGACATGATTAATTATAAAATAAAATATGAATGAATTGTTTATAGTAAAATATTAATTTGTTTTAGTTTCATAATTTTAATTGTTTGTACATAAAATATAATTCACATTTCCAGCTAAATTCTGAAAATTATGTCATTCCTTTTTTTATGTATAGTGTGAATAATATAATAAATTGTTATGGATGATTTTAAAGAAGCTTTTTATTTTCTTTATAGGTATAGTACCTAATAGAGATTTGCTCCATTTATCCCTTTCAAATTACTGCAGCGAATTTAATGAAGGTGCAGTTTTGTCCAACATCTTCTGCTCCTAATAGTCGGAGACATGGCAATAAATTTTGGGAAGGACCTAGGCAAGTTGGAATTATAAAAAAATACAATTTTGACAATTGGCGGATCAGTCCTGCAAGTACAGAGCGTTAGTACTTAGTGCCTAGTGCACTGTATCTGTCAAATATTAGCAACAAAAAAATAAAAGTTTTCAGGCAACATTTTTTGTGATTACAAAAAAAATTACAAGACGTGTTTATCTGTTATAAATTTTTACTAGACCTTTCCAGAAACATAAATTTTTAATTCACCAAAAATATACTTTAGGCTTTAGGCAAATAAGCACGAGTCTTACCTATAGTCGTAAGTGCGACAAGGATGCAGGCGACTTGCGGAACAGTTATATATTTATTTATTTATTTATTAATACATTAAAAAACGACAATAACATTATAAACATAATATCACATAGACCACGAAGGTCTGTGCGTGATATGGATTCAACGCAGTAGAATACAATTACCTATTTGCCAAGTACATGAAACATATTATATAATATACAATAAATATACAGTAATATAACCACGTAAATTACAAACAAAAAACTAATACTAATTATCCTACATCCAAAAAGTGCTGTTTTAATTTGGTTTTAATATTTTTTTCATTTATACTATTTTTGATGTTAGAGGGTAGATTATTAATCAAACGTGGGATGAGATACTCCGATGTACGGGTGCCGTAGTAGTTTCTGGCTCGCGTCGTAACCAGTTTCTTATCTTTAACTTTACGCGTGTTTACAGAGTGTTCTATTTTATTCAGAATTCTTTGATTAAAAAATTGTTCTTTTAGCAAATGATAATCTACTTTTTTGTTAATTGGCATACATTTACAATATTGGAACAATTTTGTGTCGTCATTTATAAATTGATTTTTTATTTTTTATTTTTGGATCAACATATTTTTGTCGGTACTACTTCTCTTCTTCGGTAATCAGTTTCTACTCGGGAATCTGTACACGCACATAATAAGGCGCTCTAGCTTGATACAGGCTATCTCAGTAGTACATAGTCCAATAGTCAGAACACATCTTCTATATCACTGGGTGATACCAAAGAATACAGACGTATATAGGACAGTTCTTTATAATTTTTTGTGCCGACTTTTTCGGGGACTAGTCCCCAGTTCGCACTCGCTCGCTCTCGTAGGCTCATATGCTGGGATATCGCTGTCCCTCTCGTTACGCCGCCAAGCGGACGTTTACATCGCAGAGTTTGTACTCAAAGCGCTCATAAGAACTGGCCTTCTATGTACGTCTGTATTCTTTGGTGATACCAACCGGCTCACCCCACTTCCGACGAAGCATTAGGGCCATTAGCATAGCTCCATCCGAAAAAAAAATCACAAATCTCTAAGTCCGTGACTTGATCGTCATACGAATTTTACCATCAGGTATAATAAGTCGTATGTTTGCTCATAGAAAGAAAAAAGGATAAACTCGTACATTTAATGTGCAGTGATTAAAGCACGCTATAAATAAAAAACTTAACTGTTGTTAGTAGTTTATTTTAAACATTTTAGACTACATTTTATGTACAATATACATGCTACTAGTTCAAAACAATTAGGTAAGTATGAAAGGAATGCGGTTACGACTTACAACGCCCTAACCCTGCCTTCGTCAAGTGTCTCCCCTATAATAGAAAGCGGGGTTAGAACATCGCCTGTCAATACTGTCATACACCTAAAGCTTCATTCGCACGAGGGCTTAACAAGCGTCGCGTTAAAACCCGACGTTAGCGCATGTTCCGAGGCCCACATGCAAAATTCGATTTAGCTTCTAACGCTCAAGGTCGAATATAAAACCGTGCTCGATAAAAAAGCACCGCACTTTAAAAACGCTTTCATATAAAATTAAAATACGTGGTATGGTATTCAATTGTCATTCCAACGTTTTTTTTTTGGCTAAAAATAAAAAAGCGCTCATGTGAACAGGGCCTAATTGTTTTGGTTGAGTACTACAAAGCATTTTATTTACAAGATATAATATCATATACATTTGACATCTTCACTGGTATTTTTTCACTCATGCAACACATAAAGCAAAAGATTTACACATTGCTACAGGTTTGTGTACAAAATTGGCCCCCATATATTATAATTCTGCATAAAAGCAGTTTCTATAATAATATAATCTAATTTCATTTTAGTGTTGGTAAAAATGGATACATAGTATTCAAGCTAGTTTTACTCATCTATACAAATAAATACAAATTAATCAATTATCAATAAAAATAAAATTTATTCAATACAAATGAAATGTCTATTATTAATTTCAAATCTATTTTTCACTAAAGTTGTACAAAAGCTTATTTATAGATACAGATCTATTTGTTAAATAAATGTTTTATGTAACAATGATATACAACTCTTCTCTGGTCCCTTGATGAAGTCATGCATATCCTTGTGTTGTTGTTGACTCTAAGAACCCTACAAGGTCTCTTTAATCTTATAATTTTAAAAAAAGAACAAAAATTGGGTATAACAAAAAAAATCAATTTACATATTAAAGCCAAATAAACCACTTAATTCCTTGAGTAGATATGTAGTTGTTTATCAGTCACAAAGATCTACATTGACAGATCAGCCTTTTGCTATACACTAGACTAATCAACCTGTTACTAATACACTATTTACAAGAATTAAATACTATCTTATTTTGGTTCTATGGTACTATTTTCTAAAATATAATCTGTGACTTTTTTAACTTTGTCTTCGCAATATGTAAGTAGCACATTATCCAGATCATTAGCTCGCCTGTATAGTTCTTGTGTTTCTCTGACTGATTTATGTAGTTTCTGTTGACTGTCAACAAGTTTTGAAATATTCACTTTGGCTTTAACAAACTCAATATCTTCATTTGATAAAACTGAGTAGGTAATCCTTGATCTACTTGGAGCTTTCACAGCCATTTGATATTGTCTGTAACAAAGTAAATGTCAATGCACATTGCTGGTGTATAGCAAAATACTTACAATTAATAATATTTATTATTGATAACTTTAAAATTTTGATTTGTTTAGTTCTCAGTATATATATTTCTTCTGTGCATTGCCTTGGTAAAATGCAGGTCACACATCGATGATAATTATTTTATTAATTATACAATAAAACATTTCACTTACTGCCTTAAATCATGGTATATATTTCTCCTATTATTTACTTCCTTTTTCCATTGTTCTTTTTCTGCCATAAGTTTGTCATAGTATCTAGAAATCAATACATATATGGAGTAAGAAATTAGTTAAATTCAAACTTAATAAATTGTTTGTGTATTCACAATTAATAAAACTAAGGAAAGTTCCAAGAAAAAGCTTTTTTTTTTAACATAATTTTTTAAACATAATTATCATGTATCCCTCTGCTGCGTAACACCTTCATTTATAACATACTTAAGTCAGCTACTAAGCCCTTAAAGTAGCAACCCATTTATGTCCCACTGCTGGGCACAGGTCTATTCCTCGAAATCAGGTGAGGAGGGTATCAGGCTATAGTTCACCGAAGCGCTGGTCCAATGCAGGTGGATGAACTTAAGACACATTAAGCGATAGGCCGTAGGCGTGCAGGTTTTCCTTCAACGATTTTATAAATGCATATTCGGATCCATTGTTACCAAAATACTCCGTCTGGGCGTTTATCGTTATGAAAAAATACAAACAATTATTTACCCATTTAGATTTTCGTCGTGTTTAACATCAATTTGATTTAATTTATTACTACACACATCGGAGTCGATAGTTTCCAATATAGGCGGGGGCACTGTAAGCAAAGTTATTATCGTTAACCTTTTTTTATGAACTGTATTTTTTAAAAAATGCTAGACAATAGCGTCAATAAACACCTAGAGAATCGCGTCTTTCGAAAAACGTTGAACGTCTCCGTCGCGGAGGCGATCGGAAAGATTGTTGTGCTTCATTTTCACTACGTGAGTTTTCCATTTGTTTTTATAATATTAAATACAGTTAATAACAACATCAAATCGTAAATTTGAAAATTTCAAAATTCGTTTGACAACTGTCAGTTTAAACCGACGCCGAATAAGCCACAGACCACAAACTATACAGAAAATACTACGTATTCCACAGACAACTTTTTTTCTTGCCAATATCTCTAATACCGGATCCGCACGTTTGTGGCTTGTCGCAAGCCCCAAGCCTCCACAAGTCACAAGCATGTGGACGCCTCGCAAACGCTTGCGGCAATTCTCTTTGGTTCCCTTTGGCTTGTGCATGTTGTTGGCCTTTACAATTTACATAATATAGTTCACGAGTCACGACCAATGCAAGTTACTATTTTTGAGTATAGAATGAGGGTTATTTCCATGAGGAATCCATCAGGAAATAAAAAAAAAGAGATGTGTGTGCGATTCACAAACGATAGAAGTGAAACACATGTTAAATGCTTAAATACAAGCAAGTATTAAACAGTCTGCAATATACATACACACTGACATTTGCTCTCTCGCTCTTTTGTATTTGTCTCTTACCTGTGGTTTTGCCGTTGCATCCGATTTGAAATCACAACGATTCTAAAGTTTCACTTCAAAAATCGGTTGTCTGTAAAGTTGGTTTCCTGACGATAGCTGTAGTACGTAACAACGTCATAAAAAAATACTGATGGGCCGATTATGCCTCTTTGCCACTCGTTCTGCGCTCTCGCTTGCACTTCAAGCCTTAAATGGAACGCCTTACAGCAAGGTAACGCCGCCCGAGTCATGTTTTTTCGTGCGTGCAGGCGGCTCCATCGAATTATAAGGCGCTGTCACGTCAAAAAAGTAAAAACAATTTTTCAGCCACTGGGTTTCGGGGAGGTAAACCTTAGGTCCACTTGATACGTAAGTGTCTTCAGTTGTAGATTTTGGTGATTTTTGTCTGTGATTTGAATGTCAAACTTTTGACGTTAGGCCATTTATTATTTTTGGTTTTATCTATAGTCTATAGTTGAAGTCTCTTCATTCTTCGGTAAATATATAGAATTTTATTGCATTTCGGAATTCGGATTGTGTTCTGTAATTTAGATGTATTTTTCTTGTTTAATGCACACGAATTACAAATTTAAAACATACGATGTTTTGTTCTCGCGAGAGAACGTGAATATGAATGGGTAAGAGTGTCAATATCATTCAATCTTGATATAATTCAGTTATACATTTATATTGATTAATATTGTTTGTACATAATTTAAAATATTTTTTTAAATTAGAAAACAGTGATGGAGTTCCATGGACATCAAACAAGTGAGGTTTTAGATCCACTAGACATTGAGTTTTATTCTGATCGATCTCGAACTCCAAGTCCTCCGCCAGTGTTAAAAACAAATATATGTGGCGATCTGGAAGACATATTGAGCGACGTACGTAAGAAGTTTCAAATAACAGTTTTAAATCTTGTATTGCTTATTGATATTGTTATTATAAACACAGAAGTATGGTTTTTTATGTTTAACTTGATATAGAAAGTAAACATAATTATCTATATATAAATATACAACGAGAGTTCAAAATATAATATAGCAGTCGATTTAGAATTAAATTTTTGCCAAATAAATAAAGTACTTTTTAAAATTTAAATATTTTTTTTTAATTTAAGTATTTTTTACTGACTGTCCAGCAACCTTCAACTATTTTGACCTTACTCCAAAAGAAAGGTTTTATTCTATTAGCTGACACTTTGCTTACAATTTCGTTAATGTTAAACAATTCACATATTTATTTTTTATTTTATTTTTCATTTCAATTAATGGAATGAATTTTGGTAAATATATGTATATCTGATATTATGAATCGAACTTTGATCAACTACTGTTGAAAGATGGTTTTCTATAGCAATGATTGTTTTTCTTATGCATATAAAAATTCAATTGTTATAGGCCATATCAGAAACAATTCAAGGTTCATTGAGAATAAGCCGCAGTCAGTTAATTAACCAGGAACTCACTATAAGACCAGAGGCTAATATTGTTGCTGACGTTCCAGAAGATTTAGATTTGTACAAGGTTATATTTGAAGTAGAGAGTGATTCTGAGAAGATGGGGGATGTAGATAGTGATGCCATAGACAACAACTCCATGCAGAATCCTGTAAGTGCATAATTTAGAAAGTTTTAATAGTTAACTAAAATAAATAGTAAAGCTTTAACATTATAACAATTTTTAACTAACTGCAGAAGAAGAGGCTGAACATGTATTATGTTAGTTGTGTGTGTGTGTGTAGGGATCTACCACTATAGTAGTGTTGATGGTAACACAAAAAGAATAGGCATGATAACAGTTTATAGGTACAGTAAATAAAATCTAGTGACAGAAATACAGTGATAATAACTATAATCACAAAATACAATGTATGCAAGCATATTTCATTATAGCCAAGCAACTTGCATTCAGATTTAAAAACGGGTCTTGACTAGAAACCGGTTCTGTATGCACTCACAGTGTGGCTACATCTATGAATATTTTCTGTAAGCTCAAGTAAATTCAGGAATAATTTAGATTTTGAATACATATCATTTACCACAAAATAATTTGTAATTTTGAGTTTATTATAAATTCTTATGTTGAATAAGACTTTATGGAAAGATTAAATACAAAGTATTATGTGAACAAATCAGTAATTAAATAATAACTTTTTAAATGCATGCATTTTATACCTATGTAAGTACATAACTATATTAAATTGCAGTATTTTACTTTTTCTTTAAGAATGTGTGAATTATGTTCATATATGATTTTATGATAATGTACATGAAAATAAACTTCAACTCTCTACTTTCTATAATTGAAGTTTAATGTTACTTAATCACTGTGATGTTATTTTTATTGACCACTTATGACAAATGAATATGTTCACAATTTTGGCTACTGGGAAAAACATATTCAATCTTTGAAAGATTTTGCTTCCTCAGTCTTGTATGATACTTTTTTTAAACAACATTTATCTTCTAATTTTTAAAAAGACCTACTTTTTGGCCACTCTTGACGGCCATTCCAACCTTAAATTAGTGTTTCCATAACTTTCATATTTTTCAAATGTAAATAATTGGTTTAGTTTAAAAAAGTTTACTGAGCTCAGTTCCGATAGCCAAATATTAATATCCGGGCAACTTAATAGTACCAAATTATTGTAATACATACTTTTTTCTTATTATCTGAGAGAATGATGCTTCATAATTAATTTGTTAGCACATTTATCTTCATGGTTACTTATGATTGTTTAGGTTTAAAACATTTGCTAGAGTTTATTTAAGGGCTTCACTCGCAGAGTTAGTCTGTTTTTTTTGTCAAAAAATAAACTATGGCTGAAATACCTATAAGGTTTACAAAATTAAAAATATCTTAATGTATTCTTATAGGTGTTATTTAGTTAGTACTTTTATTCCTTTGTAGCCTTCTACCATAGTTCCCAGCATCAATATCTGAATACTGAGTATCGTCTACTCTGTAAATATAGTTACAATGCTCTGCAAATGGTTGATAATGTTTGCATTGCAGTAACGTTTGGCTATTATTTTAATTGGCTATTAAATACAGGGGAACATAAACTGTTAAAGCGTTTAAATGAAAAATAGTGCCACAGGGTCGACACATACGACGGACAATCGACAACGCAACTTTTTCTTGACTACCAAAACTAACTACCACTAGTATTATAACATAGTAGCTATTTTGCCCGCGTTAAGTTAAATTTAAGGACGTTTTTTTATGTAAAAAGTATCCTATGTTACTGTCAAATACCTCCAAGGATATGCGTACAAAGGTTCACGGTGATCGGTTAAGTAGTTTTCGCGTAAAAGCGTAACAAACAAACATACATTACTTTTAGATAGTATGCTCTTGAAGATAGCCTTTTTTTTAACTATGATTGATGGACAGTTTGAATTAAATCTTAAATGTCGAATGGCTGATAAAAAGTACGTTTATTAGGCCCCGTTTGCACGCGAGGTTTATATCGAGCGTTAAAAAGCGTTTGTATGAGACAAATTGATACACATGTATCCTTAGAGCAACGCGGGACCTCCTTCCTCCTTACGGTGTTCCGTAAGAAAGACGACGTGATTCTCTAAAATCTGTTCACATGAAAGCGTTTTTATAACGCAACTTTTTTTATCGAGCACTGTTGGATTTTTGACATTGAGTGTTAGACGTTAAATCGAATTGAGCATGGCAAACTCACATCTGGATCTAACGTCGGGTTTTACCGCGACGCTTTTTAAGCGCTCGTGCGTTTACTTAACGGTTGTGTATTCAATTAATTATTTATGGTTTTATCAAAAAAAAATCTCTGTTTAATATTATTACTAACTACCGCTATCCTTCTTGCACCAGTTAAGTATGTGTGTGTGTGTGTAAGTGCTAATATCCTCCTTAGTAAAGCAACATGAGATATTTTATTTCCTTAACGATATTTTGAATATACTCATTCCCGTGACTTCAAGTCTTCTTCACGCGTGACGCCACTGGCTGACCTGTTTTTAGGAACCTTGACCCGTAACCAAGTTTCCAGATAATTCTAGATGTCTGATATTCTCAAAATTGACATGTAATGACTAGTTAATGTAGTAGTTGTAGAAGCAATATTTCTTTCATAATAAGTTGCGTATTCATGGAATGATTCCAAATTCGTTAATCTTTAATTTACCTACCTACTTAAATATGGGGCTAATGATTAAATCTATCTTTATAATATCAAGCGACGATGCTCCAGTGGGTATGAGCTTGGTCTATTTAGCGTGAGGATCCGGGTTCGATCTTGACCCTCCCTTATGAAAAGGGTTTTTACAAAATTTCTAAGTGCACCTAGAACACGAGAACATCGCTCGCTCATCGCGGAAGAAAAGGAAAAACATCGTGAGGAAACCTGCATGCCTGATGAGATGAAAAGTCTTTAAAGGTGTTTGAAGTTCCCCAACCTACATTGGGCTAGCGCCTCGGTGAACTATGGGCCGATACACTCCTCTAAATCAGACGAGACCCGTGCCCAGACCCGTGCCCGGCAGTGGGATACATATGGGGGTTGCTACTTTAAATAATTATCAGGATTCTTCCGTCGACTGCTAAACACAGACCTTCAACGAGCATCAAGAGTCGATCCCCAGCCGTAACATTGGCATGGCATAAGTGTTCCCTACTATATCTAGTAGTCTGAAAAAAAAACTTGATTGTTAAAACGTTGATCATGCTAGTTATTCTACGGCTACTGATTACATCATCAGATCCTTTGGTGTATGAATGTTTACAGGGAACCAATATAAAACCGTAGACACGAATAAGTTTAAATTGACTAAGCATTCAGTAGGCGTTCATAAAGTGATGCAAAGACTATAAATAAAAAAATTGACAAAGAAATAAATTAGCAGGTATTTTTATGATAAAAAAAATATATTCTAAATAACACAACCACTTTTACGTAATGTCGGTTAAGTGATATCGTCGTGTAGTCCATTTGTGCGGAGTTAATGATGTAGTTGTTTTGATTTCGTTCGCTGTGCACGCCTCGATGCGTGCAGTCGGTCCTTCGACAAATTAAAATCCTCAAACACAAGTACCTTTGCCTTCAGAATTAAAAAGAAAAATACTTATCAATTTATCGCGAAATTAGATAACTCTGTTGTGCTAGTTTTTACTTTTGAGTATTGTTAAATGGTTTCTATGGAGTATTCCAAGGACGGAGTGACCTAATACTGTTTGGGTGTAATCAGTGTGCTAATGACCTCTGTGAGAAATGGCGATCGAACAATAAAAACACATCAAATGGAGGCCGTTTATAAGGTGAGCTGTGGTGTTTTGTTGGTGGAAAAAATATCGACTAATCGATATCACGACAATAATCTCATACTCAACCATGTCGTAAAAATGCGAAAGTAATAGATTCTTGTTACAATTTAACGCCCAAAATGCTGATAGGTATTCGATAATCTTTTGTGAAGAAAGGTATATGGCGAGGAAACAAATAGAGCTATTAAAACAAATCCAGAAATAAGTAGGTAAATGTATGTTTACGTGAACGAATCAGTTATCATCGTTTAGTGTTAATAGGAGGTTATTTTGTTGTTGATAAGAATATACGATCTAACATTGGATAGATGCAATCTCACATTGATTGGAAATCACTCTGATACTTATGCTTGTATTGCTAGATTAACTATACTGTAAGAATTCGTAGTTGATACGAATATGGTTGACTTTTACGCTTTTTAAGCTTCGTTTCTTCTCTTAATCGTATCGTGTACACGGCAACGGCTCCAATTTTCATGAAATTTAGTATGCATAAAGTTTCGGGGGCGATAAATCGATCTAGCTAGGATTCATTTTTAGAAAATGTCTTATAGCTCGGTCATCCGTGTACTAATAATAATATCATAATGTACTTATTTGAATCCTTAATTATTAAATACAGTAGAACCTCGATAAGTTAAAGTCCAATGGAAACACAAAAAAATTTTAAGTTATAGAGGTTTTAAGTTATCAAGTGTCATTTAGTGATAGGTTAAGGAAGGTAACATATTATTTTTTGAAGTTATAGAGGTTTTTAAGTTATCGAGGTTCTACTGTAACATCTTACATGGGTTGTAAATTTCTTTTTCGTTCAATCTAGAAAAAACGCACGAGAAGTTGCATGATCGTTATTTAGGGGATGCACGGTATGGTCACTTGGGCCTAATTTAAGGATACTTCTATGTAGATTCGCTATTCGCTTATTTATTCTCAGATTACTTGCTATTATTATTTAGTTCATCCTACATAATAACATCTTATCTTTATGTACACACTGTCTCAATATAAATATGTTACAAAAAGTATACACTCACACAAACATACGCATGTATACATGAGACCTCTAAGCGAACCTCGCAGTGCCGACCTAGTAAGTGCCGCGTGGCGGGCCGGGTAACGATCACGATAGTAATAAACGAGTATCTTTTCTGGGGCTG
This sequence comes from Lycaena phlaeas, assembly GCA_905333005.2. Classification (NCBI taxonomy): domain Eukaryota; kingdom Metazoa; phylum Arthropoda; class Insecta; order Lepidoptera; family Lycaenidae; genus Lycaena; species Lycaena phlaeas. The sequence continues at coordinate 3,703,765 of HG995170.1, read as the reverse complement.
GCCCCATCACTTATACTTACACAGTTTAACTAACATCAGTAAATGGCATTACTGACTACGACTAAGAACCCCGAAAATGTCGGTAGGCTTTCATTACTCTCCTCCCAAAAAATGTCTTAAATTTCTGTTTATTTCGTCTGATTTGTTGTGTGCTGTGGCATTTTGCCAAAATGGTTACATGGTTACATTACATATTATGTACCTGAATCTAATAGACAAAATGTTATCTCTACAACCAAAGAGTTTTCATATAACCTGTTGGTTGTCCTTACGAGCTACTTGACCGCTATATATGACGTCCGTAGTTATAAAAGCATGTAATATAAATATTATGCTATTCACCAGTGATTCACGACTTGACATCCCGTTTAGTATGCGCTCGGTGGTCAACCAGCTAGCAATTGAAGTTGTTTGAACAAATAATTGAATCAAACATATTGTGTCGTGAACATTGATATATTAACTAAGGAAACAGGTGTAAAAATGACGTTTGGATACACACATATTATCTACAAGGTATTTAAAATATGCTACACATTTTGCAGTATTAATAAAATGAAAAATTCAAATAAAAAATAAGTTTTCATAAGAAACATTATGCATGATGTAATAAAAAATGTTTTAAAATAAGCTTTATTTAAATACTCTATATGAAAACTAAGGAAAGCTATCACCGTTTCCTATTTTGCAATATTCAATTACAAGTATTTTTTATAGAATACAATACATTGCATTGTAAACTATATCTTGTCTACATTCTATTCTTTTTCTAATAAACCTAATATGATTAGTTCTATGGCTCAATTTGAAATTTGCAACATTATGCAATAGATAATATGTATAACATTTGCATCTCGTTTAGGTCATTCGTTAACCCAATCAATGTAATAGAAAGAGAATCTTCTAGAACAAATAATGACATTAAAGTCCAGTAGTTCATAATAGTAGGGTATACTCGACCAGTTCATATTACACTACAACTGAAATTTAATGACTTAGTACTAGAAAGACGTATTTAACATCATATTTGCAGCTGTATACGAATTTGGTTATATATTCTTACACTATTAGAATATTTGTTTGAATTGGATAAGTAATTTGAAAGTGTATTGGATGTAGGAGACATTCAAACTCACAAAAAATATATTTTAATATTATTAAATGAATATGTCTCTTCCACAGGAGTCCTGTCACCATGTGGGCGGGTCGAAGTTCTACAAGGTGGTGGAGGGAGGGTCGGGGCACGCCGTGGACACGCCCTCACCCACAGAGAAACAGGACCACATGAAGCCAATTGAAAGCGAGGATGAAGGTAACTAATAAATATATCTACATCTACACTTCTACACTAATATTATAAAGAGGAAAACTTTGTTTGTTTGTTTGGTTGTAATGAATAGGCTCAAAAAGTACTGGACCAATTTAAAAAATTCTTTCACCACTCGAAAGCTACATTATCCACGAGTAACAGGCAAAATTTTATTATGGAAAAAATATTTGGGTTTTTCAGACACAAGGTTTAAAAAATAAACTAGAAAAGTTACTCATTTGTTTGTTTGAACGCTCTAATTTTATATATGTTTCTTTCACTGTTAGATAGCCCATTTATCGATAAAGATATATCATACCGCTGTGATCCCGTTGTAAATCTTAGTTAACGCAGGTGGAGCTGCGGGCAACAGCTAGTCATTTGATAAGATGGAATTTAGCCGCCATCTTGTGTTCACTGGTTACGTACCTAAAGGTACTATAGTTCCCTTTATGTTTGATTGGTTCTCAAAGTGTTGAAGCATGTTTATTTAATAAGGCAACATATTAAATAGTTTTAGGAATTAGACATGAAAAAGAAAATTAGACATCAAAGTAAATAGTTAAAATCCGGCAGACGCGACGGTTCAAAATGATTTAAATATTCTTTAGTTCTATGAATTTATTACATTCGAAGACTTTCTGGTAATGATGGAAAATATATTGCGAGGAGTGGACCTGCAGTGGAATATGTGAGGGTCGCCTGTGTTATAGCATATATAAACATTCAGCTTTTCGCAACGTAGGTGACCATTATGGGGAAACAAAATAACAACAATAAATAGCTGTTTGTTGGAAAAACCACAGGCATTTCCTTCGGTCTGATAGGGAACGTCTCCCGTCGTATCGGACGCGCCAAACAGGTCATCGGTGATGATGTTGTTATCGAAGCATATATTAATAAAACCAATGACGTGTCCAGCGGATTGCTCTAGTGTTGTTCCTTTTGTTTCATCGTTAGCACACATGAGTTTAGTTCTGGATATAATTTCAATAAACTCAAAGGCTTGGCTGCTTTAATATTATACCAGCTAGTATATCATCATCCATTTGAGGTCCAACCCTCCTCAAATGCGGCTTCCACTCCAGAGGTTTAATGACGCATCGATAGTTCGCCGGGGCAATCCCATTGTTAATTTGGCGTACATTCTAGAATGTACGCCTTAGCAAGCGTAAAGCTCATTGAACAAAGACAAGAAACAAAAATGCTTTCATTCTCTGTTTATTCATTACAAACAAAATAAGTTATTATTAAATAAATTACCCTCCTCGCCTGGTTTCGAAGAGGAGACCGGTGCCTAGCAGTGGGACATATAAGGGTTGATACTTTACTTTTTTACTTTTAAATAAATTATGTAATTGCATAAAAATCCTATCTTTTTACGCTTGTAGGAACACCTAAGAACATTGGACTAGACATCGTGTATCGACTATGCATATCGTTATTTATCTATATATCTTATACCTTTAAACGAGCAATTCTTATATATATATATATATATATATATATTTAAGCATTTAAATCCGAACGAGCCTGGTTCGAATCTCCAGTACGAAGGATATTTTTTTTTCCTTTTTTTAGGACAATTTTTTTGGAAGAAAAATTTAATCGTATTTAATCACTAAGGGTATCGAGCAATGCTCGGTCAACCAGATACTTAATATGTAAACCAAAAACTTTGCACCCATTTTTAAGGGGATGGCGCAAATGGAGGAATTTGAAATTTGATAGAGTTAAGAATTAAACGGAGAAAGAGTACCTGCAGTGTTTTTTCTTAAACTGAAGTTTCAAAGTCTTCGTTTTTGGATACTGTCGAACTGAAGTTGAATGTATTTTTTTAAATTGGCGTCAGATTTGATCGCTGGGTGGCCGCTAATTATGTTAGTTTCGTTACATTTATCCAGTCAGTTTGACCACTAGAGCAGGCGCTCGTCTATTATTATAAATGTATTATGCTGGTGTAAAATTCCCTCGACTATAATCATTACGTATTTTCAGTGTCCGACGTGGACCAGGAGTGCACTGTGTTCTGCGGCGTAAGCTACCTGGGAGCGCAGAACATCGCCGACCCCAAGTCGGAGCCGGACATCCAGCGGATCATGAAGGAGCTCAGCTCCATGCCCGAGAACAGGGACGGGATCGCCGTGTCCATATCCATACCGGTGTGCTCGCAGGGGCTGGTCGTGTGAGTAACAAACATCCTACAAGTTCATAATATATTAGTAATAGCCACAAAAAACTCAGTACATATTTAGTACTAGCGTTAGCAAAATTTTTTTTTTTATAATGTATCCTATGTTACTTTTAGTACCTCCCAGAATGTGTGCAAAGTTTCATGATGATTCGTCGAGTAGTTTTTGCGTGAAAGCGTAACAAACATCCACGCTTTCACATAATATTACTAAGGATGTAACACTATATTTAGTTTATTTATCCGGAGCTAGATAGTTAAGTTATGGTATAGTAGGATAGGTAGACAATGCTGTGATCCTATTTCTATTGTGTTTCTGAACTGACCGTCTTTCAAATAGTAAAGTTGTCTTAGGGTCTGTTTCACAATATACTATTAAGGTACCCTATAGTTATATGACACATAAATTAACTGACACATAAATCTTCTAGTTAGTCTTGATTGGGTTTTACCATCATCTTCCCTGTAAATTTATTTTGCAGATCCCTATTTGGCACTTACTGGTAAGTAGGCTTGGCAACCTCGCATTTTATAGTTCCATTTTACGATAAATATGTTTTAGAAAAACATTCCATGTTGTAAATATACATGAAAATATGTTTTTATAATTTTAACGTATGTATCATACCATCTTTATACCTTTTATTTACATAGACATTGTATATAATGTTATCCCTTAATTATTAAACGATCAAAACACAATTTAAATTATTTTGTATATTACTGTTACCGGAACGTCAAATTTTCAAATGTCGTGTAGCCGTCAACCGCGTATATATCTGTCAACTAATTTATGGGGCAGATAAATTTGCTAATGGCCAGTTGATCCGACCTATAGTTTACAGGGAACTTTATTAGCCAAATATTGGTATTTGTCAATTGTGAAACAAAAACGTTGTAGTTATGTGTTAAATATGTTGCAAATAGCTTAATTGGAACTTTATTAGGATATTGTGAAACAAACCCTTAAAATTTTACCTTATTTTTTTATGTCATTAGAAGGCAATCGAGCAGTCCGAGACATGTGGTGATTACCCACGCCGACTGCAAAGCAGTATGACATTACCTCTTACCTTCACCTCCTCGTATAGCTTTTCTTCCGTCAAACATCATAACCATGTACCGGCACATACGTCTTAAAGTAGGTAACGGACAATGAGTTGCCTGGGTTAGATTCAGATGACATTATACACGTTTTTGGCGACGCTAACCACTAACAATGACGTACTTGCATATTATAAAAAGAAATTAAGGGGATGATCCGCCGGTAAAATACTTAGTGGCATATTCATCTTGATATTGACCTGGTGTTTCGTTGGCAGACTGTACCAGGCGGACAGCAACAGCGTGATGGCGCGGTACGCGGTAAACCGCATCTCGTTCTACGCGCGCGGCGCGGCGGGCTCGGCGGTGGCGTCGTGTTTCGCGTTCACGTGGTCACACGGCGAGACGCGCGAGTCGGCCGTGTACCGCTGCCACGTGTTCCGCTGCCACATCGCCGAGGCGGTCAACCAAGTCTCCAGTGAGTTGAGAACACATTATCCTTACACTAGAGAGATGCGTCGGGGTTGCTCGCTTATCTGCGTACTTCATAAGCACGCACGCGCATATTACGCGCGTGCACGCACGCACGTGCACATTATAATATTCGCGCGCATGCACGTACGCACGCACGCACACACGCACGCACGCACGCACGCACGCACGCACGCACTTGCTTAGGGCACCACGTAATAAAATTGTTGGCATCAAGACACCGGTAGTTGCTGGACACCGGGTAGTAGTTTACGTGGAAGGCTGACTTTAGTCACAATCGGGTAGCTCGTCTGCAGTTTTTGTATTTATTTAATATTCTGTATTTTTTCAAATAACAAAAAATGTTTAATTTTGATACCACACGAGTTATGCGTTATTATATAATTATTGTTTCATAAATATTGCAATACTGAGGAATTTTTTTTTCCGAAGGGTCTAACCTTTTTGGCCAGATAGCCTTTAAGCTCAATCGGTAGGTAGGTGAGCAGATGGCTCACCTAGTAAAATTCGAAAGGGGGGCGGCCCCCTCCGTGCCCCGCAGGGGGCGCGGTATATCGCGCGCGCTACTCTGGAGAGTAGGTGTTTGGCTAGTCAAATCCAATACGGTCGACAAGTCATTTGCGGATGAAGTTAAACTATTAGTCGGAGGGCTATACTGAGGAATGTGTTTAGTGTTATGTATGGAGTAATTATGATAAAAGAAAGATAAAGGGCAGGGCTTTGTCTGTAGACCAATGGCGTAGGAACCGTCGTATTAGCTGTGTAAATTCACCCCCGATAGCTTAGCACCTAATAAGTCTAGGTTACCTAAGAATGTCATAACCGATCCTGTTGATAAAATCACAGAACTGTTAAAGCGCGACGCTGAAGCGCGACGTAAGCTACAACACACACTCAGACATAACACAGCCGGTGTTAGGCACACATTCACACCGCATGGGCCCCGGGGTCGTATGCGACGTCGAACCCTACACTCCGTTGACCAGTTGATCCGGATCAACCGCGACAGCATAGGCTCAGATCAGCTACGAGTCGACACCAATATAGACCGTGTAATCACCGATAGCACTCTGCTATCGGCAGCTTGCTCGGGTCCCGCGCTTGACCCGCCTCCCCCGCTACCGGGGGAGGGGAGGGCCGGCCCTCATGATAGGTTTCTAACGTCACCCGTTCCAAACCAGTCGACCGTAGCTGACCAAGTTAGGTACAAACCCGACGCCATGAACATGGCGGGGGGAAACCCCCCAAATTATAACGTCATAGGATGATCCAACCGGATCATCCCATTTCCGATGACGCATAACGGTCACTAGGACCATTAGCATAGATCCAACCGAAAAAAAAAATGTGTAAATTATACGGAGGCACCATTTGTGTAAATAAAAAGTATTAAGATAATTCTAAGCCCCGTTCAAAAATTACGTCCGACGTGTCGATGCGGGGCCCCGCTGGTACTATCTACGCATTGATTTTGACCTACTCATCATTTACCTCTGCCTTACCTTATACGTATAGTTCATAAAATCTTTAAACTCATGTTTGACATTGACCTCCCACTGTCGGATTACCGGTGTACCGGTCACTGCCCCTCGCTGAGACTGTTTTTATTTTGTTTGAGAGATTTCGAATACTCCAACTCGATAGGATGCTTATTGTGTCGCATTATTACAACTCAAACCTCTTTTGAAAATGCTTGTCTGCTACAATCTCTCTTTCCCTCTTTGTACTCCTTTTTTCGCCACTAATTCTCCCTTAATCTCAATTACTTTCTCTTTTTATTTCTTTTTTTCATACTCTCCCTCACTCTCTCTTTCCCCTTTCTATCACGCACACATTAGATCTTAATCACTATTATACTCTCTCTAAATTTTTCTTTCTCTCTTTTTTTCACTCTATTTCTTACTCATTTCTCTCTGTCACGCACACACCACATCATATCCCGATCACTATTTATTGGTATGACTTTCAATAATACAGCAGATGTCACGCACAGTCATTAGATGCGATTTAAATAACAATGTCATTTGTTACGTTACAATGTGTTGTCCGAACACACTCGGTTATCGTCAGTACTGCCAGTAGTGCTCTTGTATTGATGTGCGAATCACGCGTGTTTGGATGATTTATTACAACAGTGTTATAAGTGAGGTAATGCTCATATTGTTGGTGCTTTGAAACCGTTTTGGAATCATTATTGTGAGGATTTTTTGATTAACTTTGTGGTTAACAAGGTGGGTATACCAATTTGATTACATTGGAACAATGATTACAATTATTATTATAGTATTCTATCAGCTCTGCCCTCTAATTATGATAATTTATCTTAAAAAGATTTATTGCGGAACATGAATATTTTAAATATTTTTTAGCAACGATAAACATATAAATACTATTTTTATTGTATCTACTCATCATCATCATCATCATCATCGTCGTCATTATCAACACCACCACCACCACCACCACATTCTCTCATACTATACCTAAGCTTTGGGGAAAAAAAGGAGAACTCAGCAATGAATTTACATACCATGTTGACTATACTCCGTGCGGTGTAGCTTGGTGCGGCTGACACATGCCAATATGACGTTGACCTCTGTCAGTGTCACATGGTTAGGGATGTAAAATTATGTTATTAATTTTTATTTCTATCGATACTTGCAGCATAAATTTAGTTCTTATTAATAGTGAGTGTAATCAAAGTAAGTAAATAAGAGCGTTTGTGTGGTAAAATATATCACAAAATAAAAGACTTCATTGAAGATACCACACACGCATATTATAAGATTAATTATTATTATTTAGACGACACAAACTCTTGGGATTGTATTGCTCTTTTATCAATTGTCTATCTAGAATGTGGATAAATTTTGAGCCTGCAGTATTTTGAACTAAACTTGTGTAAAGGTGAAACGTATGACATGCTCGCTTATGCCATTGCAGTGGTGGCGTTGTGGGATGGGTCTTCCACTTTCCTCTAATATGTGGAAGAGGTTGATGCTGGCTCACGCGTCCTGGCCTGTGTGGAGGTGCTGCTGTGGTGGCTGGTCGTGTTATGCGATTTATGCTAGCTGATTTTCTTTTCTTTTATTAACATCCTCTGGTTTGTTTTGGATGCTGCGGGGTCTAAATTTACCTACTTATTAATCTTAGGCTAGTGTGCAGTAAGTAGTAGTAGAATGTTTATAAAAATTCTTAACTATATTTTAAAAAGAGCAACTCAACAGAGTTTCTTACTAAACTATTAACTAATATGTATTTCATTTTTTGTAACAGAATATCTGAAAAGATTAGGTCCACTGAGTTTGTTTCGCCGGTTCTTCTCAGTGGGCTTGCTTTGGAACCGGTGGTAGACTCAATTGACTTTAAAAAAGATACTTTGATTGTACTATTTTGAATAAAAAAAATTAACAAAATAAAAAGAGACATTATATCTGATTGGGAATGTGACATACATATTGATAACATTATGAACTCATCGTTTATAATATCTGTAACAGACACAGACGATGAATGTAGTGACTATTCAGATGTTTCAGACTCTGATATTAGTTTCAACGAATAAAATTATTTTTTATATGTATTCTGTTGTTAAATTTATTATATTTATAAAGTTTTTACAACAATAAGTAATTAAACTACGCCCAATATATGTGTTTTATTATTAAAAATATCGACTATCTATCGTAGCGATACATCACATCACTAGATACGTCTATGGCGTTACGTTTTAAGCATAACACATTGCTTAATTTTTCTTTCCGTTACATTTAATTTATAGACTAGAACATTCTGATTGGGTTTAATTTTATTTATTACAGTAATTAATTATTTAATACATAACGAGTGTGAAATAGTTAAATTAGTAAGTCATTATTTATAAATTGTTGCACCATTCAGGGGTGAAATGAAACGTTACTGGAACTGTCACCCGCACCATGCTACACCGAAATAGGTATAGTTGAGTTACACGAGACTAATATTGCCCACAAACATTTATCATCAATAGCTGTCGGCCGCAGCTTCGTCTGCCAGCTAGGCTAGATAGCTAAGATTTACAACGGGTACTTAATGGTATGATTGAAGCCTATATATAGGCTTCCTCGATAAATCTAACACTGAAAGAATCATTCAAATCCGACCAATAGTTCCTTAGATTAACGCGTTCAAACAAACAAACTCTTCAGCTTTATATATTAGATAAGGCTAGTATGCACTTATATCGGCGACTAGGACACACGATAATAATCATGCGTACAATATTGTCTTTTTAATATTCGATATTTAAAAAAACCTTACCACACATAACAGTTACTGATAATTCTATCAGATTGATAATGAGGGGTTAAATTACCGAATGTGTGATATCGTACGGACACAGTGTATTGTAAATCTCGTTTAACGGTTATCAATATGTGTTTATATCACTGAATGTTGGTTGCTATTAACGTAAAATCACCATTTTATATTTAAATACTTACTGCCCCGATACACTTCGTTCTGCCAAAATTGTAATTGCAATAAAAAAAAGGGGTTGATCGTAGAGGGGTGATAATTTAAGGTTGTTTTTATTTTGTATACTGTATCATAAAAAAATAAAAACGAAAAAAAATGTCATAAAAAATATTTTGTGTTACTCTTATCATTTAGGGGGAGGAAAAATAGATGTTTTACGATTCTCAGATCTACTGAATATGCAATATTAAATTTCATTTAAATCAGTCGAGCTGTTTCGGAGTAGTTCAATTACCCACCCCGTGACACGAGAATTTTATATATTAGATAAGTCTTTCAAATGAATTATAACATATATACAAACTCAAAATAAAAAAATTGTAATTGCAATAAAAAATAGGGGTTGATCGTAGAGGGGTGATAATTTAAGGTTGTTTTTATTTTGTATACTGTATCATAAAAAAATAAAAACGAAAAAAAATGTCATAAAAAATATTTTGTGGTGAGCTACTCTTATCATTTAGGGGGAGGAAAAATAGATGTTTTACGATTCTCAGATCTACTGAATATGCAATATTAAATTTCATTTAAGGGTCAATCAACTATTCTTTGTAAAAACCTTGTCCCTACCCATAATATATTTATATGACTCACAAAACAAATCATTTACCAAATTTCATATCATAAACAGTTTTTAGAATACACAGTGTTGATATTAAACGCAATTTCATTATCAAGATTCAATTACTTTTAATTATTTTAGTGGTAACTTAGTTGACAAAATCTCCTTCCCATACAAATAATTGCTGTCCTCATGACTAGTTCAATTATTCATTGACGCATTATTTTAAAATATTGTATGAAAACGCATTAATTTCCATTTTTTATTACAATCTATAATACTTTCTTAACCTGTTTACATGTTTTCCAAATTTTTAATGTTTAATTTTACTATTTAAAAAAAAATAACAAACTGTGTCCCTAAATTTCTTTCAAAACTGCTGTCCACTAAGTTGTAGCCTTTGAAAGTTCTGAAATAAAAACATGGTTGGCCATAGTAATCCTAAACGTATCAATGAACGTCAGAGGATGATGCAATAGCATTTCACCATTTTGTTTGCGCGGTTACCTCGCGTTAGAACCACTCAAGTCGTTCAAGGAAGAAGGTGTGTTAATTAAGTGTCTCCTAAGTTCTCATTCAAAAAGTGGTTAATATACATTATTTTTATTTGTAAATACTTGCATATTGTTTTGATTATGTCTTATTTACAATACTAGAAAGCATTTTCGTGTTTATTGAACAAGACAGTGAGTACGCTGGTTTAACCTATAAAATGTCTCTTAAGTTACCAGTCACTTACGTTACTTTGATGGTAACATAAGAGACATCGTGATAACTTAAGAGACTTTTTAGAGGAGTTTTTGACATGCTGGTGAATGTCCGGTATTTATTTTCATCATACAATTTCAGTCATATGTTAGTTAATGACGACGTGTGAATATGGCGAAGCTTCCTAAATGCTGCCCATCCTAATTGAATCCTCCTATCGGCTCCCCTCTCGAAGTTATGTCGAACTAGCTGCAAAGTATGCCCAAGGTAGACATACTCTTGCATGACTTCGAGAGTTTTGCCATCGACGTTAACTGGCCTAGGGAGAACGTGCTCATTAAACATGACTTTCGTCTTGTCCATCCTAATTCATTATAAATTTCATCCTAAGGCCCACCCGTCGGGAGAATTCATTTAGACTATGCAGCATCTCCTGCAAACCCTCTAGCGAGTCGGCCAATATAACGATATCCTCGGCGAAACGAAGGTGTAAGAGATACTCGCCAATAATATTTATGCAACATTCTGCTCAGTTTAAAGTCTTGAAGACGTCCTTCAAAGCATATGAGAACAGTTTCGGGGAAAGAACATCCCCCTGTCGCACTCCTCGATGCAGTTGGATTCGAGGTGTCGTGTTAGGCTGGCACGCGGATCGTTATTCCGGGGATCGGGTTGAGGAGCGTGAGACGCATACAATTTGCCATAGAAACCTTCGATCTCCGATAAAATCTCAGGCTTTGAAGAAATGGAAAGTGGTAAAGTCTATCTCATTCCTCGTCATAGCGCTGGGGCTTTGCCAGGTCCACTTTCTGTGGGGTTTTTTTTAAAATACGAATTCATTAAAAAGAGCCCCTATTTCTCGAGAAAGTTGACTAGCATTTGCCCCCTGTGGTTACGACTGCTGACACCATGTGACCCTAAAAACGATTCGATACCTAATCGTATTCCTACTTTGGCATTGAAGTCCCCCATAACAACATTGAAGTGGGCCTTGGAGGTGTTGTGTAAGGCCCTGGAGACATCCTCGTAAGTTGCCTCTACTTCGTCGTCAGAGTGTGTCGAGGTTGGTGCATATGTATAACCTTGAGGCTATATCTCTTGGTAAGTTTGATTACGAGATATGCAACCCTACTCGACACACTTGAGACTTCGACAATGTTGTTGACAAGGGACTAGTGGACGAGGAATCCCATTTCACATTCAAGCATTTTTTACTTGTGAAGGTTCACGCTGGTAAAAATAAAACGTATACTTACGCATGTCAAGCCTTAGGTGATATTGAAGATGATGGCGAGATTCAAGTTATGTTTCTTCGGGCTGAAAGTCTAAGTCGAAATTTCGATTAGACTAAAAGATGTAGCGTATATTGAATTTCATGATACTATAAAGATTCTTTCTGAACCTAAAATACTTTATGATAAGGACCGAGTTTATTATGAGTTTGAAGACCCCTTAGATATTTTTGAAAAGTGATTGTGTTGGTCTCATTATTAAACATGATGATACCGAGCGCATATTTATTCTGCAAAAGCGAGCTATTCGAGCTATTTATAAACTGGGTCCCAGGGAATCTCTTAGGGATTTTTTTAAAAATATTGATATATTAACATTAACATCACAATATATCTTCACAAATTTAATGTATACCAAAAATAACCTTCATCTATTTAAACAAAAAAGTGATATTCATAATGTAAATACTAGAAATAGAAATAAGCTAGTGCCCTATAGTAGTCGACTTAACAAAGTAAATAAGTCTTTTGTGGGTCAATGTATACGCTTTTACAACAGGGTCCCTTCTAATATACAGGAATTATGCCCCAAGAAATTTAAGATTGTCATCAAACAAAAACTAAGTAAAAAAGGATATTATAAGATTAATGAATATTTCGATGACGCAAATCCTTGGGATTGAACTGCTCTTCTATCAAGCTGTATTTATTTAGAATGTATATAAATTTTGAGCCTGCAGTATGATAAATTAAACTTGTATTAAGGTGAAACGTATGACACGTCATGCTCGCTTATGCCATTGCAGTGGTGGCGTTGTGTGATGGGTCCTCCACTTCCCTCTAATATGTGGAAGAGGTCGACGCTGGCACACGCGTCCTGGCCTATGTGAAGGTGCCGCTGTGGTGGCTGGTCGTGTTATGCAGTTTCTACCTCGCTTGGTTTTTTTTGTTTTCTTTTTATTAACATCCTCTTGTTTGTTTTGATATTGCGGGGTCCAAATTTATTTACTTATTTATTTTAGGCAAATGTGAATTAATTTATGTAACTAGCATGTTGTTATTATTTATATGTATATTAGTATGTTGTTATTTTGATGTATTTACAAAAATTGTAAAACTATATTTTAAAAAGAGCAATCCTACAGAGTTTCTTGCTAGATTCTTCTCTGAGGAAAACTGCTACTTTGCGAATCTAGCATTAGCTTATAAAAAAAAATTGACATGTTTCAAGTGCTATGTAATTTGCCTACGAAATAAATATTATTTGATTTGATTTGATTTGATTTCATTATTAAACATTATGTTTAAATTAATTAATGTTATTTAGTTCCTAGTTTTAGATAGTTTCTATTTTTAGTGAGTTTATTTCATAAAGAATCTTAGAGAAACAGATAAGCTTCTTTAACGTTATGGTTCTCACTTTTGTATGTAAAAGCATTTAATTTCAAATATTCTGATAGTTAAACTCAAGAAATATTATAATTTTGTTAAAATTTATATTAATAAATATTTTTTATTTTCTTTATAATTATTGTAATTTACCTGAACCGTTGTATTCAATATGATGAAGTACCAAAGTAACTATTCCAGATAGTAACCTAAGAGAAATTTGTCTTTTATGTTACCTTGTTGTCCCTAGATATTGATTCCTAATATTACAAATAACTCAGATACTTTAATTCATGTGTTAGAAATTAAGGATGAATAACTCTTTCTATGCAGTAACAAGTAGATTATAGGCAACGCCGATCTTATAATTTCACCGGATTATTGATTTATTAAAAAAAATACTATGTAAAATAAGAATGAGTAACATAGGAGACACAATATCGTGCTTTATTGTTCAGCATTTTCTTTTTGGGCCTTATTATTTATATACATATGACAAGTTCTAGCGTAAATCTTTCTAACAAAGTCGTTTTATAAGATGTTTATTATATAATTTGAGTCTGCAAAAATATTTCTTTTCGGTAACATAGTGGACCAGATTTATGACATCAAGAGATAAAAACCTACATATAAGGCAGACAAATTATAAAACTGCACTGCCAACGACTGAATGACATAGATTAGTAAATATTCTAATAAAGTGGAAAGAAAACGTAAAAGAAATTCGCCTTTTTTTTTAAATTATCTTTTTTAAAAATCCTGACAAAATGTACAGTCAGCGTCAGATTGATCTTAGCAGCCAAAGTGCTCAAAAAGATCTGACGGACAGAATTTCATTAATATCTAAGCATTCAAAGTTGTCATATAGATGTTAGCATCCAAAGTAGTCAAAACATCTAAGCAACACATTTTCCATATTTATCGGAGCAGCCAGAGTATTCATATACATCTTAGCATACAGACTGTTCACAGGTATCTAAGCATCCAGAGTGTTCAAAAATATCTTGGCATAACAGGAAAATCAATCTTATTACCAGTACTTAAAGTGTATGTGGCTTTTATTGATGCCAGACGTCAGTCGTAGATATTCAATTAGTATCATCTGTCTTTATTTACTTAAACAATTTTTAATAAGCTATCTCTTTCCTTCAATGTGTCAGGTTCTTGACATGTCATTTTTCTAATTTCAGAATTTGTTGAAAGCAAATATTTTATATAAAACATTTATGTGATCATAAAGTGTGTTACACACTATCGCCAAAATTAATTATAATATATTTAAGTTTACCAAACACAAGAGTTCGCCTATTCGGCAAGAATTGACTATGTAGTATGTGTGTAATTTTTGTTTGTGACCAAATCAGAGGACTCTTGTATTACATAAAACTAATATAGGTATTTAAAAATATCGATTAGCTTATATGAAAGCTATCCTTAAACTTTTCGCTAATGATAAGTATATCATCATCATCATCATCATCATCATCATCAGCCTTTATTCGTCCACTGCTGAACATAGGCCTCCCTCAATGAACGCCAAGACGACCGATCCCTCGCTACTGGCATCCAACGCGGACCTGCCACTGCACGGAGATCGTAAATAAAATAAATATAATAATAATATTAATCGATACGATAAATATATGTTGTAGTATATTACATTACAAAAAAAACGTGCATTATATAACGAGTGAAAAAGTGCTCTAAACAAAAATGTGTAGAGCCGACCCAGACTTGTGTCTCAGAGTATAGTACGCTCGCTGAAATCTTTTGTCGAGAATGTAGAGCGTCCTTAACAATTACCATTTTGACAGCATAAATGATTTATTAAAAACTAACTTTTTATCCATTATCATCATCAACCTGTAGCCGCCCACTTACGTAAGCCGATATGTATCTCTGAAAGTTGCTTCTTACCGAAAGATTTTTTAAAATTTATAATTAGCATCAAACCATTATCTAGGCATGTGATCGTCAATCAAGTTTTGAAGGTTAAATTTCTTACTGTCTGCAATTAAAACAAGTCTACCTAAACGCTCTAGCGTTTAGGTAGACTTGTTCCCACTAGAAATAGGGTGGAAACTGAACTACGGAAAACTTTTGGACCAATTGCCTGTTGTTGGTCCGACTTCTTAGCTCCTTCTATCATATTCATCTGATACCTAAAATTGCGATGCATATTTGAGAATTGTCTAAGTAAAATTATTATTATTTCTATTGCCTATACAGTTTATTTTATTTTATTATTTACTAGCTGTTACCCGCAGCTTCGCCCGCGTGAACTTAGGTTTACGAATTTATTATGTTTGATGACGATCATTTTCCATTTCAATAATGACTAAGTTTTTGTATTAAAATGGAAATATGTTATCTTGAACATAAAGACATATTATATTCCTATGCAGACTTTCTGCATGCATATTTACTATTTAGGATACTATTACATATTACTCGCATCCACCGCCCTCTCAAATCACGGCAACACGATTTATTTTCTTGCGTATTATTTTGATATTGCCATATCTTCTAAAGTATTCATTTAATTTGCATGATGTAAAGGGTAAAAATAATCTTCATTATGTGCTCCAGCTAATTAACTGATTTAAAATGATAAAGATTCATACCGTATTTTTGTAAATATCTTTCAAATTATCGCGTTATAATTGTCCATTTTTTAAAGTATTAAGTGGATATAGTATGATATCCCTAAGAGATAGATATATGCCATCGCGGACTTTTTTGTAGACCTATTTAAGACACACAATTCCACCATACATTATTTTGATATATCTCAAAGGGTTTAGGCAGCGTTTTCGTTGGAAACTCCCAGACGGCCAATTTTTTTCCGACACCTTCAACAATTATTGTTATATCTTAGCCAATGTATATAGAAACTTAATAAATTATGTACATAAACCTTCCTCTTGAATTGTCCTATCTATTAAAGAAAACGGCATCAAAATCCGTTGCGTAGTTATAAAGATTTAAGCGTACAAAGGGATATAGGGACAGAAAAAGCAACTTTGTTTTATAATATGTAGTGATTTATTATGCACCGGCAACAAAACTTATAAGAAATCAAATAAGGTAAATCAAAGTTAACAAGTAAACACAATATATCTATACAAATATTATAAAGAGGAAAGGTTTGATTTTTTGTTTGTTTGTTTGTTTGTATGAATTGAATAGGCTCCGAAACTACTTGGCAGATTTGAAAAATTCTTTCACCATTCGAAAGCTACACTATCCACGAGTAACATAGGCTACATTTTATTCTGAAAAAAATAGGGTTCCGTAAGATATTTGGGTTTTTCGGACACAAGGTGTAAAAAATCAACCAGAAATGTTACTTATTTTGCGTACGCTGCCTAAACTATAAAAGATAGAACCATAAAATGTTCTAATTAATTGTAGATCTTAAAATTATCTACAAAAAAGTCCGCGACACGTTATACCTATCTATGTCGAGTGAGGCACAGTAACCATTTTTTTATTTAGATATTTTGATTATTTTTTGGACTACATTTAAACGCGTTTATTTTTCTCATGCTTTGGATCCTTATCAAAAAAAATTATTTCATCACTAAGTACAGTTTATGTAGATAATATTTCGACTTTGAATGATTAAAATTGGACGATCGGTTTTGAAGTTATGGCGAAATCTATCTATACTATATATCTACACTAATATTATAAAGAGCAAAACTTTGTTTGTTTGGTTGTAATGAATAGGCTCAAAAAGTACTGGGCCTATTTCAAAAATTCTTTCACCATTTGAAACCTACATTATCAACGAGTAACATAGGCTAAATTTTATTCTGGAAACAAAACAGGGTTCTGTAAGATATTTGGGTTTTTCGAACACGAGGTGTAAAAAATCAACCAGAAAAGTTAATTATTTTGCGTACGCTGCCTAAACTATAAAAGATAGAACCATAAAATGTTCTAATTAATTGTAGATCTTATAAATATCTACAAAAAAGTCCACGACACACTATACCTATCTATGTCGAGTGAGGCACAACAACCATATTTTATTCAGAAATTTTGATTTTATTGGACTACATTTAAACGAGTTTATTTTACTCATGCTTTTAATCCTTAAGATATGAAGCTAAAGAGTTTGTTTATTTGAACGCGCTAATCTCAGGAACTATCGGTCTGATTTTAATGAAAAATTTCAGTGTTCGATAGCCCATTTATCGGTAAAGATATATCATCCCGCTATGATCCCGTTGTAAATCTTAATTAACGCAGGCGAAGCTGCGGGCAACAGCTAGTAAGTACATAAAATAAAAGATGACCAGCTAAGGAAATAAATAACACAGCAAAAATTAAGAGTTGAAAGTTTAAAATGTATAATAACAGAATAAATGATGACATATACTGATGTTTCTTTACAAAAAAGGAATCGAGAAAAATAGATAGAAATTTATATAGACGACTGATCTTAATGTTCATTGAAAAAGGCCTATGTCTGGAAGTGGTCAGAAAAAGCGATCAGATTTAAATGTCTACTTTCGGAAACATAATATGTTTGATCCAGTCTTGCGTTGTGGAATAAGCACCCATCTTGCATGAACGTAATCAGTTGGTCACCTGCCTAAACGTAGGTATAGTCTTAGCCTCTTCTTGAGTGAGGGCTCGAGGTTCAATCATGACCGTATGTAGTGATTTGTAACGTGGGCTTTTAAATTTTTGATTACACTCTGAGCATGATACCATCGCTCACTCGCCTCTCGATTCACTAACCAGGATTGAGCCAAAGCATCGGTGAACTGTAGTCCAATAGCTTCTTCGTCTGATTTCGAGGATGAGACCTGTGCCCAGGAATAGGACATATTATATGGGTTGACACTTTACTTTCATTTATTAATACTCCAGCTCTAACTTCGATAAAAATGTTTTTTTTGCGCGTCTATCTTTACTGCTATAAATCGCTGGAAGGCTTGCAGGAGATCCTGCAATCTAAGTGAATCCACTCGACGTGTGGGTCTTCAAAAAAAAAATGACTAGACAAAAGTTTGAGGGAAGACCATTGGGATGGTGCCCGTTATATGGAAGCTCAGTCATATTCTCGCGTCGTCTACACCTCAGAGTTTCAAGACGAAGGACATCAACCAATGCTCTTTCACCGTGATGACGTACGGGGCCAAAATGTGGCCTGTAAATATACGACTTACCAGAATGTTTGTCGTATCTCAAAGTTCTATGGAGCGTGCTATGATGGGTGTTTTTTTGACAGATAGGATTCGAAACGAAGACCTCTACCAGAGACATAAAGTAACCGATATCACGCGAAAAATAAGCGAGTTGAAGTGGCAGAGAGTTGATCAAACCGGGTTGTCGATGGGCTGGTAGGTAAGGTTGGTCAAAGAGGTTGTTAGTTTAGTTAGACAAAGTATTGGTCGGACATTTCCTAGGTGGTAAGATGATCCCCGTGCACTGGCAGTTTTAGATGCTAGTCGCAAGGGGTCGGCCGTCTTGGCATTCATCAAAGGAAGCTTATTTTCAATAGTGCATGGATAAAAACCGATGATGATGATATTTTACGTGACAACAGCAAGATGACAAATATGAATGCTCAAATAATATAGAAGTACCAGGTTGACCGAGCAAATATTTGGTTTTTATTTGTTTTGATTTGGATACCCTTATATATGATATTATGATAAAGGTTTTCTCCAAAAAGATGGAAGGAACAAAAAAAAAAGAAAAAGAAATTTATTGCACTAGAGATACGAACCAGGCGCTTTTGGATTCGAGATATTTGGATTTCCTAACTGAGCTACTCAATCTTAATGTTTAATTGCGAAATTTACGTTTGTATCCTAATGATATTGTGGCGGTTTATCATTAACTGATAACACGAATAAAACGATATTTTCCAACAATATATCCTAGCTAGATCTATTCATCGCCACTAAAACCCCGCGTATACCAATTTCATGAAAATCATTGGAGCCGTTTCCGAGATTCTGATTCTGATTATATATTATATAAAAGATATAGAATTTGTGTCCATTACATATTTATTTTGCTATTTGGTATAATTTCACGTTCGCAATATTGTCTGTTGATTATTATCTAAAATCTAAATTTAGACAAAAACATCGAAGAAAAGCAAAAATCTTTAAATTACAACTTTGACAATCAATAGTAAATATTGTTTGTCTTAATTAATTTTACACTCTAACTACGTCTAATAAGGTAATGTTTTCCTTTTAACAAGACATTATTTGTATATCTACGACTGACGTCTGGCATCAATATAAGCCACATACACTTTAAGTACTGGTAATAAGATTGATTTTCCTGTTATGCCAAGATATTTTTGAACACTCTGGATGCTTAGATACCTGTGAACAGTCTGTATGTTAAGATGTATATGAATACTCTGGCTGCTCCGATAAATATGGAAAATGCGTTGCTTAGATGTTTTGACTACTTTGGATGCTAACATCTATATGACAACTTTGAATGCTTAGATATTATTGAATTTCTGTCCGTCAGATCTTTTTGAGCACTTTGGCTGCTAAGATCAATCTGACGCTGACTGTACAAAGAATAGTTGATTGACCCTTAAATCAGTCGAGCTGTTTCGGAGTAGTTCAATTACCCACCCCGTGACACGAGAATTTTATATATTAGATAAGTCTTTCAAATGAATTATAACATATATACAAACTCAAAATAATAATAATGAGATAATTTTTTTAGAGATCGATAATCAGCTTGTATGCTAGTATCTTTAGTTTGAAAACGATGGACCGACCAAGCAGTGAAATTACTGACACATATCAAGACACATCTTTACATAGTATAAAACAAAATCGCTTCCCTTGTATGTATGCTTAACTCTTTAAAAGTACGCAATGGATTTTAAAGCGGTTTTTTTTAAATAGATAGAACAATACAAGGGGAAGGTTTATATGCATAATACATGCACAATATACTAACCTGCTCAGATTACGTTCTAATTCTTAGTTAACGCAGGCGAAGCTGCGGGTAACAGCTAGTTATGTATGTCAGGAATTAAATTAAGGACTATTCCCATGAACTTTTCTTTTTCCAATTTGGCTCAAACAAAGAAAACAAGCTACGAGTGCTTGGCGTGTCTTTGACCTCATTGTTATTAAGGTAGCCGGTATACATACGACGATTACAAAATATCTGTTTCATAACAACATAGTGACTTTGTCTTATCTAAAGTGTTATATTATCTTTAAAAAGTAATTTACTCTTGCGTCCCTTCTCATTTGAGAAGTTACGTTATCTTGTAATTGATAATTTTTAACGGGATAAGTACCGGCCGGCTGGTGGAGGCGTTATTGTCACGCAGAGGTTCCGAGTTCAAATCCCACAAAGATTCATACAAATGTCAGTACCGTGTATAAAGGAGTTTCTATATGTTTTAAACATATTTCTGCACATTAGCGTAACATGTTTGACATTTTATGATATAGAGTCCGCGCCACTTTAGAAGTCCGATAGACGCGGCGCTGCAGTCTCAATGTTGCCAATTTATAGTGTAATGATTTTCCACCAAGTCTAGTACAATAAAAAATTTAAATAATTATAGGGCCTATGGTCAGTAGTGAATTGATAAAGACTGATGATGATAATAATGACAAAAATAAAATTTATAGCAGCAAAATAAAAATCTCCCTGCCAGGTTTTAGTAAAATAAAACATTTTTTTGTAAATATTTCGTTTGTATTTTTTACGTATAACCGATTAGTAGAATTCATCTAAAACAAGCTTCTTCGGATGTGTTCGGCTTTTGCCAGGAGTGACGATTTTCTGAGAAGTAATTGCTGCCATTGTTACTTCTTTTGTTATTCGACCTTTTTTACAGAAACACCTGAAAATATAATTCATCTGAGCAAGGATTTAATTCTTTTACCTTGTATTTATATTCATATAAAATATCATAAGATAAATGTAGGTATAGAGTTATGATAATATTTTAACCATAAATTAGGCAAAAATAAGTGACTCTGGCATCTCTAAAATTTACCTGTCATGGCAGTGACTTTTATAAACATATTATTCAACGGGGTTAATTGTTGTTTATTTTTACATTCTAATTCACAAAATTATTTCACTTTAACAATCATTATACGGCCTTAAATTTTTACACCTTACTTTATATTATATGCTCCATATTTCACGTAAAACAATTTAAAATATCACAACTTCTTACTCCAGACAGACGTCAAGATGTCAATGTTGTCAAATTTAGTTCAGGCATTAGTCGCAGGACTTAAAAATTGGCGAGGACTATACATTATACATTTGAAGTAGTTTATTTATTGTCTTTGATAAGAAAAAAAAATGGCAGTCATAGAGACTAGCGGTAGAAGTGAAAATTTATAACTTAAAATTAATTCATAACTTAAAATTATGAATAAATTTAATGATAATTTAATGCTAATATTTTAATTATACTATAATAAATAAACTTAATTTGCAAAAATATAAACTTAATAATGTCACATTCGTTGTAACTTGTAGTGGACCCTTCAGATTTCCTCACCAGAAAGTGCTTAACAAGGCGCTTAAGAAATTTTTACTTCTAAATTTATAAAATGTTAATAATACAAACTGCAGTAAGTGTACTGCTTAGTAAATAATTATATTTACATACACACGGTCTGATCTCATGGGATTCGAACCTACAATCTACGTAACATATTACAATACTACTCTACCTGGAGTTCACCAAAGTAAAATGTCACAAACAAAGTTCCCCGTGTTTTATAGTGCTAAAAGTAGGTCGTGCCGGCCCTAATTTGGCCAATTGGGCGTAAATTTTATGGGCGATCGGTCATTTGGACGTTTGCCTTTAGCTAAAATCAACCAACGTCCCTTTTACACAAGGTTTGTTTGCGTTTGATTCCATGTATATTAATGTTCTGAATATTGTGATTGCTTGTTATTAAAATATGAATGGAAAATTCATTGTATACTCCTAATAGAATGCTTTTATCATTTATGACTAGAGCAAAATGTACCGTTAAAGTATCACAAAAATGCAATTTTCTTATTGGAACATGAAGTTCCTTACGGCAGGCTTGGAGGGGATAGGGATTTTGCTGCGCGACCGAACTGAAAAAAATGTGATAGTAAAACCGTAAGAAAAAATCCGTGGAAAATAAAACCGTTAAATGAGACGTGCGCAGGCGCGACAGTCGCATACACAAGCGAGTAGTGTATAATACCTTTCTCTTTCTCCCTCTTTCTTTTCGTTCTCTCATCCCTTCTCTTTCTTAACTTCGTTCCTACCTGGTGTCCCACGACACCACTTCATTTTTTATTCATTGCTTAAATTCAGTGCTAATATTATAAAAAAAGGAATAGGCGCTGAGATAATGGGCAATACCTAAAGCCATTGTTAAATTGAAAAACATTGGCTCTCACTCTATTCTGATCAGGGGAGACAAGAGAAAGAAAAAAAAGAAAAAGGGGAGAGGGAGCTATTTCAATTCAGCTTTTCTGTCTCCTTTTTACCTACACTACACCAAAATAGTTATAATGTTTAGTAGTTAGTATTTGTTTCTATTGCGATAATTAAATATTGAAGTAGCCTTGCAGATGATTTACGTTAAAACTAGCAGCGCCCTGCGGTTTCACCAGCGTACTTACGTAGGAATACGGGAATAAATAATAGCCTACATCTTATTTTGATGTAACCTATATCTAATTTGATACAGTTGTTTTTGTTTGAAAGAATCGCAAACATACATTCCGCTGACTTTATTGGGGACATGTCCCCAGTTCGCACTCGCTCGCTCTCGTAGGCTCATATGCTGGGGACATCGCGGTGTTCCTCTCGTCACGCCGCCAAGCGGACGTTTGCATCGCAGAAAGTTTGTCCTCAAAGCGCCCATAAGAACTGTCCTTCTATGTACGTCTGAATTCTTTGGCATTATTTTGAGACTGCGTAAACTAAGATTAGCGTGACTTAACAATTTATTAACATAACACATTATGATAATCAGTCCCAGTAATTATGACCAATTATGTCGTCATGCGAGCTGGTTAGCTTGATTAGCATCATTATTTAATAACTTTGTTGATCAGTTGAATGATCGCATTGACTTTTGTATTATCTACTTGAAGCAAATCTCACTTATCGGGAATCTTATCAGAACTACGGGATGTTTGAGAATTTAGTCAGTGTTTTGGATAATTTTAGTTGAATTGGAATGGTGTGTGAATGAGTCGTGATTTCTGATGAGTTATAGTGAAATTTTTGTATGGAGTAAAGGTGGTGAAGGAAACTATTAAATTATTGTTTTTTTTTATATTCACAATGTTTAGCTTGGATGTTAAACTAATATATTATTTAAAGTATTTAAAACGGGATATTTACCATGTTTTTTAGCATTATTTCGCGAAGCCCGATATTTCGACACTGTCTACGAATGTCATGTTCACGAGACTCAAATATCACAGACTAAAATCCTACTATATAAGCGAAAGTTTGTAAGAATGTATTAATGAGTGTCTGTTGCTTATCTCGAAAAAAAATCTGATTGGTTTTAATGAAATTTTACAATAAAATAGCTTACACATCCAGAATGACACATGCTATAATTTATGCCCGTACTCACACGGGAATGGGCAGTACGTTGGTGAAACTGTGGGTCGTTGTCATTTTTAATATTTCGTTAAATTCGTACCAAGATATAAAACTCTTAGTTGTTAGGTACTCATTTGCAAAGGTGAACAATATGTAATAATATATTATGTAAATTTTAAATAATATTTTTATTTTCTTTTATACAATGTAATGTTATTCAAACTTTTATAATTTTCGGTGCGACGAATAATTATCATCAAATCAAAATATTTTGACAGTAGATGTTATATTATTCCATAATAGAAATACTTTGTTATTCGGGTTTATGAGCCATTTCTCGCCGCTTTGGCAAGTCAAATTATCACATACCTACTTAAAATCTTCCCCAGGAATAGCTGTATCTATTGGTGAAAAGTTCATGAAAATCTATTCAGTTTTTGAAGTAAATTACGAACAGACATCTGTCATTAGCCGTTTCGGAGGAGTATGGTAACTATAGTCCTCGCCACTTTTAAAGTCCTGCGACTAATGCCTGAACTAAATTTGACAAGATTGACATCTTGACATCTGTCTGGAGTAAGAAGTTGTGATATTTTAAATTGTTTTACGTGAAATATGGAGCATATAATATAAAGTAAGGTGTAAAAATTTAAGGCCTTATAATGATCGTTAAAGTGAAATAATTTTGTGAATTAGAAAGTAAAAATAAACAACAATTAACCCCGTTAAATAATATGTTTATAAATGTCACAGCCATGACAGGTAAATTGTAGAGATGCCAGAGTCACTCATTTTTGCCTAATTTTTGGTTAAAATATTATCATTAACTCAATACCTACATTTATCTTATGATATTTTATATGAATATAATTACAAGGTAAAAGAATTAAAACCTTGCTTAGATGAATTTTTAGGTGTTTCTGTAAAAAAGGTCGAATAACAAAAGAAGTAGCAACGGCAGCAATTACTTCTGAGAAAACCGTCACCCCTGGCAAAATCTGAACACAATCGAAGAAGCTTGTTTTAGATGAATTCTACAAATCGGTTATGCGTAAAAAATACAACGAAATATTAAAAAATAAAATGTTTTATTTTACTAAAACCTGGTAGGGAGATTTTTATTTTGCTGCTATAATTATTTTTGTCATTATTATCATCATCAGTCTTTATCAATGCACTACTGACTATAGGCCCTATAATTATTTAAATTTTTTATTTTACTAGACTTGGTGGAAAATCATTACAATAGAAATTGGCAACATTGAGTTATGAGATCGCAGCGCCGCGTCTATCGGACTTCTAAAGTGGCGATGACTCTAACACTGTGACACGAGATTTTTATATATTAGATGTAATGATCATTGATGAATCATAACGATCATCATCATGCGAACGCTCCGTGTTGCAGGTTGTTTCGCGAAGGCGTTCGAGCGCATCCCCCGCTCGATGGCGTCGTCGCTGGCGGGCGAGCTGAGCGCCGCGCCGTCGCTGACGGGCTCGCTGGACGCCGCGCCCGCGCCGCCCATGCAGCTCATGCACGTGCTCGAGTGCACCGTCGACATCAAGGAGACGGACGCCAAGGTGATGACCTTACTACCACAGACCACTGCTGTATTGAATAACCACTACCTACTAATATAACGACTCCATGTGGGTTGGTGGTTTAAGTAGTACAAACGCAGGAATTTCAGAAATCTTTATGGACATCAATAAAACCCGTTAAATGTTGTTTATTTACCGTAATAATAAGAAAAAAGTGCGTGAATAATGCAAGCACATATTTTTTGATTACGTGATTTTTTGATTCTATAAACACGTGGGTTTTTTATTAATAACTGTTTGTATTTTTTTATATATATGAGTTTTTTTTGCTGTCACTTTCGCTTCAGAGCTGGAATATAAAATTACCTATAGCAGTTAAAAAACACTATTCTATTTGCCTATAAGTATGTTTATTATTACAGGGCACGTTCAGCCACGTGCCGAAGGAGCGGCTGGGGTTCAAGCTGCGCGGCGGCATCGACAAGCAGGTCACCATCAACGTGCAGCAGGTCACCAACAACACGCACGCCGACGCCGCCGACGACTCGCAGGTACCATCACACTGTCATTATAAACTGTCTCAATTATATCTCAATATCTTCTGAAACCCTTTACTACTTTACTATCACTCAAGTTGAGTCTGTGAGATGTAGATGACCGCCCCATAGGGAGATCTCTGACCGTGCGAGCAGAGCCCTAAATAGCCTATGTTGCGCCCTGTGCGAGCTTCTATAACTGCGCCCTTAGCAAACCGAAAGAAATAATAGTCCTGCCTGGTCCCCCAGAGTCTACGCCCTGTGCCTGGGCACCGGTGGAACCGCCCTATTTACGTCTCTGCGTGCGAGATATATTAGCTATTGTATATTTCGCGGCGAACTGTGAAACTCCGATAGCGCGATTCAGGACTGTGGCGCTGGTTGGTCCGCCACAAGTCATTTTGAATAATCGATGTTCTCAATTTATACTGAATTTAATCAAAATGAATCTCGGATTTTATCGATATAGAACGAGATGACTACAGTTTCAGATTTATACAACACTATTGACGTTAGGTATTAAAAGTGATATTGAATGTAAGTAACGTTTCCAGTCGACGTACACGGGGGCGCTGTACATAGAGAGATGCTTCGGGATCCTGCTCGCGCCCGGCCGCAGCGTCAAGCACTCCGACATGAGGCTGCTGGAGATGGTGTGTCTTTATACTTATATTACATCTAATATAATACTGTGGTATGGCAGTTTATTTAAATTGATTATAGAATTGATATCTGATTAAAGTTGGATTAAATAGAATGAGGCCTCCTGTGACCATGGTTGCTGTTAAGTATCCGAAACGTCGGGCTTGTAAAAAACTAAATAAACCGCGATAAATCCGTAAAAGTTGTTTCATTATAATAAGTGAAATTTGCGTAAACATAAGAAAACAATATTGGATTAAAGAAGATTTTTTTAGAATCCTCTATGGGTGATTTAATTAAACGATTTAAGAAAAAGGATTTGAAATTTTATTAATTTTTTTTATTAGTTTTTTTCAATAGTTATGAGACTATATTATACAAGTGATGATAATGTGTGTGTGTGTCAGGTGAGCGGCGCGTCGGGCGGGTCGGGGTGCTCGGTGTGCGCGCTGTGGAACGCGGGCGAGGCGGCGCTGGCGGCCTTCAACGTGGCCAGCGGCGACGGCGCGCCCGCGTACATGTCGCTGGCGCTCGACCTCGTCATACGGGGCATCCGCGACCCGCTCCGGTGAGTGCCACCACATCAGCATCCGATCGTACGGCATCGGATACGAATAACTATACGAGGCTGTTACGGCAAAGACATGAATATGTATCTAGCAAAATACACTTTTAATTACATTTTTTTAGCACAGAAGCATAGCATAGCATAAGGAAATATAACAGTCCGTAAAGAACTGTATTAATTGTTCGCAGATTAATAGTCGAGACTCCGGTGAAAATATTCCCCCCTACAGAGCGCTTCTGGTACTATTCCAAGAGACCGCTCGTGCAACAATTCTACATCAACTTAAAAGAGGTAAAACTCTACTTAGTGTAATACATAATATTTATCTTATTTCTTTCGTGTGACACACAAATAGCCAAAATTTGGAAAAAGCCTAATGGACTTGTAAATTTAAAAGTTATATCTTTTTGTAAGAAAATAAATTCTCTTAATTTTTTTAGTATTTATATCAGTAGTATCATAAAACATGATTACTAAGTTTACTATGTATGTGCATACGATCGATCTAATTGAGCATTTAAAATGACATTCGCTCGTTGTCCAATAGATTGAGTTTTGTGTTGTGAGCCTGTAGATGCCTGTGAGTAGAAGGCACAGTTCACTATGATCTAACCAGTGACGAATTAACTTGCATCCAAATCACCCGTCGTTATCTTAAAACAAATCACCGTAAACAATATTCAACCTTTCAATTTAAATGTAGTGAAATGGAATAAATATTGATAAGGAAATATAGTTGATTTAACATGTGTGTTGCAGTCGGTGGACGGGTTGGGCGCGTTGACGTACGAGGTGGCGAGCGTGGAGACGTCGGGTGAGCTGGATCGCTCGCGCCTCAACCTGCCGCTGCTGGCCAGCCTGCTGCCGTCGCCGCTGGCCGCCGCCCCCCCGCCGCCCTCGCCGCCCGACCCCGACGACGTCGACTCCGGTGAGACTATAGACAGACGAAGAGTAAGTCTGCATAATATGGATATGTGATATATGTGCGCCGATAGGCGCAAACATCTATACTAAAAAAAAGGCATAATAGCGACATATTTCACCGTCAGTCCTATTATCAAACCATAGGTGATAGCATCATGATCTCTTCGTCGGTTATAGACTACTAAAGTTTAATGTAAGAAGAATTTTTTTAATTCAACGTTAATTAACTCGACCATATTAAAACACCCGTATGAACACTGTTAGGTGTCAATACACGTCCAATGTCAGTAATATTTGTTAGTATTCCCCTGTATTTTATTACATGTATTAACTATTAAATAAAAAAATATCCCTTGCAGATGGCGATGAACCACTTCTAAGTGGTACTGGAGAGGTGTCAAAGGATTGTTGTGTGGACGTATTAGAGAACTGGGCACAGGTACTGCGAAGGTAATTCAACTTGCATATGTCGTAGTATGATTTGATAAAACGTTTTTTTGCGAAAATACTAGGGTTTTTGCGAAAACACGGATAATTAGACATTGGCATTATATTTCTCAATCTTACTGAAAAAAGGTAGGGTTTTTGCAAAAATACCAGTCGCCTTAGCAAGATTGAAAATCCTTAACTCTGATTGGCTTGATTTTGGTTGACAGGCAAACTCTTAATGCGATTGGTTCATATTTTGCCTTGTAGGTTCGAGTATACAATAGGATCCCAGACAACGTTCAAAATCCTTCCATCAATAAATTTTAAAAAGTTATTAAAGAAAGTTTGTTTTTACCACACAAATAGGATATAACAAAGTAAGTCTTAATGGAAGATACCACGCGATGGGAATAGGGCGTTCCTCACAGGAATTTCAGGATAGCATTTAAATTTGTAATAGAATATTTGAAAAGATTAGTTCCACTGATTTTGCTTCGCCGGTTCTTCGTGGTACTATTTTTAGTAAGATTAAGAAATATTATATCCTATTATCCTATTGTTAGCTATTTTTTGATTATTTAAAGTAGTTAAGGTCTGATTAGTTTTCTGTGATTGATGTGTTCCCCGGGTCACTAGTTTATATTTTAACTAAATTGTTTAGCAAAAAAGCAAAGAAACTATAAATCAAAGGCATCGCCTTTTCTTGCCCTTTAAAATTAAAAATCGATTTTTTTTTATTCAAAATAGTACCACGAAGAACCGGCGAAACAAAATCAGTGGAACTAATCTTTTCAAATATTCTATTACAAATTTAAATGCTATCCTGAAATTCCTGGACCGCCCTATTCCCATCGCGTGGTATCTTCCATTAAGACTTACATTGTTATATCCTATTTGTGTGGTAAAAACAAACTTTCTTTAATAACTTTTTTAAATTTATTAATGGAAGGATTTTGAACGTTGTCTGGGATCCTATTGTATACTCGAACCTACAAGGCAAAATATGAACCAATCGCATTAAGAGTTTGCCTGTCAACCAAAATCAAGCCAATCAGAGTTAAGGATTTTCAATCTTGCTAAGGCGACTGGTATTTTTGCAAAAACCCTACCTTTTTTCAGTAAGATTGAGAAATATAATGCCAATGTCTAATTATCCGTGTTTTCGCAAAAACCCTAGTATTTTCGCAAAAAAACGTTTTATCAAATCATACTACGACACATATATTATACTGAAACACACCTGTCACATGTGTAAGTCTTATGATAATGCACTATGGAGGATTGCTTTAATTTTTTCCACAAAATTACAAATATTCATTGATTTATTGCCTATTCAATTATGAATTCGGATATTAATATAGACGTTCCATCTCCTGTGCTCCGTGGTGACTATCCTCATTACAATAAAAAGCAATAAATATGGTTTTTAGTTATATTAAGCAAAGTGTCGTGTGCGCAGCTGGGTGGGCCCGCGGCCGCGCGCGCTTGGCCCGCTGGTGCGCGTGGGCGTGCCGCAGGCGCTGCGCGGGGAGGTGTGGCTCCGGCTGGCCGGCGTCGACCAAGCCGACCCGCTCATGGACACCTACCGTACGCTCATCAGCAAGGTATAACAATACCTTATGCTATGAGGGACTACACTGTAAGAAGCCTATGCTGAGACTAAAACTTGGAATAATATAAGTTAAAGGTTACATAGCTTACTATGTATTCGATTTAACATATACTATGTACGTTATATTGTTTAAGTGTCTTAACCTTGAGTATACGACTACGAGTATAGTAAAAAGTTAAAACGTAACATAAACTTTTTTCAATGTTCTCTTACAGTTTTTATTATTTTTATTACATCAATGCGACAGCACTAAAACCATAGTTAATATCGACGTTATTAATGCATACCCCACACTAGTTAAGCATCGTTGTGTGCGCAGGACTGTCCGTTCGAGGCGGTGATCCAGCGGGACATCGCGCGCACGTTCCCCGCGCACGAGCTGTTCCGCGAGGCGGGCGGGCTGGGGCAGGACTCGCTGCTGCGGCTGGCGCGCGCCTACGCCGTGCACGACCACGAGGTCGGCTACTGCCAGGGGCTCAGCTTCCTCGCCGCCACGCTGCTTCTGCACGTAAGTAGCCGTGCGTACTGTACGTTCACGTGTACGCACAAGGTGTGCATGTGGGCGTACTATACATACATGCGTATGATGTTTGCGTTCAATAGATATAATTTAGAGCACTCCACGTCCATCCAACACGAACATTACACATTACACGGAGATCCTCCCCCGACTGGTTAACGGCCGACAATCGCTTTGTCCACTTAAACGTAGCCTCTACTAACTAACTACTACTAACTCTTGAATCTTGTTGGCCCACTGGATTCGTTTTCCAAGTTGAGTGTGTAACCAGGCTACTGCAACGAGCTTATTATTGGCGTGATATAGGTAACTTTAGTTCTCTGATAAAATATGAAATAGATTTTCTCTTGAAGACACTATGAAGTCCTTCTTGTGAAGAATGAAAATAATTTCTATTTATTTTGAATTAAATTCTTATTATAAGCTTATTAAAAAAAATTACCACTTTTCAACATAGGCCTTATTTGTTAAACGCTGAACTGCGGGAATGGAAGGTTTTTCATTATAATTATTAAGTAACAGTTTATAAGGCGCCTTGGCGATCAATGGAAAAGATCTGAGTATATAATAGAACCGAAAAAGGCAGGCCATTATGAAATAATAATTTAGTTACAATACAATAAATGTAATGTAGATGCCGGAGGAGCAGGCGTTCTGCGTGCTGGTGCGGCTGATGTACGGCTACGGGCTGCGCGACCTGTACAAGGACGGCTTCGAGGCGCTGTACATGCGACTGCACCAGCTCGACCGGCTCATGGAGGTGACCACCACCAAGCTACTATAGTAGTATTTCATGTAAATTTGTAATAGAATATTTGTAAAGATTAGAGTTTATTATTTAGAGTTATATTATTTAAGTTTGTTCCGCCGGTTTTTCGCAGTGGGCTTGCTTTGGAACCGTCGCATTGGTAGACTCAATTGACGTTCAAAAAGATACTTTGGTGGTACTATTTTGAATAAGAATTTTGACTTTTGATTTTTTTTTACCAAATCCAATCAACTTAGCAGTATACTCACTTGAATAAAAGGGCTTTGATCAAAATTATTTCAATAAAACATGATAAGTGAGTTTTATAACGCTTTTTACTCGCAGGAGCAACTGGGCGACCTGCGCGCGCACTTCCAGGAGCTGGGCGTGGAGCCGCACATGTTCGCGTCGCAGTGGTTCCTCACCGTGTTCACCGCGCGCTTCCCGCTGCCGCTGGTAAACGACCACACACCTATGATACCTACCATAGTCATAGTATATAGCATACCACAAAACATGGTGAGATAGTTTCTAGCTGGACCGCTCCTTTAAACAGCTTCACTGTGTTTCGGAGAGAAGAACAGGTCAGTCAGTAACTACACTGTCTGCAGTATAATTACTGATACCAAGAAATTAAAAATTAAAAATCTTGTGTCAACGTACAGGCAATACCTGAATGGGTTGCCTGGGCTAGTCTCATATATAACTTATATCTTCATTATACCCATGTTGGCGGGTTTGTTTCCTCAAGGTAGAGGGAGTTCTTGTTTGTCATAAACATTCTTTAAAATTTGAGTCTTTAAAATATCGACTATAAATCCCGCCACGGTACAAGTTTGATAAGACGTATATTTTTCCCGCAGGTGTTCCACATCCTGGACGTGTTCCTGCTGCAAGGCGTGGACACGCTGTTCCAGGTGTCGCTGGCGCTGTTGACGCGCGCGCGCAAAGATCTGCTGCAACACGACTTCGAGGGCGTACTCAAGTACTTCAGGTGAGCTAGTACCCACGATGTGGCTGTGGTTCTTTTTAATATCATCTGGATAAGTATTTACCTACGAGCCTATCTACTTGATTGTCGAAGATCCTATCACAATCATGTTTTTGGTGAGTTAAACTGGCAAACCCAAACATAAAAACTTTCTTATCCTTTTTTTCTAAATCATCTAGAGTATCAATAATTAACGTAATTTAACAACTACCAGGGTAACTCTCCCAAAGAAGTGTCGCGCGGAAGAATCGTCCCGGCAGATCGTGAAGCTGGCGTGCAGCATCAAGGTGAAGAGGCTGCCCAAGTACCAGCTCGAGTATGAGAAGTTCATTAAAGGTTAGTATTAAATAATTTTTAGGGCACCGCTATAAAGAAATATGATTTTACAATTATTATTAATTACTACGATGAGTACTATCATTATATTATCATTGGGAGGCCTTAGGCTTAGACGATCAAGAGGACTTAGTTGTTTCAATATTATATTGAAGTTCTCATTATATTCAATAGCTCATTATACCTATTTCGGTGTAGCATGGTGCGGGTGACAGTTCCAGTACCGTTACGTTTTACTCTTGCAAGCCATCGCAATTAAAAAAATATAATTAAGTATTTTATTAATACCTCATTTGTAAAATAGTAGATCTCCAATTGCTGTGGTAAATTATATCAAACCCAACCAGAATGTGATAGTCTCCAAATAAAATCAAATGGAAAGAAAAATTAAGCAAAGTCCTATGCGTATAACGTAAAACCATAGACGTGCTTAGTGATGGGATGTACTATACTAGAATGAAAAGTCGATGTTCTTTAAAATAAAAAATGTAATATTGGGCGTAGTTCAACTATTATTGTAGAAAGTCTATCATTATATTAATGAAACAACAGAATCTATCATTATCGTTAAAAAAAATTGTCACAAAAAAAATATAAACTTGATTTTGATTATTTAATATAAGTTCAAAGCTACTATTATTTAGCCCTTAAATATATACATTGCAAAGTTTATACACCTAGATACACTGCACAACAGAATAAACACACTAACACACACTACTATTAATAAGAACTATACTTCCGCTGCGAGTATCGTTAGCGATAAAAATAAATTGCATAACGTTACATCTCTAATCATGTGTGTCAACGTCATATTGGCATGTGTCAGCCGCACCAAGCTACACCGCACCGAGTATAGTTATTGTTCATATTTATCCCAAACCTGTTCGATTCCAAATACTTCATCATAATCAAGAATATTTATTTTTGTTGATTATTATTTCGTAGAATCTGCCGAGAAGGAAAAGATCAACGTGGAGTTGGAGAGACTCAAAACAATCAACACACAACTACAGCAAGATAAGGACTTGCTAGAGGCCGAACTCAATAAGGTATTATAAAAATTGTCCCATGCCATTACTAAGTTGCAAGTCAAAAAATCAAAGTCAAATAAAAATTGACGTCCTCATTCCTTAACAATAACGTTCTAATTTCGATACCGGGGTTTCGCACTTATGGAATTACAGAATGGGCGTCGCGGAAGGCGTATAAATTTATTACAAGAGACCATACTTACAATTGTGCTTGGAACAGTTTTAAGCACGTTTTTTTTGGTGCGTGACACTTTTTAGCGTTCATGCGATATCTCGGGTATATTTGATCGTTGGTTATATTACATGCAAATGTACGATTTTCGGTACTCTAAGCGTGCGAGTCAGACTCGCTTGTCCGAGATTTATATTTAATAATCTTTCATTTAAATATACTTCTAACATAAAACAGCTGTATATTATATACAAAAAACCGTTTCAACATATCGGTGTAACGTAATCGTGTGTCCTCAGACGCGCAGCAACTTCGAGGACGTGAAGAAGAAGGCGTCGCACTTTTCGGCGCTGGCGCACGACTACCGCGACATCTGCGCCCGCCTCGACCGCCAGCTGCACGAGCTGCAGGTACTACAACGGTACACGGCTGCTCTAGTGGACAGGCCTATCAATTCATTTCTATTTGGGCACGGGTCTCCTCCTCGAAATCAGGCGAGGAGGATAATGGGCCACAGTTCGTCGATGCGCTGG
Organism: Lycaena phlaeas; assembly: GCA_905333005.2. Lineage (NCBI taxonomy): Eukaryota > Metazoa > Arthropoda > Insecta > Lepidoptera > Lycaenidae > Lycaena > Lycaena phlaeas. The sequence continues at coordinate 3,669,148 of HG995170.1, read as the reverse complement.
CTTTATTTTGTTATTATATATTAATCATTTAAACTATTTCCCATTTTATGTTCCTTATCGCCAAGCTCTTATGAGTTGGAAAGTGAAATAATAGTATGCGTTTTGTAATAATTTCAGGCTTGTACCCAGGGCTGTGTGAGCTGCACTGCAAAGTTGGCACAAAAAGAAAATAAAGAGGGTGAGTTATTTAATTAATATGTATTTTGCATTTACAGGAATTTACACTAACCTAAAATGTATTAAAAGAACAATATCATCCGTAAAGGTCTTTTAATATGAGTGATAATATAAATATAAGAAGTTGTATACTTTTTAATATATTCGAAGAAGCTGCTATGGTCTGCAAAACCAAAGCAATGTCTATGATATATAACAACAATTTCGGATTCACTCTATGGTGATAGTGTTATGCATGTTACATTCCATTATGCCTTTCATGATTCTAGGTCAATAGTATCGCTCTGTAGGCTTTAATTATCCGACCAGCCAGTCTTTTTCCATATTGAGACCATGCTGAGACCTTTACTACCGATCAATGTTGACTGAAATATGTTACAATTGTACAGCCCCTAACTGAAAATCAGTGGATCTGTCTGTAGCACACACACACTGTAATATTTGATCATATTATTCATGCTCTAAGGATTTGTTATTTATTATTTTACCCTTCTTTCATAAAAAAATGTGAATAAAGTTTCAATTTATCTATGTAAGGCGAGGAGTGGTCGAGCGAGGGGAGCGAAGGGGGCGGCGAGACGGAGTCCCGTTTGCGTGCGCGCGTGCGCGACCTTGAGCTTGAACTAGCGCGGGTCAAGTTGGCGCACGTGCAGGCTCAGTGCAGCAATCAGGTACACTTACCATTCTTTATATATCCTCACTCCAGAACCGAGGCCTCAACTCAGAACTCACTTCAAATTGAAACATAGACCTCATCTAGAAACTATCAATTTGAGTTGGAGACGGATCTCTTGAAAATTTTAAGGCTTTTTGAATTAGAGAGAGAAGATAGAGAGAGAGATAGATTGTAAGTTTTATAAAGCATGTATTGATTGTGTCCCAATACTCTTCTAATTTCGAAACAACAATTTTAGTTGGGGAACGCACGACATTTGGTTTAGGTTGTTTACAAGATAGCTGACATAATTATAATTTCTATGGACGCTTTACACCACGTCAATTTATATATTGTAAAACAAATATTTATTACATGACCCAGAAAAAGGAAGCTTTTTGTTGTCTGGCGGAATTCGAATCCGCGAACGGGCTAACCATTGTGCCACAGAGGGCGACAATAAAAATTACATTGATCGATGTCATAATGTATTAGATTATAAACTATAAGGGCCTGTTTCACAATCTCCAGTTAAGTTCCCAATAGGCTATCGGCAACATATTTGACAGATAGAGTATGGAGTATCTGTCAAATATGTTGTCGATAGCCTAACTAAGTAAAATAAGACCAGTTTAATAAACCAACGAAAAATAAAATGTTAATATGCACATTATTATAGAAGCAAAGAAAAGGTGTGTTATTTGATAATATTTGACTTACAGGAACTAACACATCAACTGAATTCAGCGCTAAATGACATACAGGCAGCCGTCAATCAGAAACAGTCTGTGACTCCGTGGCTGGTCAGGACACTTGGTAAGTATTGTTTTAAGAAAAATAAGTCACGCTCAAGGTTTTACATGATGTATCTATAAATGTATTTCATATTGTTGACAAAAGAGTTTTTCTTAGGGAATCTTGCTCATCCTGCTGAATCCATCTGAAACAAGTTATTTTTTGTTCTTTTGACTATTACTTTTGACATATTTCAAGTGTACAAGTTGTTACCTACGAAATAAAGATATTTTGAATTGCTAGTTTAACAATGGGTTACGACTTATAAGTCGAAAAGAAAAGAAAAAACAAAAAAAAAGTACAGAAAAGAAGAAACAGTCATAACATGCATCTCTTAATATCTCCAATATAGCCACTTCTGGTAGTGAAGTAAAATTTTATTTTGTTTCTGATTTCGTTTTAGGATCAATAATGGAAGCGGCACAAACGAGACCAACGTTCCAGACTTATCTGTCCAACATGACGCCAGAGCCTCAGTCGCCGTCGCTCCACAGGCAGGGCTCCTACACCAACATCCAGGGCCAGAGCCACGCCAACCTCGACCGGCGCGTGTCCGAGCCCTACAGCCCCGACGTCGTGCGGAGGAAGAAGGATCTCAACACCAAGAGGCACTCGATGCTCGTCGAATCGAACCTCACCAAAGAGGCAAAGGACTTGAACAGACGTAGCCACGACATAACCATTGTCAAAAATATATCGATGGGTTGACAAGAGCATTCCATTTTCAAATTTTGGTTTGCCTAATGTTGGTCTTAACAAGTCAGTACTTCGATGCCATTAAAAAAGCGCCATCTATGATAATTGCAAGTTTTATTTTTTTGAAATAAGTAGTTTGAGTGTATATCTCGTAGAGTATGGTGTATCTAGTAGATATGCATTTCGTAGAGCATTCCTTTTTGCTTTTCATGTTTAAATCACTAGGTGGCGCTTTCAAATTCTTAGCACTAATGTGTATTCTCTACTCTGTAGTCTATAGTATTTCGATTAAGTTGGTATGATTTATAATTCATGACGTAAAGAGATCTGTGAATTTCGAGTGTGTCTTAGTGGAATAGAAATTTAAGTGCACATAGCCCTAGTCAGTATATTAAAGGTATAATCGGTCTTATCAGATTATCTTGTAAAGCTTAAAATATATTCAAAATATTATTTTATCGTTCCAGATTTAATATATGCATACAAGTTCAGAAGAGTTTGTTATTATAAATTAAAAGAATACTAAGCAAAAATGTAGAAAACAAAACATGTATGTATATAAAATACACAATATTACAGAATATTATCTCCATCAGTATTAAAACAAAATTTAGTTTCTGCAAAAAGATATATTTTATTAATATTAATCATCACAAAATATTTAAATTGTTATTTTTAAGGAATTTGTAATTCAAAAGTATCAAAATAAATGACTAAGTAAAATATATATAAAGATTAAATTATTATTAAATATAAAACACATGCTTACCAATATTATTCTTTGAGGGACTTAATGTTAGTATGTGTATGTAGGTTTTTGTGTATTAAAAGGGAAATGTGATATAAGGTATATTCTTCATAATTGTAAGGAATCCCAGTATATTATAATATTTGAATAATCAATTTATATTTGAACTAAGATATAATAAACGTTTTAAATTATCCAATCTTAATAATACATGAGGCATTAAAAAATAAACTGAATGATTTGTCTTAATAACATTTAACAACTATAATATTCATCTTTATATTGCAAGTAGAAAGTTTTTGTATGAGTGCAATTTCCATTGATTCAAAATAAAAGGAGCGCAACAATATCTATAATAAGATAACCAGGGATTTCCTTCTGTTTTAATATAATATGTAAATAATCTTGCACTGTTTATTATAATATTAGAACATAGTAGAATTTTTATATATTGGAATTATAGTTTAAAATCAGTTTATATATTAGGTTTGCAATTTATTTATATTTTGAACATGTTCTGGAAAAGACCTAATATTATTTACAAAATAGTGAATGGTAGTAAATAACATACTTTTAATATAACCAATTTTTAATGGGATTAATGAAAAATATTGGTAAGCTTGCCGTTAGTAAAATATCAATAGATATTTTGTATTTATATGAACGATATTATAAGGGATATTACTATATGCACAAGAGCTTATGAAGTGTAAATAAATGCTAACTAGTGTGTAGAATATTATAGTTTATTGATTATTTTTAATTTTATTTTAACAAAAATATTGGTTGCTTTAAATTATTACATTCTAGTTATCAATACCATCTGATAACTATACTGAAATATAAAGTGGAAACTCAAACAGTATCTTCATATTAATATAACATATTCATAGTAGGTTCTGCTTGTATGTTTGGATGGATTTAATCTATTTTATGTGTATTTTTTTCTGTCTGTTTGTTTCGATTATAATCTATCATTATCGGAATTTAAAACAGAATTGATTTTTATCTGCATTGTTTTGCGTTATTGATACTTAATTGTAATCAAGTGTAATTAGAGTTTACAACATATATCATTTGGCTGACAATAAAAACAAAATATTATTTATATTAGGATACATTAATATGTGGCAATAATTTCTATTCATATCGTCATTATCTCTCTTTTTACCTATTTTTAACTAATTACTTTAATTTGATCTCCATACAAATAAATCTTAAAAAAGTATTATTTTGTGTAGAAATTTATAAAATGAAAATGAGAATTTTATTTAATTATGTTGTACCATTTTTTTTATTTTAAAGTTAATAATCAATCTATATTACCATTTCAATAGCTAGTATTAATTGCTAAAAACCACAAGTAATATTGCTACGTAGTAAACTTACGGACAACCATAACATATTACTTTTATTAATGATTATATGCATACTGTCGAACTCGAATTAATATATAAGCAAAATGTATACCCGTTTCTACTTGGTTAAATAAACAAAAAATTACAAAAAAAAACAGTTTTTATTATATTGTAACTTATGGTTGGTCCCAAGTTAAATAAAAATAAAGCTTTTTCAAGTTGCTATAGATAAATATTATACAAGTCTGTAAATTACTAAATTCTAAATCTGAATACATGTTTCAACGTGATGTTTATAATGACAATTTAACAATATTAATTATACACGATATATCAGGCAAGTAGTAAGTGATCTATCAAATTAGCAGCTTTATAAATAGCGCAAGAATATAAACAATGTGGTGTCCTTGAGTGAAATGTATTTACCGGTGTTCAGTTTATTATTTACAGAAATAAACATTTTATAAAATATATGTTTTGTTTTATTTCATTGGTGTCTTTAACAATACCAACAATATGTTACATGTATGAATTATTACTGTCATTTGAAATAATCAATGTGAGGAAGTTTTATTAACATTTAATTCGGACCATTTTTAGTAACAAATAGAACTATTTATAGACTGAAGCAATCTATATCCATCTGTTACAGAACGCATCAAGGCGGTGGTCAAAACTCAAAACCACGTCAAAACACTTGATAAGAGACACGTCATAGTTACGTTTATGTTAACTGATTTTGATTTTTTTGAACATTCAGGTTACGAAATATAGAAAAATCTTAGATACTTCGCGATTCAGGTATTCTCACGAATTATAGAAATGCTCCGTGTATTCCCTAATCACCACTGCGTCGTGTATTTTTAGCGCCCTCTGTTGGAAATTTAATCACACAAATAACTGCCATCTGTTGTCGAGTAGACTATAAACTTTTTTTAATAGTAGATTAAGAACTTTTTTTTTTCAATACTGTTACAGAGATGGCCTTATTAAGGTTTATTATGTTATGAACATGCTAATTTTTTTTCATGTTCTAAAGTTCAGGTATTCATAAACTTTTTTAGTCACGGACCACTTTTTATCTGATAGACTTGTTGCTATTTTTTTTAACTCTACAATTTGTAAGTTTGGTGGCAGTGGCGGATTTAACGCTGTAAGTTTTTTTGAACATTTTTTTTTTAATTAAACAAAAGTTTCTTGCATCTTACAAAAGTGTCTCGTATGTTAGGGTTCCGATTACAACAGTTTTAAAATGTATGTACGTGCTGTACGTGATGGCACACCGCACAACTATGAGATACGGTAGTATCCCTTAGTAGTTTGTGACTATGAGATTATAGACAGTGTCGTTTGGATCTTAGATCTTATATTGCAAATTACAGAATTTTTATTATGGTCTTTCCTTTTTTTTTGTGTGTTTTTGATGAGCCTTTTTGAAACAAACAAACAAAGTTTTCCTCTTTATAATATTAGTGATGATAGTGAAGTGAAGATGTAGATGTAGGTATATGAAAGGTCAAGAATGTTGCCATTTGTGTTGGTCTATTATAATAATATCAATAACACGAGCAGTACCGCCCAGACCCAGGCGCATCGTGGCTCGTTACGCAAATCAGCTGATACTCAACAGGTGCCGGAGTTATTTATAATTTATAGGTGAGGCGCGACAGGATATTAAAATTAAAAAAATAACAATTTTATTGACTGATTCAATACAAGTATCATTATTATAGTTTATTTGTATTATTATTATAGTTAAGTTGTACATACCTTTCTATGTCAAAAGACACTATGGCAAATATTATATTATTAATATTATATAAAATTCAACATTTTAGCTACATCCGAGTAGCAGTAGCATTATGTTCTCACCGCCTTGATCACCATCATCATCAGCCTTTATCCGTCCACTGTCGAACATAGGCCTCCTTCAACGAACGCCAAGACAACCGATCCCTTGCCACTCGCGACTACTTAGTCTAACTACGTAGTTTCGCTCGTTCACTACTTCTAAAACATTGCAATTACTCAAACCCGTTACGTTAAGAGGTAAGTTTCACGTCTCGTAAAGCTAAGTTCTATTGCACGTAAAAGTGACTTTCATAAATATTACGAACGACATTCTGTAACAATACACAATGGTTTGCTTTCATAAAGCGAGTGCGACTCGCAATAGAATGAGTTACTTTTAATCGTCGTTGGATAATTGTAATCCGCAGATTATTAAAGCTCACGATGACAAACAAACAGTTGAAGCCTTTTGACGACTATCAACCAAGGGCGGATCCAGCTTTGGTAGCAGGGGGGGGGGGGTCACATAGACGTGGTCAAGTCTTGACTTTTGACTGGACTATATGTTCAATTAGTGGTCCACCTTAGTTCTGGAACCAGCCCAGGGGCGGGGGGTCATGACCCCCATGACCCCCCCGTTGCTATTGCCGTTGCTATCAACGTTCATAAACATCCACATAATCAAAGATTATGCATTTGTCGTGCGTTGCCCTCCTTTTCCCTATTCCCCAATGAGCCACAGGAAACCCACAAACCACACGAAACGCGAGAGACAAGCTGTCTTTACGCCGGTATTATGTGAGCGAGAGGTACCGCCCCGGTGCCGGCCCAATTTGGCTGCAAAGCAGTATGGCTTCTTACACTTACAAACTTTTACATTTTCAAAAACCTTGAGCTAGATGAGTTTAATATGTACTCTTCTTCCCTTCTTTCTTCTCTTTCTTTGTTCATAGCATCATTAGCTGCTTTCTATGCCTTCTGTCGGGCTTCGCTCGAAGATCTCACCTGCTCCCACAGATTCCCACAGTACGATACAGGTCTAACTTATGTGACATACAAATCACATTTCTTTTAATACTACTTAAGTGTATGTCGTACTTTACTGAAGCCGTACGTACGTATATCGCAAAAAAACGATTGTGAGGAAGTAGAAAGACAGCTGCGCGGTGCGCCTCAACAGCTGGCGCCGGCGACTGATGCCGCTGGGAACGGAAGTCCACCGGCGATATACTCAAGGATATGAATCTAAGAAATAAAGCCGACTATACTTCACAAGGATAAAACATGGTGCCCGTATTGTTTTCTTATGTTTATGCGAATTTCACTCATTATAATGAAACCCAAACGAAACGTCGGGCTTGTAAAAAACTTAATAAGCCGCGATAAAATCCGTAAATTTGTTTCATTATAATGGTGCCCGTATTTAAATGCACGCCAATTTTGGCTGCTTGGACTTAAAAAACACATCTGGTTAGAATTCATGAATACTCTATCAATGAGCGACGATGGTCCAGTGGTGGATGGACTCGGCCTCTTATGCGAGAGCTCCAGGTTCGATCCTGACCCCCCCGTTTGAGCCTTGAAATGGGTTTTTCTAATTTCTAAGTGCACATCAAACACGAGACCATCGTTCGCTCACCGGTGACGGAAAACATCGTGAGGAAACCTGCATGCCTGATGAGATTGAAAGTATTTGAAGGTATGTGAAGTTCACCAATCCGCACTGGGCCAGCGCGGTGGACTATTGGCCCATTACCCTCCTCGCCTGATTTCGAGGAAGGAGGCCCGTGCCCAGCAGTGGGACTTAAAGGGTTGATACTTTACTTTTTTATTTACTATCAATGTGAAAAGGTGATAATTGTTCCCTGTCAACTTTTAAGATCGATATATTTAATATAATTATTAGTAATTCACACTTTCGGTACATACGATTTGTGAGGAGATAAAAGTGTTTTAAAAATACGCTTTTTGGTTCAAACGATCAAAATTGGCGTTAACGCTCTTAACCTCTTTGTTTAAGCACATTTTAAAAATCAAAATGGATGCAGACGAAAAACAAACACATTTCATTTGGCGTCTGTATTTGGGGCTATTTAGAGATTCCCGTCGTCAAGACATATCGTAAAGTGAGTAAAACAACCGCGGCGGTGTTCACGCCTGTGATTCATAAAGGGCTTGGACAACATGTCAAGTTGGCGCTACATTGTAAGTTACAAAAATATGCTAAGAGCTGTGTGCATATGTTGTGATCGCAATTAAAAATCCCAAGCATTGGAATTTGTATGAAAACTTACGTTACTTACGTTATGTATATTACGTACGTAACTATTGAAACATAGCAATTATAATATTATTCATTCATTCATTTACATATACATGGCGATTATAGACAATTGCCAATAGTAATAAATTTCGCTGGTCGAGTGGTCGGACTTTACGCTGTGGTCGCAGATTCGAATGTATAAGTGCAGATATTTTCAATGATGAATATAGTATATTAGGTCTTTGGTGTATTTATACAACTTTCTTAACTTTTATCCGTTTGAGTGTTAGACCCTAGGGTTTCTAGAGTCTCTAGAGACGTCAGCGTAGAGTGGTTGTCAGATATAACATTTATATATTATTTAATAGGTATTAGTAATATGTTCCGATCACTACTGAATTTGTTAAACACTCACTATTTTCAGTATTAATAAGGCTCAGCACTGGATAATGAAATTTTTTTTTGATGGTCTTCTGCGAGGCAGTAATGTCTGGGTCGACAAGCACGTGAGAGGAGGCCACCAGGCCATCGACGAGGCCTGCCCTCGCGGGGCACGACGGGGGTGCGTATTATTTATAAGCGCTCCTCTAGGTCAATCTCCCCTTGCAAGGACTAGTCCGGTCTTTCGCCGTAAGTCTGGCTGTACTGGCATGTCTTTCGCCGGGAGATGTCCATGTTAAGGTACACACGGGACCAAGTTAGAAGCGTCTAACGGCGTTCGCAGTGATTCTATTGTGGGTATGCACTGTGTGAGTCCCCAGGTTCAGAAGCCAGCCAGGTATTTCGTCTACATCCATAAACATTTACCTGTGTTGAAAATAGTAATTAATGTATTTTTATTGCTATATATAATGTAATAGCACTATTTATCATGACAAAAATAATTACACACAAACAGTAATCTACAATGTCAACAGTATTACAGCAGTATTCAAAGTGCTCGTGAGAAAGTACCCATAGCATTAACAGAGAGCCAGGGCCGGATTCACCAGACTCGGACCATGCCATTAAATGCCCTTTATCATTATTAATATTCTAAAATATATTGTTTCCTTATGTTTACGCGAATTTCACTCATTATTATGAAACACCTTTTACGGATTTTATCGCGGCTTATGGGCTCATAAAAGACTAAATAAACCGCGATAAAATCCGTAAAAGTTGTTTCATACTAAAATATACTTTGTCAATTATAACCTAACTTTTAGCCGTTTCTCGCGATCCATGAACAATTTTTATTAGTTGTATTGGAACGACGATACATTTCAACATAATATTTTTGCAAAGAGGCAAATTACAATCACCCTCACACTAATATTTTACGAAATTGGATCCCATTTTTACCCCATTTAGTTAAAAATTTTGATGTCCTTCCCTAACTACTATCTACTCTAAAACTACTACAATTTGTAACATTATAATTGTTATATGTCGTGATAATTTTTTTTTATTTCAAATGATTTCATAAAAAGAATTGTAAGATCGCAGGGTCTTCGGCTGACACGAGGCACCTGATTGATACGGGGCCCTTAATTTATATATGCCCCTGGCTCTGGGGCCTCTAGGCCTGGCTCTGGCTACGGGTCTCTGGGCAGTCGGCCACACTACCTAATCCGTCCCACACAGTCCCCACAGTTACGGGTGACAACAGTTTTCACTCGCTACCGTGCGAATCTCCCGGGAGGAACAATATCTGTGGCATACTAATTATTTCATAAACGCTTATAAATATCATGAGAACGACTTTCTTTTGAGAAAGCAACAATAGACCACGATATATCATATCTAGATGCTGATTCAATGATTAATGACGTTTCCGGTATGTGATTAAGTTTTGAATTCTTTCGAATGAAATCGAAATTGTCTGATTTTTTTGTAGAAATCTAAATTTTATTTTATGGTATTTATTGGTAGAATAGTAAATGACTTGCCGTGTAGTGCCGGCACATAAAAAGAATAGCACTACCCCCTCTCTTCCCGTGGGTGTCGTAAGAGCCGACTGAGGGAAAACTGCCATTAGGAGGTGGGCAGCAGCATCTCCATATAACATCAGGCCATACTGCGATCGCCAACCCGCCTGCCAAGCGTGGCGATTATGGCAAACCCCCCCAAAATGACTACGCAACCAAAAAATCGGCCCCCAGTCCCCGGCGGCCCCGCTGTTCCTAGCTACGGCAGCGGCTATGATAACGGCGGGACAGGGGGTGCTAAGAATCCCCGGGTAAGATCCGGCTGCCAACAACGACGACTCGGCCTGGCAACATATAACACGCGCACACTGAGGCTCGACGCAAAGCTTGTAGAGTTGGAAGAGGCAATTAGTAAGTTACACTGGGATATCATTGGCTTATCTGAAGTCCGAAGAGAGGGAGAGGACACGATAACCCTGCAATCCGGTAACTTACTATACCATCGGGAGGGCGACCAACAGTCCCTAGGTGGTGTCGGGTTCATCGTCCACAAGTCCCTTGTCAACAACGTGATCACTATCGGAAGTGTTTCGAGCAGGGTAGCGTACCTGATACTCAGAATTTCGAAACGATATTCACTGAATGTCATTCAGGTCTACGCTCCGACCTCGAAACAAGACGATGTCGAAGTGGAGGCTATGTATGAGGATATTTCTAAAGCCATGCATAGCTATAAAACCCACTACACGGTTGTGATGGGGGATTTTAATGCGAAGTTGGGGCAACGTTGCGGTGATGAGTTGAGAGTGGGGCAATTTGGATTTGGACAACGGAACAAAAGGGGCCAGATGCTGGCAGGCTTCATGGAGAGGGAGAACCTCTTTATGATGAACTCCTTCTTCAAGAAGCCCGTAAGCCGCAAATGGACCTGGATCAGTCCGGACGGTAAAGTAAAAAACGAGATCGATTTTATCATGTCGACGAAAAGGCATATATTCAATGATGTCGTTGTGATCAACGCTGTTAAGACAGGAAGCGATCACCGCATGGTCAGAGGCACATTGAATATCGACGTAAAGCTTGAGAGAGTGCGACTGATAAAACCCACGCTCCGACCAATACCAGCCCAAATTCAAAACCCCGAGTGCTTTCAGCTCGAGCTTCAAAACCGCTTCGAAGCCCTTGAGAACAGCATCGATGTGGACGATCTATACAACGTGGTGGTGGATACTGTCCGAACAGCAGGGTCTAAGTACTTTAAAACCCGCCGTCCCAAATTAAAGAAGCTCTCCAGTCAGACTCTCCGACTCATGGATCAGAGAAACGAAATGAGGCTACAGAACTCAGAGGATGCCCATTGTTATCGGCAACTCAATAGACAGATATCTAAGTCTTTGACAAGCGACCTTCGCCAATTTAATACACAGCGTATTAAAGAGGCCATTGAGCGGAACAAAGGCTCCAAAGTGTTCGCCAGAGATCTGTCTATTGGGCAAAGCCAATTGACGAGGCTGAAAACTGAAGCCGGTAGCATCATTACGTCAACACCTGAAATCCTGAGGGAGATTGAGAGCTTCTATGGACAGTTATATTCCACGCAAACACCCGTTGAAAGCAAGGCTAAAGATCCTAGAGCCAAGCTTACCCGACACTTTACCGAAGATATCCCGGACGTCAGCCTGTATGAGATTAGGATGGCTCTCAAGCAGCTGAAAAACAACAAGGCGGCGGGTGATGACGGAATCACAACAGAGCTTCTGAGAGCGGGCGGTAAGCCGATACTGAGGGTTCTCCAGATGCTCTTCAATTCTGTCATCCTCGAGGGCAAAACGCCAAAGGCATGGGGTAGAAGTGAGGTGATGCTGTTTTACAAGAAGGGTGACAAAACTCTCTTGAAAAACTATAGACCTATCTCGCTCCTAAGCCATATATATAAGTTGTTTTCGAGAGTCATTACGAATCGTCTCGCTAGCAGGTTCGACGACTTCCAACCTCCCGAACAAGCCGGGTTCCGAAAGGGCTTTAGTACCATAGACCACATCCACACGCTGCGGCAAGTTATACAGAAGACCGAAGAGTATAACTTGCCACTTTGCTTAGCGTTCGTGGACTATGAGAAAGCCTTTGATTCGATTGAGACCTGGGCAGTGCTGCAGTCTCTCCAAAGGTGCCAAATAGACTACAGGTACATCGAGGTGCTGAAGTACTTATACCAAAACGCCACCATGTCGATTCGATTCCAGAACCAGAGCTCTAATCCGATCCAACTGCAGCGAGGCGTAAGGCAAGGAGACGTTATTTCTCCGAAATTGTTCACAGCTGCGTTGGAGGATATTTTCAAGCTTCTGGACTGGAAAGGACTCGGCATCAACATCAATGGCGAGTACCTAACACACCTGCGATTTGCCGATGATGTAGTTCTTATGGCTGAGACCTTGGAAGACCTGAACACAATGCTCGAAGATCTCCATAATGTTTCCCAAAGAGTGGGTCTTAAGATGAACATGGACAAGACGAAGATCATGTCAAATGTCCATGTTGCACCCGCTCCAGTTAACGTCGGGAACATTACACTCGAAGTTGTTGACCACTATGTGTACCTGGGACAGACAGTCCAGTTAGGTAAGGCCAACTTCGACAAAGAGATCTCTCGTCGAATCCAGCTCGGATGGGCAGCATTCGGGAAGCTCCGGCATATATTCGCGTCCGAAATACCTCAGTGTCTCAAGACGAAAGTCTTTGACCAGTGTGTGTTGCCAGTGATGACCTATGGGAGTGAGACGTGGTCGCTTACTATGGGTCTCATAAGAAGGCTCAAGGTCACCCAGCGAGCAATGGAGAGAGCGATGCTTGGTATTTCCCTGCGCGATCGAATCAGAAATGATGAGATCCGCAGGAGAACCAAAACAACCGACATCGCTCGAAGGATTGCATCGTTGAAGTGGCAGTGGGCGGGACACATAGCGCGGAGAACCGATGGCCGTTGGGGCGGAAAGGTCCTCGAATGGCGACCGCGTACCGGACGACGCTCCGTGGGCAGGCCCTCTACAAGGTGGACCGACGATCTGGTAAAGGTCGCGGGAAGCCGCTGGATGCGGACAGCGCAGGACCGATCGTTGTGGAGATCCTTGGGGGAGGCCTATACCCAGCAGTGGGCGTCGATTGGCTGACATGATGATGATGATGATGAGTAAATGACTTTTGTTTAAAAAAATAATCGGGTTCGATACCAATATTCCATATTTGAAATTATTAAAAACTTTCTTGTATGTTATGGTAAAATCGCCGATTAAGCGATAAATGAAAGTGTCCGAACTCCGAGTTGTCTAATAAGGCTTTCTGCTATAGTCTAATCTTCCGATAACCAACTAAAAGCTATCTTTATAAATATATCTTTACCTCCATATATTAATATTTTATAATATCTTTTAAATAACATATCTTAAACAGTGGAAATGCTTTTGGGCAAATCATGGGCGAGAAAGGCAAGATACGGAAGCAAAAGGGAGGCCTATGCCCAGCGGTGGGCATTCGAAGTAATGATGATTAGAACATCTCGTTTGTACCAGCATATCGTTATCGTCCCTTACTTTATTGAGAGATAGCCCATCCAAATTTTACCTCCAAATAAACCGATCTCTGTCTATGACTCATAGACACGACATGCAATTACTGTATGCCCCCTTTCAAATATCGAATGCCCTAGGCACTAGGATAATTGGGCCCCATCGATCGCGGGGCTCTGGGCATTTTGCCCATTGGGAAAGACGGGCTGGAATGTGTTTTCATTCTTTTTATAAGCTTACTGGCTTTCAGTCTTCAGTTCTTTGTTTCTATCAAAAATAAACGGTGTTGTTATTGAAAGAGATTTGTCGAATGTAGGCCACATCCGAAATTCGAATCGTATGTGATTCGAAGATGGAGACATTTAACGTTATACTTCGCGTGATATCGGCTACTTTCGTTCTCTGACGGATGATTTCATTTTAAATTTATCTTCCACGCATAATTATTTCACACTATAACATAATTGCTTAGTAATTTAGTAATGTTACTAATCTTAAAAGTAATGATGACAATAGGATAAAGGACCTACATTTTATTTAGACTGAAACGGATGAAATCAGGTACTTTGTTAAATAACTTTTATATAATATTTTCTCATTACAGTTTAAAAGATAAGTGTAACTACCTATTAGTTATGACTACATTAATTATCTTTATAATAGAGTCATTATGTTATAATAGACATTTTGTAATATTTTGTATAACTAAAGGGTCTAATGGCAAACCTTAATTAATATTTTATATTTTATTTAAATAAATATTTTTAAACTACCTACGCGGGTAGTTGTGTAAAAACAGAATCGTGACTGCACATATTTTTATGATTAAAAATAAAACAATTGTATAATTTAAATAGTTTTGGCAATACATATAACGTATATAACATTGCATCCAGGGAGTTTAGTGAGCGGATGTTTTATTACATTTACACAGTTTCATGATCACGAATAATAAACAACATAGAGGAGAATTACTAATTAGCTTTACCACCTTTAATAATACACTTCTTTTACGTATTTATTACAAAAACAAATATGATAAAATATGACTTAAGTATGTACAAAATTAATGTAATATAATATTCGCGTTCTTTATTTATAAATCTGTGATTCGCGCCGATTTGCGCCATTTCAGTTATTTTCATATTTGTTTTTCTTATTGAAACAGGCTAAGACCAGAGACCGTGCTACCTATTCTGTCGTAAGCAATTTTTGTGTCCTATTTCATCGAAGTTTCTAAATTTTAAATTTATTTTTATATGTATTGCAAGAGATAGGCAAGTGCATGTTCGGTTTTATGATGACCGCATCAATGCAGTTAATGTACTTTTCACTATTTTGCCATTAATAATATTTAGCTATAGTCATGGCTAGTAAATCTAGCCATGACTAGAGGAGCTCGTGGCGCAGTCGTAACAGCCGCGCGGATCGATCCACCAGGTAAAGCAACGCTTGCCGAGGTTGGTCCGTGGATGGGTGACCATCTTTACATACCGAGACTCCTCCGTGCCTCGGAAAGCACGTTAAGCCGTTGGTCCCGGCTGTCATTCGTGGATCTTTGACAATCGTTACGGGTCGTCAGAAGCCCGAGAATCTGACAACCAGTCTAACCGCGGGGTACCGTATCACCCAGTTACTGGGTTGTGGAGGTCAGACAGCAGTCGCTCCATGTAAAATACTGGTATTCAGCTGAATCCGGTTAGACTGGAAGCCGACCCCAATATATAGTTGGGAAAAGTCTAGGATGGTCATGAGTCATGGCTAGTAAATCATAAGCCGGGAATCATCGTGATAGTCGCAATTTTACTTTCTAAGCAACAAAGTCAATAAGATTTACTCGTTTTGAAGTACTTTTAACCGGAGAAAGTAAAAAGTTATATCCGTATAAATCGTCTTTAAACTTAGGAATTTGGTAAAAAATGCATTTTTCAATATGGTCTTTCTACCTAGATGTTTTAAATTCGTTACATACAGCTGCGTGCTATGCATAATATATATTTAACTGTGTATGTTTATATGGATATGTTCATTATTTGTATTATCAATCATCGATTCTTTTGAGTCGGAGTCTTTCCAATGTTATGCCGTTGGCATAAGTTATGCCGTTGCCACATGAATTCTTTGACTTCAATCTAAAAGTTTGTTCTAGTAATTGCTTCCGGATACTGATAATATACTACACATAGTATACTACGGATAATTTCAAAATCTATAAAAACGTTTTCACGGCTTGTACTAAAAATATTTTTCACAAGTTTTTATAATATTTAGATACTGTTAATTTTTATGGCCGCGTTACTTATACATAGGTTGAATACGTGTTAAATTTTAATGTTAATTATCAAATACCGCACACTGTTTGGCAACTTTCATAGAAATTTCTCACGTAGGTGTCGCGTGCTAGTAGGTTCATACGTTTTTTCTATAATATATTAAAAAAAAGTACCGTCACATTGGCACTCTAGTTAGGCACTCTAGTGCCCTGTCGTTCAATATGGACCCCATTACTAACCGCTTCTACAGGTGGTAATAAGAAAAATATTGCATAGGATCGAATCCCCTCGGCCCTGCCGTTCATACAGAAAATGTTAAGAAGATACCATCTTAAGTTTCGGTACAGGCAATGCGTTAAGCCGCTTATGCTATTTTTAGGTGAGTTCGATTCTGATCAAAGACCATACTATCAACACACCATCCAACCAATTCATTCTTGATCCTTATAGGAGTATCATTTGACCCTTCGACCTTTACGACGCTTACTTGAAATTGCGCGACTTATGTGAAAATACCAGTTCCGTAAGAATTTAAAGGCTGTAAAGTCCATACTTATATTATTATGTATTTTAAAACTGATGAAATTTGAAAACATTTAAGAAGAGGGAATATTATTGGTCAACTGATACGACATGACTCGTTAAAAAAAAACATAGAAGGAAGAGGAGGAGGTAGACCGAATAGAACTTATTTGGAAAAGATAAAGAAGAAGCTACAGGCTATGTCATGTCCTGATGAAGATGTTGGCGGAAAAGAGAAATGAGTGGCGAATACTCCATCGACAAAAGCAAGGCTCTTAAATAGAGAGAGAGAGAGAGAGAGAGAGAGAGAGAGAGAGAGAGAAAGAAACTGATAGATGTGCAACTGGCAAATGGTCAGCGTCGCTCGTGTACATAAATAGAGCCAGATATAGAGTTAGACATAGAGTTTACTTGAATTAGTCCAGGTAATTCATATTATATACCTCTCCTACTCATACAAATAATGTTAAGTTTGTGTCACTAATGTAATTACACTCTTTGTCCTGCCCTTTTCTGCGCAATACAGCAATGCTGTTTCACAGAGAAAAGCAGCTGCATGGCTGCATGGATCCTTACCACCGGTGAATTACGAAACTACATTAGATAACCAACATCAAAGAATTCAGACATATATAGAAGGACAGTTCTTATGAGCGCTTTGAGAACAAACTTTCTGCGATGCAAACGTCCGCTTGGCGGCGTGACGAGAGGGGCACCGCGATGTCCCCAACATATGAGCCTACGAGAGCAAGCGAGTGCAAACTAAGCCCGCTGGGGACATGTCCCCAATAAAATCGGCACAAAAAATCCTTAAGAATTGTTCGTCTGAATTCTTTGCCCACATACATAAAACTACACACAAACATGAAAGCGTGAACCCTCATCACAAGACCGTGATCAGCGTGAGGCATCGCGGTCGTGATGCTAACTCGTGACGAGATCACCCATTACATCATGATGCATCATGCACCACGGTGATAAGGTTGAAAGTCCCGTGATGCAAAGTAACTTTATAATACAGATTACTAAGTGTGAGATTATTTGTGCGCGTATGAAATACACGTTTTAAAGTGACAAACATATGTGGGAGAAATCTTATAGATGTTATAAAAAGTATCAACTCATGTCCCAGTCCTGGGCATGGGTCTCCTCCTCGAAATAAGACGAGGAGGGCAATGGGCCATAGCTCACCGATGCGCTGGCCCAATGCGGGTTGGCGAACTTTACATACCTTCAAAATACTTTCAATCTCATCAGGCATGCAGGTTTTCTCAAGATATTTTTTCTTCACCGGTGAGCGAGCGATGTTCTTGTGCTTAGGGTGCACTTAAAAATGTAGAAAAACCTATTTCAAAGCACACTCGGGAGGGTCAGGATCGAACCCGGAACCTCTCGCATAAGAGGCTGAGTCTACCTATCACTCGTCATCGTCGCCCTAAATGTTATATTTATATTAATTAAATAAATCTTGAGTCATCATTTTAATATTCATATTTACAAGTAAATTGATGGTACAGTCTATAATTATTTTACATGCTTCTCTATAGCTTGATTATTAGGCTTATATAATGTTGCAAAGTCAAAATATAGAAGAACGTCAAATTAATTACACAATATTTTTTTTGGGATGAAAGCAAACAAATTACTTTCTTTGATCGGTCGAATCTAGAACAACCAAGAAATGATTAGTGATAGTTAATTTAAAACCACAGCAACAAACAGTAGCGCGCTCATATTATGCAGTCGAGCGGAACGACGGGTAGAATAAATGTCATTTCAATAATATTAAAGAATATTCCTAATCATATAGATCGGTAAGAGCTAGGTAGTTACTTTTGTTAGTAGACATTTTTAGGGTTCCGCGACCTTAGATTGCCAACAGAACCCGGTTCCTGACTTCGCTGTACCACCCGTATGTCATTCACAGGATTATATCTTCTGAAACTTATAAGCCGCCACAGATTTATAAATAAAGACAGATGGAGCATGCCGAACGTTAACTGACGCTTCAAAGCGAATACAAATTCAAAAGTGCTCTCAAGTGCTTGACATAGCGTCGTATATGTTACTTCATAGTGAAGATTGTCACTCCTAGGAGTCAACGATAGTAATTACGCTGCTTGTTCTGCCTGTCCCGAAGCATGTCTAAATTAGAGTTATCCTGAGCGATCTATAGATCACCAACTAGTGGCGCGCCGGCGGTTTAATAGAAACGTAATGATCAAGTATTCATATATGGCCGTGGAGCTCGGGGAATGTCCGACCTATTAGGATTCCTCGTGTAGAAATTGTAAAATCCCTTGTGAATTTATTCTAGATTACAAATCGTTAACTTAAGTCTTTAACATTTGTTTCGTTTAAAATCTTAATTAACATTGTTTTTAGATATTAAAATAAGATGTACTATATTTGTATATAATTTACAAGCTCAAAGTTAATTTCCAAAATGCATTCATTCATCATCATCACCATCAGCCTTTATCCGTTCACTGCTGAACATAGGCTTTCCTCAATGAACGCTAAGACAACCGATCACTTTACTCGGAGTTTATAACGTACTAAGTATATATAGAGAATTAGTCCTTAGTGGTAAGACCTAACTTTTTTGTACCACAAAATAATTTGGGAAGCAAAAAAATATCTTAATTTGTATGGCTATTATCGCATATCCCAATAAGCAAATACTAAACAAGGAAAGGTATCGCTCGTCTTGGCGTTCATTGAGGGAGGCCTATGTTCAGCACCCCACCATTGCTCAGGCCTTGTCGTGGCGGTGGGGCTCAGTAGCCCAGGGTGACCCCAACACCTTGGGCGAAGCGAATTGAGTCGAGGGGCTCTTTGTATCCCTCTTATCAGAAGAGGGGACAAAAGAGCAGGGGGCAAGGGGTGAGAATGGGAACCTCACCTCATCGTACCGTCCCGACGTTGGGAGTGGTTGTTCTGTGGTGCGGAACAACCGCTTTGTGGAGGTGGCGTCGGTCCCCTGAGGGACTGACTTGCCGTCGAGGTGCCCTGTTGCGGTGCGGCAGTGGTGGCACTCGCCGGGTTTAAGTGGGTAGAGCTGCATCCACTTACCATCTTTCGGGCGCAGTGAGTCCCACATACACGCCCGGGGAGACTCACTCCCCAGCGGGATAAGTCAGTGCATTTCCCGCCGTAAAAGAAAAAAAAAGTACATATAGAGAATTAGTACTTAGTGGTGAGTGCCCTTTTTGTATCACAAAATAGGCTGGGAGGCAAAAATATATCTTTGTTTGTATGGCTATCGCATATCCCATCAAAAGCAAATACTAAACAATGAAAGATAAAAGTTTATCCACAAAGTGTGTGAACCTTATGTTTCTCGATATCGGTGACAATGCGCCTTTTATAATCCAACACAGGCTGTATTGACTGCCAGTACTCGGAAGCAGTGCATTACCGTCGGCTTGCGTAAGGAATATCTTCCAAGAATCGAGATGTTATCGAACAATTCATAACTAACGTAATTACCTTCCTTTTACAACCATTAGATACTTTCATTATTTATCGATACACAGTTACATCACTAATACATAATATATAGACTGTCGGCTGTAATAGGAATAGTGTAAAAAATATTGTGGGCTAGAATTCTATATTTTGTAAGTTGGTCCGATAAGCAAATTAGAAGGACGTGCTACCAGTGTACCTAATGTTGAGTCGTCCATGTATTCGATGAACATAACCTAGTCTACAGCAAAATATAGCCCCATAATTATCAACTCAATTTTAATAGAACAAGTCAAACAGTTTAGATATTTGGGAAGCCTCATCACGAATGACTCCAGGTGCACATCGGACATAGTAACAAGAATAGCGATAGCAAAGAAAGCCTTCAACAATAAGAAATACCTTTTTACAGCTCGCATATCACGTCACATCCGAAAAAAGTTTATTAAAGTATACGTTTGGAGTATTGCTTTGTATGGTAGCGAGACGTGGACCATGACACAAGGCGATAGAGAAAGATTGGAAGCATTCGAGATGTGGTGTTAGCGAAGAATGGAGAAAATAAGTTGGACTGAAAAGAAAAGTAATGAAGAAGTTTTGGAATTAGTAGGTGAGAAGAGAGAGATATTAAATACCATCGAAAACAGAAGAGGAAAGATGTTAGGACACTTGATACGGCACGACCACTTTATGAGAGGAATAATTGAAGGGAAGGTAGAAGGTAGAAGGAAGCGAGGCAGACCGAGAAGAAGTTTTATAGACCAGGTGAAGGAAAAACTGATGGTCGTGTCCTATCAGGAGGTCAAGAGAAGGGCGGAGTGCAGACAGGAATGGAAAAAGCTCCACCGACAAGAGCGAAGCTCTTAAATTTAAGAAGAAGAACCTAGTTTACCTGAAACTAATCCAGGGTTTATGTGTAGTATAGTCAATACACTGCCTGTCTTGACATAAAAGAAACAAAAAAAAAGCTAAGTCGTTTGACGGTAGAAACTAGATGGTACCCATGCAGCCGGATTATAAAGATGAATATAGATAACTAGACTTGGGCTATGAATATGCATAATATATTATATTAAAGAATCTGTGAGATAGTGTATGTGAAACACAAGATCTAAGGAATTGACTTAAATGATTGGTGATTGGTCAGATTTATTGTCACATTTTTTTTGTAAATCTTCGAGTACTACAAGAATTTGAAAAAAAATTGCTGGATAGTTATCTTTTGAATTCTTGATGATATTATAGTCCGTAAAAGAGCTGCTCTAACCCAAAGAAGAAGACGAAGAAGAAGATGATTACTCCATTCCCTTGAAAAATGCCTGATAAATTCAATGAAATCATTATTGATATATCAGGAAGAATTTCTATTTACTTAGGTAAGTAGAAATTTTTATCGGGTCTCTTGAGATTCAACTTATCAAAAGTTAATTGTAGTGGCTTATCAAACTTGCCGTTTATAATGTTTTTATAACATAACTTATAAGTGATGACTTTTCTTAAAATTTACGAGAAATTCCCTGAAATTGATTGAAAAATTACCTCGACAATACTCTCATCTGCATAAAACACTGGCACAATATTTCAAATTATCAAACAATAAAGTATCGACCGCATACAGCAATTGTTACGATACAATTTAATTATTATAAAACAATACTAATCTGTAATTCCGATAGGAGCAGCGTAAACTACTTTCTACATGATTGCCTGGTACAATGGCGGACAGTAGGAAGTTATTTTTCATTTCAAAGAGAGAGCAAGCTAATAAAAATATATATTTCAAAGCTGACACTGATCAATAAAGGTTATTGTATGATTTTATGGAAGAGATAATTTTATGCAAGTTCGACACACTGGAACATCTTCAATTCGATGCGGATTTCAATAATAGTCACTTGAATTTATAAAGCTTCACAAGTCACTTTACAGGATTTGCCCTAGAACACTTTATTTTTACGCAGTCAGTTCCATTTCTGTATACTGTATGTATAGTCCTCGCCACTTTTAAAGTCCTGCGACTAATGCCTGAACTAAATTTGACAACATTGACATCTTGACGTCTGTCTGGAGTAAGAAGTTGTGATATATTAAATTGTTTTACGTGAAATATGGAGCATATAATATAAAGTAAGGTGTAAAAATTTAAGGCCGTATAATGATCGTTATAGTGAAATAATTTTGTGATTAGAAAGTAAAAATAAACAACAATTAACCCCGTTAAATAATATGTTTATAAATGTCACAGCCATGACAGGTAAATTTTAGAGATGCCAGAGTCACTCATTTTTGCCTTATTTATGGTTAAAATATTATCATTAACTCTATACCTACATTTATCTTATGATATTTTATATGAATATAAATACAAGGTATTAAAACCTTGTTCAGATGAATGATATTTTCAGGTGTTTCTGTAAAAAAGGTCGAATAACAAAGGAAGTAACAATGGCAGCAATTACTTCTGAGAAAATCGTCACTCCTGGCAAAAGCCGAACACATCCGAAGAAGCTTGTTTTAGATGAATTCTACTAATCGGTTATACGTAAAAAATACGAATGAAATATTTACAAAAAAATGTTTTATTTTACAAAACCTGGCAGGGAGATTTTAATTTTGCTGCTAAAATTATTTTTGTCATTATTATCATCATCAGTCTTTATCAATGCACTATTGACCTACCTGACCTGACCTAGGGCCCATGCCCTATAATTATTTAAATTTTTTATTGGTTGGTGGAAAATCATTACAATAGAAATTGGCAACATTGAGTTATGAGACCGCAGCGCCGCGTCTATCGGACTTCTAAAGTGGCGATGACTTTATGTAGAAAATTTCATTGAAATGACATATTTCATCTATGTCATTT
This sequence comes from Lycaena phlaeas, assembly GCA_905333005.2. Classification (NCBI taxonomy): domain Eukaryota; kingdom Metazoa; phylum Arthropoda; class Insecta; order Lepidoptera; family Lycaenidae; genus Lycaena; species Lycaena phlaeas. The sequence continues at coordinate 3,646,057 of HG995170.1, read as the reverse complement.
CAATGAAATTTTCTACATTGTGTAGTTTTGCCTTGACTTTGGCTTGACGCTTGGGTTTTAAACGAGTTTTAAATTTTTCAGTTATAAAATATTTAACGATATTGTTTTTGGATTTACTTAATTAGTATTTGTAAATCCGTTAACAATATTATAAGTACCAGGAGAGCATGAATGTGGAGCGGTGGCTCCCCACTGCTGCGCAGGAACAATGCCCATTGTGGCATCCGCTGTTACCATTTCACTACAATACACATGCTACTGATAAAATATACCCACTGTGCGTACTGGAACTAACTGTTAAGACATAATGGTTTTGTTAAATAACTGTAATTATATAGTAGTCACGTTACTCTTTAAGTTATTTAATTTTTAAGACTGTAGAGGTTGTTTTCGGAAAGAGTTTAGTCGATACCCAACAAAAGAGTTACATCTCCTCAAGTAGAACGATAATCGATAATTTAAAGAGCCAGCAGTAATGATACTTAATTTTTTTGAGAAAATGAATAATTTCTCAATTTTTCATTACTTAAGAAAATTCAGTTGTTTAATAAATAAAATACAATAAATTTATACATTAAAGTTTCATACACCTTCTGCTTATGTTTACATCATCGTGTCTTTAATTAAAAGAGGTCAAGTGATGATAAAATTCTTTGACTTTTAGAGGCTTCTTGTTAGTTCCGATGTCGTGCACACTTGTCCTGCTGGTGGTACCTAGATGATTAGGCATATTGTTAGACTTTGAACGAACTGCATAATTGTAACAAAACAGAGTGAGCATTACAATGACAGCTATTACGTGGCTACACGATGCTATATAATTAGTGGGCAGTGAATGCTATATGTAGGGTAAAGAGTGGCCATTGTATGCATTACATTGATATAAAATAAATGACAAAATAAACAGTTGCAAGAAAAAACTAAAAAAAAAAAGAAATGTGGTGTCGTGGGACACCAGGTAGGAACGAAGTTCCTTCGGCTAAAAAGAAAGGTACATAATATACACTACTCGCTTGTGTATGCGACTGTCGCGCCTGCGCACGTCTCATTTAACGCTTTTATTCCACGCACTTTTTCTTACGGTTTTACTATCACATTTTTTTCAGTTCGGTCGCGCAGCAAAATCCCTATCCCATCCCTATCCAAGCCTGTCGTAAGGAACTTCGTTCCAAAAACATGCTTTTATTTTTGCAAATTAAAAATGGAATAATCGTATCAAATTAGTGTATTAACATCGGTCCTCGGTAGATTTAAAGTTGTTTGAAACAATGTTTGAACGAAATCTGGCCATTTAAAGTCGGTTAAATTCGCACCCAAAAAAGTCGGTTACAAACATACATAATACAGGTGAAGCTACTAAAAAGCGTGTGAAAATGTCATGATTTTCAAATGTTAATTCACATAATCTCATGTAGGTACTGGCGCATGTAGGACTTTGAAACCCATTTTAAGGTACACAGGGGGTCAGAATCGAACCCGCATCTTTCGGACTCAAGAGGCCGAGCCTATATCCAAAAGAAATTGTCGTTCTCTCTTGAACAATCATTTGGCTTACATTTTCGGTTTTCGCTTTTGCCGTGAGGTCTTAAGCAGACACATATTTTCATTGTTCTATCTGTTAATCTGCCAGCCTTTGTAGAACTCAATACATGGTTTGTGCATTTAGAGAGATTGAAACTCATATTTGTCTAAATCTATTAATTATTTCAGATCCATGTTCCCCGATTACGAACACAAACCAAAACGCGTTGTTTCTTAATGAACGTACTCATTGTTTATTGTTTAAAGAGGCTTCATGTGAAAGGTGCTAAAACATCAATTCGCTCTTTAAAATGATACATATTATAACACTTATAGTGTTGCCAAGATTGAAAAGAAGAACTCTAAAAAAACAATAAAAGAGAGAGAGAGAGAGAGAGTATTTTCACAAAATAAATACGAATTCGTTTTTATTTTGTGGTATTGTCTTATATTCAAATTCGATATTTCTTTAATTTAATTTATTAAATTATTACGAACATAATTTATCTTATACCTCTAAACGAGCTTGTGTATATATATATATAATATGTTATTATCCTTAGATAATAATATTATGGTGAAAAATTAAAACTATAATTGCGTTGCTCTGAAAAGAGATATTTTATTTTATAATACTTATAATTTAATAATTTTACAAAACATTCTTTACAAATAAATATTTACAAAAATCTTACCTGAAAAGAGAAACAACATTTAAAGCTATTGTTTCACCAGTATTAATTTAACAATATACATAATTCCAAACAGCTAAACTAAAACATTAATAACTAATCTTATAACTAAACAGCTCCATGGCAACAGACGAGTTCTATCTTTAAATATATATACATTATAAAGATATTAAAAATATTAAACCTATTTAAATGAAGTGTAACACTTTATTTACATCTCCCCCCCCCCCTTCTTTTCCTACATTACTTCCACTACTGGAATAATTTTTGTAATGTGGAAAAGATTTGATTCTGTCTTTTTGTGACCTGTATTTACTTTGTAAATTGTATTAGATATTTTATCTATTATTTTAAAAGGTCCTATCTTTAATTCGTCTAATTTTTTTCGGTTTAATCGGTTTCCGTTTTCGACATATACCGAATCTCCGATTTCGAACTCATACTGTTTTCTGTTTTTATCAAATCTTTGTTTATTGTAATTATGTGATTTCATACTATTTTCTAAGGCAATTTTACGATCTTGCAGTAGATGATTATTTGTTCTATTTTGTTTCAGTTCCTCTAATAGATACCCCATAAATTGTTTGTTACCATCTTCATCACAGTATACAGCTTTCATCTCTGGATTCATGGATATCCACACCAGTCGTTTCTCGTGCCGTTTTTGTAATGTGGACCTTACTTTTTGAAAGATTTGTGTATGTGTAATTACATCATGTAATTTTACAGGTTGTAACTTATCTGGAATCGTAAAGGTCCGTCCGTCTAAATCTGTGATTGTCGTCACACAAATAATATTTGTTTTCATATCTTCGCTGGCTTTGACCATAAACTCAAATCTTAATTTATCCATTATTCCTGGTAAGCAGCAGCAGAAATGTTGTTTTATAATATGTTATTATCCTTAGATAATAATATTATGGTGAAAAATTAAAACTATAATTGCGTTGCTCTGAAAAGAGATATTTTATTTTATAATACTTATAATTTAATAATTTTACAAAACATTCTTTACAAATAAATATTTACAAAAATCTTACCTGAAAAGAGAAACAACATTTAAAGCTATTGTTTCACCAGTATTAATTTAACAATATACATAATTCCAAACAGCTAAACTAAAACATTAATAACTAATCTTATAACTAAACAGCTCCATGGCAACAGACGAGTTCTATCTTTAAATATATATACATTATAAAGATATTAAAAATATTAAACCTATTTAAATGAAGTGTAACACTTTATTTACATAATATATATATATATATATATATATATATATATATATATATATATATCTCGATCCCGACTCTATATATATATATACATATATATAGAGTCGGGATCTCGGAAACGGCTCCAACGATTTTCATGAAATTTTGTATACATGTGTTAAAAACGGCGATAAATCGATCTAGCTAGGAAAAATATTTAGAAAACTTTTTTTTATCCGTGTTTTCAGGCATCGATAAAATATGATTATAATACGGACTAAATTTCGCTGTCAAATAACATGTCATGGTAGTTTAGTGTTGTAATTAGGCAGTTATAATATCCGAACGAGCCTGTTTCGATTCTCCAGTCCGAATTCTATTTTTTCCATTTTTTAAAATCATTTTTTTTTGGAAGAAAAATTATATCGTATTTTATCACTAAGGGTACCGAGCAAATGCTCGGTCAACCAGGTACTTTAGCTAACAAGAGTATGCCCGTCTTGTACTACATGTATGATAGTAATACTAAGTAGTAATACTTGTTTTCTTCAACATAGTTTATAATTTCTGTAAGATTAAAACAGTGCAGTCTACATAAAAGATGGACAAGAAATATTTTTTTTGTTATACTGTAACGACTGATTACCGGATTCAATATTGTTAGATATTTTCTCCACGTAAATTATGAGATTATTACGTATTATTATTATTATTAATTTGCCTTTGCCAAAATCTATAATTCTATGTTAGTTGTACTCCATAGGTTTTGGTTAGATACACAGATGATGTAGCAATAAATTAAGGACAAAGAAGAACTTTGTGATTTTAAAGCATGGCAAAATATGAAATTTGTTTAACAATTTCGTAATGGTTTAGTTGCGGGTCCACCGCGGCGCACGAGGAGACTACACACGTGTAAAACGTCAATCGCAAGGTATTGACTATAGACAATTAATGCGTAGCTTGTCCGTGGGTAGAAACAATCGCAAGCATTTTCGCGAAATTTGACAAACGTGCGTAGCCACTCGGTGCGCCGCGGGGGAACCTTATTGTTTGAAATGTCCGATGAACCAGGAAGAAACGCCCTGGTTGTTGAAACGCTGCCATGGTTCAGTGGTCCGAAACAATGGTGGTGGCAGTTTGGTAACAGTGAAATCCGACGGTGAAATTTGGAGTAACCTTTTTAATGGTGCTTAAAGTTCAGTAGGCTGTTTTACTTTCGTTGAATCTTTTTAGCCTAAATATTTATTATTATCATCAGTATTATATCATCATTATTAGTTGTACTATTATTTTTCAGCATTGTTGTAATTATAGTAAGGGTCAGACATTTTTTCAATTATGTGAGAATGGTTTTTACCGGTGGGTGGGTTGCCCTTTGCCGCGGTTTCGGCTGTATGGATACCACCGTCTTGTTTGTTTCTTCCATGAAACAGTTCATTGTGCGTCGGAGAGAAGAGCAAGACAAAGAAGTGTAATTACTAGAGACTAATTACTGTCACTGAGACTTAACATCTTATATCTCAGGATTGAGGCAAGAAGTGCAGAGCAAGCTGTTACCTATGCCGACCATATTATATGCTTACCTTCCGAAGGAGTAGGCAAGATCGCGGGCGGCACATATGCTATAGCAGCTTAGGAAGCACTGCAAATTGGTGATACAAATTGCATACAGCCGTATATAGTACAACCCATATACAGTAAAAGTATAAATCAAATAAAGCAACTAATTAGTGTCTCTCAAATGTAAAATCTAATGGAGAAATTTTAGAATTTTATTAGGTTATAAATTTTTAAGCACAACTCATAATGAGACTTCTGCTTACCCCCAATAATTTGATTCACGCACTTAAGTCCCAAAAAATGTTATATTTTGTAATATAAGACCTATCTTATCCATTTCAATGCTTCTATGTCAATGGGATAATATAATAAGTAATACTATGAGGATAAAGTTTCCGCATTTTGAGGAACAGAACCTTAAAAAAGCGAAGATTAAAAATCTGAGTTCAAATTACAAGGATCATAAGGATCTATTGGATGGGAAGCATTTATTGCTCGGGCTCTCATATAAATCTAGCACCACTCTTGCTTGATGCTGACTCTTCTGATGGTTCGGCCATCTCCTTTAATAAGAAGAGCAAACTCTTCTATCAAAGACTAGATCCTGTTTTATGCTTAAATATAAATATTATATTCTACTGATTCATCACAAGTAATAACAATGCGATGTTGAGTCATACAAGGCGATATATATGTATGTATATGAATTACTTGATCGAGTATCGACATTGCATAGCATTCATGCTTTTGTATTTGCTTAGATTATTAACCTTATCCGTGACTATGCTTGTGCTAATCTTAAGAAAATATTGGTGCTTCATCTTCTGCTATGGCCTTTAGCCGAGGATTCGGCTTTAGATTTTTAGGGAAATCTGTTAAAAACCAAAGGCCAATGGAATAATATTAATGGAATAATTGTTTGTTGTGAAAAAGGATTTAGCGGAAATCATTACTTATGGCGTTATGAGGATCTAATAAGTGATGCGGAAAACTCTCCACATGAATGGTCCGCTTCACCCCATGGTGCGGATGTCTCGTGAGGCGTGACCAGAGGGATACAGCCCCTCCCATAAATGCAACTTAATTCCCATAAAATGAATAAAAATTAAACTTCCATGTAGTAGAAAATTAACAATTATAATGACTGACAAGTCGTCGCTCTCTTCTTCGTCTGCATATTTGCTGTGAACTGTAAAGAACTAAACGAAAATATAAGAATGTTAATAAGCGGCGAAAAGTTCCGCAAATACATACTTGTTTTGTTTGGATTAATGAATTTTGCAATAAATGAAATAATATTATTATTATAAGCATTAATATAAATATATAATTATCTGAGCTAATCGGGAAGGACAAGATTTTTTTTTATTATTCAACAATTTTACGGATTTTATTGCGGTTTATTTACATAGATTTTTACCTCCCCGACGTTTCGGATAGTTTAATAACATAGCCTTAATATACCGCGTCTTGGTTTTATACGCATAATGTCTGCTACAGATTCTGCTGGACTAGACCAATGGTTATTCCATTTAGTTATCATTTGAGACCTTGCAAATATGATAACATTTAATATACTTGTAAAATCGGTATTCTTAATCGGTTAAAGTTATATTATTATAATATTATGTAACAGCCTATTTTTTATAGCTTTAGGTAGCTATAAATATATGAAGCAAGAATCATTTAAATAATTATGCGTATGAACAGTCGGCTGTATGTTAATAATTCATAAAAAAACTATGAAACCAAGTATGAAAGTATCCAATATTGTAGTTGTTTTTTTATCAGTAAAAAATAATAATTTACATGTTCTTATTCATAATAAATTGCAACATGACCACTTCAAGATTATCTGAATGTAATGGTATCACAAAATACTGTAGTGACGAATCTGCGTTAGCAATATAACATTGTTTTATAAAAATAAACTTTATCCGTTTAAAATAAGTTAGAAAATATTTTATCCATACCATATTGTTTTCTTATGTTTACGCGAATTTCACTCATTATAATAAAACAACTTTTACGGATTTTATCGCGGTTTATTTAGTTTTTTAAGAGCCCGACGTTTCGGATACTTTACAGCAACCATGGTCACGGGAGGACTGAGGTGTCAGATGTCCTACTGTTACAAAGTTATTCGAAACTACCCTATGATACAACAATATTTTATTTAGTCCTATCTATGCAGAAGGTGCTAACTAAGTCTTTTGTCTGTGACATGTTATGCTTGGATTTTGATTTTATTATTTTTATTATTGGATCCCAAGCAGATGGTAGTGGCCAGCCATCTTCTCTATTGAAATTAGGATGTTTTTTAATTTCAATAGCCTCGCGAATCATCCTTGGTTGGAATCGGTGTTCTTTTGCGAGGACCTGTGGTTTATCAAATCTGATATAATGGCGAGCATTATCCAGGCTATGTTCACAGATTGCTGACTTAGTATAGCGACGGTGTTTTAAGTCAGCTATATGTTCTTTAACGCGAGTTTTAATTGATCTTTTAGTTTGACCTATGTAAGAGAGACCACAGTCACAATCAAGCTTGTAAACTCCTGCATCTTGTAAAGGTATATGACACTTGACAGATGGTAAGAATTGACCTATCTTTTTTGGTGGCTTAAAATATGTTTTAATCGAAGCTCGCTTTAGAATATAGCCAATCTTGTCAGTGACTCCCTTCATAAATGGCAGCACAGCAGGTACTCGCTCTACGGTGGTTGGTTTCACACGTTCACTGCGATGGAGCCGCGGTACCCGAAGCTTGTTGTCCCGCAGTACTTGCTTGACATGTTGAAGCTCGGTCTCCAAGTGCTGCTCATCACAGATCCCTTGTGCTCTCTGAAACAAAGATTTACCCACGGTAGCTAACTGTGTTGGACGGCGAATCACATCACCATCCAACACAGTTAGCTACCGTGGGTAAATCTTTGTTTCAGAGAGCACAAGGGATCTGTGATGAGCAGCACTTGGAGACCGAGCTTCAACATGTCAAGCAAGTACTGCGGGACAACAAGCTTCGGGTACCGCGGCTCCATCGCAGTGAACGTGTGAAACCAACCACCGTAGAGCGAGTACCTGCTGTGCTGCCATTTATGAAGGGAGTCACTGACAAGATTGGCTATATTCTAAAGCGAGCTTCGATTAAAACATATTTTAAGCCACCAAAAAAGATAGGTCAATTCTTACCATCTGTCAAGTGTCATATACCTTTACAAGATGCAGGAGTTTACAAGCTTGATTGTGACTGTGGTCTCTCTTACATAGGTCAAACTAAAAGATCAATTAAAACTCGCGTTAAAGAACATATAGCTGACTTAAAACACCGTCGCTATACTAAGTCAGCAATCTGTGAACATAGCCTGGATAATGCTCGCCATTATATCAGATTTGATAAACCACAGGTCCTCGCAAAAGAACACCGATTCCAACCAAGGATGATTCGCGAGGCTATTGAAATTAAAAAACATCCTAATTTCAATAGAGAAGATGGCTGGCCACTACCATCTGCTTGGGATCCAATAATAAAAATAATAAAATCAAAATCCAAGCATAACATGTCACAGACAAAAGACTTAGTTAGCACCTTCTGCATAGATAGGACTAAATAAAATATTGTTGTATCATAGGGTAGTTTCGAATAACTTTGTAACAGTAGGACATCTGACACCTCAGTCCTCCCGTGACCATGGTTGCTGTAAAGTATCCGAAACGTCGGGCTCTTAAAAAACTAAATAAACCGCGATAAAATCCGTAAAAGTTGTTTTATTATTATCCATACCAGTTGCAACACGGTCATAGATCCGTCAAGATAATCTGATTTCCCTCCATCTTTTGTCTAAGGTGTTATCAAGTGACAGCTGTCATCGCGTAAGATAAAATGGCCGCCCGACTTTTGGGTATTATGATATTACGTTTCTTTAAGCGAATCATACTGATGCAATATTTATCTGGTATGCCATTAAAAACTATTTATTAGCGATAAGATTATTGTAGTGAAAGTTGAGTGGTAAAATAGAGGGTGGTAAGATTAGATCGGGTATGATCGATTGGTCGTTTGTCTAGGGTTCCGTGACAAGCAATTTAAAAATAGAACTAATTATAATGTGTAATAATTTTTTATAGGAGACTCGTAGTCTCTTAACTTGGTGCTTGTTAACTGCAGTTTAATTGTTAAAAAATGTAGACGTAAATTGTAAATACTTAAGTTTAAGTTTATAAAACTCATAAATTTGTTCCCCGATTACACTTTGAGTATCACGTTTTTCGCTTTAATAAAACACAAGTACATATAAAATTGCATTACAAACATTAGTATTGCATTTTAATAAGATAACATGTTTGTGCTCTATTATTATGACTTTCGATTTATCTCGGTCATTGGCTGCTATTTTTATTAATATTGCAACCAATACACAAGATAAGTGAATAGAAATATTTCACTATATCTTGTAATTTCATTTTTTTTTAAATTTACTATTTAAACTTATTCGAATGAACTTTGAAAATAAAATAAATTATCTTGGGTTGAGAATAAGTCCTCCTAGTCTATCTAATATAATATAATATAATAATCAAAATGCAGATAAACAAAGTAGGTAAATATTTCATTTTGATTCCAATAAAACATCCAAACAGTACTTAACAGAAATTAAGCTTGAGTGTAAAAATAAAAATTTATTATTATACGACATCTTCTACCAAAAACCGATGTTTCCGAAAAATTTTTGAATAGTAGAGTCATAAAAATATGACTGTTGTAATAGAATAGAATAGAATGGTAATATTCGTTAGTGAGTCATTACATATTTTAATGTTATAAATTCTTAAAAGTAAATAAGCTTAGAGCGGATAAATGAAAGTGGATAGGTTTCCTTCATTGAGGAAAACTCAATCTACTTTTTATGTTTGTACGTCTGGTTAAGCATAACTGCATTACAATTTACAATGTTCTTGCAATTGCTAATTAATGCATATCCGTTTATAAATGTAGAAATCAGTTCGGAAATTTAAGATGTAGAACTACAAAAATATATTTACAAATACAAAATACAAATACTTACAAATGTCTTTATTTCCAAAAAAATACATTAACACAGCATTTATGACGGATCCCCACACTAGGCGTAGCCTGTCCTGTGGGGCCATTCAAGACAATGTTCTAGAAAGGGGATAGGATTTTGTTTTAAGCTTTTTAATTATAATGTACTAGTTTTTGGGTCTTGTATAACAAGATTATTTTTGTTTAGACTTTATAGGGCTCTACACCATGGAAATATTAAGAACACTTATTTCAAATATCTGTGCTCTACATAAAATCGATTAAATGTATCATCATCATCATCATCAGCCTTTATCCGCTCACTGCTGAACATTGGCCGCTATTAATGAACGCCAAGACGTCCGATCATTTGCCACTTCCATCGAATACGGATAAAATGTGTATGGTATTTTGGCCGCGTCCAGGAAGACAAAGTGTTGATTGGCGATTAACTAGGTGGGAAGAATATCTCAGTGCAGTGGCCGGTCCGTGTTAAATGCGAGTGGGAAGGGATCGGTCATCTTGGCGTTCATTGAGAGAGGCCTATGGGATGATGATGATATTTATGCGAAATTAGAAACTAGCGGTTTCCTGTCCAAAATGTTTTTTATAAAACAATATTATGATCGCTTAGATCATCTTCCTTTCTCCGGATGTGGACTATCTTAAATCGAAATAACACCGAAATCTGGTCGTGGTGTAGTATTTGGACGCAAAAGGGTAAAAAGACATATAGACATTCATATAGAAATTCTCAAATGATTTACTACGATTAGGCTTAGGCTTGCAAAGACAATATACAAAATAGATATCCTGAATTTCGTAAGGGAACTGTAGATAGCGTGGCTTGTAATGTAGTAATCAGCAAAGGCAAGGCATCAATGGACGATATACTACAGTGAATTCCGCTTTTGAGTGTTATTAGGTAACTGTATCGTATAATTTATATTTTGCTAAACTTCCGCCCGCGTTCAAAAATGAAAGGCGTATCGCGGCGCCGGCGCAAGAAGAAAGGTATTATGTGACAGTTATGTACTAACTCTATGACTTCATATTTATATCTTTATGGTAATAATAAGCGACGGTGTGATGCCCCGTAACATTACGCTATTAGAAATCCTACTAATATTTTAAACGCGAAAGTTTGTAAGTATGAATGTTTGTTACTCTTTCACGTAAAAATTACTGAATGGATTTCATTAAACTTTAAAATAATATAGCTTACTCATCAGAATAGCACATAGGCTATAATAATTTATCCCCGCTCTCTCACGGGAATGGGATGTACGCGGGTGAAACCGCGCGGCGCTGCTAGTAACAAATATATTATGAAAAAATTTGTTTGCCTATAAAAGTAGAGTTCTAAAATATTTACATTTTTATTCAATTAGTAATTAGCTATAGCTTCCCAAGAGTAAACAATAATAGCCGATGCTACTCTCAGGTAAGGTGGGTTACTCTACGTGAAATATTTTTTTCATATTGATCCCCTAGTTTCGGAGATTAATCAATGCGAACAAACGAACTCTTTTGACGTGACAACCCAAATAAATAGATATTACGGGCAGCATGCACGAAAAAGATGTAGCGTTCCGTCAGCTAGAGCGCGGAACGAACGAGAGAGGTATGATCGGCTTCGGCTCGTGCGATAGGCTCAGTTCGGTTCGTGTTACATGTAATGTTTGACGTTGTCACGTCAAACTACCGTCCGTAAACCGACTTTACAGACAACCATTTTTTTCTTTAAAAATTAGTGTAGATAATCATAATATGTATTACTTTTTCCCAACCATAGATACAGTTTATTTTTGAGAGTAATGTGACAAACAAACCTCGGAAAGGACTACAACCTTAGAATATATCTGACCTCTTCAACATTTTTAAAAGAGACGCAGAAGACGCATCTAACATAAGCGTATATTATTTCTAAATTCGCTAAGTTATTAAAATGACATTACCATGTTGTTCGCTTGTTGAGAGTCAGTAAGGCGCTTTTTGTGGCGCGGAGCCAATCATTGTGTGGAAATGGCATGGATAATGTATAGTCACTCCATAATATGTATACATTCTAGCACTTTCTATAGTCCGCTGTATCCTACTTCCTACTAATATTATAAACGCGAAAGTATGTACCTAAGTATGGATGGATAGATGGATGTTTGTAACTCTTTCACGCAAGAACTACTGAATGGATTTACATGAAACTTCACAATAATATAGCTTATATATCGGAATCACATAGGCCATAATTTATAGAGCGACGAATGGTCCAGTTGTGGATGGACTAGGCCTCTCATGCGAGAGGTTCCGGGTTCGATCCTGACCCCCCGTTTTTGCCTTGAAATGGGTTTTTCTAAATTTCTAAGTGCACTCCAGACACGCTCGCTCACTGGTGAAGGAAAACATTATTTTGGAACTTCACTTACCAGATTGTTTGTTTGTCAGTTGGCAGAATCTTACATTTATTTTTGAATAAATGGCATATTAACAGATACATTTTAAATGCGGGCAACTGTACACTTCTAACAAAACAAGCCATTAGGCTTCAACATTGAATGGATGGTCTAATGTACTCTCTACTATACGTAATCTACGCGGTAGGGTCGTGGGTTCAGATCTCACCTCTTTAACCAGTTTATCCCTGGTAGGTTCCTTAGAAATGAACTACCCGAACTAAATAGCCTCTGAGAGTCATCATCATCATCATCAATGAACGCCAAGACGAGCGATCCCTTACCACTCGAATTCAACGCGGACTTGTCACTGCACGGAGATCGTCTTCCCACCTGGTTAATGGCCGACCGACACTTCGTCTACCTTAACGCGGCCTCCACTCTTGAACCTTATTGGCCCATCGGCCATCCGTTCTTAGAGTTTTACTACTCCACTTTTTAAATGTCCTGAAGCTGCTCTCAACAGGAATAGGGGGGGGGGGGGGGGATTACCGAGGACAGACCATTCCTCCGATGGACATACAGGCTCTCGTCTCATGAGTACCGCCTTCTGGTGGTAAGATGATGAATGATGATGATGATGATGATGATGATGATGATGATGATGATGAAGGAAAACGAGGGACTAAAAGTGGGTCACATAAACTAAACAGTAAACTGGTTTATAATTTATTTGAGACTAAAATTATCTGTTTGATTACAAGTTATTACTACACTTTGGTTATTATCGTGAAATTCTCACGGTTTTAGCATGATTCTGTAAATGATATCATTAATTATCATCACAATTTATAATTGGGTTTCTGTTGACATTGAAATATAAAGTATAGCTGGCGAGCGCAATTCCTTTAGGCCCCGTGCACACAGGCGTTTTTTTACCGCTTGTTAAAAGAGCGTTCAAATGAGATAAATGGATACATAATATGTATCACACGAACACGTTTTAAAGTGCGGCGCTGTTTTTAAACGACTTAATAGAAATAGGCGTTTCTAAAATTAAATACGACCGTATGTATGATTTTTTATTGAGCACTGTTGGATTTTCGACGTTAAACGCCGGACGTTAAATTGAACTTAGTACGGGAAGCTCGCAACTCGCGCCAACATCGATTTAACGCGACGCTTAAAAAGCGCTCGTACGAACAGGGCCTAAGATTTAAGACCCATAGTAACTAAGAACATGAAAACTTGTAATTATTGTACGTGGAAATCAATTGTAAAATGTATTTTACTCTCATTATATAACTAGTTATCGCCCGCAGCTTCGGCTGCGTTAACATGGACCGGTGGTGATCATTTCTATTATAGCCCTTATCACTCAATGATAACACACCATTCTATTGGTGAAATAATTTTAATCGGACGCGAAGTTTCATAGATTACCTCTTACATCCAAACTCACAAATGCTAATTCTTTTTAATATGTGTTTATATACAGGAGGATAAACGGTCAGTCGGTTCACCTGATGGTAAGTGCCACACACATAGACAACCGCCTTGTGTACACAATGTGTTACATTCATTAAACATTAAAAAAAAATGAGTTAGTCAACATGGTTTCGGTGTTTGAACCTGCTGCCTTGCGCCACTTATACCTATATTGCGGAACAGCCCCCCTAGGCAGGTGGCACAAACGCTAACGAATAGAAATAGAATAGAATACTTATTGTATGGGAATGACACAAGCTTACGACATGTAATTTGAGCAGCTAGTGTCATACAATAAGTATTCCATTCATTGAGCGTTTGTGCCACTTGTCTATGGGGGCTGGTATACAGGAATACTATAGTACATAATATGTACTTATCCAATAAAATCGCCATCTTAAATATTGGCAATTCGCCAGACTATTTCGACCGTTTAACAACCATTCAACATTGTAGTGTAATTGCTTGTAGTATTGATTACTACGAACATTGTTTTTACGACATTAAAGGACACCCTGATATGCGTTATATACTACGTTATATTTTGAGCTGTTTAAGCCTTTTGGTAAATGATCCAGGATAGAAAGACATCTTTTGAAAAAGGAATACATTTTTTGGCTTTACCTGTATTTATAACATATTTTAGAAACTAGTCGCGTCCAAAACAGGTTTTATTAAATTAGAATGGAAGATTTCGTCATCACTAGAGTATTAGTTTATGAATGCTAATAGTCTAGTGATGAAGGTGATCAAAAAATATATTATTATTCTAAAAAAATATAAGTACAATAACAGCGCAAGGTAAAAGATTCGACACTTTTTTCGACCTTACGACCCTGCCCTAGGATCCTGTTGCAGAATAGAGAAGGGACTCTACCTTGCAACTTCCTGGTTTCTCTGAGGTGGCTATTCCTCATTGATCCGGTACTGGAGTAGGGTGCTTACGAGCGAGTATCAAGCTGAGACATCCACAGCCCGTCATCGAGGTCTTCTGCAACAGCGCGAGGGCTGTTTAAAAAGTGCTTAAAATAAAATAAGGCTTTTCTCAACGGTGAGCATGCGATGTTGACGTGCGCACTGCGATTTAGAAAAACTAGGGCTTAGACGAAGTAACATCGTTTCGTAGCGAAAAGATACCGAAGTTCGTCATCGCCGCCGAGTTATCAATGACAATTTCCTAGCCAATACGATATTGTCAATAATGATCGATAACCAATAGACAGTTAGTGATTTTGTTACGATAACGATGGACCCGCGATTTAGCTTGACTTATGTCAATCCCATACATTTTATTCTTTTCGAACTTCGCTATCGTTTATTTAATATTACTTAACACATATGTCTGACATGACCCGTATCTTAAGCTATCTAACCCGACATTGCTCGTAATTATAAAGTAAAAACAGCCTTCAATAAGCTTATATACCAAAATTGGGCATGTCTAACTCGCCGGGGTATGTTTCGTGTTACACCAAACGTTTATAAATTAATACGAAAATAGCCAATTAGTACACGCAAAGAAAATAAAAGCTACTAGCTCGGCTTAAAATATCCTCGTTATTAAAATATTCACGAAAATCAAGTTTTGTAAGTTTTTATAATCTTGCGAATATTTTGTTTGTATGATACATGCATTTTTACATCTTCTATTTTGGGTAAAGTAATATTAGAATTCAGCAATGGAAAAGCTCCAGTATCTAGAAATACTCCTAAGTAATAATGATGCTAGTCATCAGATAACAATTCTATAATCTGAAAAAACCTGGATATTTTGTAAAGAAAAGAAAAGTAGATAAGTGTGTCAAAAAATTATGTTTGAAGTTATGGCGTCCATTTTAAAGGTGGTGTCCAGTAGTGGTCATATTGGTTCTAATGATAATGAAGAGTTAAAGATAATATTAAATACAACAAGCGGTTTCTATATTGTATAGTATATAAAACGTATGTATGTGGGTTGGTTGGGTACAGTTTTCTAATATACCCGGATATTGCACAAATGTCAAACAGAAAACACTTATTATGAATGTCCTCTAAAATACTGATATGTGTCATATATCTTATACTGATGTATAAAGCTGAAGAGCTTGTTTGTTTAACGCGCTCAGTCTCAGTAAATATTGGTCGAATTTGAAAGATTATTTTAGTTTTAGAACTTTTAGATAGACCATTTACCGCGTAAGGCTATAAGCTATATATAATCATCCTGTGAGGATGCCGTTGTTAATTTTAATAAATTTTTCATTATCAACTTTGGTCTCCGAACGTCAACGAGGCTTGTTCTGCAGGTCGACATTTTCAGAACGAAAACGTTGGAATCCTTAAGAGACTCGTACGCGTAAATAGCACGATATTTAAAGTTTTCCATTTTGTTAACTCAGTGAGGCAAAAATGAAAAACAAAAGAGGAAGAAACAAATGACATAACGGTTTTCGAAATGCAAATGACTGTATAATAAATTTGGAATTCCTAGCCAAAGAAGAAATATTTGAGATTAAAGTGGCCAGTACGATTAACGCAAATTTCTTATGTTAGGACCTAATATTTATTGCGCAAGTTAGCTGATACCTTTAACAAAAAATTCGCGTGTTATGCATATAGTTAATAGTCATTAATAATGGGCATTCTCCCCATATACGGTGTACATTGTCATCACGAACCAAGCTGTTAATAAACAAGAGAAAGTCGCAACCTTGCACGCTAACCCAATCATCATTACCTACACGTCTTGATCTATAATGAAAAAATATCTGCGTAAAAAGTAAATTAAAGTAAAGTATCAACCCTTTGGAGGTCCTCGAAATCAGGCGAGGAGGGTAATGGGCCAATAGTTCACCGATGCGCTGGCCCAATGCGGATTAGTGAACTTCACAAACCTTCAAAGACTTTCAATTTCATCATGCAGGTTTCCTCACGATGTTTTCCTTTACCGGTGAGCGAGCGATGGTCTCGTGTTTGGGGAGCACTTAGAAATTTAGAAAAACCAATTTCAAGGCACACACGGGGGGTCAGGATCGAACCCGGAACCTCTCGCATAAGAGGCTGAGTACATCCACCACTGGACCATCGCCGTATTATTTTCTATTCATATCTGCGTACTATTTTCGAATTCACTAGCCTCTGCATGGTCCTAGACTTCATTTAATGTAGCTTGTCCTGGAAGGACCCTGTATGCTTTGTCCAGTACTTTTTAATTACCTTTAACACGTGAGGCCTCTTTATATCTGACGGTAGTTGCACCTTCAGATGCGCCAGTGTAAATGACATGTTTTGTGCACTAAGTATTTGTTATATAGTATTCTAGAAGGAATAAGAACAGTAAGACAGGCATCAAAGTTTTTCGTAGCCATTATCACATTGCTCGCCGGGCCATAGATATCTTAACTTATCTAGACAAGTGGCACAAACGCTAAATGAATAGAATTATAGTCAAACTGTCAAATTACATGTCGCAAGCTAGTGTCATTCCCATTTAAATAAATCCTATTCTATTCTATGCTATTCGTTTAGCGTTTGCGCCATTTCTCTAGGGGGGCTTAAAATATTATAATATTATTCGGTGGACTTTTTGGTATATTCTAGTATAATAATGGAAAACTATTTTAGCAATAGTATTTATATAATGCTTTTAACTGTATAATACAATAGTTTTCGTGAAATCCAGTGACAAAAATCGTGCAATCTCGACAATCTCGTGCTTAATAACAGTATCATATAGAATAGAAGGTTAATTTATTTTAATGTCAGCACGAGGACAATCTGAGATGGTTTCAAAGGATTCGTTCTTCTTTATGTCAAGTATAATATAAATCTAAGCTTTCTGTGCCACACTTAACCGAAAGCCTCTTGCGGGAATGCAGTGCAAAGCTGAGCCTTTCCAGTTAAGAGTGGTCCAAAAAAGTGATAACTAGTCTAACAACCCTCAAGCGACAAAATAACTTAGTATTAATTTAGTATTTTTATCACCACGTGTAACATCACACATACCTTTTTGATATTATTTTTTTTACTATTTAAACATAAAAACATAATATACTAAACAAATTCTAAATGCATAAGACATACAATATATACTGGGTTGTTTTATTATAATAAACAGGGTCAAGTTTAACTTACAGCTAGACAATCTCTCAAGTAAAATTAAAATGTTTAACAAATATCAAATTACAAGTTTTAACACATTACACTTTTGGACTTTGTTTACTGTAAAGAAAAAGACAGATTTAGTCTTAGAGCAACGCGGTCTTCCTTACGGAACCCTAAGGAGGACGCGTTGCTCTAAGGTCATAAGACTCATAAGTCATATTTAATTTTTGAGCAGTTTTGAAGTCTCCGTATAAAATTTTATAAAAACCCTTTTAGGCTTTTAAGCGACATACATTCCAGAATCTAGAATCTTCTGTTTCGCAAGAACTTCGTTGTTGATACACGTGAAAGTAAAAGTGGTTTGCGTGTTAGGTCATTTATTTCAAACAACATTAATGGCGGTGAGGCACTTTGACCCGTACAGAGACCGTAGCAAAAATAACAAGCTAATTATATCCATGTATCGGTGCGTTATGAAATATTCGTGATATTTTCGTATTTAGGTGAGAGATAGAGAGATTAATATCTTAAACATTCTAGGTTGCAGAGCCTGCCTATTTTTGTCTCTACTGACTTGTTGAGAGATGTAAAGTCTTCTTTAGATAGTTCATGGATAAAAAAGCATAGACATTTTTTTTTCTTATTTTAATGCCAATAAAGATAGCATTGAATACGAAAATTCATGGTGACTGATTTAATTTAAAGATTAGCGGACCAAATTATTTTAGAAGCATCAAACACGTTATTTTCAGTTATTATTTTATGTTTGTTTGAATTTTTGTAATTTAGCATCGAGCACATAATTTTGGTGACAGGATATATTGTGCTCTATGTAATTTTGTGTGTGCCCGATAAAGCATATTCGCTCATTCTATCATTATTATTTATTATTAGTCGTCTATCATTAACAAACTAGAATCATAATTGTGTAGTCCAAAGAAGCAATGCAGTGTTATGTAAATACTAAATAGTAGGTCAGATATATAGGGATTCAGTTGACACCTATGTTCGATACATCAGCTCCGCGTATTTTTTCGTATTTGTAAAGTCAAAAAGTGCTTAAAATAGCTAAATAAGCTACAATTCACAAGTGTTGTAACAAGTGTTTTTTTATTTTATTTTTTAGTTGTTTTAGCGGAAGCTGATGATATAAAATTTGTTTGTGGACACATTTTTGGTTTATGTTTTATGTTTGTAAATTTAATTGTATGTTTCTATTATAACTGTTCGTGTTCCTGGAAAATAAATAAATAAATAAATAGTAATAGACAGTAGTATAGTAGCATCAATCAAGTAACATAAAACTATAGTATATGTACACAGTACAGATTTATTATTTCGATAAGAGACAAAGTTAACTGTTCCCAGACATTTATACCTAGTTCTTGGACAAGACAATATGCTAGTATTTTATAGCATAATATTATTATATATTTTAGCGACCCGAAGTTTCACCCACGTAGGTACTTGCTTTTCCCGTAGGAGTACGGGTTTTACGGGAGTTTTTTTATTGTAAAACTTCATTTTATTTCAGGCGATACTATTACTTAGTAGGATTTTTATTATTAAAATATGTTAAAAGTGTCTATTTAGTTTCTAAAACTGTCACCAAAATTCGTTCTAGTTATTTGAATCAAATAAAGTTACCGAGATAAAAGACATTGAAAATCCACAATAGAAATCGTATACATTCATGGGCTTAAGATATCAGCATAATATTATATTAGTCCAATAACGGCGGCTTTCAATATCCTATCTATCTTAAAATTTTCTTATCGATCTTAAAATTTTGATAGATTTTGTAAGAAAATGTGTCAAAATCTCAAGATAGATAAGAAAAATTTAAGATAGATAGGATATTGAAATCCGCCGTAAGTCAATGGTGTAAAACGAACTGTCATAACCGTTACAATGACGACGCTATTGACTCTGTTCAATAGAACGGTGGGTGAAACTTGGATAACAGACGCTCAGACTGCAAAAAAGTTCAAACTGGTTGAAAAAGTTTGTTCACACGAACCAAGCGAGGGACGCGAGATCGCTGCGCGCGCGCAGCCGCCCGTGCACGACGTGCCAGACGCCAGTCCACCGCCGCACCCCGCAGTGTGCACACGTGTCTTACCGCGCGCGTCGCTCTTATTGGACCAAACCAACCACCGTTATCGTCCTAAATGACAACCTAATGGACGTACGAGGTAGTCCATGCATGTTTTATATATAGTGTGAACGTTGTGAAGTGCTGTGTTTGTGTTCATGTTGACATGGAGGAAGTTCGCATATCGGATTGGCCCGAACCACCAGGTTCCCATGCATGGTTGCCCGCTTACGGCTTTCAGCATGAAATTATGGATAAAGACGATTTTTTTGGCTCGAATGGTGAGTGGCGTTGCATTAAAACACTGCTGTGCTAGAAGGCCATTATTGTAACTCACCGAGAGCAGAAAGCACGTTTTTGTAGCGATAGAAAATATTTGATAACGACATGACGTGAGACTCGTATTTGGCTTGTTAAACTCAATTTACCAACCATGTTCTGAATTATGACCTTGATACCTAAATGCCGTGTCTTTTGTTTACGTTTGTTAACTCAGATTTTAACTTGCATGGTGTCGTAATTGTATTGTTTCGTCTGATTCACTAGATCCTATTTCCAAATAATATAACGATTCTATGTGCTTGAATTAATAAGTCTTTTTCATATTATGTACTTCTAATTCAGTAATGTATATTGAGGGAAATCTACTTACGTAGCTTGTGCTGAAGGTTAATTAAAATGAAACAAAATAATGCTAATTTCTGTCTCTGTATTCTTTAAATTTCAAATGCAAAGTCGAATAAATTATAATTTGAGAGAGAATATTGAGATTCCTTAAGCTTTCTCGAGGAGAATGATAAGAGGTTTTATGTGAATATATAATTTTAGTCTCCGACGTTATCGACGTTCTTATCTTAATTTCCATAGATTGAGGAATAGAAATGGTTGTTTTTGGCCAAGACAGATGAATCATCTATAAGCTTATATTATGCTGTACCTTCCTGTACAGAGAAAACACTCTATTGTTAGTAGGTAGTAGAAGTCAAAACTAAAAACCTATAAAAATAAGCCAAAATTGAAATCAATCTCCGTATATATAACTCCTCCGACCGCAACAATTATACATAATTACTTAGTGTTTTATTAGAGAAACTATAGCGATGGGTATAATGTTTACCTTTGGTAAAAACTAAAAAGTGTCTCTCTCTCTTTCTCTCTATTTAAGAGCTTTGCTCTTATCGGTGGAGTATTCGCCACTCATTCCTCTTCTTCACTAACACCTTAACCTCCTGATATGACAACCTGTACATGCTCCTCTTTTTCTATCAATCTATTTGGACAATTTTTTTAAATAATATTTTTATGACATGCCATAAAAAATACATGCAACGCTAAATTTTTACAGTGTTGAGGTCAACCCCTGTTTGTAAACAGCAATATTAGTACTATTGGCAGGACGAAATCTGTCGGGGCAGCTATTGTTTATATATACCTATAATAAATCTTCAATCTCCAACAACAGCAATTAGAACAACCTTATTATGTTTGTTACGCTTTCACGCGAACAGTACTCAACCGATCATTATGAAATGTACACGTATTCTCGGAGGTACTAAAAGTAGCATAGGTCCATACGTTTAAAAAAAAAGCATATTTACCGCTAACGCGGCGAAGCCGCAGGCAACTGCTAGTAAAATAGCCCAAAAGTCTCCACAGACTTATCAGGTACTAAGAGGTGGTTCTTAAAAAAGAAAAAAACAATTTAATACAGGTACCTAATACCCACGCTTGATTAAATAACAGGTTTTAGTCTTCAAACTAGGTACCTATGTATATATTGTGATAAACACTTGTACCTACATTTAAATAACCAAATTATATGAATTTCTTTTTACTAATCGTACCTACCTTTGGTTCTTGATGGAAATTCATGTTCCATAATAATAATACATAGTACCTATATTCATATTGTATAATAATAATAATCATGTAGGTATTCTAAGTAATAAGTATCATTATTATTAAAGTGGAAAAAGTGAAAAATATTTATATTAAGTATTACTATTATAATATTATAGGAATTTTGCTATCTTGAATTTCTTATCTGTTTTGTCAAAGGTTAAAAGGTTTCTGATCTATGCAATAAATTCGCTTGGATTAAACAAAACACACGGTATTAAAAAAAAACAACAACAATGACCAAACGTTTCCAAAACCTATCCATGACGTCTATTCTAATTTTCCTCGATAACGTTGCTATCTCTGTTTGCACGAATTACGCACGCACGATTTTCAGATGTCTGAATTTAAAACTGTATTGAAAATACTTTGACATTGGCAATTCCTACGAGTGTCCATATATAAAAGAAGGAGAAGAGAAAACTATATTAAAGAAATATATGAAATTCATTATCTATGAAATTAATATATGAAATTAATATATAAAAATAATATATGAAATTCATTATATTCATTATCAACGCAAGTTTATTAACCTTTTATAAAAGTATTTTTTTTACAACAGCGGCAAGTGCGTCAATCTTTGCTAATCGCTGCTAAGGTTGGGGTAGGGAAGAGGGTATCTATGCAGGCCATATACCTAAATATCTGAAACAGGCTGTAATCACAGTTTGTTAGTAAATATTAATAAAATATTGCATACAAAAGAAATATTTTAAATGTTGTAACTTGTAACATTACAAAGTGTTATCAGTTGAGATTTTTTTCTTCGTCATCAACACGCGACTACTAAAGCACGGCACTTTGCATCTATGTCCCATAAATTATTCTCCACTTGAAAAAAAATATTAAAAACTTAATGGCAAACATGTTTTTCATTTCCTAAATTAAGTGATTTATTTAGGTAATGCATCTTTTGTATGCATAATTTGAAACCTGAAATTAAAACTTAATTTTACCTTCCTTAATATACAAAATGGACTCCATAGTATTAACATCAACGCATTAGAAATTGTTGCAGACTTTCATTCATCAAGTGTACGAGAAATTGCAGAGAGCAGCATGTCTAATAATTATATCTCAGAAGAAATTTCTCGAATATAATAACACCTTGACAATACATGCAACTGATTACTATAAAAACTTGGTCAGATCAATATGAATATCTCCAAACAGATAATATCAAAGACGCGTATATTATCTTATTTCTGCATATGGTTCACATTATCTGTGTAAAAAACGCGCCTTTGGATAAAAAAATGGTGGACATAAAGATTTTTTTTTTCACAAACCTAACGGCAATGAAATTCACATTCAGCCATGTTTAATTGTATGATATTCGATAGAAGAGGTATGCGATCAAAGGAAAGTAAATTAAAAGAGACAGGACTATTTATTACAACAAGGTGCATACGTGAATGGTATAAATTCCACTGGTATTCGAGTTGGGGACCAGTCCGACCAGTCCCCGTGCTAAGGTCGCGGCTTGTCCGTGGGCGAATCGCATACCTTTATTTAACCTAATGATGGGTTCACGTGGTCTAGTGGAATATACCGACTTACTTGTTTACGAACGGAAACAAAACTTCTCAATTGTCTATCTCTCATAATTAATTTTGTTAATTTCACCAATTGTCTGATTTTTTATCATAGCTAAGTGATAGTATATACAGACTTTTTTCATTATTATCATCTGTGAACGTGCATATGCTTCACGAAGAAGCAAGAACTGCTAGCATTTAATCATATTTTTCTAATAAGTATATGAATTGGAGGCAAACTTGCAAACGTGTTACCTCTTCCTACTTCCTACTAATATTATAAACGTGAAAGTTTGTAAGAATGAATGTTTGTTACTCTTTCACGTAAAAACTACTGAATGGATTTTAATTAAACTTTACAATATCATAGCTTACACTTCAGAATAACACATAGGCTATAATTTATTCCCGTACTCCCACGGGAACGGGAAGTACGCGTGTGAAACCATAGGGCGCTGCTAGTTATGAATATGTATAAACAGATTTACCTGAGAGTCCTGGGACTGAGTATTATCAGTTACTTATGGCTCTCCTCTGCATCCAGAGAAGGCTAACTATCTTACATATAAACATAAGATAGTGAGTCTTACTGCTAGTACACTGAGGTCCTACTTTCATCCGAAACAGCAAAGCAAACCCGGAAGAATAAGCAGGATTAAAAACTAGTGCACACAGAACATCATTTTCATCGGTATAATATTACTTATCTAAAATGTCCAGAAACTACACGGTAAAGAATATAAAGCTATTAAAATCTAGCTTCACTTAATTATGGTAATATAATGTTTTACATATTATAATAGTCAAAACTACATCATACTTTCTTTGCATGTTAATGGTTCCTCACGACTTACACGTAAGATATTAAATGCACGTTGTCATTATATTACGTCATTATTATTATATTATATTTACGTCATTATGTCCTAAGCTATTATCATCATCATCATCAGCCTTAATCCGTCCACTGCTGCCAAGGCCAAGACGATCGGGAGAATGTTTATTTAAAACAAAAAAAAATATCAATAAAACTTAATCTTTATTTATTTAGTAATAAATACATACCCATAATACCCCTTACGTAGTTAAATGTGTTTGAATTAGTAAATATATTTTTTATCTCCTAGATAACAACAGTTAAACAAAAGCGGCATTAACTTTCGCTTGACATTCTGATTTTACCAATTTCTTCGCTACATTGTTTAAAACATTTGTCCTGATATATCAGGACAAATGTTTTTAAGATATTCGTCAATATGTTGGGTTTTTGCGTATTTACCTTGAGTCTGTTCTCAATTGTAAGATAATGTCAGATAACATGCAGTCCTGTCATGAACGAAAGTCCCAGCTTCTTTGATAATGTTGTTGTTGACGATAACCATTTTATGCGGCCGGGTTATGGTCGTTCAGAAACATCAAACGAAACGAAAATAAATGTGACGTGAGTGATAAGTGGATTTCTAGACGATACTGACGAGATTAAAGACTTTTGTCATTGGGCAAATAAATATTGAATCAAAATATTAAATAACCGAAGCAATGCGCTTCTATCAATCTACAATCAAAATTTTCTGTAGAGCAAATAGATTTTGGAAGGAAAAAAGGACAGTGTACAAAGGGACCAACTCCCGATTTTTCCAAGTACAATCAAATATCAAAAAGACTTCTGCGAGTTTGAAAAAAGAAAAAGCCCTACAGCTAGTTCTATATCGAGTAAACCGGTCATTAATCTTCACCTCCTATGACTTATAACGTAATGCTGATTCGCTTGAGTGCATTCTCCAATCATAAAGTTGCAAGAAACAAGTTAGATTAATTCTAACGGTTTGTTAGCTAGGCTGCGTCATACTCGAAAATAGTTTTACTCCACTCCTTATTAATATTTTGACTCTTTTATTTATTAGAAGATAAGCCTCCTACTTATCAGTGCTCTTCTTTATCCAGGATTTACAGTGCTAACCATAAAAGACCCTTTGATTCGATCTCATACAGCCCGAAGGTGCTTAAAACTGCCTCGGGACCCGCTTCGATTTTTATGTCATTAGTGTAATATTACAGTAAAATAACGAGTTTCCACTGAGCAATACGCTGTATCATTCCTTTCAATTTCAATACACAAATTAAAGCATTCGTAAAATGTGTAAGTCGAAGAAATTTTCGTGACTGTTTAAATTTAGAACAATTGCATTCCGGTATTAAATTTCTGTAACGATCTTGTTAATTTGTAACGTTCAAACAATTTCTTGCCCAATATGTTACCGTTAGTTTTAGTGGGCCATTTGGAAATTTTGCGAAAATTGTTTCGATATGTGTACGCCATTGTTCTCTTGATCTGAATAGCATTAACTAATCATGCTTGCTTCTTACGTGGCTACGAAGTTTTCAGACTGAGTTCAAGTTTTAATGATGCCGTGACGGCAACCCGTCGTGACGACGCATTACGAGGCCGTTCTCGACTTTTTTGTGTATACTATGTTTTTTTTTTTATTCCATGTTTCGTATAGCTATTAACGTAGACCTTTACATCTGCCGGTCGCCATTAATAGACGCATGATCAAATTTTACAACATTTGTAATTCATTCAGTAGGTAACTGTTTTTTTTTTAATTCCAATTTCTATTCAATATAAAATGTAAACCGTTATGAATTAACAAATGCTTGTATGTCGTATACTGTTCATAGAGCAGAACTAATAAAATATATCATTGTGCTAGTGATACGTAGGTATACGCACCGTATACGGTAAAATGATTTTATATTATTTATATTTATAAAAGATCTGGTTACTGTTCTTTGGCCTAGCGGTTGCACATTTAAATTTTAGAGGTTTATTGAAGTTAGAGATAAGGCGTACTATCATATTATAGTTCAGAAATTTATGCCTATATGTAAACTGTAAAATGTAAATTGTAACAAAATTAAATTAAAATACCATCCCTAGCGCTAGTTTATTAGCGAGTACGGTATAAATGTAAGAGTTTGACTATAATCTCCTTTCGGCAATTAGAGAGTAGCGGCCGTTAGTACATTTTTCAAAGCCTTATATGCGCAATTCGAGGTAATTTAGTATACATATAACTCATAAGCCCAAATAATTGTTATGACAATATAGTTTGACCTACAATTTGTTACTCTTTCACATACGCGTTGATACTCTTTACCTCCATTATTCTTACCAGAGCATTTATTCTCTAGTAAACTTAAAAACAAAGTCTCACTCTGACATTGTCAAATCCTCGGGGGAACCACTATACAAGAAGAAGAAGAAGTGCTCTTTACCTCTATACTCTATGAATAAATACCTATGAGATGTTGCTCTATTGTTTCGAATGATTAAAGAACGAGAATGGGTTTTCCGATTTGTCTCACACAATTTTCAGGGCTAAAGTAATCACGACAGCATTTCAACGCTGTTATTAATTGTTATTGTCGCGGAAGTAAACGTATGCAATGCATGTTTTGAAACCCTCGAGGCTAAAGATTTAGGCTGCGAAAGTGCGCTATCATGGTTATCAAGATTTAAATTAATTTTAATTTTTTTCTTAATTTCAATGAAACTAATACACTATCCCAAATAAAATAAAATACTGATAATATAAATCTGACGAAGAACAAATAAACAGTTTGTTTGGTTGAATGCGCTAATCTCAGGAACTACTGGATCGAAATTAAAAAATATTATCTTTTTAAAAAGTCCGTTTTTTGAGGAAGTTTATAGGCACACACCAGTCATATATAACACACCAGTCACCACACACCACTAAGATTAATGGAAGCGGAGCATGAATGAAAAATCTGGCACACATGGTAGAAAAATATTGTTTTCTTCATTTACGTAATAATTATGTACCTCTTTAAAAGTTATTAAATAGGTAATTATTTATATATAAAAATAACGCCTAATTATTTAACTAAAAATAGGTACTTAATTAATTTAATTATTTATTATTAATCAACATACCTACTTTTATAATTATCAGGAATATTTATAATAATTTGTTGCAAATGTAATAGGAAATGAAATTATTTAATTACTAATTACAATGCTAAAAGCTTGGACACAGTTTATCATTTATAATATTGTGGCTTTGTTATTTTTTTTATTTTTTTATTTGAGACTACAGAAAGTCTAAGCTAGCCCGAATAAATGAGGCGCAAAATCTTTTTTATTACTTTTTTTGTTATTTTAATAAAGCCACGGATATTTCACTTTAATATATTATAAATGTATAACATAATCCCTTTTTTACTGGCGTAAAGAGGTTAGGAAGAAACAATAAGCGGCTGATATGAGATAGTCACCTGTTTCTGAATTGGCACTAACATTCCGTTCCTAATTTAAACTAGACGTACCCAGTTGTGATCAATACCGATGGATCATGGAGATAATACCAAAGGCAAGCTACACTTCTTGAAACATCCGAATATATGACTACATAATATTATGTCTACATTCATTCATTTATCTACATAATATTATAAAAAGTGTCTTAAGTTACATAATATGTCTTCAAGAATATTATGTGGGACTTAAATATTAGGATTTTTTTTCACTAAATTATTTCTGTGTACCTACTACCTATTCACTACATTGCTGTAGGTTAGTATTTTGTTTGGAAATTAATTAAATTATTATTATAATAATAATATCTATGGACGCTTTTACACCACGTCAATCTGGTCCCGTGGTAAGTACTCGAAGAGACTTGTGTTACGGGTACCAGACAACGGAAATACATAATATATTTAATACTTTTTATATTAATACTTATATTTAAGATTTTTATTATATAATACACATATTTAATACACATCCATGACCCAGGAACACAGAAAATTTTAAAAATTGTTTGTTCCCTGGCGGGATTCGAACCCGCAACCTCCGGCTTGAGCGCCAACGCGCTAACCACTGAGCCACAGAGGTCGTCATTGTTATTAACCAGCCATACAAACTTCGTGTTGGCATACCGATGGGAGGGTTATATTATTTCTAATAGGAGTTGGCACAAAGGCCAAAACCAACTGGACAAACCATCATTATCATTTTTTATAGATCTAATATAGAATATTCGGAATAAAAATTTGATTCTTCGTTCTGAGAATTGGAATATTAGATTTGTTTTCATGATTATTCCTATGATATTTGTTAAAAATAAGATGGTCAAATACATTCTCTATGAAATTTGATATCACCTTTCTCACAATCTCGTTGTTCACGGCGTTCAATCAACATTCGTCATTTAATGGACGTAACGAAACATTTTAAATATTTCCAATCGCAGTACTCTACCGCAGTTACGCAAAGTTACTGAACCGATAGTCATTCGTGTTGGAAAGTCAATTGTAAATGTGCATTAATATCGTATTTAGGACAATAACAGTTCTACGCAAGGAGATAGTTCTATAATTTTTGTCGATGGTAGGAAATGGTTGCGCGGGATAATTGTCGAAATTACTTACCTACTGATAATTATCAATGATAATAACGTATGTTATCTAGAGATGTGATGACTTCTATTAGTTTTGTTCATTTTTCTGTGATTTTAATAAACATATTAGTGATAACGAGATAATATTTTTGTTTAATAAATTTATTTATTATATTGATCTGTGAACGAGAAGCTCTTTTTTTTTGTTTTTGCATTACATTTTTATTAATATAAGGATCAAAATCTTTTCTTATTTTTTTGGTCATAACGGCATATTTATTAATCCAATAACCATCCGATATTTATCAGACGATAAATATCTGATAATTATTGGATGACTATCAATAAACATAATTATCTTAATTTCTAATTTATCGAATTTCCAATCCTGCAATATGCTGCGTAGTCGTTGCATCTTAATCATTTCTGTTTCGTTGATTTGTTGCTCTTTAAGGATTGAGACCTAAGTAGAAATACGTCATTTCAATGGGACCCCAAAAAATATTTTAATAAATTTGATATGAACGTTAGTAAAATAAAAAAATATAAATACCGAAATAGGGTTATATAAGCTTTCAAGGTGTAAACAAAACACAAGGTGACAAAATATTTAAAACACTCTTACTTTGGAATCAGCTGTCGATTTAATTGATGTTCAAAGCTACATTCTAAATACCATTGATAAGGGAAAAAACATTGGTATTTATCGAATTCATTCTCTGACCAAAGACCTACAAATCATATTTGTCAATGAATACATAAAAGGGTTTCTCATATTAGTACTACTTAACTAAATGATCATTTAACACGATGGTTGTATCGTATTCGTAGTGATCTGTTATCAAAACCAGTAGGGCTATTCTGTAAGGTCGTTTTCGAATCTTGAGAGTAAAATCCGCGGTGATATGACGATTTTGACGGATTTGTATTCTTTAAAACTCGACTGTCTACCCATATCAATAAAGTTTATTTTCTAAGTGAGCGTAAAGTGAGCTCAGGTGAAGCTCGATATCAAAATGTTTTTTTACAGAATAGCCCTACAGCACCGACCTGCTCCGCAACCTGTGCCAGTACCGGTGTGATGTGAAATCGGATCCGCACGCGATGCCTCCAGCTTCCTAAGATATAAACCAATTATTTCATTATCATCATCAGCCTTTATCCGTCCACTGCTGAATTCCTCAATGAACGCCAAGACCACCGATCCCTTGCCACTCGCATCCAACACGGACCGGCCACTGCAAGATCGTCTTCCCACCTGGTGAATGCCCAACCAACGCTTCGTCTATCTGAACGCGATCTACTCTTGAACCCTACTAGCCCATCGGCCATCCGTACTCCTGTCTGTGACTAGCCCACTGACATTTCAATCCGCAGTAAAAAAAAATTAATATAAAAATAAGCTGCACTAACTTCTTCCTGTAAAAAATTGTTTAGAGTTTGCTCGTTTTTTTATTGTATTAATCTACGGAACGACCAGTCTATTTTAACGAAGTTTGTTCTTCTATTTTTAAAGGAAGTTTTTTGTCGAACGATTAACCTACCGGAAACAGCTGGTAAGACCGCATAAAATAATTTTATAACAATGAAAAAGATATCTCATGACCAATGAGTACATAATCCGTTTTAAGAAACAACTAAATCTCTATTATTATTCTTAATGACGTAATAAGAAAGGTAGAAAGTTTTTTAAATGGCTCTAATTCTTTACCGACCCTATAAAAGGTTAACAGAAACGAAATGCTAAGAAGAAATTTAATTTGTCAGCTAAACAAATTAGATTTGAAATTAGCTATTATCTTAGCTTACATTTAAGCTAAAATCATCTGTTTCGTCATAATTTATGTTAACTGAAGTGTGAGGTTCGGTCGACGTTTCGGTCGGATACACGCATCGAATACGGCTTTGTACATTAAAGTAGTGGGTGTGGATGACTTAATGATTTTACTAAATCATTTTAACTATAACGTATTATATTGTATAGAGTATGACATCACTGTTCTCTCAATCATAATAATAATAATAATATATATGGACGCTTTTACATCAAGTCAATCTGGTCCCGTGGTAAGTGTCCGAAGAACTTGTGTTACGTTACCAGACATCGGAAATACATATCTACACTAATATTATAAAGAGGAAAACTTTGTTTGTTTGTTTGGTTGTAACGAATAGGCTCCAAAAGTACTGGACCGACTTCGAAAATTCTTTCACCATTTGAAAGCTACATTATCCACGAGTAACATAGGCTACATTTTATTCTGAAAAAAAATAGGGTTCCGTAAGATATTTAGGTTTTTCGGACACAAGGTGTAAAAAATCAACCAGAAAAGTTATTTATTTTGCGTACGCTGCCTAAACTATAAAAGATAGAACAATAAAATGTTCTAATTAATTGTAGATCTTATAAATATCTACAAAAAAGTCCACGACACACTATACCTATCTATGTCGAGTGAGGCACAACAACCACATTTTATTCAGAAATTTTGATTTTTTTGGACTACATTTAAACGAGTTTATTTTACTCACGCTTTTAATCCTTAAGATATGAAGCTAAAGAGTTTGTTTATTTGAACGCGCTAATCTCAGGAACTATCAAACATTTCAGTGTTCGATAGCCCATTTATCGGTAAAGATATATCATCGCGCTAAGATCCCGTTGTAAATCTTAGTTAACGCAGGCGAAGCTGCGGGCAACAGCTAGTATTTAATATTTTTATCATAAAATACACAAATTTGTGTAATAAAAAGAAATAAAACACACAAAAAGAAAACTTTTTGTTCCCTGGCGAGATTCGAACACGCTACCTCTGGCTTGAGAGCCAATGCGCTAACCAATGAGCCACAGAGTCGTCATTGTTACTAACCAGCCATATAAGCGTCGTGTTGGCATACCGATGGGAGGGTGCTTCGTCTGCATGAGCAACGACATCTTGTTACGTCAGTGAAACAGCTATGCTGTGTTTCGGGCGAAGGGCAAGACAGACAGTGTAATACTGGCACTGAGACATGACATGATTTAACATCTTACGTCATAGAAGGGCAATAAGTGAAGTGTGAACTAATTGGTCTTGGCTAGATTCAGTTTGTTAACGTCCATGGACAAAGCTGACCACATCATTATGATGCTCGTTTACCCGTTGGCCTGTCCCAACTAATTTAAAAAATACAATGTCTGAGATCATACAGATCATTTGCAATTTTTCAATCGGGCTTGTCACACCACTTGTTCCCACCGCTGCAACTTTTGTATAGCCAGGATCGACAGCGGCAACCAAATGATCCTTTAATACGATCTCCGGGAGCCCAGGGGATACGTTACAACTGCATTGGGACCCGCAACAAAATTAATCAGAAGAATTCAGGAGTACGAAGTATTTCCACTTTCCCTGCCAGATTTTTTTCCTCTCCCTGCATTAAAGTGACAGATCAATATTGCAGTTACTGATAAAAGTCAAGAATCGATAGCAGATTTTCGTTTCTCATTTGCCTCTCATCAAAAACCTGGCGCCAACGCATAGTGATAATATACAAAAGGTATTACTATAATTACTATGCACACCAATTTGGCCATCAGATTTGTAGAATTGCCAAATTCATTGTATTATGAAAATAACATTAATTTTATATATTAGCATAGAATTCAAATCAATGTAAAATCAAATGAACATAACCTTAACCTGTTTTATTATTACTATTACCAAATGCATGTACCAAAAAAAGTGATAGAGTCCTCTATTTAAAATGTAAGTCTGTAAAGCAGAAGTCCCTGTACACGAGTCACTTTAGATGAAGGTGGAGTACTCACAGGCCGCAAAAGATTTACTGGCAGGCTGAATAGGCTGGACTTCTATAGGATTTCTGTTTTGATAAATTTGGGGATGAAATTGTTATTTTTATAACTTCCAAAAGATAAAGTAAAAAAAAACTACTACTTACATACTATACTCATCCCTGACCACTAAGATATCAGACTTCTCTATATATCACTTTTAAAATGATTAGCTTTAGTTTAAAATATTATCTGTTTATATATACGTTATTTTTAAGTCAACGTACGTTTCAAAAGCCTTTATTTAATTGAGATTCGTGTGTTGTGCAATATTTTCACCGGTATGTAGGTATTTGCGATAAGAACACAATGGTGTTCCACTTTTGATCCAATGTGGGTGGAGAAAACTATAACCCATAGCAAGTAATTTGTAATTCAAATGCTCGAAATGAAGACATTGCCCTGTAAGTTAAGTTACCTATTAATCACGCTCTGAGCATGCGAAAAACGATCTTTTCATCTGCCTGGTCATTTAGTGGAGTCGACTTAGAGAAGATACATCACAAGAACTTATTGTCAAGATAACTTTGATATGTTCAATTTATTTTCAAAGATTTTATTGTTCAATTAAGTCTATATTAATAATAGGGTCGTTCGTAGATTGTTTGTAATATTAGTTGCAACTCGTCACTAGATGTCGCTACAGTGATAAGGTTTGTTAAGATTCGTAGTCGTGTTATTTCATTCCAATGTAGTCTTCATAAAGGAGCTTGCTAAGCTTTGTTAAGCTACGAATATGTACTTTCGATTCTATTTAAACTTCGACCGTTCTTGTTTTCGTTCGACCGTTTGCTTGGCAAAGCACAGATGAAAGTACTAGTGGAAGTAAAGTTAAGGCTAGATTCGTTACATTCTTATTACCATTACATGACTTTAACAAAATATGCACAAATTATGTTTATTATTATTTTATACTAATTATATGTATTATATACATACAAATTTTAATAATTAAGGTCCACTTGGGGTTAATTGAGGAAGGCCTATGTTCATCTCTAGACGGATAAAAGATGATGATGATGACTATTACTAGTCTGTCTATTGTAGAACTGTACTAACACCCACACAGCGGCTGAAGGCGCTCGTTAGTTTAGTGGGATAGTGCATCTCCCAAATGCGTGTCCCCACACGAGTCCAATAGGCATGATGACAGTACCTAAGAATCACTGAAATTATAATTAAAAATAAATATATAGGACAGAGACATTCTAAATAAATCACTTACTTTTAATTTACATGTGTGATTCTTTTCATTTTAATAAAAATAAAACTATAAAAAATGACAATCCGCCATATTAGGTCAAACACCAACCATAAAATCGTGACGTCACGATTTTATAATACCACGACCACACGTTTTTGGCTTGCCGCAAACTCCAAACCCCAACAAGGCACATGCAACATGTGGACGCGTCGCAAGCGTTTGCGGCAAATTCCCTTTGATTTGTGCACAATACCGACACTCGTCGGATCGGCTACAAACCCTTGCAAACCTACGCAAGCCAAGACAAACTCTGTATCCACATGTGTGAGGGTTTGCCGAGGCTTGCCAAGCGTGCGAACTGTCAAATGTTTACGAAACCGTGACGTCATAAACAGACGCCATTACTATTCTAGTGTTTTGGTGCAAAATTTAAAATTTATTTTTAAAAGGTCGTTTTTCCTTGTAAACTTTATTTTTTTGCAGACATAATATTAATTTTGGATAAAGTAGATACGTAATAACATCGTAGAGTAGTTTTTCAAAATTTGTCATCATGCCTATTGTACCTACTCAAGGTCTTGGATAGTGCGAATGCTTTCGCATCCTGCATCAAAAAAGTGTTGTTCTAACGAAAGATTTTAAATTGAATTAACCCCTACACCCAAGCTTACAAAAATATCTCTATTGTATTAGAATTTATTGATGACATGACCCGAACGTCATGGCGAGACATGACCTCTTGATGCGTGAGCATGCGTCAAACGGCATGTAATATAGTGACGTTTCCCCCTCTTTCACATCCATCACGTAACACGTTACTACCATACTGACAATCTGTGATATTGCTGCCCTTAATGTAGGTACTTTCAAATCAAGACGAAAAACGGACAGACGGGCGTTTCACCTGTTGGTAAGTGCTAAGCTGTATCCGTAGACACCCACTATATACGAGTATACAGTTTATGCTTGCATTGTACAATATTTATAGTATACATTGCAGTACGGTAGTTACTCTTTTTTTCGTCTCTGTGAAATGCGTTCTGGGCTTACCGTTGGGCTCTCTTTTTGATAGTTGTTGCATTTTAAAAGTTTTGAAACTATCTCAAAAAAGAGATCGTAACAAGACAGTAGTCGATTCGATATAACGAGCTCCGAAGGAATAAGTTGAAAACAAAACGGAGTAATCTAACGTTAACTTAGTAAACCGTGATAAGATTCCTAAAAATTGTTTCATTATAAGTATAGTCCAAGTCTTAAATATTTTTAATCGTGAAAATTATCAAGCAAATTCAAAATCCCTTACGTTTTGTTTTTAAACTCAACGAACGTACGTTTTATTCCCAAGGTGTGACTTCCTCAATAACATTCAATACATATTCATTGAATTTACTTTCGACATCAGTCACATGTACTTGAAAGTATAATAAATAGGTAATAGGTCACTTCTACACTGTCTATGCTTATATAATATAACGGTAAATAATAATAAGAACAGGCTCTAAGATAAACGCGTAAAAAGGTAATGTTTGTTTGGCATGAAGGCCAAAAGAGTCTCGAAAATTCTCATCTGATTCAGAAAATACTGTTTTTGTTAATGCAGTTAAACATTTCGCTTTTATCCATATTACTCTGGTCCTAGGCCGTGTGTGGGACTTGTTGAGTGCAATGAAACTCCTGTGAACGCCTTTATACTCTTTTTTAAGGTCTTAAATCTATAGACAACAGGAGCATCTGAGCGACAGATTGACCCCGTAGTGGCTCGTACCCCTTATGACTGACAGCCCGGCCGTCACTAAGCAGTACCCGTTATTTAAAAAAAACTTGACCAATGATCATCAGCGAAAGCTTTATGTTAAAATGTAATCATCAGTCCGTATACGGTTAATTTGATTTAACAATGAATCTTCTACTACTAAATAATATTAACAGCATTAAATCAAGAAAAATAAGGAATATTTTCTCTTGTCTTGCGATCATTACTCAGAAATGCATCATTAAGACGGTTATGTGCGTTCGTAATACATTACGCATGTGCATGCATTACACACCTTCCCGCTTCCTCAAAATGCGTTTAATAAATATGCAGACAATTTCCGCAAAGTCAAGTATTATGGCAACATTGTGTTTATACTTACATCAGCTGCTCTACAGCTCTATGTCTTCTAACCTAATCTCAAGCTACAAATTATTTTAAACTTAAAACACATGGTAGGTACCAGTCAGTATATTATTGAATGAATTAAAGAATGAATAAATGAGTATTTATTCATTCATTCATTCATTGATACCACGTTCGAAAAAGTACCCTTTCATTAACTTTATTCGTTTGACATCAAATAACTTTTGTATTTAGATGTGACTGGCATACACCTTGCAGTTATCGCTCCTAGTTGCGAGTGGCAAAGAATAGGCCATCTTGACGTCTGTTCAAATAGGTATATGTACTACCTAACCAAATCCATACATACATATATACATACGGATCGGGCGTCTCCTGTCAAGCGCCTTATTGTTGTGGACGAATAGTAAAGGGAAAACGTTGACTATGATAAATATGATAGTATTTAGATTTTAGAATATTTTATTGAACATCAATGTGTCTTACAGTGTTAAAATCACATCTGTGTAAAGAGACTATAAAGCTTTCGATCTAGCAATAGCTTTTACCATCTGACCGCGTCTAATGCGGCCCGTCGGAGCTGAGACTAATCCAATCGGTTCGATCGCCTTTCTCCGCTGCATATTCATATTCACGACTGATATTTACATATTATACCATCTGTACAATGTTGTCCAGTTGTCAAACGTCTATTCTTAGATTCTAGGCAAACAAGCGCGCGACGTGATTTTGAATGTCGAATAAATAACTTTAGTAGGTTGGTCCTTGTTGTAAGTACAGGTTGCCAGCAATTATACTGCGTATTGCTCTTTTTAAGATAACGCTATCAGTTAAAGAATATTCTTTAGTGAAAATAGCACAAGCACGCCGTAACAAATAAATGCATCCATAGAAAAAGTACGCCAATAAAAGTCCAAAATGAAGTCGAAAAACGCTCACCTCTTGAAATGTTCTTGATTTTTGGTGATATAATATTAATGGCATAATGCAGACTTTCTAATTTCTAGACATAATACTTATATTCAAATGAATTACGCTTAGATAACTAAGAATTCACGTAGTATTAAGAATTAAATGAGAATAACATAAAATGAAATACCAAGCTTCAAATACTTGACTAATGGGATTCTTAGTAAAACGCTGATCGTCTATTAAGCCAACGCGGTTTCTCAACGATGTTTCATCACGTAGATGTATCCTATCTATAATCTGAATACTATTAAAAGTGCATTAAGAGTTCGTAACGTCCGGCTGGCTATCTGGTACATGATGCACTAAAGTTTTGTAACTGCAGGCGCAAAAGCCATAATATACCTATGGCTTTTACTTGGCGTCTGGAAAAATCTTAGACGGATGCTTTGGAGTCATACGTTCATTTACATGTGGATTGTGGGCTTGTTTGCTTGCTTTTTACTTCCTATATCTTTCTTGCGTTCATTGAGGGCATTAGAATAAAACAAATTCGCAATATGGCGCAGGCTTTTATTATTTTGTTCGATTAATCTATCCTACATTTATAAGTTTGGTTATTGTAAATGCAAAACTTTGTAAGAATATGATTGTGTGTTTGTCATTCTCTTTCACGCAAAAATTATTGATTTTGATGAAACTTTACAACAATATAGCTTGCACCAGAATAATCCATGCTATAATTTGTAACCGCACAATACGGGAATTGAAAGCAGGTGAAACCGCGGGGCGCTGCTGCTAAATTATAATTGAGCTGATGAATAAAACAATCGACTAATAGTCGATCCAATCTTCAGCATTACGTAAGATGAAATCGCTACCCGCCTACAAGATATTGTAAGAATCGAAAGCATTTTATATTGAAATGCTATTGTTGCAGTTAATGGAAACAGATCTGGTTTGAGATTGGAAAATGCTAGAATGTTCCATTCAATGAATGTAATGTAATCCATGTAAACTACTAAGAGAAGTAAAACTATGTTTTTTTTTTCAAAGTCAAAAATACGTTAGCGAATAAATAGGAAATTCCAGAAAAAATCTACAATTTTTATGTTGTACAAAACACGTCAACGTCAAACTTATAACACCCCTCTTTTTGCGTCGGGGTTAAAAATATCAAATAAATATATCCTGTGACTTGGTATCAGTTTGTTGATAAACTTGGCTTGACACGCTACCGCGTGTATAATTTTTTGTTACTTAAGAACCATGGAGTTAGTCAATAATTTTACACATTTGTTTTTTTTCTATTATGTGCAGTGTTTAATTAGAAAATCTAAATAAAAATATATTTTACGATTTAATATATACTATCCTTACCCATCATGTCATGTCCTAGTTGTTACTTGTTCTAAGGAACATAGGAAATTTTAAAAATATTAGGGCCTTTCTTCCGATACTTTAACATTAGATATATTGTCATTTAAATTGTGTGACCAACATTTCTACACATTTTATTACAAAAACTCGATGTACATACTTTATTGCTAACTTGCGACTACTAACTTACGACTACTAACACTTTTATTCCCTGCTGACAGCTGACTGACAGTGACAGCCCGTCTGTCGCGTTTCGTTGCTAGTGAGTTTCTGGTGGGCCATTACTATAGAGAAGAGGAGCGCATCTGCAAAACCTTTGGTTGTGTGGATGTTTATGAGCGCCCATGGTCGCCAAAAAGCGATTCGTTCGTTTGCCGTCCATAATAAACTAATGTAGTTTGCAATCTTTACTAATGTTCTTTATAAAAAGTCAATGTATTATTATGCCTTTCCCAATTTACGACTACAAAAACGCAAGTAGATGTATTTTGAGCTAATAAATTATTGATGAGAATGCAATAATGTATTGGTTTCACGGAGAAAGTGCTACTGTCATCAGCGTAGTATAAACAGTATGAAATATCATTTACAATGTCACACCACACATGACTGCTCCCGTTATGAAGACGCTATTATGTATTCAGCTGTGACTGTTTTGGGATATATTAAGTTACATTACAGTATTATCTATACTATAATATTATAAAGAAGAAAAATTTGTTTGTTTGGTTGTAATGAATAGGCTCAAAAAGTACTAGACCGATTTCAAAAATTCTTTCACCGTATGAAAGCTACATTATCCTCGAGTAACATAGGCTAAATTTTATTTTAAAAAAATATAGGCTTCCGTAAGATATTTGGGTTTTTCGGACACAAGTTGTAAAAAATCATCCAGAAAAGTTACTTATTTTGCGTAGGTACTAAGATCCCGTTGTAAATCTTAGTTAACGCAGGCGAAGCTGCAGGCAACAGCTAGTATCTCATATTTTTAAACGAGCAATTCTTGTATAATTTGAATCTCGGAAACGGCTCCAACGATTTTCATGAAATTTTGGGTTAAAAACGGCGTTAAATCGATCTAACTAGCAAACATTTTTATAAAACTTTTTTTAATCCGGGTTTTGAGGCAATGATAAAATATAATTGGAATACGAACATAAATTATATAGCTTTAAGTTGAGAAATAGGCAGTTATGAATCGAAAAGAGCCTGGCCCGGTTCGTATC
This sequence comes from Lycaena phlaeas, assembly GCA_905333005.2. NCBI lineage: Eukaryota > Metazoa > Arthropoda > Insecta > Lepidoptera > Lycaenidae > Lycaena > Lycaena phlaeas. The sequence continues at coordinate 3,606,419 of HG995170.1, read as the reverse complement.
TCCAGTCCGTTTATTTTTTTGTCTTTTTTCAATCTTTATCATAATATTATCACTAAGGTTATATAAAATAAATTAAAAATGCTCTGTCAACCAGGTACTTTATTAAACCAGTGATTACTAGTAGCTTTACAGTAAAATACAGATAAGAAAAACCAACACAGTTCAGTACTAACATATTAACAATTTCTATTAGTTTCAATTGTGTACTTATATATATATATATATATATATACCTTATTATGTATGCTATTTTTATAACATAATTTTCTCTCAATCAATGAGTCCTATTTCATTAAAACATTGCGAACTTTGCACTTAACTGACGACAATGCAATTTAAAAAAAACAAAACACATTTAAAAAAATTAAAGCTTTTCAGCCCATTGCTCGAAACATTTAACTAATTCATGTATTTCGCTGTACCTTTTAAAATTTATTATCTTGAGAAACTCATCCTCGATATTGACACTCGGTTGGATGATCTTACTGATGATGATGTTTGATTGACCCGCGGGTACAGAAAAAACAAACGCGTTAATGTCAAAGGCTTCGTTCGCACTCACCGTCACGACAGTAAGCATCACGACACGCCACGACACGTAAGTATGTTTCTGCCTTGAAAGTTAAGTTAAGTAACGTCTTGTAGGGGCGGAATTTTTTTTGACTTCCAAAATGGAACCCGGCTGCTAAGTCTGCCCGTTAGTCTGTGTCAGGAAAATATTTCAAACATTGATTTTAATAATTATGGTAAACAAGCAGCATCCCGCGGTTTCACCCGTCACGCGGTGTAAAGCTTCAATAAAATTCATTCATTAGTTTTTACGTGAAAACAAACATCCATCCATCCATACTTTACTTATATATTACAAAAATGCGGTTATACTGTGAAAAAGACTTGGGAAGCTTTCTTACTATTGTGTTGTTCACATAGTTTGCGATTGTCCTTAAATCTAAACAAACAAGTATTTGGATAACATTATGTAAATATTTGCGAATCGACTTCCGTGTCCAATTCAACGCACCTGCATTAGGTATAGTTTTACGATGCACTAGATATAAATACTACATTATCCTAACAACAAATTATTCAAGCAACAAAGCTCTAGATGGCTATTTTAGGAAAGAACTTTAGTAGAGTAAAATAGAATAATAGAGGACTAGAGAATCCCAGAGATTTTGTGGGGTCAAAATACTATCCGTATAAATTTAAGAATAATTTCTAAAAAAAAAAAAGTTTTATGAATAAACAATATCAATCAATGTATTACATTAAACTGCATGGATTTTTATGATCCAGTCTCAATCTGCATGTCAATGTTTACTATCAGCCTTTTCTATTAAATTACTCGCGCTTCCTAATATCTTCGCGCATATTTTCAATATCTTACGACGCGTCCAGTTTTTAATCACTGTCGACCAGTAGTCTTACATAACACATTGACCATGTACGGACGTAGCCGTGTATGAGCACGCACACAAGCCTTCTTGCTCTTGACATGCGGTCACTTGCCGCATAATAATAGATTCTAATGATTCATATAGCTTTGTTGCTTTTGTGAGTCGAGCACGCGATATGGCTTAGAACACTCGTGTTCTAAATCCAAACGATCGAATGTCAAAGCACAACTTTTTTTTCTTAATTATGAGCATTTACTATTTGCCAGTGTGATACAGCACAGATTTATAAAAATGTGACTCGTTCGGAAATTCCTTGGCAATGTGTGTAAGTGTCAACTTAAATGTCAGGGCGACGCCACAGATTAGGTAAGAATTTCTTTTTAGTGAAGACAAGTTTAGATTAATTGGTATAGTTAAACATGGGACTCGTTTATTCAAGTTTAGAGTTAGTTGTCTATTAAGGTTTATTATTAATATTTTCAATTATACTACCTAGTAGGTATTACATTAGTAATATTGTAAAATATCATGTATGTTTATTAGTATGCCAATCAGGTGCAAACAAGTGAACAGATTTGCATATAATTTTGCACATACAGTATTTAACTTGGGGTTTTAATTATTATTATTTTCCCCGATAATGATTTCCTAATGCTTGTTAATTATTATTCAATATAGGACTTTATACGTTGTAAATTTGTGACTGCTGGAGACGCCGCGGGCAGCAGTTGTGTTAGTATACAGGAAGCCATTTGCCCGGTGACCAGTTGTTTGTCGTGGGTGAGGCACGCACATTCATACTGACAGACGCACGCAGCAAAACGACTGGATTATCAAATTTATAATTATCATCTTTTATATTTGTAAGGCTATCGGCAACATATTTGACGTATGGAGTATCTGTCAAATATGTTGCCGATAGCCTATTGGGAACTTATCTGGAGATTGTGAAACAGGCCCTAATTCTATGAGATTGAAGAAATTGGTACATTTCAAATAAATTAAAAAAGTACTGCCCTACCCATTATTATTTATTTGAAGGTAGATCGGTGTAGGTTTGGTATTTATTTACATATGGCTCACGAGTTCAAATCCATATCAGTGTAAATATAATGTTTTCTAAAGGTCGTATTCATAAAATGTATATTTAAATTGTTGATTAAAATATTAATTTCTTACCACATAAAACAAGTTATTATAATTTTACCGTGTATTAGTTGTACACAGTACATACACTACACGTAATGCTGCACAAATATTTTCTAAATTGGCTGTATAGAAAAATACCTTAGCCATAAGGAATTTGCCGAGATAAGCATTCCATCACGTCATAGACAAAAAGGAACAAAACTATCTGACCATTGTCTGTTTATCAATTGCATCTGCATTCCTCGCATGCCGTAGTATTCACGGACCTTATGGTAAACCTGTTTCCTTACCTGGTATTCATTTTTTATTAAAATCAATGCTTTGTATTTTGTTGTGACATGCGGTCTGGTTCTTTGGGTTATAATTTTTACTGATCGTGTATTGATTGGGAAGTAAAGAAGCTAGTTTTAAAGTAATTTATTAATGGCCCTGAAACTTATAATACACATTTAAAGACAGTAATAAGCCAAGACGAGAATATTTTTACAGATGACCTGGACCACGTATAGATGGTCGTTGCCGTTGCTTGCGTATGTGGCATAAAAAAGGAGTGTAGTCTATGGATACTAGTAAATTATTTTGACTAAACTACAAAATTAAAAATTATCATAAATACTTCAGTTTTGAATCTGTAACTATTTGGCCACACACCGACAGGTCCAATATAAAACAGACATGTATGTTTTTTTTTCTGAACGGACCTATAGTCCTCGCCACTTTAGAAGTCCGATAGACGCGGCGCTGCGGTCTCATAGCTCAATGTTGCCAATTTATAGTGTAATGATTTTCCACCAAGTCTAGTACAATAAAAAATTTAAATAATTATAGGGCCTATGGTCAGTAGTGGATTGTTAAAGACTGATGATGATAATAATGACAAAAATAATAATAGCAGTAAAATAAAAATCTCCCTGCCAGGTTTTAGTAAAATAAAACATTTTTTTGTAAATATTTCGTTCGTATTTTTTACGTATAACCGATTAGTAAAATTCATCTAAAACAAGCTTCTTCGGATGTGTTCGGCTTTTGCCAGGAGTGACGATTTTCTCAGAAGTAATTGCTGCCATTGTTACTTCTTTTGTTATTCGACCTTTTTTTACAGAAACACCTGAAAATATAATTCCTCTGAGCAAGGATTTAATTCTTTTACCTTGTATTTATATTCATATAAAATATCATAAGATAAATGTAGGTATAGAGTTAATGATAATATTTTAACCATAAATTAGGCAAAAATAAGTGACTCTGGCATCTCTAAAATTTTCCTGTCATGTCAGTGACATTTATAAACATATTATTCAACGGGGTTAATTGTTGTTTATTTTTACTTTCTAATTCACAAAATTATTTCAGTTTAATGATCATTATACGGCCTTCACTTTTTACACCTCACTTTATATAATATGCTCCATATTTCACGTAAAACAATTTAAAATATCACAACTTCTTACTCCAGACAGACGTCAAGATGTCAATGTTGTCAAATTTAGTTCGGGCATTAGTCGCAGGACTTCAAAAGTGGCGATGACTCTATGCTGTTGGCCTTAAGGCCTTAAAGCTACATCGGAAAAGTAGATGAGCAGATGGCTCATCTAAAAATTATTAGAAGGGGGATTTACTCCCCCGCCAGCTTCCCCCGGGGGCGTGGCTTGACGGTCGCACACTACACGTATGTAAAATAATTATTATGTATATCACGAAAACTAGTTCGATCAAGATACAAAATTATTTACATAATTTATCACGGACGTAAAAAAAATATTTTTTTTACGTCCGTGTAATTTATTTTATTAGTTTCATAAACACTATTTATTAAAAATTATGATTAGCTTAAATTTTAAGATATAACTCCAAGGCAATCAAGCATGATGATTGTTAATTATATTTCTTAATTCCTATTTCCTATAAACTTATCCAATGTTATATTATGAACAAATCGGTATCGACTGATCATAAAAACGTCTGTGTTATGACAAATTTCATGGTCTGGTACGATTTGGGACGACAATGAAGGTTAGTCGCCGAGGTGTCATGTAACAGAGTACCGAAACCCTCAGGGGTTTTGACGGGTTACCTTAAGCCGAGACCCACATAACCCCCACAAAAACCCCATTCGAATACGTAATATGAATACCTAAATAAATACAGCATGTGAATTTAGCCATGTTGTAAATTCGTAAGAACTGTACGGGTACTTTAAAGAATAATTTAAGAAATTCATAAAAAAGATACTATACAGGCCGCAGACATCTTCATATTAATCATGCAAATTATCTGCACTTGATAGGATTCGAACCCGCGGTCGTGCGTGAAGTGTCCAATAGCGTGATCATTTAACCAGCCGAGAAAATAATGCCTTTAGCCCAATGCCTCATTTTGAACGATATTTTTTTATAAATATCTATGGACGCTTTTATACCACATCAATCTGGTCCCGTGGTAAGTTTCCAAAGAACTTCTGTTACGGATACCTACCTGCCAACGGAAATACATATTAATTCTTCTTATACTAATATTTAATAGTTAATACACATATAAATACACATCCTAATTAATACACATCCATGACCCAGGAACACAGAAACTTTTTGTTCTCTGGCGGGATTACAACCCGCTACCTCCCTGCTTGAGCACCAACACGCTAACCATTGAGCCACAGAGGTTGTCGTTCAAAAGTCTTAAAATAAAATAATAGGTAAAAGGGGGAAAAAACTCGTCTGAATTGGCTCTTGCAACAAGTACGATAACCTTGAGCCATAAATAGCGTGGAAAGTCTCTTATAATGGCACAATTGACTGGACTCTTGGTCTAGTTATTAGTGAGTCCAGTACCAGAAGGTCGTGGGTTCGATTCCCACCAAAGACAAGTGTTGTGTGGTGATGATCATTTGTTCTGTGTCTGAGCGTAATTTTCTAAAATATGTACCTATATGTATTTAGAAATTTATAAGTAAGTAAGTTTCAGTTGTCTGGTTGTCATAATAGAGGCTCTGCCCAGCTTGGGATCGGATGGCCGTGTGTGAGTTGGCTGAGTATATTTACTTTTAAAAAATTGGTTGTCTGTAAAGTCGGTATACGGACGGTAGTTTGACAACGTCAAACATTACATGCAGCACGAACCGAACTGAGCCGATCGCTCGAGCCGATCATGCCTCTCTCTCGTTCGTGCCACGCTCTCGCTTGCGGAACGCTACAATGAGCTTAACGGGACAATGACGTCATCTTTTTCGGCATGCAGCCCGTAGTATCGAGTTATTAGACGATTTTTACAGCAGTTTTTAAATAATTCCATACAAATGTAGGCAAATGCACTATTTAACTTGAAGTTTAACTCGGAGTGAAGTTCGTTGCAAAGTTTTTGGCATAAGTTATTTCCTACGTCATTAAAACACTTCGATGTCACTCATAGCTAACTTCAGTGGGATAAGTTAATTTGCACGTAAGTATAGTTAAAGTTTACATGCGCACAGTACAACAGCTATTTGCATTATATAGACATTCCATTCAATAAAGGCGATGTTTCATTTCAGGCCAGCATGATGTACGCATATCAAAAATAATGGCAAAAATACGACTATTACACTAAGGCCCTGTTTCACAATCTCCAGATTTCCGAATAGGCTATCGGCAACATATTTGACAAATAGAGTATGGAGTATCTGTCAGATATGTTGCCGATGGCCTATTGGGCACTTAACTGGAGATTGTAAAACAGGCCCTAAAAATACAAACACATTCGGATTTTTATTTGCTTTTTTGTACAAAAATAAATTTGATTGTATGTATTGCCATACCAAACGCTAGTTTTGTAGCCTTATTGAATGAATTATTTATGTGTGCATGGATTGCGAGCAAAAAATGGGTGTTTTCCTACTAACTATCACATTTGAATAATCGGATGTTTAGACCTATTATGAAAAATATATTGTATCATAAATAATAGCTTAATAACCTACCCGGACAGTGCGACAGAATTTTTTTTTGTACACGAAAACGAGGCAATTTTTTTCAAAATTAAATGTTAATTCGTGTTGTTTATGTTTTATGAAACATCTCTATCAACTGTACGTCAAGTTGGCCCAGGGTCCATACAAAGATGAAACGTCTCCTTTAAGTTAATTAGGTAAAACTTAGGAACTAAGCAGTATACATAAGATGTTATTACTTAGTTAAGTAACTTATTTGAAAATATTGCACCGTTTAAGTAGCCGGACATAATTATCATGCCAGTAACTTGCATCGTGTAAAGATAAAGACACTTTATTTGCATTAACATGTGATTATACATTGTGCATGCGAGCTGTTACAATAGTAATTATAGGACAACATTTTATACTGTGCAAATTGATAATGGTAATTGAAACAATAGATAAATAAAAAATAATAATAATAATAATAATAAAAAGAAATGTGGTGTCGTGGGACACCAGGTAGGAACGAAGTTCCTTCGGCTAAAAAGAAAGGTATTATACACTACTCGCTTGTGTATGCGACTGTCGCGCCTGCGCACGTCTCATTTAACGCTTTTATTCCACGCAATTTTTCTTACGGTTTTACTATCACATTTTTTTCAGTTCGGTCGCGCAGCAAAATCCCTATCCCCTCCAAGCCTGCCGTGAGGAACTCGTTCCAATAACAGTAATACGGGTAGTCACAGAGTTAACAACCCTTATATGTATATATATTTCACTGCTGTAGGACTATTCTGTAAGGTCGTTTTCGAATCTCGAAAATGGAATCCGCGGTGATATGAGGAATTTGACGAATTTGTATTCTTTAAAACTCGACTCTCTATATCAATAAAGTTCGCTTTGGAAGTGAGTGTCAAGTGAGCTGTATCACTCGGGTGAAGCTCGATATCGAAATGGTTTTTACAAAATACTGGACACGGACCTCCCTCGAAATCAGGCAAGAAGGTTTGTTAGGTCATAGTTCACCAATGCGCTGGCCCAATGCGGGCTGGTAAACTTCACACACCTTCAAAAACTCTTAATCTCATCAGGCATGTATCTTTAGGTCTTAGGATAGGCAACACAAATGAATTACATGGCCTAGATTCAGGTAAACTAGTTTATGTTGATGGGCGACGTCGACCACTTGCCATCAGGTGGCACATCAGACAGGTTACCTATCCAACTAACTTAAAAAAAATGGCCAAATGCGAGACGGACTCGCCCATAAAGGGATTCGTTACTAAAATTAAATGTTTTTTTTATATTTGAGATGATTGAAAAAAAAATTTTTTGAGTGTCAGTCTAAGTATGGGGAACCCCCAAAATTTATTGTTTTTCTATTTCTGTGTGAAAATCTTAACGCGGCACACGTTGATGTATTCTACATCTACTTACCAAGTTTCAACAGTAGGCTCTTTAGTTTCGGAAAAAAGCGGATGTGACATACGTACGGACACACAGGCTTGACGGATCCATAAGGGTTTTGTTTTGTGCCATTTGGCTACTGAACCCTTGGCATGATAATTTCGAACCATGGTCGGGATACACAGATGTAGGTCGTGCTAAAAAAATTATTTGATAAATAATTGAGCGTACGAGGAACCGTACTGTCAAGATCAATTTAACAACCACTTACAATATCCTGTGATATTAAAGGATATACTGAGTCATGCATGGCCACAGACACACGTTTATTTTTTATCTGTCCGTAATATTCCATTTATCTTGGGAAAAATGGACTGAAGATACTAGGTTCAGGTTTAAATAGTGATGAGCAAAGCAAAAACACCAAGCCCAGAACCACATTATTACAAATATTGGTTTTGTTTTTAAACCGAAACCAAACATTCAACCGATTAATCTCGATTTCATTAATTCACCATAAATTAAATGCTTTTTTTCTTAATTGCAAATTAGAAAAAGCTTAACCAAAAACATACCAATATTTGAAGTCATAATTATAATAAACATATTAAACATATCATTTATATATTTCTATATAGGTACAAATTTCTTGAGAATATTTTTACTGAATTCTCTACTAACGATTGCATTAAATGATTGGTAAAATGGAGAATTCAGAGCAAAGATTGATGAATCGGTTTCTGTTGCGCCCGTCTGGTTGTCCGAGATCTTAATTATTTCTTCCGCCGTGAACTTTGTTTCGGAAGTGCACTGGCACAGAGCATCCTGCACCTAAGGTCAACGTACAGCTGGATTGAGCCTTGATTAAAAACTTTATATTCCTGAACGTTCTTTATTAAGCCCAGTGAACTAAGGTGCGAACGTTGACGTATTATAAATAATTCAAACCGCGGCGATTTCTCAACGAATTCCTGAACGCAGCCGCAACCGTCATCCCTCATTGATTGTGTTCGATTTTTAAATTAGGTTACATTCGTACAAAAAAAAACCAATATATTCGTTCAATAATTTATCACAATAATTTTTTAGTAAAGACATAATATTATAACATGTTAAATCGACCTTGCTAATTTTTATTGTACTATATTTATTTCTTCAATTCTTTATAATGTAAGCTAAATAATATTATATTATATCTACGTAACAATATTAACAATAAACAACAATATCAAACTAAAAACTTATAATTAAAAATTAACTCTAAAATATTCATATAAATATTCACAAAAAGAATATGTCATCCAAAATTTTTTTTTATTGTACTTGTTATTAATATAGGTGTTTTTATTTTCGACAGCATAAAACAGTGGACACCATAACGAAATGAGGAAATACTAATTTATAATATGTTTAATATTAGTATATTAATTAAAACGGGAAATGCTTAGGCCGTGAATGAATGTAATTAATTTGTAAAAAAAACTAACAAATATTGTCACTTAGAGTTCTTTAAGATTGTTTTGATGACTCTTTAGACATAGGCCTTCGTTAGCATGAAGACAAGCATACAGTTGTATAGTTCCTGTAACGGTGATAGCGGAAGCAAAACGGACTTAGAGAAAATCTCGCTTTTGTTGAACACTTTCCTTCAAATGCTTCAATTAGTAGTTCAAATATCAGAAATCTCAGTCACTCAGCAATAAAGCATTATATCAGTAAAACATCCACCTACGTCTACAAGAAGCATGACCAATATAAAAAAAAAGCACACAAAATCGAATCGAGAAACGCTTCCTTCTTTGAAGTCGTTTAAAAGTTCATAACCTATCTTTTTGTCCGCTTTACATGAAATGTAAACTATTCGCGTAAACTATACGTAATATGTAAACTATTCGCACGAATTCTCAAGTACGTATGAACTATGAACGTATAATACGCCCTCTAGTGAGCCTAAAAATTATAGATTTCAAGACGAAAGTCTTTATTTAAATTCGTTCTAATACTAGTCTGTTCTTTGCAGTTTTGTGTCCATACATTAATGTCTAGTTTCGACCAGTTCTCAATGTATTTTAATTGATGTTTGACGCAAACCACCGAGAGGAATGCCTTTAATAGATTGCTTCAAGGTTCGTTGATTCAAGACGAATTCGTGATCGAATCATGACATTTTATCACGTGTCATTTGTTTTTTTTTTTTTACAAATTGTGCACGAAGCAAAGATTGTAGGTATTACTATAACGATGTATTTTGTATCATTATAATCGTCTCGATTAAAATGTTCATGCCCGAGTTAAAATAAAATGGGTCAACCCGAATTGATATGCCGTACTGACTAAACTAAAGTACTGAGTAGCCGTACTGAGTAATTAACAATTAATTAACGTATAGGCATGTAGATGTAGAAAACTGGTACCTACTACCCAGCTTTGTTTAATTCATTATTTATTTTTAAAAAACAGGTTTATTGATAAAAACCAGTCAGCTAATAAAAAAACGATTCTAACATTGACAGCAATGATAATGAAAACGAAAACGAAAACCTTCTGTAATGCTTTTCGTAATGAGTGAAGTATGCGGCGGGTGTTTGAATAATTAAAATAAACTAATTATAATTGTTGAAGGGGTCGTCGTCGCCCATACACATAACCTAGTTTACCTGGAACTAGGCAAGATGATAATGCGTTGGCTATCTTGCGACATAAGTTTTTTTCCGTACTAGTAACTAATTTCACTGCCTGTCGAACAAGAACAAGCAAGATCTTAGTACCCTTGCATCATGTCCCTCTTACCGGTGAATAATATCACCAGTTTTTTTTAAAAATTCAGTTCTCGAATACAAGTCTTTTTTTTTTGTTATTTTTGTCTCTACTAAGACCTGACGCCATGCTGCCAAGAAACAAATATTTTAGTCAGTAATAATATGAGAAAAGGGCGGAAAACCACAAGTAACACTGCTTCGCACCTCCGGTCCCAATCAATCAACTATCACTTCCCATTCCACCCAACTAGAACAGTCCACCACAATTTCTACAATTAATTACAGTATAAAAAGATAGCATATTTATTTAAAATAAACTATAGAAACCGCTTCGACTGAAAAAAAAACAAAAAGACAATAGGAAACCGAAAAAACAAAACCGCCCGTACCAATAAATCCCACCATTCCTGTATCCTGGAATGGTGGGAAAAGACTTTTGGAAACAAAAAGACCAAACACTAGAAATTATCTCAAAGCCCTATATTATAAAACAGTCCTAGTAATCACACGATTAAAACATTTCTCACCATAATTACACGAAGCAACAGATTAAATAAGATATTTAAACTACCGCTATCTTGGATATGAGGAAACGCAGACTGAAAGTGCATTTAGCTAAGTGGGAGGTAGATGGCTTATGGTATGCACTCAAGAATCTCGGAGATTTCTCAGTGCATTCAACGCGGCACTTATATTGTGTAACAGAACCGGACCCAATCTGGAAATTAAATTATGAAAAGAAAAAGTGTGATCAAACTAAAATACGTACGACACATCTGTGTACGAATGTCTTTGATGTAGGATTTGTATACTATACTAGATTTGAATACAGGTACGGAACATTTAACTACATAGTAAAAGTTAAATATTCAGCTACTTTAAGAACTATAAATTAATTAGTTCAAGCTCAAAAAATATTTTACTAGAAAGACGTTCCTTATAATCATGTGTTTATGGTTGTTTTATTTTGTATTCAATTTTTAATCGCTGACGCGAAAACGACGGGGTGTTATAAGTTTGACGTGTCCGTGTGTGTCTGTCTGCAGCGTCCGTAGCTCGCGAACGGATGAACCAAAATGTTTGTTTTTGCATAATAGTAAATATTATTCATATAGAACGAGACGTAAAAGATATCATAGAATGAATAGTAAAGAGAAGAAATAAAATAAAATTCTTTTTTTTTTCAAAAGGTCGACTTTTAGGCCTGATGGCCTTGATAAAACCCATATACACCTCGGTTGTATATTGCTATGTATTCGTGGTATTTATTATTGGTAAAGTACCTAAGTATAAATATCATCATGATCATCATTAACCTTTTTCATCCAAGAGTGGAAGCCTTTGTACCTACACGGCTTCTCGTCTTCGTCGTCTATTCTTAAAAATATCTATTAATAAACAAACTTTAAAAATAACACAATTCTTTTGGCAGAATACCTAAATTTTATCTCACATGCGACGTAAAAATAACAATCTGTCAATTTGTCAATAATCTTTCGAATTTTTGGCGCGAAAGAAAATTGAGAAATTGAAGTATAGACACCGCTTCCACAAAAACGGGAAGTAAATAAAAGTAGACAAAACAGACTGCTGTATCATTAACATAAGTAAGCAGTAAGCAGTGGAGCTCATCAGACTCTCACTGGGCAGAACCACTTACCGTACCGTAAGCTCACTCACCGTAACCGGATAGCGGATGGTGATAAAATAATTTGGTAAAACAATAAAGTACGGATTAAAACTGTCTGTAACTGTATCTTAATGTCTATTAGTAGCTGCAAAAAAAAGTTCATGATTCATTTTTAAATTAGAATTCTATTCTAATTTAAAAAATACAGGATATTTTAGTTGAGTCTAAGAGTTGGGTATTGAAATATTTAAATAGGTATTCGTACATGTAGTGTATTAGGTATTAGTTTATACCTAATACACTACATAGATGAAAATAAAGTTGATATAGAATTCCAAACCACTAGGTATTTATATCAATCATATTAACGTACGCCCTTGGCCGGATTTGAACTAAGGTACTAAAATACTTGCCGTTAAATCACTATTATGAAAGGAAATTTTTCAAAATATTACGAAAATGATTATGTAACGAAATTTTATATGAAAATGAATATTGATATATATTTAGTAATATTTTTTTTAGTCATAAGCAAATTTACACCAAACAATTCAAAACAATCTCGATTTAACATTTAAACTATGTACACATATTTTATTTCGCGGTGCGATATCTCGTCATTGTCTACGAGTGCTTTGTTCAAGAGACTATAAAGCTATATATTGAACAAGGGATCTTGCAGTATTTTACAGTAGCTTAAGCTCAAATGTAGAGAAAATTTATAAATCAACCAGTCGTAAATCAGTCATCAGTCATCACTCATCAGTCAGAGGTAGTGCCATACTGCTTTGCCGAATTGTCTAACACATTATACCGGACGTAAATTGTCAGCTATGCTGTCGCATTTCTTGCGTTTTGTGAGTTTCTGTTGGCCCATTGGGGGGATAGGGAAAAGGTGGGCAACAAGAAAAATGCGAATGAAGAGGCATCTGCGTCTTCGTGTTAGTAGAGGATATATTCAACAGTGATTGAGGATCACAGCAACGACAGATTTAAGTTAAACACAGTACTACACTTTCCCCTACGCATATTATTTTGACCAATAGAGTAACAATAATTGTTGTTACATATTAATATAGAGTAGAGATTGCATCATAGTATTCGTGGTGGAAATAATAGTTCATAAAAATGCAGTATCCCTGTACTAGGGCTATTCATGCATTGCATCGGCCGCGCATGGTAAAGGTAAACTCTATTTTCCAGGGTCTACTAGTGTAGCTCTGGGCCTCCTTAAACGCTTTAACCACCCACTAAAACCGCTGCGAGCGCCTTCAGCCGCTTTATTAGGGTCTCGAATCCGCAGGCAACAGGATTACATCAGCGACAGACTGGCCCTGACAAGGTCAGACTCCTCAGATAAAGGAGGACTGTCCGACTGTTGCAAAGCAGTTCCCACGACGTGTCTAGCGGGGCCCGGGTAAACGCCTTAAACATCATCATCATCATCAGCCTTTATCCGTCCACTGCCGAACGTAGGGCGCCTTTAATAAATGCCGAGACGACAATCGTCGCATGTATATAAGGGCTAAACTTTCGGAAGTGGTGGTTGTCGATTTCTCTTTTCCGTGAAACTTCATTTTGGTCACAAAGTAATGTTATAAAATAATTATGTTGTACACAATGCGTGTCTTGTGAAAGTTTTTACCATGTATAACATCATATAAAAAACATTATTATTACAATTCTTTTACCCGCGGAAGCCTAAAATGTATTTATTTGTTTACAGTCCTACAAACTGTAAAATGGGAAAAGTTGCAATTTGAAGTAATTCGTACATCCTTAAGGCATTCAAAACTTTTTACCACTGCCTCTGTCTTGAAGAGCTCCAGATTCTACAGGCGGGATGCGTGACATGTCTTTCCTCGTGAGTCAAATAAAATATAGAGACAATACGTCGCTGGGAATATTCTGTAAAAACCATTTCGATATCGAGCTTCATCTGCGCTCAGATGAAGCTCGATATAGAGCTCACTTTACGTCACTTCGAAAGTGAACTTTATTGAAATATAGAGAGATGGTCGAGTTTAAAGTATACAAATTCGAAAACGACCTTACAGAATAGCCCTACAGATCCTGCAAGCTGTCGAAGGTGCCCAAGTAAGAGACCCACTGTATTTTTGCGTTTATTTGATACTAGTTGTTGCCGGCGGCTTCGTCCTCGTTAGCAAAAAAATTTTGTTTAATGTAACCTATATTGCTTTTAGTAGGTACCTCCGAGAATATATGTTGAAAGTTTTATGATGATCGGTTGAGTAGTTTTCTCGTGGATGCGTAACAAACATTACTTTTTATTGTTTGTATTGTAATGTAATTGTATTAATTCTTTCACATTAATATTAGTAAGGACTAAGGACATAATATTGACATTAGCATTGCTTATAGGATTGATGTAGGGTCAATGAAAAGGAGGTCAAATTATATTAAACATGTGCGACTGACCTGGTATTCCTTCTTCTTCCAGAAATCTCTCGTATCTTTTAAGGTTTGTAGATAATATGACGAAACACTACATGTCTAATTTTTTAAACCAAAAAAAGAATCATTAAAATCGATTCACCCAGTCAAAAGTTATGAGGTAACAAATATTAAAAAATAAAACATACAGTCGAACCCTTTTTTGAAGTCGGTTAAAAATTGTGAACAAAATTTACCTAACAATTACAAACCAAAATTATGGCCAGAAACTTATTCCTATATATATATCCTAAAAGATTATAAGTCAAACTTGATGCTGAATTTACACAGTGTATGATGACCGAATTAACAGAATTATGTAATTTTTGTTTTTGTTTTTGCTTTTGCTTTTGCTGTTGTATTGTTATTTGTTGGTTTTCTGAACAAATGAAAAAAGGATCCAAAAATATGATTGCATCAATTAAAAATATAATTTCATCGGAAAGAATTAAATCAATCATCAGTTTCTCAATTGCTCCGTTATTTTGCGGAGGGAATTAAGATAAGCCGTTATGTTTGGCAGTAAAAAGTTAATAAACCTACGCAACTATCAATGGCCGCGATAGGGATAATTACCTTCCTCTAGTCTGGTCGATTATTTGTCGGAAACTTTATGGAAGTTGCAAGCTTCAATATTAATTTACAATTACGGTCATGTCTGGCTGAAGTTACGGAGATAGCATATTATTAATCGACTGACAGAATTTTCCAAGTCGAATCCTCTTACTTTCAATAATCATCGCCTTTATAAT
Source organism: Lycaena phlaeas (assembly GCA_905333005.2). NCBI lineage: Eukaryota > Metazoa > Arthropoda > Insecta > Lepidoptera > Lycaenidae > Lycaena > Lycaena phlaeas. Next base: position 3,590,961 of record HG995170.1, on the reverse strand, counting down.
GTGGCGGACCAATCACAGCGCCACAATCCTGAATCGCGCTATCAGAATTCCAGCGCCCGGTCGCTATATATACGACATGTGAAACGATAACTAGTGGGCTTCGGCCTGACCGAGCATTGCACCTCGCTCGGTCGGAGATCTCCCTTTGGGGCCAACCACCATATTCCCACAATAATATAGTAGCTATTGCCCGAGCTTCGCGTTAACTAAGATTTACAACAGCATCTTAGCTGGATGATATTAAGCCTATAGCCTTCCTCCTGGGCTATATACTCGTAACACTGAAAGAATCTTTAAAATCAGACCAGTAGTTCCTGAGATTAGCGCGTTCAAACAAACAAACTCTTCAGCATTGCATAAGATTAGTAGATAGTAGACAAAAATTAATATCTACAGATTACTCACATTGTGATGAATTATATTTGCGTTGCAGTTCACCCGCTGAGAAATCTAAATAAATTTTCCAATATGCGTTCCAGTACACGAATTTTATTCATTATAAAGAAACAACTTTTACGTATTTTATAGCGGCTTTTTTGTCGGATTCCATGCCCGACGTTTTGGATACTTTACAGCAACCTGGTCATGGGAGTACCATGGGACCATATCACCATAAAATCCGTAAAAAATGTCTTATTACATTTCTTAATATTTTGTTGTCCAATGCAAAAATATCTGATCATACTAGTAGCCATGTATTTTGGCTTGATTATTTTAATATCAACGGATTATCATCAGCGGCTACCCGTCCAGTAATGAATAATATGTCTCATCAAACACGGTAACAAGTACTCTTATCAAACATGGATCCGCCACTAAGCGCCCAAAAATATAAATCCTACTAATATTATAAATGCGAAAGTTTGTGAGGATGTTTGTTACTCTTTCACGCTAAAACAACTGAATGGATTTAGATGAAACTTGAAAATTATATAGTTTATACATCAGATTATCACATAGGCTATAATTCATCCCCGTATTCCCACGGGAACTCGGAATAATATAGACTATATTATAATCCCTCCAAGATGCCGTTGTTGCGAGCAACAGCTAGTTGTCTATAAAGGCCCCATTCGTAGGAGCGTTTTTTTCCGAGCGTTAAAAAGCGTTTGAATGAAACAAGTCGGGGCAGCTAGTACTACTGTAATAATCTCCACATTCTTCAAACTGAATGCTCAACCTTGATATTAAAGCCTGACCTATGGCATATTCTTATAAATTAGCGTACACAATTGTATAATGTATTTATAATGCGCTTGCTTTCTATACGCGGGAATAATTTATGAAGCGATAAGTTTTGTTCAGACATACTTACAAATCAACATTATTACGAGGACTATGGACTTTATGTAGGTTTGAATCGCTTATGAATAAATAATACAGCATTTCAAGTTAGGGACGTGGACAACTTGAAACATTACGTTACAATAACACGAAATAATTCTCGAACTAGGTATCTATACTAAAATTATTAAGAGGAAAGATTTGATTGTTTGTTTGTATTAAATAGGCTCCTAAACTAATTGACCGATTTGAAACATTATTTCACTGTTGTGAAGCTACACTATCCCCGGTGAACATAGGCTATATGAAATTTTTTAAAAGTTAGGGACCTGTATAAAATCTTTGTTGACGCAGGCGAAGCTGAGTGCAACAGCTAGTAGAAAATATGGCTTTTTAAATGTGTCCTTGGAGGAGAGTCATGACACTTTCCCATAATACCTTATCGTTACCAAAAAGCTTTCGTTATCGTTAATTAATTTCAAACCCTGCTAACTTAGAAATAAGCTTTATTTAATGTGGTCATATTTTATAAATATAAATGACCAGGCATACAAGAAGCCTTGATTAAAATACCGGAGATTCTAATTCACCCACGATTCATAAATATAGATGGTTATTGTGTATGTTTATTATAAATCCTCTTTGATCGTTTGTTTAAACATTTGTCTGTTAAATGTGCTACGTACCAACATAAAGAATAAAAGTTTACAAAAATAACTATTTCAAACCTTGTTTTACATTTTCTTAATTACCTCTATATGAAGGACTAGCAGAGCCCCGTGGCTTAAAAAATATGGGGATAGAGTGTTAGCTATATTAAAGTTTCATCAAAATAAATTCCGTCGTTTTTTCTTGAAAGTCGTTAATACATTAATACATTAATACATTAATACGTTAATACATTCTTGCAACATTTCGCATTTATATTATTATTGTAGGAAGTCTACGCCACACCACTCACTTCTGTGGGCAAAGCGAATAGTATTTAACTTTATTATTACCTAACAAAGGTTTAAGTTTAGCATTGTACAGCTAAAGGCACAAACCCGACGCCATGAAGCCGTAGAAGTAACATTCCCCGGCTGGCTAGGAGCAACCCCCCACTTACTATATCACTGGGTGATACCAACCGGCTCACCCCACTTCCGACGAAGCATTAGGGCCATTAGGGCCATTAGCATAGCTCCACCCGAAAAAAAAAGCTAAAGGCTGATGATAATCATGATGATTATATTTAAACAAATGGTATCCGTCAACTGCAGTATTTCTTTCTTGTATATTATATATTATATTGAAAAACAAAATGGCCGATGCTAATGTAAATGATCAGTCATTATTAAGACGTATTCAATAATAATAATATGTCAGTCTCGACAGCTGTTTCGAAATATGGAGGGTTCAAACGCCGATATTAACCTTGGTTTATAATAATACATGTAAAGTGGATCGTTTTATATAAATACTATACAGTTTGTATATTGTTACTTATTGTTAACTCCATCTAGTAAACCTTATATTATGTACTTAAATCTTTTTTATTCACGATGATAAGAGGCCAAGTGTACCTTTGTGTGTCAAGTGCTGGATTGTGTTCTAGATTTTGTGACGTCAAATTTCCACATCGTAGTCTCTATGTTTTAAACAATAATTATAAAATATTAAACATGAAGAAATTTAAAAATATGTAATAAATAGAAAAAATAGATTCTTAAAAATATGACCAATTCTGACAAGGACGGCGGAGGGGTTAATCTTGAAATTCGTGTGACATAATTTATGGTTGGCCCCATTATAATGTTTAATGTCTGTTCCGCAGTTTTACTTGGTCATAAAATAAAAAATATACAATCGAATGCAATAAGAATTGTATATATGGGTATATATAGGTGTTATAACAAACAGCGACTTTCTAATATTAACTAATACTTAATAATGTTTAAACTTAAGTTTAATTAGTCTAATTTTATTCGAGATAAATTTCCATCACTATCCAGGAATCTTTTTTATTTGGTAGTGAAATATTACCTATCATGTCATAACGCACATTGAAATGGTCCGTAATAACATAAGTCAGTTTACAACTTCAGAGGCAATAAGAATATTTTCGAAATGCGCCACTTCTGAAACTGTCGAACGCTCCACTTTTTGAAACTCAAAAACGCCTAGTTCATTAAATCATGCTTTCAAAATGACTCTACAACGTGCAAACAAATTGAACAATTACATGCAGCGTTGCATGTTGGATATGCGCATGCATCTAAAGTCGTGCACATGCATGACAATATAATTGTGAGCTAATAGATGTTACTACACCGTAAATTGTAACAAATTCCATTTAGGCGCTGCATGTAAACGGAACATTAGATACCGAATTATTGTTTTTTTTTTTCACCGTGGCGAAGTGGCCGTGAATTTGATGGCAGTGACCATCATGTAATTCATACATACACATATTTTTTTAGATGGGCCTGACTATTTTATGTGGACCTAGCTATGTTCGATCCAAAGTCTCTCAGTAATCTTGAGATGCTGATACTCGTGATAATTGGTCTCTGTGTCAGTAAATAGTAAGGAGGTATCACGTATCAGACAATCAAATATTTTTTTGATAAAGTAAAGATCGGCGTCTACTGAGTTTGATAAATTATACTACGTTAGAGACCGTGATGAAAATACTCAACGTGTTACAAATTAGAACAACCGCTAGCACGGTGAAGTTGTACGCACCAGCGCCATCTAGCGTCGAGTAGAAATACTATAAATCCATAAATTACACAGCATTTGTTAACGGTATCCGAATTTTCGTATACCATTTACATTGGTTTTTTAAAGCGAACTTTTAAGAATTTTCTTTTACACGCATAAAGCAACGCGGACCTCCTACACGCGTATGTTATCTGTCATATTCATCAACAAATTAAAACTAACTAAATATTATATTCATTAGATTCTGTATTATATATAAAACATAACATAGCGAAAACTAGTGATCTGGTACAGAGTGTCCAATTATAATATATGTTATAATTAGCGCAGCTGTGATGTTATCTCAGTTCTTCACACGACTATCCTGGCGACGTTTGAACTATACGAGTATAAAACCCATTCTCACGACATTGAGATTATATTGTTAAGGAGCAAGAAGATAAGACAAACTTATAAAAAAGAAAAACTTTAATGATAAAATTGCGTCCTATACTAATACCTGTGCTAATACTATGTACAATACTTTAGTTCCTACGCCTTTGGCAGGACGAAGTTTTGATTACTCGATCTTAAAAAGGGGTATCAACCCATATAATATGTCACATTGCTGGGTACGGGTCTCCTCCTCAAAATCAGTCAAGGATAGGGTTGTCAGGTCGCCAAACCTAATAGCCGGACAGACCAGCCAGCTTGGCCGGACATTTGTGTAGAAAGACCGGACACCCAACATTATTGAAGATTATTACTCAGTATTAATTAGTACGACAAAATGTATGTAAAATCAAACCTTTTCTGACTAGCCTAAGACTGATTTGGCATCGTTCGTTTGCGAAATGTAAAAAGCCTAACAAAAGCCGGACATGCTGGACACCGTATATTTTGGCCGGACACGCAATCACAAAGCCTGGCAACCCTAGTCAAGGAGGATCCTGAGCCACAATTCACCGATGTGCTTGCTTGCAATGCGGGTTGGCGACATTCACACAGCTCCAAATACTTTTAATCTCATTAGCCATCAGGCACGCAGGTTTGCTCACGTTGTTATCCTTCACCGGTGAGCTGGCGATGGTCTTTCTATCTGTGTCACCTAATAATACCCATGAATAACATACAGACAGTCAAACATAACTAGTATCAAAGCCGTTAGTAAACATACGGACATAGCCTATATGCATGGTTAAAATCAGCGTGCGCATGAGAAGCCTGCTGATAGAGCCATGCGGCGCTCGGAGCCTGAATACGAAGCACCAACAGGTGTTCTGGTACATGCGTGACCTCGTAACATGCATGCAATGGTTGTCGACCATAGGAAATAATGTTTGTATAATGATACAAAGGCATATAGTTTGATTTGAAATAATAAATATTACAAAATAGTGTTAACCTCAGCGCTACAGTTTAGATAATACATTTGTTTATATATTATACTAGCAGTCCCATCACACTTCGTTCTGCCAAAAATACTAATATCGCTTTTAAAAGGGGTTGATCGAAGAGGGTTGAAAATTTAAGGTTGCATGTATTTTTAAATTCATAAAAAAATACTATATAACAAATTAAAGAGGTAGTCCACCCATTTAGTGGGGAAAAAAATAGATGTTGTCCTGTTCTTAGACCTACTCGATATGGACACAAAATTTCTTCAGAATCAGTTAAGCTGTTTCGGAGGAGTTTAACTACACAATTATCCTACTAATATTATAAACGCGAAAGTTTGTAAGTTTGTAAGTATGGATGTTTGTGACTCTTTCACGTAAAAACTACTGAATAGATTTTTATGAAACTTTACAATAAAATAGCGTATACCATCAGAATAACACATAGGCTATAATTTATCCCCGTACTCCCACGGGAATGGGAAGTACGCGGGTGAAACCCCTGGGCGCTGCTAATACACTTACACTTACTCACTTCTGTGGCTCAGCGACCCAAAGTGGGTCTTGGCCTCCGAAACGAGAGACTTCCACCGGTCTCTGTCCTGCGCAACCTCTGACCAGTCCTCAACCCCGAGCTCACGCAGGTCAGCCTCCACCATGTCCTTCCAGCGATATCTGGGACGACCGACTGGGCGCTGTCCACTCTGTTGTTCAAGATATGCTCTCTATGCTGAAAAAGTCGTTGGCAAGTTGAGGCTTTTATATGTGGCAATTTTTAGTGTACCTATCTATAATCTATGACATACCTAACTGCTTATGTTCGTATATTATTGTCGCTTTTTTATATTTAGTGATGAGCCAAATTAGTCTTGGTCTAATTTCAGTTAAGAAATGAGACCAAAACCAATCCAAATATTTCGCGGTCGAGATCTTCACTTGTCTTGGTCCATCGATATTTTAGCGGACAATAGAATGAGATAAAATGTTGTAAATAGATATTTTGTTTTAATAATAATATCTTTGGTCGCTTTTACACTACGTCAATCTGATCCCGTGGTCAGTTATCGAAGAGCTTGTGTTACGTGTATCAGATAATCATAGACAACGGTATAAGATAGGTACTTTATATCAATACATACATATATTTAAGATTTTTATTATATATTATACAAATTTAATATCAATGACCCTGGAGCACAGAAAACTATTTTGTTCTGTGGCGGGCTTCGAACCCGCTACCTCCAGGGCGCCGGGCTAACCATAGAGCCACAAAGGTCGTCAATAAACGCAAAAACCATAAATATTTTAGCGCATACAAAAGTTTTGGTTTGACAACCCTATATTTGTGAGACACTAGCGGTTCCGTACTCATGTATTATGTAAACGTGGTGTACAACAGAACACTTTTAGGCAATACTATAAGTGGAACAAGCAACAGGAGTTACACTTCACTTTTATTACTTCATCATCATCAGCCTTAATCCGTCCACTGTTGAAGATAGGGCATAACTGAACTTTAATTACTTCTACACATTTGATTTTTTATTAAAGGAAAATGTACTTACGGGCCACGGGTCTCCTCGAAGGTGAAGAGGCTATTGAGTCATACTTCACTTGCGCTTATTTAATGCTGTTTTAGTGCTAATATTTATCAAAATATAAATTCACAATCCAATAGATTAAATTTTTAAAAGTGTGAAAAAATTAAGATCGGAAGGCACAGAACTAAGAACCACATGATACAAAATTTGTAAATACATCATTCTTTTTTGGGTTTTACTCCATATTACTCCATAATACTAAAATATAATATAAATTTCCTACTATTATATTTTAGTTTTATAGACAGATAAATATTTGAAATAAGTACTTAACATAAAACGAAAACGATTCTCACGAGTTTTCAACGTGAAAAAGTAAAATCCCACGTACGAATTCAATATAATTAATAATAAATGAAGTTAACTTTGCAATAATTATTAAAAATTGCTACAAAAATATACAGCTTCAGTTTATTGAGTATTCTGTACGGAACGTTATTATCTTTATTTCATCACAAGCTCTTGCCCGCAGCTTCACCTGCGTTAACTAAGATTTACAGCATCTTAGCGAGACGACGTATAGCCTATAGCCTTTCTCGATAAATGGGCTATCTAACACTGAAAGAATCATTCAAATCCGACCAGTAGTTCCTGAGATTAGCGCGTTCAAACAAACAAATTCTCAGGGCCACGCCACTCCTGTGTGCAAAGTGTGCGGCGCACACATGGGCCAAGGCAATACCTGGAGATACAAACAAAAAATAAACAACACAATATATTTCTTGCCTTTTGTTTATCTCATCAGTTATCACAGATTTAATAAACTTTTCACTGGCGCTACAATAAAAACTCTTTTAAAATCAATCTTATTATTTATTTATTTAGATAGCGTCAATCGTTTTTTTAAGCAGAAATTATAAACTGATTAAATTATATAATAATACTTTCTAATTTGATCTTGAAGATATTTAAGCCTTGCGACATCTATTGACGAATAGAATACACGCAAAATATTTTGTTGCAGGTGACAATGGCAGCACTCACGCTTTGTATCTCGAAACAATAGTCGAAGAAACAAGCGATGATTTGCGTTCGGAACGATCATCTGCTGCTACCTGGCTATCAGATTCAGATGCTGATTCGGTCATACACGTCAGAGGCAATGGTGGTAAGCAAAGAAAACATTCTGTATAACATGGAAAACCATTATATTATAAGCGCCATCTAGTGTTCGATAGTTGCACCGTTTGATTATATACTCAACATTCTTTGTAGACGTTAGCTAAAAAGTATCTAGATGGCGCTTTACAGTTTAAAATTAATTTTCTATGATTACATAGAACTTTTGATTACTTCTTTTCTTTATTTGACTGTATTTATAGTTTATATAATATTACCCATTTAACGGTAACGTGTGTCGATTAACTTCTAATGAATATAATTCGTACAAAATGATCGTGACAACTAAAATGTTTTATTTTTGAAATGACAAATTTGGATACTTTCCAAGATATATTTCAAACAGAATTTACTTTTGGTGTCATTGTCATTAACGGCGCTCCGACTGAGCAACTCGTGTGTCCAAGATCTACTTCTCGAAGTTAGAACTCGCCGGTACAAACAAATTCCCTTCAACAGGATCGGAGTGCGATAGCGAGTCGGAGAGAGAGTGGGCTTGTCCCGCAAAACGGCGACGAAGGGAACGCGCCGCGTCTCCCACAAGTTCGGCCTCACTCTCGCGGACCTCCAGCCTCGCTCAGTTCGAATCGCTGGAACGCTCGTGCGCCGCGCCCGCTTCACCGAGCCTCTCGCCGGACTCGCTCGAGTCGCCGCCTGCGTCCCCGCCACCGACCCGCCCGGCACCACGAGCGCACCTCTCCGCCGAGAACCTCAGCGAGGACAGCGGCTACAGCGAGCGTGCCCGCCGCCCTCCCCCGCCCGCGCGCCGCACCCAATCCGAAATAGCGCACGGGCCGGCCGGCAGCGTGCCCTGCCTCGCCTCGCCCAGTGCCTCGCGCCGCCCGCCCAGCGCCACGCGCGCGCTGTCCCTGCCCGCCGACTTGGACGTGTGCTCCGACTCCCCACATCACGCTCCCCCCGCGCACGCCGCGCGCTTCCGACAGACCTTCGAGGTGTGCGACAGTTTCACCGTGAGCGTGGCCGACCTCACCGCGCTGGATTACCGCGGCGGCCCGCGCCGGCCGCGCCTGCCCCCGCCGCCGCCGCCCGCCCCCGCCCGCCCCGCGCACCGCCCGCCCCCGCCGCCCGCACCCGCCACCCCGCCCGCGGCACCACCAGCGCCAGCCCGCGAGCCCAGCACAGGCAGCGACTCCACCACTGAATCGGAGCGCGCCTTCGTCCGCGAGATGGAGGCGACGGCGCGACGGCTGGACGAACGCGCTCGTCGGGCCCTGGCTCCCGACCACGAGCGAGACGGGGCCGTGCTGACCGCGCGTCGCCCGGCCGACCCTTGGGGCGCCTGGGACGACGTGCTGCACGAGCTCCGACGCCGCATGGAACCCTCGTCCGCCACCCCCTCACCCCCGCGGACGCCTTCGCCAGATCCCATCAGGGAGCCCACCTTCTCCTCGACGCCGCTCCGGTCAGGCGACGCGAGGGTTCGCTCGACACCAGAGCTGCGCGCGCGGGCTCCCCCGGCCCGAGAGACGCCGGAAGAGCTGCGCGCGTCGCTGCAGCTGGTGGCCCCGCGGCCGCCGGACTCGTCGCCGCCGATGCGCTCCGTGTCCACGGGCTCCAAGGGCGTGACATTCTCCCCGGTGGTGGCCGAGGTGAGCTGGCGGGAGGCGAGCACGAGCAGCCGCGAGTCGAACCGGCGCACGAGCGAGAGCTCGAGCGGCAGCGTGGACGAGGCGGACGCGGAGGTGACGGTGGTGGGGGAGGAGGCGGCGGGGGGGCGAGCCGACGCGCGCGCGCCGCGCTCACAACACTCTGCGACCATGGCGGAGGCGCGCGCGCCGCGCAGCCGCATCGCGGGTTTCCTCTCGCGATTCGCCAACTTCCGATTCTCGGGGCGTAAAGAGAAGAAGTCCCGAGGCGCAGGCGCGAACGGACGTCCGGTGGGCAGCGTTGGCACTACGACGGCAGACGCGGGTGGGCCGGCACGCGTGGCGGACGTGCGCATCCCGCTGAAGGAGGAGGGTGTGTCTGCGGTGGCGGGCGGCGTGGCGCACCGGCCGCCGCGGCCGCCCGCCGTGCCCGCGCCCGCGGCCGGCGTGCTGGAGACGGACGTGGACACGCAGCGCACGGTGCTGCACGCGCGCTCGCTGCTGGCGCTGGCCCCGCCCGACCAGCGGGCACCTCGCCCCCACAAGTCCATGGAGTTCCTGCTCGACAAGGACAGCGCCCAAACCGTGCAGGTGAGTCCCGCTTTTATCTCAAAACACACGTCAACACAGCTCACATAGAATATTTAAAACTCTAATAACACCATCTGCAACACAGTACCGAACATCTGTCATATTATGCTAACCATTACTGTCAATGTTTACAAACAGTCGTGTGATGTCAACACCCCCCACCAATTATCTAACCATCAAAGTGAAGCACGCCGGTGTCACGCCATCGAGTGTTATGTAATGAGGCACGCGCTGCCGGCGGTTGCGGCATGAGTAGGGCTACGGTGAAAGCCTGCACATGCATGCTAACACCCGTCACGGGCTGCACCTCCTCTGATAACCACAGCCGCATACCCCAGCGCTATTCCCCTCTACACTTCAGGAAATCCCTCCTCAAGTCACTAAGCCGACAGTGATTTATAAGCCAGTGAAGTGGGTTATCGGTAGATTAGATAAGCCGAGCCACTCAACGGTAAAAATCCTACGGGAATAAAGCTCGTTGCGAAATTTTACTTAACGTGTGTTGTAACAAATCAAATGTGTAAGAATTGAAAAAGAGTTTTCTAAGCTTTCATATTATGCATTGCCTATAGTTATTCTATATACATTAATTGATTCATATTAAATATGTATATAATATGGCCAGATTTCTTAAGAACACTCGAACTTGACTAATCAGCGGCTTTAGTTAAAAAACTCACATCGTCTCTTTTAAATATTACGTTTATAGAATGGCAATGATAAGCAAGCAAATGAGTTCATTCATAATTACAACTACACTTTTTAAACATGGCAAATTAAACACGCAATAATATTAAGTAACAATATCGTGTGTTCGTAAAACGTGCTACTACAGGGCGTCACGAGTTACAGATAACGTACATGAGGAAAAAACTATCTATGTATATTTATCCCAGTACATACATACCTAAATAAAAGGCAGAGCTGACTCACTGACTTATATCAGTGACTGACCGAAATTAGTGTGGCTAGAAACTTGAAAAGCAGCTATTATTTCATGAACGCCTTGAAAGATGAAACATTAACATCATCTTGGCCTTCACTGAGGCAGGTCTTTGTTCAGCAGTGGACGGATAAAGGCTGATGATGATGATGATGATTCTTTCATGATGCAAGTGAGCACTAAGAAAGGATTTTTAGAAATTAAAAGCCTAGGGAGTAAAAAAGGAGGGTGAATTTCAATTAAAAAAGGGGTAAACAAAAGCACACGGGGGCGAAGACACATTTGCAAAAGCTTTTACAAATGTCTACAATTGAATTCTATCAATCGACTTCAATTAATTCATCATTTTATTCAAAATTCAGTCACAAAACCGCCAAGTCCCTATTCGCGTGAAAATCCTACTAATATTATAAATGCGAAAGTTTGTGAGGATGTTTGTTACTCTTTCACGCAAAAACTACTGAATGAATTTTGATGAAACTTCATAATTATATAGCTTATACAACAGATTAACACATAGGCTATAATTCATCCCCGTATTCCCACGGGAACGCGGGATAATATAGACTATATCATCCCGCTAAGATACCGTTGTACATCTTAGTTAACGCAGGCGAAGCTGCGGGCAACAGCTAGTATAGAATAAAATCTGTAAATATCTTGAATTATGATATAAAATTCAACACAATATAAAAGTTTCCTAATATAAAAAAAATCTTACGGATTTAATCACATTTTTTTCCGAGACTATAGACTATAGACTTAGAGTATAGAGTAACCATGGTCATAAGACCTAGAACAACATGATACGCACTATCGGCACTATCATATTTTATCGAACTAAAAGATCTTATCAGCGAAATGAAATAAAAAAATCCATATTCGCTTATTATAATGAACTTTTACGAATTTTATCGCGGTTTATTAAGTTTTTTACAAGCCCGACGTTTCGGATACTTTACAGCAATGGTCACAGGAGGACTGAGGTGTCAGATGTTCTACTGTTACAAAGTCACTCATAACAACATGGTTGCTGTAAGATATCCGAAACGTCCAGCAATTAAAAATCATAATAAACCGTAAAATCCTTAAAAACTGTTTCATTATTGCACTAGCGGTTGCCAGCGACTTCGCCCTCGTTAGCAAGAAGAAATTTCTTTTTTTAATATATCCTATGTTACTTCTACTCCTCCAAGAATATAAAATGTACAAAGTTTCATGATAATCGGTTGAGTACTTCGCGTGCAAGCGTAACAAACATCTCTGCTTTCACATTTATTATTTTCACCATTTCACGATCAACTGATTTTGAACAGCGATATTAGCATTTTTGGTAGAACGAAGTCTGTCGGGGCAGATAATTAACATATATTGGCTTCTTTATAATAACACACAGCTTCGTCTGCGTCAACTAAGTTTTAATAGGGGTCCCTAACTTTTTATTAATCTAATATAGCCCATGTTCACTGGAAATAGTGTAACTTCCCAACAGTGAAAGAATTGTTTAAATCGGTCAAGAAGTTTCGGGGCTTATTCAATACAAACAAACAAAACTTTTCTCTTTAAAATATTAGTATAGACCAAAGTCTTTCATTATTAGAGGCAGCAGCGTGGACGGAAGAGGCTGATGATGATGAACAAATCACGGGTTACCGATGTGCTGATTTCATAAACAAACACATGTTTTAAATTAAAAAGATAAGAAGTCTGTTATTTTTACCGACGTTATCGATTATCATATTGAATAGCATCATCATCTTTTTTTTTCGGATGGAGCTATTCTAATGGCCCTGATGGCCCTAATGCTTCGTCGGTAGTGGGTTGAGCCGGTTGGCTTCTCCCTGTGATAATTATGGATATACGGATTCAAAAAGTTGAACGCGTGAAAACGTAACATACTTAGGGCCTGTTACACAATCTCCAGATAAGTTCCGAATAGGCTATCGGCAACATATTTGACAGATAGAGTATGGAGTATCTGTCAAGTATCTGTCAAATATGTTGCCGATAGCCTATTCGGAACTTATCTGGAGATTGTGAAACAGGCCCTTAGCCTTTATAATATTAGAACCTCATACAACTATATTATTTGAAGTACATTTCCGATATCACTGTAAATGACACATTTAATGCCAATAATAATAATATAATAATGAAACAGTCATACAGCGTACATAATAATAATTTCTATATCAATACTAATATTATAACAGAGAGGTTAAGGCTAAGTATGTGATGTTGTAGGGAGTAATCTTTCGAGATACAGAACCGATTTTCATTTTTTTTACCAATAGAAGGCTACGTTATTTGTGAGTGACGTATACTATAATTTATGCCCGTGTTCCCACGGGAACGCCAAGTATGCGGGTGAAACCGCGACGCCGCTAGTCCTATCCCACTTTCGTACTTTCTACTAATATAAATGCGAAAGTTTGTAAGAATATATGTTTGTTACTCCTTCACGTGAAAACTACTGAATGGATGTTTATGAAACAATGACATAACTTATACTTACATCAGAATAACACAGGCTATACTCATGATGATGAGTGAGCCTATGTCCCTATGTGTTATTCTGATGTATAAGCTATATTATTGTAAAGTTTCATTAAAATCCCCTCAGTAGTTTTTACGTGAAAGAGTAACAAACATCCATACTTACAAACTTTCACGTTTATAATATTAGTAGGATATGTTGCTAAGATTGTCCCACATGAAAACACATATAATATTAGTCACCCAGGTTCGATGAACCAAATAAAGCAATAGCGAATATGTTTTTCACATAATTCTTACTGATTCTCTCCTACAAAACAAATATAAAATCCGAGATTGAAATGAGAATAGCAGTTTAGCATACGTTTAAGGGCACCTAACACGTAGGCTAAAACATTACAAATCCATCGCTAGTTTCCTAATAAGTCCATACGAAACGAAGTCAAATTAATATAAAGTCATCTACTTAAATTAATATTTATTAAGTTCCCAGACCTCGTGCGGGTGAGTGATTGCTCTTTATGACTAATAACATCACCAACACTAGTTAGAAGACCTAGCTTTACTCGGTTGTAATTCAAGCCTTTCAGATGAGATGGCGACTTAGAAGAACTCTAAGTAAACAAGTATTTACTAACTATACAATCACAGATACAAAGTATCGGTACAAGTAATTCACTATACAACTGTACGCGATATCGGGAAGTACTTGACTGTACACCAATATGCGATATCGGGAAGGACTTGACTGTACACCTAGACGCGATATCGGGAAGTACTTGACTGTACACCTATACACGATATCGGAACTAGTACTTGAGTGTACTGTCTGACCGTTACTGTACTGTGTACAATACCGATATGAAATACTAGTAAAAATACGACTGTATACGGATACAAAATAAAAGTAAAACCACCCAGTTGGTTTGATGTACAGTAATTGTACACCGATACACAGCTTTGGTTCAAGTACTTGACTGTACAAAAATACCAAATACGGGTAGAAGTATCCCGCTGTACACCGATAAAAAATATCGGTACAAGTACTTGACTGTACACCTATAAACAATATCGGTGTACAGTCAAATACTTGTATATTTGACTGTACACCGATACGCAATATCGGACCAAGGTGTACTATTGTTATTCACATCAGTCAGGTGACATCACGCCGTGTCTCGTAATTATTTCCCAAGTGTGATTGATACAAAGTCAAGTGTTCCGTACAGCATTGTTTTTTACCGTGAGGACGTGAGAAGCGTTACAACCTTCGTAGACTACGAGGGAAACATGTGACTGTGTATTTATATACGATTCCATAATACCCATAGTTTAGATCCGAACTATTGTATTCTAATGCTTATTGCTTATCCGAAACAGAAACTTTACTAATATAATAAATGTGAATGTAAGCTTGTTTGTTATGCGTTATGCTAAAACTGCTTAACCGATCATCATGAAACTTTGTGCACATATTCCTAAAGGTATTAAAAGTAACATTAGGAGAGGAAGGATACTTTAAAAAAAATGTTTTATTGCCAACAGTTAGTGTAAAATAATTCTTTTCAATAACCGACATATGGAATAAGCTTACATTAGTACTTACTTTACAAGCTGTCCCGTCAGACTTACTACATTTTAGAAACTAAAAAACTTCTGTAGCCAATTTTTTACAACAATTAGGCTTCCAATGCATTTTTTCAACTTCGACAGATCCAAAGATTTATTTAAACATACAAACTTCAGCATAATAATGCTTTTATTTTTAATATAATAGTGCTTTAATTAGTGTAGATTAAAACTCTTATGTAAGCTAATTTTTACGCCATTTTATTTTTATAAAAAGGAACACAATTTTTTCGCAAATGCCTGTATTAGCCAATCGTACTACGCTTTCTTCGAGCGGAAAATTCGAAAGCCATTCTTTTACGCTTTTTCTTTTTGCTGTCGATAACACTCGACCTAAAGAGATATCGACGGCTTAAATTAGGTAAATATTTGAGACTCTTATCAGAACACTCTTTAAATGACCCTTGGAGTTTTAGAAAAGCTTTAAGCGATTTTTGATGACAACGATACACGACACACGGAGAATTATTGAGGAATTCCGTCCGATTATTACAGATTATCATTTAGATTACCTTTTTTTCCGTAACGCCGGGCAATGCGCGTATATCTCACCTATCTCACATGTGAGACTCGGTGCGCCTGATAGACAATTGACACAGCTCTACCCACTAAAACCCGGCGAGTGCCACCAATGCCGCCTTTGGTGAGGTGCCCCGGATCTACAAGCAACAGGGCATCTCGACGACTAGTCAGTCCCTCAGGGGACAGAGCGGTTGCCCCGCACCACAGAACAACCACTCACAACGTCGGGACAGTACGATGATGTAAGGTTCCCACCCTCGCCCCTTGCTCCGTGCTCTTTTGCCCCATCTTCTTATAAGAGAGATGCAAAGAGCCTCCTTGGCTCAATTCGCTTCACCCAAGGTAGGGTCACCCTGGGCTACCGAGCCCCACCGCCACTACAAGGCCTGGTGGCGATTATTTAGATTACCCCTAATAATGCTTGTTAATGTAATACTACTACTAATATTGTAAACGCGAAAGTTTTTAAGAATTTATAGACGTGAGCTTTATTTATTTATTCTTTCACTCGAAAAATAATGGACGGATATGATCAAACTTTACAATCATATAGCTTACACATCAGAATAAAACCTTACTAATATTATAAATGTGACAGTAAAGATGTTTTTTACGCTTTTACGCGAAAACTACTCGACCGATCATCATGAACTAACATATTCTTAAAGAGTCTAGAAGTAACACTGGATAAATAAAAAAAAATGTTTTTTTTTTGGCTAACGAGGGCGAAGCCGTGGGCAACAGCTTAGCTATAATTTATCACCGTACTCCTACGGGAATGAAAGACGGGACGTTGCTAGAAGAGTATAATATGTTTTATAATTTTTTTAATTATAATTGACTATGAGCTTAGTCTAGAAGGCTTTAAGGTCAAAAGTGCGCTGAATAAAAAAAGTGCTTATTACGTTATTAATAAGAAAACTTTCATAGAAAACCATGACATTACTTGTATCACCACTCCAGTATTAGTAAATATTATCGGGAATCGAACCCGCGTACGCCGTTCCATCTATACTAATATTATAAAGAGGAAAGATTTGATTGTTTGTATTGAATAGGCTCCGAAACTACTTGACTGATTTAAAAAAAAAATTCACTGTTGGGAAGCTACACTATCCCCGGTGAACATAGGCTATATTAAATTTTCAAAAAGTTAGGGTCTCATATAAAAACTTAGTTAACACAGGCGAAGCTGCGTGCAACAGCAAGTAATCAATACTACGCTATCACTGCCGTTTGATTTCTATCTAAATATCTCTATTTGCGCGGCAAACGTGCTCAGCATACAAAGCTTTTAACTTTCTAGCTGTGCTAACAGTATAATACACCAGCAATTTCATATACAATCTTCAGCTTTTCATGGATTGAATTTGATAACGAAAGTCCTTTGATTGATGATTTTAGTGCAATTCCTAAAATATAACTCACTAGCGGCGCCCCGCGGTTTCACTCACTTCCCATTTTCGTGGTAGTACGGAGATAAATTATTATTGTAGCATATGGGTAAGCGATATTATTCTAAGGTTTCATTTAAATTCATTCTGTAGTTTTTGCGTGAGAGAGTAACAAACATTCATATATTCTTACAAACTTTCGCGTTTATAATCAGTGGATTAATAGGATTTTAGGTTAACCCAAATAGTCTAAGGGCCTGTTTCACAATCTCCAGTTAAGTTCCCAATAGGCTATCGGCAACATATTTGACAGATACTCCATACTCTATCTGTCAAATATATTGCCGATAGCCTATCGGGCACTTAACTGGAGATTGTGAAACAGGCCCTAAGAGCCAGGTATTTTTAATATGTATTATTAAATCAAATTCGCATTGCGATGTGTGATTTTACAATCGCCAATACGACAAATCCAACTCGACAAATAAAATCGATCTATTCCGTGTTTCCTTGACTTTGCCCTTGTCGGAGTTCGAACCAGCGATATCTTGAAATAACCTGCACTCACCCACAAGATAGTATATAGCAAGATACTTTATTGGTACAGATATAGCTGAGTATTTCCGTATATTATTGATGTTTGCCTTACCTTCAGTTTCGCGATGTCTCACGGCCTTGTCCTTGCTATACGAATTCCCAAGGGATTTAACAACGCAAATAAACTACACTGAGTCGTTATGATTCGGCAAAATCCGACGCTACCCGAAGGTCTGTGTTGCTCTATGGCATTTTTTTTGTAATTCAACATTAAACAACAGACTTTAATTAACAACAGAATATTTTTTTTAATGAAAGATTTTATAGACTTTAACGCGGTTTAACGAGATTCTGCGGAAGAAGAACGATTTGGTTTTATATTCTGTATGACGTAAATTTATATTATGTAGTAGCTGTTGCCCGCGGCTTCGTCCGCGTTAACAAAAAAAATACTTTTGTACAAACTACAACGTATCATGATGATCGGTTGAGTAGTTTTCGTTTGAAAGCGTAACAAACATCCCTAATTTCACATTTATTATATTAGTACCTATAGTATACTATATTATAAGGTGTGTGTTACATAATTCATAGAAAAGATCTTTGTTTCTAAAGATCTAAGACCCGGAAGTACGACCAGGTAACGGAGTTTCCTTAATTCCCGATTTTGTTTTTATGCTCTAGTACGTACGATTGTAAACACAAAAAAGAGATGTTACGGTATATTTAGAGTCCTTGTTGTGTAGGACTCTAAATTCATTCTTTATTTAAATCTATTACGTTGATTTTAATAAAGAATAAATCTGAATGTATGTTTTTAATAATGAGAAAGAGGTAAAAATATGAAGATTTTATTAAAAACAAGTATTACGGATTTTGTCGCAGTTTTTCAGAATTTTTACATGCCAGGCGTTTTGGATACTTTACAGCAATCATGGTCACGGGAGGAATGCATATCATCACTACATATTATAAAACAAAGTCGCTTTTTCTGTCCCTATATCCCTTTGTACGCTTAAATCCTTAAAACTACGCAACGGATTTTGATAGGGTTTTCTTTAGTGGATAGGACAATTCAAGAGGAAGGTTTATGTATATAATTTATTAAGTTTTTATATACATTAGCTAAGATATAACAATAATTGTTGGAGATGTCGGAAAAAAATTGGCCGTCTGGGAGTTTCCAACGAAAACGCTGCCTAAACCCTTTGAGATATATCAAAATAATGTATGGTGGAATTGTGTGCCTTAAATAGGTCTACAAAAAAGTCCGCGATGGCATATATCTATCTCTTAGGGATTTCATACTATATCCATTTAATACTTTAAAAAATGGACAATTATAACGCGATAATTTGAAAGTTATTTACACAAATACGGTATGAATCCTTATCATTTTAAATCAGTTAATTAGCTGGAGCACTTAATTAAGATTATTTTTACCCTTTACATCATGCAAATTAAATGAATACTTTAGAAGATATGGCAATATCAAAATAATACGCAAGAAAATAAATCGTGTTGCCGTGATTTGAAAGGGCAGTGTAATATGTAATAGTATCCTAAATAGTAAATATGCATGCAGAAAGTCTGCAAAGGAATATAATATGTCTTTATGTTCAAGATACCATATTATATCCATTTTAATACAAAAACTTAGTCATTATTGAAAGGGAAAATGATCGTCATCAAACATGATAAATCCGTAAACCTAAGTTCACGCGGGCGAAGCTGCGGGTAACAGCTAGTAATCAGTAAAATATATTTCAAACAAGCTAAATTTGCGTAAACATTAGAAAACAAAACATAAGATTTTTACAAATATAACGCAATCACAAATCAATCAGAAGAAACTATCGAGGTGAAGGCCTAGTGGAACAAATTTCTGAAACATTTCGCTATCTGTGACGAAGGTTAATTTATTTTTAGTAGACGATGTATTGGTCGACCATTAAACAGGTGGGAAGATCTTCTCTTTCTTCGGAGATCCGTCCGCGTTGCATGCGAGTGGCAAGGGATCGATCGTCTTGGCTTTCATTGAGGTAGGTAGTAGGTAGGTGATAAACTCAAAAGATACGCCAGAAAGATTAGTAGGTATCTAATCTGGGGGCCTAGCCAAAATGCCATTAAGAAAGCGTTAGCGAAGTTCGAAAATGATAAAATGTATGGGATTGACATAAGGCCGCACTTAATCACGTGGTCCATCCTGTACATTTTATCATTATCGAACTGCGCTAACGCTTTCTTAATGGCATGTTGGCTGGGCCCCCTGTATATTTGAACTACACAGAGCTATGACCTTTAGGGTCTGTTTCACAATATACTAGTAAAGTACCCTATAGCTATATGACACATAAATTAACTGACACATAAATCTTCTAGTTAGTCTTGATTGGGTTTCACCATCATCTTCCCTGTAAATTTATTTGGCAGATCCCTATTTGGCACTTACTGGTTAGTAGGCTTGGCAACCTCGCATTTTATAGTTCCATTTTACGATAAATATGTTTTAGAAAAACATTCCATGTTGTAAATATACATGAGAATATGTTTTTATAATTTAAATGTATGCATCATATCATCTTTATACCTTTTATTTACATAGACCTTGTATATAATGTTATCCCTTAATTATTAAATGTTCAAAACACAATTTAAATTATTTTGTATATTACTGTTACCGGAACGTCAAATTGTCAAATGTCGTGAAGCTGTCAACCGCGTATATATCTGTCAACTAATTTATGTGGCAGATAAATTTGCTAATGGCCAGTTGATCCGACCTATAGTTTACAGGGAACTTTATTAGCCAAATATTGCTATTTGTCAATTGTGAAACAAAAACGTTGTAGTTATGTGGTAAATATGTTGCAAATAGCTTAATTGGAACTTTATTAGGACATTGTGAAACAAACCCTTACTGTTAGTAATTTCTTTTTTTTTTTAAATAGATATTCAAAAATAATAAATTAATTAAAAATCATCTACACCTTTACGATGGTTTAAGATGAAGTATTTATATTATACAGGGACGTCGTAATTCGTCTAAGAATATGTATGTGATCACAATTGATGCGATGAGAATATAAATGGACTCGTGTCGTCATTACAATAAAAATACACATCCTTTACACACATGGAGTCCTTAGTTCCGTTAGGTATCGTACGCCATTTCACTCACAATCATCATCGCGCATCCGTTCAAATTTAGAAGCTTAGATCATTAATATGTCTAGATGGAGTGTCGCCCTACAATCAAAACAAAAATAACAGGCCAACATTTTCAAAGATGTGTTCGTGAATAGTGATACCAGCTACTACAGTTCTCCCATAATCATCCTTTTTAATCTCGTTACACTTCAACACAAACCTTCATTATAAATAAAAACAATAATGCGTAACAATTCATGCGTATTCTATGACAGCGAGACGGATACTAAACACGGAGAAAGCATTTAGAGGCTAACAGTTAAACGCTATTTTTTTGGACGTGTTTTCCGTGCGACACTCTATCTAGTCATATTATTGATCTAAGGTTAGAAGTCATAAATCTAATAAAAACAATTTTGTATTATAATCAAATACATGATACATAAATAACAAAGAAAACATTTCACTACTGTAAATAGTAAAATGTTAGTCGATTTTTGTACGATTTTTTGATATTTGTTTGATATTTAAATTTACAAAAAGTCTTAAAATTCACAAAAAGTCACAGAAAGTAAAATTTACAAAAAGTCTTCAAATAACTTCATTTTTTAAGGCACCCGGGCCACTTTTAAGGTAAACGACCAATGCTAATGATTCTTGAAAAAGTTATGAGGTAACAATTATTTAAAAAAACATACAGTCGAATTGATAACCTTTTTGGAAGTCGGTTAAAAATAGCACTATGGCTGACGTGATTGGTCGGTTATAAAGATTTATCTAAAACAATTTGATTAATTAACAATAAAATTCACTTTCATTACAAACCGAGTAGATTATATTGTATGTGGGCTTGAAAATTGAATCAAATTTCTCCCTGCATTCCCGAACAGAGGAAGTGCTATTTAAAGCGGTACCACGAATTTCAATCTTTATTTATTCGATTGTGCTTTTGAGTTTTGATTGACTCGAAATTTCGTGGTGGGGCGCGTAACGTATCGAATGGAGAGTATAACCCTTTTGATTCCCCTTTAATTAAAGTGCTAATTAGTAAATAGAAAAGAGCATTGTTTTACCACTGTGATATATCTGTACTGAAAAAAAGGCTTTTGTTGATCGCCTTGTAAAGTAGTGGAAAAAATATTCATTTTGATGTATCATAGGGTAGTTTCGAATAACTTTTGTTACAGAAGGACATCTGTAACCTCAGTCCTCCCGTGACCATGGTTGCTATAAAGTATCCGAAACGTCGGGCTTGTATAAAAACGTTGTTTCATTATAACATTTTGATAGCGTTTCTTTAATTGGAGCGTTGGATAGAATAATAATGCTAAACATATTTTAGGTGGACAATATCAGTTTACCTTAGTCAAATAAATTATGTACATAAATAAATACATCGGACCTTAAACAATTTTATCGTACGATACTGGATATTTTTGGGAGATTCAATTGATTTTCTTTGTTAAATAAAGAACTTAGAGAAGAATAAGAACTTTAAATAATAGATTTTCTCACAAACAAAAAGGAAAGGGAGAGAAAAAATTGAATTGGATTGTAATGACAGTATACCCAAGTAGTAGGTTATCAATGCAAAAACACGGACAAAACGGATTTATCACCGCCGAAACTCTATGTAATTTCACGAAATTCAAGCCGTTTCCGATTTAACATTATTTAAAAATGCATGTCAAGAATTGCTCGTTAAAAGATATAAGATATTTCCGTGGTGTAGTCAACAGACAGACAAAAGTCTATAGTGTTGTACACGTGAACCCGTTAGCTAGAAATCTAATTAGCACAAAGTCCTGTTCTATCTTGTGTAACGCTGAAGCCCTACGTAGATAGCCATCACTGTTTTTAGGTCACCTCACTCCCAGAGCCTAGATTAACAACTAACAACTTTTGTTGTAAAATGTTTTATGTTGCTGATACAAAATTGCAAATGTTAATGCTTTTATTTTGTTTAAAAAACTATAATGTTAATAATATTAATTTAGATTAATTGTATCCTTTAATGTTTTTTTGTTTTTGCTTTGTTTTATCTATAAAATATTTTTCTCGCTATGCTTTAAAGAAGATACTGGTCAACGACAACACAGAAAATTCAAGTGAATCAGAGATGCATTCTTAAAAAGAAATGTAACCACTTTTGTATGTGAAATAATTGATTTTAAATTTAATTATCATCAACATGAACGGAGATCATCTTACCATCAGATTTATCGAACATTATAATATCATCCAATTACTTTTTGTTATTTTACTATTAATCGAAGCAGAAAATTATTGAACTATACGTTTGTCACGTACGTATGACGTATGTGTGACGTCATTTCTCCTGAATTAGCCATATATTTGAAAACATTTTAAAATATATATAAAAATACATTTTATACAGGTAAATAATACATTTGAAACAGCGTAGCATAACTTTATGGTTATTAAAAAATCCTACATCATTAAACATGAGTAGGCGAACTTGGCAACCGCCCAAATATCAATTCATAATGAGGCTTGCGAAATCCTTCCCAGCATCACACTGAAGTGACTGCTTTTCTAATACATCTTAAAATTATTAATTATTTACAAACATTTTATATTGAACAACGGCAGAGTATGTAACGTATTTTATCTATAAATAAAAGAATTAAAAAAGAATACTACTTATATTATGTTATTCACATTAAATTGGAGGCGCTCGATATTTCGATAGTATCTGCAAATGTCCACGAGTCATTTAAGCTCTAATTTTATCTGGATAACAAATTGGCCATACAAAAAGAAGAAGAAGAATCACAGATATTAGAAGTCCGAAAGATATCTTTTCTATAGTATTCATATACACAATAATAAACCCAGATCTTAGTTCTCGTTTCTGCCACTATCTGCTCTAGAATCAAGTACATACCGATGCTATTGTAGCGTAAAAAATTAAACGAGTACTTCTTAAAAAGGCGCGCTCTACCGAAAAAATTCTGTTCCCTAAATTTCCATTCGTTCAACATAACGTTCGGACTTCTTAACTTTCGCAGTCATAAAATCTAGATAGAACGTTATCTGTTTAAACAGTTATATCATTGCCACTAACTAAATATTAATAATTTTATTAATCACTTGCCAAAAGATGTGTACTTACATTTCAGCAAGATGTAAACCATATCACTAGCTATTCCTGTGTTTAAATTATACAGGCAAAACAAACAAAGATTGGCTTCAATTTAACTTACTCCAGGTTCAATCGGTCTCCTTTGATTATCAGCATTGGCTTGCATCCAAGGGATTTCCAGAATACGGAGCTTTCATCTTTGAATTTTTATAAATGGAATGAAAATTCTAGAATGTATATAGGTCAAATGATATTGAAAGAAAAAAATTGCGACGAATATTGCTAAATGAGTTTATTCATTAGAAAGAAAAAGCTTCGAGCTTTTGAGCTTTAATGAAAGGGAAGAAAATTCTAGTTATGAATATGATAAGCAAATTATTTTGTAATTGATAAGATAAATACTTACCCTTTTTGATAGGTCTCTCTATTATCAACTGTGCACAATTTATTCAGTTTTTATATTAATCATGTAATTTTTTAATTGTCATTCCACGTTTCGTTTTATATTTTGTTATATTTGGTATAGTTTGAAAATCGAATTGAAGCTAACAGGCTAAAGTGTCTAGGCATCTGTCAAATTATCCCTAACCGATGGGTAATCCTGGGGCCAGGCCAACAAATTGGATAAAACGCTGACCCAAATAAGTGAATCGGAAACCAGAGACCGAGTAAACGGGATTATCTATTTCATCATTACAATGTTTATAAACGTATATAGTTAGTTTAATGAAAGAAATTATTTTTATTGAAATGAATCATAGATTAGTATATCTTCTAGTTTTTATCTGTTTGTATTTTATGATAACAGTTTTCCTAGCCATCTACTGTTCTATAAATGAAAAAAAAAACTTTCTTAACTTTCTAAGTTCTTTTTCTCTCCTTTCAATACTGAATGAAACTAATGCAAATCAAATAAAAATAATCTAATTTGAGGACCCAGAAAACAATCGAAATAACTTTTTTATTAAATACTAGAATGAAATTAAGAAACACAGACCAGGCTGTATGGACTATGGGCTATTGTCCTTTGCCTATCGCTATTGGGATAAATTTATTTAAAAAAAATCAAATTCGAGTCTTTTTACCTTAGAGTTTTTATATGTGAAGAGACAAATCAATGACGTCATAAGTCTGAAATCATTCTGAAATGGACTCGACATACTTGCGAACAACTAGAAACATGAAAGTCATTTTGTTGCGATTATGTTCAAAGAGCTTTTACATGGTCGCTATAAACGTGGACCTTTCTTCATTTCCGCCCTACGCCCTAACATGAGAAGGGCTGTTCAAATGCTCGGTTTTCCTGTGACAAAGATTTATCAAGTTCGTGTGGACATGTCATTTGGTTGTTCATAAATCTTTCCAAATTTAAAAGTCATAAATAAGTATGTTTAACTTAAAATGAATGCTGTTATCTGATGTTACGTTATTTGAAAACGAACAGTGAGTACAGCTTAAATATGTGCCAACACATTGTCACCGACGATAAAAATTTATAGACTGAGAAGTATACCTTGGAGTATAAAAGTAAGGAGCAACATCTCTGTGTATGAAAATGTCCGTCGAAAAGCGTTAAATAAGGGTGGCGCTTGTGTTACGGGTACCAGACAATGGAAATACATAATATATTTACTACTATTTATGTCACTACATATATTTAAGATTTTTATTATGTAATAAACATATTTAATACACATCCAGGAAAACAGAAACTTTTTGTTCCCTGGCGGGATTCGAACCCGCTACCTAGGCTTGAGCGCCAACGCATTTGAGCCACAGAGGTCGTTAATAAAAATATTCTTAATGACAACATTCCATAGATAATATCGAAAGCTAGTTTATAAATATTTTGTTTATGGAGACGCCATTTTGTTCATACGAATACGCTAACTACATTAATTTTAACCTTTGTAATTTTAAGCGTAGGTGAGCCTAAATAATCACGAAGATGGGCGTTGAGATAAAGCGAATTCTTCTATAGAAAGCGAATTTATTATTGGTTACCAGAAGATACGCATTTTATTTACGGTTTGGAATAGAGAATACAAAGATTCCGCGTATCTCTATATATCGTGGATTCTGGTTACGTCTGTAGTACTAGACTTATTTAGTTTAGTTAGGATTTAGTTATAGAAGTATTGTACATAATGTATATAATAGTAGTATTCATATACCTTTTTTTCGGGGAAATGAACTATGGCATCCCACTGGGGAGTGGGTCTCCCCAGCCGAGTATATGGGACTCGCTGTGCCCGAAAGTTGGCAAATGGATGGCTCCACATAGGAAATAAAAACATATCAAAACTCTTAAAACTGTTTTATGCTTATAGATCAAATATTTTCTCTTTAGTTATACGATCTCCATCAAATAAACTCATTTGTCCACCCTTCATCGTGGTACTTACATAATAATAATCGAAGAAAACATCGTTACCTTTTAGATTGGACAGCAATTAAATGATACTTTCTAATTCATAGAGAACCTAGTGATCGGAATGCAAATGATTAAATCGTTTTATGATCGCGTCTATGATATTGATTACGACGGGTAATAACAGTTGCAACCGTCAAGTAAAAGTTACTGGTCATTCTGCGTTGTCTTTGACGTGAAATAAAAAAGTCAAAAGAAGAAGAAGAATACGCCCGCCATTTTGACTTCAACCACAGACAATAATAGTATTGCTTTCGATTTAGAGTGCTTACAAATTATTATCACTGAACTCATAGAAATATTCATCATATTGTCAAACCAAAACTGTTCAATATGAGAAACTTATCAATAAAGAGAGAAGAAATATTATTAAAATGTATGGTTCTGACAATGACAGATCGCATGAATAGCTTACGGGAAGTATCAGTTTCATACGCGGTTCAAATGTCAATGTGGACTAAAAAGCTACGTTCAGAAATGCTGAAAATGGTAAGGCCTTGCCTTGTTCTTATATTCTATTTATACAAAACATCTTTTGCAATCAAAGAGTTCTAGTCCTTCATAAGGGTGTGAGTATAATATAACATTTTCACAGACGATGTATTTCAGTTTACTATAAAGTAGAAACGAATAACAACAATAAAATCAATATTTTAGAGGGGTTCTCATACAAAGTTATGTGATTACCATTTTTGCTCGATATTAATAACGGTTGAACTATTTATTGAACATTTCGTTTTTTATTTACTTTAAACATAATTAATAAAATTAAAATAAATAAATATTTAAGGAGTTGTTTGTGTTTTTTTATTTTAGTTTTTGTGTCCTTCATGTGTGAGTCCGACTCGCACTTGGCCGGTTTTCAAAAGACATCTTTCAAATGATTTTGCATTGGACGATATCTTACAAATTTTTGTGTATCTAATTTGTCCAAAAGTATTAGTACCCAGTACTTGTAATATGCTCAATAGACATTTAAAAAAACATGAAGTGCTTTAAAATTAACAAAATAAATTTATTCTGACACTAATCACTTCTAAAAGCTTTATATCAGATAAAGCGATAAAAAATTACCAAAACTAAATGATCTAAAATGACTTTACAAGTCTTTTAACATCATTTTAATGAATCGATGCGTATAACATAATTTAACGAAATGTTTGAAAAAGGAATATTCAATCGACGCCTGTCGGTATGCATTTAGTTCCGTGTGCGTCCAGAAATAGTTAGGCTGTGGATCTCCGCATTCCACAATTGCCCGCATGCTGCCGCGTTTTCATTTCGGCATTTCTGAACGGAAGATTAATACCATAGATTATAGATAAATAATAAAAAGTTACAATTATTTTTTGTTAATGGTAACTTAGTAAGATTAGAAACTTTTATGGGCTAAGGAATTTTATCCAGCCTTTAATAAATTTAAAAAATAATATAAAAATACTTAATATTTTTTTTTTATTAAACAACAAAGCGCAATTCCTAAAGAGATTGGAGATTGACATTCTCTTGGAGTTTCTTGGAGTTATTATATAACCAGCGTGAAGCAGAGTTTGAACAAACACTTGTAATTTTACTCCGTGTGTATATCTGTCTGTATTTTCATAGATACATTATAAAGATACATAGCTAGATTGCAAAAATGCAATACGCAGAAATTCAAAACCTGATACTTACATGGAGCGTCGACTATCATTCACATAATTTCTGTGATTTTTTTTTTAAATTATAATTTCAGATAAGCTTCAATTAAAAAATAAACATCTATTGTTGTATGTAAATGTTAGACACGATTTAGTATTCCCTGACGAAATCTTTATATCAAAATACATATAGGTTATTTAAAAATAGAGGAAGGCGATCTCGTAGCCACTCCAATGAACTTCAGAGGAAGAGTGACTTTATTGTCTGCACATGCGTGAACCGGGCCCCTTTTGAAGTCGACGCTAATGAAGTACCCACCCACATTTACTGGTAGACAGGGCCGTCATATTTATTTCATCATCAACATTTACTAGAAGGAACACTTTACCGTCATTATCCTGTCTCTCAATCTGCCGCCACTTGCGTAACTAAAATTAAATATTTAATAACCATAAACAACGGAAATTATAATATGCTTACCAAAAACCTAATGCATAACTTTAGTTATATACAAATATTATAACAAGATATTAAAGCGCTGTGCATAGTAAAAAAAGGCTTTATCAAACGCTTTTTCGAGGGATGATAATAAGGAGATGCGTAATATTTATTTATCGATTGAAATAGTATTTGTATGAATATATTAAATTATCTATACTCGAACAATTCGAATGAAACATTTTGCCAGCGTGACGTCTTTTCTTTTTTACGTAGAGCTTATTACGCTTCTCTTTCATTTCTATGTAGAGTGCATGTGACTTGGTCCAAACTTCTACTCTCCAGAGTAGCGCGCGCGATATACCGCGCCCCATGCGGGTAACGGAGGGGGGCGCCCCCTTTCGAATTTTACTAGGTGAGCCATCTGCTCACCTACCTACCGATTGAGCTTAAAGACCGCCAGGCCTAAAAGTCTAGACCTTTCGAAAAATGCATGTGACTTCCAAGAGCGAATCGTCCCGCAAATCATTCACCCTCTCAAATATACTTAAAACTAGCTGTTGCCCGCAGCTTCGCCTGCGTTAATTGTGATTTACAACAGCGACTTAGCGGGATGGTTATAGCCTTATAGACTTTCTCTATAATAGGCTATCTAACACTGAAAGAATCATTCGAATCCGACCAATAGTCCCTGAGATTAGCGCGTTCAAACAAACCCTTCCAAGACTTTTTTCGCGATTAAAGGTAGCCTATGCCCTTTTCTAAGCTCTGGTCTGTGTACTAAATTCCATAAAAATCGGTGCAGTGGTTTGGGCGTGAAAGCGTACAGAGTGACAGACAGACAGAGTTACTTTCGCATTTATAATATTATAATAATATAGTAGGGATAGATAGTAGGGATGTGTCTATTGACCGCGCCTTATTATTACATTATTTCTCACAAATACCTAATACACTTTGTTCACATAATATCATAGACAATCATAAATATAGAGACAAGTAGAATGTGACGTGAAAAAAATAAAAAAACTCAAGACTATTCTTAGTAGTTAGCTCAATGAGAAAGCCAATAGATGAACTTATATGTGCGTGTTACATAACCTATATGACGGGTGATGTAGGTATGGGTAGGCTATATAGGCTTTGTGCGTGCCAAGTCCATCCACCTGATTTGTTCTGGTCAGAATTCAGCCAGTAAAATCTGGCACTGAGACCTTACTGTCTTTTGCTATAAGTCTAGGTTATGAAAACTTAGCCGGTCTGACGATGATAAGTAGACAATTTTAACAGTACATACACGATTCTTACGATATTGTCTTCTTTTTTCCCGTTTCCCTCAGATTTGTTTGTAATTCTTGCAGCGAGCTTTAGCTAGCTAACTAGCTGTTGCAGGCAGCTACGCCTGCGTCAACTAAGATTTAAAACGGGTCCCATTTTACTATTTGAAAATTTAATATAGCCTATAATCAGCGGTGATAGTGTAGCTTCCCAACAGTGAAATAATTTTTCAAATCGGTCAAATAGTTTCGGAGCCTATTCAATACAAACAAACAAATCTTTCCTCTTTATAATTTTAGTATAGATAGAAAGTGATAAATTCTATTAAATAAAGGCAAAAATTATATAAATTGAAACTTTTTTATAACAAAAAAATTCTAGAGCATTGTTTGAATTGGGATATAATTTAGGAATATAATATACCTATTTTTCTGGTTTTATACTCACGTATATTATTGCATTTCAAATAATATAAATTATAGATGTATGTTTCTTATGGCTTTGAATTTAATTCTCTTACCAAGTACCACCTGTAAGAAATCACTCTATCACTCGGTTTAAGTTATTGAAATTGATTATTTATCTATTATTAGCATATCACTCTGATAACGGTTGCTACCCGAGTCATCAACTCGGATCGAATCGATTTATATCAATCTGTTCAAAAATCGATTTTATAATAACTCATTATCTCCTTGTGTTATTCAATTTATTTATCAATGGAATTATTACTGGATATTTACCGTAATTTTAGTACGTTTTTAGTCACTGGCGAAGGTAGTTTTTCAGTGTAAAATGAGACGTTTTGTGTTTAAAGGTTTTTTTTATATGCAGCATCACGTGGACCAATAAACACCATCGAAGGCATCGCCATATTCTCTGTATGAATTATAGCCTTTGTTATTAATATAAAAAATCGGTTGTCTGTAAAGTCTGTTTACTGACGATAGTTGTGACAATGTCATAAGAAAAATACTGATGGGCCGATTGTGCCGTGCCTCTTTGTCGCTCGTTCCGCGCTCTCGCTTGCACTTCAAGCCTTAAATGGAACGCCTGAAAGCGAAGTAACGCCGCATGAGTCATGTTTTTCACACGTCGACGTTTTGTCAGGTCCAAAAATATACATTATGGAAAAATAAATTCTACGGATTAAATTTTTACACAAATAGGTATGATTGCGGTTAATCTAAAAACTGATATGAAAATCATTATTGAAACACTTTAAACCATATACAAATTCATAAAAGTATGTAAAATTGACGTAAAAATAATAAACACTGATTGCGGTAACAATGCAGATGCACAAAGCATATCTCTGAGTGTACTTGTGCGAGTTTCGACCCTTTTCCCTGTTTGTCCCGGATCCCAACAAAGGGGACACAATTTATACTTTACTTGCGGGCATGCATGTGTGACGTTAACCTTTTAACCCCTATTTTAGGATGTTTCAGAGACAACTTTTACGGTAAATATAGCCTGGCTTTTTCTTACGAGAAATCCATCTTATACCACAAATATCTACAGAAAAAAAAACTTTATTTGCAATTCAGAATTATTAATTAAATTAGACATTCAGTTTGCTTGCTTGCTTTGTCTGATATTGCTCTTAATTGTAGACATTGTAAAGTAGCAACCCATACAATTTCCGCTGCTGGGCAGGGGTCTCCTCCTCGAAATAAAGCGAGGAGGGTAACGGGCCATAGTTCACCGATGCGCTGGCCCAATGCGGGGTGTACTTCACATACCTTCAAAGATTTTTAATCTCATCAGGCATGTAGGTTTCCTCACAATCCCTTCACCGATATAAACCGGTGGACTGTTGATATTATACGCATTGGGTATCCCAATCGAAAAAGACAATAAGTTAATACAATATAGTTTTTCTGGCGAATCCGTAAGGGAGCTAAGCCAAAGAAGAAGAAGTACAATATAGTTTGCTGCTGTCACTATGTTTTGTCTCAGGGTAATTTCTTTTGACAATTCTTTAGGGCGACTATTTTACAGAGTACAAAAATGTATGTTATTATAGCAATTACGTCACGGCACTTTAAGCAATGGCATCACGTCACCTCAAGTCAACTGTCAAGGTGAACTGGTCCATCGTCAAACGATTACAAGATGCAATGGAATTTTGAATGCATTAGCACATCTGTATGTACATTGTACACTGTACTGCTAAACACGGAGTAGAAGTACGATCGCATATGACCTAAAATATAAGTGGCTCATTTTTGGTTAATAACAGTAAAAAAAACCGTCAATAAAAGCAACCTTTAACATGCACTGATCTAACCTTCAATATCTTACACTATTTTTTTTTATATATGTGTAATTTTAGAAGTAAAAGTTTTTGTTATAACTCATATTTTTATGAAGTTTTACTACAATCACTTGTAAAAAATAAATGCACACAATGGCCCCGTTGCCATAAACGAAGAAAAAAACCAGGAAAAAAAATGCACACTTTTTTTTATTATTGTTTTCCATCTTCGTCTTTCCGAACATTTATCATTTGCCAACTGTTAGAAATAATAAAAATGTCAAAAACCATAGACAATAATCAAATATGAATGAATGAATATACTTGGTGAATGAATATAATGGTGCACACAAAAAATGTGGAATTTTAACACCAATAATACATGTTAATACAATAACTTCCATTTCTTTTGATGATGGCAATATGCCCCTTTAGTAATAAAGTGTACCTAATAAAACGATAAAAGTTATTGCAGTCATATTATGCTCTTTATTGTAACGTCGTATGAGACCAATATTATACTAGCAGCTGCCTCGTGCCTTCGCCCGCATGTTTGTTTATTATTGATGAATCGTTAATAAAAATAACTAGGTACTTTAGTGACTCAAATGGCCAGCCTTAGACTTTCTCACAAAAAACGTGATTCTAATGAAAAAGACAAGACACCAGTTTTTATATTTCTGAATTTGGTGTATTTCTTCTTACATTTGTTTAATATATTAGCTCGAAAAGATTAGGATTATTTATTACTTCAAGTTATCGGCATATTGCTTTAAATATTTCTAATAAAATTCTAAATGCTTTATTATTTTTATAAAACAAACACGACGAACAAAAAGTTCGCGTTCCACGTTTGAAATATTTTAAATATGGAACATCCTCATTTTGACACTGACCATAGACAACAGTTAATTGCACTAAATATTTTTTTACATAAATAGCCTATAGGCTAAGAAGTTGCGGTATGCATTATTATACGGTATCAATGCCTCCAAGGAGTTGCGATATTTGGTCCCTAAGGGTGAAACACAAAAGGGAACGTAACTGTATTTTATTAATATTCATTTACCACTTGGCCCTGATTCGATTATGGTAGGTGGACATGCTAACCTGATTGAATTAAACCAATCAAGAATTTGTTATCTATCTGCATTGAAAATATATTATCATCAATCATCATCATCAGCCTCTACCCATCCACTGCTTTAATTAACACCAAGACGTACGCCGTTGCCATTGCCACCGCCTAAATTACGGCTCCACTCTGAGTGTGTGACCACTGCTGGATCTCTTGTGAGTACGCTTTCTCCTAAACTTAAACCTTTTACTCACGACCCGCATTCACTACACCAGTATTGGACATACTGGAGACATCGATAATGTTGTTAACGAGATACTTATGGACGTGGAAACCCACCTTCCCTGAAGTAGATAATGTGACTAGAAGACAGGCCGATGTCTTCATCTTTGAACTTTATATAACCAAGACAGCACGTCTTATCGATTATTGCCCACTTCTACCAACAGTTCTAACGACAAAAAAAATATGGAAATATATATGAATGTTATATTTGTCTGAAAATAGCGGTTATGTTGATGATCACTATTTTAATCAACGCCAGCAATAACCACAATAGTTGAGAACAAACGACTCATAACAATCAAGGCTAGGTCGAAACTTCAGTAGTGCTATTCTGTAAAAACCATTTCGATATCGAGCTTCATCTGAGTAGGGCTAACTTTACGCTTACTTCGAAAGTGAACTTTATTAATGTAGATAGGAGTCGAGTTTTTAAGAAATTTACAGAATACAATTGCCCTACAGTAGTGCTATTCTGTAAGGTCGTTTTCAAATCTCGAAAGCGGAATCCGCGGTGATATGACGAATTTGTATTGTTTAAAACTCGACTATCTATCTATATCAGTAAAGTTTGCTTTCGAAGTGAGTGTAAAATGAGCTCTATCACTCAGATGAAGTTCGATATCGAAATGGTTTTTTGCACGGGATTAAGGGGACACCTAAGTGACATTGTGAAACAAAAGGAGTCCTAGATTTTGTGGCATTTTCCACATCGAAATGTCTAAAGTATAATATGGAATAAATAAATACGTCATTGTTAATTCAATCATATCTTCAATATTGATCGTAAATTACAAGAACGCATTATTTAGTACAGGGCAAATATATGGTTTCTCAATAGATCGGTGTTACGCGATCAATTGAACTATGAACCGGGCCGGAAACCGCAGATGATGGTGCGGGCGGCTAAAATTATAACCACCACATGTGGCCTAATATTTGTGTAAACTCTAACGTTTACAATTTCATCGTGTTACCCTCATATTGTACGTAAGTGTACAAAGTGCTCTTATATTTAACGATATGACACTAGTGGTATCGCAGATGAATTATTTGTAATTTGGTTGCCTTTTTTCTTTCTTTTTAAATGACTGATAGTTTTAGATTAGCTCATTCAAACAAATACACTTTATTATTAATTATTTACAGTATTTACACCTTTTTTATACGGTTATATTCTTTTTATTTTAAACAGTCCAATGTCCAAGACAGGGTGAAACCAATCGGCTCACCCCACTACCGACGAAGCATTAGGGCCATATTAGCATAGTTTCATCCGGAAAAAAAACGTCGATAAAAGCAACATAAGATGCTCCTTTTATTTAATTCCCTAATCAGTAATCACCCCAATTATTTAATAGGTACTAATAAATATTTCTAGGCTCAGTAGACTATATTAAAAGTATATTGCATTTACTAAAAATATATATATTTTTGAACGTTGTTGTTTTTAGCATTCTAGCTCAAAATTAGAATGTTTATAGACTTCAATATATTCTTCGCCACTCGAACTAATTAGTTTACCCCAATTATGCATTGCGCAATAAACAGGCGTAGTAAAATAACACAATATTTTACTAGCTTTAGTAATAGTGAATAAAATTTAATTTAAAACATTTCGAAGGAAATGAAAAACTGACAAGAAGAAAAGCTTCTAACAAAATGAAAGCGTGAAATTAATTTTCTATAAACTTGAATATAAAATTTTACGTCCCGAATGAATATAACGTTGAAAGAAGGATACAATTATTTCAATGAATGAGGCGGAATAAACGTTTAAATAACGGAGTGACAAAATAAACTCGACAACGCTCAGTAAGCTACATCCAATTACTTGCTAATTTGTCGGCGGCCATGTTGTGACGTCGTGATGCAGCGGGGAGTTAATCCTGTGGAATGCGTTGATAACGTCGTGGGTGGGAGGCTGACGTCCTATGATACGATTACTGAGAACGTTGCCACAGATAAATATAAGACCATACTGTAGCATTGTTATTTCCGGCTCTTGTCTATGGCACTATGAAACACACCTTTTGCCATAGTCAATAGAAGAAGAAGAAAATTGATGAAAGAAGAAGAAAGAAATGATGATAGAATAGAATAGATAATCATTTATTTGCCAGAATATGGTGTTTTCGTTGTATTACTTTATTATATGGTGTACAATGTAACTGGTTCGCAATATATTCCACATGCCAGTGTGCAATCAATATTTAATAAGTCAATTAATAGATATAGATAAGTAGATGAATACAATAATACCAAAAGTCATATCAAATACAAGACATTGTTATTGATTTTTTTTTATCTCAGCCATTTTTTAAACTTGATAAGATATTCGAAATACTATAAGTAATACAAACAATATCACATCGCAAAGTAAAATCCTTATCTATTTCATATTGGCACTAAAATCGATACACCGTAAAGCTGTCTAGGGCTGGTGTAGGCGATATAATACTTGCATTGTAAATCTTAGAATAACCCCTGCGCAGAAACTTGATAGCACTCTCACAGAGAATAAGGTCTATATTATATTGATAGTTCTAAAAATTATTTTGCAACCAAGCCATATGGTGTTTATAAGTGGGCATTTTCTGAGAAAAGTTCAAATATCTCGTTACTTTGTCGTAGTACACGTCAAAACATTGTTTCTTTCGTAATATATAGATATTTAATAGATAATTTCAATAAAACTAAAGATATCTTATATCCAAACAAAAACATTAAAGAGCAAAAGATCTCCCGGTCTCCATGCCAACGTAGTCGACTGTTTCCTCTCCGGATAAAGAGACTAGGTCAATTATTATTAAACCACAAAACCAGTACTTGCCATGGTGTACATGCTTGTTTTTTTAAATTCCTATTATCATAGGGAATAGGAGTCTTAAAAATCTAGAAATATTGCTTATTTTTAATTAGACAGGAACCTTTCATTCTGATACATATTTTGTAATAGTTTTTCAGGCTCTTTCTTAAACACAGTATGTAGTGATTGTATAGTAGAAATCAATAAAAAATAGATACACATTTCCTTTGAAATGCAAGCTCTACCTATAAATAGATTTAAAAAAAAATCAACGTTAATAACAATATATTTTATAGCATTGAAAATAACAAAATAAATTAAAACCAGGGTAGATAACGCCATCTATTATCGGATAGCAACGAGTGTCACATTCTAAATATCAAACAATTCTAAAATTCAAAATCTACGCTTTAACTAATGTTTTTGATTGAAAATACCAAATTTTAGAATACACAATATATAATGTCATAATAACAAAGCTTAAATATTAAAAAAACGGCAGAATCGATTATGCATGGCGGTGTTAGTTTCTGATTTCAATAATTCAATCTGAATGCAACTTTGCCTTCACATAACAATTGACACAGGGCCCTAGTAATTAATACTAACAGAAGAGATAAGCAAAACTTCTTTTATGGTTGAATTATAATAGAAGACTTTGGTAAAAAGTCCTTTTACAAGCTTCCTACGTACGTTCGAATTGTGGAATCTTTCGAACTATATGTGATAAAATGTGGCTGTTAAATTTAAGTATAATTGCTATTTTGTTATTGTATACACAACTTCCCAAATATTTAAAGAACATTCATCATCATCGTCATCATCGTGAGCTCTTATCCTTCCACTGCCCTGAGGCCTCCCTCAATGAGCGCCAAGACGACCGATTATTTGCCACTCGCACCCAACACAAACCGGCCACTGCTCAACGATCGTCTTTCAACCTGATTAATGGCTGACCAACACTTCTTCTTCCTAAACGCGAAATCTAAAGAACATTATATACTTAAATATACTAGAAAGGCTAACCATTTTCTATATTTAAATCATTAATTTTTTAATATCGAATACCAATAAATATGACTTTGTTTCTTATCACACACATTACTAAATTCATTTTAAATGACAAATATTAATAAAACCTTTATTTTGTTACAGGTAAGACAGCAACACACAATCAAAAGCTTGGAGTGGTAACGTTAGGAATAAGTATTATAATATTATATTTTTTCTCTGAATCGATATACAGCTGATTTTTATATACATTGTTTGTTAAGTGTTGCTATTTTGGTATATTTTAGGTGTAAGAACGTTCATCTTTTCTCATTCTACGGTCAGTGTTGGCATAACAATAGAATTCCTTTAAGAATCCTTAAGAGTTAGACCAAAAATCGAATGTTGTAATTTATTCAATTATTGTAGTTTCAGTT
Source organism: Lycaena phlaeas (assembly GCA_905333005.2). Taxonomy (NCBI): domain Eukaryota; kingdom Metazoa; phylum Arthropoda; class Insecta; order Lepidoptera; family Lycaenidae; genus Lycaena; species Lycaena phlaeas. The sequence continues at coordinate 3,553,256 of HG995170.1, read as the reverse complement.
TTATAGGGAAAAGATATTTCGAAAACCTCTCTTTATACATAAAGCAATATATTATAGTTAAATCAAACCTCTAATCGATAAAAAGCCAAATTTTACACCATCTTACATTAATTAAATTCGTATATTACCGATAGGCATTATTATGTAGCGATATTATGGTAAAACGAATACTAAAATTTTCATCTTCTGTGGATATCATGATACCAATTTGAACTAAGCATAAGCGGGTCATTAGCATGGAGTGAATCCTCGGGAGTCGGGAGCTGTCACAGGCATTAGCTATTCAAAGACATTCCATCTCGTCTTTCATGGCGGTAAAAGGAACATGAAAGGACTCTATTACGCTATGCAAGTTTACGGTTTCATTTTTTGAATGGCAACTGAGTTTTTATCAAATCGCTCGTAAATATACAAAAGATAGAATTGCACCTAGAAGCCACTTTATTGCTAATATTATAAATTAATTACTTACTATTTAATTTATATTATGAAGATATGAATAACGCCATCTATAGGTCGAATTTTTTTATAAATTTTAATAGTAGGTAATTTAAGTAATTATGTTACAAAAATTACATTTTATTTAAAACATAGTATTAAATAGTGAAATACATAGGTACAAAAAAATTAAACACTGCAATGTTAATTATTTATTGCAATTGCAAGATTTTGCAGTACTTATTTTTTTATATTAAAACATTATATAGGTACGCTCAGCTGAAAATTGATGAATAGATTACATTTCCAAATATTATTATAATAATAACAACATTGTAGATGTGATGCGAATACGTAAACAGTATTATATTTATTCATTTATTTATGCTGTATTGTTCCTAGGTACATAAGGTACAAAATGAAATTCCCAGAAATTCTAAAAAAAAATCTTCTCTTTCGAATTTCGATCCCTTTTTCATCATTCGGTCACCGAGATTGGTGAAAAAGCTGTTATTGGTCTATATCGGATCTGATTTCAGTTTGAATTTCAAGAGTGACAAATGGCGACGATCAATCATGGCGACGTAATGGAGGACCGTTGTGATTGGTGAAAATGCGTGGTTTAATTTGAATCATTGAGTATAGAACGAACGAACGAAATTTATGGTATAAGTTGAAAAAGTCTACCTGTAAACGAAAATAAGACCCCCAAACAAAAGTTACAAAAACCTTCCACAATGGCGCTAGTATAGAAAGTACAATGATTGCTTAGACTTTGTATATGTCGCAGTCATCTGGTTGAATCAGTCGTTTGATTGTATCACTAGCGCGTTAATCAAATGACGACATTTAATTGAATGACTAGGTTGAACGTTGATTAAACAAGCGTCGCTCAACGTCCAACTAGATAGCGGATTGTAACATAGCCCTTTGAACAGAGCGGACGTAAAATCAGTCAGGTGATTGTAATTTAGTTCATTTTTTTCCCACCGCAGCGTTAGTTGTCACCAAAACAAATATGGCGTAAAACAGCTTGCGCAGAAAGCACTTGCCTTGATATTTTTTTGACTAAATTTACTTTAAAGTTACTTATTCGTAATAAAATAGTGTGGCAGCATGGATTTATCTATTAATACGCCTATTTATACTAATGATAGTAATAATTTAATAAATGTAAGGACGTTGTTATACTTAAAATACAATATTAAATCATAATAAGGTGTGTCATGTCATGTCCTCATTTTTGTTATGTAAAATAAGTTACCTTTTAAGTTGCGAATCACAAAAAATCATTATAAAGTCGGCTATATTCCATTCAACGACAATGTTAAATGACGTTCAGTCAAGACGTTGAACGTTACTTTCAACAACTTGACGAGTTGTCCTTTAGTCATTCAATTAAATGTCGTCATTTGATTAACGCGCTAGTGATCCAATCAAATGACTGATTCAACCAGATGACTGCGACATATACATACATGGGTGAGTACGTAATTTCTTGGCGCACACATGTTTGTAAGTCCTCAGACGTGCTACCTGTGGCGCCATCTGAAATTTGCCGCGATAACTGTTTAATTTGTCACTATTCGGCGGACGCTTCCACGAAGTATAGATAGAAACAGTCCAAACGATAATATACTTAGGCTTTTCCATAGTATTCATTTACACACTTTTCTTAAATTTCTTGTATTATTTTTGCGAAATAGTGTTCCAATTTAAACTCTTTCCCTGTTTGGCATTGGCCTTACTCATTAAAAAGCAGAATCAACATTTGACGCCCACCATCAAGGACTCGTTTTATAGTGTTGACATATTTAGGACAAATTTGCTTATAATTGCCAAGCTGAGCAAGCGTAGGGTAATCACATCGCTATCTAAGTATCTAATGTTGGATCGCGCTTACATAGGAAACTATTTTTAAAGGGAAGGTTGAACTCGTTTCCTTAAACACGGTTTTCACCAATTTGTATTTGTGTCTCTTACCTGTCGTTTTTTCCGTTGCATCCGGTTTGAAATCACAACGATTCTAAAGAAGATTCACTTCAAAAAATTATAGTTATCATTATATTCAACGACGCGCGACGTCGAAATAATGTCAAAATAAATTACTTTGTATTAGTGATCAAATAGAATTTACAGAGCGACGATATATATAGATCCTCCTCTCGTGCGAGATGGTCCGGGTAAGATTTTGCCCCCCTGTTTTGCTTGAAATTAGGTGTTATGGAAATTTCTTAGGTTGCAATGGTCTCGTGTTTAGGGTGCACCCTGCACCATCGCTCGCTGACCGGTGAAGGCAAACTTTGTGAGTAAACCTGCATGCCCGATGAGATTGAAAGTCTTTGAAGTTATGTGAAGTTCACCAACCTGCACTGGACCAACGCGGTGAACTATGGGCTCAGTACCCTCCTCGCCTGATTTCGAGTTAAAGACCCTTGCCCAGCAGTATTATATGGGTCGATACTTTACTTTTTTTAATTATTTTCATTCATAAATTGTTTCTCCTGAACCCTTGAAAAGCTGAGCTGTAAAAGGATGTAAAACTATAGTAAAAAAACTATCCATGCACATAATGACTTTAATAGTAACCAATGCAGTTGCTCTCGCTGAAGGTTATATTAAATACAAGATGACGAGGAGGTTTACGTAACAACAACACACGATTAGGAACAACACGCAGAACGTCACGACAGCAAAAACTACAATTCACATTGTATCGCCTATTGTTTAAAAATCGCATGTTCATATACTAGTACGAGCATCGGATATTCTCGGTTGTAAATATGTAAAAAAGTAAAGTATCAACCCTTGTAATTCCCACGGGCACGGGGCAGGCACGGGTGTCCTCCTCGAAATCAGGCTAGGGAGTCGTAATGGGCCATAGTTCACCGATGCACTGGGTAAATGCCGATTGGCATTTCACATAGCTTCAAAATCTTTCGATCTCAGGCGTGCAGGTTTCCTCACGGTGGATTCCTTCACCGGTTAACGAGCGATGGTCTCGTGTCTCGTCTCGTCTCGTCTCGCACTTAGAAATTTAGGAAAGCCCATTTCAAGGTGTACCCGGGACCTCCCGGTCAGGATTGAACCCAGAACCTCTCGCATTATAGGCGGAGTCCATACCCACTAGATCAAAAATTACTTATATCTTTATTTAAGTACTTACTAAAAGTGTTCAATAAAAAAATCGTTTGGTATGTAGGATCCCCTAAGAAACGAGAAAAAACTTGGGATTAAAGTAAATATAAAACATTTAAATATGACCAGATATACGTAAACCCTACATCGGTGTCGGTGGCCACTATATCTTTTATACGATGACACCTAGTGTATACTCCATACAGAATTTTCCGAAATATGACGAGCGTTATTATTTTTCTGGTCAGGCTATATTTTTATAATTAATGAGTCTAGGTGTTTTCAAGAGTTTGCATGAAATATACCATAATTAAGGCTTACAACCACCTTTTTTTTTACAAAATGCAGGCTACAATAATATTTACAGGCCTGATAATTTAAGAAACCTTGAAGTAGAAAAGCGTTTTCCACCAATTAAAAGTCCTGGCACAGCCATTGGCAAGAGTTTTTTCACTTTTTACTATTCCACGATAGATGGCGCTTGTACGCAAATAATATTTTACAAGGTAATTGATGTGGTCGGATTTGAAATATTTTGCTGTTTAAGATATTTAGCACTACTGGAAAATATGTTTTTTCCGCTTTGCAATACTTACATAACGCCTTACGTAAAAATAGAGATGCCACTCTTAATTCGCTGCGAAAATTATCGTTCCCTGTAGGAACAAACTGTTTAATCTTCGACAATTTGATACAATTGCAGCCGGTTGTCCCCACTTGGCTAGATTAGCGCAGACAGCCACAGGATACAGATAGGTGTTGATTGAACGTCTTGTCCGTCAATTGGTACACAATAACTCGTTTTGTCGTTCAAATTGGTGTGTCGTTTTGGCGCTTTTTGGAGGTCTATTTTAGGCGGTTTTTATTAAATTGGATATACGTGTCATGTGGTAAATGGTCAGCCTTGAATAAAAATAAAGTGACCTGGAGTTTGTCCAGGTTATTAGAAAACTGTTGCACGGTAGAAACGAGTAGGTTTTGTACTGGTGCAGGTGTGGTACAGTGCTAGTGGTAAAATGGAATGAAAATTATGCTGATACTACATAGTCATTATAATATTTAGAGTATAATTTATTATTTAGAGTATCATTTGTATTTTAGCCAATATTTGATTCACGAAACCTAACTGTTCCGTAAGTTTCCGAGCTTTTAGTAAACTATATAGTTAAAAATTGCTTACTCCGCGATGTAATGCCACATACCCATATAACTAGTTACTTATAAGTATAATATTAGATATAAATATCTAATATTTAAGATAACAGCTTTTATTATGCCTCTTAAAACTTAATTATGTTAAATATAACTAATACCCATTTAAATTCAATATCAACTAGACAAACAACAGCAATTTCATTTAAGAGTCATTAGCAAAAAGTTAGGCTTACATTATATAGTACCTAGCGTTTAAAGCTTATCGTAACGAATTCAGCTACAGGTCGGCGTACTTCGCGTGTGATAAGCTGTAATGTTTATACATAATGCAGCTAGCTTCAGATAACACAAATTTATTGCTTGTACATGTTACTAAGTAGTAGATTCTTATTTTCCATTCATTTACGCTTTAAAATATTCGCAAATTTCGCAAGAACATGCTAACAAAACATACTTTAATTAATAGTATTGTTTTTTTTGTTACTATGACTTACTATTAGCTGTGTGACTAGTGTCAGAGCTGTTTATTCGCTAGTTGGAAATATTGTTTATGGTGTTTGCCCTAGAAATTGACATTGTAACCTACCATACCTTTATGTAAGGCATTATGAAATGTGTTGTTCATAATGCACTATGCCAGTCTACACAGAATTCCATTATCCCCTAAGCCTAAACTAAGATCGAATTTCCAGAAATTATTTCTAATCTAAGAGCATACCTCACACGTTTTACGTAAGGAGCCTCGATTGTGGTAGTATGGTACCACTTTAGCCATACTGTTACTAACATTAACAATTTAATTAATAATCAGCCATTTCAAGTTATTGATTAGTTCCACTGAGTTTGTTTCGCGTGTTCTTCTCAGTTGACTTGCTTTGGAACCGGTGGTAGACTCAATTGACGTTCAAAAATATACTTTGATGGTACTATTTTGAATAAAATTTTTAATTTATTAAAATAATTAAGAAGAAATTTCATGATTTTCTATGCATCAATAAAACATATTTTCTTGTTGCCAGTACTTTTACTGGAGTTACGCAAACGACCTGTTAATTAATACAATTTTAGCCTTCTTCTTACAAGCGCAATACTAATTAGGAGCACTTCGCAGATGGATCTTAATTGAGTTCTATATTCTTATGACGGAGTATTCAAATTTCATCACAGAGTATTGAATTACACTGTTCACGAGATCTTAGACTATGAAATCTTATTTCTTTTGGACTGTCGAATTTTATTGTACTTTAAGTACCTACTATAGCTTCAATTACTACTAAAACGATGATAATTTTAGCTAAAGTTGGAAAATAGCAATCTTTAGGTATCTGTACAATATAAATAAAGCTTTTTTCTTAGGATTTAAACAAAAAAAAAGCGTTGCTAAATGTTCTAACACAATTCTTTAGCGTGTCGAATTTCGATTTTCAACAGTGCTAAATGAGGTCAAGAGGTCTACTTAGACTGCAGAGAACCTGAATTATTGTATTTCAACTTCAATGAAACGTGATAAAAATAGAATGTGAATAAAAATGCGGTTTTAAAACTTAATCTGTATAATCCATTGTAAAACATGTTTCTTTTTAAGGCTTCCATAGTTAATCTTTATAGTGTAATCTGACTGTAATCTTAACTAAGTTTTTTTTATCACATACATATAGAAAAGATCTCATTTAAATTGTCATCATTTAAATAAAACTTTATTTGGTCTTAATAAGCTACTAGGCTAAAAGTACTTTATTTCTAGAAACTTTTAGTTTAGTTTAGTTGTACTCGAATAATTTTTGAAAACCCAATCGTAAATTAGAGCCTCTTTGGCCTGTTAAGGAATCAAGAAGAGCGCCCCTAGCGGATCATAGACGAAACTTCATTACTTCATCATGCTAACGAGATGGAAAACTATGGTGTTCGTCGAAAGTTACTGCAATCCTCGAAATAGGATTTCTGATTAGGCTGTTTTAGTAAGTCAGCGGTTTTTAATGCCTTTGTTTACATATTTTCAAACTATGTATTTAAGACTTTCTAGACTTTTCTGATATGACAATTAGTTTATGTTTTCCAGATCACTGAGCTTATTATTTATATATTTTACTAAATTATATCATAACATACATGAAAAGTTAATCGAAATATACAGCGTTTTGTCTATTTGCATCAGCGTTGTCGACTGATGGAATTTTGTTCAAAATATTGATGTAGATAGTTTCTGATAATAAAAAAGATATTGTGAAGTAAGTAAGTAATAAATATACTGCTGGTTATGTAATTGAAATCATTCTTTATGATCTGTTGCTCATTGACTGCAAATTACAATTATTATGAATACCCCATCAATTTAGGGTTTACAAACGAAAAAATATCCTTATGGCTAAAGTAAGGTAAAAAGGTATACTTAGTTTATAACTTGGAGATATAAATAAATACTTAACGATAAAGTAACGATACCGATAATGAGAGCAACTGTTTTATCGCTGACTGAACATTGCCGATAACATTATTAGCCTATTTGTAGATCTCGTTAAGATACACAATTTGTTCGAAGATAATTCAGAGAGTTTATATAGCGAAAATCTAATACTTTGTCGAATTAATTAGTGCTAATCAGTATAATTGGTTACTTGGGATTGCTCTACAAAGTCTTTATTTTTATTATTTTGAATAATATAATTTTACGCTTTATTATAATTTCCTATTTGAGTTACCATTCTTTATACTAATTTACTTTTAAAATTTAACTACGTGAAATAGTGAAAATGTTTGCGACATTTTTGTTGCGTAGATTATGTACGACTCTTAAAGTTTTCATAACAATACAATAACATTTTTCACATAAATATAATTTATAGTGTAGCGCCACCTATTATTGAGTAGTAAAAGTCCATATTAAATATTATATATTTAAAAAAAATGTAATCAATAATGAAATGCTAAAAATATTACGTGTTTGTTGTCTTTAATTATAATTTAATTCAAAATAAATTTGTGTTAATGAAAATCAAATCTGAAAGTGAAATCATAATATTATATTATATTTTTCAATTTCATCTTTTTATTATTATGGGTAATCCCACTAAATAAATACACATTATCGTGTTGATGGTACGTTTGTACTCTTTAAAACTGAAATTAGATATATGAAATAACTTTTTATGTGATTTTTATTATACTCGTTGTCTAAATATCGTGCCACACCCTCATAATATTCTCAAATGATTCAAGTCACGGATGCCAATCTTAGTTCCATTGTTCTAAAAGCTCGAAACAGACACGTGTATTTTACCCGCCATTATCCTTCGAACATCAAACGAAAGATGGAAACAAAGCGCCAATACATCCTGCGTCCTGAAATGAAAGTCTGAAAAGATATGTGTCATTATAGCGATGAAACATTTCCATGCCGGAGCGGAGAGAGGGTACGCATGCGCGCGGCCCAAGGACATGTTCGCCAGTTCAGTCTGACAGGAGGCACCGGCGCGGCCGCCTGCCCCCACTCGCCCCATTACCTGAGCATATGCCAGACCAAGCAGAACCAGGCAGAAAACCCGAAGGCCCGCGAACGCTGCGTTTCAGCCTCGTAATTGGATTTTGACGTTCCATCAACGTTATGTCGATTTCATTGGAAGCTTTCCGCTGCCGAGCTTGCTTTACTTCCTGTCGTCAAATCCGCTTTGTGTAGCCGCTTTTTTTGTTTTCAAAATTTACAAGGACTTACGTAACAATGATGTAAGATTAGGGAAGTGAATATGACTTGCTGGGAGACCGTAGGGCTTCTAGGGCCGTGTGCCCTACTAGCCTCGTCCGATGTCAGGGTGAGTTGATAACTTCAAGGTCAAAGTCACGCCATCTAGTACAAGGGATGCTTAATTGAGTCTCAGTTGAACGCATGATCAAATAAGAAAACTTCCGCCCTGATTCAACAGACCAGCGGACCATGCGTTAAAGCACAACCCGATTGTAATTGTATGACTAAAATGGTACATAGAACTTTGATAAATTCAATAAAGTTTCAATAAATTTGTTACATTATAAAAAAAAAGTAAATCTAAATAATAATCCGGGTTAGTTCTTATATAATTTAATCTGGTCCCATTGCAAGTATTTTCACTTATTTCGACAAAACTAAAACTTACAATCAATAAAAAAATATCGTGTTATTATTTGTACATCAAATGATAACAAAATAAATATTTTTTGGTAACGTTAACTAATATTATTTACATTTCTTAATGACCGAGTTTTGTTAATTAACAATAAACATACATGAGGTTAAACTCGACAGTTTCTTAACGACAATGGTCTCGATAGTGCTACTCACGACTGAGGAGGTTCTGAAGAGAAATCTGTTCTGGCATTGCCTGGACACAGTGTGGATCACACAAGAATTGGAACCATTCGAGGAGGTACAAACTGAACATATATATCTCAAACCTCTACCAAGGGATATATATTACGCGAGGCATCCAGACATACCCAGAAGCGAGTCTGAGGATGAAAATCCATTGACCGTAAAGGGATTTCGTAACAAACACCGCGAATGGAAATCCAAGATATGTATACGCAAACTGCATTTACGCAACTCGATACATTCGAGGGCTAGTATCAAATCATGCGACATAGCCAGTGTTAAGCAAGATATTAGTGACATAGATACAGAGAAGAAAAAGGTGTATTACAAAGAAGACAAAAGAGTACAAGATTTTATTAATAGAATCATCGAAAGCGTACCACCACCGCCCCTTGAGGATATTGAAGATGATTATTCTACCATGAAAACCGTGAAAATCGAGGATATGAGCGGCACAACACTGCCAGACTATACGGAGTTTGAAAATGATGATCTTTTAAAGCACGATGATTATAGCAATACTTATCACACGTCGACGCTCAATAAATCTCATTCAAGATTCACAATCGATACAAACTCATTAAGAAACGATTCCGTTCTATTGCCTTCGTGGAATGAGACCATATACGGCTTATCAGATTTATTGAAGTCGATAGAACTTCAAGATACTACTAATCAAGAAGTTGACCGCTTTATATCGTGGTCTGAAGTCATAAAAATGAGCGGAATCAGCGAAAGTATGCAAAATATCACAGAATCAGTGACAGAAAATATTATAAGTCATTCCCATCAAGTGAATAAAATATTTGATATTTCGGATGATGAAGAAAAGGCTTACGCCGAATTTGCTATCAACAAATTAAAACAGTCAATGAAAATTCATAATGGCATGGCAGATTCGTCATCCCTAGAAAATTTATATGAAAAAGAGATAATGAGTTATCGTGTTTTACAAAGGGAATCCTTTCTTTTTGAATCGTTCTATCGTCTCGTCCCATCTGAAATTTAATTAAAAGTGTGATAAAAATACTAAAACGTTATAATTTTTGCTTCTATATTAAGTTACATGTTTGTGAATGGTGTGCTTGAAATAAAAATATGCTTCTAGATTTTTCTATCATTTCTCTCATTTTTATTCTGCTGCATTCTTCGCAATTTTTACTATTTAGAGACTAATAAGACTGTAGATCTTTTTTTCCTGTCAGAATTACATAATAATCTTCTTGTTGCAGCCACCAGAGAACGAATTGCAGAAGAATTCAGATCGAGTGCTCTCCGAGCACGAGCTGCGAGTACAGAGATCGCTGCAGAAGCTTAATGTGCCAGAATGGTAAGATACATTTTTATCTTTTTTTATGACAACCTCTTTGCAAGAGTCAAGTCTTAAAAAATTAAACTGGATGATTTACAACAACTAAAATTTATTTTGTTTTTCTTATGACAAGAATAATAATATACAAATTATTGTTTTTCGTCATAGTTTAATTATGATTTAACGAAACTGGAAATATAAACTGGAAAACATCTTTAATGCCTCTGTGAAAAAATAGTATCTTTAACGTATCTATTTTATCCTGTAATTATTGTCTGTGGTAAGAGATTAAACTGGTAACCGACACTGCCTTGTACGAAACACATGACTATTAATTTACCTAAACTACATAATTATCAAGTAAACTTAAATTGTTGGCACTTCCAATTTTTTTTATACAGTATATTTTAAAATTTCATTCTTTATTTTATTTTTTAAATGAAAAAATGATGATAGTCGTTAAAAAACCATTTCCAAGATGAATGGTGGTGTAATTGATTAAAAGCCTCACTGGAAAGTTGAGCTATACATATCATAAATTCAAAGTAATAAAACCGTTCTGTTAGTAAAGGAATGTACCTTAGTTGTAAAACTAATTGCCAATTTAAAGGGGGTCTCCAAACATTTCACTTAATATCCGGGTCTGTAAGCAATTTATTTCTCTAGGTGTTTTTAATAGTTTTTAAAAATTGTCTTTGTTATGGAAATTCATGAAAGTAAATAAACATTCGGCAAAGGACTTGTATCCAGCTCTTAATAAATAAAAAAATAGGAATATTTTAAATATTCATAGCACGAGATTTGAATATGTGAAACATAATACTCGTGTAATATAAAAAAGTATTTTATAGCCTACCTTTTACGTTTAGTAACTTTATCAGGTCGTTATTGCAAATGGCCGATCGGCGGACTGGTGCTTCCGTTAGGAAATTAGATGACCGACAAGATTAATGTGTGTAGCCAATAAGTTATCAAGTCATGAAACTATAATGTGGATAGAAGTGTTTGTGAACACCTCTCGTGTATTGACAAGGGTTCGAATCCCGCCAAAAGCAGGCGTGTTTCCGAACTTGTCCAACTTATAAAAAGATGTTCTTTTTTCGAAAACTGAAAATCGACACATTTATAAACGGCCATTGTCATCGACGAACACAGAGACATTCAATTTAGCAAACACCACTATCCTGTGACAGGTGTTTAAATATGATAACTAGACGTATAGGCAATTCTGGTTTTTTTTAATACATTATTAAAAAAAGTGTACATTTTTAGTGTAAAATTCTTAACATTATGTTCTTGGATGCTTCCCAATTTTCTTTACTCAAAGGCACAGATAATGCAATTTAGCGTGTTGCATACTCAACAGGGAATCTGTGATAAGGACTGTAGACGGATTTAGGTCAGTCAGAATATGGCGAGTGGTAAGTTATATAAAAACTAGACATCTGATGTTAATTTCATTCAAATAGGTTTATCCTCGATCACTGTAGATGAAGATATTTGTTTTAATACCATAGAGAATTTACTATCAATATTAAAACTACTTAACTCTACTTACATTTTTTTTTAACTATGAATTGTGCCCACGATTGTGCCTATATGTAGTTTATTTTATCTGCCGTTATATACAATTTGTAACAGAATTTGGCCAAATGATGAAAAAACAACTTTTATAAATGCAAAGATAACCTTATGAGACAATAAAATACATTAATAAGAGTTAATAAACATTAATAACGTTAAATAAAACGTCTTTAGTTCTTATGAACGTTTAAAAACAAGGGTCCGTATCAAATAGCACATTTTGCCTACAAATGGTCAGAAAAAATACATAAACATATCAAAATCCCTTATTTTATGCTTCCTTTAACCACATTACGTTTCTTACGTAAATTCAAAAGCATGTTTTTCTACCTACTTTATTTTATAGAGGAGATTACTATCCAGAGTACTACTAGAGTTAAACAATACTATTAAGTAAACGTCAAATTTTAACTAGATACCATTTATATGGCTTGGTCTCCGTAAAGTGGCTGCGAATGCTGGAGACATCTGACTTGACTTTTACTAAAAGAGATCTGCGTCCCACAATCAATACAGGAAAAACTTGATGAAAATTTGTACTAAACAGTATAGTTTTGCCTATACTAATATTATTAAGAGATACAGTTTGTGAGATTGTCAGGTTTTAAGAGGTAATCTGTGAGTCTGTAAAACCGATTTTAAACAATTCTTTAAACAAATGAACGCTGCCTTATTTGAGTGAGAGGGGCTATAAATTGTCCCACGGAAAAATGACGTACGCGGGTGAAACCTTAGGGCGCTGCTACGATATCCTACTAATAGTATAAACGCGAAAGTTTGCAAGTATGAATAGATGTTTGTTACTCTTTCACGTAAAAACTAATGAAAAGATTTTAAACTTTACAATAATATAGCTTACTTATCAAAATAACACATAGGCAATAATTTATCCCCGCACTCCCACGGGAATGGGAAGTACGCGAGTTAAATATATAGATGAAATCGTCAATAAAGACGCCAATCATCTTCCCGACTTATCCCCCCTTCCCCGATCAGGATATTAAGGGCAATATATAAATGTGCATCAGATATCTAGTGCATTCAGTCAGCCGTATGATGGCACGAGAGATACGTATTGATTGGGCGAGGTTTTCCTGCTTCCCTTCCCGCGTATAATAGCTGTTTCCCGCAGCTTCACCTGCGTTAACTGAGACTTAAAAGATATAAGATATAGCCTTCCTCGGTAAATGGGCTATGAAAACAAAAATAATCTTTTAAATCCGGTAGTTCCAGAGATTACTGAATTCAAGCAAACAAACTTTTTAGCTTTATGTATTAGTATAAGTATACAAATTAAGGATGAAATACTTTTCATGATCTTACCTGAGTCTAAACGGAGTTGTGGAGTTTCAATCTAGATAAGCAGCGAGATCCGGCCATTTTTTCATGTAAACCAATATAAAAATATTATGTTTAATTTAAAAAATCGCCTAACATCGCCTAAATCCCCCTTCTGGAACATTGCCTTGAATGGCCCCACAGGACAGGCTACGCCTAGTGTGGGGATCTATCATAAATGCTGTTTTTGGAAATAAAGACATTTGTATTTGTATTTATTTGTAAAAAAACAATAAGTAACTATAATATTTGTCTTCATCTAGCGGATTATGAGTGGATAAGACAAGATGATAAACGTTAAAATCTATTGTTTTTCATAAATATGTAAAAAATATTTTCCCACTAATATGTTTTGAGTACGTTCAACTCTTTATTGATAAAACTACAAATTTAATCCGCGTCCTCTCTACATATCATTGTTTAATATGTATATGTGAAATAAAATATATATTTTTACCTTTTTTTTCTTTTTCTTTCTTACAAAATAAGGACAGAATTAAGACTGGCCTGTTGGTCTAATGGTTAGTGACCACTGAACCTCATTACCAAACCAGAAGGTCGTGGGTTCGATTCCCACCCAGGACAAATTTTGTGTGATGAGCATGATTATTTCTTTGTCTGGGCGATATCTATGATATGTATGTTTTTAGAAATATATAGGGATCTATTTATCAGTTGTCTGGTTGTCATAATACAGGTTCTGCCTGGTGTGGGGTTGCCGAAGCCTCATGAAAAAGCAGTGTTATAATATTAGATGATGATGAATAATGAACGATTGAACTTCAACACAATCATTTTCGCGAAAAAAACTAATCCAAATCAAAATCAAAAAATCAAATCCAATCCAGCTTAATAAACCGCGATAAAATCCCTAAAAGCTGTTTCATAATAATAAATAAATTATGTATGTATAAAAAAGGGCTACGATATAATTCATAAGTAATGTAAGTATTTTTATTTGGCTACGAGCTTTACCCGATATGATACTCTTATCATAACTTATCTCCCAAACACAATCGATACGTGAACATGTTTTAGTATTCGCCCTATTTTTGGTCACGTTCATAGCTAAATATAATGCTTACCGTCGTGAAACAGCTTTGCTGTATCGCAGGGCAGTACGTGCAATGCTTTCTACTAGCAACTTACTAATTATTGCCATCAAGACTTAGGCACTATCTGTCTTAGCAACACATGAGATGCTTAGGCCCGATTCACGGAAGGCCAATCAACACAAAAATTAACTAATCAACTGTCAAATGAGTTGCTAGAAGCATGGTTAAATTACTTAATTTGATAAATTTGATCAACTTGTCAGTTGACATAACAACTAAAATGAAAAGCAGTCAAATTTGACTCTAGAATCGTATGTTAACAGCCATGTTAGTTGACATACACTTAGGGCTTGTTTCACAATCTCCAGTTAAGTGCCCAATAGGCTATCGGCAACATATTTGACAGATACTCCATACTCTATCTGTCAAATATGTTGCCGATAGCCTATTGGGAACTTAACTGGAGATTGTGAAACAGGCCCTTAGACCAACGTTTCAGAAACCGGGCGTTAATAACGAATTTGCATGTTGTAGAAAGTATTATAAAAGTCACAAAAATCATGTAAGCTATGGTGCCTATACGCGAGAGCTATAGTCGTTTTTTTCATAAGCGGTTGTGTAGTCCCACTTTGAGACAAGAAGGGGCGAAAATAAGAGCGAACTGAGAGGTCAAGTGTATGTATATGCAATTATATAGCTTGAATCGTGTTTTGTATGTAAATTGAAAATAAGAAGCTTAAATAGCAAGCAATATTATAAGCTCACTAGCTGCCCCGACAGACATCTTTCTGTCAAAAGTACTAATATCGCTGCTAAAACAGCGGTTGACCGTAGAAAGGTGAAAAATTAAGGTTTTGTGTATGTTTACTGCCATATTATAAAAAAATTAAAATGGAAAATTTTGTCGTTTCGGAGGAGTATGGGAACGAACATTGTGACACGAGAATTTTATGTATTAGATATGGGTATGAATAGTAAGCATAGTTGACCTATTTTCTAGTCGAGCAGAATAAAGCAGAAGTTCGCTGCTAACCGTACCAATGACGTCTTATGATCTCATATCAGCAACATTGTTTCAAGCATAATTAATATAAACTAGGTACATAATATGAAAACGAGAATTTCTAATAAATTCAAATATGAGACTCATTTCTCATGATCATCAGCATCTTCCAAATTCCTTATCGTCGTAACGGAACATAGGCCTCCCTCAATGAACGCCAAGACACACGATTCCTTACTAGTCGTATGGACCATGGACATGAACCGGCCACCACGACCACATGGAGATTGTCTTCCCACCTGGTTACTGGCGGACAAATAACACTTATTCACGTTCATCCTAAATAAATCAAACAAATCTACGTGAAAGTAAAAATAAAAGTATGTTTAATATCCAATGTTCTTCATTCATTCAGAAATCATATAGAAACGGAAAATATACATATTCAATATGTGGTAATGGCCTGCGGTAAATAAAAACAATGAATATAGTGGTTTTACATCATTTGCACACTCATATGGGAACGTAATATATTAGGTATATTGTTAAAATCCTTAACAATTTAACTTTGAACTTGGGAGCGATAGATAATTTAATTCGGGAATTTCAAGTATTACAAATGTAACAGAATCTCTCGCTCTTTCATCATACCATTAAAATACAACAATTTGATATTATGTGTATAATAAATCTTAACCTATACGTCTATACAAGCTTAACAATATTATAATTGTGAAAGTAGGGATGTTTGTTACGCTTTCACGCGACAACTAGTCAGCCGGTCATCATGAAACTTTGTACACATATTCTCGAAGTTACTAGAAGTAACATACATCAGAAAAGGATTATTTTGCTGACGCGGGCGAAGCGTAGTACACATATAAAAAAAAGCTTACTAGTTTTCCCTAGTAGGGTTTGCAAAATAGTTGAGACTGTTTGTATGGGCAGGTTTAATGATGATGACACCGTGGAAAACAACTAGTCAATGATTAAATAAAGGTTTTTAGAACCACGACCCTGACCTTAATATTTATAGCAGTTTAAGTGAGCTGCGAGAGGTTTCGTGATCGACCAATATAAATAATCAACTTTTGATCACGAACCTTTCCACTTTTACTAAATATATGACTCTCCTTTCATATCGTTGATTTATAAGAATTTTTTATCAAGCTGCCTATATTATAGATTTTCACACGCCTTACATTTTGTTGGAGCTTTTACGAGTCTAAAAACATTTTTTTTATGAGTTTTTCTCATAGAAAACATATAACAGACGTATAAGTGATTATTATAAAAAGACACATGAACACGGAATGACTTATCTTTCTTTTCTTTTCCTCATTAAAAATCTGTAAACATTATTTCTGTAAGAACGAATAAAAGCACATACGAAATAGAGTTCGTTTACTGAGTTTATTTAATATATTATTTTCTACGATAGTCACTGGTTTTGCGGGTGGAACCGGTGGGTATTGCTCGCTGGTTCCGACAACAGCTTTGCTGTTTCAGAACAGGCAGTATGACTGACCCCGAGATTTAATATCGTCAGTGGAAGGGCAACGCATGAACTGTGCTATTCTCAGGTATGGAGGGTAGAGGTAAGGAGTATCATCTCTGCGTATGAAAATTGTCCGTCGAAAAGCATTAAATAAGGGTGGCGCCACAGTCGCAAAAGGGTAAACTTTTAAACGTGTGTGCACCAAGAAATCACGCACACACATAAATATGTATACCAATACATATATTATTATACCCTTTTCCTACACCAGCGCCATTGCGGACGGTTTTTGAACTGTTATATTTTATAGCATACCTACAGCTGGACACTTTTTATACTATTCCCCCATATGAGATGGTACTCCTTACCTCTACCCTCCATAGTCCTAGGTCAACTTGTCTAACAGGCGACGTAGGCCGCTTACCCGCTTTTGATTATTCAACTAACAAAAAAATTGTCCCAGGTACAAGAACGCTCCCGCACCGAGGGAGGGTTTCCTCCTGCGCAAGCGACTGTCTGACGCATCGGCGTCGTCGACGCGGTGGGGCGGACTCAACTCGAAGACCACATCGCTGGGTAGCCTCGGAGCCAACCCGCAGCCGCCCCCGCCGCAGCTGTCCCCGCACACCACCAGCTTCGGCAGGTGGTCCACTAGCAGACTCAACTCTAATCAAGTAAGGCCTTTTTTATGTATTTTTTTTTTTTTTTTTTCGGTTGGATCTATGCTAATGGTCCTAGTGACGGTTATGCGTCATCGGAAATGGGGTGATCCGGTTGGATCATCCTATGACGTTAAAAATTTGGGGGGTTGCCCCCCGCCATGTTCATGGCGTCGGGTTTGTACCTAACTTGGTCAGCTACGGTCGACTGGTTTGGAACGGGTGACGTTAGAAACCTATCGTGAGGGCCGGCCCTCCCCTCCCCCGGTAGCGGGGGAGGCGGGTCAAGCGCGGGACCCGAGCAAGCTGCCGATAGCAGAGTGCTATCGGTGATTACACGGTCTATATTGGTGTCGACTCGTAGCTGATCTGAGCCTATGCTGTCGCGGTTGATCCGGATCAACTGGTCAACGGAGTGTAGGGTTCGACGTCGCATACGACCCCGGGGCCCATGCGGTGTGAATGTGTGCCTAACACCGGCTGTGTTATGTCTGAGTGTGTGTTGTAGCTTACGTCGCGCTTCAGCGTCGCGCTTTAACAGTTCTGTGATTTTATCAACAGGATCGGTTATGACATTCTTAGGTAACCTAGACTTATTAGGTGCTAAGCTATCGGGGGTGTTTTATGTATTTGCATATAATATTCTCAGTTATGGATGATATTAGATATGATGATGATGTTCCCCTGGGAATACGGGGATAAATTATAGCCTATGTGTTATTCTGATTATATTATTGTAAAGTTTCATTAAAATCCATTCAGTAGTTTTTACGTGAAAGAGTAACAAAAATCCATACTTACAAACTTTCGCGTTTATAATATTAATAGGAACTAGGATTATTAGGTCTGGTTGTTTTAATGATAGCAGTAGGCTATTTTAGAACCTTTTATAGAGGGTTTATATAATAATAATAATATCTTTGGACGCTTTTACACCACGTCAATCTGGACTCGTGGTAAGTTCTCGAAGAACTTGTGTTACGGGTACCATACATGATACAACGGAAATACATATATTTAAAACTTTTTATATTAATACATACATTTTTTTAAATATAAAACACATATTTAATACATATCCATGACCCAGGAACACAGAAACTTTCTTCTTCCCTTTCAAGATTCGAACCCGCTACCTCCGGCTTGATCGCCAACGCGCTAACCATTAAGCCCCAGAGATTGTCAACATAATATTATGAGTGCAGATAAAGTCTTGTATGCAACTGTTGATAATGAGATATTAAAATGCTCATATGATACTTCTGTCATAAACCCACATTCATGTTTTTTACCCCATAAAGAGTTGCATAAATAATTATACTGCTTAATTATGCGCTCAAGCCACTGTATGCAGCAGAATCACAAAAAAATCACCTCCCATTCCAGACTTCTCCGTGTTCGTCAACTCGCAGCAGCATCCGAGGCACCAGCCCGCTCTGTTCACCGTCTACCAGGTCCTCGTTCAGCGCGCGGCAGCCGTATCTCGGCTGGAGGAGTCAGGAGAGACTGAACACCACGCCACGAACGCCACACGAGAGGTACAGTACTTTATAGAACCAACATATCTCGAAAGCACTTGATAGAGCGCTTGTGGCAATCAGCGTGCACTATGCCGCTTATTGGCCTGGAAAAGCCTTGGACAGGACAGGACAGGCAGTCAAAAATTGGCTAATCACATCTCAGGATTGGCCCAAAAGTCGCACATGTTGTCTGGCCTTTATTGATTATCTAAAATATATTTTTTTTAAATTAAAATAATAATTGGTGGTCTGTAAAGTCGGTTTACGGACGTAGCTTGACATGACCACGTCAAACATTACATGTAGCACGAACTGAGCCGATTGCTCGAGCCGATCATACCTCTCTCTCGTTGGTGCCGCGCTCTCGCTTGCGGAACGCGACAATGAGCTTAACGGGACAATGACGTCATCTTTTTCGTGCATGCATCCCGTAATACCGGGTTATTAGATGTTGTAAAGTCAATTTTATGAAGTATACTTTTTAGCATATTTTTTACGAAGTATGATGTACGGAAACATGAGGCGTGGGTCGGTCGCGACCAGTTTTTTTTAACGATGAACAAACACATACATAAAAACTTTTAAAGAGCTCTAGTGATATCAAAAAATCTATTACTGTCGATGTTTTTCGCCTAGGTATTTATGCCACTAAAAATTTTGGTTATCGCATATTATTAAAACTAACAAGCTAAAATATTATGTTCAATCGTTTATGCGAATACAATATGCGGTCATGGTAGCATGAATCATCAAACCGCATATATGCGGTTTGATCGTAATTCATCGCCAGTTCTAAGTATACACTATGAATACGGCTTATATTAAACAGGCTATTAGTAATTTACTATACAATTGTTATGCTATAGTCTAATACATAAATAAACAAATACACTTGTATTTTGAAACGGATGTAAGACTGTTTTTAACTTGTATTTGGTATTTTTTGAGTAATTTTTTCAGACTATTATGTTGATAATATATTATATATTTTAAAATTAAATAAATATTAAAAATAATTTAAAAAAATATATTAAATAACATTGAAATACATTTTGTGTATGAAAAACCTAAAAAGAGCATTTACATCATCATCAGCCTTTATCAGTCCACTGCTGAACATAGGCCTCACTCAATGAACGCCAAGACGACCGATCCCTTGCCCCTCGCATCCAACGCGGACCTGCCTTTGCACGGAGATCGTCTTCCCACCTGGTTAATGGCCGACCAACACTTCGTCTACCTCAACGCGATTCTGCTCTTGAACCTTATGGGGGAAAAGGCCTTTTAATTTCATAAAATATTCATGTGTCAAATCAAAGTTTCTCGTTCAATTCCAGGCTAGCATCTTCACTTCTCCAACAGTCAGCCTCAGCGAAGGCCTCCGAGGAGATCCAGTCCTCCATCAAGGAGGTGACGTCCGCGATCGTACACTACGTGTCGGGGCTGGAGCCGGCCAACGGAGACCTCGACAGACAACCGTCTCCGAGATCAAGTCAAAAGTTATATTGGCTGGAAAGCTCTTTTGTTGGTTAGTGATAAAAGGCAAATTTTATCGTTGATATAAAGTAGAGTATCTATGGTAATACTCCTTATTATATTAATCCCGGTGCGGGTTGGTGAACTTCACATACCTTCAAAGACTTTCAATCTCATCAGGCATGCAGGTTTCCTCGCGATGTTTTCCTTCACCGGTGAGCGAGCGATGGTCTCGTGTTTGGGGTGCACTTAGAAATTTAGAAAAACCCATTTCAAGGCACACATTGGGGTCAGGACCTCTCGCATAAGAGGCCGAGTCCATCCACCACTAGACCATCGCCGCTCACATCGATCTATGGCAATATATTACATTAAATCCTCAATTAAGGAACAAGAAGAGGAGAACAGGAGGACAAGAACACGCAAAAAAGCGCGAGTTTAACATAAAAAATGTGTACATCATTTGAATCATTTTAATGTTGTTGCATCTATATTATTTATTATTGTGTTGGTGTACCTGTTTTTATTACATTTCTTGAGAATCGTTTAAAATCTTATTTACATACTTACTGTGTTTTGAATTAATGTTCAAAGTTGATAAAATAAAATAGTTTTATAATGGAATTTTAGTCACAATCATTTATAATTGTGTATATTCTTTAACAACAATAAAAATATTTCTCACGTTATGAAAAAACTCAGCATTAGCGTTTTCAAGAATAATGGGCTATTTAAAGTGCTTAAATTACAATTAATTGCAGGCCGCAGGTATATTGTATCTTAATCGAATGCTATCGTAAAGAACTTATAACTAACTCTCGAGAGTCTCATTTATTTGTTCAAACTGAACTTAAGCAGCTGGACCAACGTCTTTTTCAATGGACGCCAACACAGTCTCCACCCCATTAGTATCGATCTTATTTACGGAGATCGACATCCTATCTAGTTCCTTTGGCTTCGCAACGTGGTCTCCAGTGCTCACAATAAAACTCTTTCATCACACATGATATCACTTCTGTTTTGTATGTGACAGGCCCGCTGCCAATCAGCAACTAGCGTCCTTATCTTTCGCGTGAAGTCAAATTCGCTAAATCCATAGGGTTGTTGCAAACACTTTGAAAAAAGTTTATTTAGACACACAAAGTATACCTATGATTTTGTTTGTAGAAACGTCTAAAAACGTATGTACTTCGTTTAAAACGATTATTATTATTATATTCCTTGAGCAAAATTAAATGTAGTAAGCTAGTGTCATTCCCATACAATAAGTATTTTATTCTATTCGTTTAGCGTTTGTGCCTCTTGGGGGTGAAGTGCATAGGTTTTTTAGACGTTTTCACAAACAAAACCATAGATATACTTTGTGTCTGAATAAACGTTCTTCAAAAAATTTGCAGCAACCCTATGGAGAAAACGTAAAACGCAACTGTATAGAATCGAAGCGTTTGCCACTTGTCTAGAAGCACTGTTATACCTACTCACAGTTTAATTTTTTTCTCATATTATTACAGGTACAAAACCTTTGGAATCCCCGCGAACACCGGTGGTGTCAGAAGCGCTGCCCCCGCCACACCCCCGCCCGCCGTCGTCCCTCCGCCTCGAACACCGAGCCGCGCCCGGTGAGCGAGCGTGACCACATCACTCATTACATTGCAGGTTTAGATAAACTGGCCCTGTAACATTCCGATATAAAACTGACATGTAACGTCGACAATCAATATTACAATTTATTCGAAGTACCTGAAATACTATTCACATGTGCATTTAATCCATATCTTTACCTGCAGTGTCTGTTTTAATCTGTGCGTAATTTGTGCTGTTTTATTATCTGTGGAATGAAATCGTGACGTTTAAGAACAGACGGATTTCATTTTGTGAAGCTTTATAGACTGTGTGTAAGACTCAGGACCATTTATTATTTATGACATCAAAGCACCGAACACTTGTCACATTTAAGTGTATTAAGCATTGTGAAAACGCACTAGCTTGTAGCAGCTTCAAAGTTTTTGTGGCTACACTTATTCACATGTCATAAAAAATTGGCGGCATTTAAATGTCGTTGTAACTGTCATAAACAATGCCACCATTTTGTATGACGTGGGAATGTCAATAGATTTTTACATGTTTATAATATTTTTAATCTTATGCAAAATTATTAATGCATTTGTGTAATGTTTTTAATGTATCAATATTCGTTTATCAATATGTTCATAAATTCTTCAAACATATCAATTATCTCACACAAACTTAGAGCACAATGAATTTTTAAATAGTCAATAGATTAAGATTTAATCAGAAGTTATTGCCATAACTATAATTTCAATATAAATGAGTAATGGGAACCAGTTACAATATATTAGTAGTAACTTTAACAATGTACAGAATAAATTATTTTGTTTGTGTTTATTTTTAATGCAAATCTATATTAGTTTTAATGCTAGCAAGTAAATTATAGTTTTGTAAATACCGTAATCGTTGCTATATTCTATTTTAGGTGCTAATTTTCTGTTATTCGTCTTATTTAAATTATACATCTGGTTTATAATTTATATAGTCTAAAATCACAAACCTTCAACACAAGTTTTGTTAAATATTGCCTAAATTTGAAATACAACCAAGGCATGTTATCAGAACCGAAAATTGTGGTGGTGAGAAGTGATACGGACAACTTCTTATAATATAAGTTCCTTCTACTTAAATCACCTCGTAATTTATGTTGGGATGCATCCCTCAGTAAATTATACAGGTTCTGATTAGGTTAGAGAACGTTTTACGTTCAGGATTCGCACCGCCGAAAAAAAAACCGAATAACGCCCCGAATAACCAATGACGTACCTATGTCAAATGGTTTTACACTCACTGTAGCTAAATTTAAAAAAGATACATATATTTTTTTTCGATACCTAAAACCTGTAAAACGAGCCCGGTGCAGCCTTAATTTAGCTGCGTAATACGTAAAAAAGATAAACTGATAAAATTAAGAAATATTAATGAATTCTGTAGCTCTCTAATCGGCAATTCATAAAAAATAGTACCTAAAATGTATTTAAATATTTGACGTATAAAAAATATATGTTAGAGAATCTCGGTACCTTTTTATTTAAGTGATAAATGTTTTTTTTTTCTTAAATAATGTTGATTATGTCTTTAAATTAATTTGAATTGTATGTATTTTAGTTACATTTTACTTTTAATGATTATTAAATATATCCAGTTTTATTTTATTATTTTTGTTTTATTTTGTTTTACTTTATTGGTGATTTTGTGTTCATTAAAACTATATGTAACAAGGGTATATTTTTAGCAATTGAAATATGGATTTAAATACTTAACAACATTAATGGTAAGTGAAGTTTGAATTATTTAAATTTAGAAAATTACTTTCCAATTTACTGCACTAATTTTATATTTACTAACTAATTTTGTATTGAAGTATTCATTTATATAAGTACCTATCTGTACTAACTTACATTTTTAGCATTGATCTAAACAATAGCGGCGTAAGGTTATAACCATAATAAATAAGTAGGTACTTATGTGCCAATAAGATTAATGTGGATTTTTTCGGTAATACGGGCTACTCGTTTAGGTAGAGCAATCGAAAAATGTTTATTTCTTCTTTTTATTTTCTGACAACCCACTTCTAGCTTATCCAGTTTTTGTTTTTTAATGAAACGTGCTCTGGTAGTATACTTTTAAAGAGCGTATTAATAAATGTATGAAAATGAACATATTATGGTTTTTTATAGTGTTTGCTTCAAAAACTCAATCTGTATATTATATTGTGATTAGTTGGCGAATATTGCGGAGAAATTTTGTGGAGCGGTTTTCATTAGACGACTGTTCTGGCGGTTTTTTATAATGTTTGTTTTAAAAACTAAATCAGTATATAGTGTTATTTTGGTAGCAAATATTGTGGACTGTTCTGGATGGGTGAAATTGGAAGAGATGGTTGATTGATGGCGCCTTGAAGGACAAAGCCGCGCCCCTTGTAGTTTCCCGCCGTTTCTCCAAATTACAGACTAGAGATAGTTTCTTCTTCTTCTTCTCTAAAGATAGTTTACGATAGACTTGATACTCGATATTGGCAATTTACTAAGTGCAGTCTATAAAAAAAAACTTCCACTAAATAGTGAATTTTTAGATTACGTTGTTGTGAACTAAACAGCATCGTAATATGCTATTAATAGCATGATAATTAGTTTCACTATAATATTATTGCAAGTATTGAATTACCATACACCGCTATAGTTTCCTGGGTTGGGTTTTTCTCGTAATGCTGCTAGCATATTATTTTACATGTTATATCGACTCAGCACATCCCTTTAATATATTGTAGAAATAAATATAGCTAATACCACTAACACATTGTGATTAAAGTTACAATATTGCTTCAATAAGTAATAATAAGGTGTATAAAATATTATTTATATCTCATATATTATAAGATGAAAGTAAGTTGCTTATAAAAAGTTGAAGTTCTAACCCCATTTATCAAACATACTGGGTTATATATCTACAGCATATGCCGTAGAATTACAATTAAAAATACTCCTTTTTAAGCCTGAGATTTTCTACCTACCTAAAACCTGTACCAACAGTGAGGTATAGCACAAAATCTTTCTATACTTATAGGTTATAAGTTGCACAAGTGTAAACAGTAATACTTTTTTTTCAAATGTACCTATGCTGTTAGCCTTAAGGCCTTCAAGCTTCATCGGAAAAGTAGATGAGCAGATGGCTCATATGTAACTTATAACTCGATATCGTAACAATTGATAAGCGTAAGAAAATTATTGAGCATTAATATATTGTGCCTTTCAGACTGGCAAGACTCTCAGCGTTCCTTGAACCTGGGTGTCACGAGGCCCTCTCCAGGCTCTACCACTCTAGAAGATGTTCTGGATTCCCTTCTTGGCCTACCTTCGCAACCAGCCAGGATTCCCACCCCACAACCCAGTCCAAGGAAGTCAGCGAGTCCCTATTATCTAATGGGTGGAAAGGTATCAATGTTTTTAGATTAATCGCAATTCATCATATTCATCAAACGTGACATTTTCAAGTCCCACTAGGCACGGCATCTCCTTCGCGAAACCTACCGAAGAAGCAACTTCAGCCATTGTTTACCCGTATGTCAAAACATTATGGAGTGGTGAAAAGTTGTGGTACTTCATACAAACTCTTAAAAAATCCATGCAGGTTTTCTATCGATGTTTTCCTTTAGTGGTGAGCTATGTTGAAACGATCGGGTGGATAGGAAGTCTTTCTGAATGTGGTATATTTGATTCAATTTAATATTTAGAGTCCACGATACGAGCAACTGGCGAGCAGTGGCCACAGCAGCATATCACCAGCCTCCCGGTACATAGGGACGCCAAGTGACGTGCCAAGCTCCTTCACCGACCCCAGCCCCGACCCCGATCGAGCAGGTAGGAACGATATGTAAGTCCAAGCCGTTCCAATTTTTATATTTACCTTACCACGCACCTCTTCTTGTTCATACGATTCATTGCTTGATAACTGCTTTGAAATACAGATACATAGGACTCTAATAACCGAACCAAATGGAAGGTCGAAGAAAATTTTCAGGTATAAAGACGACATCAGTCATTTGTTTTTCAGATACACTTATTTGATTTTCAGACCTTCTAAATACCTTATTAAATAAAATACACCATATTTGTCTTCTGTCAAGTGATTTGCATGAACCCCATTATAGCAACATCCAAGCATGCTTGTCTTGTCACGTAGCTTAGCGATTTTCATTCCAAGCTCTAAACTTTATAACAATGGTCCTGGGTTTTACTGTAACACATTAAATTCAATGTAATAATTGTTTTTTATCCCGCAGGCAAGGATTCAGTTGATACGCCAACGACGATGCAGGAATCTAGGCGTTCGAAGTCGGCACAGGATGAACGCGGTCGAAGAAGAAGTGAGCCTTTCGCTCATAAGACCGTATCATTAGATCGCCGAACTAGCTTAGACGCTTCGACCCTCCGCTCCGAAAACACGCTGGCCCGTCACGATTCTAAAGCTTCCCTTATATCGTTACAAACCGAAAACAGTATTGAGGATGCTTTTGTTAAGTGTAAATACCCCAAATGTCCATCACGCGCCCCACCAGCAGATGCCAAGAGGCATTACAAAACCTGTCATAACTGCACAACTATGTACTGTTCGAAAGAGTGCAGGAGAGCTCATTGGGAGAAACATAGAAAAGTCTGTCTACATTCCAGAGCGAGCGCTCTCTGCAGGCAAATCATATCTGCTGCGAAAGAAGACGCCGATTCCCTACACCAAATCAGCACAATAGCACATAAGGGGTATTTATCGCAAGGCAGAGGTGTCGTCAAGATTTACTTCACCAGTCCTGAAGCGGCTGAAAAGTTCACCACGCATGGCTATCAATATTTAAGTGAACCAGAGTTTATCAAATGGACAGCGCTTCAGCCAAACGAAATGGGTGTAGAATTATATACAGAAGTAGTTAAATTATGTAAATCATATAATCCGGAATCTAGAGTTATTTTATACGTAGCTGTGTGTATAATCAGCGAAGTGCCAACCAAAGGAGCCGTCAAATGGGAGAGACAGATGGTCTCGAGATGCGCAAAATTACGCCTCAGTAAAACGGTGACCGCCGCAATCCACGAACAAAACAGAAAGCGTTGCAGGAGAGACAGCAAAGGATCCATAGAAGACAGAGAAACATTGATCCTAACGTCCAAACTTATAAACGCGGGGGAGAAGAATGCAGCAACAGCGCACAAGTTTCGAGAGATATGCTTTAGGAATATTCTGAACGAGTTGGAGAATCGTGGAGTAGTTCTTAAGAAACACTTTCCGGAGGTTTACTCGCGGTTAGGGGCGTACGTGGACGGTACGAGTGATAGATTCATTCCGATGACTATATATCCTAGAGATGTGACGAGTGGAAAATCATTTGTGTGTGTGATTATGCCTGATAGTGATATGGATGGTGCCACGCCGGTTGACGGGAAGGTCATCACCGTCAACGTAGGCGTGGATCAGTCCAAACATCAACTTTCGACGCCAATGTGAGATATGCCCGTGTTTATTTTGTCTATGTCTGCCCATCCCGTTTCACATAATTATCATTAATTTAGGTAATGTTGAAACTGTTTGATTCTATTTCTAAATAATTATGAACCTTGTATGTATTGGCGTAGACGAAGAATCTAAGTGGATCGAGTTACGTAAATAGAGAAAGAAAGTATTAAAAAGGTCTATATAAATAAAAAAATAATGTCGATGTGTAATACCGGAATTGCAACCCAGCCCAAAGAGGATAATGCTATTTACTTCACTCGATTCGAAACGGCTTTAGTACAATAATATTTTATAATTTGTTATGATGAGTACAGATAATACAATCGAAGTGTTGTATCAGCGTTATCGATACCAAATAAATATTCATAAAATCGATTTTGATATCCAAAGCTTCCTAATAAAAAGACAGTCATTATTATGATGTTTAAAAGACTAGTAGTTAATCATTGCTAATTCTTTAGTCTTAGTGTGCATTTTTAGAACGGGTAACTTTGATAATATTTAAATCTTTGAATCTTATCAAGTTTTTTAATATAAATATATCTAATATAAACTGTTTCTGATAAATGAATGTTTAATTGTTTTCCACTGTTATATAATTTATTTACGAAGCAACACAATATGTTGTATGTTGTTTAGTTGAATTAAATGTTTTATGTGCGCAAGTAATGTATCTTGTATGCGATATTTTAAAGCGGACAAAATTAATTGCATAAGTAGTAAATGAAGGCTATGTTAAAAGTTTTTAATAATTCAGAAATTTGTAGAAATATTACACATTTTTACTGGCGTAAGAATTAATGCAAAGTATAAAATATAGTCTGTAAAAGTTGTAATAATCGTAACGCCCATTTATTAATTTATAAAGAGTAATTTACATTTTTATACCAAATATTTTTAAGCCTATGTATTGCGTTACGTTATATACAATTAAATCGAATAATTATAGACGCATAGATGCAAAACCTATCGTGTCGTTGCAAAAAATTATATAATGTGCATTTAAGCATGTAATAGGGATGTTGACTATTTTTTTAAATTGATTTTATTTGATAGATACAATCCTATAGATAAACACGAAAAAAAGATTTTTGTAAAGAAATATGTCCAATTTTAACAAAAAATTTAATAAAGAAAAATAGTTTTTAAAATTGCCGTTAAAACGCTCCAAGCGTCATTACGTCACACACCGCATACAGAGCTCGCGCTATGTTAGGTGAGTTTGTAAATTGTACTTAACTCAATGTTCAGTGACGTCATCGCCTTATTACAGTCACGTGATAATGCATGATAAATAACGCATTTTAAATTAACTTTCTAAATTTTAAGACAAATAAGTAGACTTTTTAAATGTTATTTTAGGTTTTCAAATACTGTATTTAATATGTAAAACATAACTACATGAATTTGTAACATGTGTCAACATCCCTGTTAATAAAAAAATAGAATTTACACGGTTAAAGTGTTAGTTTCATACTTCTTGTGGCTTAAACTTAACTAATGGTCTCATAAAAAGAAAAGGTTAATTGGCCTTTTCAAAGATACCACTGTTGTTATTCACTTTCGTTAGTCAAATACGAATTTATGAAGTGCCCCAAATAATTTTATATTATGTTATTCGTTTAAATAAAATGATAATTTATAAATAATAATTGAATATTACCATTTATACTGTTGTTAACTATTTATTTTATTATTAATCTTAAGTAAAAACGTTACTTAAGCTTTTTGCCTTAAAGTGTTTTTTCTGAAATTTACGATTATATTATTATTGACGACATATTATAGAATTTCCCGTTGAGTGTTCTAAAATTCTTAAATGTAAATAATGGACTGTCTCTATCATACATTTCAATTAAAACGTTTTTTAGTACTTTGATTGGTTCAAAACTAAAAGGCTTTATCTAAATAACTTGGCGTTCATTTATGGAGGCCTTCATCTATCAGAATATGTGGTAGAAATTAACGATAAATCAATTTAGTTTAAAAAGGCTTGCTTTTTGTTAAAAAAAAAGGTATTTCTAATTCCAAAGGAAGCTTTTTTAATATGATAATGCAAAAGCATTACAAAAATAAAGATAATAATTCGTATTGCCTTTAGTGTATTATAAATGTTGGAATATATTATTTTATTATAACAAAATGCCTTTACCTATCTCGAAAATTGTTTTATTAGTAGTACTCTTATAGCCATATCCATTGTTTTTCAAGATATGTCTTAAACATTTTTATATAGTTAACCCTGTAAAATACCTACTTATTATAAATAAACAATCCACAATTGAATAAGTATTTGGTTTATTTTTTATCTTTTTAGGCGTTATAACATTAGAGAACTTTATTTTGATCCTTGCGAATTGTATGAAAGTAGTTTGATAAGTCTATAATGAAATTAGTTGCCTTGAAAGACATTTATGAAGATGAGCTACTTTATAGGCTACTTATCATTAGGTGATGGTACGAGTACTTGTAAGTGGTTAACGCTGTCTAGAAAAGTATAATATGGGGCTAATTTTGACAAAAATTAAGACCCCACTTACGTGATATATTTTTGAAATGAGGATCGTTAGCTCTATACGCTACTTGAATATGTCCGTTCTTCAAAAAATCACACTGTATATTATCTTGGTGGCAGTGAATAGTAGTAATCGCTGTCTATCATACACTGAATGTTACTGAATAGGTAGGTTGCTTCTCAAATTTTCTAAATGTTTTTAGTAGAGTCTTGAGAATTAAAAGAAGTGTTTTCTTGACGAAAATTCAGGTTTTCCATTCCAAGCCTTTTTTTCCTTGGTGTTTCCCCTCATTTTCCCAAATTACGGCCTAAACTGTAACTAGAATATAGTTTGTTCTTTTTCTTTGAAAATTTTGTTGCCTTGATTATTATTACTGCCTAGTGGCTGATAGTTTACAAACTAAAGCCTAAAATAAAACAAAAAATATGCTGTCATTTGTGATTTGACAGTGACAGCTGATATTTGACCGCATTCCACAATAACGGCAACATAGAGTAATTTGATACTACGGAAAAACGGCAAATTCAACCAAATTCCACCCCGATAGGACATGTGTACGGTCTGTAATTTTTACATATATTTTTTTTTTTGATATTAATAAACGTTACGAAACTGAAGTTGATAAAATAGGTGTTATTTAAAAATGACGTATCCTTCCTACATTTACTTAGCCGCACCATTATCAGTGGCACTCGCTCTCGGACTCGTGAGAAAATGGATAACTAGGAACTGGAAGAGATGTCTGAGTAATACGTGTTTGAGGGGCAAAACCTATCTTATAACGGGTGCTAATAGTGGCATCGGTCGCGAGACTGCGAAAGCATTAGTAAAACGTAAAGCTAGAGTAATTTTAGCGTGCCGAAATATTGATAAAGCCAAAGAAACTGTCGCTGAAATCAGGAAGCATGAAGATGGAGGTGAACTGGTAATTTTTTTTCTTTTTTAACTAATTTAATGTGCACTTAATATATATTTTTGATATGCACTTATTTAAGTGCAGTGCAAGCATTTGCTAGAAGCGATAGAGTAAAGTAGTGACCTTGCCTTTATAATGAGACTTATCAAAACTAAGCTAATAAATAACTCTTGGTTTAGGTTCTGGTAGTCAAACTGTCAATACGTACGCTACAGTGTTCCGCGAAAAATATAAATGAACAGTACAAAATTGCGTCGGTTGTGAGTTTCACACCTTAAAGAAAGAATAAAAATCGTGATTAATGAAAAATTAGAACAAAAACAGTTGAACTAATAATAAAAATACAAATCGCATCCTTGTATTCAAACTAAGTGCAAACCGACGAAAATACACAACTTAAAAATAAAACAAAAGAACTAGAATTAAAACTAAAATCGAATAAGGATAAACGCAAAAACAACCTTATATTTTTCCTTAGTGTTAGTAGATAACTCAAAAAACATCATAACGGAAGCTGGAGTACATTTGAAAGTCTCTAAAATTATAAGCATTTTTTGAATTGGTCAAAAAACTCAAGACAGAAATCGCTGTGTCCTAGTCCGTCTCACAACACTAGGACTAAGACTAAAAAGCGACAACCGGTACCACAAAATTTCTAAACAAACACTATTTAACCCAACTTTAATAAATTGCACCCCAAGGCGGCTTGTCACCGTGGGGGAAGATGACAAACACTGGAGGGTGTTCAATACACAACTCCCAAAAACACTTACTGTTACGTAAATATACGAACATAAACGAATCACACAATGAAATCATTAACTGTGATGAAATAAGACAAAAATAAGTCAATTACGAGTTTAAAAGAACTAAAAATAGCCACCTCCAACATGTCACATCCTAGGCATAAATGAAATGAGAAGGGCTCGAGAGTTTTGAAGGAATATTAGACAGGATTGAGGTAAGCCGTCTAGAATTCCCGGGTCTTTAGAATAAATGGACTATTTTTCAAGTTTATGACCTGACCGAACAAAAGAGCCCAACAGATACGGTGTCCTTCTATGAAACAATCTCATAAGCAATGAAACCTCATCATAACAACAATCATATAGTCATGGGCAACTTCAACGCGCAGGTTGGTGAAGGAGAAAGAGGGGAAGAAAATATAATTGGAAAATACGGACATGGGAAAAGAAGTCATAAAGGTCAAAAACTAATAGAGTTCATGCTGCATGCATTATATCGACATCCGACCAAACGACAAAAGAAATAAGTCGAATAACCCTAGGGCGGAAGAAATACTGGTCACTTAAAGAAATAATGAAAAGTAAGGAATATCTGCCAGTTATTACGTACCACGACCACGGATGTGAAACTTGGTCAGTAAATCAACATCACGGGGAGATACTAGCAATA
Organism: Lycaena phlaeas; assembly: GCA_905333005.2. Classification (NCBI taxonomy): domain Eukaryota; kingdom Metazoa; phylum Arthropoda; class Insecta; order Lepidoptera; family Lycaenidae; genus Lycaena; species Lycaena phlaeas. Next base: position 3,520,816 of record HG995170.1, on the reverse strand, counting down.
CGTCAACGGGCCATGGAGAGAATCATGTTAGGTGTAAAAAAAAAGGGACAGAGTTAGAAACATAGACATAAGAAAGAAATCAAAACTCATAGACATTTTTACTCGGACAGACCAGCAAAAATGGAGGTGGACTGGACACATGTTACGTCACCCGTTCAACAAGTGGAGTACGCAGGTTACCGTTTGGCATCCAAGAGATGGCAAAAGAAACAGGAGTCGTCAAATCAAGGCGTGGGAAGATGACTTCAAGCAGACAGCAGGTCTACTCTGGTCGAGAGTGGCCAGAGATAGGGTTCACTGGAAGGAATTGGAGGAGGTCTATGCCAAAAGGCACACCGAACGTTGGGATCTCTTATAACTCTTGATATACAAACTAGCTATGATGTTAATTGTTGTTATAAGTTCCGGAAAAAAGGCTTTTATTATTATTATTATAACACTAATGTCACCGAGATAATAAATTAACAATTTTCATTTTAGATTCCAATGCAGTTGGATCTAGCTTCTTTTGAGTCAATTGAAAACTTTGTTGAACTGGTGAAGACTAGTTTCTATAAAATTGATGTGCTCATTAACAATGCCGGCGTTGCGGTCCCGTTGAAATTGGACCAAAAAACAAAAGAAGGCTTTGAGATACACCTCGGTGTGAATCATTTGGGACATTTCTATTTAACGAATTTGCTTTTGGATTTACTCAAAAGAGCATCACCAAGCAGGTATTTTTGTATACAAACAATTATGAATTATCTATTATTTAATACGCAAAGCTACCTAATTACTGCTTATAATATTAGGTCTCGATGAAATTGCCGTTTTGTATAAAAACATTTAAACGATTTTTTCCATGTATTTTTTATTTGTATTAATCGAAGTAATCACTCATGCAATCAATGCACCTGTACAACGCAGTCGCAGTTTATTGATGCCCTTCTTAAAGAAATCAGCTGGACAGGAGGCAACAAATTCTCGGGTATTGATTTTTTTCCTGCCAAGAAGTTATCCAAATTCTGGAAAAAGTAGTAGTCTGTAGGCGCAAGGTCTGGTAAATAGGGCGGATGACGGAGAGCTTCCAACTCCAGCTCTTGCAACTTGAAGACTATAATATGCTGTGCACAGCATATTACGATCTCACACTGCAGTGTGAGATCGCGCGTTGTCGTGCAAGAGCAGCGGAGACGAGCGATTTAGCAAGCGTTTAGGAAATTGTTTTATGTTTAGGTGCTGAACCAGGATCCAACCAACTTGCTGAGCACTTGCGGATATCAAACAGAATCCATTTTTCATCGCAGGTGACAATGCGGTTCAGAATTCCTTCTGTTGTCTGTTGAGCAGTGCAAGGCACGTCTCGACGCATAAATTGCGCTGGCGATCTTTGATTTTGTAGGGTACCCATTTTAACAAATGCTCAAACGGAAAAACCCCACGAACTTTATTACCATGCCAATTTTACGCAAATAGACCAATATTGTTTTGACGCTAACGTCGAAAGCTGCTGCTAATTCAGTGGTAGATTGTATATCATCAGCTTCCACAAACGCCTTTAATTCGTCAATGTCGATCAAAGTCTTCTGACGACGTCGAGGTCCATTCTTCAGGTCGTAATTTCCAGAACGGAAGTGAGCAAACCAATAACAGGCGGTGCGTTGGTTTGTAGTGTTAGCTATAAAAAGAATACGTAATCGTCGTTGCTGTTGCATGCCACTTGTGCCGCATTGCTGCCACGACGGTACTCATATTCCATAATTATTCGAATTTTTAACGTTATCCATGATGACGAAAAGATTGAAATACGATGCGATTTTGGAAAATGAATTCCATGTTTTTAAAATAAAATTTATTTGAAATTAGAATTTTCGAATTTTTAGACAAAAAATAAAATATTTTGTGGTAAATGCACATTATATTATGACACAAGACAAAAATATTATAATTATACAAAATTATATTTTCCGTTACATGTGTGTTTTAAGACTTTTTTTACATCTTTAAAATATTTAAATATACGTAAAAAGGTGTTAAATATTTTTTTTTTTTACATTACCTAAAAAGAACATTTTTATATTATAAGATTTTCTTGAAACATTTTTTCTGTTACTCGGTCATTGTTTTCTTAAAGGATTGTTATAGTCTCGTCTCTCGCACATGAGAAGGGTACTTTAGATTTTGACAACTTGAATTTGCGACCTCAAATAGAGGAGGCTAAGAAAGGCAAGGAGGGTCGTCGTGATGCTGCATACAGTAATAGTAAGCTAATGAATGTTTATTTCGGAAGAGCATTGGCAGCCAAATTAAGAGGAGACGGAGTGGACGTGTACACTTGTACCCCGGGTTTCTGTGCTACTAATATATTCAGGTATTTATCATACACTGACATAGGGATGATAGGTTACACAAGCTCCCTGTCCCTCTGTCTAATACAAAGCAGACTTGTCAGTTAAGCAGATTGGTTTGCTGATTGATCATACCCATGTTGATGGGAATGAAAATTTCTAACCCTTACATGTCCCATTTCTTTGGTTTCCTCAAAAAAAAAAGACGAAGTCCTTGTCACAAGGACAGTGTTGCCCATAGCGCCCAGAGCGGGTTGGTGAACTTCACACCCATTCAAAGACTTATCCACAATGTCATCCATCACACACATCACACAAGCCACAATTCATCATCATTGGGCGAGCGTGGGTCTCATGTTGAGGTGCAATTAGAAATTTAGAAAAATATATAATATATCAAGGCACCACAGGCAGTAAGAATCGAACCAAGACCTTTCACTCAAAAGTCCTAGCCCACTCCGATCCATCATTGATTGATGAAAGGGTCATACAATTTTGACTATACACGGTGTATTTGGAACGCTTTGAAAAACGGAAGAGGTATGATAGTGAAGTGTAAAAAAACGCGATAATTTTTATTTATTTTTTTGGTTATCTTTTTAACTTTTTTTGTATAATCCGGTTTGTTAAACATAATGATACTGACGTTTGATGACAATGTTTTAAAATAATCGTTTTTTTTAATAAAACAGAAATGTATGTATGAAACAGCTGACTCACAGCCGCGTCTCGCGATGGTAACGAACTCCCGCACCGAGCGCGACTCGCGGTCAACGTGAGTTCATAGCGTGTACGCGCGGGCATACAAAATACATACATAAGTGCAAAATTTTCTTAAAAAAACGTTTCTGAAATAAATGGTTATAATATGCATTATACATATTAGGATATAAAGTACTATATTATTAGCAATTTATTAGGCTTAAATCTTTCCAAGCGTTCCAAATACACCCGGTATTCAGTATACACAGCTGTCTATAATGATGGAGTAAAAAAAACTTTTTATACATTATATTACAATTGTAATAACTGTTGTAGGAATTACGTCAAGTGGTACCACTACATATTCACGATTCCTGTTGCCTACCTATTCGTGAAATCATCTGAGCAAGTGAGTATATTATAACATACAGTTTAATTAATATTAGAAGTCTATCCTGGCTTAGCACGGGTATACAAATTATAGCATTTATTACTCGCTGATTATGTGACTTTCTATAGGTGAAAGAATTATTTAAATCGGTCCAAACAAACAAACATTTAAATGTTTCCTCTTTATGGAATATATAGGTAATGCATGTACACTGTTCAGAAGTTCGCGTCCTGTTAGTTTTAAACAAATTTTATGGCTTAAGTATTCTACTAGCTAGTATATAGTAAATATCTATGAGTTTATGCATGGGCAGTTCATTATATATTATATTATTAATAATAAATATTTTGTTATAATTTAACTTTCATCATATTATACACATATAATATACTTTTTTTGTCAAAATAAAGAAAGTGCAAATGTATCTAAATTTATTTGATGCTAATTTATGTAATCGACGTTTTAAATATGCGAAACATTTTTTAACATTATGTACCTATCTATAAAGAATAATGCACACTAGCCCCCGTTCACACGAGCGCTTTTATAATAATGATGAGACCAAAAGAAGAGCTTTTTGAGTAATATACGATAAACGTAACGTAGGCAAATAATTCAGGCGTACAGCAGTGCTATTCTGTAAGAAACACAGCGCTTTCGCAACACTGTGACAGCGCTGTGAATTTAACTTGGTATTGACTAAGCTTGTCAAACCATATAAAACACCCTATATAGCGGCGTAAACGCTGTGCGCCGAGACGAGCTCGTCGCGGCGCACAACCTAGAAAATGACTCTTACAGAATCAGGGGGCAGAATTCTTTGACGTAGGTAATAGATACGTCACAATAACTAATAAAATATCTGTTGGTTTTGCCTAACCCCTGCAGCGGATTTTTATGTAAAAATCTTAAGGATTTCACGACTAGTTAGATACTATTTAGCAAAGTTATATAAAATGTTTGTTTTGATTGATTATATTCTGGCGTTCCTTAGGAGACCTATATTCAAAGGTAGACGGATGAAGGCTGATGATTATGATATAAAATATAAAGAAAACGAAAACATAAACGAGAAATGTATTTTGAGTACCGATATTAATGTTAATGTATTTGTTTTATCAAGTAATGTAATGCTTTTTAAATTGCTGTTATATTATTTCCTTGTAAAAAAACTCGTATTTGATAACAAGTATGAATATACAAAAGTCCTTCAATGCCTGACGGTTTTAAGGTGACAACGGGAATTATAGATAATAAAAAACACACAAATATTTTAGTCGATTACTCCAGCCCTAGACAAGTGGTACAAACCAATAGTTCTTTTTCCGAAAGGTCTAGACTTTTATACTTACCTGATGGCTTTTATGCTCAATCAGTAAGTAGGTGAGCAGATGGCTCAACTAATAAATTTGAAAGAGGGGCGCCCCCCTCTGCGCCCCGTATTAGTATAGACGAGAAAAGATAAAATATTTTGGAAATAAGCTAATTGCTATCCATGACATTGTTAAATATTGAACATAATATTATAATTTATTTGATATTTTGCAAAATATTGTAAAAATGATGTAATCTATCTTAATATAAAAAATTCTCGTGTCATAATGTCCGTTCCCATAGTCCTCTGAAAGGACTCGACCGATTTTTATAAAATTTTGTGGGCATATCGGGTAGGTCTGAGAATCGGCTAACATCTATTTTTCATCCTGCTAAATGATAAGGCAATACTTAATATATCTTCAATAAAAAAACACATATACCAACCTATCTTTTTTAACAGCAATGTACTTTTTGTTAATAAGAAAACAATAAAAAATCTTCGGTTAGTTGTGTCTACAGATTATTAAATTGTATATTTTATTTCAGGGCGCGCAAACTATGATATTTTGTGCCACAGACTATAGCATTGAGGGTCAGACAGGCAAGTTCTACCGCGATTGCGCGGAATACACCCCCAAATACCAGTACACCAAGGAAGAGGAGGCCAAACTTTGGGAGGTCAGCGAACAGATGATCAGAGCCAGGAAGCCCTTATGAATCAGACACGATCCAGATCATTTTATTTCTCCCTAGATGTCGAGCCACTGAATGTATTTATCAAGGTGTAGGCAAATTTCAGTAGTACTATAATATTGATTTTGACAACATTATATTATTTAATAATGTTGACGATGTTTACATGATCAATTATTATTATAAAATTATACAGTTTAATTTTATCATTGTATGCATTTGGTAGACTTAATATGTATTGAGAAATATGTCTATACCAAATGACAGGTATGTATTTGTAAAACGCAACTGCTCAAAAATATTCGTAATAACACATTTTTAATAGTCTTATCGTAAAAATCAATCTTTCTATTTATAATATTATAAATATTGAATTTTAAAGTCAAGTAAAACATATGATATATAAGTAATATATATGCATCAGTGTCAAATATGTAAAAGTAATAATGTTTTAATATATAAATGTATTAATAATTCTTCAATGAAATATATTTTGGGTGTCCTACTTGAAACAAATGCATAAATTAACTAAAATGTTACCCCTGCTGTCGGACGATGGCCAGCAACATCATCATCATCTTCCTAGCATTTTTCCAACTATAATATTATATTGGAGTCGCCTTCCAGTCTAACTGAATTCAGATGAATACCAGTATTTTACGTGGAGCGACTGCTTATCGGACCACCACAACCCAGTAACTGGGTGATACGGTACCCCACGGTAAGACAGGCTGTCAGATTCTCGGGCTTCTGACGACCCGTAGCAACTGTCAAAGGTCCAGGAATGACGGGACCAACGGCTTAACGTGCTTTCCGTTGTAAAGATGGTCACCCATCCATGGACCAACCTCGGCAAGCGTTGCTTAACCTGGTGGATCGATCCGCGCGGCTGTTATCGCCGCGCCACGAGCTCCTGACGATGGCCAGCAGCAGTGAAATCATTTTCCACTAAGGCTAGTATAATAAAAATTTAATTAAGTATGGGGCCTATGTTTTAGTTTGCCTATGTATTTATTTCGTTATATATTTTTATAAGTACCCGATTAAAGTTGAAGTCATCTAAAACAATATTTTTCGGTTGCGGTCAGGGTTAGAGCGAAATCGGAGCAGTGGGTAGGCAGGTGGTTCACCCAAGTGATCTTTTTGGTAGCACTATAGATATAATAGATAGGTGTTGTGTGAATTAGTCAGATTCTAATCCAGCGCAGACGAAGTCGCGAGCACCAACTACATACAATCAAATTGTTATAAGCTTAAAGGAAGATATAATTATTATTTATTGATACTGAAATCGTTACCCAAAGTTTATACCTAGTTTATACGAATTGTAACTTTTCTACTTTAATAGTCTTAATGAACCGAATGATCAACCAAGTACCGATAGTTGAAAAATCGATACATCAGAATCCGTGTACTCGACTGACATAATATTTTGAAAGCTGACATCATTTGATTCGACAATGACAGTGACAGTTGATATTTGACCGATGACCGCGATTACGGCAAATTCAACCAAATTCCCTGTGCAAATTCCTCATAGAGTATTATATATTATATAGTTATAGAGAACTCACTCGCGATAAATCTGTCAACGAAATTTGAAGCGCCATCTAGTAGCAGGCGCGCGGAAGAGCACAATTTTTTTTCTATATTGACTCACTAGAGGGCGTTGTTAGCTTATGTTTTTAGTATTGGAATATAATTAAATCCTTTATTGAAGAATGATTGTTATTATTTTGTGTGAAATAAATGAATTCTTGTGTGTATAAAGTATAGTGACAAGTTCAAAACTCTCTAGTTTTGTCATAAAGAAAAACTGGAGATCAAAACATTACACATAAGAATTTACTTAAATTCACAAAATAAATAACAATCATTCTTCAATAAAAGGAAATTCAGACATCAAAATCTAAAGCTATAAATGAGTTCTCAAATGAAAAAGTATTTTGTTCTAAAGAATTTATTTCCTTCTTAAATATGTCCAACAACAATTTAATGCTTGCATATTTTTGTTAACATATTACAGCACATATTTGCTTTAGAGATACAACTACGATAACTTAGCACGCCCCTCTAAAATTACAACTGTTTAAAAGTATTTACAAAGTGCTATCAAGACACACAACTTAAGTGTGCGAGCTGAAACAGCTGTCAATCCGAATAAATGGAATGAACCAAATAAGCAACTTACCACTAATTTCTTATCAACGTCACTAATCTGATCGGGCCCGCCATGTTAACGTAGTTTATACATTTTAATTATTCTATTGGCATATTTTGTGCACAAGCTAATATACAATAAATCATATTTGTTACAGTATCATTAGTATTTGCATCACTGGAAAACTGTTCTTAAGAAGAGATTTCTCTGGGATGTTGGTTGGGCCTTTTGAATGTTTCTGAAAAAAAAAGAAAACGAAAGCATAGCTCGTATTACTGTAGAAATATACAATATTTATGAAGACTAAGTGGGTTCAAACCTAACCTTATAATAGATACTATATTATATTGACCTATGTAATACAGATAATACTAAATTGATTTGTTTCATATTATGTTTCATGTCGGCTGATAACAATCAGCCAATAAAGGAAACTTTAACAATTCGTACAAAACGCCTTGTGTAGGCATGAAAAATCCTCACGGATCATACGAGATGCCCGACTCTACTCGGAAGGCTGGCCAGTAGCCTATGCTGGCAGTAGACTAAAAATTCCACATAATCTAAATTGCTGAACATATTATGTACCTTTAAGTGAACGCCAATATGGCCGATTCTTTGCCATCCACATCCAACTTGAACCGGCTTTTTTGTGGAAACTAACCCACAATCTAGCTAGTGTGATCCAACAGTTCTTTTCCGTTAATATCCTATTGCTAGCCCCTATTTGATCTGAAATATAAGAAAACACTTTATCGACCTCGCCGTATCATCGTTCGGCATTCAGTACTGGGATTTTTTTTTTTGTGACACTTTTTGAAACAATTCAATGAATTGATGGGGTTATATACTAAAATAAAAAATATATAAAACATTGTCGGTCCTCTTTTATCCACCTCGAACCAAATATGAAACGAGCAATATATTCCATAACACTCCATAGTGAATGTCTGCAACATTAGGTAAGCCCACACATATATGAATGTTACAAGTTAATTTATTATAATGGGAGTGCTCAAAATTACTGTTCTAGTACGGAATGATGAAATATATATGTAAAATGTCAACTCATCAAATCCTTTGTTTAAAGTAATAAAAATCAGTTCGCTACCAGCATTCATTGCACGTTCTCATATTATCATTCATCCGTGTTACCTTGTATCATTAATTTGAAATAAATACCATCATCAAGCAGAACACTTGTATCATTAAGTCAACCTATCAAGGTGTATGACAGCCCGTACACTGGGCTTTAGTCACATACTGTAGGTACTAATAAAAATAAGGCCTGATTCGATAGTGTTCTCGATCACTATATATTTATTTATTTATTTAGGACAGCCGGTTACAGTTACAATAAATACTTACATATGTAAATTATCAAAACATAATATTCTCGTGATATATTGCACTGCATATAGGTGTCACAGCATTCGCAAACAAAAAGAGACAGTTAACAAAGCTTAGAAAAAATAAAGAGAATAAAAACAACCACTAACCACCGACAATACAAGGCAGTCATGGTAGATCAAATCATGATATATCACTATATTATATTTTATTATTTACTAGTATCAATCTTTAAGCTATTTGTAAAAAATTAAGCTATCTGTTATTATAATGAATTGTTTCATTACTTTTACGGATTTTAACTACTACCAATCTACCCTATGTACATCAATATTTTATTTAGTCCTATTTACGCAGAAAGTGCTAACTGAGTCTTTAGTCATCTTAAAACTCAGTAAGAGCTTTCTGCATAGATAAAGAGACTAAATAAAATATTGTTGTATCATAGGGTAGTTTCGAATAACTTTGTAACATTAGGACGTCTGACACCTCAGTCCTCCCGTGACCATGGTTGCTGTAAAGTATCCGAAACGTCGGGCTTGTAAAAAACTAAATAAACCGCGATAAAATCCGTAAAAGTTGTTTCATTATAATGAGTGAAATTCGCGTAAACATTAGAAAACTAAGCTATCAGTTGTTTAAAATTTGTCTAGATGCCCCTTACTATAAAAACCAACACGGTATCGGTAAGTTTCTGTCCTTTGAGAGAAAACCCACCCGGACGGTCATGTTGGGCGTTATAATTAATTTGCGAAGCAATAGACATTAATTCATCAAAGATAAGTGTGCCGACCGACGTATCTTTACTTAGTTTATATTTGGCTTAATATTATTATAATTATTATTTGGCTAGGCAGACATTTCATTGTCTTTGGAGAAGGAAGTGTCTTTCCTTTGACTTTCTTAATAGATTGAAATTGCATAATATGTAAAAAGTTGATACGGCTTATTCATAAATATTGTCATTTCTTAGAATGCCATATTGTTTGAAAACTTTTCAGCACAAGCTAATCTCTGTTTAAAGGATTTTATTTCATACATAAACGGCGTTATCTCGTTGCGAAGTTGCTGTATGTCTATAAAATATAGTTTAAGATGTATGGTGGAGACTTACTCGAAAAATGATAAGTACCCTTGTCTCTTAGATAATGCCCGCCGATCGTCGTCTGCTAGCCGCACTATAATTATTATGCTCGCGAAGTGAAGTGGCCTTTGAAACTGAGCGACGGCGGTGTCCTCCTGAAACATTGAATTAACGATATGACTGATGTGATAAGGTAATCTTCTCAGCACTTCAGTATCGCTAATCGACCTGACATGACTGCAGAACTTCTAGAACACCCCAGCCTCTCTGGCCAAGTTGCTTTAAAGATGAGAGTTCGAAGACGAACAAGAATCTTTTGCATTGATGCTTCTATTCTAAAAACATAAAAGTCTAGAGCAGGTTTCAAAAGTGTCAAAAGCTTTCTCATAATCGACAAATCTAAAGCACCATAGCTGGTTATACCCATGGGTCTTCTGTACAAGTTGCCTTATGGTGTGAATGTGGTCAATAGTGCTAAATCCTTTTCAAAACCCAGTCTACTCTCTTCTTCTTCTTCTTTGGCCTCGCCTTTTCCCGTTACGCGGGGTCGGCTTTCCCAATCATGCGACGCTAAAACCCAGTCTACTCTGGTGCCTCAAATCAAGTTTTTTGATGAGGTAGTAATGACGCTCTAGAACAGCTTGTAAATAAGGCTTAGAAGTGAAATTGAAATATAATTTTCACGAAGGGAGTGGTCACCCTTCTAAAAAAATAAATATAATAGAAATACACACCTAAATTATGATTGGAAGCTGGTATTTGATGTATTGCAGCAGAAGTTTAAGGTGCACACTCACTGCTGCAGACACCTAAAATATATAAAATATTTTTTACACATAGAATATGTGGAACATACACAGTAAATAAAACAAAATTTCCACCTGTGTTGTAAAGAATAACTTTATAAAAATAAATAATAAATCTATTTCCGTTGGACAAACCCCTCGATTCATTATAGTAATTTATTGGTTTCATGCCATTATCTACAAAAATACAAAAAAAAAAACAATTTCAAATATTCTTTATATTATACTATTTCCATTTCTTTATTTTCTCGATGACAGTTCTGATTTGGTAGTTGAAGTGTTGTGACCAAATAAGTAACAATAACAATATCACCATCATCATCATCAGCCTTTATCCGTCCACTGCTGAACATAGGCCTCTCTCAATGAACGCCAAGACGACCGATCCTTAATGATATCGAAAGCATAAATTTATTATATTTTAAACAAAGACAAATACAACAAAAACATTCAAATATATTTTTTCGTTTCGTTTATTTCCTTTCATTGTCGAGTTTCGTGCGTCGAGAGTCACAGTTTTACAAGAAATTCGAAAATTTTAAAGAAATTGGCATTATCAATCAGGAATTAATATGTGTAACATCTTGTAATGTAATATTATATTAGTTAATAAATTTGTACAAAAGTATCCGGCAGTAGTTTAGTTTTTTACATCTTGTAAAAATAAATATTAAGTCTGTTTTTGTGTTACGTTTATCGATATAGCTCTATCCCTATAAGTTTCTCCGTCTCTGGAATAACCTTGTACGTGTGAAAACGTCATATTTTTAAATAATGCATACATAACGTAAAAATGATGTTCCTTCAAGTTTTTACAGAATCTTTCATTGAGAAAATAAAGAAATGGAAATAGTAATGAATTACTGTACAGAATTATAATAATTCTTTCAAGTATTATAAACTAACATTTATTAAAAAAAACTATCAACAAATACTAAAACATTCTCAATCATTAATAACAACTCCCTTCTTGAAATTATAATTCATAATTTTTAAGAAGAGAGATGTCACTCTTTAAAAAAAATAGATATAGTAGAAATACACACCTAAATTATTATTGGAAGCTGGTATTTGATGTATTGCAGCAGAAGTTTAAGGTGCACACTCTTTGCTGCAGACACCTAAAATATATAAAATATTTTTTACACACAGAATATGCGAAACATACACCGTAAATAAAACAAAATTTCCACCCGCGTTATGACTTAGAATAACTGAATAAAAATAAATAATAAATCTACCTCCGTTGACACCCCCCTGGATTCATTATAGTAATTTATTAGTTTCATGCCATTATCTATAAAAAAACAATTTAAAATATTCTTTATAATAATGAATTACCTACTGTACAGAATTTTAATATTTCTCAAAGTATTATAAACTAATATATTTAAAAAAAAACAATCAACAAATACTAAAACATTCTCAATCATTAATAACAAAGTACCGAGTTCAATTCTAAAATTTCTATAAGGTATTTAAGACTACATAGTAATATAAAAAAAGCACAATCAACAAATTTAAAATATTTATTTGTCAATAATAATAAATAACTAAACCTAACTCTCATTAAGTTGTTATATGTAAGAAGAAGGAGGATAAATAAGAAAAAAAAATATGTATTCCAAAAGAATTTAATTCTTATTTACAGTTCACAGAAATCAAAGATATAACTTGTTATTGAGTCTCAATTTTAGTTTTAATCTACTCGATTTTATTTATTATTTTAGTTGCCTAGCCTACTAACCAGTAAGTGCCAATCTGGCAAATAAATTTACAGGGAAGATGATGCTGAAACCTAATCAAAACTAATTAGAAGATTCATCTGTCAATTAATTTATGTGTTATATAGCTATTAGGTACTTTACCGGTACATTGTGGAGGGTCAAGGGTCTGTCCCTTAATATATTTTGTTTTTGTTAATTGTTATCTGTGTAGCTTGCAAGTTGTGGTTTGTTGTTTGAACATTTCATTGAAGTGCCAATAAATTTGCATCAAATTGATTACAATGCTACATTGCATGTAAGAAAATTCATTAATTATTTCTTTATTGATTATATTTTATCAATCTCATTTTTATACATAAATTATTTCTTTTAAAAGGATAAGAGAGTTCAATCTTAATCAGTTCCAATTTCCAAATGACAAGAACCTGGCGAAATAAACTGTCAGTTTATCTTTTGAAATATTCTATGAAATGCAGTTGATTAAATCGTAGCATTGTAATTCATATAATGTGTGATTTAGTATGTGAGTATTCTTTTATTCTTTCTTGTGTAATATTAATATATTTAGATGCATTAAAGACACTCATAAACCTGTTTACATTTTTACTTAAATGACCTCGCATGTCTGTTAGATATTAGTACAGTATGTATAAGCACTTAATAAATAATAATATAGTAGTATTTACTTGGTACACAGAGGGAAGGCACAGCTAGAGGTATAATGTGATTATTTCTGATTTAGAGTCCACTTGCAAAATGGATGTCGCATATTCTTTTCTTTTTGATCTGCTAATAATCTTCTTGTCTTTCTGATTTCCCTGTCGTAATAAACACCTAAGTTTCAAATTGCTCAGGAAAGTTTTTGAGGTTAGGAAAACAATGAAGTGCAGATCCTGCGTGTCTATATAAAATACTAATTTTACTGTTAATTATATATATTTTTCTTTTTTTCGGGAATCTACAAAAAAGAAGTTACCACCGACACAATAAAACGTGGCAACTGGCAAACATTCAAAGATCCTCAAGTCTCAATCTGATTTGAAAATGAATCTGATTTAGAAACTTGGGATATATTTTGAACTGTGTATTAGTTTACATGGCAATTATTTTTGATTTATTACGGATTATGAGTGAATAATACCTATAAAGACAAAAAAAACTATAGTACCTTCTAACCTGGCGCCTCCTCATGCACAGCGTCATCACAGCGTTTTGGTCATTTTTAATAAATAAATGTACGTACAAATCACGTAAAGGCATAAACGAAGAACTTGTAACTTCACTTAACGGCAATTTTTAACTTTATCCACCGAAAACTATTTATAGCACATGGGAAATGGGAATTGCGTTTTATTTTGAGGGAGGCGCGGGGATTGCGGGGGTAAGGGGTGGGTTTTATGTTACGATAATGGACGTAATAATACTACATCCATGGTTACGATAATGGACGTAATAATACTACATCCATGGTTACGATTGGTTACGATAGCAGTTAACGCCATCTATGCCAGTTATTGCAAGTTCTAGTTGTCGCAGAATAGGGAGTTTTGACCAATATTTCACTAGATGTCAGACCTAAAACAGTCAAATCGGCAATGTATGAAAGTGTGCCCCCCCTGAAATTCCTCCTCGAACGGATGAGTGTGGACACTGCGTAATTTTTTTTCATTGTTTTTTTTTGTTATTAATACACATTACGAAACTGAAGTTTAATAAATAAGTGTTATTTAAAAATGACGTATCCCTCCTACATTTACTTAGCCGTACCATTATCAGTGGCACTCGCTCTTGGACTCGTGAGAAAATGGAGAACTAGGAACTGGAAGAGATGTCTGAGTAATACGTGTTTGAGGGGCAAAACCTATCTTATAACGGGTGCTAATAGTGGCATAGGTCGCGAGACTGCGAAAGCATTAGTAAAACGTAAAGCTAGAGTAATTTTAGCGTGCCGAAATATTGATAAAGCTAAAGAAACTGTCGCTGAAATCAGGAAGCATGAAGATGGAGGTGAACTGGTAATTTTTTTCCTTTTTTAACTAATTTAATATGCACTTTATATATATTTTTGATATGCACTTAAGTGCTAGAGGCGATAGAGTAAGGTCATAACCTTGCCTTTACAATGATACTTATCAAAACAAAGCTAATAACACTTATGTCACCGAGATATTAAACTAACGATTTAAATTTTAGATTCCAATGCAGTTGGATCTAGCTTCTTTTGAGTCAATTGAAAACTTTGTTGAACTGGTAAAGACTGGTTTCTATAAAATTGATGTGCTCATTAACAATGCAGGCGTGGTGGTCCCATTGAAATTGGACCAAAAAACAAAAGAAGGATTTGAGATACACCTCGGTGTGAATCATTTGGGACATTTCTATTTAACGAATTTGCTTTTGGATTTACTCAAAAGAGCATCACCAAGCAGGTATTTTTGTGTACTCACTCATGAATTATGTATGCTACCTAACTGCTTATAATATTTACATTTGTTGTAAATGTGTGTGGATAATATAACACATCGCAAACATATTATTATATTTTATGTTACATGTGTGTTTAGAATATATATATTTTTTACATCTTTCATATTATAATTAAGCAGCTGTAATATACATTAAAAGACTAAGAATATAAATAGTAAGTACTTACATAAGGAGTACAAAATTTTAAAATGTTAAAGTGATATTTATTTACCATATGTGTATGGAAAATTACAATATTTTTTTGAGCTGCTATTATTTAGCATACAATTCATTTTGTAAACCAGTCTAATTATTATTTATTTTGTTTGCAAATCAAACAAAGGGTTTTCACAAAAAACATGATATTCCCAGTAACAAACAATAGTGTACTTGATATAATTTTTCTGTTTCTCAGTGATTGTTTTTTTTTAAGGATTGTTATAGTCTCGTCACTTTTACATGAGAAGGGCACTTTAGATTTTGACAACTTGAATTTGCGACCTCAAATAGAGGAGGCTAAGAAAGGAAAGGGTGGTCGTCGTGAACCCGCATACAATAATAGTAAGCTGATGAATGCTTATTTCGGAAGAGCATTGGCAGCCAAATTAAGAGGAGACGGAGTGGACGTGTACACATGCTGCCCAGGATTCTGTGCCACTAATCTGTTCAGGTATTTATAATAATTACAATGTGCTCCCTGTCCCTCTTCCTAATACAAAGCATACTTGATGGTTAAGCAGATTGGTGGACCCTTGTTGACGGAAATGAAAATTTATAGCCCTTATATTATGTCCCATTTCTTTGTACTGGTTTCCTTCTCGAATTTAGATGAAGTCCTCATCACAAGGACGGTGTTGGGCCATAGCTTAATGACATGCTGGCCCAATGCCTGTTTTTGAACTTAACACCCCTTCAAAGATTTTCCCACAATGTTTTCTTTAATTATTGTTCAAGCGTGGGTCTTATGTTGAGGTGCACTTAGAAATTTAGAAAAATCCATTTTAAGGCACCACAGATGGTAAGAATCAAACCCAGACCTTTCACTTAAAAGGCCTAGCCCATACCCACCATCCAACGTCGCTCTGGCGATGAAAAGGTCATACTATATTGCAATAAATTAAACTTTTATTATAGTATGCCTAGTATAATATATTTTCATAATTGTTGTAGGAGTTTCGTCAAGTGGTACCACTATATATTAATGGCTCCTGTTGCCTTACTGTTCATGAGATCGTCCGAGCAAGTGAGTATATCACATACAGTTTAATTAATGTTAGAGGTTTATCCCGGCTAAGCTTTAACAATTTAGAGCCTTTTTTTTTCTTTTACGCCGGGAAATGCACTGACGCATACCGCTGGGGAGTGGGACTCCCCAGGCGGGTATGTGGGACTGGCTGCACCCGAAAGATTGTAAGTGGACTCAGCTCTACCCACTAAAACCCGGCGAGTGCCACCAATGCCGCCTTTGCTGAGGTGCCCCGGATCTACAAGCAACAGGGCACCTCGACGGCTAGTCAGTCCCTCAGGGGACTGACGCCACCTCCACAGAGTGGTTGCCCCGCACCACAGAACAACCACTCCCAACGTCTGGACAGTACAATGAGGTGAGGTTCCCATCCTCACCCCTTGCCCCCTGCTCTTTTGTCCCCTCTTCTTATAAGAGGGGTACAAAGAGCCCCCTTGGCTCAATTCGCTTCACCCAAGGTGTTTGGGTCACCCTGGGCTACTGTGCCCCACCGCCACGACAAGGCCTGAACCATGGTGGGGAACAATTTAGAGCCTATATTACTTGCTGATAATGTTACTTTCTATAGATAATAATAATAATATCTATGGACGCTTTTACACCACGTCTGTCTGGTCCCGTGCTAAGTTCTCGAAGAGACTTGTGTTACGGGTACCAGACAACGGAAATACATACATTTAATACTTTTTATATTAATACTTATATTTAAGATTTTTATTATATAATACACATATTTAATACACATCCATGACCCAGGAACAAACAAACTTTTTTTTTGTTTCCTGGCGAGATTCGAACCCGCTACCTCCGGCTTGTGGCTTGTGCGCCAACGCGCTAACCACTGAGCCGCAGAGGTCGTCAGATGAAAGAATATTCAAATTGGTCCCGTCGTTTAGGAGTCTATTCAATATAAACAACGAACATTTAAATCTTTCCTCTTTATGGATTACATATGTAATACATCCACACTGTTCAGAAGTTCGCGTCCTGTTAGTTGTAAACAAATTTTTTGGCTTAGATATTCTACTACCTAGTATAAATGTCTTATGAGCTTATGCATGATCAGTTCATAAAGATATACATTTCATTTTTAATCTTTAAGAAATAATATTAACAAATTTATCACTTGAAGAAAAATATGAGCCAACTCCAATATTGATTACAGCAGCGTCCATTTTAGGCGTAGATCGAATTAACAAACATCTCACCTGCCCTGTTTTAACTGTACTAATGAACGTAAACTTTGTAAGAGCTGTGAATGAAATGTAGTTCAACAATTTTGTAACGTGTTAACGAACTGTAAACATTGCCAAGAGTTTTGTACTAAAAACTATTTATCAGTATGTATGTGCAAGTAACTAAATAAAGATAGACCAAATGAACGCCAAGACGACTGATCCCGTGCCACTCGCATCTAACACTGACCGGCCACTGAACGGACATCGTCTTCCCATATGGTTGATGGCCGACCAACACTTCGTCTACTTATGGCCGTTCATAAAGGGAGGCCTATGTTCAGCAGTGGACGGATAAAGGCTGATGATGATGTTGAGACCATAAGAAAAGCTTTTTGAGTAGTATATTGTACAATACTGTATACTGTCCCAATAATCGTAATAAAATGTCTGTTGGTTTTGCCTAACCCCTAAAAATACAGCAGATTTTTATGTAAAAATCTTAAGGATTTCACGACTACTATTTAGCAAAGTTGTATAGCTGTCTGTATTGATTGATTATATTCTGGCGTTCCTTAGGAGACCATTATTCATAGGTTGGAGACTGATAAATATGATATAAAATATAAAGAAAGATGTAGGCTAGATAGTGCATAAACGTATGACATAATATAATATGTATGTATTTTGAATACCGATATTAATTTTAATGTAATAATTTTATAAAGTGATGTTATGATTTTTAAATTCCTATAATATTATTGAGTTGCTTGTGAAAAATCTTGTATTTGATAACAAGTCTGGTCCTTCAAGCCTCGAGGTGCGGCACGTCAGAAGTAATAGATAATAAAAAACATACAGATATCCAAGTCCATTACTCCGGAACAGACATCTATTCTTGTCTCTGGCCGATGCCCGCCACTTCGCCCGCGCTATATACTGGTTAAGGATTTTTTTATAAATCGATTCTCCAGTTTTAAAGATGGCAAACTTATAAACATTCTTACGTCTTTCAATTAAATAAACAGTTTATTCGCGATCTTAACATGGCATTATGTTATAGACAAGAATATCTAAATTCTTCTTTTGAGATCCTGCATTTCAAACGAGTTTTCTTATACTTTTATTCTTTATTGACTACTTTTGACTTGTTTCAAGTGTAGTAACTTATTACCTACGTATTCAAACGTTTGTACATTATGTAATGATAATCTTCCAAGGTTTTTATATGTGTGTTTTATGCAGGCAACATGTAGAATATATAATAAATAATAATATATAATAATAAACTTTTTGGAAATCTAAATTCGATAAAAAATAATTAGATTTAATTTTGTCTGTGGAGCGAAACAGCAGTGCTTATTAAATAAATCCATTAATATAAATTAATCTTAGTTTAGATTATCTATAAACACAACCAAACCAAATCATCAGCCATCAACGCAAACCATATTCCGATGCAAATTCCATATTATGTTGGTATCTCAATGTACATAATTAGATGATTACAGAAATGACATAATCATATTAATATACTAGCAAAATATTATGCGAGTGCCTATGATACACAAGCTATTATCAACAACGAGAAAAGATAAAATACCTTGGAAATAAACTAATTGCTATTATTTGACATTGGGAAATACTGAACGTGGTATATATATGTTTAATATTTTTTCAAATATTGTAAAAATAATTGGTATATACAAAGCAGTAAGGAGCAGCCCTTTTTTTATTTTTTATGTCGTAGTGGTGTGGTAATGCTTTCGCACCATACCAGAGCCTCGGGTAACACACTGGCGTGTGTGGGGACTCGTTTGGGATGCACTACCCCGCTAAAACCACTGCGAGCGATTTGAGCCGCTTTATGAGGGTCCGAAAGTACGAAAGTATCCGAAAAGTCGGGTATGTAAAAAACTTAAGACACCTCGATAAAATCCGTATAAGTTATTTCATTGTTTAAAGGAGTGAAAATCGTGTAAACATTAGAAAACAACCCATAATATCTTCGTTTAGTTCTAGATTATTAAATTGTCTATTTTATTTCAGGGTGCGCAAACAGTGATATTCTGTGCCACAGACTATAGCATTGAGGGTCAGTCAGGCAAGTTCTACCGCGATTGCGCGGAATACACCTCCAAATACCAGTTCACCAAGGAGGAGGAGGCTAAGCTTTGGGAGGTCAGCGAACAGATGATCAGAGCCAGGAAGCCCTTATGAAGCAGACACGATCCAAATCATTTTATTTCTTCCTCGATGTCAAGCCATTGAATGTATTTATTAAGGTATAGGCGTTCAGTAGATCTTATAGGCAGGCTTCATATTATTAACAATATTATATTTAATAATGTTGACGATTTATTAATACTATTGAGTAGTGATAATCACAGTCCAGTAATTGCGGTCTGGAATTTCGAAAAGAGAATTTATTAGAAGTTCGATCCTTTTTTTCCAATTTTAACATGCAATAGATTTTCTACGAATTTTATACTACATCTCTTAAGTTACTGGCAGGTATTTGCGGGTTTGCAGAAGATTTTTTTAGATAATTAAAATAAAGGAAATGGCACTCTGATTTCACAAGTTGATAACATTATTACTAATACTTAAAAATTGTTATTGAATAAGATAACCAGCTTATGAACAGCTAAGATTACATTGTCTCATGTCAATAAAAATCTTTAATAGATAAGATTAAAAATATATTGATACCAGCTGCTCACAGCTGACGACAGACTTCGTTCTGCCAAAAGTACTAATATCGTTGTTAAAAAATTGGGTTGTATGTATTTTTAATGCCACATTATATAAAATTAGAAAAGATTGTCCAAATAATTTTAAAAAATGTTAAGGCTGGATAACCCTTAGCACTTAGGGGTATGAAAAACAGATAGTAGCCGATTCTCAGATCTACTGAATATGCATATAAGATTTCACAAAAATCGGTCAAGCCGTTTCGGAGGAGTATGGTAACTAACACTGTGACACGAGAATTTTATATTATACTAGCTGTCCCGACAGACTTGGTTCTGCCAATATTAAAATTGCAATTACAAAATAGGGGTTGATCGTAGAGGGTCAAAATTGAGGCTTGTATGTATTTTTGTATGTTGTATCATAAAAAAATAGAAATTAAAAATTTTGTCTAAAAAATAAAATAAAAAATTGAGGGGTGGACTACCCCTAACATTTAGGGGGATGAAAAATAGATGTTGGCCGATTCTCAGACCTACTGAATATGCATATAAAATTTCATAAAGATCGGTCAAGCCGTTTCGGAGGAGTACAGTAACTAACATTGTGACAGGAAAATTTTATATATTAGATTAGATTTGGGAATATCTAATCATGTTACCTTTTGATTTTTTTTAAATTATGAATTTGCTTACATTATTAATTTTCATTAACTGAAGACAGTACCTAGAGTAAAATGCCCCCCTTAAATAAATTTAATATTATAAATGAGTCACGAATTTTCTACATTAATTTTCGCTTTTTAACCGACTTCAAAAAAAGGAGGAGGTTATCAATTCGACTGTATGTTTTTTTTTTTTATAATTGTTACCTCATAACTTTTGACTGGGTGAATCGATTTCGATGATTCTTTTTTTATTAGAAAGCTGACGCTCCCCATGTGGTCCCATTTTAATCTAGTCCAGTTCTGATGATGGTATCCATGAGAAAACCATAAAAGTCTTAAATTTGCATTAGGTACGTCCGCGACAAATAGATGAATAACTGAATATCACGCCAACCGATTTCGATGATTATTAGTTTATTTGAAAGAATGTACTTCAAGGGAAGTTTGGTGAAAACTTGGTTGGGTTCTGATCATGGGATCCATAACAAAGTAACGGAACTCTTCAATTCTTAGGAGCAAATTAATGATACTCGGCTGAATGTTTTATAGGCCATCCGGATATTTGCCTAACGTAACGGCTTTATGGTCAAGTGGTCAAGTAACTGTCGTAGCCGAATATGATGATCAATTCTTCAACGGCTTACAGTAAGCATGCGATCTGTGGTAGAAATTCTGTCTGTAATTTGTGTATGCACTCTGTAAAATTGTGTATGCAATACACTCATATACGATATATTATCATCATCATCATCATCATCATCATCAGCCTTTCACCATCCACTGTTCAATATAGGACTCCCTTATTAAACGTCAAGACGGCCGATCCCTTGCCTTGAAGTGTTGGTCGGCTATTAATCAGGTGAGAAGACGATATCCGAGCAGTCACGACCGGTCTGTGTTGAATACGAGTTGAATAGATGCGAGTGGCAAGGAATCGGCCGTCTTGGCGATCATTGAGGAAGGCCTATGTTCAGCAGTGGATGGAGAAAGGCTAATGATGATTATGAACATGACAAAATTATGTATTGCTTACACAATTCCAAATTGCTTTTGGCTGTGTGTTAATTTAAATCCTTTCTTCGTTCGTTTTTCATTAAGCCTTGATAAATTTGTGTAAGCCCTCTGAGAAAGTTTACTAGCCTTACTGGTCCCACTTAAAACTAAAAAGTACAAAATAAAGTTAATTTTAAATGAAAAACCAAAACCGACTTCAAAACTATACCTTTAAATTATGTGCAACTAAAAATGTTTAAAATAATGTTTAAATACTTCTAGGTGAAGTTAGTTAACAAAAATAATTAATCAATGAATATAATGAAACTTATATGTCTTACTTATACTTTTTTAAATTAGTTATTTTTGGAGTCGGTACCAGCTAAAGCAAAGATAACCTTAACAGTGATCTAATCAATACTGGGTGTACTCGTATGAGTACAAAATTAATCATTGCAAAGAAATTTATAATAGATGTGAGAGTATAATGTTATGTATTCAAATGCTGTGAATTGTGATTAAACTGTCCTTCTTGGCTGGCACCGACTCCCAAAATAACTATTTTAAAAAAGTATAAGTAAGACATAAGTTTCATTATATTCATTGATTAATTATTTTTGTTAACTAACTTCACCTCGAAGTATTTAAACATTATTTTAAACATTTTTAGTTGCACATAATTTAAAGGTATAGTTTTGAAGTCGGTTTTGGTTTTTCATTTAATGGTGTATGAAGCTTGCCTATAAGTAAGTTAGAGTGTATAGAATGAGAATTATAAAATTATACTTAATTTTACCATTGTATCCATTGACTTGGTATTTATTGAGAAATATGTATATACAAAATGTCTGAGGTAAACTATACTCCAGCCAAACTCTATGATATTTGTAAACCACAACAACTGACTGGGTTCAAAAATATTTGTAATAGTCTTATTGTATAAATCAATCTTTATGTTAATAATATTAATATTGAATTGTAAAGTCGAAACATAAGGTTTAAGTAAGATTTAAGCATCAGTTTTAATGTAAATCTATATTAATGCTATGATTATGCTGCGTGTATTTGGAATTATGTATCTCAGAAACGTTTTTTTTTAAACACGTTCGTATCCGTTTGTATTCATTTGTATCCTTACACTTTATGCGCTCACGCTGACCGCGATACGCGCGGTGCGGGAGATCGTTTACCTCACGCGGTGACTATGTGAATCAGCTGTTGCAGACCAGCCGGCGCGAACGGTAATATTCAATAAACAAATTACATGACTCTTATTTTACAAATAATGATTATTTAAAAGCATAATCATTATATGTATTATGTTTACCGATCCGAATTATACAAAAAAGGTTAAAAATGACAGCCAATAAAAAATATAATTTCCGTCTTTTGTTTTCACTTGTATCATGTTAGGTTTCCCTATATACAAAGGAACTCTGATGTTAGGCCATACTAACACTATATTACCTCTTGGTTTCTGCAAGCGTTCCAAATACACCGTGTATATATATTGTGTCCTACTGAAAACAAATAAATAAATAAATATTTTTTACGCCTGCTGTCGGACGATTGCCTAGTAACACTGTCAATAAAATATACATCGGGTTTGACTGGAGCATAGAATATGTAGATGTCTCTTTCTTTCAACATGGCTTATTATAATATGCTCTTTGGAGCTTGTGTCCTATTTCTATTTTACCTTATATATACGACTGATCTTTTTCCTCTTGTTGTGTAACGGTTAGTGTCTAAAAAGCAATACTATTTTAAGACATATCCTAGTTATAATAATGCATAATAAACAATACATACAATCGTTTCTTAATATTTAACTTATTCGATGGTGGTATGATAATAATCCTGTAATTTGTATATCGTGTACATTATTGAAAGGCTTATTATGTGTCGCTAACACAAATTACTATATTGGAGGCTATCGGATGGTATTAATATTTTCTTGAAAACTTTAAATTGGTTTACATAATATTCGTAAGTTAATTTTGTTTATGGTAAAAATAAAATTTATATACATGTACGCATTGGAATACAACAGTACTAATTAAGTATAAATTCTTCGATTTGTGTCAGTTTCATGTCTTATTCAACGACGTCAAGGAATATAATATAACATTTTGGAACTGTGTATTTATTAGAAACTAGCGTACCCGACTGACTTCGTTTTGTCAAAAAGATTTGGTATGTAGCATTTTTTGTTCCTACATATACTATCTCAAATTCGAGAAATAAACTATCCTATCTTTTGAGTTGGAGAAAAGCACACATTTTAAAAGAAAAAACATTAAAATCGGTTCAATAGTTTCGGAGTTTATCCCGGGCAAACATCGTGACACTGAAATTATATATAATAGAAGATAGATTAGTAGTCTTTTGGAATTTTCTATCTATATTTCTAGCATGAGTTTCGTGACTAATACTTTCTGTATTAATGTTTAGTAAATGTGAAACTATTAGTGGTATATTAGTGCCAAGTTATAAGCGTTAGTTACGAAGCTCGTGTAGATAGATATTTTAATACAATCGAATATAGATAAGTTTTATTTACCCTGTGTCATATTTGAAGACTCCAAATATTTTAATGTATGTTGTTTTCGCCTATTGTTAAGTTTGTAATTATTTAAATAAATTATATGGGGTTGAAATGGGTTTTTATTTTAAGGATCCACTATCCTACTGTTTTTTCCGCGATACTGCTTTGCTGTATTTAGGTGTGAAGGTCATCATCATCAGGCAGGGTACTAACACAGAGCCTGGCCTCAAACGTCTTAATATAGATAATGTATGAATTCCCTTCTCTAGATTCATATGATGACATCAGGTTTATGGACACTATCCTGCAATGCTTTTTAGTCATCGGAAGCACACCATGGAAATAGTTTACGCGAACGCCAAAATACTGGCTGACATAAAAAGAAAAGTTAGCCAAAGGAGCTTCTTTAATCTTTGTTCATCCATTTTTAAATTGATTTCGCGATGTACGATGCCGATATCTAAACTACTTTACTCAATTAATTTAAAGCATTCACAAATCTAAACTACTATCCTCTAAATTTCTGTACCTCATTCTAGAATCTAGACCCTGAAACCTAGTACAAAGGCACCGCCACAGATTTATAAATAAAAGACAGATGGAGCATGAATTTGTATTCGATTTGGTGGCGTCACTAGCGTGTTCGGCATGCTCCATCTGTCTTTATTTATAAATCTGTGAGCGCGGCCATTAAAATGACACTTTGTAATCCCTATATACGTTAGAATCAACATGGATAAATGAAACGGTACAATTTAAAAGCACAAATTTATTAAAATTTCACAATTGCATTGAATCACAGCGTTTTATATAAAACATTAAGCAGCTGGTGCATTATATCTATGTATTTACAATAAATAAGTCTCCTTTATACCTCACTAATACTTTTATTAATGGACTGAAATTCGTCCATGTAACAACATGGGCATAGATACCTCCACTTCGACAGATTAAACATGTGTAGTGACAGCTCACGCACACAGTGCCCGCCCGCAAAGTTGAGTTGAACTATTTTTACGTAAGTAGTTCGGAAATCACAGTATTCTAGAATTTAGTCTGCTAACTATTTAGATACTGCTTAAAACAGTGTTCTACACTTAAAATAATTCTACAGGCAGTAGTGGCAACACTTATTTCGTCCGTTCTACCTGTTAGTCTTTATGCTTGTGCAAAAAATTACCTAATATATATAAAATATAACAAGAGACAATAAATGTAAAACCATTTTTTTAGGCATAGACAAATTTATAATAAAAGTATTAATGAGATTTGATTATTAACCTATTCCAAAGGGTAACTTTATTCTAGGCACTTATTTCCGGCGTCTACAATAAGATCTATTTTAAAATACAACAGCGGAGATTCTACAACATATTTTTTAATAAATACACAACCATTTTTTATAAAGTAATAAATATTTTGTGAAAATTCGTTTGGGTTTAGATTGACATATAATCTTATATGGCTGGCATGTGGGCCGATAATGTCAAATTTGACTGAAGACTACACGAAGTATAGATATAAGGAGCCACAGAACATCCCGTGAACGGTCTAATCAGCGCCGCCATACTTTTTGCGTAAAGATTTAAACGCGTACTTATTAAAGAAGGCGTGCTCTGCCAGTGCCACCATTCGTTTAAAATTACGTTCGGACTCCTTACATCTATACTCCGTGGAAAACTACTTCTATCAGTTATAACGTCACAAGACTAAATGTCACCTTTATGATTGGCCACTTTTGGCGGTTTGACGTCATTGGAAATACCGATACAATCATGATTTGCATATAACTATTTCATACTTCCAGTGGCGTAACTACAGGGTGGCAAGTCGGCAAAATGCCACGGGCCGGAGGAGAATTGCAACTCCCAACATTTATTATTACACATTATGTAAAAAAAATGTGTCTTTCCTAGCACGCGATGAATTTGTCACGGGCCCTGAACGGTATAGTTACGCCACTGCATACTTCACAAACATTTTATTACAGATGTTGGTAGTTTCAATATGCGACATATTCTTTCCTTAACAAGACATTAATTACAAATGTACTAATTCAATAAATATAAACTGGTAGATTTTATACAAATTTACAAAATAATATTTGGAATGTGGAATTCTTGAATCCGTGTCTATATGCTGATATGTTTTCTTTATACTTTACAATACTCTAAGACGACCACGCTGAAGATTCGTGTATAAAAGGACATAGACCTTGACGCCCGTATTCAAGAAGCGTACTTGGCTCAGTAATTAATACTATGCAAAGAACGCTACAATCTATGCGCGCCTCGTGTCACTCGAGTTCGACAGACGCTCAGTGGCGGATTTCAGTATTGTCTATGAATTGGTTAGAATGACACTAGAGTCGTCGCCACTTTAGAAGTCCGATAGACGCGGCGCTGCGATCTCATAACTCAATGTTGCCAATTTCTATTGTAATGATTTTCCACCAAGTCTAGTACAATAAAAAATTTAAATAATTATAGGACCTATGTTCAGTAGTGGACTGATAAAGACTGATGATGATAATAATGACAAAAATAATTATAGTAATACATATATATTATAAATAAAACATTTTTTTAAATATTTCGTTTGTATTTTTTACGTATAACCGATTAGTAGAATTTATCTAAAACAAGCCTCTTCGGTTGTGTTCGGCTTTTGCCAGGGGTGACGATTTTCTCAGAAGTAATTGCTGCCATTGTTATTTCTTTTATTATTCGACCATTTTTTACAGAAACACCCGAAAATATAATTCATCTGAGCAAGGTATTAATTCTTTTACTTAGTATTTATAATTATATTATATATCATAAGATAAATGTAGGTATAGAGTTAATGATAATATTTTAACCATAAATTAGGCAAAAATGAGTGATACTGGCATCTCTAAAATATTCCTGTCATGGCAGTGACATTTATAAACATATTATTCAACGGGGTTAATTGTTGTTTATTTTTACTTTCTAATTCACAAAATTATTTCACTTTAACAATCATTATACGGCCTTAAATTTTTACACCTTACTTTATATTATATGCTCCATATTTCACGTAAAACAATTTAAAATATCACAATTTCTTACTCCAGACAGATGTCAAGATGTCAATCTTGTCAAATTTAGTTCAGGCATTAGTCGCAGGACTTCAAAAGTGGCGAGGACTATATGCGTTCGGGAGTACTGTGACACCTCATAGTATTGTTTGTGAATACGGGTGTTAGATTTTATCCAATCTTATATTTTATTGGTTCAGTTGTACGAGATTATCCTTATTGATCAGACCTTATTCACTTATACAAGTTCTACAGACTATATTTCACAACTACGTCAATAATACGTGCACCTACTCTATGTAGTGCCATTAATGAATTTCTGTAATCTATGTGCTACTTAAAATTATTTAAATAACTAATACATATACAGGGTGATTTTCTGAAGAACGTACATAATCAGGGACGTGATAGAACTTGGTTTCACCAATCAAAGAAAATTTTATTCAAAAAAATTAAGACCCCACTTATGATATATTTTTGGAATGAGGATCGTTAGCTCTATACTCTACGTGAATATGTCCGTTCTTTAGATAATCACACTGTATTATTGTTGCTATTAACCATAACAAGTATATATAAACACATATAAACGTACATATACGTTAAATTATACTTTTTAATATCGGTACACTAAAATTACATATTAAACTATAATCCTAGAACATAAAATTATGTTTGAAAAAGTTTTTAATGAGGCCATACTATTTTTATTTGTAGTTTTAAGTTACAACCTTGTCGCAGACTTATCAAGTGGTATAAAAATTTAAAAAATGGTATTTTGACATTTACAACCATTTACTTTATGCCGGAGTCTAGAAGCAATATGGGTAATAGGAAGACCGACTCAAATGCGAGCCTAACTGCAAAAGTGTCCAAAAAAAAGCATCAAATAACTGTACAAAAAGTGACCAGATTGGCGCTTGTGTAGTTAGGTCCGACTCGAACTTAGCGATTGTAGACAAAGTGAAGTGCTGAGTAGAAATATTAAGTATCGGAAAACTACAGTAGTTAGTCAGTACAGTAGTAAATAAAACCTAAACTACTCGCATAGTCTAAAATAATTTAGTAAATATAACTTAAAATTTTTTGGTATACACAAAACTGATTCTAACTGTACAATAGCGCCATCTTTATTCGCCCCTGTTTATGGACACTTTCACACACAGAGTCGGCCCTCCTTACCTTAAGGTTCAAATCACACCAAAATGGCAGCGGCTGGCAGCGCAGACGAGCATTTTCAGTGTCATATGATTTTAAACTTTATCTTCATTATTTTAATACATAGTATCGCTTGAGGAACTTGAAAAGTCCTGCGACCGCCCGCCACGTCGCGAGTACTCTGACGACTCCTACTACTCCTCTCGCGCCGCTGCCCTGCGCTGCCATTTCGGTGTGATTTGAGCCAAAGCCTCCATAAGAAGTAAGAAGAATCATATCATATGCGACAAAAGCCGAAAGTCTTCAGCTGTGTGTGTATAATACGTCAACAATGTCATTGGTGTTATAAAAATGTATGGGCTTTGTACTGTATTGTATACATAAATGTGTGTTCGTAATTTCTCTACACACAGACAATTTTTATATAATGAAACGATTCTCCTTATTGTAGACTATCTTTTATTTCGTCTATTAAAATTATTTATAATTAATTTTAAATTCAACGTTTCATCGAGACTTATGTATATAAAAATTATCAATATACTCACAACATCAATTATAATTAATAATAGATAATAAATGAGAAGAAAATATCGTATATTTTAAAATAAAAAAAACGATATTTACTTCTCTATATAAGTATAAAATTGTACCTATGTGTAATAAGAAAAACATTCCTTTATGACCACACATTCGACACAATGTTAACATTCTTTGGTCTTTTCCATTATTCGAAGGAATTATTATTATGTACATTTTGGCTTAATATAAAATATTTGCACAAAAAAATTAGGCAATTATTTTATGTAATTATGATGCAGTGACGAATTTACTAGCAAAGCGAGTAAGCTTAAGACAAGGGCGGCAAATTTGGGGACGAAATATCGAGGTAGATTCTGCTATGTCATAGAAATAGATTTCTGCATGACAGTTTTCTGATATTTTACAAAAAGTTAGCAACAATTTTCCGATTTTCTCTTTTACTTGTTGTTGTATATTTGTATGTTTGGTGCCGATTTGTATATTTTAAATGGTAAAAAAAAAAAAAAAAACATTTAGCCTTACACAATAAACAAGTGTAAATCCGCCACTGCAATCGTAAAATCTCATTATATTCTGCATTCGCCATAATCTTCTCATAGTCATTAGACACGAGAATGTCCGAATCCAATATTTTTAGAACCACAGATAAATAAATACAGATGGAGCATGCCGAACACCCAAGTGACGCTTCAAAGCGAATACAAATTCAAAAGCGCTCTCTAGTGCTTGACGTAAACGCCGTACTCTAATAGATTGTGTTCGCTTTGGTGGCATCACTCGCGTGTTTCGCATGCTCCATCTATCTTTATTTATACATCTGTGGTTAGAACATTGAATAGTAAACCTATTTCTATAATATCTATGAATCAAGGACGGATAGCAAAATGTTACCTTTATTACACATAACTGCTTATTTTGTTGTTAACGGATTTACAATAATAATTTTAGTATGCCTTAAAACCAAAGCACCTACCTACCTTCAACTTTGGTATAAAGTGACTTTAAGATAAAATATAAAATAATAATAGCGAAAATAAAAATAACAGATAATAATAGACCAGGTAGGAAAACGATCTCCGAGCAGAGGCAGGTTGAATGCGAGTGGCAAGGGATCGGTCGTCTGGGTGTTCATTGAGGGAGGCCTATATTGAGCAGTGGACGGATATAGGCTGATGATGAATAGCCAAAATAAAAGCGTTGACTAAACTAAATGTTTTTGGCATAAAAATGTGACTGGCCTGTTGGTCTAATACAGCGATTCCCAGAGTGGACCCCTATGACAACTTGCAAGGGGTCTACGTCAGCGAAAAAAAAAATTGGGGGTCCATGAAATGAAAATGAAAATTTAGAAAATTAATTTGGTTTCCATAGTGAAGAACCAATGAGCCATTCAACCAAGAAGAAGTTTACTATTATCTATATGATAAGCATGATCATTTGTTTTGATAAAGCATGTAAGTATTTGAGAATATATTATACCTGTATCATGTAGCCATTTATTAGTTTAGTGGTTTCCATAATACAGGCCTTGCCTAGTTTGGGATCAGATGGCCGTGTGTGAGTTGTCGCAACATATTATTATAATAAAAGTTATTGCAATTATTATTTTATCTCCGGACTTGCCGAAGGTATATTCAAAATAAAACGCGGAATGCTCGTTAACATGGCGCGGAGAGTCCACATGTATAGTTTGACAAGTGCTAGAGTCTAGACTATTACCTACATGGAGTTGTATAAGTGTGAGGCACTTCAGGTGTCCATAAACCTGGAGCAGCAAGTGGTGCGGAGACTGGTGGTGTTGGATCCGAGTGTCACGGTGTCCGGGTGGTGGAACATCCGGAGCTCCTTCTCCGCCTTTTGCTCCAAGTCAGCCCACCTGCAATTACACAAACACTATATCTATATATATATATATATAAATTAAATTGAAGTGTCTGTTTGTAATATTAAAATAACCGCTTTTTACTACATTCATATGAATATATGGTATATATACCATAATATATTTCTTTACAATTTTTGTCCGTCTATCATTGATTCATCATACAAATTATATCTACGTAAATCTCTAGAAGACCACACAACCGGCCGGCCAACAAATGTAGGGGGCCTAGCCAAAATGCCATTAAGAAAGCGTTAGCGAAGTTCGAAAATGATAAAATGTATGGGATTGACCACGTGATTAAGCGCGGCCTTATGTCAATCCCATACATTTTATAATTTCGAACTTCGCTAAAGTTTTCTTAATGGCATTTTATATAGTTGTGATACAATCATGTTTTTCGCATTCTTTTCCATATCTATGATTGTCTTATTTACGAGAATCTAAAAGTAGAAAATGAGACATCTCAGGGCGGATTGCACAGGTGAAACATGGAAATATTTTGTAGACACAAGTAGAGTACAAGTGCAAGATAAACATAAGACAACATATTACGACACGAACTAAATACGGCATGTTGTAAAACAAAAATATCACGTTATTTCCAAAAAATGATGTCTATAATAATAATAATTATTATATTCGATGTTGCCACTGACTGTTGGCGATGTGTCGCCATTGCATGCGTGATGCAACGCCACGACATGCGTCGCCATAATATTATGCGTCGCCACCCCAGCAATCGGTTTTACGTGCTATAGATGTTTCACATCAAAACATTATAACTATGGGAAAGGGGGGCAACGCATCTGCATAACCTCTAGTTAAAATTGAATGTCCAAATTGAATGTTGTTCTTATTTTAAACTAACATTTTTATTATTTTTACTAACTGTGACTATTTTTACTTTTATACTACAGATATTTGGACATATAACTACGAATTGTCTAATAGTAAATATCGCTTTAACACTTTATAGTTACAATTCTCGCCTTTATCACGTGTACAAGGTCTCTGCCTCGGATAATTGTCGTAATTCAAATGGGTCTATTATCTGTGGCAGACCGCAGATCTGGTTGGGTGACGTCATCTGGACATCCTTGAGACGAAGCAAGGTCGCAGGACATTCCGATCTTTGCTTCTTTGGTATTTTGTTTAAAAATAAATAATTTACACCTATGTAGTGTGTAAGTTCCTTTATATATAAGTTATATCTGTATGTTCTTTTATAGTAGTAATATCATATTGTAATGTAGAGTAAGTAATATTGTAGTTTTAACGTTAAGTAAATTTTTATGAACGGTCGGTATGTATTAGACATCAATAAAGTATGGACACCACATAACTTCTCTAAGGGTCTGTTTCACAAAGTACCTGTAAAGTACCCTATAGCTATATGACACATAAATTAACTGACACATAAATCTTCTAGTTAGTCTTGATTGGGTTTCACCATCATCTTCCCTATAAATTTATTTGTAGGCTTGGCAACCTCGCATTTCATCGTTCCATTTTACGATAAATATGTTTTAGAAAAAAATTCCATGTTGTAAATATACATGAAAATATGTTTTTATAATTTAATTGTATGTATCATACCATCTTTATACCTTTTATTTACATAGACCTTGTATATAATGTTATCCCTTAATTATTAAACGATCAAAACACAATTTAAATTATTTTGTATATTACTGTTACCGGAACGTCAAATTGTCAAATGTCGTGAAGCTGTCAACCGCGTATATATCTGTCAACTAATTTATGTGGCAGATAGATTTGCTAATGGCCAGTTGATCCGACCTATAGTTTACAGGGAACTTTATTAGCCAAATATTGCTATATGTCAATTGTGAAACAAAAACGTTGTAGTTATGTGGTAAATATGTTGCAAATAGCTTAAATGGAACTTTATTAGGATATTGTGAAACAAACCCTAATTGACGTTCCAACCAACACCACATGGCGATTGGCGACCCTGCCTACCACCACCACACCTATAATAATAAGTATTATAAAGAGGAAAGTTTTGATATTTTTTGTTTGTTTGTAACGAGCTTACGATCGATTTTGTAAAATTATTTCACTATTAAAATGATACATTTACACCGATGTAGCTGTTAATCGAAGTTAGTGGCTATTACATAGCATTAGCTGTTCTCAGCGGATTCGATAATTCGAACTTCCTCAATTTAACTGAACTATCAAATTCAATTTTTTTTTCGTTTCCGGTGATTAACGCATACGAATTATACAAACTCTGTAGCCATAAGAAAAAAATGTGAATCGCAATATAGCCTTAAAAATGTGAAGAATGTCAAATAATAATAATAAATTCGAACACAAAATTGTTTATTCATTTGTGTGAATGGGTTTGTGGTCACGATATTATGTTGTTGTTGTTTTGTTGTAA
The DNA here is from genome assembly GCA_905333005.2 of Lycaena phlaeas. NCBI lineage: Eukaryota > Metazoa > Arthropoda > Insecta > Lepidoptera > Lycaenidae > Lycaena > Lycaena phlaeas. Next base: position 3,487,409 of record HG995170.1, on the reverse strand, counting down.
TTTTATTCGTGTTTTGGTTGTCAGAAATGGGCATACCTCTGTACAGCCAGGGAGAACGCCTCCACCACATTGTTGTCTGTTTTGGCGGATGTCTCCAGGTACGTAGAGATCTTGTTCTCCTCACACCACTGCTTCAGTTGATCGTGAGACACTTCCCTATCCTTCGACGGGACGTCCGACTGAAATTATAAACACCATTGCTATTTCATTATTAAACAACTTTTTAACTCGGTCGTACGTTGCCACCTCGAAACGTATCCCTATTGAACGTTTCATATTTTAAAAACATGTGAAAACTACTTGGCGGATGAAATATGGAGACACGTATTGGGCAGCATACCAGAGAACCTTGAATAAAAGGGCCCTACACTATTGAAAATAATATGAAATACCTATATATCAAAAATAAAAAATATCGTAAATGGTAAATTTTGGAAATATGTATTGAGATATTTTTTTATAGAATTCGGGTTAATCGAACAGTCTGTTAACCTGATTGTAAGTGATGTACATGGACATCCGCTACACCAGAAGATTATCAGGTGCGTAGACCGTAGTTAGTCTTTCAAATATGAGTGGAAGGAAGTAGGTACTTTTGGCGGAACGAAGTCTGACGGGGCGGCTAGTATCAGAAGGGAGGAGGGGAAAGAAAAAAGGGAAAGGGAGTTTTTCAACCAACCGTGGTACAATGCTCGGCCATGCCGAAACCCACTAGCTATTATGTCAGATGGTATACTCGTATATAGCGATCGGACTGTAGAATACCGATATCGCGATTCAGGATTTGTAGCTGACAGGTCCGCTACAATATATTAATATTTAATAGTACAAATCTTGTTGTTATTGTCTGTATTAATGTTACTAGTTTACCTTTAAAGGTCGTTGAGAGATCACAAACCGGTTTTCACAACGTATGAAATACTACACTCGACACGCCGCTCGTGTGGGACCATCTTTAAATCATGTCACACGTTAAGGAGGGGGGACTGGGTTGACAAAGGGTAACATTATGTGGAGTTGGAGAGGTCCTGGTCGATGGTTTATTTGACGTCACATTGCTTTTTCATTATGTAAAAATTGCAAAAGATGTGACCTCACACTATGATAATTTAGGTGGGAGTCTCGCAAATGTGACAAGGACGGGAGAAGTCACAATACCACGAAATTCGTGTGACGTAATTTATAGATGGCCCCAGTGTTTACAGATCGCACTTTTAATTTGACTTTTACGCGTCGCCACATAGGACTTTACCGACTATGTAGTATGTTTAAACCAAATCTAACGCTTACCATTATCATCCTTTATCCGTCCACTGCTGAATATAGGTCCCCTTCAATGAACGCCAAGATGCCCGATACCTTACCACTCGCATCCAACTCTAACGTTTATGGCAGTGAAGAATAATACGAGTTAGACAACGCCACCAATCACATTTTAGTTTTAAAGTCATAGTTTAGCAACATATTTGACAGATACTCCATACTCTATCTGTCAAATATGTTGCCGATAGCCTATTGGGAACTTAACTGGAGATTGTGAAACAGGCCCTTAGACTATTAAAAATCTCACGTTTTTCTGATCTGAGATCTAGAAGACTATTAAAAAATTATGAATAAGTCTCAATATACATTTATTAAAATTAAATAAATTGAGCCAATGGTACTACAATAATTTAGCTTGTTTCTTCCGTGAAATAGCTTTGCTGAATTTTGAACAGAAGGGCAAGGCAGGCTGTGTAATCACTGACAATAGTCTGCCAGTTTACATATTGCATAAGACACTAACATCCAAAATAGACTCGTCACTCACTCACGAACTAACCTTTTAAAGTGATATTTAAAGCGTAAGTTGTATGAGGGAATGATTGAGGAAAATTTCTTCATTTATATTAAATCTGAGCACTAGTTTCATTGAGCATGACTGAGAGATTTGATAACCCTCTGAGTATTAGGAACATCTAAATGATGTAAATTCAGACCAGCTTGGTGGTACTGGTTTCCCTCGACCCGACTGACCCTGGTAGTAATGGTGAAGGAAAACATCGTGAGGAAACCTGCATGCCAGGTGAGATTAAAAGTCTTTGAAGGAAGCAGTGGGACATAAAGGGTTGATACTTAACTTTCCTTTTTTTTTAAGCCCTAGTAATGTCTAATTCTTCAGACATCTTTCTATTACCCCTAGAACAGGCTTTATTAAACTATATATAAATAGTTACAATATTTTTCACACTTACCTCTTAACAACCATGGACAAGAGTTTAAGAAAACCTGCTCTATAAGGATAAAACAATGGTACTTGAACTAGATACATATTTGAATAATTAACATTGAATAAATAATTTTTTTATGACTTTAAGTTTTAATTTACCTTGTTCCCAACAACGATAAAGGGAAATTTTTCTATTCCATTTTTTACACCAGCATAATGCAGGAACTCATTCATCCAAGTTTTGATGTTATTAAACGAGCTTCGGTCATCTATTGCATATGCCAATATACAAATGTCTGTCCCACGGTAGAATGGAGTCCTCAATGATTTGAACCTTTCTTGGCCGGCTGTGTCCCATATCTAAAATCAATGAATGTACAATTTATATCATTTAAATTTGGCATACACTTTGACTAAAGCTTGGCATTTTTCATTAATATTTATAATAGAATTATATGGGAAAAAGGGCTTAAAATCTTATTGTAGAACTTCAACAAACCGTCTAGTTGTCATTGAGAGAATATTCAGTAGTGGACGGATAAAGCCTGGTGATTATAATAATGGTATATTGAAGTATGTACAATAGAATTCACTACCAAGCTTGATCATTTTGAGGACACAACTTGTTTACTTAATTGATAATACCGATGACTCAATGTAATGGGTTGGGTTTTTCAATGTATGAAACTCACCTGACTGATAATATCATATAAAACCTGTTTGAGATATAATGTATGTATACTAAATTTACTGTACTTATAGATTTAGAAATAGAACAAAAGAAAAACGATAGAATCATGAAATTTTAAACAGTATTTATGGGATTATCTATTTGTTAAATTATCATACCTGCAATGTATATGATTTACCGTTAACTTCTACCACTTTGTTCATAAACTCAACACCTATCGTGTGGAAGTTGTGGTCGTCGAAGTGATTGGATATAAATCTGCTCATCAGACATGATTTTCCCACACCTCCATCACCCAATATAACAATTTTCAATAGGACATTTTTGTTTACAGTCCTACCAAAACCTTGGTCGTTTTCGTCGGCCATTACGTCTTTGTTATAAACATAATATTCTAAAACACTGCACTTATTGGTACAACCTTGAAATTCACACTCAACTACCACTATTAAATTAATGTGCCTTCATTATTATAACACGTTTCTTCAAGGATTTGTCCAGTATTCAATCTAAGGCCTAACCCGAATTAAATGATATATCCTAGACAAAGTAAGGACACCTAAAATTGTTTTTTTTTATGTTTAGGAAATCTTTAAATATTATTTATGTTAACTAGAACTAAAACAGCTGATTTGTTAAATTTTAAATGTCAATGTCAATTTTTGTGTCTTTTTTTCTTCATATTGAAACACGCTAAAACGAGAGGTCATGCAACCTTTCTGTCGTAACAATTTATATATATTTTTTGCTATGAGTTTTTAAGTCTCTTGCATGATTAAGGTCTTAAGTAATCGCAGGATTATCGTCCCTTAGAAATACTTTATGATATATTGAAAAACACTAAATATATATAAAAAAAACTCTAACTAACTTAATTAACTAACTCACTGTTATAATGGATAATTATGGAGGACAGTTATTCACCTTTTAATACAAACAGTAAATGAAAATATTATTAAAGTAGTAAAGATTTAAATGAAATTTGCAACGACATCTATTAGTACGTTTTAAAAATACTTGCTCATGAAGCATTTAACTTACATACTCGTGTAACTCGTGTTTGCCGATAGATGTCATTATATGCGTATTTGTTTTCTATTTGTCAAAAGATGTCAGTTCGCTCGAGTAAGTTTTTAGTTTTATTCCGCTTTGTTTTGCGGAGGTGAAAGGACATGGTGTGTGTTGTTGTAGGTTTTCTTTACAAGTTTTATTCAATGTTTTTCTTGTTAAATAAATTTTTGCTGTGAACGGACTATACATAACGTGAGAAGTGCTCAAAAATTTTATATTCGGACTGTGTATTTGTGTTAGATAATACATAAAAGTTGCATTTGCGCAATTGTGCGAGGGACTCGAAGTCAATAAACTTGTCGGTGATATTTTATGGGAAAGGTGTGCCGCGTCGTTAATACCTGTTCGTGACAGGAGGGCGCATGAGGTCGGGATCGAGAGCGAGTGGCGCCATAGCGGATGGGACCATGGTGTCTTAGATAGTGACGAGGTGAGTGGCATCGTATGGCATTCGGGGCTACGACTGGCAGGGGGGAGGCGCGGGGCGGCTGCGGCGTGCATTCACCTCTGACCCGCGCGGGGCGAGCGCCCAAGGTCGGTGCGCCGCCTGAAGGTCGCTGGTCACGTGACGAGAGGGGTGCGCACCCCCTGCACCGTCTAACACCCCGCGTCGTCTAACCCTCTTGCTTTTGTTTGGGTTGTCGTGAACATGTCGTTGAGATTTTTTTAATGATTTTTTTTACAGAAATCAAAGGTTTTTTATTGTTTATCTTAGCAGTTTGTTTACGTTTTGCACAGTTTCTAATCGGATTTTTGCGTCATAGTAACACAATGCGATTTCTACAAGTAGTTTTAGTATAATATAGGCATTTTGATTTGAAAAATACTAAACTAGTATTATTCGATTTAATTTGTATGATCGGTTCTACTCAGTGGACTCTCTTTGAAACCGTGGTTAGATTCAATGTGGCGTCCAAAAAGGTACTAAAGGTATAAGTAGCAATATTAAATAAAAATATTTATACTATTGATATAAAACACATACACATACACCATACATATAACATCAGTACTTTATAGTTTTAAAGTTTAAAAACCTTTATAAAGTAACATAAATACAAAAATGTCATTGTTCTAAGATCCTATTTCGGTTAAAAGCATAGGTAAGTTTGTCAAATTGAAATTTTTTTTTCACTTTAAGCTTTGCACTACACACTTAACTGCTTTAAACTAAATAAAGGTGAATCTAATTAAAACTCAATGTCTAAAAAAACTGAATACCAAACTATTATGGTATCGCGATTTTTTTAATGTTTCAATATTTGCAGTCATGTGACAATGAATTGTACGATTTACCAAGTTTTAGACCGTTCAAGTTATCACGAGAGTATTACTTGTATTACTTATTGTGTACGTATGTATTCCACTTTAAAATTTTTGTTTATTCAGCAACAATCCGTCCATATATCTCTCATCAAACCGGATACAGTTCTAAATCTAAATCAGCGCGATTTAATCTGTGGGCATCAGCTGGAGCCAGTCATATTATAATATCGTGTATTCATTTGAAACCTCTTACCTCTGTCGAATCAAAGACAGAAATATGAAACGTAGACCAGTTCGAATGCAAGGCTGCGGCATACAAATGAGCTTGTTATACCGTTACTTAGATACCTTGCTTATACGCTACAAATCCATATTTCATTTACTAAAATAATAAACGTAAAGAACTACTTGAACGCGCCTAGAACTACAGAGTTACGAAAGTTGTTGGTTATTTTACTTAAAAGTACCGTTTTTGGTTGAAGAGTGAGCAAAAGAAGCGTTGTACAATTTGTAAAATATTAAATTTCCATATTTACGCGGGATACTCGTTTAAAAAGGACAAAAACTAAAGCTAGTTTATTTTAACCAAATACTAGGTCCCAAACTTTGGGCGAACGACTTTTTCCAGTACCTACATACAATATTGAATACATTAAATAATGCTAGTTTTTAGGACTTTATTTTTAAGAAGTTATTTTTTTTTAAATTTCTGACAAGACCTTAGTAAGGCCTGGTAGATTATAGATAATGCGGAACGAATAGATGGTAGGTACCCAAGCAACACGTTTTCGCACAAAAACATGTATATCAAGGCTATTTGATGTAACCATTATTAACCGAATTTCATTACGTACTTCCATAATACATATAAAGATTTTGCAACTTAATTAAAATAACTAGACATCTTGTCCTTGAAGAGACTTGGGGTTACAAGTTCATGTAACTTATAAGTAATTGACCGCCCCTTGACTCTGTGTATTAAAATTAATTAGATTAGTTTACATTCAGTCAGTCTTTTTATTTATTTGTGATAATAATAAAGAAGTCATGACTAATATATTATATATACAGTTTAGGTCTCGGAAAGCTTTTGACCGCATTTTTTTTTTGGTATTGCTCGTAGTCCGTGATTTGCAATTTCATTAGCTCGGATAGTGCTGAAATCTTCTGGAAAGTTCTAGTAAGGATATTTACAATTTCGAATAAATTCCACAGGGAAATAAATGTTTATCGTGTAATGTACACATTTTTTAATTATCAGTTATTTCTAAATACGAACTCTGGAACTATTGGAAAAAATTAATTATTTATAAACAGGTTTTTTTAAGTTTATTACTTCGGATAGTCGTAAGCTTTCTAATTCATTCTGCCTTTGTAATATTTGCTAGTTGCAACGTACTCGTATTAGGAAAGCTTCTCACGTACTAAAATATTTATTTATAGAATACTGTTCTATTATAATATTATCATAGAATAATTTAATATTTACATTTTTTAACTAAAAGAGTGTAATCTAATATATAAAATTTCCCTGTCACAATGTTAGTTACCGTACTCCTCCGAAACGGCTTGACCGATCTTTATGAAATTTTATATGCATATTCAGTAGGTCTGAGAATCGGCCAACATCTATTTTTCATACCCCTAAGTGATAGGGGTTGTTCACCCTTAAAAATTTTTTGTTAATTTTTGGACGAAATATTTTGTTTTTATTTTTTTATGATACAACATACAAAAATACATACAACCCTAAATTTTCACCCTTCTACGATCAACCCCTATTTTTTAATAGCGATTTTAGCAGAACGAAGTCTGTCGGGACAGCTAGTATTTTATAATTATAAAATTATCGTTGGAGATAAGTTGAATATTTTTACAGATCTGGTATTTTGTAATCTTCGAGTTCGAAATTAGAACTTTTTTTTAGATTTTTTGATAACCCTTAAAACTACAATGCTAAGATCATTGTCTATGCAGCTTTGTTTCAAAAATATTTTATTTGTATATTAATTATTAACATAAAGCGTAAATGCGTCGTAATATTTCTACCTTACTTATGTTTTATTCATATATTTTAAACCTCTTTGTGATGGCGTATTAAAAATTGACTCATCTCTACCTTCGTTCAGACACACCTTCACAAGGCTAACCGTTGCGACAGACAAAGCGATGTGGGTGTTATTTGTACAGCTATAAACCATATTGTGTGTGTGTGTGTGTGTGTATGGACATACTTTTAATTTTTAAACTCTGAAAATGTTTCGGTTAGTTCGTAACTTTTTACAAAATTATTATAAATTTTGATTTTGTTACTTATGAAGTATGCATATTGCATGACTCCTTTTACCTAAAGTCAACTCAATATGAATAGCATAACAGTTATTCATATCTTATCAAATTATCATTAGTCACCTGTTTTGTTATTTTACTTAAAATGAGATCGATTTACTTATAATCTTATGCAACTTTTATTTCCATAACATAAACCTGACTCAAAAAAGTGTTTTTTTTTTAAATTAAAAATAAACAGGACAAGACATCATTAATTGATGATTATATTGTTTTTAGACAACCTTTTTGATTCTTCCAGACATTGAAAAAAAAAAGATTAACCTCGAGTCACATGTTACCGTTTTTTCTACGATATGCGGACCTAAATATATCTTAGATCTCATAAAAAACAACGAATATGCGGCATTTCAATCGCGAGCCGTGTTCACGACCTCGAATATTATTTCGACAGAAATAGAGTTGTTTTGACAGTCTCTAGCATTTAGTCACTGTTAGGCATTGTACCTTACATTTACTGTGCCAAATAACTTCAAATAACTGTTGCAGCTTATACGGAACAATATTATATTCGTTCACATCCTACTAATATTATAAAGTATAAACGCGAAAGTTTGTGAGTATGGATGTTTGTTACTGTTTCACGTAAAAACTACTGAATGGATTTTAATGAAACTTTACAATAATACAGCTCATACATCAGAATAACACATAGGTTGTAATTTATCCCCGTACTGGAGTGGGAATTACGCGGGTGAAACCGAAGGGCGCTCCTAGTATCATTATAATAATATTATGTAAACGTAAGTCAACTTTTCTAGAATAATATGGTATTGAACTTGCACTAAGTACTATATATATATATACTATTAAATCTGGAAGAATTTATTTATTTCTTTATTCTTTAGTTTACAAAAATCATATAACAATTGTATTGAAGACACTGTTAACAAGGTGTACTTATCTCTATCAGAGATTTCTTCCAGCAAAACCTTGTAAAGTTGTGGGATACTCCGTCACTTAAAGACAGATAAATAAATATATTATTATTGAATAAGATAATAAGGAAATTGGATAACCTGCAATAAATTAAATATTATATACAATAAAATGAATACATATATAAATACATACACAATAAATAAATACATATTATATTATAATACATATGAAATATATAATATATACATTAAAAATATAATGGTTAATTAACTATCGAGTGAGTTCAGATAATGTTGCTTCAGACGAGATTTGAAAGAAGTTATGGTAGGACAATCTCGGAGGATGGGGGAAGGTTATTCCACATTTGAGCTGATCTTACTGTAAAACTATTAGCATAAGAAGCACTGTTATAGTAAGGGATGGTCAAGGGTTTTGGTTGAGTACAAGCTCGTGTTGGTCTAGCACTAGTAGGCCTATATGTAATTTACACAGGTAATTCCTGTTAAAACGTATATATAAAATACTATACAAAGTATTAAAACGTTTCGTGACCCTTCCGCAAAACGTAAAGACAGATCTTAAATGTAACTTAAAGATCCCGAGGAAATCCATAAAAAATATATGAAAATAAATCCCATTTTAATGCTCATTTAAATATCAGTACAATTCACAATTCATTTCATCATCCACTATGATCTTTGCCTTTAGACAAACGGTAAAAAAAACGTGTACTCTCACTACTTTCTCTGTGTGTGTGCGGGCCGGTGACCTTGCTATCAGGCGGAAGCGCGCGTGACTCAGCGCGTCTGCCTCACAAATCACTCGACCAGAGACAGAGACCTTCATGAGTTTTTTTAAGTATGCAAAGGTGTAACCACATAAGTCCTAAACTGTAATGAAGTAACAAAAAATAGTATCGGAATTTTGTAATTTATAAATGGCTGGTTTATACAATATAAAAACGCTGTTTCTATAGGCAGTATCACTTGATTTATGCTGTTGGTCAAAGTTACATTAATGTCTCCAATCGATTATATAATTATTTCGATAATATACTTGAAATTTTTGGTAGACGAAGTGTTTGTCGGCTTTTAACCAGGTGGAAAGCTGATCTCCGTGTACTTGGCGACACATGTTGGCACGGTGTTAGATGTGAGTGGCAAGGGACCGGCCGTCTTGGCGTTCATTGAGAGAATCCTTTGTTTAGCAGTGGAGGGATAGTAGATGATAATGATGATGTTAAAGTTGCTTTATTTGATGTAAATTAAATACGAAAAATAAACTATTTTGGTGTTTTAATAATTAATTTTCTCTTTTTAATTAAAGTGGATAACAACGCACTGATAATTATTATGGTTTATTTTACTTACAATGTATTTTAATTACCATTTGTCAAGGCCAATCTTTATTTAGCATCTAGCTTTGGGAAGTTACTAGGCATTCTAAATTTTACCTAACAATTCCATTGTATGAGGCAGATAGTATAAACCTTTTTTTAAACGACTTCAAGGATGGAAACGTTTCTCAATTCGACCGTATTTATTATGTTTTTTAATCTTAGATCAAACGTGTTTCCTTTGTAAGCATGATCCAATATTTACATTATATTATATTAAAAATCAATTAATTATTAATTTGAATTAGTTAAGTTCTTGCTTACCATACTCCCTGCCTAAATAAACTCATTGGAATTTATTATAAAGCTAAGTTGTAGATTAAATTATATGCCTAATCAACTGATTATTTATACACTACATCATCTTATAGACTGATAGATGAGACTCAATAATACTGAAAAGGTTTATTTTGCTTTGGTTTAAAGTATCCGAAACGTGGAGCATATAAACAAAATAATAAATCGCGATAAAATCCGTAAAAAGTTGTTTCATTACTATCATAAGGTTTATTTACATACTTGGAATACGTACGTAGTTATTTATCTGTTAGTTTATTTTAACCTGCCGAGTCGAGCCTGTAAATACATTTAAGACACTTTTTCCTTTAACTACTACTAAAATACTTGGTACCTTTGGTAGCCACAGGTTGAGCGCATCTGACGTGAGGTACGTTATCGCCCAAGACTTCATAATATACCAGTCTATGATTCATATCGCAATGGTATAATATGAAACGTGCCTTCGCAAACGTACAGTCGCCAAGAATGTTTTATTTTTTAATAAAACTGCTTCAGATTATTTATGTGGATAATATATCATCATGATCAGCCTTCATTCATCCACTTATTATACAGTAGAACCTCAATAAGTTAAAGTCCAAGGGAAACACAAATTATTTGATAAATGAAATTGATTTATTATTTTTTTTGTTAGTGCATTTAAGATACATTAATGATTTTCTTTCTATTTATTGACATATTATGTATTTTAAGTATATATCTATTATATTATATCGAATTGAATAAAATAGAAATAAATAAAAAATAATCTCAAAGGGTTTTCGTGGAAACCTTCCAGGCGGCTAGTTTTTTCTTCGAGTTTTTAGCCACGTAGTCCCGTTCTCGTGGAATTTTCGAGATTAGCTATTCTTTATTTTTCTAGGGTTCCAAACAACTACCTTTGCATAAAATTTAATCCAAAAAGTGCTCTCCCTTTTTTTTGTGAAATCTGTATGGCAGGTTGTCGCTGTGCAATGTACATATCAATCATACAAAATGCACTGATGCATACCGTATAGGAGTGGGTCTCCCCAGTCGGGTATGTGGATTGTTGGACTCGCTGCGCCCGAAAGCTGGTAAATGGTCGCAGCTCTACCAACTGAAACCCGTCAGACGGCCAGTCAGTCCCCTCAGGGGGCCAACGACACCTCCACGGACGGGTCGCCCCGCACCACAGAACAACCCCTCCCACCGTCAGGACAGTACAATGAGGCGAGGTTCCCATCCTTGCCCCTTGCTCTTTTGCCCCCTCTTCTTATAAGAGGGGTACAAAGAGCCCCCTTGGCTCAATTAGCTTCTCCCAAGGTGTTGGGCTCACCCTAGGCTACTGAGCCCCACCGCTACGACAAGGCTTGAACTATGGTGGGGAACATATCTACCTACCTTTTTTTCCTTTTACGCCGGGAAATGCACTGACGCATACCGCTGGGGAGTGGGTCTCCCCAGGCAGGTATGTGGGACTCGCTGCGCCCGAAAGATGGTAAGTGGACGCAGCTCTACCCACTAAAACCCGGCGAGTGTCACCAATGCCGCCTTTGGTGAGGTGCCCCGGATCTACAAGCAACAGGGCACCTCGACGGCTAGTAAGTCCCTCAGGGGACTGACGCCACCTCCACAGAGCGGTTGCCCCGCACCACAGAACAACCACTCCCAACGTCTGGACAGTACAATGAGGTGAGGTTCCCATCCTCACCCCTTGCCCCCTGCTCTTTTGTCACCTCTTCTTATAAGAGGGGTACAAAGAGCCCCCTCGGCTCAATTCGCTTCACCCAAGGTGTTTGGGTCACCCTGGGGTACTGTGCCCCACCGCCACGACAAGGCCTGAACCATGGTGAGGAACATATCTACCTACCTGTCTTAGCTGACACCAACTCCAAAAGTAACAATAATGACTTGGTAAACTGTGGTTCCCACGAAAAACTAAATCGTCATATTATATGTACATTCAACAAACCTAATTAAAATCCTAGTTAAATTAATTATCTAAAATAGAGCCAAATAAAAAACTATAAAAGCAAAACCATAGACAAAAACGTTTAAATAAAGAACAATGAGCGCTGAAATCAAACCCATACAGCCACGGGAAAAATCTATTTATTCACTAGAGCACAGCACTATGACCCTAGCGGTAGTGTTGTGACACGATTTCCGCATGCGACACAGATAATGCGATCTGTCTCCTCCCACCGTTACACGATACAATCGCACGTAATATTATAATATTTAAGTAATTATAACGGTATAAATATAATTTACAACGATACGAAATTACTGTATTTCTTGGTTTCAAAAGCCTTGACCTAATGGCTGTATAATCTTGACATCTGTGTCATTAGCTGTGACAACGCTGTCTAATTTGTACCACGTGACATGCTGTACATATTGTACCTCTATTGACTATAGAACGGGCTAAGTTTTATTCCAAGTATAACACATGCTTCGATACATATTGCCATAAGATATTCTCTAACAGATCCATAGGATATATTCATGGCTTAGAAGTCGGTTAAAAAAGAAGCTAAATTTTGTAATAAAACACAAACTAGTAGATTTTGGCGGAATTTAACTTTTTTTTTATATTATTTAAATTTTTAATTGAGCATAGTGCTTTGCTAACTTGAATTGTAAAATTTTTGGGTATTAATATTGATAGAACCTGGTTGACCGAGCATTTGCTCGGTACCCTTAGTGATAAAATACGAAAAAAAATGATCTTAAAAAAAGGAAAAAAATCAGACTGGAGATTCGAACCAGGCTCGTTCGGATTAAACTGCCTAATTTCCCCACTAAGCTACTATGACATATTGTTTTACGTTCTACGAAATTTACGTTCATATTCTAATCAAATTTTATAGATGCCTCAAAACACGGATAAAAAAGTTTTCTAAAAATTTATCCTAGCTAGATCGATTTATCGCCGTTTTTAACCCATGTATACAAAGTTTCATGAAAATCGTTGGAGCCGTTTCCAAGATCCCGATTCTATATATATATACAAGATTTGCTCGTTTAAAGGTATAAGATTAGTATCTTGCCGATTATCTTGCCGGTTCATGTAACGTTTAGGGGTTCCCCGCCGTTTCACTCGTGTATTCCCATTCCCGTGGGAGTACGGAGAGAACTGAGCCTATGTTTTATTTTTTATTAGTCTATAATATTTAAAATTTTCATCAAAAACCAGTAATTTTTGTGGGAAAGAGTAACAAATATACATGCTTATTAGTTTACAATGGTGTATTATAATTTATTGTTATATTTACCGTTAATTCATTTATTTTTATTAACTTTTACAGTTTTATTGAGATGCCAAGTAATATTGTAAACAAAACGTAAAGCAACGAAACCGCAACGCGCTGATGCTTTATAGAATGACTACCTGACCCATATAAATCTAAATATAGATTTCTAGGAGCTGACCCTACAGGCCAAATCGCATTGGACCAAATTGTGAACCTAAACCGCTCTAGAGTCCACCAGACACAAAACTTTACCACAGACTATCAAGTCGTTTAAAAACGAGTTCATTCACATACACTCAATTCATTCTTCAAAATAATATGTAACATAAGAGATATTCGCGTAAACCTTAGACGTTACATAACCTTAAATTAATATCGTCTGTCGGTCCCTCAGTCCATTGAAACATGCGCGTAAAAACAGCGAAGCTCGAAAGTCAAAATGTGAGGTTTCGCAACGGACCACTCGAAATTGGATTCTGTGAAACCATTACGGTGACTCACATGGAACTAAGGGAACAGGTCTTGACTGGCGCCGACTATTTAAGGCCCCATGCTCACTGGTTTGCTCACTGTGGCGAAATGTGGATAATATTGGAGGGGATGAGTCCCATGAACAAACCAAGTTCACTAATTAAAAGCTAATTGCTTATTTCAAGTTTATTATACTATGGCTGCTTATATTATCCATGTCACGGTGGTAATATTAGATTAGGCTCCTAACGCTGAATTCTCAAACTCTACATAGATATTTGAGAGCTCCTCTAATAAAACTACTAAAAAAAAAGTAAAGTAAATTATCAACCCTTATAAGTCCCACTGCTGGGCACGGGTCTCCTTCCTCGAAATTAGGCGAGGAGGGTAATGGGCCAATAGTCCACCGCGCTGGCCCAGTGCGGATTGGTGAACTTCACATACCTTTGAAGACTTTCAATCTCATCAGGCATGCAGGTTACCTGACGATGTTTTCCTTCACCGGTGAGCGAACGATGGTCTCGTGTGCACTTAGAAATTTAGAAAAACCCATTTCAAGGCAAACACGGATGGGTCAGGATCGAACCCGGAACACCTGGCATAAGAGGCAGAGTCCGTCCACCACTGAACCACCGTCGCACTCAAACTACTAAGCACGCCTTAAATCCATATTATGTCATCAAAATGTAAGCAGCTCCCAAATTTGAGTATCGTTTGAGTATTCGGGCATTAGACTAGCTTTGCCCTGGTGGGGAAGTGTAGATGCTACTTGGTAGGCATACGGGCAGTGTAATTACTAAAACTCTTAACATCTCATATCTCAGGATAGGAAATACATTGTCGCTGATGTGATTCTGTTGCCTGAGGATTCTGGACCTTCACAAAGCGACTGAAGGCGCTCGCAGTGGTTTTTTTGGGGTAGTGCACCCCAATGCGAGTCCCCACACACGCCAGTGTACTCAAGGCCCTGGTAGGTCCGAATGGGATTTCCGAAGGGAAGATGACATCTAGAAAGATGTGTCTAGGTAATATATGTGTGGTATTAGTTTGTGTTTATGGGTGACGTCAACCACTTAGCATCAGGGTCTGACAAGTCTTTTTTCTGATATGGAGCTTATTGAAATTATTAATACTAAGGATCAGCGCAGACAGAGGAATAATTCCCGCGCGGTTTCGGGCATTTTCTTTACGGATCGCATATGCTCCATGTCTGTGGCTCCCTCGTGTCTTCGAGGACGCGCGAGCATTTTTTGTCAGGATCAAGCATTTATGCACTGTATTGTAAAAAATTTAAAGTTTATTTTCAAGTGCGTCAGTAAAATCCTCTCCGCTGCGCTCCGCTGACCCTAAAACTCATAGTGGAAGATGGGAAGGTGAGCTCTGTTCTTACGTTTTGTATTTCTTCCTCAGGTTATTTATCGTATTTCTTGAAAACAAGAACAGACATACCTCTGATGACGTGATTCGTGAATTCGAGTCGCGACGTCATTTATGATGCAACTATAAAATATTCTAGCATCACAACTAAGTGTACTAAAGAGTGAAAAATTTATACAATGATTATTTACTAGCCTTTGTATGTACTATGTTGTAACGGTGAAATATACTTCTCATTTTATTGTAGATATTAACATAATCATATTTATGAAAATAAATCTAGGAATCATGCTATAAAATAATTAATATTCATGTAATAAAATTACCGTTTTATTATATAGCATGTAGTCGTGTGTTAGATACTTATAGAATAAATAGGGTAAAACCGGGATAGATGCCGCAGCGGGATAGATGCCTCACATCCTAAAAACCTAACTTCCCGAATTCGTGACTAAAAATTAATTGTATAAGTAGGAGCCGTAATCATCCTGCACCTTATTTACCCAAGAACAATCCTGGGATGAGAATGCATTTCGCGTGTGCGACTGATTATATCCGCAGCGAACTTCACAAACACGTAAAAGATTGAAAGGTTAGTATTTAGCGTTGCATAACTTTATAATTTGTGATAAAATCCGTAATATCTTTTATAACATTAATATACAGGTTCATTAACTCGGCATATAGGTGTAAATAAATGCTATTTTATTTATAATTTATTTTAAAAATACTTTGGCATCTATCCCCATCAAAAAGGATAGTTGCCCTGATTTTTCGAGGTATAGATGCCCTTAGGGGCGTCTATCCCCATAAACCATAATATATGAAATAAAGGTTTATTCTTAAAATATTTTAGTGTCTGTTATATACTTTTATGTCTGGTTTTGTATTTGTATATTTTATATTTGATATTTTTACTGACTTTGGCAGAACCATGTCACCAAAATAAAACATATAGGAAGGAGTGCGAGCATGAGTATGTTCTTCCAATACCCACAGGAAACCTATAGCCAGCTTTCAATGAAATGGACAAAAAAACATGGGGATGAACGAAACACCCCAACAACTTGGAATTCCACCACAGCGATGAAGAACAAGAAACACTTTCGAAAATTCTAATAGGAACATCACCTCTTCCAAAAATTCCTTTGACCATGGATAAGGTAGCAGATATTTTGAATACATATAAAATACAATAAACATACATATAAAATATAAGAAGGATGTGGCTGAAAGAAAGAAAAAAATAAAAACTAAGTTAGACAAGAAAATGAAGACTGAATCGACCAAAGAATAGAAAAAAACACATAGAAAGAAAGCCACCAATAAAAAATGAGACGACAATAATAAAAATAAAAAACAAAATAAAATAATTTTTTTTAGTGAAAATGACGATAACAAATGAAATGACGGTGAATTGTGTGATAAAGAAAATTTTGCTTATTTAACACTATACTTACAGTCATTTGTGTGATTATTATAATTAATTATTTGTGTGATTATTATAATAACAATTTAAAAAAAACAAAATGTTTTTCATTATTATGTTCCTTCCTTATTACCCATGTTCCTTCGAGATAATTGCTGTTTTAGGACTTACAAGGTATAAAGGGCATCTATCCTGCTCTGCAGGCATCTATCCCTATCGGTATTTTCATGGTGGGGCAACTATCCATATAGGTAGGCATCTATCCCCAAAAAAAAGGGTTCGCGAAAAGCTCGTTTGTACAAAATCTGTATTTGATAGGTTAAAAAAAAGTAACAGTAATTCAACATAAAGGATTGGGCTAGTTATATAAATAGAAATTATTTCTATAAAGTTAATATTTTTCAAATTGTGTGCCTATTTCAAAAAGTGGGGCATCTATCCCGGTTTTACCCTATGTATGGACTGGTCTGTAGATCTATCCACGGTACTAAAATTTTATCATGACGTCATTTTTATATTAGCTGGATAGACGAACGTAATCTAGTTTACCTGGAACTAGCCCAGGCAACTTATCCAAGTATTATCCGGAGAAGATGATGGATATTTTCTTTATGATAATTATTAAAAATATATTATTAAATATACCATGTTTTGATTTTTTTATGGAGCTCAATATATTATCTACAATGATGTGAATGTTGGTAAATATGTGAATGAACGGATGGCCGATGAGCCAATAATGTTCAAGAGTGGAGGCCGCGTTTAGGTAGACGAAGTGTTGGTCGGCCATTAACAAGGTGGGAAGACTATCTCCGGGCAGTGGCCGCTCCCTGTTGGATGTGAGTAACAAGAGATCGGTCGTCTTGGCGTTCATTGAGGGAGGCCCGTGTTCAGCTGTGGACGGATAAAGGCTGATGATGATGATGATATCTACAAATTATCTACAAATCATTATATACAAATGTCTTATTCGCGAGACGAGACTGAATTTGTGATCATGAATAATTTAGTTCCGAGAACAAACCCTTTTGTAGACTATGTCGAAATATCGAGCTCCGTGAATTAAAGATAAAAAAATATACCGATCGAATTGAGAACCCCCTTTTAAAGTCTGTTAAAAAGATGGTAAATATGCCATAATCTCCTTCCTCTTAACAAATGGCGATAAAGCCTTTATAAGATATCGTCAATCTGTTTAAATTGTACAGGGTCCCTTATATCGGTTGGGTACCTACTTGATTTGAGAACTGAGTCACCGAACACGAGATTTTGGTACAGATCTGTTAGTCACTGCGTGCCGATGCTGTTTGACTGTCAACAGTAAATCATTCGCGGCTTTTGCCTTTCACGTGGACTTAATCGTGTCTATGCATTAGACATTTTTATTGCGTGTTTATTTTTCGTTTCCTACCGCTAAAATTTAGAAGGTTCGAAATGTATTTTTTTGCGATTATTAATTATCAAATTAGCCAGTCCACTGCATATAAAATATTAACATTTGTATGATCACTCTGGGCACAGGCCTGTTCGAAATCGGACGAGGTGGGCCATAGTTTACCGAGGCGCTGGTTTAATGGAGGTTGGGGTTCACACAACTTCAAAGACTTTTAATCTCTCACGATGTTTTCCTTCGCCGGTGAGCAACCGATAGTCTTTATGTTTTTAGGTGCAATTAGAAATTTAGGAATCTGGAGGATCAAACTCGGAATCTCGAACTCGAAACGAGAAACTTTAACTGCGAATGAAGGAAAGGATAAACAATGCCCCTACCGTTTTACGCCATAGCAATGAGCATATACATTGCATGGATAAGTTGGTTCTGCTGGTCCCAAATAGGGTTGCCAGGTCGCCAAACTTAATAGCCGGACAGACCAGCCAGCTTGGCCGGACATTTTGTGTAGAAAAACCGGACACCCAACATTATTGAGGATTTTGTCTCAGTATTCATAGGTACGACAAAGAAATTGTATGTAGAATCAAGCTTTTTTATGAGTATCATACATACAATTTGTTAAACTCATAGATAAAATTGAATACCAAGACAGTCTAGCCTCACACTAAATTGGCATCTCTCGTTTGCAAAATGTAAAAAGTCTAACAAAAGCGGGATACTGTTTATTGTGGCCGGACACGCAATCAAAAAGCCTACCTATGTCCGGCTTTATCCGGACGCATGGCAACCCTAGTCCCAGGAGAACTTGTTAACGTTGCGAGAGTAGCACGCTGCACGTGGCTTCTCGTCTTTAACCCCCTTTGTACTAAATTTAAAGCCTATTTCTTTAAACTTTATTGACTAGCATACTATGAATGCTACATTGTGCTTATACTTCGCGTGTTATCAATTATCAGCTTTCTTTAATTGATTCATAATGTACTGTATCATGAATGTGTACGATAGTTTGTTAGTTGATTGGAGCGAACAACGCCATCTAGGTATCGCCAGGTGAAACGTACGTCACTATGACTCACACCGCGTATATCGATATTAATCATTGCCTCCACATTATGCTATGATGATGATGATGATAGTTCCAGGGCTTGGAAACCGAAAAAAAATTCGAACCGGTTAACGCCTAAGTACATAGGGAACTTATGCTTTCGGTTTTGTTCTAACCTTAACCCTAATTAAACGGTTTTAAGCTAAAAAAGTTCTTAAATAGGTTTATCGGAAAAAACCGGTTTAAAACCGGTTTTTGTCGCCTATATCCAGAAGTAGGTATAATATAGGAACAGTTTAGTTGTAATTATTTACAACTAAATTGTTTCTATATTATACTGGACCGTTTCCAATCTGTGTTTATACACAGATTGGCAACGGTCGTAAGAATCTATGAAAATAATTATATTTGTGCAATCAACGTACATACATATACGTAAAACGTAAAATTTAAAAAAAGTAAAATTTGATGAGATGGGTAAGTAACTTCATTATTAAAATACAGAGATTGTCAATATATTGTTATAAGATGGCAAAAGGCCCATATTGTGATGTTAAACTATTATTTGTACAAAATTACATCTACGAACCTCCTAGCCGGTTGATTATAGACCAGTGTCGATAATTTTTGAAACAAAAAATCACAGTAGGATGAAACCCATTAGAAAAGAAGGGGAATATGATAAAAATGAAAGGAAAAATAAATTACGGGCGATCCGAGTTCGGGAAGAGGAAGGGGGTGGGTTTTAAGGAGGAAAAATGGTATTATCTCGATTTCGGCAAAACTACAAGTCCTATGTAAAAGAGTTACATGGCAAAGTTGTAGGTAATAAAAAGATCTACAACTTTTGTTTAAACAATTTTTTTACATAACCTCAAAATTGATGTGAAAAATTCAAATAACCAAGTTTATGGTTTTTTATTTTTCTTATTGAAAAAAAAAAAATATGCAAAATTTGGTAAAAACTCACCTTATTACGTTCTAAATACACTGTTATTTATTTGATTTAAATTATTTATTTTTTCACCTTATTTCGGAAACCTAATATCAGAAAAGGAAAACTGGTTTTCAATCGTAAATTCTCGTGTCAAAATATCAGCTTTTTAAAAAAAATCGGTGGACTTTTGGTTCGTTAAAATCTCTACTTTCTGATGGTGTAAAAAAAATATAAATATTATCAAAGTAAATCTCGACCACCAACTTGACCTGGCTACGTATAACGGACGAACGCTAAGATTCAATGACCATCTTGTTGAAGTGGAGGTAGAACTGGGCAACATCCGTTGGCACGTCTTGGGTTTATGTGAAGTCCGACGACAGGGAGAGCACACCATAACTCTGCCTTCGGGTCACCTTTTCTACTCCAGGGAAGGCTACACTTCATCACAAGACGATTCCTCGTCCACAAGTCCCTTATCAACAACATTGTCGAAGTCTCAAGTGTGTCGAGTAGGGTTGCGTATCTCATAGTTAAACTCACCAAGAGGTACAGCCTCAAGGTGATACAAGTATACGCACCAACCTCGACACACTCTGATGACGAAGTAGAGGCAACTTACGAGGATTTCTCCGGGGCCTTACACAACACCTCCAAGGCCCACTTCAATGTTGTTAAGGGGGACTTCAACGCCAAAGGAACACGATCAGGTATCGAATCGTGTTTAGGGCCACATGGTGTCAGCAGTCGTAACCACAGGGGGCAAATACTAGTCAACTTTCTCGAGATAGAGGGGCTCTTTTTAATGAATTCGTATTTTAAAAAGAAACCCCACAGAAAGTGGACCTGGCATAGTTCACAAGGATATAACAACAGCAAACTGATATTTGACTTTATCGAACACTAGCTGTTGCCCGCAGCTCGCCTGCCTTAATTTAGTTACTTATGCAACCGTATCCTATAAATAGATAATTATTATTTATATAGCCTTATATATTATTCGTAACAAACTTTAGCTTTATATATTAGTATAAAATAATATATAGCTTATAGCCTTTCTCGATAAATGGGCTTTCTAACTCTGAAAGAATCATTCAAATCCGATCAGTAGTTCCTGAGATTATCGCGTTCCAATAAACAAACTCTTCAGCATATATTAGTATAAAATGAACAGATTAAAAAAGGTAAAATAAGACAAGACTTGCTTATTCTTTTTTATTAATGAATATCTGTGTAATATTTCCTTGTCCTCCAATTGTCTCAATTCTCAATCTCCTATTCTAATAGAATGTTAGGACAGATTATAAAACACCAGATTAATGGATGTCATGTGTTTTATTGTCATTTTGAATATCTTATACGGTAGATTATAGAATCGTTCAACAATTTCCGGAGCGTGTTTTGGTACGAGCTTTGAAATTAGTCATCGATGAACTATCCTTATAAATACAACTATTTATGACCTAAAAACACCAGATAATAATATCAATTTGAAACTTAAGGAACAACAAAAGAATTTTCTGAATTATTAAATATGAATTGATTCCATAAACTTATTATTTTTATGTCTTTAAAAATCCTGTCCTGAATGATTCGTCGTCTCTCGCTCCTTAAGATACCTATATGAAAAAAACCCTTGAAAATGGCAAATGTGTAAAAAATTGCTAGAATAAAAAAATATGAACAAGATTTCTTTTTGCAATACAAGTATTTTGCTACTCCTTGACGTTTAATAAAACTTTATTTTAGAGTTTTGTTTTTAGTTTTTCCCGAAAGGAATTATATTGATAAAATGTATATTTGTTTTTCAACCATCATGATTAGTAGATATATCTATTATATATAACGAAGGCCATTTGAGAAAACTTTTTCTTGCATTGCATTTGTCTTTTGAAACTTAATCTTCTTTTTGTTACTTCATCATCATCATCATCATCAGCCTTTATCCGTCCACTGCTGAACATAGGCCTCCCTCAATGAACGCCAAGACGACCGATCCCTTGCTACTCGCATCCAACGCGGACCTGCCACTGCACGGAGATCGTCTTCCCATCTGGTTAATGGCCGACCAACACTTTTACTTTACTTATAAGGTTATAATTAAAGTTACAAATAATATCTGGCCATGAGAAAGTAGCTTGAGATTATTGAGTAGAATTTATCATCATTATCAGCCTGTTATCGTTCGTTGGTCAACTTAATCCTCATTCAATGAACGCCAAGATGACCTGTAGTAAATATTAAATTTAAATACATAATGATTCCCATCATCAGATCTACATGATCTGCTGTAATCGTCAATCGTTGTGTCGCGGAATGCGGCTGCGGCGACCCATTTACCTTACCCCCCTCCCGATTCTCCCTATCCCCTCTATTCCCCACCCCACGGGTAGGTAGGTGTTACCGGTTACTGTGCCCTCGTTCAATCGTTGTTTGATTCCGTGTTGCGAAAACGTTTGATTTTATTCGATTGTCTCGATATGGCAACATTTAGACAAATACGAGTTCACAACTGGTTTTCATATAACGGTAGTATTTCTAAGCGAGAATTAAACAAAATCAATTTCTGAAATGCATCTTACCTTAATATTCATGGCTATGGTAGTGTTAATATTAGTGACTAGCTGTTTCCCGCAGCTACACCTGCGTTAACTAAGTTTTACAATGGGATCTTAGTACGCAAAATAAGTAACTTTTCTGGTTGATTTTTTACACCTTGTGTCCGAAAAACCCAAATATCTTACGGAATAAAATTTAGCCTATGTTACTCGTGGATAATATAGCTTTCGAATGGTGAAAGAATTTTTGAAATCGGTCCAGTACTTTTTGAGCCTATTCATTACAACCAAACAAACAAACAAAGTTTTCCTCTTTATAAATATAAGTGTAGATAAACAAAACTAAATAGCTAACTAGCTTGGGACTTGGGTTACGAAGTACCTAGAGTATGAATGTTCGTTGTAGGTTCTCGAGATATTTTTTTAGGTTTCGTACCTCCCCTAAGAAACTCCTCCGCTAATATTCCTCGTAAACCTTTGCTGTCACCACTTGTACCTCATGATTCATGATAATTAGACGGGTAAATTGTTCAGACATGTTGTATTTCTTTATTGGCAAATCAGCGCGGGAGCCATTATACAAGAAGAAGATGTGTATTTATTCTGCCACTATTACAACAAACACTAAAAACAGAATATAAGTAACACATATACTTAAGGGGACTCTCCCATCCAGCACACGCGATTAAAGTTTTCTAAGCAATCCTAATATCCTAATAATATTATAAATGCGAAAGTTTGTGAAGATGTTTGTTACTCTTTCAGGCAAAAACTACTGAATGGATTTTGATGAAACTTTACAAGAATATAGCTTATACATTAGAATAACACATATGCTATAATTTATCTCCGTACTTCCTCGCTGCTAGTAGTTAATAACTATGGTACGGGACCATTCGTGCGCGAGTCTGTGTCGAACTTGGCCGGTTTTATACGTCATTTCGTGGAAAAGGTTTTTAAAAATACTGCACTGATTACTGAACTATGTAGGTTAATGTTTTGATCCTTAGAATTTACAAATACACGTTTTTGATAATAATGATGATGAACAGCCAAAGATCGTTAATCTTATCACTACTATATAAAGCTGAAGAGTTTACATGTTTGTACACGCTTATCTTAGGAACTACTGGTCGGATTTGAATGATTCTTTCAGTGTTAGATAACCCATTTATCGAGTAAGATGTCGTTGTAAATCTTAATTAACGTAGGCGACGCTGCGGGCAACAGCTAAGTCTATCAATAAAAGTTTGATTGTTACTCAAATTGTTCGACCATCGACCACATAACCCATAGACTCCTAATAACAGGGGAACGGGTTCTGGCGACACATCTGACATATAGTTCCGATGTAAGCCGTAAACAATGTACTATCGTGTCGTCTCATTCTTTCCCGTTGCGAAATATATCCATTTCTTTGTAACGTTCCGTGATTGGTAATGTATGACTTTGAATTAGCTAATCACAGCATTGCAACCCCTTTCGTCTCACCTTAGCTTGTTGCCAGAATGCATTTAATACGAAAAATCAAACATTAGGAGTCTATAGGTCATATTGTGAGCGGTGTTTCATGCTTGTGTGGTATTTTATAGTTAATTTAAATAAAATAAAATAAATGTTGCCACAGGTGTTCAATATTTGAGCATGATTTAATATTTATTCAGTAATATAAGCTTCATTAATTTCAAGGCTGGATATCATGGTAAAAAAATGACTTATTACATATTGAACCTTAACATATAGTTATAAGAGCTATATTATTAAGGTCGCATTGCACCTGTATTAGGTGTGTATGGAATTTCCTTTCCCTATTTTTGCAACTTATAGACTTAAATTACTCAGGTCTAAGAGTCCATATAATTTCGAAATAAAAAAATGCAACAACAAATGCAACAAAAAACAACTAATTTTTAAACAAATCGCGGTTTTCATAATTATATATAAGGTTTTCGTGTTTTCGACGTTTCGGATATTTTACAGTAACCACACTTATGACTTTCGGTACTTGCTTCGACTCTCCTCTACTTTGTCTTTTGGTCTGTGATGATCAAGTCCGACGTCGTTGTCGTTTTCAACTGCCTCTTCTGGGCATATTTTTGGCATATTTAAATTGTCAAATTCACGAGACTTTACACAACGCAGAAATATTACGTTCTACGAAAAAAAAAACAGGCAGTTTATCCCTTGTTTATGTGTTGGTTCATCGACGGTTATCTCTACTATTTGTCACTTTGATTTTCTTATTAACATAATTTAAAAAAAACAGTCCTCTTGTGACCACGGTTGTTGTAAAATGTACTTGGTTAGACACGCTCCCGCGTGTTTAGATCTAAAGGTCGGGCTACAAAACCGCCATTATATCAGTTAAAGTTTTATGGGTGAAATTCGCGTAAACAAAACAGAATAGGTATGACATATTATATTAACAATCTTTAGAAAACTACAATTCAAGAGATATTTTATACACATAAATTATTAACATCCCCTGTGCAGATAAAATGATTAATTTCTATGTTAATGTCATGACGAAATAATGCCAATCTAACAGGTATTTTGCCATAAATGCCAAATTCCGAAAAACAACAATTCTTCAGCAGGCAAATATTTTAAATGAGTCATTGGCCGTTTTTACATTTCTTAAAATGATATCATTTATAAATACCTATTGATCATAATAAATACCTGTTTTTCTTAATTAACATAGTTTAATTTCTCTGCCTCAAATAACGCATTCCTGGCAAAACATCAAGCTCCACGGAATAAAAAAAATGAAATGTGGTGTCGCGGGACACCAGGTAGGAACGAAGTTCCTTCGGCTAAAAAGAAAGGTATTATACACTACTCGCTTGTGTATGCGACTGTCGCGCCTGCGCACGTCTCATTTAACGCTTTTATTCCACGCACTTTTTCTTACGGTTTTACTATCACATTTTTTTCAGTTCGGTCGCGCAGCAAAATCCCTATCCCCTCCAAACCTGCCGTAAGGAACTTCGTTCCAATTAGAATATAGGAAAAGTCTCGTTTTAAATAGGCA
This sequence comes from Lycaena phlaeas, assembly GCA_905333005.2. NCBI lineage: Eukaryota > Metazoa > Arthropoda > Insecta > Lepidoptera > Lycaenidae > Lycaena > Lycaena phlaeas. Next base: position 3,461,783 of record HG995170.1, on the reverse strand, counting down.
TATTTTTTTAGGTACATCTCTCAGACAGCCTAGCCATTAAAGTGCTGTCCAAATATAAATTAATTCGGCATACACCACGTTTGTTGTGTATTATTTACAACGCAACCAAGTAATTTGCGTTAGAAAACTTCAGTCTTGTCAAAGGCTTTTGATAAATAAATCTTGGTTAGATAGTATACGTCGATACGATTTTTTCTTAAATTTTCGTGGCTATTCTTTGTTTTCAGCATATGAAAGTATTGGAGTTAAGTTAGACAAAGACAGTGATTTGGGGTCCCAATAAAATTTGTATTATAAAAACATTTTTTTTAATTTGCACATAACCAAAACATGGTTTATTATTTGACTGTCCTAGATAAAATAAATGTTCTTCGAGATTATCTCAATTTCTATGGCCCAGTCACTAGTATGGCTGTGGAATTCAATGAACGTATATAATAATCTTATTGCATTGGATCATATTGTAAGATGCAATTGTTGATTCCGCCGTTACCCTTTTTTTCACAAACTGAATCCTGACCATAAACAAAAAAACAAGAATTATATCATTTGGTGTGCTGGTTTTGAAGTTATGTACGTACATAACTACATACATTTCGACGAGTCACTTTTGTTCATATTTAGCATTAAGAACTTAGGTGTTCGAATTTTGCACACCATTAAGTCAAACACTTGAAGGTTGACATTAGCATTTGCTGTCATAAAAAATCTTCCGCCAGTCACTGTCATATTTCTGCCGGTTGGTAATTAATAATGTTGACAATTAGGTAGTATTAATTGGTCGACCTTCGACTAGATGTGATATCCGTGATCCGCGGAATGCGGCGAGATCTGTTTTGCTAATTTTCCATCCGAAAACCTCAGCGAAGCTAGACGTATTCTTTAATGTATATAATAACAAAGCTTTGTTGTTTATTATGAATGATCGGATACGGATTATGCTGGCATGATCACGAGAAGTCTTCCCGTGATCACGGCAGCAATTATTTTGTAACAGTCAGGGTACAGCGACTCAAACACATCTGATAATAAAGAATGGAATGAGTGTTATTTGTATTCTAACAGCAAGCTAATTCTATGCAAAGTTTTTTGAAAGAATCAAGTATGAGGCACTACTATAGTATCGTACCGTAATTATAGGATAATGTGAGATTTAGTGAATGATTAAGGCGATGTCTAAACTTGGCAACAATAAAGTGGACGTTATAACACAAGCTAATTAGAACCTATAAAGTCATCGGATCCGGTACTCGACAATGATGGTGAAGAGATGGCAAGTTATAATCCTCAAACAACCGGTCGGCCTTGACATTCACTAACGTGCTTAATCGCAATGTAAGTGTCAATTATTATTTAAGTGATTTTAATATGAAGTGACTTAAGCTTAAATATTCTTAGGGCACTGGAAACAATAGTTTTTACTTCAACATACGATTCGATTTACTACTTAGTGACTGGATAAAATAACGTAAAACAAGATTATGGTAACTCCCATATTATTTGACTTGGGCTAATTGGCAACGTTTGAGTCACCGAGCAGTTATAGTGACCATGAACGATTACACCCTGAAATGGATTCTACTGCAGCAGACACAGATCTTTCTCTATGTGTTGCCTATCGTGTGATGAAACAGGGTTCAGGGTCAAAAATATGCTTCTGTCATTTGTAATTGAACACAACACAGCTTTTAGTAAAAAGAATCGAACAGAATGGTGCACAGAAGATTTACAAGTCAAAGACAAAAGCCGCATCCCTCCTACTCCTAAATAACTGAGCTTTTCGCATTACAGACTTAAACGAACCTTTGCAAACTATTTTGAAATGCAATTACGTTAGACAAACTAATTATTCACAACAAGATACCGAGAATGGAAATATTTCATAACAAACTAATTTGGCGGCGTACTAACAAGCGACAATAGATTATGTTTTTGACAACAGCTGAATCGATTTATTACCTCGCAGATATCAGACTAACGAGGTGAAGCGGTGAATGCATTAAGAAAATGTCTAGTTGAGTAAATTGTGGTACTATAGGGTAATATATGTCATGGTATGAGAAAAGTATATAATTTAATATCCTTTAAATTTTGCATCCCGCAAGGTTCGGTTTTAGGCCCTCTGCTTTTCTTAATATGAAATAATATAGGACTTTCATGTCACCTATGTCAATGTATAATCCTATTCTAGTCTATCGGACATTTTACGAGAGAATACGAGTAGAAAAAAACAACAATTGAGACGTTATTTCTTCCTTTACTCTCCTTAGGCGTTTTCCTTAAAGAAAGTTACTGCACACAACAAGAGGGTAGTTAACGAGGTTGCATCTAGTAAGTGTAACAGGAAAAATTATGAAGTGAGCGTTAAGACCTTCGCAGCCGGAGCCATCCGAATTATTAATTTACTCATGATAATTACACGGATTGGGTAAGCCGTGCTCGCATGCCGAGCCAAGGTGTACTACATTTACCAACTCGAAGGCACTTAGCCACATAATCTGTGAACGTTTTGAATGTAATAAGATACGTGTACTTTGCTTAATGTATTTTTGAGTTCTTAAATATGATCCTTGTAACGTATTTCGTGGTTGAAGCTTTTTAATGTCGGCATTAAGATTTAAGTAAATGTACAGGATATGCCCACCACTCGTTCTCACCGCTGCTACTCCTGAGTATCGAATGGGTTTAGTATGAGATGAGAGTAGGAGAAAGAGAGAGAAAAAGAAAAGCAAGAGTACAATCGGTTCTCTTTACATGCTCATATTATGTCATTTCAAATTGAATATCAGGCATTCGCTTATATTCGGCCCCATTTGATCTATCTTTTGAACCATAGGTATTTGACATTTACGAAGATAAATAAAACAAGAAAAAAGGATCGTTGTTTTAGAGTGTTCTTCTCGATTTTTATAATGACGACAACTTTTGTTTTTTTTTTAATATTGTGAGATGGCACAAAACCCACTTAAATGCATTATGCCTTACAATTCTATGCTCTTATAATATTTCAACTTGCATCCTACCAGTTTTTTAACCGACTTCATCTTTCCTACAAACTTAACTAAGCTATTAAATACTGTTCTGCTATTTAAACATTGGCTAATGAGAGAACCGAGTAACGGGACTTGTAACGAGAAAGTGAGGAAAGGTTTTGACCTACAGGGTAAAGACATTAATGTACCTGGTGTTTTGTTTGAAAACAAAATGGCAGCGTGTTGACAGCATCTTAATCAAAACAGTGGATATCGTTAATGTTCACACTATTTACTATCATTATGTTTAAGTTAATATAATATGGCCTACAAATAAAGTTAATTTTATAGTCTAAGTGATAAGTTGAAAATGGCGAAAAATAGAGATAAGGCTCTTAAAAATACGTGTGATAGCTCATTTGATTCGGAATGACGTCTAGAAAAATGTATCGGAAATGTGTATTAGCACACAAAAAATTGCAAAAGTTATAAACAAATTAAGTTGCAAAAAAAAAGGTATTTCGTTTTTTGTTAATAACTCCGAAATTATTAACATTTCAGAAATTTTGAAAAAAGATTCTTAAAGAGGAGGAAATTTCCAAAGAAAAACTCCCGACTCCCGGAATTCTATCTCCATTATTTATAATTTTAATTTAACGCTGAAAATAGGCCTCCGCGCGGCATTTTTAGGTAGCGCGCGCGGCTTCAAAACCGAGCACGTCACACTAATTTTTTTTTTTAAGGTATTAAATATTAATTTAAAAATTTAAAAAAATTATGGTGTATTCCGAACACTTCAAAGAATTTGCTCCCGTTGGAAATTTTACTCAAAGTTAATTTTTCAACAAATTAGACAAATGTTAACTAACGAAATTTTTTCGAACTTCCGTCCTTATTGCACATTAAAAAAAATGTTTAAATAATTGTCGTATAAATTTTTCACTTCGTGGAGCCCTTCATATAAATATATACTTAACAAGATCGCGCCATAAAAGTTTAAAAAATTTTAATACTTTGTTTATAATAATTTTTTAACTTGAACAAAAAACTATGGATTTCTAGTTTTCAGCGTTAAATTAAAATTATAAATAATGGAGATAGAATTCCGGGAGTCGGGAGTTTTTCTTTGGAAATTTCCTCCTCTTTAAGAAACTTTTTTTAAAATTTCTGAAATGTTAATAATTTCGGAGTTATTAACAAAAAACGAAATACCTTTTTTTTTGCAACTTAATTTGTTTATAACTTTTGCAATTTTTTGTGTGCCGGCCAATAAGGACAGTTTAATCACAATTCACAGCATTTGAATACATAATATTAGGTATACTCTCACATCTATTATAAATTCCTTTGCAATTATTGATTTTGTACTCATACGAGTACACCCAGTATTGAATAGATGTCTGTTAAGGTTATCTTTGCTTTGGCTGGTACAGACTCCAAAAATTACTTATTTTAAAAAGTAGTACTCGAAGTATTTAAATATTATTTAAAAAATTTTAGTTGTACATAATTTGAAGGTATAGTTTTGAAGTCGGTTTTGGTTTTTCATTTAAAATTAACTTTATTTTGTACTTTTTAGTTTTAAGTATAGGGCCAGTAAGGCTAGTAAACTTTCTTAGAGGGCTTACACAAATTTATCAAGGCTTAATGAAAAACAAACGAAGAAAGGATTTTAATTAACACACAGCCAAAAGCTATTTGGAAAGTTGTATGCAATACATATATTATCATCGACATCAGCCTTTCTTCATCCACTGCTGAACATAGGCCTCCCTCAATGAACGCCTCAATGAACGACCGATCTGAGAACGGATGGCTGTTAAGCTAATGAGGTTCAAGGGTAAAGGCCGCGTACCTAATAGACGAAGTGTTGGTCGTCCATAAATCCGGTGGGAAGACGATCTCCGAGCAGTGGCCGGTCCGTATTTAATGAGAGTCGCAAGAGGTCGGCTATCTTGGCGTTCATTGAGGGAGGCCTATATTAAGCAGTGAATAGAGACAGGCTGATGATGATGATAGTTTTATGTTTTGCATACACAATTTTACAGAGTGCATACGCAAATTACAGACAATTAGAATTTCTGCCACAGACCGCATCCTTACAGTAAGCCGTTGAGGAATTGATCATCATATTTGGCTACGACAGTTACTTGACCACTGGACCATAAAGACATTACGTTAGGCAAATATCCGGATGGCCTATAAAAATTCAGCCGAGTATCGTTAATTAGCTCCTAAGAATTGAAGAGTTCCATTACTTTGTTATAGATCCCATGATCAGAACCTAACCAAGTTTTCACCAAACTACCCTTGAACTACATTCTTTCATATAAACTAATAATCATTGAAATCGGTTGGCGTGATATTCAGTTATTCATCTATTTGTCGCGTACATGCCTAATGCAAATTTAAGACTTTTATGGTTTTCTCATGGATACCATCATCAGAACTGGACTAGATTAAAATGGGACCACATGGGGAGCATCAGCTTTCTAATACAAAAAGAATCATCAAAATCGGTTCAACCAGTCAAAAGGTATAAGGTAACACTTATAAAAAAAAAAAAAAACATACGGTCGAATTGATAACCTTCTCCTTTTTTTTGAAGTCGGTTAAAAAATCGCCCCGTTTTTCGGAAAATATGTCGTTTATCTTCATCCTCTGTTTCCACATATCCACGTAAGGTATTCCGTAAGCTTCTAGAATGTTCAGCATGAACAACGCGATAACAGAAGAACATCAGCTCAGTCCGTCCCGTCAAAGAGATACCTTCCCAAAACATTGTAAGGCCCCCAAATCAAACTGTTTTTCTAATGCAAGACTGAGCATTTTCAAAATGTATACTTACAAGCGGTGGTATACCGCAATTATGGATACTTTTGGTTTTATATTGTTACTGTTCATTTAAACATATTTAGCATAAAAATTATCTGTGGAATATGCTGGAGTGGTGACTAAAGGTCGTCCATCCTGCAGTCCTTCAGTCAGTTGGTCGTCAGTATGCCTATGTTATCTTACAGGATTTTACCGTTTTCGTGATGGTACAAATTTAGATAAAAAGATAAAATAGAACACAGCAATAATACGCTGATAGATAATAAGGTTACATTCTTACATTATCTACCATTTACTTACTAGTTTTATTCACACATTCATATTTTTGTATATTTTTTCCTGTCACTCAGACATTTAGAAGAAGAAGGAAACATGTCAAATTATTTCGCGGCAAATATACTCAAATCTTTTTTTTTTTTTTTAATTATAAATCCCTTTCGAAATTACTTTTCAAAATTTTCCAAAAATATAAAAATTTGATACTGCTACTTAGACAGAAAATAAATCTATAAATTGATTCCAAATGTAAATAATTGTTTTTGTTTAATTTTATACATGTTTTTGTTCATATTTATTCACCACAAACTGTTTTACCATTGAGCACCGTATGATGCTTAACATTTTTAATATTAATAAATACAAATCAAACTTCATTTTTTTAATATTCGTACAAATAGCAGGTAATCGTCTACTTTGACATGTGGATTGTGGAGGCATCGCGATCATCGCATCGCTTCAAAGTTTTGTAGGGCTATTCCGTAAGGTCGTTTTCGAATTTCGAAAGCGGAATCCGCGGTGATATGATAAATTTGTATTCTTTAAAACTCGACTCTATCTATATCAATAAAGTTCGCTTTCGAAGTGAGCGTAAAGTGAGATTTATCACTCATGTGAAGCTCGATATCGAAATGGTTTTTACAGAATAGCACTACAGACGTATTCATTTTTTCACTGTATCGGTAGCGATCGGATTTGCCGATGCAACTCGTTCAGCAATACGATTGCTGATGTCATTTCATTCGAATTTTGACAGTGACTGTATAGGCCTAAAGTTAAATTCAATTTATAGGCATTTTGTATGACGTCATCGACAAGAATCGCAAAAGTTGCCTCTCGAATTGCGTCGATGTCGACATTCGGCATTGCTGATATGCGATCTTTCTATACAAGATATTCGACATGTGGACGCTTAAAATTATATTATTATTTTAATGTTTAATTTTTGAATTTCTAATAGAACTTCCACTATGTACGCGCCGTAGTGCGGTGACAGGATACGATTACAACATCGATAATCACAAATTGTAGATTTTATCGCGAAACCTTGTCGACACGCAACAGACAGTTACTTGCGACCTCAGACATTAAAACAAATAATAAATGCCAGCAATAAAGTAAGCGTGTTCCACATTTATTTTGCGTTTCCATTTTAAATTATTTGCTGGTTGCGTTTGGACAGCTGTCGTCTGGCTGGGGTAATATTCTGTTTTAAATATTTGCGTATTTCGATGTCATTGTTTTAATTGTTATCGATAGTGTAGTTAAAGTTGTGTATACATTTTGCTGTACTAAGTTTTTTTGCTAATTAAAACTAGTTTACCTAGAACTAGCGCAAGCAATTCGTTTACGAATTACCTATCCTGAGATTAGAGAGGAATTACACTACCTTCTGAACGAAACACAGCATATCTGTTTCACGGGACCATCGAGCAATCTATAGATTAGTAATAGTCATTAGTTATAAATATGCAATGGCAATATGATAATAATGTTTATTTTTGTATGAAGAGAAAATATTTTCTTTGTATACTTTTGTGATTCCAAGTAAAATCATCATTATAGTCTTTGTCAAAAGTTCAATTAAAACACGCAAATTACATTAATTAACATTGAATTAATTACTCAGGTTTAACGCGGACATGACAATTATTAACAATTTTATTAGTAACGGTCAAGGTCTTCTTGATATTAAAGGTAATCATGCCATTAGACTTCATTGTTTCATATTAAACGTTATTTTCATTACTCATAAAAATTGTAACATCAGCCATTTATGGGATGAAAGTTAGGATATGCTTATTAATATTGCTTGAATGTATTGTGTTTGTTGGATTAATCGGCCATATGGATTTACCTGGAACTAGCCCAGGCAATTCATTTTTGTCTGTCTGTCTGTTTTTTATAAGAGGTTAACGAGTGGAGCCTTATGGTGAGTACCGTCGCTCATGAACACGACAAACAGAGGTGATGCAAATGCCACCGGAAACTCACAAACCGCACGAAACGCCATAGCGTAACTGTCACTTTACGCTGGTGTTATGTGAGCGGGTGAGTTCGTGCGACCCGGATCATGACAGCCTGATTCGGATGCAATGCAGAAATGGCATTACCTCTTACTAGTGAGTAGATCTTCTCTATGAAACACAGCAAGCTTTTTTCCACAAAACTTGTTGAAGCCCATAAAGATAAGAGCGCAGTATGGCATATCCTTCAAATGAGTTCAAATGTTTAAAAAGCGGCATTGGAGCATAATATAGCTGGCTCGCCGCGAGTTCAATCGCTTATGTAGTAGTTATCGGTTGGTGTCGTACTTGTTGCTGTATGTATCTTACTTGGCTGACACTCCAAAATTAACAATAATGACGTGGTAAACGCTATTATTTAATTATTTTTTGAGTTTTAAGTCGGTTTTTTATTTGCTAATTTTTAATATTTTTAGTGATCCCGAAATAATATATCTGATTTCACTTGTCTCAAATAGGGGTAGAACTTAAGCATTGCTCATAATACACAGAATACAGCGCGGTTTTTATTAACACAGACGAAAAAAGGGTTTAAATAATCCAATCCATACATAACTAATTAATAAAATGATTTTCCTTATCATCTGACCACACAGTAAGCAATGAGAAAGAGATAATCTATCAAGAAACGACTTAAAAACAAGGAGGCCATTTTTAAAGCCGTTTAAAAATGATCTTGACAGATTGTCTTTTTAAAATAAGAATGCTGTATGTTGTTATAGTTTAAAATTGACTTACGTTCACGGGCTCTTCGACGTAAGAAAATCAAGAATGACTTGAACGGAGATTATTGTTCCTGGGGTTTCAACGAGCAAGTGTGTTCACCTCGTCTATTTCAGTGCGTGGGCGGCAGAGTGCATCGCTCTCTAGGGAGACGACCTCCGTCATCAGGGTCAAGGACATAGGAAATTTCGAACTGTACTTGCAGACGGTTCGTTAAACTAATTATCGTGTGTCATTAACCTGTGTAAGAGTGATGGAAATATTTTTGTGGATTTTTTTCTATTCCGCGCTCGAGCCAACACATTTTTCTATGATGCCAAGACAACAACTAATCTGTGATTATAATATTATTTGAGATTTTTGTAAAGACAACATAAAACTTGCTTTTATAATTTTTATTATTTAAATTTTCTTCGTAAATAATAATTTTTACACGTTTGTTATAAATACGTGAACTGGTTTTTTAAGTGGCACAAGTTTTTTTTGTCGTTTTAAAAAATTAAAAAGCTCAATGGACACGCTAGGTGAGCTAGTGTTTTTCCTTAATACGAAATGGTTCAGAATTTCTGCACCTGCCTTATGTACTTATCGGTGCTTACGTCAGGCAGATAGTGGTGTGACCTTAAGATAGTTATCGGTCGTCGGCTCGTCTTGCGTCTATCGACAACAACTCAAGGACGACATTGAACTGAGTCTTTGTTTCGGCCCATATCAAGTATTTGTTCGTTGTAGGTACTTCGGGGAAACGTTTGTACTTTGTACGTTGTGTGTGTTTAATTTACAACTACAAACGATTATTGTATTGGCCATATTAAGTGTTCTTATTAAATACAGTAAATCTGTTTTGATTATGTTAAATGTAAGTACCTATTTTGTTGTTTGTACCTGATAAATTTTAGTGGCCTTTAGTAAAAAGACGATAAATTTCGTTTACTTGTTACAATTACTAAAAAAAAAAACAAATAAAATAATTTATTTAAAAAACAATGGCGATTTTGGTGCGAAGTCTAAAAAAATGTCCACAAAGTGGGGCCATTCAATTCTATAACCAAACAGACAAAGACTTAACACGCTCGTCTGACGTATCGTATAAATGACCGTTCGGCCTTGTCTAGGCCGCGATGACGCCATCTTGCGTGCGACGTACTCCTTTTATTGGGACACTAAATTTGTTTACGTCTCACTCCCACATAACTAACGTATAGGGAAAAAAAGAGATGGCATTTATCCGTTTAAATATAGAATGAGAATAAATTCAAGGTAGGTTTTTTACTTCAATTTGTTCTTTACAAAAACGTGTATTTAATATTTAATAATAGTATGTTATTTTCAATTAAATTTTCATTAACATCAGTTAATTTAATTTTATCAGGGTAAACGTGATATAAATACTTCTCATGTATTCAATTGTGTTTTTTGAGGTAATAGTGTATTTATTAATCGTCCTTCGTCCTAACTGGATTATGAAATATTATACTGCATGGTTAATTTTGTTACGATAAGCATTCCTATATAAGTATACAAGTCATATGTAACTAACGGCGTGGAAAGTTTTGTGAATACTAAAACCTAAGTCTAAGCTAAGACTTCTACGAGTAATAAATACATACATACTTAATTAAATATTATATTGAATTGATACTTAAAATTAGTTATTTTTTCCCCTTTTCACCAGCAAGAAAAAACTAAAAATGTGTTAATTTTTATCATCATCATCATCAACCTTTATCTCGCTACTCCTGAACATGAGCTTCCTTCAATGGACGCCAAGACGACCGATCCTCCTCCCGCATCTAACACAGATCAGACAAGCGTTCTAGTTGTAAGGTTTATTCAAAATAAAAATAGAATGTTAGTTTAGAAATTTGTATTACAAACTAAATATTGTTAGCTATAAAATATATTCAAGATTTACTGTTAGAAATGTAGAAATGTAAAATACTTGAAATTTTACGATTGCTTTTTATTTTTCAAACTTTAAAATTAGTAATAATATTAAAGCTTTGTATTCCAAAAATACTGAAGTACGTAAAACTACAGTCTGACTGATCACTGATAAATAAGAAATGTCTGAAGAGCAAGGGAGTCTATTGGTTGTTAATTGGTTCGCCAGACAGTCTCGGACTCTGTGATATCTATCCTTTTATGTTCGTTCAACCTTCGTTAAGTATATTTAACCCGCATTGAGCTCTGTACGTTCCTTTTTGTATTGACCACATATTTTCGCTTTACTTTAATCATATCGGTTGTTAGGGATATTGTAGCCATTAAAGTATTAAATAGACATCCAACTGTATCATGTTCTGTAGAATGACTGGTCGTAATGGGAGCGGCGGACCAGTTCGCGAGAAAGGCGAAATGCTCGCGACCGCCCGGCCGCTACAACCGGCTTCGTGAAGGCCGATCAACTCCCCCTACTACTTTGTACTAGTGATATAGCTTTGTCGATATACAAAATAATTGTGTAATATTTAATGATCGTAAATATTAAATACAACGCAACCCACAACACATAACACAAACATCGATAATATCATGCCATATTAAATTCCAAAAGTCAAGCTGAGAAACGTTATCGTGTGCGTCGGTTGTAAACAAAAAGCCAATGACATTGAGGTCGAACGAGCGGCGAGTCGTCGACATCGATAGTGTAGTCGTGCTAACGCACAGCACTGGGTGCGCAAGGCCGCGCCGCGCCACGACAGCCCTACGCGTGTTGTCGAGTACACACACATCGTTTCACCGACAGCTTTATTCCAATTTTAAAATTTGAATAGAACACAAACTTTGTCTCGCGTTTAATTTTTTCGTAATGTGCCAGATCTTTTTTTATATGAAATAGGTTTAACATAAACCTAAGGTGGGAACTCGGAATTATATTATTGAAAAAAATATATTATATTTTTTTTTTACTTATATTTGATATATTTTTTTGTTTGTTACAGATAAACATGATTTCAACAAGTGGACTGCATATATCGAGACCATTTCTGAACAATCTCGATCATCCTACAGGACCAAGACCATGTGAATCCGTTTGCCTCCACGATACAAGACTGCCCTTAAAAATGACCAGCGATACGAGATGATAAGCAAAGATATAACGAAAAATATTAAAGTGAATAGTTTTTGAAGATTTTCATCGAGTAATAATATTTTTATACGGACAATTTTTCGAATGGTGCTATATAGTGTAGTGTTAGAGTGCTGGTTGCATGGTGATGAACATGTCTGCTGATGCTGAGCCGGTGAAGGTGGAAGGGGGCCATATTTCTGTCACAACTATCAGTATGTCAGGCGCTGACACTAGCAATGGTAAGATATGCTTGGATATAACAACACTAATGTCAGAGCCTTTCAAGTTTCACTACCGCTGTTGATATCCCATTAAGAGACGGCAATCTTTGCTATTGATTTCTAAATAGATCATTGATAATTTTTGGCCCAATAAAGACTAAAAGTACATAGAAATCCTAGCCTAAAATATGAACTATGGCTTTTAAAAAGCTAACAACCCGCCAAAAAAAAAAATCCTTAAGTAGTTTTCAAAAATCTATATTTTATTTTTTTAAGCTCGAATGGGGTATTTCCTGAAATAAAAGCGTCCAAGCAAACTCATTTCATTAGTATTAGATTATTGTGTATTTTTTTTATTTAAAGAAAACAATACTATGCTGGCTGTGTATACACTCGCTTGACAGTACTCGCTATTCTATAGCTCTTACTTCCTAGCGATATAAATAGAATAGCGAGAAAATTTCTGGAAAGAAATAAGTCAGATAGTATATTATGGCTACTTCAATCAAAAAAGCTCCACACAAAAGAGTAAAGATTACTAAATTAGCCTACCTCTTCTTATTTGCTTACCAGATAAATATGAAGAGAAATCAGTAGGTGAGCATATTTTGACACTAAAACTTCGTTATGAAAAGAGTGAAAGGAACAAAAAATATTAAAATTATTTTAATTAAAAATAATTACCTTAGACACTTTTTGACGAGCAACCTACCATGAACGTAAATTTATAAATTAAAAATAGTTCCAATTTCAAATTCAAAAAGTGAAGTGAAGTTCGATCTTCCATGGGTTCTTGGACCATAAATACAAAAATAGCGTCGTTCCATTTGTTGTCTCGGTGTTAGAGACGATTTTACTGCCAAGGGGTCCACATAATGTTGAAATTATTTTTTCCAGGTCAATTCTCCTACAGCTCAAGCGGAGTTCGTATCAATGTCTCCTCGGAGCTCCATGACGAAGATTCGACGGATGCTGAGATATCTAAGATAGACTTCAGCCAACACCAATACGAGGTGAGCTTCGAAAGTTTTGGGGGCCTCCAAACCCTCCGGTGTGGTGTCTGGGGATGTTTGTCACTTACCATTTGACCACCCGACTGTCGTTTATGCCCATTAAAAATTGATTTGGTCAGTTGATAAAATAAATTTTTTATGTTAATTTGTTAGTTGTCTAAGCTTAAAAAAGGCGCTATTTCGTATTACGTAGTATGCCAAAACATCGACCAATAAAATTGAAACAATATAAGACTGGGCTTCCAAATGCATTTAGGGAAAAGCTGTAAAAATTAAAAACAAGCATTTCAATTTCATTTATTTGTTTATATATTGTGAGTTAATCAGACTGTATACATAAACAAATATCTTTAACACTTTTCAGGTCAATATGCGGAATAAGAAGAAACGGTCTAGCGGACAGTTCGATAGCCAGAACCCTTCCCAAGAGCGGCCTATGTCATGGGAGGGAGAGCTGTCGGACTCCGAAATGGTCATTGACACGAGCGGGATCAATGGTGAGTAAAAAAAAGTAAAGTCAAAAACCCTTAGTCCCACTGCTGGGCATTGGTCTCATCGAAATAAGGCGAGGAGGGTAATGGACCATAGTTTACCGATGTCGGGCTCAATGCGGGTTGGTGAACTTCACATACCTTCAAAGATTTTCAATCTCGTCAGGCATGCAGGTTTCCTCACGATGTTTTCCTTCACCGGTGAGCGAGCGATCTCGTGTTTGGCACATTGATCCATTTCAAGGCACACTCGGGGGGGTCAGAATCGAACCCGGAACCTCTCGCATAAGAGGCCGAGTCCAATGTTATTTGTTTATTATATTGATCTTACTGAACAAATGTGACCTCTCGCTCACATAATACCGACGTAAATTATTGACAGCTATACTATCTTGTTTCGTGCGCTTTGCTATTTTCAGCTGTCCATGGGGATAGGGAAAAGAAGACCAACGCATCTGCATAACCTTTGATTGTACGGATGTCTATTGGCCGTCACTATGGGCTCGGTTGCCTTATTATAATACTAATAATAATAATAAGACATTTAATTCAGATTTAGCAATCCATATTTTGTTAGTTACAAATATTATGATTATATAAAAAAATTGGATGTCTATAAAGTCGGTTTACCGACGGTAGTTTGACGTGACAACGTCATTACATCCAGCACGAACCGAACTGAGCCGATCGCTCGAGCCGATCATGCCTCTCGTTCTTGCCGCGCTCTTGCATACGAAACGCGACATGACGTCATCTTTTTCGTGCATGCTGCCCGTAATATCGAGTGTTAAGACGTAGTCACGGCAAAAAAAAAAGACTGACCAGTCATAGCATAGCATATTATAGCCTGTAATAGACAACTTTTTCATATTACATAATATTATTTGATTGATAACTTTTTCAATGGAATTATGCGTTCAATTCTAGGGCCCCCATATCTCAGGGGCCGTATCGTGTATAGAACATGTCGCTGACATCCAACTGTGCTTTCAGATGAAAACAGCAGTTCCCTGCAGTCGTCGCGGGACTCGATAGACACGCTCCGGAACGTGACCATCAAGACGGAGCCCGTCAAGACGGAGGCCTTCCAGGGCCTGGACGACCGCGTGCTGGACCTCAAGTACAACGTGCCCCTACAGGCGCATCAGAGGAGCCTCAGCATGAACAGGGTGAGATTATTAACATCATTTGTTTGTCTAATGCCGGAGTACTCAGACGCAACTCGGGAAAAGCTTACATTTTGATGGCATGGATTTAAGGCGTGCTCAGTAGTTTGAGGAGCCTCCAAATATTTAAGTGGCGATTGAGAATTCGGGTGTCTGTTATTTTGGTCAAGAGGTGATTTTGTTACAACTTGTGTGAATGTCCCTTAGTACTTACCTATCGACGATGGTACAGTGGGTTATGGGCTCAGCCTCTCAAGCGGAAGAGTCCGGGTTTAATCCTGACCGCACTGACGCGTTCGATACTGATGGCACCAGCCTCAGAAATGAGTTTTTTTAAATTTCCAAGTGCACCCTAAACGCGAGACCATCGCTCGCTCACCGGTGAAGGAAAACATCGTGAGAAAGGCCAATGACGTCTTAAAGGTCTTTTTTAACAAGCTTTTAAACGACTAAGTTTAAGGTTAACGTGGAGAAACTAATTAGTCATCATCAGTACAATGCTGTGTATTTTTTAATGAGTTTTTTCGCCGGTTGTTCTTAGTTGGCTCGTTTTTGGATCAGGTGGAAGGTTCAATTGACTTTGATTCATTGATTCACTATAAGTTACTTTGTTTGTGTACGGGGTATCGTACACCTTGATATGTTGATTAAATGAAACAAGTGTTCTGCTTGATGATGATATTTATTGCTAATTAATGATACACGGTAACACGGATAATTGATAATATGAGAACGCGCGATGAATGCTGGTAGCGAACTGATTTTTATTACTTTAATATATAATGCTTGACAAAGGATTTGATGAGTTGACATTTTACGTGTATGTTACATATGAATGTACGTAAACCGTACAGTTTGTTCCATATTCATATATAGTACTTTATTTTGTCTAGATATCGGACAGCACCACCCTATCCCTGGCCCGCCGCCCCTCGTCTCCCCCCGCCAAGTCCCACGACCAGTTCGACCAGCCGCCGCAGAACGTCGCAGAGGTGCAGAACCTCACCATCAAGAAGGAACAGATTTCGGGTGAGCTTATTGACAATAACTTACATTCACCGTGCACCATGCACCACCACCACACACACTACCATAAAAGACCACCACCATAAAATCATGGGTGGTGCATGCGAGTGTACGCATATGAAGTGTGGGAAAGGACGGTGCTATATGCATGCATATGCGTGCACTCACATATTTACTGTAAACTGTAAAGACTGCATGGTTCGCGGGATATTAATGAATTTAAATTTACAGCGTGAATTTAAATTTACAGATTTATCATGTCTGATGATGATCATTTTCTATTTTAATAATGTCTATAATTATCTTGAACATAAAAACATATCCCTTCGCAGACTTTCTGTAGGCATATATTTTAGGATACTATTATTATATTATATCTCCTAAAGTATTCATTTAATTTGCATGATGTAAAAGGGAAAAACAATCTTCATGAAGTGCTCAAGCTAATTAACTGATTTAAAATGATAAGGATTCATACCGTATTTGTAAAAATAACTTTGAAATTATCACTTTATAATTGCCCATTTTTTAAAGTATTAAATGGATATAGTATGATATGCCTAAGAGATAGACATATGCCCTATTCAAGATACACAATTCCACCATAGATAATTTTGTTATATCTCAAAGGGTTTAGGCAACGTTTTCGTTGAAAACTCCCAGACGGCCTATTTTTTTCGACTCCTCCAACAATTATTGTTATAACTTAGCTAATGTATAAAAACCTAATAAATTATATACATAAACCTTCCTCTTGAATTGAACTATCCATAAAAAAAAACCGCATCAAAATCCGTTGCATAGTTTTAAAGATTTAAGCGTACAAAGGGATATAGGGACAGAAAAAGCGACTTTGTTTTATAATATGTAGTGATATATAATTTAATATATTTTTTACTAATTTGTAAGCCTGCCGCGAACAAGAGCTTATCCAGACAAGCGATGACGGGAGGTTAAAAGATGAGTGAGCTGAAATAAAACTAAAGAGTTTTTATTTGAAAGCCTTTAAGCTCAATACAATCGGGACATTATGTGAGCAGAAATCTCACCTAAAAATTATTCGAAAGGGTAGCGCCCCTATATCACTACATTTTCACCTCAAACTCTCCAACAAAAGTTGACCTCCTCTTTCTTCCGCGTCTTATCATTGTTGTAATGGTGTGATAAATGCTGATTGGCTATCTCTATTGTACATAATATTAATTCATGCTTTTTTTATTTATATTATGGTAAACCACTTTGTTATACGTCTTGATTTTTGTTGTGATCTATTTTTATATTTTTCTTTCCTTCTTTTCCGTAGTGGGGTCAAAGTTCTCAAACTTTTTGTTTGTTCTAGAGTTCAAATGTGAGCCGCTTAGCATGGACAAGATCCTGAGCGTGGGCTCCCCCCTCCTGGGCCGCCTGCCCAGGGTCCAGTCCAGCGCGAGCACAGATTCCGCCGTCCACTCCATGTATACACACAGGTATTTCTTTTTCGTATACTGACATAAAACACATTACCTTCAACAGCTGTACAATTCTGCTTGTAAATTTAAAATATAAAGTACACGCCTATTTTTTATTTGTAAAAAATGGATAGTCAATTATCGATATTGATCTATAATGGCATCTTGTGACTGGTACCAACCTAAGCCCATGTGGTCCCCATTTTGTGACCGGTACCTAGCTACGACTAGTACCCATTTTGTGACTGGTACCTAGCTACGACTAGTACCCATTTTGTGACTGGTACCTAGCTACGACTAGTACCCATTTTGTGACTGGTACCTAACTACGACTAGTACCCATTTTGTGACTGGTACCTAACTACGACTAATACCCATTTGTGACTGGTACCTAGCTACGACTAGTACCCATTTTGTGACTGGTACCTAGCTACGACTAGTAACCATTTTGTGACTGGTACCTAGCTACGACTAGTACCCATTTTGTGACTGGTACCTAGCTACGACTAGTACCCATTTTGTGATTGGTATCTAGCTACGACTAGTACCCATTTTGTGACTGGTACCTAGCTACGACTAGTAACCATTTTGTGACTGGTACCTAGCTACGACTAGTACCCATTTTGTGACTGGTACCTAGCCACGACTAGTACCCATTTTGTGACTGGTACCTAGCTAAGACTAGTACACTAGTATCCATTTTATGACTGGTACCCCTCTAACCGTGTGGTGGTCGCAGCGTGTACAGCAGTCCCTCGGCGAGCCCGCGGCCGGCGCGCCTGTACACGCCCTCCCTGTCGCGGAACAACAGCGACGCCTCCCACTCCTCCTGCTACTCCTACAGCTCCGAGTTCTCGCCCACGCATTCTCCAGTACAGGTCAGTTCATTACTTATATATTCATCAAAATAATTTGTAATTTATCTATATACTAATATTATAAAGAGGAAAGATTTGATTGTTTGTTTATATTGAATAGGCTCCTACTTGACCGATTTGAAAAATTCTTTCACTGTTGTGAAGCTACATTATCCCCGGTGAATATAGGCTATATCAAATTTTCAAATAAGTTAGAGACCCGTATTAAAACTTAGTTGACGCAAGCGAAGCTGCGTGCAAAATCCGTTACTCCGATGCTACGGCTGTCATTTTACGTCGGTATTTGAGCAAGAGGTCTAATCTGACCACCCTGATCGTGCCGGCATAATTTATCTGCAAAGCAGCATGGCAAGAGATAGCTCTTACAATAACATAAACTAGTATTATAGCCTGTTTTATTGATGGATCTGACAGAGTCGGCATCCTCACCTCGTGTACCGGGAGGCAGGCAGCTCGGCGCTGGAGGACGAGGACACGGCAGACGACCGCCTGCATCACCACCAGGGCATCAGCAGGCAGCAGCTTATTAACAGGTATAACAACCGATACAACTGACTGGAGAATTCAAATACAATGGAAATAATCTTCTCCGAGAACGTGATTTTTCACGCTCGCTCACGATCGTCTCGGGCGGAACGTGAGCAAAAGTCAAATTAACGGAAAGCAGCTGATGCGTCTAGACGTGGGCGAGACTTCAATTCATTGATACATTTCCAGCCCGTGTCCCATCTGCGGTGACAAGATCAGCGGCTTCCACTACGGCATCTTCTCGTGCGAGTCGTGCAAGGGCTTCTTCAAGCGCACCGTTCAGAACCGCAAGAACTACATGTGCCTGCGCGGCGGCAGCTGCCCCGTCACCGTGGCCACGCGCAAGAAGTGTCCCGCCTGCCGGTTCGACAAGTGCCTGGGCTGTGGGATGAAGCTGGAAGGTATGGTATTCCCCACTTCAAGTCCGAAAAAAATAATGAGAGTTAAGGTTTTGTATTGCATTATTAAGATTTTTGATAGTCAATTTGTGCCTGTTGGAGAATATTTCTGCATTATTTCAGTTCAGTTCCTGTCTCCTTTTAAAAATATCTTTACACTACTTTTGGATATTGTTGCATTATTTTAAGAATGCTCTCCAATTCCTCTTCCGCTTTCACTTACTGATTAAGCCTTATACAAAATAAAGAATAAATTGTGCGCGAGTCCCTCCGCGCGGAAGAAGAGAAAATACGCTTATACGTTCGAGTTCCAGTGTATTCACTCTCGCTCTGTCTCTTTCTATTGCCCCTCCCTAGGAGCGTTGGACGTTACGCAATAGTACTTTCATAATCCCCTCCATGTAGAGTTAAACGTTTAACGCAACCTTCTTGGAAGTCGCATTAGAAGTTTCACTTCAAAAAGTTTGTCTGTTAGAAGAGACATTTAAACTACTAGACAAGTTAACGTTTCATCACATATTTATATAAGCCTACAAGGATATTTTGTGGTATAAATATACATAAAACATACGACTAACTTTTTCTGTTCCGTTTACCAACCGATATTTGTAATTTCGGCTCGTGTATAATCGTTATTTATAATTGTGTTTCGTGTTGCAGCGATCCGCGAGGACCGCACGCGCGGCGGCCGCTCCACGTACCAGTGCTCGTACTCGCTGTCGGGCGCCGCGTCCACGGGCTCGCTGCTGCCGGCCCCGCCCGCCACGCTGCGCCACGCCTCCAGCCTCACCTGCGTACGTACACACACACACACACACACACACCAACACACACACACACACACACACACACACACATACACACACATACAATTTAAATTTGACTCGAACGCTGTGACAAAAAAAAAGGTGTGTGTGCGATTCATACACCATAGAAGTGAAACACATGTTAAATAAACAAACACAAGCAAGTACTAAACAGTGTGCAATATACACTCACTAATTACAGGCGACTATATGAGAGAAAGAGGAGAGACCGATAATATAAAATTGTATGTATATTTCTGTCTCATTCTTTTCTTACACATTTTTGTATTTGTGCGATTCACACCCGATAGAAGTGAAACACACGTTAAATGCTCAAATACGAGTGAGTACAAGCAAGTGTTAAACAGAGTGCAATATACATACACACCGACATTTGTTCTCTCGCTCTTTTGTATTTGTGTCTCTTACCTGTCGTTTTTTCCGTTGCATACGGTTTGAAATCACAACGATTCTAAAGAATTTTCACTTCAAAAAACTAAGAATGGAACAATTAATATATAGCTCAAAATTTACCTATTTTATTACTTATGACCATGAATTAGATGAATTATATAATGGCTACGTTTAATTTTAAATTTCTTTGTATTATATATTCTTATTTTGATATTTTTTAGGTCAACGGACCAGCGTCCTACAACAGTCGAGGGGAGGGGAGCAATAGCCGACTCACGCCTGACATACCGCCATTATTACAGGTACGTTTGGTTCATTCGTACTATTTTAGCAATGCCCTGATCCGCTCTAGTTATATATTCTTATAAATATATGTATGTATATGTATCATGTGACAGCCATTGTTTTTGGCCGTTGAAGACCACAATGAAAACGAATGATTCCAAACCCACAGGAGATAATGGACGTAGAGCACCTGTGGCAGTACAACGAGTCGGAGCTGGGCCGGCTGGGCAAGCCGTCCAGCCCCTCCGCCAACCCGCTGCTGGCGGCCAGCGGTATCACCGCGCAGAACTCCAGCGCAGACTTCCTCGCGGACCTCTGCCACATCGCCGACCACCGCCTCTACAAGATCGTCAAGTGGTGCAAGAGTCTGCCGCTCTTTAAGAATATATCGGTGAGTCATAAACTGGAACACATTCTCACTGAATGCCTCAACCCAATGCACTAATCTATTCTAGGGAAGCACGTATTGCACCCAGAAGTGATCAGATCTCTTGGTGCCAAAAAAGTCCTAGAATTCATAGAAACAACAGGACTTGGACCGGAGCTGTAAATAGTGGCGATCACAATAGATCAACCCTGGTCGCAGTGATACGAAGGCAGGCCTTGCCTGGAACAGCCGCTCTTTGAATAATAATAAACTGGAAACCGTTTTAGTTTTTTGATAAATGAATGAATAAAATATATCAATTTTTATTTTATTATTATATTAAATAATAATAGCCTTTACTCTGCACTGTTGCACTCAGTAAGTATACCACTTACTGAGTGCAACAGTGCAGACCATCGTCGCAAAATACGTTATATATTTTCATTATCCATTTTGGCCCCGAGACCAAGTATTCGTTTAATTGTATTAAATGTAATAATGTGGCGGTAGATCGACGACCAGATCTGCCTGCTGATCAACAGCTGGTGCGAGCTGCTGGTGCTGTCGTGCTGCTACCGCGGCGTGGGCTCGCCGGGCGAGGTGCGCGTGGGCGGCGGCCGCGGCATCACGCTGCAGCAGAGCGCCAAGTGAGTCAACGATACACCTTGTAGCTGTCATGACATAATGAAACAACTTTTACTGATTTTATCGCGATTTTTATATGAAGTTTCGAATACTCTGTTACAACCTCTGTGGCTCAGAGGTTAGCGCGTTGGTGCTTGAGTTGGTGATGGTCGAATTCCGCCAGGGAACAAGAAAACTTTTCTATGTTTCTGGGTCATGGATATCTATTTTTATATGTGTATTATATAATAAAACTCTAAAATATATGTATTAATATAAAACGTATTAAATATATGTATTTCCGTTGTCCGGTACCCGTAACACAAGTTCTTCGGAAACTTTGCATTGACGTTGTGTTGTGTGTAAGCGTCAATAGATATTTATAAAAACTGCCGCTGTCGATCCTGGTTATACAGGAGCTACAGCCACGGAAACGAGTGGTGGCCATGCTCGACTTAGGCTGACAAATTATTATGGTAATTTACTGAATACATGACAATCTCAGGTACGGGCTGACGCCGTGTATCGAGAGGATGCTGAGCTTCACGGATCATCTGCGGAGGCTGCGGGTGGACCGCTACGAGTACGTCGCGCTCAAGGTCATCGTGCTGCTCACCTCAGGTATACCATTGTTCAGCGACAAATATTCAATCGATAATGGAGATGAAGCTAGCATTGAAATACCTACTAAAAAACCACGACCATACGTTGTGAATTGTCTGATAATGATAAAATACAAGTTCAATACACGCAAGGCATCGGTCGTCTTGGCGTTCATTGAAGGAGGACTATCTTTAGCAGTGGATGAAATATAAATAGGTTCTGCAAATGGCAACATTGACACCATTAAGCCGTGGATGGGCAAATGACTTGTATCCAGCTCTTAATAAATTTAAAAAAAAGCCGTGGATGGATTTTTTTACGGGCATGCGCGGGTATTTTTTTAACTTTAGGTTATATTACTGTTCTCGATTAGTTTTAGACGCTATAATAAACATTATCATGAGTTGCTCGTCGCTCCCGTTGAAAGGGTTTAGTCCGTTAGCAACCCATATACCTACCCACCCAATCTGTATGACCTTATCATTTCGGTAGCTGATCGATTACGGCTATCTCACTGTATCTCTGAGACGAGACTGTTATCAAACTAGTTAATACGCGAACACTCCGCTCACCAACTTGATGAGATTATTATCAATTATTGATCATTTGTTTTTAATTGCTAAAAGTATTTGTACATGTATAATTTATACTATCGATTTTAAAAGTAAAAGTGGACTGTATTTAGGTTTGATACGAATGCTATCCAGTGACAAATAGATGATTGGAAAAACCATGCAACCGACTCACCAGCGTCTCTTCTTAGCTGCTGTAGATATCGGCGCCGACAAATCCGACAATGTCCTGGATTAACGAGAATACGACAACTTCGCACACGCACTGAGTTTATGATTGATGATTTATATAAACGATAATTCGACAGGATTCGAGTTCGAAAGCGAAAATATGGCGCGCGTGCGTCTGTTCGATATTGTCTTCAGCGTTCGACAGCTACCAAGAGAATATAATCACTACGTTTAAGAGACGGGACTCCCATACTAGCCAATAGAATCAGTTTCGCAACAATTTCAATACCAACAGATACTTCAAAAATGCCAAACAGTAATACCAACCTATCAAACCTAATACGTAGTGCTTTCGAATAGCTTTTTATCGATATCGATAATATATGCAGGGTAAAAACGGGCTTGCTTCTAAATAATATTTTTTAATAATTTTAGGCAGGTTTTATAGGGTAATAAGACTAATATTAATGAGGGTACATATATTATGAAATAAAAATTAAATAAAACTCTTTCAAGACTTTCTTTATTAAATGCCCTGTTGTGAAAGTTGTTTCCACATATATATGTATGCAACTTGTCAATGGGAACATAATATTATATGAAATCTTCTTTGCCCAGAAACTTGCCCCACTGTTTGCAGCTACTGAAATCATTTTAAGTAGAATTAATTTAATGTTTCTTGACTAAAATCCTAAATATATAATATAGCAAAGGTCGTAGGTAAGTGCGTTTAAAGGAGTGTTGGGTACCATAAACATTTATATTAATGTAAAACTTATAGGTTCAACTTTCTGATTTAAGATCCTTGCTCATTTATGTCACCCAACATTATAATATATTTTATTCAATGATAAACTTTTTTATCGATATGTAGACGGTTGCAGTAGTATTACAGTTGCAGTACATCACTAATACAAAATTTAAATTAGATAAATTTGTTAATTTTGTTTAATCCTTGCCTGCTTTACTTACATATGGCTACAAAGTATCATATATAAGTGCTTACCGGACTTAATCAAAGGATAACTTGCCATAATAATCCCTTTTTCATCATTTGAAAGACTTTCTCAATTCCCACAAATTTTACAAGTAACAAGCCGTTTTTGGTGGCACTTTGTATCAAAGTACACTTCTGATCACTCGTTACAATTTGAATGAAAAATTATACTTATTATTAGTAATATAATCCAAATCGAAACAAGCAATATTCTATATTTTAAAACCTAAAACTAATTTAAAACACAGCGAAATTAAGTTTAAACAAACATGGCTGACAAATATTGCAGGATTTTTTTTTCTTAATGAGAGACCAGGGCTGCCAGTAGAGCCAACTTATTTTATACCGCTCGGTCACTGAAATTATACCGAATCAAATCTTATTATACAAAGCGGCAACGTTATTAAAAATAGTCTGTAAAAATACAAGTATTTATTTTTAGTTATTTTGACTTACCTAAAATATGAAAAAAACGAAATAATTTACTTTTGTAGATTGTTATGTCGCCATCAAACCCATTACGGTTTATGTTTTTAACCAGTTTCTATCTTGAGTCTTTATTTTTTTCAAATTTTTATTTTTGTATCCAATTATACGAGGTAATCTGCTAAACGAACTGGATACATTAAATAACTATATTATACAAATTTTGTATCTGATTATACAATCTGGCAGCACTGAATTGTCCGCCATTATTTTCGTGGCCAACTTCATAGAAATTTTTTTTGTTCCTGAGTTGCGTCAGGCTGGACAGCTAAGCGAGCAGTACACAGTCACCAATATCTGCCATCACTTGATTTAAACATTTAAAATTCGAATTTCGAATTACTGACAAATTTTACAGTCGCTAATGTGGCCAGTGTAATTACATCGATACGAAATAAAACAAAGTATTTAAATAAAATAAAACAAATATTTAACTATATAATTAATTAAAATAAAATTATTAATGCTGATTCTACAGTATTATTTTTATAAGCTAATCAATATGGAAATAACAAAGGCTATTATTATTATGGGCTTGTAAACTTATGCATGTAATGACTTTTTTTTCGAAAGGTCTAGACTTTTAGGCCTGATGGCCTTTAAGCTCAGATTATGTAATGACATTCATTTTGATAGGAATGGATTATGTAGAATTAAGATGATGTTTTATGAATAAATTTTCTTTACATTTTCTAGATATAATATTAATGTCAGAAAACAAATGTCACCAATAGAATTAATGGAAAGATAGTATAATATCCAGAAACATATTACTTATAAATTATTTCGCTTTGAAGTGAACAGCGAATTTAGGGAGCTCTACTTCGTATGTCGAAGTTCTGATCACCTTTCTAACGGCACTGAAATTTTCAGACGCGCCAGAGTTGCGAGAGGCTGAGAAAGTGCGGGCGTCGCAAGAAAAAGCTCTTGCGGCGCTGCAAGCGTACACGGCGGCGCACTCGCCCGACGCGCCCGCCAAGTTCGGCGAACTGCTGCTGCGCATACCTGAGCTGCAGCGCACTTGCCAGGTACGTACGCAAAGCGGAGACTGTGCTGCAGGCAGCTATAATTTGTGACAGTAAAATAGAATGTTTGAAGTATAACTGCTTTATATATCACGAAGAAATCTAATAATACCCTATAGCCCGGGAGCCAATAACAGATCTTCATGACCAAGTACCTCTCAAGCGATATTTAGTGAAATGCATCAGTAAAGCCTCGTGAACGTCAGCTGGCGCGCGGTTAGGGGATGAGCGGTGGGAGCCCCCCACGCACGAAGAAAAAAAAATCAGTCAATTCCTTTCAGCTCACAATACATAATAATAATGCTTACATATATTAAGCTAAATTAATACCCTTGAAATATTAGGTTAACTACAATTTTAACAAATATTTGAGCTGAGAGGAAATGACTGAATTTTTATGTTCTTTTTCTTCATGCGTGGGGGAGCCCCCCCACCGCTCATCCCCCCAACCGCGCGCCAGCTGACGTTCACGAGGCTTTATGATACTGATCTTTGAAACGTCTCACGAAGTATCTCGCGGGAAGAAATATTTAACCAAATTTTCACCTGGCGGACCACTAGCGTCGCGTCGGTTAGAATATATCAAATGTATAAAATTTGTTCCTTTTCAGTTTTTCATGCAAGTCGGCAAAGAGATGTTAAATCCGGCAAAAAACAAAGATGGTGAAGGGCCCAGCTTTAACCTTCTCATGGAGCTCTTACGGGGCGACCACTGACAGCGACCAGACTTCAAACATTGCTCAACTAACGAGAAACTTAATAGGCTAGTGCTGTTAGCATAATGTGTACATTTAATGCGAGACATGTTGATATATTGTCTAGTGATATAAAGATATTGCCTTTTAAAATAAGCCCTTACTTGGCCTTGAACGAAGACTGCTTTGTGTAAAAAAATTGTATTATACGCATTTATTCTACAAATACTGATTACATACATCGAAAGTATTGCATTGACTTGTAACGATTAGCATGTTTTCCAAAATCAAGAATGAATCTTAATAAACGTTATTTTTTTATATTTATGATGATACAATCTTTAAATATGTTGACCATATTTCATATTTATTGTACTCATTATAGAATTTATCTTTACACATTATTTGCGTCAACAAAAAAATGTGCTTACTACATTGCGACAAGGATCCTACGGCACTTGGAGAACACTAACCAGAGGTTTTTTTAAGGCGTTAGTTTGTAAACTATCAGCCACACACTGACCAGAGGAAGTAAGCTTATTATTTTTTTAATTTATCAAGAGCTGGATACAGGTTCTTTGCCCAGCGGGAGTTAGCTTTTTTTTAAATTTATTAAGTGCTTGAAGACGGAGTTAGCGTGAAGTATGGGTGACCAGTCGGTATAGTCTCCTCAATTTATATAATTAATAAATATCGGATATTAAACATAATAATAGGCATGATATTAATAGGCAATAAAGATAATAATATTTTACAGGCCCAGCCAGACTCTTATTTCAGTTTTTTTTATGATATGGCGGGTGTTAGTGCCAGTTTTGGCCGAAATCCCATTGATCCATGTCGCACTGTATTTGTAATTTGTATTGAGAATTTAAGTACGTTTTTTTCTGCTTATCTTTATTGCAGTTACAACTTTACATTTTTTGGATTTTTTATCTGTGGAACATCTGTGACAGTTTTTATATGCATTATGTATATTAAAAACCATAGAGTATGAACTCTAGCAAAGTGAGATCGTTACAAGTCATACAGTCACAGAAACTAAACACTGCCAAGCGCTTTTATATTTTGTAAATACTATAGGCCACGGGAGCAACTAATTTTAGACTTCTACTCGTATTTGTACATAATTCGTTTAAGTTTTTTATAAGTAAGCTACGGAATGTTCCAGAAAAGACAGTAAGACTTAGCGGTGAACTTATTTTACTTAAAAAAACATATTTTTATACATTACCCTTACAATTAACAGGGTCAATTCATAAAGTCGTCCATTTTTTTTTCTAGGTTTAACCATAGAAATTAATCTTTTTATTTCTCCTTATCAAATATTAACATATACACCTCTTTGCACTTCATCTTACATCTTCAATACTAAAATATTGTCTATGAAATAGTATAGATGAAATCGTGACCTTCTATGAGCAAGGAAAAAATATACCACATTCGTAATGAATGTGGTATATTTTTTCCTACTACTTTCCTTTAATGCTCAACCGCTAAGTCAGTTTATGTTAAACTAAAATATTACTTAGTATTGGTTTTTCTTTTAATGTTGGGTTTGAGAAAAATCTTGCCGGTATCATTTAAAATATTTTAGTTAATATTAATCTTGATATCTATAAAACAAATAAAACTTTCCTACTTTCCATAATATCTTTGTCCAACTTAATTTAACTTAAAATTACAAGTTTTGAATATTTATGTTTCTTAATAGTAACATACAAGAAAAAATTGGATACTTAAAAAAGTAGGAAAAGTGGGCAAAAATAGCCAAATTTACCAAACATTCTTTTTAATATATTTTTAAAGGTTTTATTTGTAAATAATTTTAAAATAGGGAAGTATATGTAGACATTTAGTTTATTAATATTATGTATATATACAAACACCGCTTTAATTATTTTTTTAATTTTGCATTAGAACGCTAGCAGATTATGCATTGACATGTTTGTCGACCATAAACAAAAAAAAAAAAAACAGAATTATAAGCAGTATTAAAAAAAAATCGATAAATCTTATCGAATCAACTTTTTAAACAAAATGTAATAATTGTTTAAAATAATACTATGGCAAAATACGCACACTATCCTTATTCTTGGAACTTATAAAATTATAACATTTTCATTTTTATGTCATTGAGTAATAAACTGGATAACCTATAACTTCTCTTCTTTCACGTGTAGTGGAAGTGGAACTAATTTTTATTTGAAGCTGGAAATAAATAAGATGGAATAATTGTTAAATCATAAAAATATATAAATATTGTATAACGATATCAAATTCGTTTATACCACCTGTCAGGGACAATATACAGGAATATACGGAAAACAATGCTAAAATATTATTAAAAAGAAAAAAAAAAGAAAGTTAACAGCAAAATAATTTGTAAAAAATTAAACACCATTTACATTTTATCATTCCATGAATTAACAACGCTACGCCATGAAGCCTAGTATCCACGCACTATGCCAGTATTTTAGTACGTATTTTATTAGAAAATCCCAAAAAGTACTTCGATAGTTTGAGTACGCCGTCTTTTGCGGCTTCTAATGAACTCTTCTTATTCGACGCGTGGTGGGAGCTGCTGCTTATCCCAAAAAAAAAAGTGGGGCGACGTGACTCAATTACTTATCAATCTACTCGACGTATCGTAATACGATTTTTTTTTGTCTAGCTACTAAAGTCTAAATTACACTATCTATAAAATAAATAGATAAAATTTGTTAAACTGGCATAGTGCGAACTAGACAAGCTTTTTATATCTGTTGGGGTATTCTGTAAAAACCATTTTCGTTTTCGTCAAATTCGTCATATTATGACCGCGGATTCCGCTTTCGAGATTCGAAAACAACCTTGCAGAATAGCCCAGCCCTACTGTAACGAAAACTCAGTGTGCACAAAACTCATGAAAATGAAAAAACTTTTTCATATTTAAAATTCTAAATTTTCCACTTTTTGTAATAAAGAATAGATTTCTCGCTTTCTTTTTTATTCTATAATTATCTATGCTGTATTTTTGCTTTTTATAAATACAAACGCGATTTCTTTATTGCTTTGTACTTTGAACTTTACGCTTTGTCTATTTGCACATTAAGGCTGTTAGTCAGCTGTCTAAACCAGTAAGTCACTGCCGATTTATAAATTAAGGTATTGCTCAGAGCAATTGAAATATGTTGCAATATTTTTATATGTGAATATATTTGATTTATTTTAGAAATACGTATTGCTAAGTGTGTATATAAGTAAAACTTTTAAGAGATATATATGTAAGAAAGGATTTTGTAAAGTATAATATTCCTTTTGATACAGAACTTTTGAAATAATGTTTATATAATTCTAATACGTTGCCACTAGGCTAATGCAACCTTATTGGATACTTCTGTAACATTATCAAGCATAAAACAAGCCGAGAAGAAAATTTTTGCTCTGGTTCCGGAGAATAATACAAAAACCTGTATCACTAAGCAAGTGGTGTACCAGATTAGCCACAAGAAGCATAGCATATTATTGAAAATCAGAATTATTTGTTCAGTTACTAATATGAAAATCAACCAAGCAGGGAAAAAGACAATTATTTTGTATACATTTGTACAGTTTGACTAATTAAAGTTTTAATAACGTATTGTTTTCGCGGGACTCCGTTTAAAAATGGCGGATTCTCATTGATAGGTAAGAAATAGAGTCGACATACCGAACACTTCCAGCGTTGTTAAAAATGAACAATATGCGTCATTTAACTTGACCAGTCTGACGATAGTTTAACTACGCAAAATTACTACATTACTGATATATACAAAATGTAAAACTAAATTCAAACACGTTACATTGTACGTATTGTAAAACGATGTAAGTTGTAACTATACTATTTAGATAAAGAAACCATTTTAGTAAATTACTTTTACCTTTATAATGAAACAAATTTTACGGATTTTATCGCGATTTATTAAAGATCATATCTCCCAGTAACCACTACTGTAAAATAGGAAATGTAAAAAGTTTACATTTGCGACGATAAAATTCGTAAAAGTTGTACTTAACACATTCATTTCTAAAACAATATTGGCCAAATGTCAATGAAAATCTTCAATCCGAAGAAGTAAAATTTCGCGATCTGTGTCTACAGTGCCATCAACTTATTTGTGAACCCATCAGTTGCTATTGTTTCAGTGTACCAAAGTCGGGAAAATCGACACATTTTTATTTATATTATGTATTTAGTTTGTATTTATGATAAATTATAACACCACATTTTGGAAGAAACTACTGTGTGACATAGGGATTCTAGTTACATAGGATTAATTTCTGTTTGCCACTTCACAGATAAGTTGGTGACACTAACTCGATTTAGTTATTTTTATATTATTTATATACTGTAATATATAACGTAAAGGCATATGTACTTTTATTTAGTTAAAGAGCTCATATAAGTTAGGTAACAAGATTTGAACGTGCCACAGCAATGTTATATTATTGAGATTTATTTTTGTGATCGCAACGCATTCGATTGCCACGTGAGTATGAAATACAGGCAACTATAACTTTTATTGAACTGATAATGTAAGGTTTAGATTATGTTTCAAATATGAGTGACTGGTGCGATGTACGACGTTTTGTGTCCGAATAATTTTTATATTAAAGGTTATGAGGAAAGAGAGTTCACGTCCAGTAACTATTATTCTATAAATAAGTATTATAATGATATTTTTTGTATAGCTACTGATTTTTTTTTTTTATATATGGAACAAAAATAAATTTCTTTTTTCATAAATGTTTTATTATTTCTCTATTTCTTGAGTAGGGTACCTATGGTAAGTTATTCTTTGAGCAGAATTGCAAAAAAAAAAAAATATTAAAATTGGCATAAATGAAGAAAAAAAATACTATGAATTTAATCTTTACACACATAACTTTTGGATTCCTTAGACTAGTTTGATTTGATGAAGATTGTAAATGTTAAAAAATAAATATTTTATTGTCCTGCATTTTCTATATCTCATCTTTATTCGTTTCAATTCATATTTTATGCCCAGAAGGGTACGGCTGTCCTCCTCAAAATCAAGCGAGGATGTTATTCGGCCATAGAGGTCATCACCTCTTTTTAACACAGCTATTGTTAGGGGAGATTTCCATATGACTATTCTTACCGAATTCTAAAAGAACATTGGTAACAACACACAGTCGTCTAACAGTGGTAGACGACCGCCTCCCTATAAGTCTTTCCCCGGGCATACATTAGGGTGTCATCTGCAAAACATATGACACCCGTCCCGGGGGGGACCTCGCAGGACCCAGCCGTACCTGATGTCCCACAGGAGCGGACCCAGGACCGATCCCTGCGGGATACCGAAGCCGACTGACCACATTCGATGGACCCACCGGCTCTCGCGAGCCACCGGAGAGGTACGCACGGTCAACAGTCTCTCCGAAAACAGACACCCGCTAACCAAAGGATTTAGGCGGTACGTGGTGGCGTCTCATTTATGGATATGCTCTTATATTGAGGGTCCCTAAGTCGTATCGGTTCGAAGTCCGCTGCATAATACATTTATTATTCGGTCATGAAACCTCATGTGACCATGGTAAGGTTGCTGTAGTTAATCAAATAGGCATGTGAAAATATTAATGAACCGCCATTATATATTTTAAAGACGATGATAAAAACCCGGTAACATTAGAAAACAACGTGTGAAAATATAATCAAAATGTTTTATATGAAATTGAATGCAATGTTATCCAATAATTTCTTATCTAATTAGCATTTTCCAAATGTATATAACTCATTATAACGTATTATTAAGATAAACAATAATTGATCCTTGTATTCAGTACGAGCTATTATTATGATATAATAAATATTTATTTTGGAATTTAACATTTAAACTAAATTAAATAGTGATTAAAATAGTGATTATTAACAAAATTAGACATGCAGATAGAGTGTAACTTCCATGTTATGGAAAATGGAAAGGTAGGAGAATTATTGTAATAGGTAATGGTTTGACCCCCATCACTATGAGTATATCTATCTGCTCATCTACTTTTTCGATGAATCTTAAAGTCCTTAAGGCCTACAGCATAGGACTTTTAGAAAAATTCTTCAGAAAATTCTGTGTCCTTATTTCGTACTATTTTCTCCGAGGTAAAAGGTTTTTTAAGAATAAAAGCAAGCCGCGCAATGTGGAAGCATTTTAATTCAAAATACGTATAAGAATAACTTAATTCGCCACTCAGTTACTGTATTTAGAATGTTATTTAGCTTATATGCCCGTTTTTGAATAATTAATTAAAATTCTTATGTACTCAATTATTGGTAGACGTTTTAGCGTACACTGTAGGTTGTAGCGTATAAGCACTTATAACAAAGAAGCAATATGGCCCTACGGAATTCTGTTATGCTTTACAACAATAAAAAGACGATAAAGTGCAACATTAATCTAACAAGATAAAAATCTGCTTTTAATCTGCCAGATAGTTATGTTAGGTATAATTTTGGGTATGGTATAAAAGTACCAACGTCTGTTATGTAAGTCCAAATCGAACATGATTCGGTTCGGTGTGATCCTGTGTGTGGTGGGGGTGGTCCTCTGCGGACCCACCGTCTCCAAGACCAGGGAGGAGATACAGGCGTTCAAGAAGTTTTTGGAAGACAGCAGAACAGGTAAAATATCTTTTAATTTTAACTTGCTGTATAACATATTTTGGCACGACTTGGCAGCATTTCTTTATTTTATTTTAACTTATGCTATAGATTATAGAGTGATAAAATTGTATTTGTAGCCTTAGGGAGGAGCGAGTGAGACAACTGCTTCGTTCTTGCCTAACCAATTAAAAAACCTATAACATAACGTATATAATAAGTATGTACAGATGTCGCACTTAGGGTGTTTTTGTATCATAACCCACAAAAGCTAAAAAAAGTAGAATAAATTATAAAGGTCGGTAGATCAACCAATTTTATTTTTACATTATAATACTTTAAAAGTGCGAACGACGATGGTCAAGTGGGTATGGCCTCTTGTGCGAGAGGCCGACCCTCGTGCTTTGGTGATTACTTGTGTCGGACGGCCCAAAGGGAGCCGACGACTGGATGTCACGATTGTGGCCTGGTGGTAGACTCTGCCCAGCACACCCTCCAGGTGTGCCCGAGATGGGCGGCGCTGCGTCATGATTTGACGTCTGTCATTGGAGCGGACTTGTCTTTATCGAGCGTCATTACTGCGATGCTCGATAATGACGAGCCCTGGACGGCAATAGCCTCCTTCTGCGAAGGAGAGCCGAGTCCCAGAAGGAGGCCGACGGACGGGTGAGAGAGGAGGCTAACGACATTATGTTCCATTCAAATATTTTATTTTTGTTAAAAATCCGCAATCTGCAAGTGATTACAGACTACAGTCAATATAACCTGTTTGCAGATGACGGAGTACGTCTCTCCTCCCGCATGCTGCAGAACCCCAGCGCCAGCGCGTGGGAGAACAGCGGCAAGTTCGAGGGAGACATCCTGCTAGATGACTGGCAGATCGACGGTCTGGTGGAGGACTACGCGGCCGGCAGGAACGCTTACACCTGGCCCAACACAAAATGGCCGGGCAACGTGGTCGTTTATGAATTTGGCGCGAATGAGTTTAGTGAGTAGTGAGAGTAGTACTTAGATTAATATAGTAAAATTATACACCTACTTTCACATATCTTAATATATATATATTTCTTGTGTGCGTGTGTATGTGACTGAACTCCTCCTAAACGGCTGGACCGATTTGAGTGATTTTCTTTGTGTGTGTTCAAGTAGATTCGAGGATGGTTTAGATTCACAAATCAGACCGGCAGATGGCGCTGCAGTCGGTATCTAGGTTATTGATCTGTACTGCCACTATCGATTCGTATCTAAAGGACAACGTCTGTGGGGTCCGCTAGTTTATTTATAAATAAAGACAGATGGAGCATGTCGAACACTATAGTGACGCTTCAAAGCGAATACAAATTCAAAAGCTAACGCAATTAGACGCTTAGAGTACGACACATTTGAATTTATTTATAATTTTTTTATTATTTATAAATCTGTGCCTAAATTGATATTAGAATAGAATAGAATAGAATAGAAAATCTTTATTTCAGACACAAGTACGCCCATATTATAATTAGTTTGTTAGTTACAAATTACAATATTAGCTTATATTAATAGCGTATTCGTAATTTTTTTTATTTGGTTTCGTAAACGGCTTTATGGATTTACTAGACCAATTTAAGATTTTGTTATAATAATTTCTTTTCCTTTCGATTGGGGAAATGTCACTTATTTATTAGGATGGCTCTGTGGACCACTTAGGATGCTTCCAAGTCCAGTGGATAATCGGTTGAGAACTATTGCTTTAGCACAGTATTAAGTAAGTATATTATATTATGTATTATCAATGAAATAGAATCGTATTTTTTTAGATGCTGCACAGCAACAAGCTATATTAGACGCCATAGCCTGGATCGAATACTTCACGTGCGTCAGGTTCCGAAGGCGATATGCGTGGGAGAACAACTACGTTTTGCTTACTGTGAGTTTTAAAAAATATTTTGTTTTTTTCCTTCCTATATCTGTCTTTGTCTCTTTATGGGCTAGTGCACCAATTGCTCTCATCCTTAGTACTTCGCAGCCACAATCGACCCCGGTAAACAAATGACCTTTCGATCTCAGCAAGTTCGAGAGATTAGTGCTTTGCTCGCAAAGAATACAATTAGGAGAATTCGGGAGGACATGGATTTTTTCCAGAGATAAACACAAACGCACAGTAGACAATAGAGAATAGACTATTCTTTTCAGACTGTTCTGAATATCGTTGTACCCAAAAATTCCAATTGAAGTATCTTTAGTTTTTAGTTAGCCGTAGTGGAGTTGGGGTTCTACTTTTCAAATTAACCTTAACATTAACTATGTCCTTTAGGGTCGTCCTGAAGGCTGTTACGCCCACGTCGGCTACTGGAGTGGACGGGGCATCCACGCCATGAACCTCGCCAGAGACACCCCTGGGCGAGGCTGCTTCATGACCGCCATCATTATCCACGAGTGGCTCCACATCCTCGGCTTCTTCCACATGCAGTCCACTTACAACAGAGACGAGTACGTGCGCATCGACTTTAACAACATTCAAGATGGTGAGAACTAAGTACTGGATATGAATGTGGAAGTCTACTTTTATGATAGTTTAAATGGCGACGTATGTCGTCGATGGCCATGTTATAAGTTCACATCAAGCAATTGTTTATTATATTGCGTTTCAAAAGCTAGATGTGCTATTTCTTTCGAAACACAGCTAGTTTTGGACGAAAGGAAAACCCAATGCCATTGTTGAAAACATTACATAGCACGCGCATGTATATAAATATATGATTTAAATTTATTATTAACACGAAATACGATACGGTATAGGTACATAGCTACATAATGTTATTTTTCCAAAGAAATTAATCATGTAAAATCCAACACATCACGAGGTAATAAGAAATACATCAGAAAATCTTTAATGAAATCTTTCATTTTGTAATGGCCTTTATATTATATTTTTTCATGGGAATATTTAGGAAGGTTTTTTATGTCATAAATCGGATCCTTATGGTCACCGATGCCCATACACATCCCCACGACCAAAGGTTATGCAGATGCGTTGCCCTACTTTTACCTACCCCCAATAGACCACTGGAAACTAACAATCCGCACGAAACGCGACAGCGTAGCTGTCACTTTATACCGTGCTATGTGAGCGCGAAATTCTTCGACGGTCGTGCTGCCCAATTAGGCTACAAAAGCAGTATGATACTACCTCTTACTACTTACTCTTATCGGATCCTATTGTAAAAACCCATGTCCCATAAAGAAAATACTATTATATTATCTTTCGTCAATAAGGTTACCTATGTGTTTAGTATTACCCATAAGCAGTGACCGATTTAGGCTTGACGCCGCCCTAGGCCCTGTTTATTTTGCCGCCCTTAATGCTAGAAAAAAGTAAAGTATCAACCCTTATACTACGTCCCACTGCTGGGCCAGGGCGAAATTATTAAGATTTAGTTATTTTTAAAAGCTTTATATGCATGTGATATTCAGTAATGAAACAAAAAGTAAAGAACATCATTCGGTAAAGACTATAATTAATCTTTAAAAAAACATAATCTTATTCATAGACTGAAAAGTAAATAAAAAAGTGAATTGTTACAGGTATATTTTATAGACAATTCTTTAAAAAAATAATCCAAACTTATTTTCAAAGGCAACCTTTTTTCGTCTCTGTAATTTTGGCGCCCCTCAAATCCTGCCGCCCTAGGCCCGCGCCTCACGGGCTTATACGTAAATCCAGCACTACCCATAAGTTAAGGAGCTAAGGAGTAAGACGTGCTTTATCTTTGCATATTCGTGCACTCTCAGCTCATACATATAGCATAAAATACTCTTCTCAGAACAGTAGTGCTATTCTGTAAAATACCATTTCGATATCCAGCTTCACCTGAGTGATAGAGCTCAATTACTTACTTCGAAAGCAAACTTCATTGACATAAATAGAGAGTCGAGTTTTAAAGAATACTTTGTCAAATTCGTCATATCACCGCGGATTCCGCTTTCGAGATTCGAAAACGACTTTACAGAATAGCCCTACAGTGCCAACAAATAATTGATTGTTAAAATATTCTGATAAACATGCTTAACGTACTTCGCCTGATTTTATTAATTATTTTTTTTTATCATACTATATGGCTAGTATTTTATTTAAGGCATGGCGCACAACTTCGAGAAGCACAACAGTAACCTGGTGAGCAACCTGGGTCTGCCCTACGAGTACGACAGTTGCATGCACTACGGCAGCCACTCCTTCTCCCGCAACGGACTTCCTACCATAGTTCCTCTGAAGGTATACGATAATCTGATGTTAAGTAAATATTGACTATAGAAATATGTGTGAGTTTAAGCTCATATTTTATTTAAACCTTAAGATCACACGTTTGAAGTGAAAAAAATAACAATCCTATTAATTGTTGTATTATGTAAACGCAAAATTTTGTAAGTTTGGATGTTTGTTAGCCTTTCTCATAAAAACTACTGAATGGATTTTGATGAAACTTTACAATAATATAGCTTATACATCAGAATAACACATAGGCTATAATTTATCACCGTACTCCACGGGAATGGGAAGTACGCGGGTGTAACCGCGGGGCGCTTACACCCGCGCTATAATTTGAATATAGTAAGCAGTGACGTAGCAGTGAAGAGCAGCCGAGTATCTTCGCTCGGGTACACTCGGCGGTCCCGAGTTCAACCGATCGAGCCCTTCACCTCAGAGCGTGTTGGATCACCCTTACTCACATCCTATATAAATCTGTGTGCGATGCCCTAAAAGAAGTTTTCACTTCAAAAATAAAAATTATTCTACCGTGTTCATACAACCATTCTCTGCTTATCAATAAAGCTATAATTACTTTGTTACGACGACGATCGTCTTCCAAATGAAAAAAATGAATGACAGAAATCGAATGACAAAGAACACACCCCGTAAAACACCGCGCAGTGTCACGATGATTGTAAACGCCGTATTTTGTCTGCCTTTTCGAGATCCAAGTAAACTTGTTTTTGACGTGACAACGTCTAACTCGATATTACACAGCATGCACGAAATAGATGACGTCATGTCGCGTTCCGAAAGCGAGAGCGCGGCACGAACGAGAGAGAGGCATGATCGGCTCGAGCGATCGGCTCAGTTCGATAGTGTATAATCTATGGTTCGATTCGTGCTGCATGTAATGTTTGACGTTGTCACGTCAAACTACCGTCCGTAAACCGACTATACAACCATCTCTTTTTTGTTTATGGGTGAGTTCGACTACTTACAATCAGGTAACATGTGTGCGAGTTCAAAGATATTCAACTAACGTATTTCAATGGCAAGTTGAAGGATCCGTTACAGTGAGTTAGTTTGCGAATTCCCAAATTAATTATCTACTTTCATCCCAATTTCAGTGCTTCAACGGTGTGATGGGTCAATCTGAGTACGTGACCTGGTACGACTGGGTCAGGCTGAACAGGCACTACGACTGTCCTGGCGCCTGGAACAGGGACTCCGTGGACAGGATCAGACAGGAAGTCGCCAGGGTCAACGGCATCGAAGACAAGAGCGAAGACAGGAACTGCGAATTGTGAACGGAATCATGTTATTCGATTTAATAAAGATTTTTATCGATTATTGTAATCAGAATTTATATCGGACCCGTTCCTTACCTTAAAACAGAAAACATTTATACAAAAAGTCTATATACAACGTTTCGAAATAATAATAATTATTAATGTTATCTAGATTTAGCAAACAAAAAAATATTTTTGCATTTGGGTATAAATATTTTTTGACTTAACTTTTGTACCTGTTTGTGAGTGGTTCGGGTGCTAGAATAGCGAATATTAAAAATGCCTTTACCAGTGTAAACTGGCGCCTGGGCGATCTTGCTCTTCTATAAAGCTGTCTTTGTCTAGAATGTAGATAGATTTTGAGCTTGCAGTGTGTTAAACTAAACTTGTGTAAAGGTGGAACGTATGACATGTCATGCTCGCTTACGCCACTGCAGTGGTGGCGTTGTTGGATAGGTCTTCCACTTCCCTCTAATATGTGGAAGAGGTTGACGCTGGCTCACGCGTCCTAGCCTGTGTGGAGGTGCTGCTGTGGTGGCTGGTCGTATTATGCGGTTTCTACCTAGCTTAGTTTTTTATTTTTAATTTTTATTAACATCCTCTGCTTTGTTATGGATATTGTGGGCTCTAAATTTATTTACTTACTTTATCTTAGGCTAGTGTGTATAAGACTAGTAATAAATGTATGGCGGAATGTATTTACGGCGGTTTATTTTATTGGTGAACGTGGCGGCGTGGCCATTGTAAAGACTAAAGTACAGTAGAATCTCGATAACTCAAACCTCGGTAACATACAAATCTCTATAACTTCAAAAAATAATATATTCCCTTCCCT
Source organism: Lycaena phlaeas (assembly GCA_905333005.2). Classification (NCBI taxonomy): domain Eukaryota; kingdom Metazoa; phylum Arthropoda; class Insecta; order Lepidoptera; family Lycaenidae; genus Lycaena; species Lycaena phlaeas. Next base: position 3,422,668 of record HG995170.1, on the reverse strand, counting down.
TAACCTATCCCTAAAATGACCCTTGATAACTTAAAACCTCTATAACTTAAAATACATATTTTGTGTATCCCTTGGACTTTAACTTATCAAGGTTCTACTGTATCTGAAAATTCGGGAATGTAAAAATCTTAAGTCTAGGCTTACTACCTAGGCTACATTCAATTTTTTTGGCACCTTTCACTATTGTTATCAAAGTAAATCGACTACATGACTGAAATTTTAGTCCAGTGAGTTGTTATTTATAAAATATATTATCTAAATATATTATATGTGGGAGTTGAGGTCTTGAAAGTCAGTAACTTTATACATTTTAAAAATAAAAATAAAATGTTAGATTAGATTAAATTTTGATACTTACTTTTCGACATTATCAATCTGTTGCATTAGCAAAGTCATATATTTTAAGAAGTTTTTTCTTTCGGTTGGATCTATGCTAATGGTCCTAGTGACCGTTATGCGTCATCGGAAATGGGGTGATCCGGTTGGATCATCCTATGACGTTAAAAATTTGGGGGGTTGCCCCCCGCCATGTTCATGGCGTCGGGTTTGAATATATTTTAATTTTTCTAAATATGACATAATATATTCAAACGAATGAAAATTTTCCCGATATATTTCATTCTAAAAAATCTATCTTTTTATTTTTTGCTACTTCCTCAGGAACTAGATGTATTCATACTTGGAAATTTTCAGAAACGGTAACAATGCTACTTATCTAGGGAATTGTCATCAAAAATCTTGTCATTAACTCGTAGAGGCAACTTTTAAAGGTCTTTGCAGTAAAATTGTTTAGAATACCATGACGACAAATTGTATGACGCTGTCATGTCATGATACCGCCGCGACTCGCGACTGCGGACGGGTGTACTGTATTTCTTTATTTGTCATCATCATATCCTATATATGCATAAATTTTAATGAAATATTAATTATAATTAGTTAGGTAGACGAAGTGTTAGCAATCACTAACAAGGTGGAAAGACGATGTTTAAGCAGTTAGCAGTGACCGGTCCGTGGATGAGTGGCAAGGGATTGGTCGTCTTGGCGTTCATTGAGAGAGGACTTTGTTCAGCAGTGGACGGATAAGGGCTGATGATGATAATGATTAATTCTAATGAAAACATGAATGCGTTTGGCCCAAGAGGGCTAATAATTTTTGATCTAATTAGTCATGCTTCCGTTCCAAAAATGTTAATCGAGCTAAGGGTATCTAGTATTTTGTCCCACAATTGCGCACTTGAAAGAGGCCTAAAAAACCCAATAATCTACTTGATTTAGTATTTCGTATACGTTAATCAATTAACGATAAAGCGATTAAATGGTATTAATGACGTATTAATATTAATATAAAATAATTTCTCTTCAAAAGTTTGTCTCTATTTTTTTTATCAGGGAATATTATCGAGTTCTTGCACCGACATCGTCCAAAAACAGCTCAGTGTGACAAGTGTACTATACGAATAGTAGCGCGTTGTTGGTTGTGATTAGAAAATAGAGGTGTTGAAAAGTTTGTGTGTATTCATAAAATTATGGATAACTTGTATAAGTTCGGCGATCTTGGTAAAAATGAAACAAATGAACATACCTCATGTTAAAATAGACTTTAAATATATGTTATTATAGTTTTCTTTAACACATCTATTAATATTAATGTATAGGAACTAATATTATAAAAAAATTGTTTATAAGTTTAAAATTTAAATATACGATGTAACTCTTGAAATGCGTTTTTTTTTATAAGATATTCACCAGTGAATTATTAATTATTACTGAATGGTATTGTACCTAGGCTTTAAAAATGGTTATCGAGAGACCTAATAAGGCTATAATATATAAACGCGGGCGAAGCTGCGGGCAACAGCTAGTCGAGTTTATATAACAGGTTGAATTGTATTACTGCAATTTTTGAAATTTCGGAGTCGGAGCTGAAATGCCTGAAAAACAATGATGATGATGAAAAATTTTGAGTAAGGGCAGGACGATTGTGGGGTACAGCTAGTACATAGTTAATAATTAAAACAGTTACGCTTAAAACTGTATGAGCATATTTCATAAAGGTTCAAGATTGGAGACCGCGTTTAGGTTGACGAAGTGTTGGTCGGACATTAACCAGATGGGAAGACGATCTCAGTGCGTGTTGGATGCGAGTAGCAAGGGATCGGTCGTCTTGGCGTTCATTGAGGGAGGCCTATGTTCAGCAGTGGACGAATAAAGGCTGATGATGATGATGATGATGATATTTCATATGTTTCGGCCAAGAACATTTGACATGGCCTGCTGTTGCATAGTCATTTATAATAATACTATTATCCAATTCTTTTCAAACTTCGACTCATTATAAACCTAACCAGACCTGGATCATGCCTTTGTCACATATCTCCATAGTGTCAAAGAATACGCCCATTAGATGGGTCTAAACGCATGGCTTATGTTATTAACATCGTTATTATCTACAGATAATGAGGTAATATAAAAGTTGTGTGGCCGCTGCACTGGCATTAAACAGGATGTTGCGCGCGACAGTGGTGCTGTGTCTAGTGGGCCTGGCGGTGGCGGTCCCCCCCGTCACCAGGAGCAGGGAAGACATCGAGGCGTTCAGGAGCTTCCTGGAAAGCACCAAGACCAGTAAGTGTGAAATGGAACGATGAAATAGAGTTCTTTTTGAAGCGGTAGTTGTCTGGGGAACGCCACGACCAGGAAGTTTTGAAAGGAGCAGTGACGTCATAGTTTTAAGCGGTACTGACTACTGACGTCATAAATTTGTGTTTTAGAATTAATTAACACAGTAAGTTTATAATAGAGAAGTCAAATTTTTGAATAAATAGAACTATGTGTACATTTTTTTTAGAATAATATAGGTATATTTGTTTTATGTATAATACTTTTTAAAGAATTGAGTGTAGAGTTTTATAATGGTCGTTATTGTATAAGACCATAAAATTTAGGTTTAAAGTGTAGCTTAACAGACGAAGCGTCATTTCCAATTAGATGATAGGACCTTCGTGCATTGGCTGTTCCTAGCTATGTTACTTGATGATAATGATAAATATCTATAATTTCTTCTAGGCGATGGCAAGACCCTCCTTTCCCGCACCAAGCTGTCCCCCCTGGCCAACCCTGAGGAGAACAGCGGCAAGTACCAAGGAGACATCATCCTTGATGACTTCATCATCGAGTCAATGCTGAGTCAGTACGCGATGGGCCGCAACGCCTACATCTGGCCCAACACCAAGTGGCCCGACAACACTGTCGTCTGGGAGTTCGGAGAGGGTGAATTCGGTGAGATTCTAGAATATTCTTATACTATACTAGCCGATCCGAGAGACGTTGAACTTGTTGAAATTCTGACACTAGAATTTTTTTCACGCTCTATATTTACCACGAAGAAGCTACTTAGCTAAGCTAAGCTTATCAAGAGTGCAGTGCTATTCTGTAAAGACAATTTCGTATCTCGACAGCGGACTCCGCGGTGAGATATCAAATTCGTATTTTTTTAAACTTGACAGTCCCGGCAGCGCCACACTTGTGAGTGTGGCGACGAGACGCACCCTGTTGCGTGAGATTATTTACATTTTTAGTATGAATACTGCATTCCGTAAGGGGTATTATCGCTTACCTAATCAAGGTCAAGTGAGTTCGCTTTCGAAGTGAACACTGAACGTGAAGTAAGCGCTATCACTCAGGTGAAGCTCAATATCGAAATGGTTTTTTAACAGAATAGTTCCGCTGTTCAGACATACAAAATTTCAAACAAATCCGTCGATCAATTTGGTGAAATAGAATGACAAACACACATTAAATAAGAATTTATCTGGATAACAATATTAAATCAGAGTTATTTTACATTATCAATCTTAACTATGTGCTATGATCTAATCGTGGTGAATATTATTAATAAACATAGTACAGTCGATCCTGCTGATTAATATGCATAAAGGTGATTGTAAACAGTCAATAATTTGACTGTAATATGTGACAACGATATTGGCTACAGCCCGGCTATCTCGAAAATATTTGAATGCAGCAAACCGTCCCAAACATACGACCATGCAAAACACGTGAAACTACTATTACAGAAGAGCTATATGGAAAAGATATATGGAATAGCTATATGGAAGAGCTGTATGGAATGTATGAATGGAATGAATGGAAAACATGTTTGTGGTATATTGCGAAGTCTGACTGTCATTGCCGAGTATGTTGCTAGCCATCCTGTTGCTGTAACACATTACATTGAAATGATTGCTAGTAACACCTTAATGTATAGGATTGGAACTCGGAACCGTCAAATGGCCTTCTATTTAAGCTTATCACAATACGCACGTGATTATTTAATTAATAACAAATCATACTATCTTAATACGTTCGTCCTGAGGATAAATTTAAGATTAGCTATCGTAACGTAATTTTTAATCTGAGATTAAGATTACATCAACGGACAAACACAAGTATACTAGCAGCTTAACGCGACATCGCTCTCATCTTGCGGCTGCAGACTCTCTGAGACAGTTCATGGCAGGGTGCGAACTGAAATGTATCACAGAGAGAGATCATACACATATATCTGTCATTTATAATAGGCGGACTGAGATGCCTCTGACGAAACATAGCGACTGCTCTTCAGGGAGAGTGTACAGCCGCCATTATAATATTTTCAACAATTGAAACTGTTGAAAAAATATGGTATAGGTATTCTAACATACTTATGAACCTGGCATGACATATTACTTATATTTTCCACTTTTGGTCACGTATCTCCTCGAAATCAGGCGAGGTGTTGGGGTCATAGTTCACCGTCCGAGTTGCGCTGTTCCAATTCGGGTTGGTTTGGCTTCACACATCTTCAAATGCTATTAATCTTATCTTTCAAGTATCCTTACCATGATTTCCTTTACCGGCATATAAAAATAAGTAGATAATTATTAATTATGACCTTAATTAATTAAAACCGATACTGTAGATATTTACCGAGTTATGCACTGTCATTTACAGCTAGTGAATATTAAATATAATTATATGTTCATATATTTATGTACCTGTTATCTTCATGACACTGGTATAGATATTTAGTATTCAGCTCTCGGGCTTCGATCCCGCGACCTGCGCTATTGGTACCTACTTTATGACTAAAGCGGTCGTTGAACCCACTGCACTCAATCTAGAGTGCTAAATTTAATCACCTAGCTAGATAAATAAATGGATAATAGCGAACAATGTTTTAATACACTCCTCTTCACAAACAATACTTTGAGGTATCACGGTAAATAATGAAACAATACTTTGGAAAGGACCGTCTATCTATGCGCTCCTGGTATCAATAGTCGGGTTTGACAAACGCACAGTGGCGGATTTCATTTAAGTGTGTATAAATTGGTTTTATTGACACTATGCGTTCGGGAGTTCTGTAACAGCCGTAGCGTTAGACAAGAAGGTACATGAGATACAAATATAGTATAACTAGCTATTATCCGCAGTTAACTGGGTAACACGTACAGTCATATCCAGGCTGATGATGATGATAGTATATTAGTCATTACACCCCGCATCGGCAGACCTCGCGTCCACCGATCGCTGTCGACCGCGACCAAACGTATTCACACTCGCCTCTGAATTTTCCTGCTTCTTGTTTGAGTCATTGCGTAAAATTGGGTGTAATCACTGGCGCCTAGGCCTGTATCATTACGTCTCAGGCTAAGAAACGTCTAGAGAGTTGCCTGAGCTTTCTCCAAATGAAATCGTTCAAGTCAACAAGAGGCGCTGAAAGCGTAATAGATAACGCTTTGAATCTGATGTTCTGTCTGTTTCAGCAGGCTCGTCTGTTCCCTTGGGCACGCTGGGCAAGTGCCCAGAGCCCGCGATCTATGGGGTACCGTCCCTTATATCAGAATATGATCTGGTGATAATTTTAGGAAGTTAAACAATGATTGCTGATTAGAATACTTAATAGTGTTCTGATTACTATTATTACTCTTTCTAGTTTCTAAATTGAAGTCTACAGATGTATAAATTGTTATTACCTCCGGGGCTCCATTACCCTAATGCCCAGGGCCCCCGATAGTTCAAAAGGGGCCTAGTCTGTTGTCATCAACCTGGTGCTGCTGCTGTCCACACGAAGTAACTATGTACTTAAAGCTACCAGGACTACCAGGACCGCATGAGTTTGCAAAGTTCGATGTGACTACTGATAGTTTACTAATTAATAAAGAAGATACCAACTGATTAATTAATACAACATAATATGATAACATAATAAAGTTGTATCAATTCGTAATCGTCAGATTATTTTGTCACTGCGACAATCCATAGATAAGAAATAACCGTGTAATGATTGGATTTGTTATTCTATTTAGATTATAATAATTATAAACACCATGATTTACTTAAACTGGGGGAAATCCTGAAACCTAATTACTAAGTAAGGTACGCTAATTTTTCTGCATTTCAAAGTTAAATGCGTGCCAGTTTCTAAACAAATAATGGTTAAAATAAATATTTGGCCGCTATTAAACAGTCCCTGGGCGCCGTTTCTCACTGGTTCAGGGACCAGGTTCCATTTCTAAACCCGACAAGAGGCCGGGTGTCGCATTAATAAGCATCCCTTTTATATTTCTCGGAGGTGGAGGGGAGGCCCTGTCAGCCTCCTGGCTCCTCTCGACCACACATCGATTTCCTTCTGGGTCATCATGACATAGAAGAGGACCATTCCTAGGACCGCAGATACATTTGCTGTACTATCGCCTAGTTTAAAATAGATGAAAAAAAATACATCGTTCCCAAACAAAAAGCTTATAACCTTAATATTGGGGCTTATTTTTTTTTTCAGGTCCCATGCAGGAGGCTGCTATTGAGGAAGGTATTGCTGATATCGAGCGACACACCTGCGTCAAGTTCCGCAAACGTGAGCCCGAAGATACCGTCTTCGTCAGAGTTACCGTGAGTACTTCAATTAAGTGAGAGACACGAACGAAACGCTTAAAGTGTTCTGGAAGCCTAGCCAAAATGCCATTAAGGAAGCGTTAGCGAAGTTCGAAAATGATAAAATGTATGGACTTGACATAAGGCCGCGCTTAATAACGTGGTCCATCCTTTACATTTCGAACTTTGCTAACGCTTTCTTAATGGCATTTTGCCTAGGCCCCCCGATGTTTTCCAACTCATAATCTAACATTCTCAGTAAATAAAACAACTTTTAACAATTTTTAACAAGATCATTTTGCTCATCATCCATCGGTAAAGTCTTCTAACTATGATTTGTCTCCCAGGGTGATGCTGGCGGTTGCTACGCCCACGTTGGCTACTGGGAATCCCGAGGAGTTCACACCCTGAACCTCGCCCGCAACTACCCCGGAGTAGGATGCTTCAGACACGCCACCATCGTCCACGAATGGATGCATATCCTCGGCTTCTTGCATATGCAGTCCACGTACAACCGTGACGACTACGTGTACATCGCCCAAGAGAACATCATGTCTGGTAAGGAATGGGCAAGAAACCAATACAGATTATAGCGTGATAAAAAAAAGTATTGATTCAATATTATATAACGGCAAATAAATCTATTACCGTTCCATAGTAAGCCCACTGAGGAGAATAGTCGAACTCTGTCAGAGAACGACTTATTTATTCCCTAGGTGTGGTATCTTAATAATATCTATCTTAATAGTATCTTAATAATATCAATCTATCTCCATCTAATCATCACGATCAACCCTTTTTAATTCATTGTTGAATTTAGCTTTATTTCAACCAACCTCAAAATACCAATAAGTCGGCTGCATGTAAGAGCATCTTGTTTAACAGTTGCTGAGTTTTTAAATGATGTTCCTGGTTTTCGAACTATATTTTCAAGTAAGCCGTTGAAGCCTATCCATTACTTTCATAATCTTTTGATTTCATTTTACTTCCCATCACTCAGTTTGTTACTTCTCAGTACTGACGTTCAAGAAGCTGCTTTAAGGACGCGTTTACGAATCAGACGAAATTATGCTGTTTTTCTGTACCGTTTGTAACAAAAGTACACAAAATCATATATAAAAATTATTTATTTCATATAGAATGGTTCTTTATCTACAAGGGTAACGCATATTTTTTTGATAAATGTTGCTTTTTTATATAGTAATCAACGTTCTTCCATTACCATTTTCCATGAAACGAACGAAATCGATTAGAATTACGGTACCCTTTTGGTCTAATATCCACATTTATTAAGGTTTTTAAAAAATAGTAGGAGCAGGGAAATATGTTCAATTTTAAATAAAGGACAAGAAAATAACCCAAAAATGCTAAAAATAGTCTTAAAAAAAATAAAGAAGATAACTAATTTTTTTACAAATTTTGCTACTAAAGATGAATGTTATTCCATTGCATTAAGGTTTATTTTATCGTTGTCTCTGTCTTGATTTCTTTTACATTTTTAAAATGAGAACTCAGTCCGCGCTCGGCCGCGGTTCTGGGTGGACACTGCGTCACCTGTCAGCAGCAATTCGACTCAAAAAACATCGCGATTTATTTTTGATATTGGATACTTTGGATTGGATTTGATACTTTACAATATTTTTTTTACCACAATATATTTTTATGGAATTGGTTTATTTCATATACATAGGTAGACGAAATGTTGGTTGGTCATTATAACCAGGTGGGAAGACGTTCTCTCTCGACGTTTGCTCACTTATCATCATCATCATCATCATCATCATAATCATCATTATCATCATCATCATCGTCAGCCTAAATCAGTCCACTGCCGAACATAGGCCTCCCTCAATGAGCGCCAAGATGACTGATCCCGTGCTATGCTAAGGCAGCAGTGCTGCCGATGCGACTTCATCATCATCAGCCTAAATCCGTCCACTGCCGAACATAGGCCTCCCTCAATGACCGCCAAGACGACCGATCCCGTGCTATGCTGAGGCAGCAGTGCTGCCGATGCGACTTCATCATCATCAGCCTAAATCGATCCATTGCCGAACATAGGCCTCCCTCAATGAAAGCCAAGACGACCGATCCCGTGCTATGCTGAGGCAGCAGTGCTGCCGATGCCACTTCATCATCATCAGCCTAAATCAGTCCACTGCCGAACATAGGCCTCCCTCAATGAACGCCAAGATGACTGATCCCGTGCTATGCTAAGGCAGCAGTGCTGCCGATGCGACTTCATCATCATCAGCCTAAATCCGTCCACTGCCGAAAATAGGCCTCCCTCAATGAACATCAAGACGACCGATCCCTTGCCACTCGCAAAAAATAGATGTCATCATCATCATCATCATCATCATCAAACTTCATCCATCCTCTGCTGAATAGATGTCATCATCATCATCATCATCATCATCAAACTTCATCCATCCTCTGCTGAATATAGGCCTCCCTCAATGAACACCTAGACGACCGATCCCTTGCCACTCGCAAAAAAATAGATGTCATCATCATCATCATCAAACTTCATCCATCCTCTGCTGAATATAGGCCTCCCTCAATGAACACCTAGACGACCGATCATTTGCCACCCGCAAACAAATAGATGTCACCATCATTATCATCATTAAACTTCATCCATCCTCTGCTGAAAATAGGCCTCCCTGGATGAACACCAAGACGACCGATCCCTTGTCACTCGCAAACAAATAGATATCATCATCATCATCAAACTTCATCCATCCACTGCTGAATATAGGCCTCCCTCAATGAACGTCAAGACGACCGATCCCGTCCTACTCTAATGAGGCAGCAGTGCTGACGATGCGACTTCATCATCATCAGCCTAAATCCGTCCACTGCCGAAAATAGGCACTCCCTCAATGAACATCAAGACGACCGATCCCTTGCCACTCGCAAACAAATAGATATCATCATCATCATCATCATCATCAAACTTCATCCATCCTCTGCTGAATATAGGCCTCCCTCAATGAACACCTAGACGACCGATCATTTGCCTCTCGCAAACAAATATATATCACCATCATCATCATCATTAAACTTCATCCATCCACTGCTGAATATAGGCCTCCCTCAACGAACACCAAGACGAGCGATCCCTTGCCACTCGCAAACAAATAGATATCATCATAGTCATCATCATCAAACTTCATCCATCCACTGCCGAAAATAGGCCTCCCTCAATGAACATCAAGACGACCGATCCCTTGCCACTCGCAAAAAAATAGATGTCATCATCATCATCATCAAACTTCATCCATCCTCTGCTGAATATAGGCCTCCCTCAATGAACACCTAGACGACCGATCATTTGCCACTCGCAAACAAATAGATGTCACCATCATTATCATCATTAAACTTCATCCATCCTCTGCTGAAAATAGGCCTCCCTCGATGAACACCAAGACGACCGATCCCTTGTCACTCGCAAACAAATAGATATCATCATCATCATCAAACTTCATCCGTTCACTGCTGAATATGGGCCTCCCTCAATGAACACCAAGACGACCGATCATTTGCCACTCGCAAACAAATAGATATCATCATCGTCATCATCATCAAACTTCATCCAACCACTGCTGAATATAGGCCTCCCTCAATGAACGTCAAGACGACCGATCCCTTGCCACTCGCAAACAAATAGATATCATCATCGTCAAACTTCATCCATCCACTGCTGAATATAGGCCTCCCTCAATGAGAACACCAAGACGACCGATCCCTTGCCACTCGCAAACAAATAGATATCATCATCGTCAAACTTCATCCATCCACTGCTGAATATAGGCCTCCCTCAATGAGAACACCAAGACGACCGATCCTTTTCCACTCGCAAACAAATAGAAATCATCATCGTCATCATCATCAAATTTCATACATCCACTGCCGAACATAGGCCCCCCAATAAACGTCAAGACGATCGTTCCCGTGCCACTCGGATCAGGCAGCAGTGCTGCCGATGCGACTTATCATCATCTGCGATCGCCAATGCGCCTGCTCAGCGTGGCAATTATGACCCCCCCCCCTCCTCTCAAGGTGAATTACAGATATCAGTTTACTTACATACATATATATGATAAGATAAATAGTAAAAACAAACAGAAATAAAATATAATTTTGTGTTATAAATAATCAAAATAACAAATATTCGTAAAGTATCAAATCCGTTTACTTGACTACTATTCCCGCACGCAAGCGTGCGTATTGTGCGGGTGCGCTTGTGTGCGTGACTTTTTCAATGTAGTTGTGCGATTCTGTACCTATCAAATTTGTAAACGCGTCCTTAAAACCACTTTAATATTTTGATTTCATCTACCACAGGTACCGAACACAACTTTGACATCTACGGCCCAGACCTAGTGAGCAATCTAGGTGTAGAATACGACTACATCAGCTGCCTGCACTACGGACCGTACGCCTTCACCGCCAACGGTGAGAAGACTATCGTCGCTCTGCAAGTAAGTCTATTGTTAGAACTTTTTTGTTACAAGATTAAGTTCATAATAAAACAAAAGATTATGTTAAAAAATACTACAAAGAAATAACAAAAGAACTTGGAACGATTCTAATATAACATACCTAAGAAACACCGCTAGAAAACCTGCATGTAAAAAAATGGTCGGTTCAAGCGAAAATTTTGTGCGGGTGGGCTTAAAATGATCAATATTTTAAGGCTCTCTCAACGCCTCGAGAAAAAATAATTTATTGGCAGTTCACAAAAGTTTTATTATTTAAGAAATAAGGACTGGACAATGGCCAGACAGGAAATATAATACTGCCACAGAAATTAAACATCTTACGTCACAGTATTAAACTATAGCGTGATTGAGCTTTCTCCTTTATGTTCAAGAAAGACTTTCACCTCTGGCCAATCGATAGTTCGTCTGCCAATTTGCCTATCCAACGAACATAAAAAAGTAGATACATGTTCATAATTTTCCAGGAACATGAAGGCACAATGGGCCAACGCGTGTTCGTGACCGAGAAGGACTGGCTTCGCATCAACAGGCACTACGATTGCCCCGGCGCATGGGAAACCGACAATGAAAGCGAAGGCGACAATGAAAGTGGTGGCGACAATGAAAGTGAAGGTGACAATGAAAGTGGAGGCGACAATGAAAGTGAAGGTGACAATGAAAGTGGAGGCGACAATGGAAGCGAGGAATAAATTTGAAGAACGATATTTTTTTTTAATAAAACATTTTTTTGTTTACCGAGTAATTTATTTATTTCCTGCAACGAACATTTTTTTTTTCTTTTAATGAATTTGAAGAGCGAGTAAAAAAAATGTTGTTTAATTTAATTACACTTCCATAAGCAAATTGTCCTCTTATTCTTATTAACTACAAAGAAAGGAATAAGTTGATTGTCAGTTGTTAGGATTCTTTAAGAATGGACGGATAGAGGCTGATGATGATGATAATTATGATTATCATCATCGTAGGCTAGGCATCAAATCAAGAAACAATTATTTCAAGTTGGTGTTGAATTTTTTGTATATTTTCAATTTTATTAATAGGAAATTAGTCAAAAAGTGCCATCAAACTCTATTTGTAAGTTTTGCTTGTCTAGGATACCGCTAATAAAGTATAAGTTACAAAATAAGCCGATGTTTTTTAACTCGTCTCTTGGGAGCAATGCGACCTGAACCACATGATGCAGACACGTGGTGACCACACGTTCGTTACCGCCAGGATATATTTTTTAAATCATAACAGTAGGTCTTTTTAAAAAATAAATAATAGTAATATATAAAATTAATAAATACGATGATTAATAATTCTTAAAAATTTGTATGGCCATAAACAAAACGTGGTCCAACAAAACCTAGTAAACCTTAAGAATAATCTTATCTACAAGATATTAAAGGTATTTAAGTCTCGATGATAGTGATCTCGCTCTTCTTTGCGAAGCGAAACATCTAAAATATATTTTTTTATGGGAGTTTACACCTCAAGAATCGATTTTCATATATGAGGTCGGGATCTGAAAATCTATGGGAGTAAAATCAAACTACGATGTTACATGATTTCACACGATGTTACACAAAAATGTCACACGAAGCGTTAAACGAAAAAGGGAGCTTGAGAAACGGCTATCACGCCATTATATCAGGCTATCATCCATGGAAGACAGCAAGCGAATTACAAACTGTTATGTTGTGTGTTTTATATTAATTTACTTTTATGATAACTACTAAATCTATAACTAGATGACGCTGTGTCAAACATAAATCTCGCTATAGGTTGTCATGGCTAAATGTTTAAGTAGTGCTATAACTGTCATACGTTTAAGTCTCATTATACCTCATAAATCGATCTCGTCGTTTTATTTTTGGGAGGACCTTTGATAGGCCGGTACATGAAGTACATTTAACAAATTCGTTGGATATTTAATAAAAATAAATGTATCACGTATGCTCTAAGTATAAAGAAATGCATTTATTTATCCTTATTCACTAATCCGTTTATTTTATAATCATTCGTAAGGAGTAAACTCCTGTCGTGCGTATGACACACACACTTTTTTTAATCAATGTTTTAAATGTCATAAATTAGACCGATTGCTTCTCGTAGTTTAGACTGTCCATAATTGAGAATGAAACCATTAAAATAAATATCCATATATCTAATAATCTTATTTAGTATGTATTGGGACTAGTCCTAAATCCTTCCAGCCGTGTGTACACCGCGTCTTTGAAGTGAATCTACTTGCCGCTGTCACCGTAAATACTGTCAGGACAAATTTCGACCGTCCGAAATCACGCTGTATAAGGCGCCGATTTAATTAGATTTATTAGGCTTAACGTGTTTAAAAATATTGGCCAACTCATTACACATATTTTATAATGATAATGTTTTGCGGATGCCATTTTTTTATTACACCAGCATTCGGCTTGTATTTTAAGAAAGAAAGAAAGAAAGAAAATATACTTTATTGTGCATACAAGTAAACATTACAATTAATACCATAAAGAGAAGAATAATGAGAGAAAAGAAGAATGTTTCTACTGACGTGCAATAATTGAAGATAACGTATTATTAATAACTGGGACTTATTTTTAACCGACTTAAAAGAAGGAGGTTCTCAATTCGTCTGTTTTTTTTTTGTTTGTTTGTGACACGATTACTCTGCTGTTTGTTAATGGATTTTGATGATTATTTTTTTGTTTGAAAGCTTATGTTTCTAAATTGGTGCCATATTAATTTGATCGACATCTAACCGGCGGTTTTCAAGTTATTTTCTTTTACTGACTTCTTCTTCTTCTTGTTTTATCATCACCATCATCAGGTTTATCCATCCACGATATCTCTCCAAGGCTTTATTCAATGTAAAACAATTATGTGTTATCTAATATTTCCTAAAATTTCATATGCTGTATCAAATATAAATTATGTATTTTATTTTATTGACAAAAGAGCAACCCCTTACTTTTTTCTCTCGCTTTTCTTAGCGGATCCTGCATCTCAAACGAGTTTTTTTATTTTACGTTTTATTGACTTCTTCTTTTGATTATTTCAAGTGTACAAGTTGCTACCTATGCAATGAAGTTATTTTGATTTGATGTTAGATTTTAAATAATATGGCATTACAATTTGAAACAGTCATAACCAGAATGACGGTGTTTGTCCAGGTAGCCCATGTCCCCACTATACCACCAAGTTTTACTGGTGGGAGAGATGCGCTGTGCCTGGCTCCTGGTTGCACCGGTTGATTTTTCATGCGTCTTGATTTTTCCTCATGTGATACAGCTTTGCTGTGTTTTGGATTATGTCTTAGATGTATATCCCATGAGTTGTCTTAATCTCCAGGTAAACTAGTTTTGTATATGGGCTACGTCAACCACTTGCCTTCAGGTGGCACGTCTGCCATTTTGCCAATCTAACTAACATAAAAAAGCAAGTATTTTGAATTCAACGTTTTAGACGAAAGAGTTTTATATGGATGTCGGTTATTATAAACTCTACTTTATTGTTCTTTTAAATGTTTAAAACTAATTACAGGTGGCTATATATTAATATGCTCTCGATACGTAAATCTTTTTTTTTTTTTTGTTTAAAAATCAAAAATCATTTATTTTACTTACAAAGGTGGTAACAATTTTTAACAATGTATCCCTGGTCCCTACACTAGGATTCCCTGTGTTGTAGGTGACCAGTCTCTTCCCTGGTGCTGATGAAACACTTAATTTTTAGTAACAAAAATATAAGAACAAATTTACTTAAACAATATACTAAAAGATAAAAAATTAACTTAATTATTAACATTACAGTTATGTACTGTTTGTTTTTGTTTTTTTTTTTTCTAGTAATAAAAAGCACTATGAAGGTAGGTGTAATCTTGTTGGGCCCTTTCACAATTCAATAATTAGTTTTTTTACACTATATAATACTTAATAATTATTAATTATCAATAACTTAAAGTGACTGGATGCGAGTGGCAAGGGATGGGTTCTCTTAGCGTTCATTGAGGGAGGCCTATGTTCAGCAGTGGCAGGATTAAGGCTGATGATGATGACGACTGCCTTTAAAAGCCTACTAGATTTATTACAATATCATGTGAGACATTTAACTACTTGGACATCAAAATGCTTTGACGATAAAGAGTGTAGAGCATGAAATATTTTTATCTTTTTATATGCCATACATTTGCGAAATGGTTATGAAACGCGCTTTATTCGCTTACCCGCTCATACAAAGATAAAGACAAGAAAAGCATAAAATATTTTAGATGGTCGTATTATCCGCTTCTTAACATTGGCAAAAATGTTTCTTTATTTGGCTTGCCCGGAGACCCTCACTGATAAAGACGGCGTTGTGAGTTTGACAGGCCACGGTCCGGCGGCATGACATTTGACAGTGGTGTCGGCGGGTTCATGGCGGGATCCGAATCTGTAACCGATATGCCGACGGGTGGTCGGCTATTTATGAAGTTGCGAGAATCGCGCATGTATTGGATTACTTTTAAAACACAAATGCGGCAGTTTTGAGTTCCTATTAAAGTAATTTTTATAAATACCCTAAAATTATTTGCACCTTTGATAATAAGCGCATTAAATTCGCTTCTCTTTTATTAAATATAGCTGTTGCCCGCAGCTTCGCCTGCGTTAACTAATATTTACAACGGGATCTTAGCGGGATGATATATCTTTACCGATAAATGGGCTATCGAATACTGAAATGTTTCATTAAAATCCGACCAAATAGTTCCTGAGATTAGCGCGTTTAAATAAACAAACTCTTTAGCTTCATATCTTAAGGATTAAAAGCATGAGTAAAATAAACCCGTTTAAATGTAGTCCAAAAAAATCAAAATTTCTGAATAAAATATGGTTGTTGTGCCTCACTCAACATAGAAAGGTATAGTGTGTCGTGGACTTTTATGTAGATATTTATAAGATCTACAATTAATTAGAACATTCTATGGTTCTATCTTTTATGGTTTAGGCAGCGTACGCAAAATAAATAACTTCTCTGGTTGATTTTTTACACCTTGTGTCCGAAAAACCCAAATATCTTACGGAACCCAAATTTTTTCAGAATAAAATATAGCCTATATTACTCGTGGATAATGTAGCTTTCGAATGGTGAAAGAATTTTTAAAATCGGTCCAGTACTTTTTGAGCCTATTCATTACAACGAAACAAACAAACAAACAAACAAAGTTTTCCTCTTTATAATATTAGTGTAGAAAAAACATTTGAGCAAGCTTATATTCCATTTATACTGTATCACTTCATAATAAAAGCAATTAAAACAGTAAAAGTACCATTACTTCTACAATGATATTCGGATATCATAGTTCCTGCAAAGTGCATCCAAAATCTTGAAAAATTCACGTAGGTACTTTAATAATTGTATCCAACTTTCTTTAATCGACTTCATCTTTCGACTTTACTTTTTAATCGACATAATGTCCAGATTAGAGAGAGAGTCAGAAAATTTGGTATTGACACTAAAAAAATATTGAACATGTAATATAATTCACAATAATATAATATATACATTTATTTATTTCCAATAAGTTCAGCAGTGGAGGGATAAAGGCTGATGATAAAGATGATGATGATGATGAAGTTATTAAAATTCAATTTAAATTAATCGATCATTACAATTACAATTAAATCAATCGAAAAGGTAAATTAGAATACGAATTCTAAATTAGCCAAAAATATAGTTCAAACGTGGACTAAATTGAAATTAGCGAAACTGTTATTCCATTTTTAAAATATCACTTTTTTTATCGCGCAACACAAAAAGGTCTTGTCAACGTATTTGAAATCCCGTGAGGGATGTCGAAGACGGCGGTGTTAAAAATTTTAAAAATCCTAAAGTGGGTAACACTGACGTGCACTTAAGATGCTGATAATGACGGCATAAAAAGTGTCAAAGCTTAAAGATCTCCGTAAAAAAAACAAGCTTCTATCCAGTGGCGTGTTTTCAATTAAGATTACAGTTATGAGTTCACAAATTAGAAATATCCTGAGGAAACATCAAATCTTTAGAAGTTTTTTAGATTGATTATATGATTAGCTATTTCAACAATTTGCGTTGACAGGTTTTCAGGAATAACATCACTTGATATTTTGAAACGATTGTTCGTACATTTATTTATAACTAGAGAAAAGATATTAACACTTATAAATAAAATTGTATACATAAAATATTTATAGAAGACATAAAATTTAGTGCTTACGTTAAATTACCCTTTTTTATATTATCTTTATAATATTTTACACCACGTCACCTAGGAATACAGAAACATTTTGTTCCCTGTCTGTAACCTGCTACCTCCGGCTTGAGTGCTAACACACTAACCATTGAGCCAAAGGGGTTATCGAGTTTATTATGAAATGGAATTTGTTAATAATTTACTATCTATTACTCAACAGTTACGTAACACTTGACACTTGACACAAAAATTGACACTTGACATTAGCGCGTAAAATTTAGTTAAATAAATAACTATAGTCATCGCCACTTTAGAAGTCCGATAGACGCGGCGCTGCGGTATCATAACTCAATGTTGCCAATTTATAGTGTAATGATTTTCCACCAAGTCTACTACAATAAAAAATTTAAATAATTATAGGGCCTATGGCCAAAATAAAAATCTCCCTGCCAGGTTTTAGTAAAATAAAACATTTTGTTGTAAATATTTCATTTGTATTTTTTACGTATAACCGATTAGTAGAATTCATCTAAAACAAGCTTCTTCGGATGTGTTCGGCTTTTGCCAGGAGTGACGATTTTCTCAGAAGTAAATGCTGCCATTGTTACTTCCTTTGTTATTCGACCTTTTTTACAGAAACACCTGAAAATATAATTCATCTGAACAAGATTTTAATTCTTTTACCTTGTATTTTATTCATATAAAATATCATAAGATAAATGTAGGTATAGAGTTAATGATAATATTTTAACCATAAATTAGGCAAAAATAAGTGACTCTGGCATCTCTAAAATTTTCCCGTCATGTCAGTGACATTTATAAACATATTATTCAACGGGGTTAATTGTTGTTTATTTTTACTTTCTAATTCACAAAATTATTTCAGTTTAATGATCATTATACGGCCTTCACTTTATACACCTCACTTTATATTATATGCTCCATATTTCACGTAAAACAATTTAAAATATCACAACTTCTTACTTCAGACAGACGTCAAGATGTCAATGTTGTCAAATTTAGTTCGGGCATTAGTCGCAGGACTTCTAAAGTGGCGATGACTATATATAGACGATCGTCAAAATAACACCATTTTTTGTCACGTCGATTTATTTATATTCAAACTCTTTTTCTTCTTTGATATTTTGACAACAACAAAAAAGTTTTTTTGCCAAATTCTCGGTGGCGCCTGCGCGTGTTTCCGGAAGTTCGCGCGTTGCAAATCGCACGACCCGTTTACTGCGGCGACCATTAATTTTGCCCACACGTCAACACAGGAGTGGTCTGCGATGAGCCGTGCAGGGGCATGATAAGTATTTCTATGTTATTGGCTTTTGACACGGAGGTCTTGGCCTTAATTAGTCGGAGCAGTTATGTTTAATAGTGCGTTTTTATAAGTATTTTACTCGTGATAAAACTGCTTCATTGATTTTATCCCTGTTTAGTATATATTTCTGGTCACACCAACGGGTATTTTACAGCCAACTCAGAAATGTTTAGTTATTTTTCATATAATAATATTTAATAATAAGCAATGATACTAGTAAAATATGTTCTATGTGCATGTTAAGCAAGCTAAAATTCATGACTCGGTATTTCTAGATGAAATAAGCAAATAAATCGAAGGATTTTTAATATGTCACGTACTGGCAATTAGATAAAAAGTCGTTTCAGCTTCATAAACAAATAACTTTATCAGAAGAGTAGGAAGAAAATTTGGTAATAACCAAAGATGAAGGCTTAGTATCGTTTCGATAGATTAATAGTTTAACTAAAATATTATGAATTTGATGAATAGCTAAGTTACTAGATTATTTAGCTTCAGACAAAGCTAAAAGCTTTGGTTTTATGAATTTTAAAGATCAAATAGAACATAATTAGATCAAATAAAAATAAATACAATTAATATCAATCTCTTGTATATATATTATATAGATCCTTATTGATTTCAGATTCATGAAATATGTGAGGAGGCAGGGTCGCCATGTGAGGACGTGTGAGGATGTTGACATGTGTAAGGTTCGAGCGCCGGTGTAATACTCCTTTATTGAAGGAATACAATCTATATTAATAATTTCGTGCAGGGGTACGATAGACTAGATCAAATCCTTACCTGTATAATAAAACATAAAAAATTAAAGATTTCGAGTCGACCGACGAATATCCGCAAAATTCGGATTGTCGAGTATTTTGTTAAGGGCCTGTTTCACAATCTCCAGTTAAGTTCCTAATAGGCTATCGGCAACATATTTGACAGATACTCCATACTCTATCTGTCAAATGTGTTTCCGATAGCCTATTCGGAACTTAACTGGAGATTGTGAAACAGGCCTTAAATTCTAATGTTGCTGACAGACAAATCTCAGCCTTTAAAATGCAATGACATAATCGCATATTGACCACTCTAGCGAAACTGTCACTGATATTATTTTTTTGTTCTATTTAAGTTTACCTATATGGGCATGAAATAGGAGATGAAAGTTCGCAGAGTAAAAAAAATCTGTCTGTGTTTACTATACGTACGTACAGAACCGCGCTACTCTGAATTTAACGCGAGCGAAGCCACGGGCAACAGCTAGTATACTTATATACTAAATACGTACAATATGTCAGGGCACTACAATCTTTGATACTGTCATTTTCTTGCGACTTTTAATCTTAACTACATTATAGGAACTCTAAAATAGTTTGGCAGTTTGAGTTGATATCACGAAAAAAAAACTATTACAGAACGATCAAGCAATACGAGTCATGAGCGATAATGACTCAGTATATAAAGTTAGGTTATAGTGGTAGGTAGGTTAACGTCACCCATTAACATAAGCCAGGTGGCCTAGCCAAAATGCCATTAAAGGACCGTTGGCGAAGTTCGAACTGATTAAATGTATGGGATTGACATAAGGCCGCGCTTAATCACGTGGTCCTATACACATTATCATTTCGAACTTCGCTAACGCTTTCTTAAATGCATTTTGGCTAGGCCCCCTGGTCTAAAGAAGCCAGGCTCAGTGACGTGTCCATGACAACTCTAAGGCGTAATATTCTTGTCTAAACATTATCAAAGATGCTTTTTAGAAGAGAAAATCAAGACACCAACTATATAGACATCTTTTCCACCGATAAGCTTTTTATGTTTGCGACTTAAATGTAACCCTTTTTCGAAGCTCATAAATATAACACCCTAAGTAACGGAGTTGTTAAAACAATTTCGCTAGCGCGATTAATTTAAGTTTCTATTTTAGAAACGTTTTAATTAAATACGTTTTTTCTGTACGTCTAAACTTAAACTTAATGAATGGTTGGCGCGAAGTGTTGCGTGAACCCGACGTGAGTGATGGCCGTACTAACTTGAGGTAATTGTCTTGTGCCTGGGCGACGTTTACACAGATTCTTGGGTTTTGTAGGACAAAGTTTTGTTTATGCCAAAAAAAGAAGAATACTTGAGTTTTATGACGTAAAAAATACCAATAATTTATGAATGTTTAGACAAAATTTGTTTTGTTATATAGAAATCCTTATTTATATGTATATATTATGTAGATGTTATAAACGCGAGAGTAGAGATGTTTGTTACGCTTTCACGCGTAAACTATTCAACCGATCATCTTGAAACTGTGAACACATATTATGTGTACAAAGTTTTTATCGGAAGTACTAAAAGTAACATGGATAAATTTAAAAAAAAAACGATTTTTTGTTGGTAACGTGGGCAAAGCCAAGGGCGACAACAAATAAATAATATAGATCGAATCGAAAATTTAAAAATACCACTAAAAGATCACAGTACGCTATTAATAATAATAATAATAATAATAAATCTTTATTGCAGAAAATGTCTTCCATATAAATTTAAATTTTTGTTAGCTTTTACATTCTTAATTTATAGTTTATTTTGTTATTAAGAACAACATAGTAACACAGGAACATTTGGCATACACATACACACACACACAAGTATACATTTTTTTTTAATTTTTATTATTTGTTAATTACCATTAGCTTAACAGTCATTAATCATCAATTGGCAATCATCCAATTGATTAGCCATATGCCAGAATTCTATTAGCAAAACTAAAATTATAAATATATTAAGTAATATTTCATACTAATAAATACCTCACCTAGCTATATAAAAATGTATTGAGCTTCATTAAATGCTAAATAAAAAGCAAGTATGGTAGTACTATTTATACAAAAATATCATTAATCAAAGAATCTCTCAAAATCCGTGCAGCGTTGCCACCGTACCGGATGATATTTTGACAAATGATGTTGTTCACGCATTATTGAGACTGCATCCCTACGATGAACTCATATCGCCAATTTAGACCACACCGTGGCTAAACCTAATGAAAACATTTACTTTTTTTGGATATTAATTAACGAACAATAAGCGGTAAAAATATTGAGACAAGATTGTTTTTTTATGAATGAAAATAAATATTTTTAAATCTAAATCAAGTTATAGTTAATAGAATCAGACGTTACTTTGCGAAAACGAATTACTAATTATTAATTAATTAAAAAATAATCTTATTAAAAAAAAAAAAAAGATTATATAATACTTACCAATAATCCCGCGAAAAATTCTTTACAGCAAATGTGTGTAAACGCATATGCATGCATATAGAACCACCCCCCTATCTTATACTGCATATGCGTACACTTGCTTGCACTTCCACCACATACCATAATAAAAGACCACACAAACTACGCACGTTTCATACCGACTAGGCTTCCTCAGGTTGTAGTCTCTAAAATAATTTATTATTTATTTATTTAATAATTTATGTACACTGATACAGATAATATAATGAACTATTAAAAATAAACACTGGTACAAAAGTACTACTTATTCCACAAGTGGAATTTCTTCCAGTAATCCTACTATAGGAAAATTTAATTGACAAAACAAATCCGTGTGCACATAACAACCATACTTTATAATCAGTAAAACAATAAATACTTAATAAATATATAGGCATTAAATAAACATACACAGCATATTATATACATAATATATACACATATAGATATAACCGTAGAGTCTACAAACGCAGTCTTCACAGCAAACGTGTTAGACCGCGTTACTAGCGGGATTATTGCTAACAGTGGCGTAACTATATCTTTCGGGGCCCATGGCAAATTCATCGGATGCTAGGAAAGACTCAATTTTTTTTTACTAAATGTGTAATAATAAATGTTGGGAGTTGGAATTCTCCTCCGACCGGTGGCCCCTTTCAGCGGGGGGCCCGTGGCATTTTGCCGACTTGCCACCCTGTAGTAACGCCACTGATTGCTAATTAATTCTTAATTCAATACCTTATCTATTATATTTATAAAACGACAGCGTTATTTTGTATCATTTTTATTTAAATTGTTAATGTCAAAATAACACAGTCTTTATACTGTATTCATATTAATTATCTAACAATCAACAATTACCCCACGTTAACTTAGTCTAGTTGTAAAAACGAAAACAAAAAGAAACATATATTTGAATAAGTATTTAAAAGTTTCTTAGAATAATCTCATTACTGAAATTATTCTAAGAGGCGTTTTTATTATTTAAAATTCTAGGTCTTCGATAAACAGTATCTTAAATGATTCATAGTTTACTCATATTGTTATTTGTCTTAAAAATGTCTTGAAAAACCTCCTTCTCTGTTCTTCTTGTTGCAACTCTCTATCGTGAAGGGAGTTTGCATTCCTAGTGAGTTTTTATTAAAATAGAATGTTAGATTCATATTGTGTTGTTATAGAATGTAGATATCCTAAATGCTTAAGTTTAAATTTAAAAGTTAGCGGTCGCTTCTGTGGGCAATTTGACAAAATTTAGGGATGTGTATCGTTTTCGACTTTAACCAGTGTCCTTAGAAAACTTTTATGTTTGTCTTTTAATACAGGCTTGCTTGTTTGATTATATACTGTTCTATATTGTCAGCTTTGACTGTGTATGTAACCCATGTTTATAACAACCAAAATCAAAAATCTGGCCAATATTTTGCCTTCGCTTATCCGCTATTCTAGTACGTGTAATACAATATGAAACGCGACTTACCTACTAAAATATAATCAAAATTGAATTAGAGCCACACTAGAGCCACTTAAATGTCAATCCATCTTTATTATATTTACTAGAAGACAAGACAAGATTAGTAAGTTCTCGTTACGCGGGTACGCAAACGAGCTGTCCCGCGCGCCTGGCCGCCGCCAACAACTGTCATCCCCAATTATGGCCGCCATGACACTTTCGCGCGCTTGCTTTTGAATATAGAACGTTCTGCCTGAAGGAATTTTGTCTGATATTCTTTTTGCTTTATTTAAATTTGGAAATAAATTGAATTATTCTCAAATGTACAATGTCTTTATGTTTAATCATGTCTGATTCTAAATGAAGCGAATATTTATAGATCCACATATAACGTAGGTACTTTATACTTCCCCACCATGGTTCAAGCCTTTTCGTGGCGGTGGGGCTCAGTAGCCCAGGGTGACCCCAACACCTTGGGCGAAGCGAATTGAACCGAGGGGGCTCTTTGTATCCCTCTTATAAGAAGAGGGGACAAAAGAGCAGGGGGCAAGGGGTGAGGATGGGAACCTCACCTCATCGTACTGTCCCGACGTTGGAAGTGGTTGTTCTGTGGTGCGGAGCAACCACTCTGTGGAGGTGTCGTCGGTCCCCTGAGGGACTGACTAGCCGTCGAGGTGGCCTGTTGCTTGCAGTTCCGGGGCACTTCATCAAAGGCGGCAGTGGTGGCACTCGCCGCGTGTTAGTGGGTAGAGCTGCGTCCACTTACCATTTTTCGGGCGCAGCGAGTCCCACATACCTGCCTGGGAAGACCCACTCCCCAGTGGGATGCGTCAGTGCGTTTCCCGGCGTAAAAAAAAATATATATTTATGATATATTCAAAAGTTAAGTAAATTACTACTACTAAGTTCGAAGATATCCTTCTACTTATAGTCCAAATATCGGGATTTTGTTAGGTAGTAGGTATAGATAATAATTGTATAACAATAAAGCTGTTTCAATGCGCTTATTTTTATCATTTTATTATGAATTTGTTTAAATATATATGTCCCTCGATCGCGATGGTACTACGACTAAATTATGAAAAGTGAAAACCCTTTTTTTGGCATAAAATTTAGAAATAAACACAGTGGTAATAATTATCATTGAAATGTTTCATATAGGTATTTTACATGTGATGTTTGAACAGTGTCTGTGCGGCGGGCGGCTACAGGCGTTTTTCAACATTTTACACTAATTCAAAGCGACGGGTCGTGGTTCTATTCCCGGCTTGGCACAGCTGAAACTGGGGATACGACGGATATCTCAAAAATTATACCAACTATTTTATGACTGTGTTTCAACACTTGAAATATTTATTTTGTGCAGTCCAAATATATTTACGTTTATAACAAAAGGAATTAATATTTTTTTATGATTTGCTCAACAGAGATGACATACTTATTATATTATAGATCAACTTGTATATCTGATAGACTTGTATAAGTATCTTTAACTGTGGATGAATGGACCTTTATGAAATTCGGCCCAGGAAGGTTTATTTCTAACTCCTGCTGCTGCCTTGTAAACTCTAGGATGGACTGACCAAACCGAACCGATCGCCCGAAAAGGCTCCCCAAGACACTTACTTATCGAGCATAATATGCTCGATCCTGTACCTATTATCTACACTTTCTATAACAATCTTAACTAAATACTCACTTTATAAAAATTTAAACTCTTCAGTACCTATGGCTATTGTAAAAGAGAGAGAGGAAGAAGAGAAATAAAGAGAATAATGTAGTAAAATGAGATTTTGTGTAGCTACTTTTATACAGGAAAAACATTTCATGTAAAATTGTTGCTGTTATACACAGCATAATAAATAAGCCGCACTGTATCTAGCTACGATGAGAGCGAGAGACGATGGTCCAATGGGTAGTGGGTTCGGCCTCTATAGCGAAAGGGTCTGGGTTCGATTCTGATCACCCAGGGGTGATGACTTAAAATGGGTTTTTCTAAATACACTCTAAATACGAGACCATCGCTCGCATTAATCATCTTTGAATGTGTGTGGAGTTCACCAAGCAGCATTGGGACAAGGCCTCGGTGAACTATGGTCCGATACCCGCCTCGCCTAATTTCGAGAAGGAGACCTTTCGAGTGGGACACATATGGATTGCTACTTTTTATTGCATCTAGCTTATGGCTTATTGGTTTATTGTTGTGCACTACAAGACCTCTACAAAACGGCAGAAATGTATTCTAAACGGGCAGCAGTGTATCTCATAATTAATTAATAAATCACTGATTCTGACTTGTGATGTTATTAAGTACAATATATTTTAAGTATCAGAGGTGGTTATGCAGGATTCTTTCACGAATATGTCTATTGCGGATCACGTAAGGAGTTAACGATCTGAAAAGGAAATAAAATATTAATAGATATTGTTTATATAGAATTTATTTTTATCTTTAACTTAGTGTTTTAACATAGAGACTATTATCAACATCATAATAATATTAACTTGTTGAAATTCAAACTCTCTTCTACTAGAAATGTACGAAGGTAGTGTCGTTTCACCAGTTACTTCACTTTGTCTAAAGTTCTAAAGAGTTTTACCTGTAATAAAGTTTAACATTATAACAATCTTAATACAAAATTGTAAGATAACGTTGACATCAGATCTCTACGACGTATATATAAAAATTAAAAACACTAATTTTATTTCTGTAACTGTAAAAATCTTTGGCGCTAGTTTATTTTAAAACATTCTTTTTTTAAAAGCCGAAATAATAATCACATCCGTAACAAGCTTCCTTATAAACACATCAGAAACAATTATCTAAGCACTTTGTGTTAATTTTCGTACCGCCATAAATAATATAATTTGACGCGTCAATTATTGTTCAAAACTGATTCCCGCGTTTTTTATTTTTGGGCGGGCAATGGAAAGCCACGCCTTGATACAAAAACTAAACTGAAACACCCATTCCGATTTGACAGACCAAATCCAATCCAAACATTTAAGGTTACGGTTTACATTTAAATATCACTGAAAATACTGAAATTCAAACTCTCTATCTCGAAATTTAATCTTATGCTTATGTTAATAAGTGTTACAATAAAATTTGACATGTAGGTGTTTTCTATTGAGATATTTAACTTTTTTTTTATTTGGAACACACATGTTAAGGAATCATACGCAAGCAGCCAGATCCGAATACAGAGTCCATTAGTTCGCACATTAGGTTGAGTTAGTCGAATTATTTAATTATAGTAATTCAATAAGTTTGTGAATTAATAACAATTACTTGAGTCGATAGCAGCCGGTAATAGTATTTATTTAAATACAGTGTGACATTGTTGTATTGAAAATATTTGTGATCGCGTTACGTTAGTTCTGCGTAATTTTAATGGATCAAAACAAAGGTGAGTCAAAATTGTGAAATAACTATGAAAATCATTTTGAACAGTGGCGACATATTTAATTGAAATAGAAAAGCTTACAGAAGCAGACAGCAAAATAATGTTACTCATATTTGTGTTCCTAGCGACATAATAAAATATCTCTCTTATATCTATAAAAATCTTTGTCACTTCTGGAAACTACCTCGTAGTGCATTAAATATATATTATCACAAATATTCAGGACCAATTCTTTAGCATAATATAGTTCGTGAATTTAATTAAATGAAAGAAGAATGTCTTCTAGGTTTAGCATTTTCGCTAGCGTTAGCTTAATTTCCATACAATCAGTAAATTCTAAATATTCTATGACTGTGGAGCTCATTTATATGTCAATGTCTATTGTAGTACTAAATTACCAATTACAATAAAACCAGCTGTTACCCGCAGCTAGGCCTCCTTAAATGGAGTCCTTCCTTTCTCGATAAATGTGGTATCTAAAATTCAAAGAATCTTCTAGATCCGACTTACAGTTCTTGAGATTTGCTCGTTAAAATAAACAAACTCCTCAGTTTTATATTGCCAATTATAAAATTACAATAAAATATAATATAGATATTCCATAATAATTATATAACAGTGTCGTTCTACTAGTGAAATGATTTGTTATAAAAGATCAGTAGTTTCGAAAATTGTCTTCTACATACAAACTCACAATTATTATTTCCTAATTTCCGTCTAATTTGTGTTTTAAATATCAAATAGATGAACGGATTTTCCGTTGCATTTAACCGTGGTTGATGTTGAAAAAAAAAGTGTGAAATACACTTTTTTTTTGCGATTCAAATTATTTATTTGTTTATAAAGTTCTAGTATTTCCAACCTGGTAGCCTTTGAATTCAATAGGTACAATGTAGAGCAGATGGCTTACTTAAAAATATTAGTAATATTTGTAGAGTTTTTGTAAGTAGAGTTTAATTATGTAGAGCAATATCTACAGTACTAGGTATCTCCGTATGTATATATAAGAAATTGGTGTCAGGAAGTGGAAAATAAGCAGTGTAATGGTTACTGAGAAAGTTTTTCTTCTTAAAGCAGTCAATTATTGAACAAGCTGCCTTGGCTAGTCCCAGGTGAATTGGTTCACGTTTAAGGGCTCTATGGGGTTAGCGCATACCCACTTAACATCAGATCGCACCTCGGAAATTATCAAAGTAATTAAATTACAGAGCCGTAAATAGGGCGGTGCCACCAGTGCCCAGGCACAGGGCGTAGACTTTGGGGTGCGCAAGAATGGCCAGACCAGACAGGACTATTATTTCTTTCGGTTTGCTAAGGGCGCAGTTGTAGAGGCTCGCACAGGGCGCATAAAAGGCTATTAAAGGCTCTGTTAAAATATTAGCGCGTTTTATTTTCTAGCCTACATAAGGTATGATACTTTAAGTTTCAATGTGTATATTCGTTTATATAATCCAAAAAACGATAAAAAACCTTTATTAAGTTATTGCCTATATAAAAAATCTGTAAATCAGTGTTTGTGTGGTAAAGGATACTGCAAAATAAAAGAATGTACGCTTACATTTACGAAATGTAGCATTCGCTACGGCCTACGAGAAGAACAGAGAGATAATAATATGATTTATAAATAAAGACAGATGGAGCATTCCGAACACGCGAATGACTCCATCTGTATTTATTCATAAATCTGTGGTTAATACAATATCTTTTACAATTTACATAATATTTTGACTAGCTGTTGCCCGTTGTATCGCTTAGATTTAAGCGTGAGGATAGACACAGCAGGAATGATGGAGACCATTTTTAAGCCTAAATCACATCAGCTTTAAACCAGTGAAAGTCCCGTCAAAAGCGGTCCAGCCGTTTCAGAGATTATCTAAAACAAACAGACAAACAGACAAACAGACAGACGGACAGACAAAAATTGTAAAAATGTTATTTTGTATACCGTTAGGTAATGTACCGTGTTTATATCCATATGCATTTAGTTAAAAGCGGTTAGTTCAATTATTATTTAAAATAACCGCTTTTTAAGCCAATTACATTTATCTATCACTAAACTCCTTATAAACGGCTGCACCGATTTCGATGAAATTTTTTGGAGTGGATGACCTTTTTTTACTTGGATATATCGCCAATTTTGCTGTAACTATGTTCTTATTTCGGATTATCATACAAACAACTGTATTGTTTGTAATTTGTATTAGAGTCATCGCCATAATAGCTACAGTCCGCGTCATAATTTTTGAAAAATAAAATAAGTATACTTATTACAATTACTTATCTTTCTTTTATATATAAAGTTACAAGACTAAAAAAATATTCATGCAATCATGATAAAGTACTTATGTTTTTTTTAATCTCAATCTAGCGAATTAATATAAGCTTTTACGAGCTCCACGCGAGCGAAGCTGCGGGCACTAGCTAGTACAAGTATAATTAATAATCATGGTAACTTGTAAAGAGTAAGAGGTATGCTGCTTTTCCAGCCGAATTGGACCGGTACGACCTTTCACTCACATAATACCGGCGTGAAGTGATAGCTAAGCTGTCGCGTTTCGTGCGGCTTGTGAGCTTTCGGTGGCCTAATAAGGGGATAGGGAAAAGGAGGGCAATGCATCTGCAAAATCTTTGGTCGTGCGGATGTGTATGGGCGTCGGTAATTACCACTAAGCTCTAACTGCTCGGTTACCTCCTGATGACATTTAAAATAAACTTGCCATTTCAAACAATTATTAAATCTTATGTCGATGGGTCAAGAAAGAAATTGATGTCAAAAATAAAAATATCTCTTGCCGCTTTCACTTCAAAGTTTAAAGCTCTTTCATCAAGTAAGTCTTAATCCAAAAACAATCTCGTATATAAAAAAAATACACAAAATCGATAGCACATGTTTTGTAAGTGATATTGTTGCCGCACCGCAAACAACGACTCACACAGCCTGACCGCTCGCGCGCGTACCTTTCGACACATGCTCGCAGCACGGTTAAGTATCCATAAAAAATCCGGCCAAGTGCAATCGGACTCGCCATACCATCATAATATTATTAAACACTTTATAATACTACGCTTGTTTTGTTAAAGTAAAGTAGAATACGGCTATTAATATTTATTTAAAAATAAAAAATATTTGTATTTGTATTTAAATAGAAGCGACACAGAGCCGTAAATAGCCTTTTTTGCGCCCTGTGCAAGCTTCTATAACTGCGCCCTTACAAACCGAAAAAAATAATATTCCTGCCTGGTCTGGCCATTCTTGCGCCTCCCAGAGTCTGTCTACGCCCTGTGCCTCGGCACCGGTGTCACCATCCTATTTACGGCTCTGAAGCGACGTCTATGATCTGATGGTAAAATGATTATTATCTAATGGGAAATCCCCTTTAAGAAGTAGGATTTGTCAATAGGTATAGATCTCGGCTTAGGAGGCAGCGGACAAGGGGAGGCAAAAACGCATGAAGGCACAAATCTTTACAGCATACGCCATAAAGATACTACTATTCCACCATATTTGTAAAGTGCAGATTAAAAAAACTTTCAGGGGAGGCGAAAATTTAATAGTCGACAGGCGGCAAATCTGTAAATCCGGCAAAGCCTTTGAAATTAGTTTAATGGTTAAGAGTGGAGGTCTCGTTAAAGTTGACAAAGTGTTGGTCGGCCATTGACCACTTGGGAAGACGATCTTAATGCAGTGGCCGGTCAGAGTTGGATGCGAGTGGCAAGGGATCTGTAGTTTTCGTGTTTAGGTACACAGAAAAAGTCAGAAAAACCCACGTTAGGGGCTTAAATAAACGAGACGGTCACTCACGAAAAGAGATGATTCTTAATTTAAATTATTTCTCACTTAGGGCCTGTTGACAGATAGAGTATGGAGTATCTGTCAAATATGTTGTGAATAGCCTATTCGGAACTTATCTGGAGATTGTTAAACAGGCCCTTAGAATAAAATAGTTTTTTGTGTTTACTCTTGAAGATTCTAGCCGTGAATGAAAAAACAAGTATGGCTGTATTATTGTATTCCAAGGCTTTAATATTAGTAACTACTGGTCGGATTCGGAAAATTCTTTCAGCGTTAGATAGCCCATTTATCGAAGAAGGATATATAATATAGACTATATTGTAATCCTGCTGAGATTCCGTTAGTAATCTTAGTTAACGCAGGCGACGCTGCGGGCAACAGCTTGTTGTATAAATTTAATAATTTTATAAGTAATATTATTAATCCTTCAGGATGTTGTTGGACTATTGTACATAATTTATCCTTAAATCCTCAATATCATGAGTCATGACAATACTTTACTTTTATTTAACTCCTGATTTATATGTAAACCTTACCTACGTCTATTGACTATTTTTTTTTTTTTATTGGACTGATCCATTTTGACCCACGCATGAAACACACACTATGTAAAAAAATATGTTTTGCAGTTATCGTTTTTCTTTTTGTATTACATTTAGGTTGTGTAATCGAAAAAAAAATTCTCTGTGTCTGATTGTATAATTTTTATGTGTAGGATACACATAAAAAATGTGTCGAATAAATGTTTTCTTTTTAAGCTATTGCATAGCTTCTATCGCGGGCCTTGAGCGCGGGGACCGAGTCCAGAAATTCCGTAACGAAAAAAAACCTAACGCTCCCCACTCCGACGGGCACGGAGGTGTGGCTTGAAGGCCATGCATCTAACGTCGTTTCTTTTCGGCAGTCTTCGACACGGTGTTTGTGTGCTTGCAACTAGACGTATTGTACGACACTACGAAGCTCGCACGAATAACAATAAAATATAACACATGTATTGTAAAATAATAAAAATATTTTAAACAATATTAGTTAATATTGTTTAAAATATTTATATTTTTTTATTTATTTAATAAAGGAAAAAAAAATGTTTTCTTATCGGTCACCACGCTCAAAAAGTGTAACTTGAATTAATATCAAAGAAAAAGAAATACTGCATTAATAATTAAAATAAATAAATAATTATAATTGCATAAGTTGATACAAAATGCTATGCAATAGCATTACCGCGGCAGTCCCCGAGTGCCACACGTCTTTTTTTTTTCATTATTATGAGTATGTTTCCTGTAAGTAGATATCATAAGTGCAATTCCTACAAATTTTCTTATCTTTCCAGATAGCCTCCAAGGAAAGCAAGACATAACAAGGAACTACGAACAAAAATCTCAACACAATTACATCAACTCATCATATCAAGACAACAATCACAACTTCTTCCAAATGATCAAATGCCATGAGGACAGTCTTTTACGGCTGCACCACCTTACGGCCGGAAGACAAATTAACAACTACGAACCAACATACCAAAACGACCTCACCTGGTATCCGAAAGACATACAACGCCAATACATGAAGCCTGTAGAGTACTTGGCATATGAGGACATGCGGAGAAAGATAGACGAGGCAAAGGTCAAAGAGAAGGAAACACGCAAAGAATCAGAAGAAGAGAGAGAGGGGAAGGAGGAAAGGAAGAAGCCAAGGAGGAATAGGACAACGTTCACGAGTCAACAGTTGGCGGCACTGGAGAAGGTATTCGAGAAGACTCATTACCCTGATGCGTTTGTGAGAGAAGATCTCGCGTCCAGGGTTAACTTGACTGAAGCTAGAGTACAGGTAATTAAACAAATGGTTTCTAATTTAAAATTGTCTCAGTAATAGGATATTAATTAGAGAAGTAATCTTATATTATAAGCATAAAATTCTCGTGTCACGGTGTACGTTATTGAACTTCTCCGAAACGGCTGAACCGATTTTGATAAAATCTTGTGCGCTTATCAGGTAGGTCTGAGAATCGGACAACATCTCTTTTTCATGCCCCTAAATGTTTTTTTTTGGCAGAACGAATATATATATAACGATAATAACGAATATATAACGATAATAAAAAAACGTGGTAAATATTCAGTTTTAAATTATTACACTAATCTTTCTAATAGTAAAAGTATCAACCCCTTTCTTCACCGGAGAGCGAGCGATGGTTTAGTGTTTAGGGTGCACTGACACACACTGGGGTCAGGATCGAATCCGGAACCTCTCGCATAAGAGTCTAAGTTTTCGTTGAAAACTCCCAGGCGGCCTATTTTTTTTCCGACACCTCCAATAATTACTGTTATATCTTAACCAATGTATATAAAAACTTAATAAATTATATACATAAGCCTTCCTCTTGAAATGAACTATCCATTAAAAAAACCGCATCAAAATCTGTTGCGTAGTTTTAAAGATTTAAGCGTACAAAGGGATATACAAAGAAAAGGGACAGAAAAAGCGACTTTGTTTTATACTATGTAGTGATAAAGAGGAAAACTTTGTTTGTTTGGTTGTAAAGAATAGGCTCATAAAGTACTGGGATTCCAAAAATTCTTTCACCATTCGAAAGCTATATTAGCCACGAGTAACATAGGCTACATTTTATTCTGAAAAAAAAATAGGGTTCCGTAAGATATTTAGGGTTTTCGGACACAAGGTGTCCGAAAAACCCAAATATCTTACGGAAATATCAACCAGAAAAGTTACATATTTTGCGTACTAAGATCCCGTTATAAATCTTAGTTAACGCAGGCGAAGCTGCGGGCAATAGCTAGTATCCTATAAAGTATAATAAGCATAATATTATATTTTTATAAAAAAACCATTTTTCCACAGGTATGGTTTCAAAACAGACGCGCGAAATTCCGAAGGAACGAACGATCAGCATTATCAGGCAGAGGATCCGCTAGCCAAAGCTCTCCAGAACCAATCCCGGTTCCTATCGACATCGCCCAGAACCCGCGACAAGATTTCCGTAATCCAAAAGAGCCGTGGCTACATCACTTCCAAGCGAACAACTTGAACTTCAACCTTGGCTTACCTATTGGAAATACTGGTTTATACCAGAACGATTACGCTTTGATGATGCAGAACAGACAGTATCCTAATGCGAATTTAATGGGCCAGAACGTCCCGAACTACAGTGGGACTGATAATGGATATGGATCTTTTATCGGTGGCTACAGCAGCTCCCTGCAATCGGCGCATCCAACTTCATACAATCTAAATTTAAGACTCCGACCGCACGATTTCAGTATCAATAATATCACTTTATGAAAAATGTTGTATAATAAATATATTTATCTGATTATTTAATTTTAATTATACCTTTTACTTTTGATTGGTGGCAACTCGTCTGAAAACCCTACCTTTCCGTAGTATCAAATTACTCTATGAACTGACTTCTCTTGTATTAAAAAAAGAATAGAAAACTTTTTTTGCTATCTATTTGAAGAACGTGAGCTGATTGTTTTCTTATGTTTACGCAAATTTCACTCATTATAATGAAACAACTTTTACGGATTTTATCGCGGGCTTGTATAAAACTAAATAAACCGCGATAAAATCCGTAAAAGTTGTTTCATTATAACGTGAGCTGAGTTTAACACATAATTTCGAAATGTTATTTATTTGCGTTATGCATTTTATTTCAGCTTCAGATTATTAAAAAGAAAAAGTAATCGTATTGTAATTAGTTGGCGAATATTGTGATCACGGAGTATATATAAGGATATAAGGAGTCCGAACGATATGGGCTTTTCCGTAGTATTCGCATGTAACACAATAATAAGCCCAGATCTTAGTTCTTTTTTCCGCCGCTGTCTGCGCTAGGATCGGTTGCGTACCGGTACTATTGTAGCAGACCAATCAGCGCTACAATACGGGAATTATTGTAGCGCTGATTGGTCTGCTAAATAGAAGCCAGGGCCAGCTGGCAAGGCAGATATTTAAATATTTTTTTAGAATTAAACTATAGAAGAACAAACGACGATTTATGAAGAACAATCAAGAATAAACGAAGAAAAAACGATATGATATAACAAAATCAAAAAAAAAATATGGGGGGCCAGCTTTAACGAGCCCTTCTTTCGTGGCGCGGACTCTACTTGCATATTTTGTCTATGATTTCAATTTTAATTGACATTAGTTGTCATCTGTCAAATGTCAACATCTCTATTCTCTACTGTTACTGACAAGTGACATATGAATGTCACTTATTTAAAAACAAAATTCAAACTAAACACTACACGGCGAACTGCTTACCTATATAACAAATTATACACTTAGCTGCTTATCGTATAGTAGTTCTACGTACTTACTAGTTTTGTGCTTACTAGTGATTGTTTGATTCATGATAAAAAGTTTACCCGAGTTTAATTTATAAGTAACAACTAAACAACATGATTTTCAAACACAAAAGTTTGTTCATGCTACTTTTAGCTTCCGTGGCGTTTACTTCTCATATAATATATGAATACTATCGCAAGAGAAAGGGGGATAAGAAAATAAAGAATGAGATAAATGAAGTCATCATGTTTTCTCCTTCAAATACCCAGCTAAAGAAAAGCAAACACTCCCGATGTATAATAACAACAAGTATGGACAGACTACTTTACTATTTAGATTCTCCACGATATAATTTGGACATTTGCATGTATGTGATGACAAATGTAGATATATCTAACATAGTTATCAAGTTAACGTACAGAAGAGTCCGGGTAAGAGTGATAATGGATGCTGATATGGCTTTCTCTCAAGGTTCTGCTTTGAAACGTTTAGAGAAACAAAATATACCAGTGAGATGGATGAAATCAACGAATTTGATGCATCATAAATTCTGCCTGATCGACACACTGGATGAAAAGCAAAGTACACCATTTGTAATCATAGGTTCATTAAATTGGACAAATCAAGCATTAAGCGGTAACTGGGAGGATGTAATTGTGACTTCACAGTCAGATATTGTGCAAGGGTATAAACTTGAGTTTGAGAAACTGTGGCTTGAATTTAAACCAATTGTTGAGATACTGTGATAGTAAGATCTTGTTAGTGAATAAATAAATATATGTAAAATATTTTGTAATAAAGATTTTGTACTAATAATCTAATAGATACCATTTTTATAATGATTTTTAAGATACAAAACCTTTCATTCTCAGTGCATTGTTTCATTTTATTGTTTGATGTTCTAGGATGATTGTATTGAGATAAATAGTTTTATTGATATTACAGTAAAATGCATATATATATTTTTATTTGATGCATATATTCGCTTAATAATAAGTGATGTAAATCTTGTCTTGTCTGGTCTAATTGGTGTTTGGATGTTGATCACTTCTAAGAAATTACTTCACTTTAATTTGGTGTATTGGGTTTATTCATGTGCTATAAATCTGTGCATGTGCTATTAGTTCTTGTAACTGGTACTGAACAGAAGCTGAATGTTAAACTCATTCAAATAATGTTTAAATCATATAAAATGCTAACGCACATCCCAATTGCTCAGCTTGTAAGACCAAATCAACTATACAATATATTTTTTAATTTATTAAGAGCTGGATACAACTCCTTTGCTTTACAATTAAATTAAAAATCCTGAGTTGGCAGCTCCCATTTTTTTCGAATGAATCATAGGGTATAATATATTATATAGTTGAATGAATACATTGCGACGAGTAGGGTTGTGATTTATAGGCCCGTATTCTAAAACGTGACTTGAGCGCTGATCGGTGCTTGATACTAGTTTTGACGGTACCAAAATCTAGTATCAAGCGCCGATCAGCGCTCAAGTCACGTCTCTGAATACGGCCCATAGATTAGTTGCTCAATATACCTCATCACCATTCGGATATCCCGTTTTTTTTTAAAGTTTTCATGATCGTACCTAGAAACTGTGGAGCCAGTTATAACTAATTAAATATTACAATACCACATTCGAATGAGTAAGTACTTATAGCAAACGTTACAAATAAATATAGGCAAATCCTAGTTTATAGTATATCTGTGGATCATCTGTGGATAGACTTGATACTCGACAATGGCAATGCACTAAGTGCAGTCCATACTAAAAAAAAGAGCTGTCAATTATGACGATAATTGACAGCTCTTTTTTTTTAGTATGTGTAAGTGTCATTTTTACTTTAAATGATACATTTTTTAAATTGTTGATAAAGTGATAAGAAACGACCTTCGCAGAAAGTAAACTTTGTACTTTACTAATTGTAAGTTCTAGGGCTATATCGACGTAAAAGTATTCAAGTTATTCATAAACTTACAATGGTATCAGGGCTTGTATCTGGAAGACTTGCACTTGTTACAGGTAGTGTATATTGATAAATATTCCTATTATAATCAATATTTTTGCAGCATTTATCAGACACCAATACAACTTTGTTTTACTTAATACACGTTTATGAAACCAATAGGCACAATTTGTAAACTTTGTAACCGGTTCAATTGTAAGAATTCAAAAATATTAAAAAGTAGCTAGCTGAAATTCTGTAGAAATGACTAGGAGTATCAACTATTTAACCTTAATATTTTAACTTTAAAATTCAGGAGCTGGCTCTGGCATTGGCAGAGCAGTATGTCAAGTTTTATCAAGAGAAGGTGCGACAGTGATAGCTGCTGATAAAAATTATGAAGCAGCTTTGGAAACAATAAAAACCCACACGGCATTGGCTTCTGGCTCAAATGGTTAAGTAAATTTAGGTGAATTTTATAAATAATGTATATATAACTTATAATTTCACAAATGTTACCAAATACTGTTGTCTTATAATATGCTATTTTTTATTTTATCAGTCTTTGGTTAAAGTCCTTATTCAAAGTTTTTTTTTAGATAGTGGTGATCATAGTGCAGCAGAGCTAGATGTATCTGATTCAAAGTCTGTACATAAACTACTACAAACAATAAAGTCACAGTACAATGCAACACCAACTATAGTAATCAATTCAGCCGGCATCACCAGGGACAACTGGCTTTTGAAGTTGTCAGAGGAAGATTATGACAGTGTTGCTAATGTTAATTTAAAAGTGAGTATACTTTTTATTTCTTTATTAGCAATTGGCCCCAGCAGATATTGTCCTGCCAAAAACAACAAAACCATTGAAACATTCTTAGTGACAGAAACTGAGCCACAAAGTGACGCAGTAAATCCTCAGGCAAATGCAATGAAATAGAAAGCAATGATTCTAAAATGATTCTTAATTTTGTTGATATTAGGATGACTCTCCACATCCTTAAATATTATAGTCATTACTCAAATACATTTGTAATTTGTACATATAAGTAATAAACTCTTATTTTTAACAGGGTACTTTCTTAATTATGCAAACCTTTGCTAAGGCAATGGCTGATGCAAATGCTGCTGGATCTATTGTAAATATATCTAGCATAGTCGGAAAATATGGAAACATTGGTTAGTACTTAATGTTTTTTATGTATATAATATAGACTTAAGTTATTTCATTTTAGTACTTATAATAATTAAGGTAGTTAGTTATACTCATAAAATATATTTTGTTGCCTTTTTGCGTATAGAAAAGTTGTTATTTTTATATAAATAGTGCATGTACAAGACAATGTTAATTTATATGCTTACTTTTGCAAATAATGGCACATCAATCAACCACCACACCAGGTTGTTGTTGCAATAACAACTATGATATATAATTTACAGGTCAGTCCAATTATGCAGCAAGTAAGGCAGGAGTTGTTGCCATGACACAAACTGCTGCCAAGGAACTAGGCAAGTTAAATATAAGGTAATTATATATGTATAACACCAGCTGTGTTGTCTTAATTAACATACAAATTAAACATGGACGAATTTATAATTGTTCCTGGCTAAATATCTTGATAATACTTTCTATTGAGTTATCCCTGAGAAAAAAAAAAAAAAAAGAAATATAACAATAATTCTTTAAAGGTTGGTTGTTTCAAATGATCTGTTAACTTAAGAGACTCCATTAACTTTTTAATGTCTGTTAAAAACAATGCTCTTTGGTCACTAATGTAAAATTCATTACTGCCATCTTTAACAATTACATATTAGTTAAAATTGGTAGATGCAAACCCGCCCTAAGACTTAATATATTCTGTTATCTTACCTTGAGTTGATTTTAGGATTAATGGATAATAAATTTTATTACAGAGTAAATGCAATTTTACCTGGATTTGTAGACACACCCATAATAGGTACTGTTCCAGAGAAAGTAAAAGAGAATATGTTAAAACTTGTACCACTAAGAAGACTTGGAAAACCAAGTGGTAAATATTTTCTGATAGTGAAATAGTTTAAGTGCTACCGTTGCTACCGTTCGTATTAATCATACCACTATTAACAAAAGTATTATCTAGGTTTAATCATCATCATCATCATCCTTCATCCTCTGTTCGACATAGGAATGAACGCCAAGACAACTGATCCGCATCCAAAATGGACTGGCCACTGCAGAGATTGCCTTACCACCTGGTTAATGGCAGATGTATGATATGAATAGACGTCTCAGTGCTTCATCATCATCATTATTAGTATGATTGACAGTTGATGTCTGCTGCAGTTCATTTCGATTTTTAATTAAGTATAATCTATTTTCTAAAATGATATGTTTCATTTCTATGAACCTAAATATTTATATTATATTTTATACCAAAAGTATGTCATTTAATTGTTACAGAGATTGCTGAAGTGATTGCCTTCCTTAGTTCTGATAAAAGTTCTTTTGTTACTGGAGCGGCTATCGATGTAACGGGAGGATTTTAAATTTTTTTTTGACTATCACAAAATGGTTGTTACTTATACTATAGTGATTTTGAAACTTTTATAAACTAAAATATTTTTAAAGGTATAGTTTAGTGAATGTATCTGGATAATATGGTGTGAGTATAAATTTATATTCAAATGTATTTTTATACCTGAGTTGTGTGCAATGGATATAACACTTTTTTATTCAAGATTATGAAAGATTTTTTTACAGTACTTTAATTTATACATCTTATATTAAGAAAGAAAATCTAGTCTTATTATAGACTCAACATTTTATACAAGCTTACATAAAATATACATATCTTTTACATAAACTCTCGATATCATTTGATTTCATGGTGCTATATATATCAGACATTGGTAAATGTATAAAAAATATATTATATTATACCTGTTTTCGTAAAGTGTGTAGTTTTATTTGCACCCTCCTCCATACTTAGAATAAAATTTGATAAATAGTTGCATTAAGGTGAGAACTATATTATTAAATCATTAAATAGTTGGTCCTATTTTCAAAAACTGTGATGTTATGTAATAAAAGTAGGTAACATATTATCTCTAGCCCATAGTGAAGCCACAACAGAACTTGTATTATGACGTTGGTCCAGTGGGTTTGATCCAGACTCCCTGTGTGGGTTCTCCTCCTTAAAATGGGGTTTTCTAAATTTCTAAACGCACCCGAAACACGAGACCATGTATTGCTCACTGGTGAAGGAAAACATTGTGAGGAAACCTGCTGGGCCAGCACATCGGTGAACTATGGCCCATTACCTTCCTTGCCTGATTTTGAGCAGGAGACCTGTGCCCAGCAGTGGGGTATATAAGGGTTGACACTTTTTAAGTGTATGCAAGGTCACAGTAACAACTTACAACACATCCAAATAATTGAAAGTTTTTTATTTACTCTTCTTAGCCTTTAACTTATTACTCTTTAATATAGCTTTGTTTTTCTGTCTTTTGTCCTTCATGAATGTTCTGTATTCAGTCTTTCTCTTTTCATCGATTATTTCTTTGTATTTCTTCTTGTTATATTTCTGGAACTCTGCATCAGCTAATAGCTCATCAACCATAGTGCGCTTCCTTTGTTTCCTCGTTAATCGTTCATTAACATGATCTAATGGTGAGTCCATAATTTTTCCAACCTGAAACAACAGTTAATCATCAAATTAAACATGTCACTAAATATAATGGAACTCAAACAAAATTTCACTTTATATATAATAAGTATATTGCATATGCAAATCTTAATGATAAGTTATTTCAATTTTAGTGATCTTGGACAGATGTTTGTTTATAAATCAATGAACAACTGATCTACACTCCTAAACTGTTGATCATATTTCTATAAAACTTGAAAAGGAAATCTTTTTTACTGTGAAAATAATCATTATTGTACCAGATACAATTTTTCAATTAAAGCTGAAGTGGGTGGTTTTAATAGATACTGGTTTTAATAAGTAGATTTTTTTTACTTAAATCAATGCAACTCTGCACCGCAGATCCACTTGAGAATTATGAAAAGAGAAACATATACACACCTGGAAGTACTTAGGTAAAACCTCCATATCATTCTTTTTATAAAAGTGTTTGGGGTTCAATGCAGATCTCATTTTCAGAACTTGGAGATCATTCTTTAATTCCTCATTCATCTCTGGGGCTGCCATATTAAACCATCCTGGTCCTTTAGTCTTTTCTCTTTCTTTCTGGAATTAAGAACATAAATGGTTAAGTTAGACTATTCAAATTTAAAAGCAATTTTAAATAAATAAAAAACATTCTATTTACTCCTTTTTTTTTCCTTTTTCCAGGCTTTTTAAATATGATTACCAAAAAACAAATATATGGTTAGTTTAGAGAGTAGCAAGGGATTGGTCGTCTTGGTGTTAAGTGAGGCCTATGTTCAGCAGTGGATGGATAAAGGATGATGATGATGATGATGGTTCAGGAACTGAACATATTAAATATAAAATCTGAAGCTAGGACTTATATTTTAAAAATCTGTATAATAATTTTATTAAATTACCGAAGGAGAACTTTGCGACGGAATCTGCATGCCTAACAAGAGTAAAGTCTTTAGAGTTGGGTAAAGTTCACCAATCCATCAGTGCATTGGTTAGCTATTCCCAAACATTCTTCTCACCCGATTTCAAGGAAGAGACCTGTGCCCAGCAGTGGCACCTATAAGGGTTGATATTATTAAATACAATAAATATAATGTTTTTATGCTTAGTATCTTACCTTCCTCAAAGCTCTAAGTTTTTTGTCGCTCACACTATATTGTGGTAAAGCATGGTCCTTTTCAATATCAGGCCTAAGAACTGATTTTTTCATTTCTTTTTCAATGTCAATTGCTCCCAGGTTTGATTTTAATTTGCCAGTTTCTTTGTCTAATTGTTCAAAGTTAAATAGATTTTTTTTCTTTTTGTTCTTTTTAAGCAAAATTGAATTAGTCCAGCCCATCTCAGAATAAAATTCATCAAATTGCATGTCTATTTTTAGACCTTTTAATTTAATTTCGACTTCTTCCTCTGCGGCATACTGGTTATCTAGTTCTTGTTTTTTCTTATAAAATAAATCTATAATGGCTTGGTTTTTGGTTTCTTTATCTAATGAATACAA
The DNA here is from genome assembly GCA_905333005.2 of Lycaena phlaeas. NCBI lineage: Eukaryota > Metazoa > Arthropoda > Insecta > Lepidoptera > Lycaenidae > Lycaena > Lycaena phlaeas. The sequence goes on along the minus strand of HG995170.1, from coordinate 3,380,401 downwards.
AACTAATTAAACAACAAGACTTAAAACATAAATACTTTAGAGATAGTCTACTGTTACAGTTAAGTTTATTTGAGTGACTAGTTATAATTTACAGCCTTTTAAAATCGCAGATCCTTATCACAATTTAAGTAAGTATAAAATATAAGTAACAAAATAATAAATCCTATTTTATTGTTTCCTAAGATTATTTTAATATGAAATATAACGTCATATTTAAACTAGCATGCCCAGTGGTGTTAAGTAAACAGTATTGGTAGTAAGTTTTACTGCTAAATTAATAGCTTTTAAGCAATTAATTTAGCATTTACTAACCTATAAAAAGTTTATCATTTTGATCAAGTAATTCTGTTTTTTCTTGTAGTTCATCGTCACCCAAAGTATCTATTATAAAATCCATAGTGAGAAAATATTACACTTATGATTATAAATACTTTATATTTTGTAATTTGTACAACAAAACTAAAACATGTGAGTATGACGTATGGTTTGTTGATAGTTCTTCTTTTCCTTCTTGTATTTTGGCATGTCAGCTTCGTAACTTTTCGTTGTACAACATTCTGCCAGTGTCAAGTAGGAGAATAAAAAAAAATACGCAGGGAACTGATACGAAGATTAATACATGAACAATCATTAATTGGATTTGGATTCAATATAATTATTATAATATAAAACAATATAGTCTTTTTCATAGTATTCATATACACAAAAATAAACATAAATCTTAGTTCTCCTCTTCGCCACTGGCTGCGCTAGAATCCAGTACTTACCTATGTTTTTGTTGCGGATCAATCAGTGCCACAATACTTCCCCCGTGCGCTCTATTGACAAAAATTCTGTCATCTAAATTGCGACCATTCGTTTAACATTACGTTTAAGGACTTATTCTCATTATAATATCTATACTTCGTGGACGCGGTGCTGCGGTCTTATAACTCAATGTTACCAGTTTCTAGTGTAATCATTTTCCACTAAGGCTAGTAAAATAAAAAATATAATTTATTATAGGGCCCATTTTCAATAGTGGATAGATAAAGGCTGATAATGATAATAATGATAAAAATAATTATGGCAGCAAATAAACCAAGTTTACCCTACCCTACCAGACTTTAATAAAATAAAACCTTTTTTTAACTATGGTTAATTTCTAATTCACAAGTACACAGTTATTTCACTTTAACGATCATTATACGATCTTCAGTTTTTATCTCTTAACGCGCCATATTTCACGTAAAAAAAAAATTAAAATCTCACAATTTCTCACTCCAGACAGCTGTCAACACGGAGTATGTAATATATAGTCATCGCCACTTTAGAAGACCGATAGACGCGGCGCTGCGATCTCATAACTCAATGTTGCCAATTTCTATTGTAATGATTTTCCACCAAGTTTAGTACAATAAAAAAATTAAATAATTATAGGGCCTATGGTCAGTAGTGCATTGATAAAGACTGATGATGATAATAATGACAAAAATAATTATAGCAGCATTTTTTTTTAAATATTTCATTCGTATTTTTTACAAGTAATTGCTGCCATTGTTACTGTCTTTGTTATTCGACCTTTTTTACAGAAACACCTGAAAATATCATTCATCTGAACAAGGTTTTAATTCTTTTACCTTGTATTTATATTCATATAAAATAACATAAGATAAATGTAGGTATAGAATTAATGATAATATTTTAACCATAAATTAGGCAAAAATGAGTGACTCTGGCATCTCTAAAATTTACCTGTCATGGCAGTGACATTTATAAACATATTATTTAACGGGGTTAATTGTTGTTTATTTTTACTTTCTAATTCACAAAATTATTTCACTTTAACGATCATTATACGGCCTTAAATTTTTACACCTTACTTTATATTATATGCTCCATATTTCACGTAAAACAATATAAAATATCACAACTTCTTACTCCAGACAGATGTCAAGATGTCAATGTTGTCAAATTTAGTTCAGGCATTAGTCGCAGGACTTTAAAAGTGGCGAGGACTATATTATAAGAAGTCCGAACGTAATGTTGAACGAATGGTCGTAATTTAGATGACAGAAGTTTTGCTGGTAGAGCACGCCTTCTTTAATAAGTACTCGTTTTAATCTTTACGCGGCAAGTATTGGGGCGCTGATTGGTCCGTTCGCGGGAAGTACTGTGGCGCTGCATCGGTACGCAACTGATCCTAGCGCAGACAGCGGCAGAAAAAAGCACTAAAATCTGGGTTTAATATTGTGTATGTGAATAATACGGAAAAGTCGTTCGGACTCCTTGGTGGCGCACACTCTACAAGCTAAACGGATTATGTCCTCTCCTCTTGGTTACCGACTACCCATTATGAATTATTATGGGGAAAGTACCTCACCGAATAATAATATGTTATAATATTTTATATATTGGACCATATTATTATACATTCATCACATTTTATAAATACGCTAACAATCAATTCCAAAAATACCCATTTTTACAAGGTCAAAGAAACCTAACGTAACTCATACGAAAGTATGACGTAAAATATTTATTTTACGAGAGAAGGGCAGGACTGAAGCCGTCCTCGAGTACTCAAGGACATTGTAAAAACCCTCGTAAGGGCTCTTCAAGATTTTGATCAGTCAGGCGTTCATGATACTTCCGAGGTCCGAAGTGCTTAGGACGATTGTCCCTTAGCATGGAGCTGAAGGTCAGTCGCTGGAACCTCTTATTAATGTGTAACTGATGTAGCAATTGTTTGAATTGATAAAAAAGGCCTAAAACGCTTGACGTTATAATAATACTTTTTCACGAGATCTATTTAACTATTTAAGGTCGAGCACATTTAAAATATGTAGTAACATTAGAACATAATGTAAATTAATTTGTTATAATATTATTTTTGTCATATTTCATACAATCTTTTAAATTATTGTGTGAATTAAATAAACAATTTGGTTATCGAATCCAAAACATTCCAGAAGATGAATTATAGTTAAAAATAAGAACCACATCTCACATGTTTGTGTTAAATGTTAATAACGTTTAAAACGTTTATAAAAATATTTAAAAAATCAGGGATACGATATAAAGTTATGTTGATGTTTAATCTTTATACTGTCTGTCGTTCTGACTTCGTTGAGACTTCGTTAGGCCAAAAGTACCTACTAATATCACTAATAAAAAAAAGTTGATGGTAGAAGAGCGATATTTAAGGGTTGGTTAAGGTAGTGTTTAAATATACTCTTTGGGTTGGTTTGGGTTGGTTATAAACCTATTCACAGACGTACTGAATATACATATTTTTTATCAAAATCGGTTAAGCCGTTTCGGAGGAGTAAAAACACTTAAACTGTGACACGATAATATTATATAGATTGTTATTAAATCGAGGTCTTAAAATATAGGTTAAGTTCATTTTAATAATAATAATAATATGTTGGAACTTGGAACAACTCACATACGGCCATCTGATCCCAAACTAGGCTAAGCACTTATGGTAACCAGACAACTGATACATTATACTTATATTATATTTCTAAATATATACATATTATATTAAATAAATTACGCCCAGACACAGAACAAATGATCATGATCAACACACAAACATTAGTCCTGGTGGGAATCCAACCCACGACCTTCTGGTTTAGCAGTCAGGGTCGCTAACCACTACACCAATAGACCAGACAGGTTTAAATTATAAGTTTTTACTAAACAGTTTTTTATTAGTTTCAATAATACTTTCCATATTAATGGTCCTTTTTTTAGAAGTTTTACTTCTTTATAAGCGTTAGATTCAGAAAAATAGCCTACATTAGAATTTGATAAAAAATACATTACGTTTCTCAATAATTTTGATTTTAAATATAGTATTAATTTTTTAAAAAAGAAAACCAAAAAGCCACAAATATTTGTATATTTACCAAACGAATGGTTTGATAAAATGTATACTATTGTTCATATTAATATAGTTATTTAAATAATAGTTGTTTAAAACGAATTCGAACCTATCATAGAAAATAAAACATTTAAAACTCATAACGATAAATTTTATGCAGCCTTGGTCGTATCGAGCGGCTTGGGGTCGTAACATTGACCTATATAGCGCCAAAACAAAGAGATCTGAAGGATGCTGTGTTAGAATATATCTTGAGCTTTTGATATTTGATTAGATTAGATTATTATTGTATTACCTGATGAATGTCTTGAAATAGAAAAATTATTATCCACGGTAATCTTGTTTCGGGATTTATTAATTTATAAATTATATAAATTTTTTTTTTGAACCCATTACGTCCTGACTCCTGTAACGTGAAGGAAGTGCACGTAGGGCACATGAGCTGATCCATTGTTTATAGAGTAATAGGAGGAGATAATATGTGTTCTACTCTTGAGGAGTCTTTGAATCCTTTCAGAACACAGTCGTCCTTATTCCGGGCAAATAAGGGCAACTGAGTTCAAAGTCTATCCTTCAAGTTGGCCACGGCAACTCGTGTCCAGGTGGGACATTCTCGGATAGCGGAGCAAATGGCGTAGGGAGCTTAATACTATCTCGCCATAAGCCGGTAAGAATTTATGACGTAATTAGCACAAATTTTTAAATAAAGACACATAGAGCATGCCAAACACGCGAGTGACGCCACCAAATCGAATACAAATTTAAAAGCGAACACAATCTAATAGACGTTTAAGACGTTCAAGTGATATTTTCAAATGCACTCACCGAATTACGGTTTTTAGTTTATCTAAGGTTTTATCCTTTCTTAATTTAAAACAATTTAAAAAAAATGTCATATTCCGGATAGAAATAAGGCCCTTTGTGGGTAGGTGATTACACTGCTTACCTTCGCAGTTCCCCATGATTTCTATCATATTATGATAATAAAAAAACTGATATATAATACCTATTCTGCTTATTATTAGGTTTATATCTTCTTATGTCTAAATCTCAAAACCGTGTTTTACGTCGAGGCCCCATTTTTTTGTACCTGGGACCCCGAAAGGTGAAAGACGTGGATCAAAAGCATCAAAATGCATTCACCATTACGAAAGAGGTATTCAGTAAAAAGTTATTATATAAAATGATAAACGACGCTCATAAATGGCACAGTCACAATGATTACGGGAAGTCCCGATGACAAAGGCTGTCAGCCGCCTGGTGTGTGGACGGGACAGGCTGGTGATCGAGCCTAGCGCCGGGGGCATACTATAGCGTTACATAATCATGCCCGTCTACATTTCGCTAGAATTCCTAGGTCATTTTTAAGACATTGGTAATCTTCACAGGATAATGGGCTATACGATGCAATTGATAACCTTCGTCCGGAGATCCTTGAGCTATCATGAGGAACTGAACCAGCTCCTTCCTCCTAGGAGGGCTATGAGGGTAAAAATCGCCACATTCCTAGTTCTCTTAAAGAATTTAATTTTAGCTAGGTATAGAACTGATTGGATTATATGGTGGACAGTAAAATAATAGATACATAGAGCTGATTATTTTATTTTTCATTAACACTTTCTGGTAGAACTCTCAATGTGCTTTATATCACCTTATTTGCTGTTACAATGATAGGTATGAATATAAAAATATTTGTGAATGACATAGCTTTTCCGCTATCCAAATGCATAGTCCTAATAGACAACGAGAGCAAATTGTCAAAAACTATTTACTTATTATACAGATTATATTTAAAAAAAAATACACAAATGCGTAATAATAAAACTTGCGACATATCAGAGGGCTAAGATAAAGGAACATCGTTTCGTAGCGGAAAGATATCGAAATTCGTCATCGTCTCTGATCGATCGATAACCAATAGACAGTTTGTGATTTTGTTACGATAACGATTGACCACGTGATTTACCGTGACTTATGTCAATCCCATACGTTTTATTCTTTTCGAACTTTATTATCGTTTTTAATGTTATTTTTCGAAGCCCCCAGTTGTATAACTTTAGCTCGCAAGTATGCATCACCCTTTATTTTAGACAAATAAATCATACGCTGCACTGCTCCCTTACAACTTGACCACATGTTAAGCTGTCAAGTCCACGAATACACAAACAAACGGACAGACGGACGAGTGTGGAGATAAAACAGACACTGGCCAGTAAACAAACGAAATGATAAATTATTGCACAATCCGTTATATAAGACAACCGTAAAAAATCGTAAAACCGTAAAAAAAAGATAACCGTAGATAAGTCATAAAACTAGCCAACGTATCTCTTTACTCCTGGTTGGATTTATTTGAATTTCGAACGTTTGAATAAGGTCGACCGTATACGCTCCGTATTCGACTTCCGAATTCGTTTTTCGCGTTCGCTATTGTAAAATTAATGGATTTCGTAATAAAGTATTTTTTCTTAGTTTATTTATATTTTTATATCGTTTTGATGAATTCGGGTCTCCGAATGCGAAAAACGAATTCAGAAATCGGACACGGATTCCGAACGTACGCGGTCAGATTTAGTCCGGAGGGACAGATACACTCTTATTGTTTTTCTCGGGTAAATTATAACAGTACTTATAACCAGTAACATTAGGATCTTATAAATTTGGCCATTAACAAATGGGAAGGCACAACGAGTTACATTTCCTTCACAACCGAAAATAAGAGCTTCGCGATGTCGCGTTTTGTGTGATCTGTGAGTTTCCGGTGGCCGGATAGGGAAAAGGAGGGCTCTACATAACTTTTGTTTGTATGGATGTTAATCGGCAATGATAGTCGTCAAAAAGCTTAAGTTGTTCGTTTGTCCTCTGATGATATACAAAAAGATAACGCGCTTGTCAAGACGCGTACCATCGCTTTGTATCAGATATTTATCTGTGAAACAGCTTAGCTGTGTTTTGGAAAGAGGAAGGACAGGCATTGCTTGCGAGACTTGCTATTCTAATTTCTACGTCTCAGCATAGGCAACGTAGGCAATGAGTTGCCCGGACTAGTTTCAGTGAACTCGCTTACGTTAATGGGCGACGCTAACCCAATTGACTTCACGAAGTAATTTGTCCGACCCACATAGGGTTTTCCTTAAAAAATTACACAATAATAAAACCAGATCCTAGTTCTGTTTTCTGCCACTGGCTGCGCTAGAATCGACTGCGTACCGATGCTATTGTAGCGGACGATAAAGCAATGCGGACTTGCTTCCTCCTTACGGTGTCGGAGGGGAGAACGCATGACGTTTCTATCCGATACAAAAAAGTCTGGCATTATTTGCAAAGGGGAAATTGTCAAGTTATGACAGCTATGGCTTGACCAATATGTTAATATCCATGTATCGACTATCGATATATTCAATATTTCGGTTATGAAAATCAGGATTGAAATTTATACAAAGACAAAACTACTCACCGGAAATACTTCTGTCATCTGAATTGCGACCATTCGTTCAATATTACGCACGGACTCTTTATATCCATACTCCGTGGATTCGTCTATCGATTTGCCTAAAAAAAAAAGAAAAGATTAAAATTTAAATTCTGTCAAAACATACTTTATAGTGTTGCCAAGACCATGTTTTAGTCCCGGCGGGTAAAATTAGCCCCTATCGCGGTAATTAGGCTAACATAAGGGAATACACAGAGCGAGTCGACTATGAAATCGTCGCCCGTTATTTCCCCGGGTAAACATTTGGGGTAACGTGCTTTAACACTCCTGTGAACTAATCAGATCTCGCACTGTTTTGAGGGGCATTAGATCAAATAAACCTTTACCATATTAGTAACTAATGATTGAGGAGCTCGTGGCTCAGTGGTAATAGTCGCACGAATCGATTCTCAAGATAAAGCAACGTTTGCTAAGATTGTTCCGTGGATGGGTGACCACCTTTGCATACCGAGACTACTCCGTGCCTCGGAAAGCACGTTAAGCCGTTGGTCCCGGCTCTCATTCATGGATTTTTGACAGTCGTTACGGGTCGTCAGAAGCCCGAGAATCTGACAACCAGTCTAACCGCGGGGCACCGTATCACCCAGTTACTGGGCTGTGGAGGTCCGACAGCAGTTGCTCCATTTAAAATTCAGCTGAATTCGGTAAGACTGGAAGCCGACCCCAAAATATAGTTGGGAAAAGGCTAGGCTGACTTAGTAACGACTAATATGTATGTAAACATCTCAACAATACGAAACGATATCACGTCGGTATCTTTTAATATTAGTCAGATAAATGAACAGACGAGGCACATGTGACATGATGTTAGGTGGTCAGTGTCACCCATCAACACCAACTTTTTAACCTGAGACTAGCCTAAATAGTTCATTGACCCAGCACACCCGAAGTGCGAGAAAAATGGCGCGACGCGTTTTGACATCGGCCATCGGAGGGAACTTGTATCTGTCGAGCATCACCGCGATGCTCGACAGATGACAGGCCCTGGATGATGGCCTCCTGGAGAGCTGTCCCAGAAGAAAGCAGCTGACTATGCGTCTGTCCGCGGGGGATGAATGGTGCGTAGGAGGCGCTATTAAATGCGCCTCATGTATCAAGATTTCCCGGCGCCTAAAAAGACAGATCAATTATGTATTTTACGACAAGGGTCTTGGTGTGAGTAATTACACTACCTGTCTTGCCCTTCGTCCCATACAGCAAAACTGTTTTACGTAAGAAACCAACGGGATGGTAGCCATTCAAACGACGGCGTACAAACGTCTCCCTCGCGCGGTCTAACGATATATACAAACAAAAGGCAAAGGATTATAAATCATGCAGCCATGACATAAACGCTGGAGGAAATAAATGAAAAGAGATGAATAAATAACACACAAGTGTGGAATGAAATGAATGAGAGCAATTTTGTCGTAAATCTGCGGGAAGAATGAAGAGTGATTTTTTGTTGGTTTCATTAGCTCGACCTTTCACCAAAATAATGGAAATATATTGACTCCAGATTTATAATACTTTGCTTCGGCTCTAAGGAACAATTTCCTTTGACAAGTGTGTTCTCATTTCATATTAGTCGCAGCCGAACTGCTGATTACCCTACTCCTACTAATATTATAAACGTGAAAGTTTGTAAGTATGGATATTTGTTACTCTTTCACGTAAAAACTACTGAATGGATTTTGACGAAACTTTACAATAATATAGCTTATACATCAGAAAAACACATAGGCTATAATTTATCCCCGTACTCCCACGGGAATGGAAATTACGCGGGTGAAACCGCGGGGCGCTCCTAGTTAGTTATATAGTTGATGACATTCAAAATAAAAAAACCAAATTCAAGATAAAATATTTTTTCAATCTTAATACTGACAGTGATTACAACCATAATTAGAAACTAATTTAATATAATATTAACACTAATATTATAAATGTGAATGTATGTTTGTTTGTACGCTTTCACGCGAGAAATACAGATCATTATAAAACGTTGTTCACATATTCTTATAGGTATTACAAGTAAGCTAGGATACTTTTTATGAAAAAAAAATTACATCCGTTAATTTGGAAAAGTTACGAGGAAAACAACTTTTCTTCTATAATGTAAATTAAAAAAGCAAGGCTCACTTGCTTAATCAACGCACAGGCTAACTACTGAACCTATAAACTTGGTACAGGGGTTTTTTTTCATTGACCTCGAAATAATGAAATGAAATAAGTAATATCAAGAACTTTTTCATCGCTAGATATAAGTACATAATAGTCAATAGTTTAGCCGTTCAGCCCTTTCACGGCCCTCCTTCTGTAAGGAGGACCATGTTGCTCTAAGATTCAGCCGGGAAATGCTCTTAGGCATCCCGTCGGGGAGTGGGTCTCCCAAGGCGGGTATGTGGGACCCGCTGCGCCCGAAAGCTGGTAAATGGACGCAGCTCTACCCACTAAAACCCGGTGAGTGCCACCAATGCCGCCTTTGGTGAGGCGCCCCGGATCTACTAGCACAGGGCACCTCGACGGCCAGTCAGTCCCCTCGGGGGGCTAACACCACCTCGACAGACGGGTTGCCCCACACCACAGAACAACCCCTCCCACCGTCAGGACAGTACAATGAGGCGAAGTTTCCATCCTCGCCCCTTGCCCCCTGCTTTTTTGTCCCCTCTTCTTATAAGAGGGGTACAAAGAGCCCCCTTGGCTGGTGTTAGGCTCACCCTAGGCTACTGAGCCCCACCGCCACAACCCTATCTTATTCCTATTCAGCCCTATCTTAGCAATTAAAATGACATTCTGAAAAAATCAACCTTCAAAGAATGAAAACAAAATCGCGTATAACTCAAGTGTAACCTTGTAGCGTATCTTTACTACATTTTTATTCGTAGCACTGCTACGGAACCGTAGCATTGCTACATGTTTATGGGATTCGGTTTAAAGAAATTTATTCTCATAAAGAATTACAAAATTCACTTAAAATGAGAAATTAACTAAACATTTAATTCTAAATGTAACAATATACTAAATGCGAACATGCTGCTTACATCTAAACAATATTATACTTGCTACAATTACAAATAGTGGGTAATCTTAAAAAATAATATTTATATCGTAACAAACAAGCATGCATCGGTCGACTCGGTGAACAAAGAAACTATAGAGAATCAAACGAACTTACCTGTAAGTGAAGTTCGATGATTATTAAACGAGTGATTCGCCCAAGAGATTACAAGTATTCACAAGTAGTACCACGCGTACGTGCTGCCATCATACACACTTTTAAAGCAACTCTGGATAAAGAAAACTTGTTTTCTCCCCACTCACGCCTTCCTTAACAGCCCGTCGTCGTCTGCAGTCTCATACACGTTTCTGTCGTGTACGGCTTTCCTGTTAGCTATTTCGAAAGGGCATTACATCAATATAAATAATATGTATGTAATTAGGGTTTGGGAGGGTTTGTAATCTCTTGGGCGAATCACTCGTTTAATAATCATCGAACTTCACTTACAGGTAAGTTCGTTTGATTCTCTATTAAACTTCGTGATTCGCCCTTCGAGATTACAAGTATTCACAAGTAGTTGTTTAGAGAACTACGAAATAGCTCACTACACTAGTGAAAACACAGTGTAGTTAGGTAATATTATAACAACAGTTTTTTAGATAATATTACAAGGCTTTTATTAAAATAATCGGAAAATATGTTTCATATAGTAAATAAAATTATATTATTTTATAGTAAATAAAATTATATTAAAAATTATAATATTGTGTATATTATAATACATACATTAGAATTGACGTTTACCAATAGAAGTTGAAAAAACCCCAACCTACAAGGAAAGTGAGAAAAGGAATCAAATGTTTTGATACCAGTAGTTACTTCTCAGTTTTAAAATTTGACTTAAGTTTGTGACATCTAATCCATCCAGCGGTTCGTTTGATAACATCCATGTTGACACCAGTCATGCGGCAACAGATCAAGTAGCTGCATGTCTCGTACTATGGGCACTAAGCACTGGTGTGCCCACTATCCTGGACGGTAGCTTTTATTCATCGGCTAAAAATCTGTGAACTTACAGGCTCAAAAGTTTTCTGAAAACTAACAAAAGGTAAATAACATTTGAAAGGCATTCTCTCAGAAGACATTTTCAAATAATAATCTAAGGTCCTAGTAAGGTAAATAGAAGGCGTCTCATAGCAATGTATATTTTAAAATTGGTTGAGTTCTAATAAACCCAGATTTTATAATATAAAATTTTCTTAATTTTGAATATTATTTGATAATTGAAATTAAGAATATTTGAACACGATACCCATACTTAATATTTAAAAAAGAGCACAATTTTTCAGTTGCATTATAATATTTTGGACGCGGAGTGCTTAGTCATATATACTGCGTACTATTTTCATAAAATAATTCTTAAATCGTTTACAATAATTGATATTACATTTTCAAATCGTATTATTTGAATAAAATTAGTGCTAAAGCTCATTTAACGAAGTTAATGGGGAATAATTTAAAAAATTAACTATTAGTTATCAATCCTAATCCTATAAAATGTATATTATTGACGATAAAAAATTGTACCATTGATAGAAACAAGGACAGATATTGTCTTATGGTATTATCCATAATAGACGCCAAAATAACATTACTTAACCCTTAATAAATGTTTATTATTATTATCTTTATGCATATAAGATACTCACAAAATTTTTAGTAAAAATATTATTATTAATATTATTAATATCAGTTGTATTCGACGGCGTTTCGGGGCCTGCGAATGCTGCCCTGATAATCCTTATGTTCTGTAAAAAAGGCTGGCTAGACTATCAGGTACAATTACGACTCCCGAAGACTTATGTTTTATTTATTTTTTACTTTGACTACTTTTTAAGAGTACAAGTCGTCACCTATGAAAAAGATATCATGATTTGATTTGCTAACCAGCTGGCAAGAATATCTACTTCAGGTTTTTAGAAATTATTAAATTTTGAAAAGCATAGTCGGCTAACTCCTATTCTATATCAGAATTAACGCAAACGGGATTCTGCGTCGGCCTCATAGTTGTCTTGTGAGCTAACGTAGGATGCGAACACATATTATCATATAGATATAGACCCTTTTGATACCACTTCAAGTGTGTCGGTTAATATCATCCTATTTACATAAATATTATTTGTTTATGTATATAGCAGTGGAGTTGTCAATTCTCAACGGAACGTTTAATTTTATGTCTTGCATAATCTACTGATTCCGAATTACTATGCGACAACAAAATGCACCTTTAGCTATAAGTAATCGATGTGATGGTAGAATCCTGCCTAAGAATAGCTATTTCATCCCCTGTACCTGTACGAGACTAGTCAGAAAATAATGCCGTTCGACAAACGCCTAACCGTATGGGCTAAAACATTCATCAATATTATTAATCTAATAGTGGAAATCGTAAATAAACATATTGGTAAATAGATATATTGGTCGTAATCATTTTCTTGTAAATAAAGATAAATTAACCCATAACTTTTTTGTATATAACCAGCCATATTGTAATGTTAAACAAACCGATATTAGTGATTCTATCAAGTGCGTAAAGCGTCGCAATTTCTTAAGTCTCTTAAAAAATGTTTAAACTAGATTATTAATAATTATCATTATTATTGTAGTAATATCTATGGGCGCTTTTACACCACGTCAATCTTGTTCCACGCTAAGTTGTCAAGGTACGTATTTTGGACAACGAAACATATCTTATACTTTTAACATATAATATACATAAGATATGCAAGATTTTCACATCCATGACCCAGGAATACAAAAAATTCTTTATTCCCAGGCGGGAATCAAACCCTGTAACTCCACCTTCCGTGCAACCCGCTAACTCAATGGTAAGCGCGTTGCTCAAGCCATAGAGGTCGTTAAATAAATAAATCGTAGAGGCTCTTGCTTATTTTTGTTTGTCTAAAAAATAGATATAATAAGTCCTGGTTACGTAAAAATTACACAAGCTGGTTGCATGATTTCTGTAAAATGTAAGGCGACTCATTGATCCTTTTTAACCACTGAAAACGCAAGTATTTGTTACACTGATTATCCCAGATTTATAAATATATATTAATAAATCTGTGCTGATTATGAATAGCTATAGAAAAAAAATTGGCATGTTTATGCACATTTGACATTTGACAATTATTAGAAATAAGTTTTAAAGCTGTTCTATAATCAAGTTTGAAAAGTGTGGCGCGGATATACATCAGTTGAAATAAACCATTATTTCGATTACTCTTCTTTATAAGAAATATGCCATATAAATTGACCAGAACATGATTTACATTCATGTATCGCCTCTAATGAAAGTAAATAATTTATTTCCCTAGTCATTTCCCTGTCATATGCAATATTTGTGGGTCTATTGACTGGTATGTTAGTCTGGGTAACAGCAGAAAGAAAAGGTATACGTAAACCTTGTACTCAAGGCAATATCAAGAATCAATATCTGCGCCTACGCCTTATTTAAAAAATTTAAGTCTACCTGCTTCCAGCGGGTGTTGGTCAGGAGCGCCATCTACCGATCCACATGAAACCGCCGCTTTTTTCAGCACCGGTGTCCGCTTGTTGTTCTGGCGCCGCTCCGCTGCTGGCTGTTGCTGGCACCGCCAGCCGGCGAAATTAGGTCGGATTCGGTTGCGTGTACCGAGCACCCGGAGTCGGTGGCGGCTCTTACCCAAGTTTAAAGCCTAACCTGTACTAGAGGTGGAAAAGTTAGTTACGACTCGTGGTCGTTAGCGACCTAGTCTTTGTTATAGCAGACCTACTCTGCGTCAGTCGTAAGAAATGGCTTTTATAGATGTCAACTTTTCTTGTAAATCTCCTCCGAAAAAGCTGAGCTGGTCCCGTTTAAGATACTTCGTTATCTTCTACGCTCTTGTCTAGAGAAGCCGTTAAAGTATTCCCATATAGTCAACATAGCAAAAAAAAAAAAACGACTTACCTCACTCGATATTTTTTATTGATTATCGCCATTGTTGCGAGACTTGAAGATCATTAATTATGAGGTTAGAATTTGAGTCACACCGTACATGGCAACAGCTAGTGTATTTTCTGATAACATGTTATGCCTTTTAAACATTTTCCAAAATGTCTTTAATATCTTCTCCAATGTAATTTACCTTAATATAGGCTTATCGGCTCTAGCTGTATTTATGTACCTATTAGTCCCCAATGTTTCTGATTTTTTGGCTCATAGCCTTGATGCCAAGGATAGCCAGGATAGGGTGCTGATCTTCAGACGCGAGATAAATTTGAAAGATTATTACCCACTATTACTCAACAGATTGAGGGTATCAAAAAAAAAAATATATAAATATTAAATACTGTTAATTCCATCTTTGTCGATGATCATTAGCTTCTAGTATAGTTTTTGTGATACAGTCTCACGGGCTGTACTCTAAAAAACATCCAATGTATTCACGACGCAGTCTCACGGATTTTGTGTTCAGGGCACAATCTCACGGATTTGTGTTCACGACACAATCTCACGGATTTGGGCTCACGAACAATCTCACGAGTGCGTTCTAGAATAAAGTGCATCAATAAAAACCACACAACGCCCAGTCCAGAAAAATAACTCCATTATTGTTGAGTGTGGTTATGTAAGCTCATCTTTGTCAACGATCGTTAATGCTTGGTATCATTTTTGTGATACAGCCTCATGGGCTGGCTGCACTTCGAAAAAACATCCAGTGTATTCACGACGCAGTCTCACGGATTTTGTGTTCAGGGCACAATCTCACGGATTTGTGTTCACGACACAATCTCACGGATTTGGGCTCACGAACAATCTCACGAGTGCGTTCTAGAATAAAGTGCATCAATAAAAAACCACAACGCCTAGTCCAGAAAAATAACTCCATGATTGTTAAGTGTGGTTATGTAAGCTCATCTTGTCAATGATCGTTACTGTTTTGCATAGTTTCTGTGATACAGTATCACGGGCTGTACTCTAAAAAACGTCTAATGTATTCACGACACAACCTTCTAGGCTGTTTTTTTTTTTTTTTTTTTTTTAGTGGGTAATAATTTTTCAGATCAATCACGATATCGCATTAAGAAGAAACAAAAATAACAAAAGATAATATTAACTGAATAAATAATTTTTGATTTACCTTCATTTATTGTATTCGCTCGTGTTATTATTTTGAGCATGACGAATAAAACTATGGAGACATATTTTGCGATCTCTAGCCATTTTTCGTTCCAATCCTTTATTTTTCCTTTTCATCGTAATTCTTGCGTTTTTCCATGTCTAATATTCTATAGTGACACAGCTACGAACTTTCAGTATGCTAACTTCACTTAGAAAGAAAAATGCGTGTGCGATGGCCGGCACACAAAACGTGTATGAGACTGCAGACGACGACGGGCTGTTAAGGAAGGCGTGAGTGGGGAGAAAACAAGTTTTCTTTATCCAGAGTTGCTTTAAAAGTGTGTATGATGGCAGCACGTACGCGTGGTACTACTTGTGAATACTTGTAATCTCGAAGGGCGAATCACGAAGTTTAATAACTTTACACAGATCCGTCATTTCTAGAAGTGCTTAGGAAGTTATTGTATTATTTTTATTTGGATTTATTTAAATCGTATTATAAACTGGGAAATATATATTTTTTATTTAACTTGATGAATAACACTGTAATTCTATATTGTGAAGTTTTATCAAAATATTTAATTTATTTCTGTATAAATGCTTTATTTAATAGTTTTTTTATTTTTATTATTTTATATATTGTTATAATTTATTTCAATTATATTATACATACTAGCGGACCCGGCAGACTTCGTTCTGCCACAACGATCTGGTATGTGGCAGTTTTTTGTTCCTACCTTTTGAAGAATAAACAAAATACTAATCTTTTATTTTCGGTTTGAGCTATGCTAATGGCCCTGGTGGCCGTAATCGGGAGTGAGGTGAGCCAGTTGGCTTCACCCTGTGATGCGAAAAATTTGCTCCGCCAGCCGTGCAGTGTGACTTCCTCGGCTTCATGGCGTCGGGTTCGTTCCTGTGGCGAGGCGTGCCTTACCACCATCGGATCTTCAATAGTCGGCGCGAAAAGTTCTTCTGAACGAAACTGTCACCCTGGTGATAGGGCAGTGTAGGGTTTAGCTCGGGTGGCCAAAGGATCTTGGCTTCCACGAACTTTGACCTCTTCCCTTCTGGGATCCACTAAAAACCCCGACTGAGATGTTTGCCATAGGGCTTCAGACTAAGAGGCGAACTTTGTGTTCGTGGTGAACCTTAAGGTGACAAATATTTAAAAAGTGGGTGCCTCACTCATATAGTGGAGATTATGATCTGGAAAGGAAGTCATGGGAATTTAATAAGCATACCTACAATAATCAACAACTTATTACAACACACAAACTCATCTATTTTGGTTACGTTCTTGTGATGGCATTGTTTATCCTCCTCAGTCATCCTCAGGTGTCTTTGTCGAAACCGGTCGTGTTTAAATTGTAACTGTTAAAATATATAAAATAAATAGTAGAAAAAGTGTATAAAATTTCATAATAGTGACTATAACATGAATTTCCATCAAGGACCGACAGTACATTCTATCAATTAGCCAAAATAAGTTTATCGTTGGCGAAATGAAGGTGTGAGAGATACTCGCCATTAATGTTTATGCCACATCCTGCCCAATTTAAAGTCTTGAAGACGTCCTCCAAAGCATTCGTGAACAGTTTCGGGGAATGAACATCGCACTGCCGCACTCCTCGATGCAATTGGATTGGTCTTGTTTGACCTCCCGGAATCAGAACGTACATAAAAGCGGCTTCGTACAATCCTCTCATTGCTTTGACGCATCACCAATCGACCTGACATCGCTGCAGAGCTTCCAAAACAGCCCAGGTTTCAATGGAGTCAAAAGCTTTCTCATAGTCCACAAAAGCAAGGTACGGTGGCTGATTGTACTCATGGGTCTTCTGTACAACTTGCCGTATAGTATGGATGTGGTCTATGGTGCTAAATCCTTCCCTTTTAGCTGCGTAAGAGCCAGACTAACCACGTCTAATCTGATGTTCGGAAGCTCGCCAGAGAGGTGTCGTGTTAGGCTGGCACGCAGATCGTTGTTCCGGGTATCGGGTTGAGGAGCATGGGACGTGTACAATCTGCTAAAGAAGTCTTCGATCATAAGATCTCCGGCCTAGAAGAAACGGTCGCGCCAGAAGCTGTCCTAATCTTCGACAGATGGCTTCATGTACAAACTGTAGTGAAATTATTCATTTTCAATAGCTTATAGCAACAATCCACCCGAACAGATAAGTTTTCGATACTATATAATATGTACAAAATACATTTAAAAGCAAATAAACACATGTGTGTAAAGTTTTAATTTTCCTATATTTATTATTTAATTCGGTGTTCATCCCAAGTACGTAATAATATTAGTATGTAAATTTAAATAATTTTGCACAGACCGGGATATTAAATTAATAATTAAAAATAATAAAACACTCTTGGTAACGCGGTTTGTGTTTGACTGATGTAATGACGTGGAAACTGGTGCATTTTATGTCGCGTGCCGAAACTAAAACAAACGAAATAATATCGCGAAACCGACCTAATTGAAAATCAGTACTAATGATCCATAGCCATAATTTTGTGCCTATGTAATTTGGTCGGATTCGCGATATTATCACCTTTTTTTAATTTCTGGACACGACATTAGACCCTCCAACAGCAAACGCAGTGTGCGTTTGCTGTTGTTTTGATAGAATAAATGAAATTCCGACTTTGCGCGGGTGAAATTTGATTTACAATGTAAGATGTAGAGACTTCATCAGAATCAATTGGAATTTTAAATCTTGAGTGATCTGTTCTACCGCCATCTAAAAATTTGATGCAATCCCAGTAAATGCTATAGGCAGGCATATTTTGTTTTCAGATCTTAGAATGTATAATAGTTGTAAATACAAAATTTTTTCCAGTTCCTCTTGGGCCATCAAGGTGGAACAGAATGTATACCTATAAATTCTCCTGATATAGTACCTATAAATTCTCCTGATCATATTATTTCTTTGTCTAAATAATCCCTTTCGTAATACAATACAAAACAAAACTTGACACTGGCAAATAGTAAATACTCCTTGCCATAAATGAAGGAAGAAAAGCGTATTAAAAAAAAGTAGATGTCGCCCGTTATCAATGACGGTGATAATATGCAATTATGTCATTGTATTTTAATGGACTGCAATATTTTGTCTGTCAACACCATTAGGATTTAACAAAATACTCGACAATCCAAATTTTGGGGATATATGTTGTCGACTCGAAACCTTTAGTTTTTTATGTTTTATTATTTAGGTAACTTTTAGATTGAGTCTACGACGAAATTATTAATATGATATAGCTTAGACAACAATGAGTGTTTGTAATCTAATATGAGCTTTATATAATAGCGATAAAGTTCAGATTGACTCTACATTTTAGTTAGAAAACGTTTGTATGGAAAAAATAAAAGGGCTGTTTTTAGGGCTTTCCCGGCAATTATTCGATTTTTTTTTCGCCGGAACATCCATCCTTGGACTTCAGCGATTATTTTAAAAAAAGAATTGGCCAAATTGGTTCAGGCGTTGTTGAGTTATCCGCTTACCAACACATTTTGCGATTCATTTTTATATATAAGATAGGCAAATATGGGACGTCTAAGGTTTCGTTCGCTCCAGATCGAGTCTTAATTGTAACTGTTCGGCCATCGTCTTCGGGCGCTGTGCGCCTGTACAACGGGTAGCCATTGTCATTTTGCACAGTTTATTTTATCAACTGATTAGTGAAAATCCTTGTGCGTTTTCCAATGTTCATGTATTGCGAGGCTGAATTTCTAACACCACAGGGACCGTGTACCATGTTTTGGATAATAGTGTCATACAATTCTTTATCTATTTGGATGGGCCGCATCTTCTTTTTTAAGCTTTATTAGAACGTGCACATATAGCAGCCCCCTTTTTTTCATTCAATAACATATAATTAAATAATTAAATACAAATAACAATACATGAAACATTGTATTTCGCCGAATATGTTAAGAACATTAACGAAAGTAAAATTCTATGAACAAATCGAAATTGTTACAGCTGAAAAATGCCCTCACGTGTCTGCCTGTTCGGGTAGCAATATAGCGACATTTCCCCCACTACGTCGCACTGCGCCAACGCAACCCAGATTTTTTTTGAACTACCCTAAAAAATTTCATCTCCTATGTAATGCTCATATAGGCGAAAACCTTAAAAACGGTGGAACAATTAATTAATCATGGTTATTTAATTCTTATAAAGTGACTAAATACAAAATTTTAAGGCGACATCTTCTATGTATAATGACAAACTTCCATACAAACTTTCATCCCCTTTTTAAGCCCCCCTAAGCTTTTTTTCGCGATAAAAAATAGACTATGTCCTTTTCCAAGCTCTAGTTTATCTCTGTACCAAATTTCATCAAAATCGGTTAAGTGGTTTAGGCGTGAAAGCGTAACAGCCAGACAGACAGACAGAGTTACTTTCGCATTTATAATATTAGTAAGGATTACTATTCCTTTCCAACTTTAAGGTTTTAACAAAATATAATAACAATTCGTTAAACTTAACAAATAGGATCAGATACATGCAACGCCATCTGTTGACAACCTACATACCTACTTATAAGTCGGTACTGTAAATCGTCAATAAATCGGTACTTTAAGAAAATTTTAAGAAAAATATAAAATTTTGACAGATTTTCTAAGAAAATGTGTCAAAATTTCAAGATAGATAAGAAAATTTTATGATAGATAGGATATTGAAAGCCGCCGTAAATGGTCAATAGATGGCGTTGATCTGATCCTATTTGTTAACTATCTTATTTAGCTACATTTCAAATACATATATCTTTTGATAGAGTGAAGCGATTGCGATGAAACAAAAACTAAATGTTACTCTAAGTTACGCTAAATTTTTATGTATAAAATTTATTTACACTGGTTTTGTAGTTTTCACGTGATGCGTGCACAACTAAACAGACAAACAGACAAACAGACAAAAATTCCAAAAATGCTGGAAATGAATTCTGCTAGTAATCCTTTAACACCCAGGCTATTCTTTTTTTAAATATTTTCAATGTACAGAAACGACTCCTCTACAACTTTATTATATGTATAGATATAGATTGTATGCACATTTATCTTTATGGACGTGTATTACATAGATTAGCTTAGTATATGTATGTATGTAATATGTATACAGTACATCTATGAAGTTTTATATTATATTTGTGGAATATTTATTTTTCGTTAGATAGATAAATTTTGAGTAGTTTCTTAAATCTATATATGTTTTCAGTAGTTTTAATATCATCAGGCAATGAGTTAAATATTTGTGCGCTTTCAAAAGTGATATTCCTCTTGCCGTAGTTTGTCCTTGGTGTTCGTAAAGTTATTTTATTTGCATTTCGTAATCGCCTTAATTGAGGGTTTTGATTATGCATTTCAAAAGAAATGTTAGTATGTATATCCTTTGATAATATTTTACGTATTAGAATGCATGTGTAGTAAATATATGTTTTATCCAAACTCAATATTTTAGTTTCACTATATAACTTTTGTGTTGGCATCAGGTAGTCATAGTTGAAAAGTGTTTTAATAAGTTTATTCTGGGATGTTTGTAGTAATATAAGGTTGGTTTTAGCCGCTGAGCCCCACACCTCAATCAGGTAATCAATATGTGGTTTCACTAGTGAATTATATATAGTATGTCGGACATTCAATGGCAAACAATTTGCTATGCTGCGTAGGGCACCGGTTAGAGATGTTAGTTTAGATTTAATCATCATAATATGAAGCTTCCAGGTTAAGTGACTATCCAGGATGAGACCTAAGAACTTTTCACTGTTTGATTTGTTTATTAAGACGTTATCTATTGTAAGAGGAGTACTATTCGTTACATTTTTATTTTTAGCAGAAAATATTACGTAGTGTGTTTTATCTATATTAAGTGTTAACAGATTGCATTTAAACCAGATATTTATCTGATCGAGATCACCTTGGGCATCCTGGATAATAGAATCCATATCTTTACCAAAATAAAAGAGGCTAGTGTCATCTGCATACAACGATATTTCTCCCTTTAATTCTAGATTGCTGATATCATTTATATAGATGAGAAAAAGCAAGGGCCCCAGTATCGATCCTTGTGGGATTCCGTACGTTACGGGTGCAATAGAGCTTTGAAACTCAGCAGTTTTAACTATTTGAAAACGATCTGTAAGATAAGATTCAAGTAATTTGTGTGCTTTGCCTGTAATTCCAATATTCATAAGTTTTTTAAGGAGAATTTTATGACTGACAGTGTCGAACGCCTTTCTTAGATCTATAAATATGCCAAGGGAGATATTTTTATTGTCTATGCTGTTTTTTTATTTTTGTTACTAGGTCAACACTAGCAGCTAGGGTGTTAGATTTAGGTCTAAATCCATATTGTTTACAATACAACAAGTTCATTGAGTTAATATGTGTTTCAAGGCGGGTGTAGATTACTTTTTCAAAAATTTTTGACATTACAGGAAGGACAGATATAGGGCGGTAATTATTGGGATCGGATCTAACTCCTGCTTTATATATTGGTGTTACTTTGGCAATTTTTAAATTTGCTGGAAATGTACCTAGCTCAAAACATTTATTTATGCAATTTGCTAGTTCGTCTCCTATTATATGTTTAACGCTTTTAATTGATTTTGTGTTTATATTATCAACACCTGTGCTACTATTCGAATCTAAACTGTCAATTATTTTCAAAAGTTCATCTGCTGTAACTGGATTTAAAGTTTCTAGTCTTGGTCTTGTGTGATTATTCTGAGCTTCAGCTGTTATAGAAGGTATATCTCTATTATGTTCACATAAAATAGTTTGGGCCAGCGTTGAACCAATTGTAGAGAAGAATTCATTGAAGCATTGGCATATCTCATTTTTGTCTGTAATTACGATATTGTCTCTTATGAGTTTAGTTGCTAAGGAATTTTCTTTGATTTTATTGTGCGTCAGATTATTTATTAAGCTCCACATTTTCTTTGGTTTATTTTTACAAGCGAAAAATTGTCTCTGGTAGTAAGTATTTTTCATTTGACGAATTTCTTTAGAAACAATTTTCTTTTGCTTTAGAAAATCTTCTTTTATGGTATAGTCCTCGGGGTTTAATTTATGTTCTTGGTATAGTTTATTCTTTAAGTCTATTTTCTTTATTATATCTGCATTTATCCAGTCTTGTTTGGGGGGGTTTAATATTTTAACTTTCTTTAATTTGCTACGCTTGATTGTTTTCATTAGGTTTTCTTCAAAAAGTTGATAGTCGTTGTTACTTGGTGTTGTCATTATATCTTCTGCAATACTAGCAAGTTTTTTGTAATTTATAGACTCATATGTTAATTTATGTTTTATAGGTGGTTTGTATTTATGCAGTTAAAAAACCATCTGCTTATGATCTGACATTGATGATTCCACTACGGTTAAATTAAATTGATTTTCTGTTAAATTTGTGAGTACATGATCTAAGAGTGATTTTTTCTGCAATGTTTCTCTTGTGCAATATTTAGGTGTTATTTTATTTATAATTAAGTATCCATTTTCCTGAAGTGTATCCTTATATTCTTCTATAGTTACATTAGACTCTAGTAGGTTAAGGTTAAAGTCACCAATGATGACAGCTCTCTTTCTCCTGTTAATTTGGGGTGAAAAAGCATCTAGAAAACCTCTTACGTGAGTACGACCCGGTCTATATACTGCTCCAACATCTAAAGAGTATTTACTCAAGTGTATCCAGAGGTATTGATTATCATCCTGGAATAGTTGTTCACTATAGCTATGTTTGAGGTGATTTGTTGCGAAAATTGATACTCCTCCTCCAATTGTGTCTTGTCTTAGTTGATAATAATGTGTATATCCTGGTATTTGAAATCGTTTGGCTTCTTCGTTTGACTTTAACCATGTTTCCACTAATATTATAATGTGTATTGATTTTAAGGATCCAACTATACAAGAAAGCTCATCAAACTTGCCGGATTTTACAATACTCCGAGCATTTGCATAGAAAAAATTTAAAGAATTACCAGTAATTTTAAGACCATCATAGTTATTTAAAGCTTGGTAGGTTTTTCGTTTTGCATTTTGGTTATGGTTTATCATGATATTCAGTTTTTTGGAGAAGTAGCAATTATTTGAGGTACTCCTTTTATATATTTGATTGAGAGGTTTTGTTCACCATTTTTAGTTCGACGGTTGAGCTCATCTTTCATGTTTTTGAATCTAATCTGCTGGTAGGGTGTCTGATCAGCGAAAATTTTGACTTCGGTTCTATTAAGTTTAAATTTGTTTCGCAGTATCATTTTAGCTGTTTCTTCGGATTCAAAATAAACTTTGATTGGACGTTTTTTACCAGGCTTATATTTTCCGATGCGCATAGTTTTTATTGGCTTAGGACAGTTCTCTAGTATCGGATCTATAGTTTTAATAATTTCGGATATATCTACAGTAAGTCTATCTTTGGCATTATTAGCTTTGGGTTCATCGATTCCCGAAATTATTATGTTTCTTTTCCTTGCGATTTGATCGTTGATCTCCGCCAATACATTATCATACGGCATTGGTTCAGTTGAAGTTGTCTGTAGTTTTTGTAAGTCATTTTCCAGTGATATAATTTTCATATCCGTTATATGGATTCTATTTGAAAGGTCTTTTATTTCATCTTTTATTGCCGTTTGTTGCGATGCCAAGCATGTTAGTTTTTGTTCGGTGAACGCCATAGATGTTTTTATGTCAGTCATTTGGTCTCTAATGCTTGCAATGTCATTTTTAATAATTGTAGTACTTTCATTTTGTGATTCTATAGACGATGTTAACAGTTTCATCATATCGGATATTTGTTTTTGTATTTCTGATAATTTGGCAGAGTAAGTTTCATCACTGTCACAATGTTTGCGCTTGTTGCGAAAAGTAATAGTAGACATTTCAGATGATGATGAAGTTTGCCTTAGGTCAGTTAAGTTTGGTATGGAACCACATCGTTCAATATTAGAGCCACTTCCAGTAGGCGAGCGCTCGACTGGATTCATATTGATCCGTGTTTTGCACTTGGTAAGTTCAAGGATCGCCGAACTAAAAGGTAGTAAGACACTTAGCACTGACACAGCAATCACTATTTAATTGTCTTATATTTAGCGTTGAGATTAGGTTCAGTCACAAATTTTAAAATTAAAAAATATTGGCGACACGACTGCCTTGCAACGCGCACGAACTGTTATATCCTAGACTTGTACCCCAATGTGCTACCATTCCTGCTGATACAACATTTCTCCTCCTATCTTATATACGCCTGTCCCTCCCGAGTACCGCGCATTCCATTTCCATCTTCAAGTCTTAACAGTTGTCTCTATTTTACTATTTTGTGTATTATTTTCCTATTTTTTTAAAAAGTGAAACTTACAGAGCCCCATAACAAATTGGTGGCAGCGGTGGGATGTGTAAAAAAGCATCCCCGGTACGTCTCTTTCTTTTTAAAAAAAAAAAAAGAACAATAAGTGCCAACGAGGAACTGTTAATAAGTGTTCGAGAAATATAATTAAATACCAGAACTGATTTTCTAAATTAGTGAACAAGAAAGAACTCAATTTATGTGTCGCGTGTGTATGTGACGTGTCTTTTCAAGCTTACTATTAGCTGATCATAAATAAATTTAGTGCTAAATAAAAATAAAACAATTAATAACAATTAAATAACAATTTATAAAAATCAAACATCGAGTCTACGACGTGTACCGTGTGTTATCATCGAGCCAGAGATCGGGTTACGCTTCGAAGAAATGCATCAGACGCTGCTTATCACTGCATTCCTGTGAGTTATTTGTATTGTATCTATTTTGGTCATTGCAATTTTTAAAATTACTAAAATATCATAGAATTAAATTAGAATATTGTACCCTATTGGAATAAACATATTAATTCACATAAATATACTATCGTAATTTCTGTAAGTAAACATGGCTTCTGAAGATAGGTGTCAAAGCCCAAAATTTGAAAAACTAGATATTAATGTTACCGATATAGAGGAAGAGAACCAATTTTTACAGCCTCCAGGCCCTATTACCAGGTCAAAAAAGAAAGGTAAAGCAGAACCACCATGTAAGCCAGAACTAGAATTAAATATATTATTAAAATTTATTAAGCCGTATGACGGTAGTAGAGATACGCTTAATTCTTTTCTTGTTAATTGCAACAACGCTTTTGATCTAGCAACCGAGTCACAGAAAGATATTTTATTTAAATTTATATTATGTCAACTTCAGGGCAAGGCTGAAACGGCCTGCTCGATTAAAGAATTTTTGAATTGGCAACAACTAAAAGAATTTTTAAAAAATCAGTTTAGCGAAAGGAAACATTACGCTCATTTACTGACAGATTTACAGGATTGTAAACAAAATTCAAACGAACCTGTAAGTCAATATGCGCTTAGGGTTGAGACATACCTTTCACAATTGTTAACCGAAATTGCTATTTCTCACGGTCATAAAAGCAGGGAGATGCTAGGCCGCACAGCGGCAATGGAAGAATTAGCCTTGCACCACTTTCAAATGGGACTTATGCCGCGAATTTCAAACGTAGTCAGATGCAAATCTCCGAAAACCTTGAATGAAGCAATAAATGTCGCGATATCGGAAGAAAAAATTCAACAGTTTTTATATAAACAAAATCAACATGTTTCACGCCCAGACAAATCATCATCATCATCCCCTCCAAGGGCCAATTTTAACGGAAATCGCCGTTATCAAAATCGATCTTTTAATAATGACATTCAACCCTCAACCTCAAATAACACTAATTCATCGCCTATTTGTAGGTATTGTAAAAACATAGGCCACACCATAGATAAATGTAAAAAACTTGAATATAAAAATAATAACTTCCAAAACTCTAACAGGCCTTACCAAAGGGTACACTTTACAACTCATAGTGATGATCATGATGTTAATGTACAAACTGAAACTGAAGAAGGCTATGACACTGTTGATACTAACCCAAAAAACTAATTATTGTCTCGTCCCGGTGTCGTACGGGGCAAGCAGATAAAAAAACCGACACTTGTCCAAATAAAGATCAGCGTAAAAATGGTGCAATTTCTAATTTTACTAAATCCATACGGCCCCGCAACAAGGGAGAGCTGTTCGTTTCTTCTGTACCAATTCAGCACCATGAAACTACTAACTTACCATTTTCTAATTTCACTGATTTATCACCAGATACCTCTGAATCTACTGTTTCTAAATATAATGTTTTTGAAATAATTAATGATCCAACAAAGACTCTCTTACCATACGTTCTCGTTGACTCGCCAGTTTCTGATTTCCCATTAATATTATTGGTAGATTCGGGATCCTCTGTAAGTCTAATAAAAGAATCGTGTCTATCTAATTATCCAAAATTAAAAAGGGAATTAATAAATTTAAAAGGTATTGACTCTTCAGTTGACTCAATACGAACTCTTGGTCACTTTAATCTTAAAATTAAATTACCTAAATCAAATATTTCCCATCAATTTCACGTTATCGAAAAAATTAATTTACCATATGATGGCATAATAGGATCTGACATGTTAAACCTTCATAACTGTAAAATTGATTATAACAAAAATTTATTATTTATTTCTCAAACATCCCTTCAGTTATATTTTCGTGATCCAGCTTATATTATTCCTGCCAGAAGTGAAACAGTCATTGAATGCTCAGTCGTGAATCCTGAGATTAAGGTAGGTTTAGTCTTAGACCAGCACATTTCAGACAGCTTATTAGTGGCTAATTGCTTAGTAAAAGTCAAAACAAATAATCGAATAAACATAACTATTGTTAACACATCTGAGGAATCAGCTACAATCCAGTCGAACCTAAATTTAAAATTAACGGAAATAGATTCTAGAGACTTTAACGATACTCCTGCTGTTGTTAATAAAATAGAAGTAACACAACTTTCGGACAGCATAAACCGAACTAGACTAGTACTTGACCAACTAAGAGTGTCACACCTAAATGACGAAGAAAAATCAGCTCTCTATAAAGTATGTTCAAATTTTTCTGATATTTTTCACTTATCGGGTGAAAATTTAACACACACTGACGCCCTCAAACATGAGATCAAAACAACTTCTGATGTACCTATCCATACAAAATCTTACCGTTTCCCCGAGGTTCATAAAGTTGAAGTTCGGAAGCAAATCAATAAAATGCTAGAACAAAATATAATTGAACCGTCCGATTCACCATGGTCATCGCCCATATGGGTGGTACCAAAAAAACTAGATGCCTCGAATGAACAAAAATGGAGAGTTGTTATTGATTACCGTAAACTCAATGATGTAACCGTAGGAGACACGTATCCACTTCCACAAATTACTGAAATACTTGATCAACTTGGCAATAGTAAATATTTTTCTACACTGGATTTAGCTTCCGGTTTCCACCAGATTCCTTTAAATGAGCAGGATAAACCAAAAACTGCCTTCAATGTCCCTGAGGGACATTTCCAATTTTTGAGAATGCCTTTTGGGCTGAAAAACGCTCCAGCTACCTTTCAAAGGCTTATGAATACAGCCTTATCTGGACTTCAAGGTATCCGTTGCTACGTTTTCTTGGACGATATTGTCTGTTACTCTTACGACCTCAACACACACATATTGAATTTGACATCTATTTTCCAAAGACTGCGTAAATTTAAACTAAAACTGCAACCAGATAAGTGTGAGTTTCTGAGACGTGAGGTAGGATATTTAGGACATG
Organism: Lycaena phlaeas; assembly: GCA_905333005.2. Classification (NCBI taxonomy): domain Eukaryota; kingdom Metazoa; phylum Arthropoda; class Insecta; order Lepidoptera; family Lycaenidae; genus Lycaena; species Lycaena phlaeas. Next base: position 3,352,213 of record HG995170.1, on the reverse strand, counting down.
TAATAACTGAAAAGGGTGTTAAACCAAACCCGGATAAAGTTAAAGCTGTTACGAATTTTCCTGTTCCAAAATGTCCGAAGGACATCAAGTCATTCTTAGGCTTAGTATCGTATTACCGCCGATTTATTCCACAATTTTCGACTATTTCTAAACCTCTCACAACCCTGCTAAAGAAAGACATTCCATTTAACTGGGAAAACCAACAACAGTTAGCCTTTGACACATTGAAAACTAAATTGACGACTGCTCCTGTCTTATGTTATCCTGATTTTTCCCAACAGTTCATACTTACCTGTGATGCATCAAACTACGCTGTAGGTGCCGTCCTATCGCAAGGACAAATAGGTAAAGACCAACCAATTGCTTTTGCATCTCGCACCCTAAACAAGAGCGAATGCAATTACAGCACCACAGAAAAGGAATTACTTGCCATACTTTTTGGGTGTAAAACATTCAGACCTTACATTTACGGACGTAAATTTAAAATAATCACAGACCATAGACCATTAAGATGGTTATTTAATCATAAAGATCCGAGTAGTAAGCTCCAAAGGTGGAGGTTAAAATTGGAAGAATTTGAATATGAAATCATTTACAGAAAAGGTAAGCTAAATTCGGCAGCCGATGCACTTTCCAGGTACCCTGTGAATCCAATAATTCCAGAAAATGAAGAAATTACCAACCCTAATAACGATTCCCAGTCATTATCCACTCCTCAAGGTCCAATATCACCTACTGATTCGAACAACGACGAACTTGATTTGCCATTTTCTCCAATTGACTTAACTGACCTAAACTTCCCAGAATTTCAACATGATAATATACTTGATTACTTATCTATCCCTGACCAAGAACTACCTATAGTTGAAAACCAAATGAGTCAGCCTCCTACAGATACTGAAAATACTGAAAAAACTGATAGTGTACCTCGCATAGCAAAAAATAACGAGAATAATATATCTACTAACCCTGAAGAAATAATTTCTGCACAACCTAAATCTCCATTAACCGACTTACCTGTCATTGCGGCGAATGAGGAAAATTATTCTAAGTTTCTTAAATCTCCTACTAGATCCTATAATACCTTAATCAATGAACATAACGAAAGCCTTTTAAAAGCATCACAAAAATTAATTATCTTACCTGTTTCAATCGACTTAGACGAATCAATACCATACGTCGAAGATATTTTAAGTAGCTGTCCAAGTCGCGAAGACTTTTTAAAATTAGAGAGAGAACTATATACATTCAATCCTTTAATTATTGAAGATAAAACTTACCTATTTTTATACATAAAAGTACATCATTTTGATGAATGTCCATACCCAGATTTATTTAAAGCCTTGAAGTATACCCGTGACCAGATAATTATGACATACCCTACGATATACCAAGTTGCTTTAACGGATTTTAAAAGCCCATTTGATAAATTCCCATTTGTCAAAATATACAATATGTTAGGTTACCTATTTGATGGCACGAATATTCAGTTGCATATATATCATGATAGCAAAATGTATCCATCGTTAAGTGAAATAAAAAGGATACTAAAAGACAACCACGACTTACCAATTTCTGGCCATTTGGGATCAAACAGAATGTTTAATAGAATTAAAGAGAAGTATTTTTGGAAAGGCATGCGTGCTGATGTTGAAAATTATGTCAAATCATGCACTTCTTGTCAAGAAAACAAAGCTTTAAGGCGTGTCAATAGAGCACCTATGCAAATAACTACTACTTCCACCGCACCATTCCAACGAATATCATTAGATATAGTAGGCCCGTTACCAGAGTCAGGCACCGCAAAACTTAAATTTATTATGACATTACAAGATGATCTTACAAAGTATTCAATAGCATATCCGATTAGATCAACAACTGCTGAAGAGACAAGCGAGTGTTTGATTCATTTTATCTCGTTATTCGGAATTCCAAAAACCATTCTTACTGATCAGGGCACAAATTTCACAGCCGATTTATTTAAAAAGACTTGCCAATTCTTAAAAATAAAACAAATCTGGTCTACTCCTTACCACCCACAAACACAGGGAGCGCTTGAGAGAAGTCATTCGACGCTCAAAGAGTATCTGAAATCTTTCGCAAACGATAATCAGGATAATTGGCCTCGCTATGTTTATACCGCAATGCTGTCTTACAACACAAATATACACAGCACTACGAAATTTTCTCCCTACGAACTGTTATTCGGCCATAAGCCCTTCCTTCCAGACTCTGTTTATAGTACATCACGCGATGTCACGTACCCTGAATACGTTAAGATGTTACAACATCGATTAAAATATTCTCGAGAAAAGGCAATCCAAAATATTGTACAGTCAAAACAAAACTCTAAAGCTTATTATGACAATAAAACAAAACCTGTGACTTATAAGGTTGGTGATTTGGTATATCTAAAAAATCACTTGCGGTTAAGGAAAGCCTTATCCCCTCAATGGAAAGGCCCCTATAAAGTTATTAAGGTCCATGGGTTTAATACGGTATCTCTGCTTATTAATCGTAAATGTATCAAGCATCACGTCGATGAAATTAAACTTGCATCGACTAATACTCCGTAACATATCATAATTAGTTATTTAAAAGTAAATCTAAGTAAAATATCTTTCTATTTCAGCACCACCGTCATAGCGACGCAAGAGTATATCCAACAAATTAATTCGAGTCCCGGAATTTATTTTGATCCAATAGCAAAACTTAAAATATGTACAAGTTACCTAGACGTAGTTACTCCAGTAGATATATCACATTTTAAACCTTATATAATTAACATAAATTCAATTTTTGGTACCTTACGATTTCTATGTAATAAAGTGGAACTTGAATCCGTAGATAATTTAGAATGTAATAACGTGTTGCAACCCCTTACAGTTCGATACAATGAACTGTTAGAAGAATATGAATCTATATCTCATTTAATTGATCATAGATTTCGCCGGTCTGCGTGGTTTAGTGGAATAGGCTCTGCTTTCAAAACAATTTTTGGTACATTAGATGAAGATGATGCTATTAAGTATGATAACGCAATTCAAAAGGTACAATTAAATCAAAAGGATTTGGCTTCATTAATTAAAGACAGTATTTTAATTACTACATCGACTCTTGCAAACCTAAATATAACCCTAAATAAAATAAAGGTTAATGAAGGCAACCTTAATCAAGCCATTGACAGTCTCTCTAATAAAATAAACGATGTGTCTACTATGTCTAAAAATTTAATATTGAAATCTAAAATGATGACGATATTGAATAGTTTAGAATCTAGCATAATAACACTATCCTTTCAATTAGAAGATATTGTTAACGCAATAATGTTCAGTAGCCAGAATATATTACATCCTGCTATATTACCGCCTAAGTATCTTTACCAAGAACTTGTCGATAATTTCCGTCATTTACCTTCTAATGTAAAATTACCTGTAAATCTAGAATTAAGCGAAATGTTTATGCTAATTAATGTTTCCAGTGTATTTAGCTATAGTATTAATAATAGAATTGTGTTTATTTTAAGAATACCACTTATATCTTTAGATGAATATAATTTGTATCATAACATTCCTTTACCTATACCGCATGATTTAAATAAAACACATTATTTTACCTACGTTGTACCAAATAGCCGGTACATTGCAATGACCAATGATAAAACTTCTTATTGTAATTTAGACTCACTACAGGAATGTAGAGCGATGAATGCTCAAACTTACATCTGCGACATGATGATGACATTTTCCACCAGCGAGCATCCCACTTGCGAAAGTGAACTTTTGGCAAATATTATCAGTGTTTTACCGGTGCAATGTAAGACAGATAGTGTTAATGGCAAAATCGACATTTGGAAATCGATTTCGAACAATAGATGGATATATATACAATCTCAGTATAGTAAAATATTGATAGAGTGTGGTAATAAAACGAATACTGAATTGAATATAATTGGTACCGGAATCCTCCATGTTCCCAATAATTGTTTAGCTTATTGTAAGAATACTAAATTAGTTCCTAAGTCAATTAATCTAGAGTTTAAAATAAACAAAGTAGTTTCTAGTATTAACATTTTGAATGATTCGTGCTGTAATCTTGAAAGGATTAAGAATGAAAACAATAATGAGGCTCATATCGTAACTTTGCAAAATTTCGACTTAGACTTAATTACAAACGAACAAAATTCCAAATTAAAATCTTTTTCTAAGGAAGCTAACAAGATTATTAATGAACATGATTTTATTAAATATGAGACTCATTATTCTATAACTGTAATCATGATTGGCTGTATCATTATTTTATTGTGTATCTATAAGTCTTTTATTTTAATAAAGAAGTACAACTGTTGTCCTCTCCTTCGGCCAAGGTTTTCCGAAATAGTTCCTGTAAACCCATCTCCAAGAAATCAAGATTCACCCTCTCCCTCATCGCCAGCTATTCCCCTTCAGGAACTAGTTAAAAGCAAAATTAGTACAAGGGCTGTTCCTACACCTAAATTAAGATTAGATGTATAACTTTTCCAAATTTATTTTCCATAAACTTCGTCCCCGAAGTTTAGTCTAGCCCGGGAGGTGTTATATCCTAGACTTGTACCCCAATGTGCTACCATTCCTGCTGATACAACATTTCTCCTCCTATCTTATATACGCCTGTCCCTCCCGAGTACCGCGCATTCCATTTCCATCTTCAAGTCTTAACAGTTGTCTCTATTTTACTATTTTGTGTATTATTTTCCTATTTTTTTAAAAAGTGAAACTTACAGAGCCCCATAACAGAACGCAAATCCCATAACTTTATTATTATCGGGATTAATCGCATAACTCTGATAAAACTGTCTAAAATTTGTGGAGATTATTTAGGGCCTGTTTCACAATCTCCAGATAAGTTCCGAATAGGCTATTCACAACATATTTGACAGATAGAGTATGGAGTATCTGTCAAATATGTTGCGGATAGCCTATCCGGCACTTATCTGGGGATTGTGAAACAGGCCCTTAATGTAACAAATATTATTTCTACTATAAAAATTACAATTTGCTGTTGTTTGTTTTTTACTTTAGTAATTTTATTTAATATAGCTGTTGCCCGCAGCGTTGCCTGCGTTAACTAAGATTTACGACGGGATCTTAACGGGGTGATATTATATGACCTAACCTTTCTTTATAAATATGTAACACTGAAAGAACCTTTCAAATCCGACCTAAGTTCCTGTGATTACTGTGATTAAACAAACAAACTCTTCAACTTTATATATTAGTACTAGCTGTTACCCGCAGCTTCGCCCGCGTGAACTTAGGTTACGAATTTATCATGTTTGATGACGATCATTTTCCATTTCAATAATGACTAAGTTTTTGTATTAAAATTGATATATGTTATCTTGAACATAAAGACATATTATATTCCTATGCAGACTTTCTGCATGCATATTTACTATTTAGGATACTATTACATATTACTCGCATCCACTGCCCTCTCAAATCACGGCAACACTATTTATTTTCTTGCGTATTATTTTGATATTGCCATATCTTCTAAAGTATTCATTTAATTTTCATGATGTAAAGGGTAAAAATAATCTTCATTATGTGCTCCAGCTAATTAACTGATTTAAAATGATAAGGATTCATACCGTATTTTTGTAAATAACTTTCAAATTATCGCGTTATAATTGTCCATTTTTTAAAGTATTAAGTGGATATAGTATGATATACCAAACAGATAGATATATGCCATCGCGGACTTTTTTGTAGACCTATTTAAGACACACAATTCCACAATACATTATTTTGATATATATCAAAGGGTTTAGGCAGCGTTTTCGTTGGAAACTCCTAGACGGCCAATTTTTTTCCGAAACCTCCAACAATTATTGTTATATCTTAGCCAATGTATATAGAAACTTAATAAATTATGTACATAAACCTTCCTCTTGAATTGTCCTATCCAATAAAGTAAACCACATCAAAATCCGTTGCGTAGTTATAAAGATTTAAGCGTACAAAGGGATATAGGGACAGAAAAAGCGACTTTGTTTTATAATATGTAGTGATTTTTATTTTAAAATAATTATATTATATATATTTCACTCGATTGTTTCTGATTTAAAGAAATTATAGATGAGAGAAGAAAAAAATGCACACGATAACATTAATAAGTATAAAAAATGATTGAAGCTTTAAGGTTATTCACTTTAAGGTTTATAGTTTGCCATTTAACTGGAGGCACGTTAAACCGCCATTACGCGAAACGGCCGAGAAGCACTATGATTTACGATACTAGTTATCAGTTGCCAGTAGCTTTCCATTTACTCATTCCAGAAATGGTTCCTTTAACACTAAATTAGATGTATTTTAACAGTACAATACTTTTTAACTGTCACTGTAAATTATAATCGGGGAGGGGGAGGGAATTAACATTTAGGGGGAGAAAAATAAATGTTGTTTTCTAGTTCAAAGTTGCAGTTCTCCGATCTTTAAAACAACTAATGAATGAATGTTTCTCTGTTTGTTCATGTCATTTGATCATATGATGATTTTTGTTGCAGCAATGTTGTTGTCCATGAGCTTACGGAGGTTTCTACGTTGGCACGACCAATTTTCGGCAGATGGCGTTAGTAGGTACAGCTAGTTGTATACAATATTTTGTACGTATTTTTTCTTGCATACTGTTGGACTGTTCGCGCGTAAACTCGTGTGCATAGGCTATGTTGACTGCTCACCGTCAGGTGAAAGTTTGCTAATTTGACTATCCTACTAGTAAAAAACATCTGTTTTTTAGGAAGTTTGACAATCTCTACTTAATATTATAAATTCGAAAGTAACTCTGTCTGTTACGCTTTCACACCTAAGCCACTGCACCGAATTTTATGTAATTTAGTGCACATGTAGATCAGAGCTTGGGAAAGGACATAGGCTGCCTTTAATCGCGAAAAAAGGCTTGCAGGGGCTTGTTTGAACGCGCTAATCTCAGGAACTTCTACCTTCTCCTACCATCCCATACCATCAGTCGCCATTATAAATCATAGTTAACGCAGGCGAAGCTGCGGACAACAGCTAGTGTGTTATAAGTTATAATCACTTGGCTCCGAGGAGTAAGTATAAGTACATCTACATTGAAACTAAAACAATTTCGCCATTTTGTTCGTTCTTAAATTACAATAATAAGAAATTCCACTTATGGAATAAGTAGTACCTTTGTACCAGTGTTCTTCATCACTATTTCACTTTATATGTTTCAAAGTGTACATAAATTATTAAATAAATAAATTAATTAATTAAATATCCATTTCAACATAATAGCTTATTAACTAATAATCATCATCATCTGTATCTAATCTACTAGTGAACATAGGCTTCGTTTATTTAATAAACAGTTCATTAATTCATTCATCTACTTTATTTATTCGATTAACTTATGAACAAAAGGCAATTATTCATAAATTCACTCGATTAACGTTTTTTTTAAGGGCCTGTTTCACAATCTCCAGATAAGTTCCGAATAGGCTATCGGCAACATATTTGACAGATAGAGTATGGAGTATCTGTCAAATATCTGTCAAATATGTTGCCGATAGCCTATTCGGAACTTATCTGGAGATTGTGAAACAGGCCCTAATAGTTTCAGTTAAGCCTTATTGAAGCAAAATGAGACCAGGCTAGTAAAAATGTCGTTTACTGAAATAGCTCGCACGGGGTTTTACAGTCCTCTATAAATTTAATAGGATATGCAAATGATATCGTTTAGACCGCGCAGGTCTTCATCAAACCTTCCGTAAAGCTCATACACCCTTAAGATGTTTCATGATAAAGTCATACCAATATTAAAGCCTCCTTGAAATTAGGCGAGACAGCCACGTATTGCATTTGATGTGTTCGGATTTTTATTTTGGCAAAAGCAAAAAAAAAAAAAAAAAATATTAAAAACTCCTTAACTTTCGCCCCCTTCTCATCAACTTCTATTATACGGAGTTCCTTAACCCTTAATGAAGTATTCGAAATTTTTGGTAGTGTACCTTTCCCTACGTGGTGAATGAAATTTTAGTATGTTGTTTTTCATCATAATAATATATTCGTTAGACGCGAGTGGTAAAAATTTCCATGATATATATTAATTCCAACAAAATATCCTAATATAAAGTACTTATTCAAATCTATAATATGAATTCATACTTCGAAATTATTTAGTACTGACAGCGTCCCGCGGTTTCGCCCGCCTTCTTCCCATCCCCATGGGGGTACGGTGATAAATTATAGCCTACTATTCTGACGTATAAGCGACTTTATTGTAAATTTTCATCAAAATCCATTCAGTAGTTTTTACGTTAAAGAGTAACAAGCATCCATACTTACAAACGTTCACGTTTATAATATTAGTAGGATTGCAATAGCAATTTCTAGGCAATTTGGGATAAATTATAATTACGACAATAGTTCGTATTCCAATAAAGACTAATATGAAAGGTATGTATATAAAATATAAATTAGTTCAGGATAAATTCTCGGGCCAATTTCAAGTAGGCCCCGCAAAATTTCGAGCAGAACAAACAGAATGATATTGATCTGAGTATCGTGAGCTTTAAAATGACGCAGCTTTACCTTAAAGTGGCTTACCCGCTGTAATAATAATCAAACTTTGATATCTAGTTCTTTGAGAGGTTTTGAGAGACATTTTGTTTTCTAATGTTTTCTAATTTCACGTATTATAATAAAACCACTTTCACTGATTTCATTGCAGTTTTAACTTTTACATTCGACATTTCACAGTTATTTTCACCAAGAAGAGGCCTGTCGGGATACGATTTATATAAGATTTAAAATAAATTAACTCATTATTATTTCATATTTTATTCATTGGGTAGTTACGTTTGGATAGTTTACAAATTATCATCCTCCATGACATGTTCGCTGGTCATGTTCAGGATCCAGTCTTTGTAGGAGTACACCCTGGTGTAGACGTCGGGGAATCCCTTAGCGCAGGGAACTCCCCACGAGACGATGCCGACCACGCTGGTGCCCTCTACCAGGGGGCCACCGGAGTCTCCCTGGAAGACAAAATTATATATTGATTTGAGCCTCGTCACCATGATAGAATGTCTTGTCTTTTAATCTATTTATATCATTAGGGCAGAAAGGACCGCGTATTGGATGACGCTCTATACAAGGTGGACCGACGATCTGGTAAAGGTCGCGGGAAGCCGCTGGATGCGGACAGCGCAGGACCAATCGTTGTGGAGATCCTTGGGAGAGGCAAATGCCCAGAAGTGGACGTCAATCAGCTGACTGGTGATGATATCATAGCTGTGGCAGTTCAGAGGGTTAAGACAAAGTAACAAGTTCGTAGAGAATAGATACCCAAATTCATCATCGTTTCGGAGTTATCGATAATTTCCTAGCCAATGAGAAATAGACAATAACGACCAATAACCAATAGATTTTTATGATTTTGTTACGAATATCTCTACTAACTTGCAATAACGACAACGACGGACAACGTGATTTAGCGCGGTTTTACTTTATACATTTCATTATTTCTAGCTTTGACTTTTTCTAAGCCACCAGGGGGCTTACACAAAGTAACATTAAAAAACAATAACGAAGTGATTCAATCAATCATTTATCAATGTGATCCAATCATAGGTCATCCGATAACCCCAAAAGAATATTTTTCTTAAAATATATAAATCTGAATAATTTTCCTATCAGGTGCAAATATAAATTTCTAATCTTATTTGTTATTAATCAAAATCAAAAATATCTTTATTACGTAGGTACAACTTGTACACTTGAAATAAGTCAAGAAATAAGTAGTCAATAAGTAGTAATAGTAATAAAAAAAATAAAAAAAACTCGTTTGGGATTTGAGATACTTCCAATAATTGGTACCTTTATTCAATATTTTCACTTTTATTAGTAAAGATTTCAATTGTTTTGTTGTATAAGCTCTACCAATAGTGGAGGTTTTTGGGTGTACTTTAAGGCCCATACATCCTCCTCGATTAATATCGAGGACGCACCCCTGTGCCAAATGGAGGAGATATTGCTATCGTTATCACGTTACCCTGCCTGTGTGGCATGAACCAAAATTTGTACCGCCATAAATAGTTGCCGTACTTTAAGTACAGAGCGAGCCCCACACAATGGGGTAAAAGTAATGTAATTTGCGATAACATTATAGGTGCGTATTTTTTATTCTAATATAAAGGAAAAGTTTGTAAAAATATTGTAATAAAAATGTTATGGTAACGCTTTTTTACGTATATCATTATCACTACATATTATAAAACAAAGTCGCTTTTTCTGTCCCTATATCCCTTTGTACGCTTAAATCTTTAAAACTACGCAACGGATTTTGATGCGGTTTTTTTAATGGATAGGACAATTCAAGAGGAAGGTTTATGTACATAATTTATTAAGTTTTTATATACATTGGCTAAGATATAACAATAATTGTTGGAGGTGTCGGAAAAAAATTGGCCGTCTGGGAGTTTCCAACGAAAACGCTGCCTAAACCCTTTGAGATATATCAAAATAATGTATGGTGGAATTGTGTGTCTTAAATAGGTCTACAAAAAAGTCCGCGATGGCATATATCTATCTCTTAGGGATATCATACTATATCCATTTAATACTTCAAATAAATGGGCAATTATAACGCGATAATTTGAAAGTTATTTACACAAATACGGTATGAATCCTTATCATTTTAAATTAGTTAATTAGCTGGAGCACTTAATGAAGATTATTTTTACCCTTTACATCATGCAAATTAAATGAATACTTTAGAAGATATGGCGATATCAAAATAATACGCAAGAAAATAAACCGTGTTGCCGTGATTTGAGAGGGCAGTGTAATATGTAATAGTATCCTAAATAGTAAATATGCATGCAGAAAGTCTGCGAAGGAATATTATATGTCTTTATATTCAAGATACCATATTATATACATTTTAATACAAAAACTTAGTCATTATTGAAATGGAAAATGATCGTCATCAAACATGATAAATCCGTAAACCTAAGTTCACGCGGGCGAAGCTGCGGGTAACAGCTAGTTTATTATAAAGTATAGAAGTAAAACGTGCCTAAATAAAAATATATAGACATTACTAGAAAGATCATACCTAGGCATAAATAGTAGACGACCAACACAATTTTGCCCAAGATGTAGGACGCAGTTTGGGCGTTACCTACGCTCAAACTGCGTCCTACGTACGCCCTATCAGGAGAAGCGCCACACGAAGGCAATATTATTGAATATTGATGAATATCGCAAACTTCAGAGTAAATAACTTGTGGTCCAAAGTCCCGACAAACATTTTCAGGTTGGCTGAGTTATGAATTATAAAAGTAAATTGGACTGATTATTCCTTGCTAAGCAACTGTAGACCACAGGTTGCTTCGCAACGAATTAACAATAACATTATTTTTTTAAATGTAGAATGAGTGTCCTCTGACATTGGCAAATCCTTTAGGAAGCTAATATTGATAAAGAAGAAGAAGAAGAAGAAGAATGAGTGACCGAAAAAAATTTGGGTCACTTCCAGTCACTTATGTTTTACTTCAATATAGAAAGATAGTTGACAACTCGAAAGAAGCGGGCCAATAGATATTTAAAATCAAAAAAATTGTATTCCATTTTGTCGAAAGTTAACTGTTAGGCTCACTTGGTTCAGTACTTGCTGCTTAGCCTAGTGAAGGGCGTAATGGAAACTCACGTGACAAGCGCCCTCCCCCTGTTTAGTGAAGGAGCAGATCTGGGTGTCCACCACCGACGCAATCTGGCTGTAGATGTGCTGACACTCGTCCACGCTGAGGGCTGTTAGGTTGATAATCTGAAGCATCTCCGGCAGGGAGCCAGGGTACTGGAAAAATGGTTTCATAATTTTTAAGGAAAGTTTACTTAGTTGGCAAATATTTTTTTAATCTTCCTGAATTTTTCTGTTAAATTTCGTAGCGAGTTTCACGGCAGAAACATAACCATTCCTGAGATCGTATGAAAGGATCAATTGGTGGTGGGGTAACACAAAAGTAGTCAGTGCTAAGGTGGAAACGTGTGGTGGGCGAAGTTCTTTAAAAAGTTCTACCGAGAAGTCCTGTCAATTTATATTACACGTTCTATGCTTAACACAGAGAGTCAGGTTACAAGTTGACTTCAAGTTTTTTTAATTATAATTATTATTATACAGAAGATGAAGAAGAGTATTATAACCTTAGTAAATTTAATTTTAGGCATTTACCGCGACTTGTAGTAAGCATTATTGTTGCTTTGTGGAGATATTTGTGAGATGACTGTAATTATCGAACACGCCGTAGACACATTTTAGCATGACTATTTGCTTATCTAAGCGACGTGTGTGTTTACATACTAGGCTAATTAATGTATGTACTCGACTTAAGTAGCAATTAAGCCATCCATTGTCGCATGCGGCACTTCATTTGTCATTGTGTCCATACTATTTACTGTGTAGAGTAGGTTTTACCAAAAAAGTATTTTATATATAGTAGTACTAAGTATTATATATAGTACTATATATAGTGGTACTATATTATAGTAGTACTAAGACATTTTTGTTTTACTAAAGACATCGATTAAACGATTGTAAAAGCAAATAATTTTATCTTAATACACCACAACCTGGTAGAAAAGAGTCAATCTACGAAAAGTACAAAATAAGCAAGATACTTGACAATATGATAAGATATATTGTCAATATAGTAGTTAGTCGCAATAAAAGCTTACTATAATAATACTCAATACAAATAAACAAAGTCGAATTTTGAACACAAAATTCGACTAGAGATGGAACTTTTTTTTTCGAAAGGTCTAGACTTTTAGGCCAGATGGCCTTTAAGCTCAATCGGTAGGTAGGTGAGCAGATGGCTCTCCTAGTAAAATTCGGAAGAGGGGAGTCCCACTCCGTGCCCCGCAGGGGGCGCGGTATATCGCGCGCGCTGCTCTGGGGAGTAGGTGTTTGGCTAGTCAAATCCAATACGGTCGACGAGTCATTAGCGGATGAAGTTAAACTATTAGTCGGAGGGCAAAGAGATGGAACGAGAAATATTCTCTATAGAAGGTATTGAACTCGTAGCAACGCTACGGGGATGATAAAGAGCTGTAGCAGTGCTACGAACGTAGCAACAAGTTAGGTAACAATATTAAGTAAGTTTTTTTTAATTCTATCATAACCCTTATAATATATACCAATGGACACGGGTCTCCTCCTCGAAATCAGGCGAGGAAGGTCTTCATATACACAGCATATACCATAATAGTTCATCTATGCTCTGGTCCAATGCGGTTTAGTAAATTCACACATTTCAAAGACTTTAAATCTCATCTTGTTTGCAGGTTTTCTCACGATGTTTTCCTTCACCGGTGAGTAAGCGATGCTTTAATGATCCTACTGATCATTCACAAGTTTTTAGGAAAAACCATTTCAGGGATCAGGGAGCCTTAACGGGATCCAATCTTGACCTTACTCAAAAGCCAGCGCCTGTACCGACTAGACGATCGACGTACATAATTTAGGGCCTGTTTCACAATCTCCCTTTAAGTTCCCTATAGGCTATTGGCAACATATTTGACAGATGTTTGACAGATACTCCATACTCTATCTGTCAAACATCTGTCAAATATGTTGCCAATAGCCTATAGGGAACTTAAAGGGAGATTGTGAAACAGGCCCTTATTGTATTTTAAATTAGTTTTCATTGTTCAACATTATTTATTAATTAATTAACATCATTATATAAAGTTAACAGACTTTAAAGTTTTTCGAAAAAGTTTTAAATTTATACAAATTCGTTCCAAGTTATTCTAAGAGCATCGCGTCTTTTGAACTGAGTCCAAATTAGATCACTTACGAGTTCGTTCATTATTTAAATCTTTTTATTAAGATGTGTTCATTTGTTACTGCAGTATTTCCACGTTAAAATTCTGTGAATTTGAATTTATAATAGACAAAAAAGATTTGAAATTGAAAACATAATATGCGTCGAACTGAGATGTTCAATTAGCCTTCAGGATCTTAGAACTGCTTTTATTTTGTCGCTAAGGAATTCTTTACGCATGCTCTCGGGTGTAGGTCATCTAGGGGGGGGGGAGGATATGTGGGACTCCTAGCGTCTTCCCGCTACCCCCGGTACCAGTATACCGCACTAAAACAACTGCAGTTTCCTTCAGCAGGTTGAAGAGTCTCTAACACAAGGGCTTACCGGACTTCCTGCTAGTATGGGGAAAATTTAATAGAATCGGGCATCATAGTTAAGCTATTAAGCTATCGTTTTTACTTAACGAATACTAATCGTAGAGTCTACATCCTGAGGATGTCTCGGTGTCGGGGAGAAACGTGCGTAGATTTCTGGTGGTGGTCTTTTATAGTAGTGTGTGCGGTGGTGGTGCATGCGAGTGTACGCATATGCAGTGTGGGAAAGGAGGGCGGTGCTATATGCATGCATATGCGTGCACTCACACATTTTCTGTAAATACTGCATGGTTCGCGGGATATTGCTAATTAATATGTATATAATTTAATATTTTTTTTTAGTATGGAGGAATGTCAACCGGGACCAACGGCTTAAAGTGCTTTCAGAGGCATGGAGAAATCTCGGTACATAGACATGGTCACCCATCTAAAGCTGACCCCGGCAAGCGTAGCTTAACCTCATGGATCCTCGCGACTGTTATCACTCAGTCAAGCTCATGGTACAAATACTAATTATAATACTCACTGATATTCTTCCCCATCCAGTCAGGGTGAGATCAGCTCCCCCCACGGTATTGTCAGCGGGTAGATCGATAGGCTGCACGCGTTTGCTCATCCTGATGCTGCGGGCCAGCTTCACCAGGCTGATGTCGTTGACGATGAGCGACCCGTCGTACTCCTCGTGCACAATGATCTTGTCCACCTTGTAGGTGTCCCCACCAGATGCCAGGCTGTTTGTCCCCACCACAACCTTCATTGTGATCTTCGATTGTCTAGAAATGGTTAAATAATGTGATATTTTTTATATGAAAACGAAAGTGTAAAGTGTGTGTTATAAACGTATTAATTATCGTGTTTTCTTAAGGTTTTAGAATATATGAGGTAAATAATATTAATGATAAAAGCAACTTTAGAATACAGTAAGTTTTATAGTGAAGTTGTATTAAGAATAACTATTAATCATAAAATAGAGTCTTACGACCGGTTTCTGAAACGTTGGTCATATGTCATAACGTGTGTCAACAAAAATGGTTGTTAAAGGCAGTTAACATACGATTCTAGGGTCAAATTTGACAGCTTTTCATTGTGATGGCTATGTCAACTGACAGGCTGATCAAAGTAATTTAACCATGCTTCTGGCAACTCATTTGACAAGAGACTTGACAGTTGATTTGTTAATATTTGCGTTGATCAACCTTTCAGGAACCGGGCGTAAGTCTTATACGAGGTTTTTAATAATAAGAGTTGAGAGAGGTTTTAATAAAATATTTTATAAAATGATCCCGTGAAAGTGTGCGTCTGTATATGGTTATATTATATTTGTTATCCACAAATACGAGTTATCCCTGGCAGTATACCTGCTTGGTCTGCTCTCGTTCACACCAAGGCAATGCGACGTTGGTGGTTCAGGGAATATGTACTTACACACACGGAAGTGCGACGACGCAGTGCTCCTCTTTAAACTTATATTGTTGAATCACTAAATACATAATTTTGACTTTAAAGTTTATATAAAGGTATTTGATTCTTATATAAATTGCTCATCGGTAAAGAATAATTGAGTTCTTAATCATGATTAAATGATTTCGTAATTGGAGAAGAAGAGGGGTCTGAATATTTAAGTATTATTTCACAGGTGAATAAAGGAAAAGCTCCCTCGAGGCCTCAATTATTAATTGTCAAATTTATAATTGGATATGTTATGTGTATAATTAAGTTCAGAGGTTATTTGCGTTTTTGATTTTCAAAGACTATTTGAATTGTATTAATTATTGCAAGCTAGGAAAGAAGAGGCTGCCTGCGTCGCGGTGGAGCCGTGGAATATGTAACAGTATTTGTATAGAAGTAAACAGTTTAGTACTCCATTCATGGTTTTCTTATGTTTATGTGAATTTCACTCATTATGATGAAAGAACTTTTAATGTCCTCCCGTGACCATGGTTGTTGTAAAGTTTCCGAAACGTTGGGCTCATAAAAAACTAAATAAACCGCGATAAAATTCGTAAAAGTTGTTTCATTATAATTTAGTACTCCATTTTTTACTTATTCCAAAATCGAATAATTACCTAAGTGAATTACGTATTTGCAAAAGCACTTAAAATATTGTGTATATGTAGTATGTACACAAAAAACTACTGCTACAGTTTATTTTAATAAAAATATTATGTTTTTGCTACAGAAACGAATCACGCTTTAAAAGTAACAGATTGGTTTGCTTTGTCACGAGTCTCGCCATTTTGTTAAGCAAGGGAGCGTACAAATTAGATGAAAGGTTTCAATTTGCATAAATTACGTATCATCTTTGACAAATATGAATTTTAAAGTAGAATTTTGCTTCATGGATTTTTCAAACTATTAACAAAACTTGACTTCAGGGACTAATTGAATTAGTGTTATCCAACACTGTTTGGTTGGGGAATGTTAATTTATAATTACTTAATTAAAAGTACTTCCATCGTTTTATTAATTTTGCAATTTTACAATTATATTCATTTCGTTCCAATTTTTAACAACTTTAAAATTCTTAATTAAACTCTTTTATAAATTCAATATTCTCCTTCAAATTACCTTTTAATAGATTAATCTATGGGTCTATTGCGTATACGCTTTTTGAACATGTATATTCTGTTTTTAGAATTTTAAGCAAGAGAACGAATAACTTGAGTATAGTAAAAACTTTTGCGTCTTTAAATTAAAATTACCTTAAAATTACCTATTAAATCTAATTAAATGAATTTGGGTTCCATTGGGATTTAATTCTAATTAAATTATAAACTCACAAAATGAAGATTATCAAAATTTAAGTCTACACTTACCCAATGGTGCAGTGGGCAGCTGTCAGGATCCATCGCTTGCTAATGATGGTACCACCACAGAAGTGTGAGTCCAGGATACTCCTCAATGACGCCTGGTAGGGAACCGCACCATCCGGGGCGTCCTCTCCACCCACGATACGAGATATCGGAATCCTGTCGTAGGTGAACACAGCTCCTGTAAAATTGTTAAAATTCAAACATCAATTTAAAGATTTTTAGAAAAGATTAGCTCTCAATTTTTTTCAGTTTTTAAATCCGTGATGCCTTTTTTGTTGTTTCAACATTTTTAGTTACTTCTATTATTTTATGTTCGTTGAATGTTGTAAATTCGTGATTTGCAAAATAAGGATATATGGAAATAAGTTATTTATTTAATATATATTGTAATTAGCTGTTACCCGCAGCTTCGCCTGTGTTATCTAAGACTCAAAACGGGATCTGAGCGGGATAATATATTGTGCATGTATTATGCACAACCTTTCTCTTGAATTGTTCTATTTATTAAAAATACGGCATCTAAATTCGTTGCGTACTTTTAAAGATTTAGGCGTACATGTATACAAAGGAAGCGTGGAGCAAGGAAGATGTTTTAGAAAGATGTTATAAAAAATATTATAGATTGCTAGCCGCGACACATTTTTACACCCGTTTACAGGAAATTATATTTCCTACTGTTGTTCACTTAAGACAACCGACCTTTATACAGTTAAAGGGTTACACAAAATTCTAAAAAAAACTAGTTTTATTTAGGTATATATTTTGCGAAAATGCCACATTGCGGCTAGGTAAGTTTTTACGTACCTTCAACTAATCCAATGGCAAAAATAAAACACAATTTAAAATACATATTTACTTTAATATTTTTATACAATATAATATGAACTATTATTATATAATATATTATATAATGGCGCCTGACAGGCTATTGACTTGAAATCGATTCATCAAGTCTTTATATACTGTAATCTGTTATTTGAAGTGCAATACAATTTCATTTTTCAACCTCATAAAGTTAAAACAATTGATCTACGTAAATACTCAATATGATAAGGGTTCAAGTAGCCAACACAGTGAAGGAAACTTAGGATAACTAAAGAGAACTAGTGCGAACTAAAATTTAATTTACTAAAACTATTTAAAGCGAGATATACCAGGAAATTGATATCTACGCGAGTGACACCGCGGGGCTTTGCTATTATCAATAAAATGTTTAATCCTACTAGTCTTACTATAAACGCGAAAGTTTGTAAGTATGTATGTTTGTTACTCTTTCACGTAAAAACTACTAGGATTTTCATGAAACTTTACAATATAAGCTCTATTAGCTTATACATCTGAATAACACAGGCTACAGTTTATCCCTATACTCCCACGAATGGGAAGTACGCGGGTGAAACCGCGGGGCGCTGCTAGTTTAAAATAAACTTATTTCCATAGCATATAGCTCTTAATTTTCTTAAAATCGATCTTGATGGGTGCTCCGAAAATCAGTTTACTTATTAATAATTAAATTTTGTGTATCGAAAGTAAATTATTAAACTTAAACGATTTTAGAATTTTGTGTAAATAAATTGCTTTCTTTTGATTTTCATTAAAGTGTTTCAAAGACTTTGAGTACAAAGAAAAATCAAACAGCCGTTTGGAAGGAAATGAGGACCTCTTATAATATTGAATAAGTTGAACGTGATGCCTCAAAGATATTATTGGTCTCGGAATAATTAGTCTTAAGTACTAAAGGGCTTTTTTATCTTTAACGCTGGCAAATGCACTGAGATATCCCGCGGGGGAGTAGGTCTCACCAGGCTTAATTGTGGGACTCACTGCTCCCGAAAGATGGTAAGTGGACGCAGCTCTACCCACTAAAACCCGGCGAGTGCCACTAATGCCGCCTTTGGTTAGATGCTCGGATCTGTTAGGGCACCTCGACGGCTAGTCAGTCTCTCAGGGAACCGACGCCACCTCCACATAGGGGTTATCCTGCATCACAGAACAACCCCTCCCAACGTCGGGACAGTGAGGTGAGGTGTCCGTCATCGCTGCTTGCCAACTGCTCGTTTGTTACCTCTTCTTATAAGAGGGGTACAAAGAACCCCCTCGGCTCAATTCGCTTCGCCCAAGGTGTTGGGGTCACCCAGGGCTACTGAGCCCCACCTCTACGACAAGGCCTAAACCATGGTGAGTAAGCACTAAGAGGCCTAGTTTAAGACCACGTCACAAAAATATTATTTCTCTTTTTTAATAAAATAAAAACTATAGTAACAAGTTATTACACAACTATATAATAATAAAATATTTTATTTGTCTTATTACATAAAATATATGGGAAATTGGTTTTTCAGAGGAAGTAAGTTTAAGGTTTAATAAAAAAAAAATCATCGTGAGGAAAGCTGCATGCCTGATGAAATTGACAGTCTTAGAAGGTGTGTGATGATAAGCAATCCACATTGAGCCAGCGCATTGGTAAACTCTGGCCGCATATTTGTCATGCGACTAATTGTTTTGGTCAAATAGTATAATTAATGTCATCTTTACACTTACAATAGTAGCGCTACCTATCGTTCCCGCAATATCAATATTCCAAAAGTAGCCAAATATGTAAACATTAGTCGATTCAGCTGATATTTTTTATTTGAAGGCTAGTTGCAAAGTCATTGTAGTTCTAGACTTGGAGAGTTCACGTGTCGTGGGCACTTCAAAAAAATATCTCATGCTATTGAGACGGTTGTAAGTAACACTTGTGATAACGAAACTGCGTTACACTAGTCTGTAACAGTTTATTGATGTTTCTTTATTAAAAAAATTGGTTGTTTGTAAATTTTACGGACGGTAGTTTGACATGACAACGTCAAACATTACATGCAGCACGAACCGAACTGAACCAATCGCTCGAGCCGATCATGATCGGCTCGAGCGATTGGAACGAAGCGACGACGAACGAAGCGTGGAACGAAGGAGAGAGGCATGCCTCTCTCCTTCGTTCCACGCTCTTTCGGAACGCTACATGACGTCATCTTTTTCGTGCATGCTGCCAGTGATATCGAGTTATTAGACGTTGTCAAGTAAAAAATATATTCTTATTAGAATCTTACGCTAAGTTGCTCTATGTTATTTCTTAGGCTGCTGGCCACTGCAGCGATCATGGGTTCTAATTCTACCTGCTTTTTTTTACTTTTTATTGACTTCATTTTTGACGTATTTCAAGTATACAAGTTGCTACCTACGAAATAAAGATATTTTGATTTTGATTTTTGAAATCTACGTTAACGCGGGCACAGCCACGGCTACAGCTAGTATTTGAATCAATTTTCGATTTCTAATATCCACGTACTAATAAACCATAAAATTTGACTTTCAAGAGAAATTCAAAAGAAACTTAACCTTCATCAGACTTTATTAACGTTCTTTTGAAAAAAAAGCCTATTAAAAAGAGTCGATCATTTAAACATCCTCTTTCGGGGTTTCATGAGTTATCAGATAATGATATTCCAGGCGGGGGCGTGTCCGGAAGTGGGTTGCATTTCCGGCCGCCCGTCATATCCGTCCACCGCAAACGTTACATCAATGCGAACGTTCTCATATGTTATGAGATGAAATTAATGAATTCTCTTTTTATTCAGAACCACAAACACCAGTGAAATTCAGTCTATACGTCACAAGTGGCAGGTTGCTGGGAATAAGTCACACTTATATTTTATTTGGACGAATATAGCGCGGCAAATCTTTTATTATACATATTTATAATATAATGTGTTACTACTGTATACGAATAAATTATAAAACAAAAACATTTTTTTAATATTGTTTTTAATTAATACCTAATAATTTAAAACCTTGTAGTGATAGACAAAAATTTAAGAATAAAATAAATTTAAATAATACAAGAGTTTTTTGTGACAGCCCTAGGGTATAAAAGTAAGGAGTAGTAATTAGTTTAGCAATACACTAGTTTATTACTGAGATAATTGAGTCGAGTAGTTGCGTATTTAATGGCTGTAGGTAATGTATGTTACTCAAGTCTAAACGCAACCGAATGGATACTGCAAAAATATCACTGTTTAGAAAATGCTCCTTTTTGTACATGACAATATCGATCATGGAATAGAATATAAAAGTTTTATTAAATATAAAAGGTGTGTGTGCGATTCACACACGATAGAAGTGAAACACACGTTAAATGCTCAAATACAAGCAAGTATTAAACAGTGTGCAATACACACCGACATTTGCTCTCTCGCTCTTTTGTGTTTGTATCTCTTACCTATCGTTTTTTCCGTTGCATCCGGTTTGAAATCACAACGATTCTAAAGAAGTTTCACTTCAATAATATATCATGCATTATATCATGTAAAATATTGTAAGGAAGCCTGCAAGCTTTCAGATTTTTATTATATATTTATAATACACATATTTAATACACATCCATGACCAAGCAACACAGAAACTTTTTTTTTCCTGGCGGGCTTCGGTCCCGCTACCTCCGGGCGTAAGCGCCAACGCGCTAACCACTGAGCCTCAGAGGTCGAATATTATAATAAAAACCGTTGTGATGTGTGTTATGCTAGATATGTTAAAAATGCCTTGGGATCTCAAGGTCCACTCTTGGACCCCCGAGATAGGGTCACTTGGCCACAGCCGCCGATTCTGGCTACGCAGTACCAGCGGAGGCGTATACTGGGCGGAGGCCGATAAGAAATATTTTAGGACCCATCCTTATTTGTCTGTGAATTTAAACTTTAAATTGTAAACGCAAGTTTTAAAAAGTATATGCTGTGCTTAGTCCTTGCGAGGGCTTCGATAAAGCCGAAGCTTATAGCGCTGTGCATAATCAAAAAAGAAAATACATCAATAATATTTTATTAATTTTAATCATAATATAAGGGTGGAATATTAATACAGTTTTTTTTAATTTTCTTGACATCAAGGAAACATAAAATAACTTACAATTTAAATGTATATTCTAGTTGTATACTATAGTTAGTGTGTATAAGACTGTAATAAATGTGTTATAGTAATAAATGTATGTAATTATGTATGTTTATAAAAAATTGTAAACTATATTTTGAAAGGAGCAACCCAACAGAGTTTCTTGCTGAATTCTTCTTATGTACTATACTAGTATAGTACTATGTATTGTTTGTATTATTATTTTTTGTAATATGGTATTTGAAAAGATTTAAGAAAAGAAAGAAAAGTGGACTTACTTTGGAACCGGTGGTAGACTCAATTGACCTTCAAAAAGATACTTGGATAGTACTATTTTGAATAAAATTTTTGACTTTGACTTTGACTTTGACTAGTAATTGTATTTGTTTTATTTGTAAGCAAATCTTAATGAGATTAGTAACAGTGATATGACATATAATAATAAAGAGAACTGTTCTTATTTATTGATTGAAATAATTTAAAAAATATAGAAAAATATTTTACATACATTTGTCATACAACATTAACTATAATAATAAAGAAATCGCAGTAAGGAACCTTAGACTTGGCACGACTTTGTCCAGATTTCATTACTTTTTGGAGATAATCAAGCAGCTCCATCGAGACCTGGCTAGTTTCATACAGAATGTTTTTGATAGGATATATTTGTAAGGAATAATAAATAATAAAAAAAATGATAACTCAAGCGATTCTAACGAAACTAATTAAAAAAATACATTATTTTTATTTTTTAAAGATACAACAGTATCTCTCCCTCTCCTCAAGGACTCCCTCAATGAACGCCAAGACGGTCGGAGTAGGTTTAACCCAGGTTAATACCCGCTTCTAATATCTCGTGTCAAGTATATGATAAAGAAAATAAACAACAGATAACGGCTTTTGAACTAATTTTCCTCATGCTATAAATACTGTATGAAAGGCTCTTTGGAGTCAGGCGAGTTGGCTCCCTAGATGCAGGTCAGTGAACCTTTTAAGTATATTCTATTTTAGGAATATGGATAAATTTTAATGTTATAAAGCAGAAGATATGAAAACTAAAATCCTACTAATAATACTCAAAAACTACTAGATAAATTTTGACTTTGCAACAATATAGTTAACCCGCCCATCAATTTAGAAAAAACCCATTTCAAGGCACCCCATTTGGGGGTCGAACCCGGAGCCTTTCAGAAGGCCGAGCCCCCAACCCACTGGACCATAGTCGCTCAGCTTGTAGGTATACTTATAAAAACATTAACACATTAGTAAGAGATTTGTAAGTAACAAAACGTAAGCAAATTAATATACGTACCCTCTTCCCCGTGTTTGTTCCAGGATCAAGGGATTAACAAAACAAATGGAATCCCACGGGAACGCGAGAAAATGGAGGATCACTTGTGTTTCTGTTTTTGTATGTACATTTGAAATGGTGTGTACATTTTATCTTACTTGCAATATTACAGGAAAATATATGATAATTATACGTGAAAAAAAGGTTTTCACCGAAATTTATTATTATCAGACAGTATTAAAACGAGCAATGTACATATATTTATATATAATCTGAATCTTGGAAACGGCTCCAACGATTTTCATGTTTGTATAGACAGCATCGACCACAAGGTTGTGTGGTCGATGATAGACAGGTTAAAAACGGCGATAAATCGATCTAGCTAGGACACATTTTGAGAAAATTTAGTTTTATCTGTGTTTTGAGGCAATGATAAATATCATTAGAATACGGATGTTTTCGCTGTCAAGTAATATGTCCTGATATCTATGTTGATAAATTAGGCAGTTATGAATCGAAAAGAGCTTGGTTCGATCTCCGGTCTGATTATTTTTTTTGTATTTTTTTTAAGTTCATTCTTTTGGAAGATTTACTTATATTACCTCTCTTTAATATTCTCTAATAATTTCTCGTTTAATAACTATTTCGTATTTTGTTAGACTTTGTAACTTGGTCTTTTTTTTTCGTTTTTGTTTCGAAGGCTAAAACCGACTTCCGGTCGCTGAGCCACAAAAGTTAGTTAGTTCATAGCTTGGTGTCACATAACCATCGATTTGATATTCCAAATATTCCGTTAATGGCTGTAAGCCAAGGTCAGGCCATCCCTGGTGTGCCCTGGGCTGCTACAATCCTCCAACCATCAACACATTAGGACCCCGCAGGGAACACGGCTCGCTACTTTATGAAGTGGGTTACGTTGGAAATATTGTTCACTCTTGCCATTGATGGTTGGCCTTCAGAACATAACATGTTAAAACATTAATGGAATTATTTTTTAGAAATAATCTTACTGAAACTAGATTAGGAAGTCTTAAAGGCGTGTTTTTATGTTACTTGGCAGGCAAAGAGGCGTGTCTGAAGATGGCAAACATAGGGCATGATAATAAAAAGGACTAGGATCAAAGCACTAGGAGGAATTATCATTCATCATCATCATCATCATAGGAAAATCATTAATTTATTGATATTATTAAACGTAAAATTTTTAGGTCTGATGCGTATATATTATACGGAAAATTTAAATCAAGAGTCGAGGAGCAGACAAAACTATTTAAGGAAAGAAATAAATAGAATAGTGGTATTCATGCAGACCTGTAGTGAATCCACGGCTCCACCGCCAAAGAGGCTACACGCATGTGTTCACCATCGCTTTACAAGAGAATGTCATTTTATGAATAGCACACGCAATGCCGCGTATGAAATATGTTATAAAACTAGCTGTCCCGACAGACTTCGTTCTGCCAATATTAAAATTGCAATTACAAAATAGGGGTTGATCGTAGAGGGGTCAAAATTTAGGGTTGTATGTATTTTTTTATGCTGTATCATAAAAAAATAGAAATTAAAAATTTTGTCTAAAAAATAAATAAATAATAGTTTAAAAAAACTAAAAACACGCTTTTTATAGAAACCCAAACTAAAAAATAGAAAATAAATTTTAATAAATTTAAATTAAGAATAGTGTTAAAAATTTCAATAACTATAAATTAATAATAGTGTAAATAAAAAAAAAATATTTGTTTTTAAAAAAAGCGTGGGGTGCATAGAGATGTAAAGAACTCGAGTCTTTGAGTCTTAATTCGATAGACTCGGCTCAATTTTACAAGACTCGGTGTGCTAACAAAACTCAGAGCTATGAGTCGACCCGAGCTCCAGTCCTTTTTCGAAGACTCGAGCGCCAAAATAGAACTCGTATTTCAAAAAAGCTCGAGTCTTAAAAAAGAAACTCACGTCTCAAAAAGAACTCAAGTCTTAAAAAGAGCTCGAGCGTATCGAGTCTTGAGCGTAATAAGGTTGATTTATTTAAAATACATAGTTTATGTGGCAACATGCTAAATGTGGCCTTTAGGCATGGCATTATTATGTTCTGTGTACCTCAAGAGGGATAAAAACGCGACACTTATTTGTTATGTGGGTACGGAACAATATTTATTGCTTTTTATTTTACGCTTTTTTTTGCTTTTTTTTTTTTGCTTTTTCTTTTTTAATATTAGACGTTACAAAAATAATTAAATTACTATTATATCTCACAAAGTTACATATTTTATTTCCTGTTTATTTATAAAGGAACTCCAAATGGAAAAGAACTTGAGCGCGACTCGTCGCGTAAAACGACTCGAGCGCGAATCAAGACTCGAGCGCCATGTTGCGCTCGTGTCTTTATTTAGACTTAAGTGCTCGAGTCTGGGGTTCTTGGTATAACGAGTCGAGCTGTGCAATTTGTCAGCCGAGTCTAAAATTTAAGACTCAAAAGGCTCGAGTTCTTTACATCTCTAGGGGTGCATGGTGTCAATATAGTTATAAATATTTTATTGACAGATATGAGTAGAGTGATTATCATTTTGATAATATCTTAAAAAGCACCCCACGCTTTTTTTTAAATAAAATATTTTTTTTTTATTAAAAAAGTTAAAAAAGTGAAATAGTACCCACATATTATGTCCCACTGCTGGGCATGAGTCTCCTCCTCGAAATCAGGCGAGGTATCGGGCCATAGTTCACTGAGGCGCTGGCCCAATGCGGGTAAGTGAACTTCACACACCTTCAAAGACTTTCAATTGCAGCAGGTTTCCTCACGATGTTTTCCTTCACCGATGAGCGAGCGATGGTCAGGGTGCACTTAGAAATTTAGAAAAACCCATTTCATGGCACCACAGGGGATCAGGATTGAACGATGGTTATTATTATTGAGCGGCGATGGTCCAGTGGTGGACGGACTCGGCCTCTTATGCGAGAGGATCTGGGTTCGATCCTGACCTCTAAGTGCACCCCAAACACGAGACCATCGCTCGCTCATCGGTGAAGGAAAACATCGTGAGGAAACTTACATGCCTGATGAGATTGAAAGGCTTTAAAGGTATGTGAAGTTCACCACCCCCCACTGGGCCAGCGCATCGGTGAACTATGGCCCATTACCCTCCTCGCCTGATTTCGAGGAGGAGACCCGTGCCGAGGGACATACAAGGGTTGATACTTTACTTTTTACTTTTATTAATATTGTTCAAAAAAAAAATTAACCCGGACCCTTTCGCTGAAGAGTCCGAGCCCCTTACCCACTGGACCATCGTCGGTCTTTTCTTGATAATAAAAGACTTTTATATTGTTTGGGATTGATAACATTGTTAAGAATGTGACTTAAAAAAAATTAATCCAAACAATTTAGGTTCAAAATAGTGCCTCACTTGAAATATGAATTCTACCTATGAATATTCATAGTCCTGTGAACTAAATTAAATTCTGCCACCGATGTTCAGATTTCAGTTTCAGTTGAGTGGTTTAGACAAAAATTCAATACATCACGGGCTTTTACTGAATGCTTGACGGATTAAATTTTCCACGTGAAATTTATATTAGATCCAACTGCTATTTTTAAAATGATAAACGATTATAGGACAAGGGAAAATAAGAAATATGAATAGAATGAAATATGTAATAAGAATATGAAGAAAGTAACGTAAGAAAATGAAACGCAAGATAGGAAGATAGGTGTCGACGAAAGCTGAAGTCGATAATGCGGCCAAGAAACAAAACGTTTTCTGTGTTCCTGGGTTCCTGTGTTCCATGGATATGTATTAAGGATGTATGTTCAAATAAAAATCACAAATATAATATGTATAGTATAAAAGTAATGCACATATTCCTACGTACACGTAACACAAGATCTACGAGAATTTAACGGGACCAGAAGCCCCAGACAAGTGGTACAAACGACAAATAGAAAAGAATAGAATACTTATTGTATGGGAATGACACTAGCTTAGATCATTAATATGTCTAGATGGAGTGTCGCCCTACTATCGAAACAAAAAGAACAGGCCAACATTTTCAAAGATGTGTTCGTGAATAGTGATACCAGCTACTACAGTTCTCCCATAATAATCTTTTAAATCTCGTTACACTTTTACAATACAAACCTTCATTATAAATAAAACAATAATGGGTAACAATTCATGCGTATTCTATGACAGCGGGTCGGATACTAAACACGGAGGAAGCATTTAGAGGCCAACAGTTGGACGCTATTTTTTTGGACGTGCTTTTCCGCGCGACACTCTATCTAGACATATTATTGATCTAAGGACACTAGCTGTCAAATTACATGTCGTAAGCTAGTGTCACTCGTATGCAATAAGTATTCTATTCTATTCGATTAGCGTTTGTGCAACTTGTCTAGGGGGCCCAGATAGACGTGATATAAAAGCGTCCATAGATATTATAATTTTTAATATTAAAGAAAAAATTAGGACATTATTATTATTTCGCTAAAAATGCAATCGCCAAACAGTGAGTATAAGATAAGAGTCGGCTCAGTTCGTGAAGCACACTCGGGTTTACTCGCATTTAGTCTAGTCAATGTATTTTATAGCCTACTATTTCCTCGTCACATTTCGGCAGGCTATGTCAATGTTGTCGCACCACTAGACAACTCCCGTGCTAATAAACGTGTGTAACTAAAGCTCATGGAGCCCTGGGGTAGCGGAATTTGTTTACCCTACTCAATTCATTTTAAACGTGCTAAAGTATAACGTCACCCTGTACCCTTAAAATAATCTAATTAGTCAAAGGGTCACAGATACATTTACATATGGAATTAAAGGATGAAGGAGGATAAAGGATGAGTAAAACTTTAGTAAGAATGAGAAAAAACTTAAAAAAATAACAAAACACTCAACAACACTAACTTAAGTTTCTTTAGTGTTATGGAAATATTGAAATGGTATATTATTTTTTAAGACTCAAAAATGTTGTTTTAAAAAATTAAAGTAGGCAACGTTGGAAACTAACATCAGGTGGACAACTAATTTGATGAAATAATTTACCAAGCTATGTGGTAACTAATGAACTTGTCTTTACGTGCCACTTGTAATAAATAAATAATAAACAAATTATTCTCTATTTTCAAACGCCTATTACCTGCATATGGGGCATTCGTATGTCAAAAATCTATTTGAAGGATCTATATCTGTTATGTTCTATTGATATCTATATACGCGCGTATACACATTTACTATTTTCAGTTGAAAATCATCTAATCCAAGCTTTGTCATATTGTGATCTAGTATTCACATCTAATCCCACGACACACACAGACACCAGTAAATACTTACGGAAGCTAAAGCACACACGATTAAACCTACATGATAAATCAAACCAAACAGGAAAATATTATATTATGGTCTAAGAGCCGTGGAAGATCGTCCTTCACCGATCTGATAACCAGATGAGACATACTTTTATCAAATATTTTGTATAAACAAATATGCCTATAACTACTTAGCCACTACAATGAAAACTTCTTTTTTCCACTATTTATTTTATATATTTACAATTTTAAATTAAAAACGACCAGTTTCGACAAAGTCATCATCAGGTGTATAATACTATATTATATAAAAGTAAGTAAAGTATCAACCCTTATATGTCCCACTGCTGGGCACGGGTCTCCTTCCTCGAAATCAGGCGAGGAGGGTAATGGGCCAATAGTCCACCGCGCTGGCCCAGTGCGGGTTGGTGAACTTCACATACCTTCAAAGACTTTCAATCTCATCAGGCATGCAGGTTTCCTCACGATGTTTTCCTTCACCGGTGAGCGAACGATGGTCTCGTATGCACTTAGAAATTTAGAAAAACCCATTTCAAGGCACACACGAACGGGTCAGGATCGAACCCGGAACCCCTCGCGTAAGAGGCCGAGTCCGTCCACCACTGGACCACCGTCGCTGTCGCTATATTATATACTGTATATAACTTGCCTATCCAAAAGTGCTCATGGCTATCTTTCATTAAATTAAAGTGCTTTAAGTTTGTAGGACTGATTTTGTAATAAAATAATCTAAAATTTCATTTAACTTTCGATATGTTAACAAATCGATGGAGTCACCTATATTGCTTACCTGTTTACATCTGTTTGTCAGGTCCATACACAGAAATGAGTAAGCAAGCCTACCTAGGCATATTCTGTGTGTAAAAAACTGTCAGTGAAATAAATTTCATGTGGTTATCAAAAGTATGAAAGTGATGAAAAAAAAAATCGATTAAAGTTAAGTAATTTAAAAATAGCCATGAGCAATTTTGGCTAGGCAAGTAATTATAGGCATATTTGTTTATACCATATATTTGATAACAAATATGTCCCATCTGGTTATCAGATCGGTGAAGGACGATCTCCCACGGTCTCTCCTACTATTATATCATGTCAAAATACTTATCACATCAAAAATATTTACACGCGAAAAAATATTTTCAAATCCAATTTCCTACTCGCGAGTCTTGTCATGTTAAAAACGCTTAATGAACTCAAGGATTTATCTTGATATCATATAGGAAAATATGATATTTTATACGATTTTTTAAAATTAGAAGACATTTTTATGAATGGTTTTAAGTTCTATACGAATATATTATGGATGCTTATAAAATCTTCATTAAAAAATGCAACACGCGTACGGACAATGTACCGAAAAAGTTTAGCTAAAATTCTACTCAAAGTACATATAAATTATACATGATATACAGGTGAAAGAATATAACATAAGTTTTATTAATACAAATCAACGAATGTCTTTTCCAGAGCATTACGTAAAGCGTTCACTTTTAGTGACGTTTTCAAAGTTTTTTGTGTGTGCTCCATTCCACCAGTGACCCAAGTGATAGGTGGTAGATGTGTCTAATACCACGTGGTGGTGGTTATTGGTTGTACTGATGGTAAGTGGCTGGTCTCTGGGATAGACAACATTCATATATCCTATGAAATATCTTGGTAATATTTATAGCCACACCACACAACCTGGGTTATTTTAACTTTTTGTATACATATCCAAAAATTCGAGAAAAAATGTGTGAAAAAATGTATCTTTTCTGACATGGGCGCGTTAAGACGATCATAAGTGATCATTATAAAGATGCTTATAGCCTAAGTATATATTTTTGAAAATCTTAAGTATGTACACTTTTTGTGTACATATCCAAAAATTCGAGAAAAAATGTGACCAACGCAATTAAAAGAATCATAGAAACCCAGCAGAGTTTCTTGTTGGTATCTTCTCTGACATGGGCACGTTAAGACGATCATAATTAGTGATCATTATAAAGATCCTGTATGTGAAATGAATAAAATAATAAAAATAAATATTATACTGCCTGTCCAGTCTTTCTGAAACACAGCAAAGCTGTTCGATGAAACAGAAAAGCACAATAGTTACTTCAACATCGCGGGTAGGCAGCAAAAACGTTAATAGTGTTTGTAATTTGCTCTTGCTTTAAAATAATTTAAAAACATATATTATTTGAAAAGATACATCAAATTATGAAATTTTAGTTACCTTTCCCTACCAGCCTACTATCTTGCTTTTAATTTCAACACATAAACCTATTTTACTTCACTTTTAAAAAACTGCTATTAATCACCATGGAAGCAATGCAAAAGTCAATTGAAGAAATGTCTAAACTTTTCTCTAAGAGGATGGCTGACTTTCAAAAGGAGTTGGATGCTTCACAAAGCACAAGTACAAGCACTAGTCCAGTCACCAAGTTATCAAGTGAGTTCAGCACTTTTAAGAATTTTGTCATCTTCGCAATGAATAATCTTCAGCTTCAAATGCAAACTCTTGCTAAACAACTTGATGACATGGAAATGAGAAGCCGACGAAAAATGCTGTTACTTCACCGACTACCTGAGGAAGAAGGTGAGGATACTCCTAAAATTGTTCACAAACTGCTCTCCGAACAACTTGGCATTTCTGAGTTTAGCCCTGAGTCCATTGTAAGATGCCACAGAATGGGCCGTTACAATGCAAGTAAGCCACGTCCTGTTTTGTTAAAATTAAGAGATATTTCTATAAGAGACTCCATATGGGATTGTAAAACTAAGTTGAAGGGAAGTGGTACAACTATATCAGAATTTTTGACCAAATCAAGGCATGACCTATTTCTCTTAGCTCGTCAACGGTGCGGCATTTCCAAATGTTGGACTAAAAATGGCAGAATTTATGCGATTGGTAGTGATGGCTCCCGTCGCTGTGTAGCTAGCACAGTTGACTTGGATGTCATCTTAGACCCAGCAGCAGGTCCATCTTCGTCCACTGCTTCCGCTCAACATAAAGCAGGAAATCCTCCAAGTAAAACTGTTGATAACATATCTTCAGCACGAACAAGGAGACCCCTGAAGCAGAAGTAGCCTCTTGGAATGTCCGTATGTTTCACCATAACTATTATTATTTTATACTTTATTTGTTTTGCTTTTGCTTTTGTTAGTTAGGTTTGTAATCTTGATTGTAGTATCATTGATTTGGCTCAATTGCTTAGTTAATCTGTCAACAATTTGATTATATTTCTGATTCTGATTAAAATCCAGCACAACATAAAATTGTGAATTATGACTGTACTTCAGAAGCATTTATTATTATTAATTTAAGTAGGTAGTGAATTTTTAATACATACAATAAGAAAATCAGTCCTATCTAATGTCAACTGTCTCTGTATGTCATATACTTTTTTTTTCGTTCCTGTTGAAACAGGCTAAGATCAAAGGCCATGATACCTTATAGTTCATTCTTTTCGTGTTCTAAACTATCACATAACTCTCTCGAAGTACAGTCATGGTCAGCCTTATTATTGTTTGAAAATTTTAGAATATATTTTTAGATACTTAGCTGCTTTATTTTGCTACATAGATGGTTGTGGTATACTTGTTATTATACTTTATTATGTTTGTTAAAATGGAGCTTTTAGTTTTGTGTAATTGAATTTTTTCTTTTTAATTTTTAATTTTAATTCTTTTCGTTAAACTTGTTATACATATTATAGGCTTATGATTTTATCGTAATTTTGTGTTGGTAATGGTCTTATTTCATTACTGCATAGATATAAGTAGAATAGTGTTACTTTTATTGCTTAATTATGCTGGCGGGTAAATGTGATTAATTTTGATTGGCACTTGTGCAATTAATTATTGATTTTGATTTTCTTTTATATATATATATTTTTTTCTCTTATAATATTTATCTTATAACTGTATTTATTTTCTATTATTTTTTTTTTTATTATTATAATATTTATAATTTTTAATATTGGCATATAATATAATATTTATTAGCATGAATGATACAACTGTGAACAGTGATAATGATTTTTATTCTCTTCCAACAGATGACAGTTCTGATAGCAATGACAGCTTTCATAGCACTACGTCAACATCGACTCCTTTAAAAAGTGTTCTAGAGGTTACTTTTAAAGATGTCAGGAAAACTTTCAACGTAATTCACATAAATGCTCAGAGTATTCCGGCACATTATCCTGATTTACTCACTTCCTTCAGTAACTTAGATTGTGTTCATGCTATTCTAGTGTCTGAATCCTGGCTTAAGCCTTGTTTACCATCTGTATCTTATAGCTTACCTGGTTTCAAATTGATTCGAAACGATCGCGTTGGCAGGGTTGGTGGAGGAGTTGCGATTTATTTGCGTGCAGATTTATCCTATGTTGTAGTTAGTTCATCGCCTCAACCGCCACCTTCTAATGCAGCGGAACATCTCTTTATCGAAGTAATATTGTCACATACAAAAATACTCTTAGGTGTTTTGTACAGTCCCTCTCTTAATACTGATTACTTCTCATCCTTGGAAAATTTACTCGACTCTCTCATTCCCTGTTACTCTCATACTATAGTAATGGGTGACTTTAACACCTGTATGCTGAAAAGAGATGGCAGATCTAAAAAATTAGAATCTATCATTAGTAGTTTTAATATGCACATCCTTCCTCTTCAAGCTACGCATTCCTTTCCTAATTGTTCTCCTTCGTTACTTGACCTTATTATCGTGTCTTCCCTTTCTTCTGTATCTAAGCATGGACAGTGCTCGGCTGAAATTTTTTCGTATCACGACCTTCTATTTTTATCGTATCGTATTAGTCCTGGTAAGCACAAACATAAAGTACTCATGCAACGTAATTTTTCTAAAATGAACATAGAACACCTAAGTCGTGATGCTGAAGCCATAAATTGGTCCCCGTTAATTAATGCTCCCACCATTAACGACAAAGTAGAAATACTTAATTCTCAACTACTCCGAGTGTACGATGTACATGCACCTGTTCGGCCGGTTAAGATCAAGCATTTACCGGCTCCATGGCTTTCAGATGAAATAAAAATGTATATTCAAAAGAAGCATAAAGCGAAAGCAATATATAAGAGAACAAACTCAGATGAGCATCGTGAGCGCTATATTCATTTTAGAAATCGCTGTAACAAAATGTGCAGAGATGCTCAGCGCCGCCACATACATACTTCAGTTGAGAACGGTAACCCATCAAAAGTTTGGAAGTTCCTTAAGACCTTGGGAATTGGAAAGAACAGTAATTACTCTGAGCCTTCAAAGTTTGACGGTGATTCATTTAACCAACACTTTACATCATCATCTCAGTTTCATACCGACACCAAACTTAATACTATTCAAACCCTTCGTCGTATGCCAACACCAGAATTTCCACCGTTTCACTTTAACGAAGTATCGGTTGAGGAAGTGAAGAGAAGTGTTTTGTCCATATCTTCGAGTGCCGTGGGTGCAGATAGCGTTAGTCGTAAAATGATAACCTATATTCTTGACGAAATTACACCAATCCTGGTACACATATTTAATTATTCCTTTGAATCTCGTGACTTTCCTACTATTTGGAAAGAGGCAAATGTCATTCCTTTACCTAAGAAATCTAAGCCTACATCCTTATCCGACTATCGCCCCATTTCTATTTTACCTTTTCTATCTAAAGTTCTGGAGCGACTGGTTCATCAACAACTCTCTTCTTTTATTTCTAAAAATAGTATTCTTAACTCATTTCAATCTGGCTTCCGACCTGGGCATAGTACGACTACCGCTCTCACCAGGGTCACTGATGATATTCGATGGGGTATGGACCATAAGCAGCTCACTGTACTCACTTTACTCGACTTTAGTAACGCCTTTAACACTGTAGATCACGAAGTTCTCTTAAGTATTCTGTTATCCATTAATATATCTGAAACAGCCGTTGACTGGTTCCGCGGTTACCTGCGCGGCCGTAAACAGAGGGTTCAGGTGGACAATACTTTCTCGGGGTGGATTGATATTCTTTCTGGGGTTCCTCAGGGTGGTATCTTGTCTCCTCTTCTATTTGCCCTTTTTATAAATAACATTACAAAATCCATTTCCTCTCACTATCACCTATATGCAGATGACTTACAAATTTATAGACAGACATCTCTTGAGGGACTTTCTGATACAATCGGTGAATTGAATAATGATCTTTCTGCGATCTCTTCATGGAGTTATAATTATGGTCTACTTCTCAATCCACTTAAAACGCAAGTGATTGTAATTGGGAGTCGAGGCCTAACCTCACGAATTGATTGGTGTGATCTGCCACTGGTATGCGTAAATGGTACTACTGTGCCATATTGTAAAATTGTAAAAAATCTTGGGGTATACTTGGATGAAAACCTGACCTGGTCACACCAACTCAATGATATCAGCAGGAGGATATATTCGACGTGGCACGCCGTAAGACGTCTTAAATATATGCTTCCCATTCCGACCAAAATAGCGATTGCAAATTCATTGTTTCTTTCGATTATCGACTATGCCGACATTTCCTACACGAATCTTACTGAAGAACAGCTAAATAAACTTGAGCGCCTCCAGAATCTTTCTATCAGGTTCATATTTGGTTTACGCAAATATGACCACATTTCCAAATTTCGCACAACGCTCAAGTGGCTTCCTATCCGATTTCGCCGGAATGCCCGAATACTTTCGACACTGTACTGCGTTTTATATAATCCGAAAGCTCCTACTTATCTGAAAGATAGATTTATGTTTCGTGTTCCAACACACAAAAATTTACGCTCCATGGGAAACTTACTCCTACAAGTGCCAACCGTTCATAGCAATTATTATAAAATGTCGTTCACCTTTAGGGCAATCACATTGTGGAATGCTTTGCCTTTAAATATAAAACGTGCAGAAAATATAGTATCTTTTAAGAGATTATTAAAAGAACATTATTTGAATGAATGCTGTTGCTGATCATTTTTGCGGGATTGCTAATTTCATCTGTGCTAGTTATTTATTTTGTTTAACATAAAATGTCATTTAACTAATTAAGAATATAATATTATATCACGTGTATGTACATTTATAGTATTATGTATTGTACAGGATGTATCTATATGCGATATATATATATATATGTGTGTATGTATGTATGTATATTGTATATGTGTGTATATATATATATATATATATATATATATATTTAATTATATATTATTGTATTGTATATGTGTATATAATATGTATGTTTGCATATATTTATATATTATAGCCTATATACGTAGGTACTATTATTATTATTATTATTATGTTTTTTATTGTTAATATTTTTTGTTTGTTTTGCTGTATTCTACCTTGTTAAGTAGTCGCTAAGTTTTCTCTCACACACACATAGGTTGCCTGGAAGAAATTGCTGATTTAGCAATAAGGCCGCCTTTTGTGTACATAAAATATTTCATGTTTAGTATTAGTTTTGACATATTGTTTGTGTTCATTTTGTGTATGCAATAAAGTATATTTCATTCATTCATTCATTCAATAGTTCTCGGTACCTAACTCTGCCATCGATCCAGCGTATCCACTTTTATATCAAATGTCATTGATATATTATGTTACAAGTAACGTTCCGTTACTACAATCTCATATCATTCACCTAAGAAAGTTTATGTGGCGTAACAGGCGTAGTTGACAATGCGTGTGGCAAAATTACATCATATATTATACAGTTTTATGACGGTAGGTCATTCCATAATTCCATTATAATTCCATATCTTAAGATAGCTCGGGACAAGCTCTTATAGTGACAATCAAAGGTTAGTTGGACGTATTCATGTATTGCCTACCATGTGAGGATTAATAATAATAGGACTCAGTATTAATAGGCTATTTCACTAATTAAAAAAACATTGTATAAGGATCATACAAATAATATTTATTTGTTGTATATGTTGTATGTGCTTGACTCAACAATATGGCGTCAATTCTCCCTTATATAAAACGTTACAAGACTAGTGACGTCACGCGTCAGTAAATGTAGCGTACTGCGTCACGTTACTTGTACTGAGCTTAAAAAGTCTTGCAGTTACAGACGCTTGGCGTCGTGTTTGATTATCCAGTTTATGGTTATATCGTTCTAACTTTAAGACGACTTTCTTCTACTATCTCTTAAAATTATTGAGTAACAAGCTTATGCTATTCCATCTACATTTGGTGTACCTATCCTCTACCGCTGGGTTTCTTAAACTTTTTGAAGTCGCGGATCCCTTTCACAATTGGAACAATTCCATGGATCCCTCTCAAAAATTATTTTCCTAATTGAAAAAAATTGCCTTATTTATATTAATAAAAAAATACTTTTATTAATATTTTCATTACAATTACACAACACAGTACTGAATATTTCATTCGTCACTCGGTTTAGAGATTGACCTAGGTATGCGGACCCTTGATACACATGCTACGGACCCCCAAGGGATCCATGGACTACACTTTAAAAAACCCTGCTCTACCGAGTATTTTATTATTCACCTCTTCGCTTGGACCACGTCACAACTAAGTGGGCGTTTGTTCCTTGAAAGCCTCTCGAGAGCAAACTTGTAAGAGTCACACGTGGCTTAAGATATTTGTCAAGAGTATTAAATGCTATTTTTTTCTAAAACCTGAGTTTATAAAAATTATAACGACCGTGTTGTCCTAAATACTATAGACCCTCCAAAGCATGAGTTGCTTTTGTTGGATATAAGTAAAGGTCCCAAAGTGAAATCACCTACTGAGCGAGATGGAACGCTCGGTTTGCCTTTGTAAGCGGTAGTGCCATGCTGCTTTGCAGCCAAATTGAGCCGGCACGACCGGGGAGGAACCTCTCGCTTGCAAGAAATCGGCGTAAAGTGACAGATAAGCTGTCGCGTTTCGTGCGGTTTGTAAGTTTTCGTTGGCCCATTGAGGGAGATAGGGAAAAGGAGGGCAACGCATCTGCATAACCTCTGGTTATGTGGATGTTAATGGGCGTCGATACTCGCAAGGCTTCGACTGTTGGTTTGCCCTCCTTTGCTATATTAAAAAAAATGCGACAAAAGAGTACAGTAGACTGACCACTGGATCAGCCGTCAAATATTTAATACGCTTTCTTTAATTCAATATATCACTATTAGAACTTTTGCTAAACATCCCTCAAATCCATTGCAGGGTTTGTCTATATTTAGAGACCGTATGTGGCAATAAAATGGCCCTGAAACATTTCTGTTAATGTTTATATTTTTATAATGAGCCGTACCTTCGTCAAACGTCCCCGGCCTGACAGGTGGCGTCATGATACCAGACAAACGTTTTAGATGAATTCAAATAATAATATCATCATCAACCGATATTCTTGAATATTTAAAGTTTTTATACGTTTCACGGAGCGACGATGGCCCAGTGGTGAATGGACTCGGCCTCTTATGCGAGAGGTACCGGGTTCGATCCTGACCCGTCCATGTGTACCTTGAAATAGGGTTTTCTAAATTTCTAAGTGCACACATGAGACCATCGTTCGCTCACCGGTGAAGGAAAACATCTCGAGGAAACCTGCATGCCTGATGAGATTTAAAGTCTTTGTAGGTATGTAAAGTTCACTATGAACGAGAAAGAAGAAGAACGAAAGAGAAAGAAGAAGAACTATGGCCCATTACCCTCCTCGCCTGATTTCGAGAAAGAGACCCGTGCTCAGCAGTGGGACATAAAGGGTTGATACTTTATACGTTTTAACAACGATCATATCTAGGGTTATCAACTTTTGTTAGAAAAATAGAGTATGTCAATATAGATTTATGAATAGTATAATTTAATGAAAAATTTTAAAATGATATTTTTGGCACTTTTTGCGGCACTAAACAATATGTTTGAAAGAATTATGCGACTTCAAATATTCACATAAAGTTTACATAGGTCAGGGGCTTATTTGTAATTAATTTCAATCTTTTATAAAAATATCTCCTTTCCTTCACTTCTGGCTATGATAACAGATATTATACATTATAATATGGATGACTGGCACTAGGATAGTATAAATTGTATAAAAAAGTATTTCAGTCTCCTCTATCAGTGATATAGATGACACACATGATATACTCTATTTTTGAGTACGGTTGGCAGCCCTAATCACATCTAAGCTATACCTAAGTAGGTTTAGAGTCCTTTATACGACTGATTTAAGAACGCTATCTTTTCGACCGTCTATAGCCTAAACATAGTCGGATTTTTACAACAAACTTGCTTGTTTTTGTTAAAAGCAAATGTTTATAAATATGATGTCAAAGCTTGCATACGTAAATGCAAGTGTCCCGTGTCACTTGACCCATGTCATTAATAAATAATAATTGCCAGGGAGTTATTATAATAGTCGTAAATATACACATTGGGATTCGAACTTACTACCTTCGACCCCTATCCATTAAATGAAGTGATCATTTAATTTTCCCAATTAAATACTTGATAATAGTTAATTTGCATATTGCAATACAATCGTAAAGTTCATTAGAAAAGTTAGTATTAATTCAGGATAAAGTTTAGTCGACAGAGTTTGGAGACAGTTTTAGGGTCCTTGACTTTTTTGACAAGGTACAAACTAATTGAGTTATATCAAGAATTTTTTTAAAGAAAATAAAGGCTAATAATGGGATTTTTAACAAGAACTTTGTTTTTCAATTGGGCAAAAACCAACAGTGACAGTTTTGATATTTATTTTTTGGATGTATTCGTAGTTGATGCTTTGGCAATTGTTACAATGAATTCATTTTACTCGAATGTAATATCGCCTTAAAATAATTAAAACCCACTATGAAAATTGTGGTTCTGTTAAGGTTATATCGTCCTTCCGAGACCACTATTAAGAATTTGGTCGCTAAATTTAAGTCGACAGATATATATTTTATCGAATTTTTGGGTGAATGTATGAAAATATAGAAAAAATTAGTCAATATTTCTAGTTTTTGGAGGCTTCTACTTCTTATGATAAATCAGAACATGAACCCTAACACATAGGGGTATGGTCACGGCAGTTAATGGTTTTATGGTACAATAATAATTAATCCAGGGAAGAAACAGATAACTACGTTTGTATGGAGATCGGGTCGGTTTTATGAGAAAAGAACCACATAAAAGAGCAAAAATTTAAGCCCTTAAATTTTGGAATTCAACGTTGAAGTCATTAAAACAGACGTGACAATTTCATTCGCAAAAAGTTTATTTCGTACAAAGCTATCTCCATTTTTAATCATCTAAGGACATAAATTGTTTGTTTTAAAGTTCATTTAATTTTTACGGCTCAATACTGTGCTAAATAGTAGTACCATGTAATGAAAATTGGTCCTAAAAATTTATGCTGTATTTTATCTTAAATAAAATAATTACATACATTAACTGGTCTTACGTCGTAACTAAATGCAACCTAGCAGCTCTTCACCTAGATGTTCCGGGGATAAAAAAATTAAAGAAACAAACAAAATCATCGGCTTGATATATCCGTAAATATAAACCAAAACTGTTTGAAAACTTTCAAACAAACAAACAGGATATGCCATGCGCTGCAATTTCAAATTTAAAAAAAATGTCATTTAAAATGTGTTCCAAATATGAACATAAATTTTAAATTGGATTGTCAAAAGCAAGCCTTCTATGAAAGGGGTCGCATGTTACAAAACTTTTTCATGTAACGTTGTATTTTACATATCCTTAATGAAAAATACCCGGATATTTTTAAGCCAAATGAAATATGTAACATATTTAGCGGCTAATGCAAAGTAGAAATACGTTTTTAAATTCTTATTATAGGTTAGGTTAGTTATAAACGGTAGCAGTGAAAACCTAAAATGTATCATAGTTGATAATAATAATTGATGATAATTATTAAATATATCAATTTAATATAGTAAACACAGCAGCGAAGAACAGCTAGCTGCCTTTTCTCACTCGGCTAGACTCGGTGGTCCCGAGTTCAGCCGATCGAGCCTTTCACTTGAGAGCGTGAAGGATCAGCCTCATTCACAACCTCCATCTGTGTGCGATGTTCCAAAAGAAGTTTTCACTTCAAACCAAATCATATATTCTATGTGATTGGCTTAAAGCATAAACATTCTTAAAAAATGAAATTATAAATCAATTGATGATTCATTCTGAATTAAAAACTACAAAAAATTTACAGCAACTAAAAAACGTTCATTTCTATGAATAAGATATTTGTTAAAGAGGAGGTTATGTTAGGTTTCTTGTTTTACCTCATTTAATAATCTATATACTAAAAATATATATAAATAAGTATACTAAATAATATTATAAAGACGAAAGTTGGCAAATAGTGAAGCTTAGAAGTTTATTATTCTTTCACACAAAACATATTGAATGGATTTTGATGAAACTTTTCAAAGCAATAGCTTGTACATCAGAATAACACATAGGATATAATTCATCCCTGTACTCCCACGGGAATGGGAAGTACGCGGGTGAAACCGCGGGATAAAAAAACCATATATAAATACATTTAAAATCTCTTAAGGTTTTGTATAAAATTTTAACGACTACCTTAAATTAAGTCATTATCCCGTTTCCTTCGTTGCCTCACATTCCTTATTTCCTAAAAAAAATCTTATTTCCCGCAAATATCTTCTCGTCTCGTTCGAACTTATTTTCGCTGTGTTTATCAGCCTTGACGTTGAAAGAAATTATGCAGGGTCATGTTGACCCTTACTCAATATTATTATTTACTTAAGACATAATTTCTTTTTTAAAACACTAAGATTAATCTATTCCGCAACATATTTGGGTAATATGTGCTACGGTGCACCCGTGTGGGCCGACAGGTCCACCATCGGAGCGGCCCGACGCAAGTTATTACAGAGCCAACGGTTGTCATTGATATTTTTATGTAAAGCCTATCGGACTGTTAGTACAGAAGCATTACCCGTCCTTGCCGGAGTACTTCCCGTTGACTTGGAAATACAGCGCCGCGCAGCCAAGTTTTATCATTCGCGCAATCTTTCAAGTGCCGACTTTCTAAGACCACAAGACCGACAAAAAATCGCCAATCTTTTCGATTCTATAGATATAATCACCATAAATTTAATAAAAGAATGGCAGGCCCGATGGGAAAATACGACTAAAGGGCGTCATCTATATAACTTTTTTCCGTCCGTAGCCGATCGCTTATCAAAGCATTGGCTGGAGATTGATCATTGTGTCGCACAGTTTCTTACCGGCCACGGAAATTTTAAAAGTAAATTATTCGGTTTTAATCTCGTGCCGTCCCCCTTGTGCGACTGTTCGACAGAAGGCAACGAATACGAACAAACGGCACACCACATTCTTTGGGAATGCAGTCTTTGGCAACATGAACGAACTCTTATGCTCGACAACATCCGTAGCAAATCAGTAGTAATTTACTACAGCGACCTCGTGGACGATGTGAAAAACTTCCGTGCATTCAAACGATTTTGCCACAATTATTACTGGAAAAATAACATCATACCAAGTCATACACAATAGCTCATGGTTATATACACAAGTATATCTCACTATGTAGATATGAACTGACTTAAAAAAACTAAATCACAGTCTTATAACTTCTATTTTCTAATCTCAATAAATATAACACGAAGTTATACAATAACTCATAGTTAATATACATAGGTATATTATTCTCACTATGCAGATATTTGTAGACATTAAATTTATTTCTCCGTGGTGCATTGCAGCTGGGCTTCACCTGGCTGCTATCTTCTTTTTTCTTGACTTTGTTAGTCACTGCAATCCTGTACTGTCTCCCGCTTTGAACAGGGAGGGAAACTGGAATTTTTCCTACTCCTCCTAAATTCTTCTGATTAATTTCGTTGCGGGTCCCAAGGCAGTTTAACGTATCCCCCGGGCTCCCGGAGATCGTATCAAAGGGTCATTTGGTGGTTGCCGCTGTCGATCCTGGCTATACAGGAGTTGCAGCGGTGGGAAAGTGTGGTGGGCCAAGCCCGATTAAGACATAATTTTAATATATTTTAAATTCAAAAGTCATAATATGAATAAATAAGTATTCACGATAAAATACGTAGAAAGCATAATATTATTTTATATTTCGCTAAGTTCACTCATCATAATGTAACTTTTACGTATTTTTTTTACGGTTTACTTAAGTTTTTATCCGACGACAATTCCCGAGAGTCATGAAAAAAATTGTTGAAAGCAGTATTATTACAATTAGTGTTTGCAAAAATAATATACCAAAAATGTTAATTGAAATTTTCGTTAAGCTTTTAGCCAAGTAATGAAGTATTTGAACCTTTTTTATTTTGTGCTCAAACCTAGTGAATTTCGATTCTCACTTGTTTAGCCTTCATTATTTTATGTTCTAGAATTTGGAATAGGCTTGCGGAAAAGAAAAGTATAGAAAAGCCACCTCACGTACGCTCAAGTTCATTTGCTGTTTAGCTAATAAAATACTTGAACTTCTTGCTTGATTTCGAGGAATAGTAGAAAATAGTGAGAGACTCCACTCTAATGTTGATTCAAACATACTTATATGCGGCTAGACTGCTTTTGATGATACTCTTTGTGAATGCTCAATTTTCTTCAAAATGGTGAAGATTCACAATTCGATCCACTACGACATGTGACAGGACCACGCCAGACCTGTGAATATTGTCAGGAAATGCTATTGACATGAATTGCATACAACACTATGACATCGTGAGAGTACCGTTCTAAAAAGTTCCCCACCACGGTTCAGGCCTTGTCGTGGCGGTGGGACTCAGTAGCCCAGGGTGACCTCAACGCCTTTGGCGAAGCACATTGAGCCGAATGGGCTCTTAGTACCCCTTTTATAAGAAGAGGGGGGAAAGAGCAGGGGGCAAGAGGCGAGGACGGGAACCTCGCCTTATTGTACTGTTCCGAAGTTGAGAGGTTCTGTGGTGCGGGGCAACACTTCTGTGGAGGTGGCGTCAGTCCCCTGAGGGACTGAATAGCCGTCCAGGTGTCCTGTTGCAGATCCGGGCACCTCACCAAAACATTGGCATTGGTGCTGAGAGCTGCGTTCACTTACCAGCTTTCGGGCGCAGCGAGTCCCACATACCCGCCTGGGGAGCCCCACTGCCCCGCGGGATGCCTCAGCGCATTTCCCGGCGTTAAAGAAAAAAAAGTACCGTTCTAATAAACAGAAAATCACATTTAGGTACCAAAACTGTCGAAATTCGTGTCCGTTAATTAACAGTCTACAAATAGCCAGGCGACGTGTGCCATTCCGGCTAACTAGATCTATTTT
The DNA here is from genome assembly GCA_905333005.2 of Lycaena phlaeas. Taxonomy (NCBI): domain Eukaryota; kingdom Metazoa; phylum Arthropoda; class Insecta; order Lepidoptera; family Lycaenidae; genus Lycaena; species Lycaena phlaeas. Next base: position 3,308,392 of record HG995170.1, on the reverse strand, counting down.
AGACCTGTCACCGCGCTGGAATGTAATTCCAGACTCGTACATATAAAGTCACATACCGTGTTTTATGAGCATTTAAAGTTGCACTGAATAAGGTTTAAAATTACAATGTCTTTCGGTCTCATGCCTTTTTTTTTATTTATTTTTTCGAAAGGTCTATAAAAGACCTAAAAGTCTAGACTTTTCTAGACTCAATCGGTAAGTAGGTAAGCAGATCGCTCATGTAGTCTCATATCGCTTAGCTTGATATTTAGGGATTGTCTGCGAAAAACTTGTTTGCGAGCTGGAGATAAATATATTATCTAGCAATTGTTACTAATATTAGAAACGTGGAAGCAGGGATGTTTGTAACCCTTTTATGTGAAAACTACTTAGCCAATCATCATGAAACTTTGTACACATATTCTCGAAGGTACTAGAAGTAACATAAGATACATTAAAATGCTAAAGCGGGCAAAGCTGCAACAACAGCTAGTATTAAATAAATATTAAACAACTTCTACGGATTTTATCGCGATTCATAAAGTTTACATAATCGACGTTTGGGATAGCTTACAGTATCATACAGCATCGATCATATCATGTCACGGGTGTTGTACAGCATCCGAAAAATAGTAAATTTCGCTTAAACTTAAGAGAACAATAAGTATATTGAGGGATGCATATTATTATGTTCAGCAGTTGAATATAAATATTAACAGAATTATAAAATTATACGCTACATGGGCTGGTCACACACTCAGAAGTACGGATGGCCGATGGGCCATTATGGTTCAAGAATGGAGGCCGCGTTTAGGTAGACGAAGTGTTGGTCGGCCATTAACCAGATGGAAAGACGATCACCGTGCAGTAGCAGGTCCGTGTCTTGGGGTTCATTGAGGGAGGCCTATGTTCAGCAGTGGACGAATAAAGGCTGATGATGAGGATAATGATGCTAATATACCATCTGGCATCGCGGTATCCAACAATCACAACACGTTAACCTAGTCTCGTTGTAATTCTATCCCAATCAATCTCTGTATTTGCCTTGTCGGCTAAAATGACAACCATTTTGATACGACTCATATATATCCAGCCACAAATTAATTCAAACCACTCGCTATGAGTTGTAAAAGTAATACTCCAATTATTCACCACTGTAACGTAATCCTGCGTCACGTAGGATTAAGATAATATAAACGGGAGGATCACCGAAAAATTACCGCGCCCAGATAACGCTGCCATAGACAAAATAAACGTTGCACAGGTACAGTCGCCGGCAATAATATGTTCTAATTATATTCAACCACATCACAAAACATAGTGCATGGAATATTGAATATTTTCAATCTCTGCGTTCCTATAGTCTTCTTCTCAATGGATTCGATTTGAAACTGACGCAGATTCAATTAACGCATAAAATGCCACTTGTTGGTACCATTGTAATTTAAAAATAGAACTTAAGTTTAATCATTTGATTCGCGTTAAATAAATACATATTATGTCATATATTACCCAATGGGGATAAATTGAACATTGTTTAAAATATAAGTTTGTCATGAAATAAACAGTACAAATTGTGTATTATCATCGTTTTCATTCACACTCATTTATTTTTGAACTGTTTAGTTGAACTCTTAGTCGGTCAACCCATTACTCCTTGTAGTATACGACATAAAATATATCTAATATTGTCTTATAACAACTATCAAAAAACTAAGTATAAGGAATTGCCAGTTTATTTTGATACTAATAAAAATGTCACACACATCAAATGTAAATATTATACTAATGGGATTATATTTTTGCGTACGACTGTACCTAAAGATTAAAATGTTTTATATCACGTGAGGCAGAGCTACCTGATAGTGACGTCACTATCAGGTAGCTCTCTCAGTAAACGTTGCTAATCTACATCTACACTAATATTATAAAGAGGAAAACTTCGTTTGTTTGTTTGGTTGTAATGAATAGGCTCAAAAAGTACTGGACCGATTTCAAAAATTCTTTCACCATTCAAGAACTACATTATCCACGAATAACATAGGCAAAATTTTATTCTGAAAAAAAAAAATAGGTTTCCGTAAGATATTTGAATTTTTCGGACACAAGGTGTAGATGGACACGCAGTCGAAGCTCTGGGCAACAGCTAGTGTATAATAAAAGCAGAGTGCCAGTAACGTGGGTTGTTCTGTATTTGAAGCCTTTTTTTTTGTTGATTCACTGAGGAGGCTCCCGTACTCCTCTCACTGGGGTAAGATAATAGGGGACTTATGTGAAGACAGTTAGGATCGATTCGTGGCCCACATAACACATTTAATTAATTAACCAAAGTCTCCTCCATAACCTTACCTTAAACCTTGAAAAGCTTTTCTGTCTGAGAATGCTTTTCATATGTACATTATTTTACCCTGAAATGCTTTTCAGTCTGGAAATGCTTTTCATATGCACATTTGCTTACCCTGAAATGATTTTCAAATTAAACGTGCACATAACTGATACCTACTCTGCGATATAGAATACACGCTAAAATACTTAACAAGATTTAAGGTTTTTTAACAATATGAAAAACAATTGCGTTTCCAAATTTATTTTACTCAAGAAAGTTAATATATTTTACAGGCTGTTGCACGCAGCTTCGTTCACTTTGACCACTGCGTGAGCCTTCAGCCGCTATCTGAGGGACCCGGATCTGCAGGCGACGAGAAACCCTCAGCGACAGACTAGTCCCGGCAAGGCCAGATTCTCCACAATAGGGGCCCGGCTACCACTTGGCAGTCCCCACGACGTCATGTCTTCAGCGAGGCCCGGGTTCCCATCCTGAGCCCGATACGATCACTGTGTTACTGGAAGCGCATTAAGTAGCGCCTCCGGAGTACCTTATAGTACCTACCTTAAATGTAACGGAAATAAAGTAGCGTTTTCAATGTCAGCTCTTAAGAGCTAAGCTTATCTTAAGATAGGCTTAGATTTTTATGTTAATTGAATAGACAAACTGACATACGTGACACCTGATGGTAAGTGGTGGGTACTTATCCACTTACCATCAACCACCACATAAATATTGTTGTAATTATCGTCACATATAAAAAAATGTTTTCAAAACATTTCATTCCAACGAAAACATAATTTCATGAATAAAGTTATAATACAAGGCCGATGAAACACAAAATTAGGTACATTAATTAGTTATTGTAATATCAGCCGTGGATGTTTTAATGATTGTATCAATAACATGTTTGTAATGATGTTTGTTCTATTTTGCACATGACTTAATTAGCATTAAATGAAAATCTGGTAAATTCAAATTTAAAAAAATAAAATAACGAAAATACTTTATCGCCTGCATTATTGAGCGGATTGACATTTCATCAAAGCCATATACAAACTGTGTAAATACAAACATACACATGCAACATATAAATTGTCTTTTATAAATAAGGGATTGTATGTACTTCATTTATCTGCTATCTATTTATTTACCCATAGTATATAAGGCCATAATATGAGCGACGATGGTCCAGTGGTGGGTGGACTCGGCTTATTTCGCGAGAAGTTTTGACTCGAAAACATCGGGAGGAAACCTGCATGCCTGATGAGATTAAAAGAGAAGGTACGTGAAGTTCACCAACCCGCATTGGGCCAGCGCATCGGTAAACTATGGCCCATTACTCTCCTCGCCTGATTTCGATAAGAAGACCCGCGCCCAGCAGCGGGATATATTATAAGGGTTGATACTTTACTTTTTTATATGAGGCCATAGCTTGCTCAACGGTGAAGGAAAACATCTTGAGGAAACCTGCATGCCTGATGAGATTAAGTCTTTGAAGGTATGTGAAGTTCACCAACCCGCCTTGGTTAGCGCATAGGTGAACTATGGTTAATACCTTCCTTGCATGATTTAGAGAAACTTTTCTTTCTTATGATATGTTTTTATATTTACATAATATGATATTTTATGATCTTTAATATACAAAAGCTTACATCTGGCTTTTGTAAGTGCACTACCTAAACCTATCTGAAACATTAAAAACAAAGCCGTTTAGCGGATACAACATAATTCACGCTGACAGCGCTGTAGTCTCTTCCAACAGAATAAATTCAAGGTTTTATGTAAGCGAGTTAGAAAACTTCCATAAATAAAGCGGAATAAGGCTAATTGCTAGGGTAAAAATTCAGTACACATTCGATAGTATATGGGAATGATACATAATAATATGGACCTTTTGACCTTTACATTTCACTTATCACATAATTTACCCCCACCATGTATACAAGAGCGACGATGGTCCAGTGAGTATGTACTTGGCCTCTTGTGCGAGAGGACCCCGGTTCGACCCTGACCCTCCGTGTGTGTTTTGTGCCTTACCGGTTAAGGCATCGTGAAGAAACCTGAATGCCTGATGAGAAGTCTTTGAAGGTGTGTCGAGTAGACCAACCCGCATTCGCTCAGCGCCTCGGTGAGCCATGGCCTATTACCCTCCTCGCCTGATTTCGTGGAGGACATCCGTGCCCAGCAGTGGTTTAAACTTTATTTTTTTCCAAAATATACAACATACTCCAATTAAGAAGCCTGGCTTTTGGTGAGTGATCATCATATTCATTACCTAGTAGGTGGAAGCCTTTTACACCTTCACAAGATAACTCCATACAGCGACACGTCTTGGGGTACACAAATGTCAATTAGACAAAAAAACAAGATAAAAAAAATGATGTGGTGTCTTGGGACACCAGGTAGGAACGAAGTTAAAAAAGAGAAGGGATGAGAGAACGAAGAGGGAGAAAGAGAAAGGTATTATACACTACTCGCTTGTGTATGCGACTGTCGCGCCTGCGCGCGTCTCATTTAACGCTTTTTAATTCCACGCATTTTTTCTTACGGTTTTACTATCACATTTTTTTCAGTTTGGTCGCGCAGCAAAATCCCTATCCTCTCCAAGCCTGCCGTAAGGAACTCCATTCCAAAAAAAGAGACACGTCTGGTGGTTGTGGTAGAAACTAATCTGAGTTCCGCAGCAGTGTCCGCTGACATCACAAAACTGACTCAAGGTACTGCTATGTTACTATGGATGGCATTTATAAACTTTATGGGCATCTCCAGAGCACTCTGAGCATCTCCTGGTGCTACTGATCTCATTACATAACGATTAAATCAATACTATAAAGTATACTGTTTGAAACTAGTCCAACATTATAACATAATGGTAACAACGTGGTAGCTTTAATGCGGATCATATAACTTCTATTGCGATACGCGATTTGAAATCAGATCAGTCGTAACCTTTTATAGTTGACCTTATATTGAGGGTTTTACAGACAATATCGTAGTATTGAGGCCACTTTTAGGATTATAATATAGATACTGTTTCTTTTGGTGGAAGAAAAGTAAATACGTATTTGAAAAACTTGTAATGAAAATATACACCTGCAAACTGGGTAGTTGTGACTGGTTGTTTTAAACCGACTACTATTTTGTCCTATATAAAAATAAATTGACTTGAAAAAGTACTTTAATTTAATTAAAGATATTTTGGATAGGCAAGTAATTATAGGCATATTTGTTTATAATATAAAGTATTTGATAAAAAATACGTCTCATCTGGTTATCAGGTCGGTGAAGGACGATCTTCCACGGCTCTTAGACCATATCAGCTGTTGTGCACGTGGCTAAACTTTGATAGCGCGATTCAGGATTTGCGACGCTGATTGGTTCGCCACTATTAAAATTTATTTATTTATTAGCTACTAATCTTAAATTGTTTACTCCTTTTCCAGGCAGCCCGTGCCCTGGTAGACGGTTGTAAGCTTGAAGAAAGTGTCGGTGCAGGACAAGCCAGTTCAAGACATCACAGAACAAATCAAGAAATCACATAAAATCCTTACAAATTTGCTTGCATGAAAGGAAAATTGATTTATGCTATGTCTATTCAAAAACGTACGTAAAAAATACATGACTTTAAATAATTCTACATTTTCGATTTCTTGAACACAAATTATTTAAATCATAGCACCAATTGAGGTTAATTTAAATGAAACCTTACACGATTTTAATTACATCGCAGAACCGAATGGAAGCACCTTAAGAAATCAAAACGTGGAGGTAAATCATAATTTATTTCGAAATAATGTAAAGTTTCGTCGTTGGAACTGAAAATTATTAATTAGGTAAAATCATAACTTCTATAAGATACTTGTGAACTAAATTAAGACATTTATAATGTATTTTAGAACTTATGTAATATACGACAGTAGATAGACGGACTTATTATAATAAAATAGCTTTAACGGATTTCATCATGATCGTGCTCCAGTGACCGAAATCTGACCACGTGACCAGCCTGTCAAATCACGATATCGAGATGTCTCGTCATTTTGCGCCATCGATTTCTTAAGCTATCGCTAGCTATATAAGCTTAAGCTTAAGCAAGCCTAGATAGCTATGTTTTTAATTTTGGAGTGGTAAAAATATTTCAATTGAAGTATTAGCATTTTTATAAACTAATTTACAGCTGGGGACGCTAACGAAATTCACAACGGGTTATTTATGGGTATGTTCCAAGAAATTAGGAGAAGAACTTTTGTCTTTAGTTCGCCTGTCCGTACCTTCCTGTCCTAATGCTGGTTGACAAAATTCCCAAGTTCACTCTGAAATACTTTTCTATTGTGCTGGTTTTCCCATTATATTCTTCTCGACCAGAGTAAGCTATTAACAATGGTCAACAGAAATATTAAAGAAAGAAGAAGAAAGAAAATTTATTTGTGACACACATTAGGTACACAGACATGTATGACAAAAATTCAGTATTAAATTTTTTTCTTACTTAAAGTAAAAAAAGTAAAGTATCAACCCTTTATGTCCCACTGCTGGGCACGGGTCTCCTCCTTGAAATCAGGCGAGGAGGTGAATTTCACATACCTTCGAAGACTTTTAATCTCATCAGGCATGCAGGTTTCCTCACGATGTTTTCCTTAACCGGTGAGCGAGCGCTGGTCTAGTGTTTGGTGCACTTAGAAATTTAGAAACACCCATTTCAAGGCACATACGGGGGGGACAGAATCGAACCCGGAACCTCTCGCATAAGAGGCCGAGTCCACCACTGGACCACCGTCGCTTACTGGGCCACCGTCGCTTACTTGGTTACACATGGTTCCAACTCAGTGTTTTGCTTATGTCAACCAGCATTGGTCTTCCGTTGGAACCGCTTAGTGCGATCACGAGGTGGTTACACCAAACACGAAACGGTTATTGCAGGTGAACTCTTCTTCGATCGAACCTAGAACTCTAATATTGAGATTCAAGCTTGGACAACTAGACAATGTCTACACGCACGTTAATTTCCCTTAAATATTAAGTTACCTGTGCCCGAGAAAGCAATCAAGTACACTATTAATTTTGATTACGGTCATACGGCAAATATTGATTTCTGAACCCATTTCATCCTATTTTAAGTACATGAAATGTCTAATGGGATACAGATTTGAAAGTCATGTAGGTACAGATTAGCAAGCCTTTTAGAGTAATAAATGGAATCAGAAGTTGTCTATGCCATCGTATATGCTGTGCATTTCAAAGCGAAGCTTACAGACGCTGTCAAGCTTAGTTCCTGTCCCTTTATAAGCATTCTCAATAATTTGGCTATGAAATATAAATTATTGAATATCCAACTGGCGCTCCTGGAGGCTAGTGCAAATAAGCTCTTTCGCTTTTTATCATCATCATCATCATCATCAGCCCCCATCCGTCCACTGCTGAACATAGGCCTCTCTTAATGAACGCCAAGACGACCGATCCCCTGCCACTCGCATCCAACGAGGATCCTGATGGGAAGACGATCTCCTGCCACTGCACGGAGATCGTCTTCCCATCTGGTTAATGGTCGACCAACACTTCGTCTACCTAAACGCCACCTGCACTCTTGAACTTTATTGGCCCATCGGCCATCCGTTCTTCTGAGTGTGTGACCAGCCCACTGCCTCTTCAACTGCATTTCTATTTTGCTTTGCACAGCTTTTTATATTAGTAGATAATATAGATATTTTTTTGAATGGAGTTAGATATAGCAAAGTAATTGTCTAATAAGAAGAGCTGAAAAACTTAGTAGAATGCTTCAGAAAGTTTCTGTGTGCTATTCTATCACGTATTCTTTCGGTTTTGAATGGGGTTTTTCGTGTTTCATATATTTATATCCACGTACATGTACTTATGTGGTATGGTACGCTTGTAAGATCTGTTTAACAGGTGAATTATTTACCATTTAATGTGGAACCCTTATGTTTTAAATTTTACTCTCCAGTGGGTCGGAAATTTGGCGCAAAGTCTAAAATTAAGCAAACAAGATATCGAATGGGCTCCAATTTATCGTAATAGCGATCGACTCAGTGAATTCGTGAGAACACACTCGGAGTGACAGTGCTGGACAACTCGACTGGAAATCCAATTACAATAGACATTTGAATTCTTACGCATATAAAGCTTCAAAGTTTCACAGTCTAAAATAAATTTCGTTATTTTGTAAAATTAAAAAAAATTGTTAAATTGGTTTTAAGGTTAGCTTTATAAGAAGGCATTGTGTTATGAAGATCAAAAGCCATTCTCAGATCATTTTGTCAATAAATAATTGTTCAAACTTACTTAAAATTACGAAATTTGAAAGTCAGTACTAATTTTAATTCAATATTTTCAGTAATTTTCAGTAAAAAAAAATGTATAAAAAAAATGTTATGTTGGGTGTAATTTTATTTAGTATTTAGTTACATAGTGATAATGATGAATTGTATTATACAAGGCGCCTAAAATATCAAACATGGAACAACATATAATAATAATAAACAATTGTTATTTTAAAGATTTATTAACACATAAAATTGTATAGACATCATAATATTTACATAGGTACAATAATTTAGCTAAAACAAATAGAGACAGAAATATCTCTGTATAAAGGCTAGTCTAACACCGACTACGTTTTAATAAGCGTAATATCCATTCAGGCATGTACCAACTCGTTGGCAAGGTTCTAATTATTTCACATCTTAATTTATTCTTAGTGACTAGATAGGGAATTCGTTTGTTTCAGTCAACATATTATGTTTGACGTTAATTAGTAGATTTAATAACATTTGAAATAGCTAATCATTATTAATTCTAATATTTGCCAATAAAGGTTTTGGCGAAATTTAATATTACTAAAATTTATTAACAGTGGACATAGGCTTCGGGAGTCACCAACGACAAAGCATTGATAACACGGGGGTCCCAAGATTGATCCTTGAGGCATTTATATCAGTTTTTGGTCAAAATTTTTATAAGAAGTCAATGAAATTAGCATGAATCAAAAATACTTTTTCGAGTAACTTAATATTTTAAACACGTCTTGATGGATACGATTAATTTATTTGAATTTTACATTTTTATAAAATCCAATAATGTTAGAAAAATATTTCTTTTTATATATTAAACCTGTTAATTACAATTACATTAATAGGATAATATATAAGTAACCTATGACTGTCTTCTTCTGTCTATGCAGCAAACTGCTCTTTTTAAGTTTTCAGCAAAACCGCCTTTGTGTTGTTGCATCTCCGCTTTACAGGTTTTCATGACTTCTACCATGTTCGCTTCATTAGACCTTCCAGTCTTTGTTACTCCCTGTCCGGTATCCTCAATCTCCTCATCGGATCACGTATCGGGACCAGTATATTTTACTATCAGGTCCAGCTCTTCTTCGTTGGGCTTAATATTACGTACTTCTGTTTGTCCTTCAAATTTTTTAGGCCTGTCATTAATCTTGTTTTCTATATTTACAAGTACGTCAGCTAAGCATCGATGGTCTTCGGGAGATTTGATTTCAGCATCCTCATCGTAACCAGCTTCTACTGTTTCTTTATTACCATTTTTATCTTGATCTTTTTCTAATCCCCCTTTATTATCTTCTTCTTCACTAGTCTCTTTGCCTTCTAAAATTATTTTGTGTGTAGCTTCTTCTACCACGCTGTCCGTTGGTGCTTCGTTTATACAGGAATGTGTCAAAGTAAATGGAAGTTTAACTGAGACTTCTCCACCAATAGCACTAAGAGATAGTTTAACTTTTACGTAATAGGAAACATAAATTGCAAATACGTTTCGGTCATCTGGAGAGTTTGAGTTGCAAAGTACAGTAGAAGCAAGGCTTGCACCGGACTTTGAATATGAATCTTCCAACGCTATCCAGTTTTTGGTGACACCTGTTAAATATATGATTTGATTAAGAACATGTTAAATAGCAATCGTTGGTTCTATGTTAATTACATTGCAAAAAATCTACAGTCAACTAAGAAAACATTATTAGTTGACCAATAATAATTACTTAAGTGCATAAATTTAAATTAAAGAAATACATACAATTTTTTATACTTTTATTATATAAGAAATATTTTGGAATGCGAAAAATTTAGATTATGAAATGTCTTAAAGTTAAATGATAAAAAAGGTGATTAATAGAGAAACCTAGAGCAAAATGTTACCTCTATGGGGAGTGAGAGTGTATGAATCCGTATGCACTTGACCCGGGAGTATGGGTGTGCCGGTGCCCCGGACGAGCGCCACCACATTCTTGAACTTGCCGTTTGAGAACATGCACACGTCAACGTGCTGAATCACCAGAGTCTAAAACAAGTGAAAAATTTTAAGACTTTGAATTGATAAAACACCATGTCGTTTTGAAAATGTTTTTTTATAGCAAAGAACAGTCAAAGACTTTTGGCGACTATCGACACCCATAAACATTCACATAACTAGAGGTTATGCAGTTGCGTTGCCTTCCTTTTCCCTATCCCCCCAAATGGGCCACCGGAAACTTACAAGCCGCACGAAACGCGACAGCATAGTTGTTACTTGATGTCACTTTCATGTGAGCGAGAGGTACCACCCCGATTGTGCCGGCCCAATTCGGCCTCTTACAGTCTATAAAGATTCCACCACTTGGAGACATGCTTTCAATCATACACTCGACTTGGTAATATTATTTTATTTGTTTCGTGAAATATCTTGGCTGTGTTCCAAAAAGAAAGTCAGGACTGGTCACAGGCTGTGTAATTACTGACACAGACACTTAACCTTTAGTTCTCAAGATAGGTACACATCATCATAATCATCAGCCTTTATCCGTCCACTGCTGAACATAGGTCTTGTTCAATGAACGCATATTAAACATAAAAAGGCAACTCATAATACGTTCATAGTCTACCCGTAATAGACTACACTTATTTACAAGGAGTAAATCTTCAGATTGTTTCAATATAAAGCTTCACTTACAAAATTAATATCGCAGTTGCTCACCTTTATTCTCCTCACTGTCTTGGAGGAGTTATTCGATACCACCACGCTGACGATTACCGACTCGCCGTGGGAGTAGGTCGCCTTGTCGAGCCACGCCTCCAACTCAACCCTGGGGGTTATTAATTGGATTACATTTCTAATTAATTATCATCCCCATTGTTATACTGGAAAAATTGTTCTAGTCTTCCTGAATTTAGTAAAATTCATTAGGGGTCCTAAACAGTTTTAAAGTATCCCTGGGACTTTTTGAGATCGTATAGTCCAATTGGTCCAAATAGTATCCACGACCCTGCAAATATGCATAATTATAATTAATAGCACCTGGATTTGACCTCTACACCGGATTTCAGAAAATTACAATTAAAAGTACATGCAATGTGCCAATAAAGATCCGCCATTTTGTCAAACAAATGTACAAGATGGCGATTTATTCTATCTTGTTCAAATGCGAATGACAATGTTGCCAGTAGTAAATATTTACGGGTACTTTGTATCTAGAATATTACATTTAATGGCAATCCTTGCAATGTTTCGTTATGGGTCGGCACTAACTGTGATTTAAGCATAGAGAAATATTCCACTAGAATTTATCGATTTTGGCAGTTGGAGGTATTTTATGTTCACATAAGTTTATACATAGTTGTTTGTAAATTAAAATTTTAAAAATTTAAAAATTTAAGCAATATTTCAAGCAATATTTTTAATAATTAGTACAATATAAGTCCACAATAGTATAGACAATATAATCGTTTTTGTTTTTCATCCTTTATGACAACCATGCGTTTTTCATTTGTATAATATGATATGTTATTATTATTAATTTCATTTCATAAAAAAACCTTATTTTTTATACTAAAATAAGTCTAAAATATTAACAAACTCTCCTTTTCCTCCTCCTCCTTCCTCTTTACAACTTAGGTCGAAGGTTGAGATCTTTTCAAGAAAGAACGGTAAGAGTACGATTTTGTCTGCATGCAAAAGCTTCTGTCTTTAATTAGGTCTTCTGAACGATTTAAATTATTATAATAATTGAAAACAACGAGCAGTCTTGAGCTAACAATAAATAGTATTATAACTTCATATATTAAGAATAAAGGAAAACGTTGGAAATAAATTTCAAAGCATAAAGTTATTGTTCACATTGCAGAAATGTCTATTCGGTATGAGTTTCCTTGGTAACTGACTTTATATAATGTATATGGTATTGAAATATATTCAATTTCTCAAAGGAAATGTGTCTCGGCCAATCTTCAGTTTCTCTCGTCCAATTCTAACCAATTACGGATCGCATAACCAAATCTCAGTTAGCTCTGCTGAGACTATCATTTTTTTAATTGTGTAACTTTGATTCGTCCTTTCAGCACATCGAAATATACGATATTTTCGGTAAGTAAAAAGTTATAGGCGTCTTACCTGCCGTCGGACAATAAAAATGGTTTCTCCACAGCCGCCCTTGGTGGGGCTGGCTCCAAGTTCTCTGAAACAACACCATTGGTTAAGAAATAGTTTTTCTATCGTAATAATAAACTTTAAGACAAAGATCACAGAGGCCTCTTCGATGCACTCCCAAGTTTTGATTGCTTTGAGTAGTCCTGAGATCCCGCGTTTAAAATATTGGTACACTAAGTTTTGAATACTCAAAGCATTTAATACTTGTTGTACATTATTGTAAGTGCATTTCTATTAGTAAGCGATCTTTTTGATTTTTTATGGCGTAGACAAACGAACAGTCGACGCATTATGGCGCCTATCGAAGTGGAAGCAGAGGATATGCAGATTCGTTGCCTATGTTCACTATGGACTCGATAGGCCACAGGAAACTCCTAAGTCGCATGAAATGCGACAGCATAGCTGTCAATTTACGCCAATATTTTGTGAGTCATACTGTAATCACTCCGGCCACACACCCGGCCATGCTGTACGAGTTACTTAGTAGAGAGTACTTCTTTGCTTACTATCTGCAATACATCTATCATGGTGGCATGCGAGAAGTCCAGAGTGAGCTGGTTCGTAAGTAAGGACTCGGAGCCAATATCCACACAGGAATGTTTAAGACAATAAAAGATACCATGTCCAAACAAATCCGTAAAAATATTAAGTCTCGATAAAATCAGCAAAAATATAGTTTAATGTGAGTTTTTTGGATCAACAACTGATGAATGGGCACATAATGTTTTATGATGCTTGTGGCTGATTGCTGGGGTATGAACTGAGACAAGGCGTCTGAGTTAGTAAATTTTTTATTCGATTTTATATAGTTTTAGTATAAACATACTTTTTATACATGAATTCTTCTTTAATCGAATAATAGCGAACTAGTGATTTATATTTATAGAACTAGATTTACGCCCAAATTCTCAAAGGTCACTTAAATATTTGAGGGCTCCTCAAACTACTAAGTCATCCAAATGTAAGAAGCTCTCAAATTTGAGTTGCGTTTGAGTATTCGGGCGATAGTATTATAATAATAACTGGTTAGCGTCACCTATTAGGCCTGAAACTTTGTATATATTATGTTTGTTATTTTTATATGCATAAACAACTAAACAGATTCAGGGGATACTTTACAATAATATAGCTTATTAGCTTAATAATACATGCTATAATTTATCACCGAAGTCCTAAGGGAATGTGAGGTACTCGGGTGAAACCGCGGGACGCTGCTACCATTAATATAGCTAATGTAGCTTTTGGAGCAGTTGATTCGAGCACTCATGTAGCATGCACTTAAAACATGATGTAAGGAGAAGAGGGGAAAATATCGCCCACCAGTTATATATATAGTTTTCAAGGTACTCACTAGCATATACTTCCGAATATCCCGGAATCGAACTCTACTTTCCTATTTTCCATTAATATTGCCCACTCGTTGAAAATCATCCGATCAATAAGCATTACGCCGTTTGGAACACATGGCGGGAGCATTAGCCGTCAAATAAAATATTGTCGGCATTCACTTTTATCTCATCGATTAAACATTACCACAGATATACCGATTTTGATCATTTTAGTGTAATGTAAACGACGACTTTGAACATGTGAACATACGACGGCCAACTTTGGGCGACCTCAGTCACCATACGATTTTCGACAGTGATCGAATTCGACAAAGTGATTTCGACGTATGTAGGATTTGCCATTAATTTTTAGTTATTACTCGAGTAACAACTATTATATATATTTATGGTGACTACGGTACTACAAGTCTGTAGACTACATAATATAGACAAGACAATAAGACATAGAGAAGCATATAGGTACTACAATAAAGACGTGGTGTAACTACTATACGAGGTTGTAACACAAAATTTGCAAAAAAAAAAAAACGTAAAAAGCAAGTGCTACTAGATATTAGACGTGATGCTTATAATATTATCATTACTGTACTAATAAAAAGCGTGGCGCCAAGAAACTCATATTGCGTAAGTATTTCATAAAAGTATTCCTTTTATTAAAAAAAAACTTGGCACAAGATCGGCTTTAAAAAAGTGCGCATCAAAGAAAAAGTTGAAAGTCGTTTCAATAATGAACGAAGTCTGTTCACGATCATTCGTGAACATCAAAAAGTCTTTAGTATTATTGACAACGAAGAAGAAAAAAGAAAAGAACAATTTTTGACAACCACAATTTAAAATATGTAAATTAGAAGAATATGTATAATTTTGTATATCACTAGAATATATTTTGTAAAATAAAAAAAGTTTTATTAATAATCTAGCTCCTATACGGAACAAATTGGCGACCGTGACAGGACCTGCAGCCAAATAGCTTCGAAGGGCCTATAAGTGGATATCGCCACGAATCCTCTACGCAGCGCCTATATTCTTGGGAAAAGTCAAGCCAATTAGCTGCGCCTAAGAGTCTACATCGTGCAGCCAGTCTACTACTACCTTACTTCGAAGCAGCTCCAGGTCAACTAGCATCGGGTCCGCAACACAGCCAAGCAGCCAGCCGCAGCACTTTGTGCCTATCTCGCCTAGCTCGGTCTATATTAAGTGAGCCCGTTCCTATATCCTACCTATATTATCTTCTTTGATTTGTGTTAATAGTGATTTCAGTTACTCGAATGTTCTAGTCTGTTCTAGAAAAACAATATCTAGCCTACTATATATAATATTAATAAGGCACTATATCTATTGTTCTCACAGCTAGTTATTCATAAAGTTAATTTTTGCCTAACTCAACATAATATATTCACATCTTTTGACGAACCACTATCTCATCCCTTCTATAAACACCTAATAATATTATTCAATGGTGATTTAGTGTGTGCATTTGGTACATTTACAGAGACAAGTACGTGTTGAATCTCGCTGTTCCGAGCTACTACAACTTGAGCCGGCTAATAAGAAAGCTAACTGAAAACGCAGTCTGCTGCATACCGGTCAGCTGTGGACGTTGAAGCGAGGACCGTACCGTACCTATATTTTTACTGTTTATTTTTTATTATTTGTTTCTTGGTGATTATAAATATGGCTGACATCAAGCAATTAAAAACTAAGCGTAGCAATATCAAAGGTCGTATAACAAAGTTTAAAACCTATTTGAACGATTTTTCTGAATTAGATAATGTTACGGCTTTAGATATAAATAAACTATCTTTAAAATTATCCAGAATACAATCATTGTTGAATGAGTTCGATGAGTTGCAAAGTCAATTGGAAATTTGTGAAGGATGTAATCAGGCTGAGGAATTAGATATTCGCGATTCTTTTGAGCAGGAATTTGATACTTATATTTCGGTAGCTCAAAACTTTATAGATTCTAAATTAGCTGCTAAAGAAACGTACTCATCGTGTAAAGCTAATAATTCGTGTAATCAGGGTAATAACACGCTAGGTTTTAAGTTGCCAATCATAAAAATACCTATCTTTGATGGCACATATTTTAAATGGCTCGAATTCAAGGAAACCTTTATCTCTTTGATTCATGAGAATAATGGTATCAAAAATATCCATAAGTACCATTATCTTCTCTCTTATTTAGATGGGGAAGCTGCACGCGTACTTTGCAATCTGGAAGTAACTGACGCGAACTACGCCGACGCTTGGCAGCTCCTTTGTAAGCGCTATGATAATAAAAGGCAATTGATTAATAATCACCTAAATGCATTGCTCAACATCGAAACCGTGCGAGAGACCGACAAGTCACTTCGTTTTATTGTTGATCATGTTAACAAAAACCTACGTGCTCTCCGTACCTTGGGACTACCTGTCGAGCAATGGGATGTCCTCGTTATACACATGGTAGTAGCAAAACTAGATAATAGTACCTATTATAAATGGGAGGAGGCTAGAACCACGTTGCCGGAAATTCCTACTTTAGATCATTTTTTTGAATTCTTGAAGAACCGTGCAAACGTGTTAGAGACCGTCAGTAGGCAACGACAAGATAAGCCTAAAATATTATATCCGCCTACTCAGACTAGGTCTCATACTAAATCCTTCGCCCTAACAACCGAGCATAGTGCACCGTGTACGTCTAGGCCTATCATTGTATGTTTGTTATGCAAGGGTTCCCATCGTCTTTATCAATGCACCGCGTTTCTAAATAAAACTACCGATGAGAAGAATACCATAGTAAATAAATTAGGTTTGTGTGACAATTGCCTAAGGTGTGGTCATAAGGTTCAGAAGTGCAAGCTTCCGGGTTCTTGTCGTTTTTGTAAACAAAAGCACAATACATTATTGCATACCTCGGATCCGACCGAATTGCCCAGCGCTGGCCCCACACAATCCCATACCCAAAGCTTAGCTGCCATCACCAATACTAATGGTATTAGTTCTGAGGTTTTATTATGCACTGCTCAGGTTCAGTTAAGGAACCCCGATACTAATCAAGCTATAACAGTGCGAGCTCTTCTTGACAGCGGGAGTCAGTCTACGTTTATTACCGAAAAGGTACAAAATAAATTAAATTTGTCTCCTCAGCCTTCTAATGTCAGTGTGTTCGGACTGTCAGACACCCCATTGGCCATTCAAGCAAAACGTTGCGCCCTTCATTTTCATTCACTGAATGACCCGTTCAATGTTACTATGGCATGTCTAGTTATTCCAAAAATAGTGGATAAATTACCTAAGGTCACACTTGATGTAAGTGACTTCGATTTATCTCAATTTCAACTAGCGGATCCTAGATTTTTTGAATCATCCTCCATTGACATGCTCATTGGTGCTGACCTATTTTGGGACTTAATAGGTTCCTCTCAGCACTCTTTAGGCACTAATAAGCCTATTCTTAGGAGCTCTAAATTAGGATGGCTCATTTCAGGTCCTTTGCCTACTTTACTAGAAAATAAAAATAGCCAGCCGAATAAAGTTACACATTGCAATTTTATTACGAATGAGGTAAGTACCTCGCCTAATATCAATGAAGAACTACGGAGATCCTGGGAGCTAGAAAATATCCCACAATCTCATCTCTTCTCCAAAGAAGGAAGGCTGCTTGAGCAGCACTTTCTCACAAATACTCACAAACTAGAAAATGGTCGCATCTGCTTTAGACTTCCCCAGCATGAGGAAAAGAATAGCTTAGGTGACTCCTACTCATCGTCGAGATCACTCCTCGCTAAACTCGGTCATCTATCTGAAGCGCCAGACCATAAGCCCAAAATTGCTTCTTTCCTACCTCACCATCCTGTTATCAGGACTAAGAGTGAGTCGACGAAGCTCCGTGTCGTTTATGACGCGTTAGCGCCTAGTACTTCATAGTTATCTTTTTATGACTATGACTGCAACTGATTTTCTTTTTATACTTATTTTTCAATTTATTTTATACTTTTTACCTAATTATTTCGAGGCACAAGCTAGATTTTCTTAGGCAAGACAAGTGCAACCGTTCAAACTGCGGACCTCCTGAATTGAAAGCAATGCCTGCTTTAGTGGCGGAGTTCTCACCTTCGGTGTCGCTTCTAGAGCACACTTCCACATAATTTTTTTAACATACATACACACATACAAAATAAAAAACCGTTGCCCCGCAAATCTAACTTAAATGAACTAAATGTTTTTATTGATGATGAAAACTCACTGTGCGTCGGTAATAGGGATTAGTACGTCAAAACTATCCTTATTCTAAATCAATCTACGTACGAATGTAATCAATTTTGTACACGTTTCATTGCTCGCGGGGCAGGCCCAAGGTTATTTTCTGTGACAGTAGGAGAATTACGCGGCTGCAGCTAATTAACAATAGGACTTCTTTTAAAAAACTACAATGATCCAATTTGTGACTTTGCAGCTCAGCGAAACATTCAATTTAAATTCTCTCCGGCGTACGCTCCTCACTTCAATAGTCTTGCTGAGGCCGGAATTAAGTCGGCAAAATTCCACATTCGACGTATTTTAAGACAGACTCATCTAACATTCGAGGAACTGTCTTCCCTTTTTACACAAGTCGAATCTATTCGCAATAGCCGATCCTTTGTTTCCTCAGTCCCTCGGTCAACGATTTCTAACCAATAACATCGGGCCACTTTTTAATTTTCCGGCTGCTTACGTCATTACCAACTGCAAATTATGGCGAAGACAGCGCTCCACTTCGCAACAAATTTCAGCGTCTCGAGCAGATGCGTCGACATTTTTGGAGGAGATGGTCACGCGAGTATATCTCAGAGCTTCAACAACGCACAAAATGGCGCGTCAAAGGCCGAGATTTGCGTCTAGATGACTTAGTACTAATAAAGGACGAGTCCCCGCTGCTATGCTGTCGCCTAGGAAGAGTAATAAAGCCTGGGATAACGCGCGTAGCAGAAGTAAAGACCGCTGGTGGGACCGTTCGTCGAGCTCTCAACCGCCTCTACCTACTGCCCGTCGACGGCTAAACTTGAAAGCTTGCAGGAGCTTTCAAGGCCCGGGAATATGTTCACGATCATTCGTGAACATCAAAGAGTCTTTAGTATTATTGACAACGAAGAAGAAAAAAGAAAAGAACAATTTTTGACAACCACAATTTAAAATATGTAAATTAGAAGAATATGTATAATTTTGTATATCACTAGAATATATTTTGTAAAATAAAAAAAGTTTTATTAATAATCTTGCTCCTATACGGAACAAAGTCGTAACAATAATTTAATAAAATATTTCAAAACAAAGTGTAAAACAAACTCACCGATTTCTTCCCGTTTCGCCAATCCATTCTCGTCCGCTTCTAATTTGGATTTATTTTTTAATCTGTAACCCAAAATATAAAATATTATTAGCGCGAAAGATTTGTTAGAATGTATTTATGTTTGTTACTCTTTTACCTAAAAGCTACAGAATAGATTTAAAAAAAAACTGAATCTGTCGGGAGCGTTCCTATTTAGGTTTTAAGAAAGTGCTCAAAATAGCTTGACACATTTTTACACAACAAAACATATGGTTATCTAATGAAAGGCCATTATTAGTAGAACACCACTATCACTGTCATAGTGAACATGACATTTAAAAACCAAGATGGCCGCCATTAAAATGGCGCATTAAATATGCCGGGGTTTCTATTAATATCATGGATGTAGTATAAAAACAGGATGGCTTACTCGGAAAAAATGTATTTACGAAAGTGAACACTAACTCAAGGCATTAAGTATTATATTCTAATGGGCATTACACAGATGCTGATCCGAGCCGAGCGGGATAGCAATATGTAAGAAGTGTGTCTCGTTCTTTTATCTTGCCAGCTTAAAAATGTATTTTATTAAAAATTTGGGCTGATCAAAAATTTCATCGAAAAAAAATGTCTTTTTAATATTATTTTGACAATTGTATGTCAAGAAATTGTAATTGAATTTATTTATTTAAATATATTTCCAATTCAAAAAGAAAACATAAATTATTATTTTGCTTATTTCTTTTATTTCTTATGGTAGCCCAGCTAAGTGTCATCTTGACATTTTGTATTGTAATGGTTGCTATGGTTACTTAAATAACATAATTAGTAAATCAAACTACTATGGTGACCATGATTTTTTGAAACGAAGTTCCTTACGGCAGGCTTGGAGGGGAATAATAGCAATGCGAAAAGCAATGGTCAGAACGTGAGACAGAGTGACTCCGTACTAAACTTCCCACGTTCCTAATTATTTTAATCAGTTTGAATCCATGGCATCTTTAATTGTTTTGTAATCTTAATTCAAGAATGCGTTATAATGAGAGTAAACCTAAGATTTGCAGTTAATATTTTGGGATGATAATGATAACTCGACCACCTGATGACGGATTCCTGTCAAGTCTGTAGTATGGAAGTATTTGTATTATGTATTTCGTAATCCATCTACTATTCTTCAGATTTTAACCATTGCTAATGTTGGTATTTTCGTTTATAAGTATAATACTTGTGTCAGATTTTTCAAGCACCCTAAATGCATTCAAGCTAGCTTGCGATATCTGCCGGGGCTAAACGCGCCTTTTGAAGAACTTAAAAACTCGAGATTTATAATATTATGGCAGACGTGGTAAACTCATGCAGCGCTTAAAACTGCATACATCAAGTATGTACTAGTAAGATATAAACCTTACAAAAAAAAACCAATAAAAAAAATTAAAATTAAATAAAAATTTTCAATACCCATTTCCTGACAGTTTGAATTTTTGAAAGACATTTGTCCCACCTGTCAAAATCTTATTGTCACCTTATAAGAAAGGGACACACTCCTTAACACTGGCTATCTCTGTCGGCTCGTTTTTCTGTTACGAGTGCTCGGTCCTGTTATATATTATTACGTCCATCATTAATATATAAACTTTTTTATCGTCCCTGTCTATATCCTTCAGATTAGGCTTGTCTGGGAGAGATAGGATTCTGATACGAATAATAAAAACTTGTTTTTGTCTGACAGATCAAAGATCCCTCGTAGTGAATTTCTTTGTTTTTCTCAAAACATAATTTGGAATCGACTAAATTATGTTAGTGTTATTGATAACGTAAATGTAATGATCAAGAATTGTATTTGACTTTACCGGTGGGATTTGTTGACGTGACAACGTCTAATAACTCGATATTACTGGCAGCATGCACGAAAAAGATGACGTCATGTAGCGTTCCGAAAGCGAGAGCGCGGCACGACGGCATGGTCGGCTCGTGCGATCGGCTCTGTTCGGTTCGTACTGCATGTAATGTTAGACGTTGTCACGTTAAACTACCGTCCATAAGCTGACTTTACAGACAACCAATTTTTTTCGAAAGGTCTAGATTTTTAAGCCTAATGGCCTTCTTTAATGGGTTTTTAGGTGAGCAGATGGCTCACGTAGAAACCTTGGGAGCCGCGCTCTGGGCTGTATAGGCAACACCGTCTTGCTTATCTCCCGTGAAATAGCTTTGCTCTATTTCTGAGAGAAGATCAATACTAACAAGAGTGTAGTAGATATATCTCCGGTGAAGAAAAACATCGTGAGGAAACCTGCACTCCTGATGAGATTAAAAGTCTTTGAAATTGTGTGAAGCTCACCAACCCGCATTGGGTCAGCGCCTCCGTGAACTATGGCCCGACAACCTCCTCGCTTGATATCGAAAAGGAGACCCGTGCCCAGCAGTGGGACATATACGGGTTGCCACTTTACATCTTACTGTTAAAATATGACTATATGAATCACTTAAAAAAGCAATTTACAAAAATGAACAGGAATCTATATTCAGTTAAAATGCTCCATAAACGTTTTCAAGATATAAATGGGCTAATATTAGTTGTTTGTATTTCTAAGAAAAAGATAATAAGATATTTTCAATGGAGCAAATTTGTATGAGCCTTCAATGCCTTTTATGTGTCAAATGTACCAGCATCCGAATATGGCTCCTTTGGGACAGGGATAAGGTGTACTATCCCGCCTGGACTGGTGTGTCCCTAATTGGGTATCATGTTTTGATCCTTGTCTTCAATTATTAGAGTAGACTCGTGCGTATTGGATTTTTATTTAGAAATTATGTAAATGAAGCGATGGAAGTTTTGGGCTGAAAGTAGCGGTCGATTTATGTGGATAATCTTGAAGTCGAGGCAAGTGAAGCCAATATGCCCAAGGAAGTAAAGGATTACACCTGAGAACTGACAAGGCAAGGCAAAGGTTCTAAGACTCAAGTTTCGTAAGTAATTACACTGTCTATCCTACCCAGGAAAGCTATTCTACGATAAATATTAAATGCCAGTAACAATGCAGAGGGGCGACACAGCGGTTCTCTCGTCTATAAGTTGCGCATAGAAAAATATTTTTCCTTTAAAGAGTTCTTACGCCATTTTTCCTCCACTTACTAATTTTATAAACCTTAAAGTAGGCACTTTTTAAGCTGTTTTAACTACACATTTTAAGAGAAGGCTTTACCTAAGCCACTGCAGCCTCAGGCTTTAATAACGCCGAAACAATGATTTAAGTTTCATATCAGAATCTATAGAGAGTTTATCCTTTCGAACAAAAGTTTCATGAAACTTAAATGAAGGGATTATTCCTAGAGATGTGCCGAATATTCGCTTGATTTACCGAATAATTATCGAATATATAAAATTTTATTAATCAGAAACTTTAACTAATAAATTAATGTGGTTTATTCCTAAGGTTGTGTATAGTTTTTTTATAAATAAAATAAACACTAGTTTCTGTACCAGTTGTTTATTGGAAAAAAGAGGTTAAATAAAACATTTCTTGGACTTTAACATAAAATTAATCAAATAATCTTCCGCTTGTTTAGAAATGATGAACATAAACAAAATTAATTTTCCATGAAATTAACAATTTAAAAACATTATTTTGAGTAACAACAATTTAAATATTATTTAAATATTAAGAATAATAACCGAATGATTCGGTCAAAACTTTGGTGGTACATTTTGGACCAACATTCGGCGCATCTCTATTATTACAAATATTTATATAAGCTAACTTATAGAAGTCAACATGGCAGTATATAAGTATTTCAAAAGAGAAATACACCGCAAACTATGCGCGATAATGCGTGTTGGTGAAATACACACACCTTCAAAGACTTTTAATCTCACCAGCCCCTCTAGACAAGTGGCAAACGCTCGATCCTATTCCTTTGCGTTTACTCGCTAACTCAATAGGGTTGCTGCAAAATTTTTGAAGAACGTTTATAACGACACATAATGAATATGGTTTAGTTTGTAAAAACGTTTAACAACCTCTGTGCTTCGTTTAAAATGAAAATTATTATTATAATATTTCTCCAATTTTTTAATTGTTGTAAGCTAGTGTAATTCCCATGCAATAAGTATTATTTTCTATTATATTCGTTTAGCGTTTATGCCACTCTTCTAGGGCGGACGAATTACATAAGGTTTTAGACGTTTTTACAAACAAAATCATATACTTAATGTGTCTTAATAAAGGTTCTTCAAAAATTTTGCAGCAACCCTATGGAGTTAGCGAGTAAAACGCAAATGAAAAGAATCGAGCGTTTGCCACTTGGCTAGGGGTGCAGGCATGTAGGTTTCTTCGCGATGTTTTCCTTCACCGATGAGCGAGCGATGGTCTCGGGTATACTTAGAAATTTAGAAAATACCTCTTGCTCAAGAGACCGAGCTCATGCCCACTAACATATAAATATTACAAAAAAATAAAAAGACTTAATTTTTTTTTGATGGGCAATTTTTTTGGTTTTGACTTGTTTTAGTTGCCTACTAGTCGCTCCTAAACAAGTTTTATAAATCACTATTTTAAATATGGAACATTGAACGTAAATTGCGTCAGAAAAAAAACTGTTACTCCCTAGTCGCGCCTAAAGAAGTTTTACTTCAATTTAAAAAAAAAACAACTTTGAGTAATCTCCGTATGATGCCCGCTACACAACAGCTAGCTATTCGCAGCGCCCATTCTTTCCCTATCCGATCGATCGATGCAGCTATAAATACATTTTACGGACCATGACACAGCTGTATTCCGTAGCATTGCAAAAAACTTCCTTTACGCTATGCTCTGGGCCATATATTATATAACTTACAAACAGTAAAGGCTACGTAGGCACTTATTTGAAAAAAGTTAGTTCAGTATAAAGATTAATGTTAATCAGTGTCAATAACCTTTATACATAATTACTAGCTGTTGCCCGCAGCTTCGCGGTTTAAACTAAGATTTACAACGGGATCTTAGTACGCAAAATAAGTAACTTTTCGGGATGATTTTTTACACCTTGTGTCCGAAAAACCCAAATATCTTAGGGAACCCTATTTTCTTCTAGAATAAAATTTAGCCTATGTTACTTGTGGATAATGTGGCTTTCAAACGGTGAAATAATTTTTGAAATCGGTCCAGTAGTTTTTGAGCCTATTCATTACAACCAAACAAACAAAGTTTTCCTCTTTATAATATTAGTGTAGATGTAGAAGTGTAGATTCTGTCCGTGTGTCACTTAGCTTCTCCTAGGCGGACCAATTGGCTGTGTTTACCTAAATGCTTCGCTTCAGATGATTTATGTTCTCCGTTAAATCCTTCAATCCTCCTAAGGGTCTTTTACGATAGAGCTTTAGGAGTGGGAGTAGTTCCTACTTCCTTTAGAGCTTTTCCTCCTTTAACTCCTTTCCTTAAAAGCAATATAACTGTTACTACCGGGGACGTCTTACGTAATGTGCGCGCAAGTCACCAAATCCTGACCTTAACTTTTGAGGACTTGGACCTCCAGTATTTCACAGGTTTTATAAATTTAAAGCCATTAAACCATGTTTTTGTATACAGATCCCTTTTTATGATAAAAATAATGTTTTTACGAGCAAAATTAAAGGAAATGGAATTTCATATCGGCCATAAAAACTATCATAACGGATGGAGAACGTTTATATGAACTAATAAAGTAACTGACATTTTATGGCCACGAGTTATATTTTAATCTCGTTTAAAATGACTTATTTTTGAAGCTAATATCAAATGTTACTAGAATCGTTAATATATCCAGTAATCACTAGCTAAGGTATTATTTGCATTTAATATCTTGACACTACTAACTTAAAATCGAAAGCTGTTACAAAAAGTGTTAAGCCATTTCATCCAATTATCAAATACTAATAATAATAATGATTTTGAAAATATGTCAATCCGATTTCTGATTTTCAACTAAAGCCTGTATATACGTTTTCATCTTTATTTACATAAATTTTATTTTAAATGTTTCATTTTGTAACTAACTACAGTTTTTTTTTATGTGTGCCGTGTGTGTTTGTACTCGATTAAATACGTGTAGCTGCAGTGTGTATTCCTCAATAAATGCTTATCCTATTCTATTTTAAATATGTCTTGTCCTAGGACAAGCTACTGATGCCTATTGCATCCGTGTTGTATTACCATTTGTCGTCTCATTCTTTTTTCTTTTGTCTCATAATATCTGTGTGTTTTTTTGTGATCATCTGCATATAGCTAGGAATACGCCAATTAAACATTCTTATTTAATAGGGTAGTTTCAAATACAGCTGTAAATGTAAGATGACGGACACATCAGTTCTATGATTGTTGTCAAGTTTCAGAAACATCAAGCAGCCCCCCTAGACAAGTGGCACACACGTTAAAGAAATAAAATAGAATAAAATACTTATTGTATGGGAATACATTAGCACTGTATGTAATTTGACAGCTAGTGTCATTCCCATACAATAAGTATTCTATTCGTTTAGCGTGTGTGCCAGTTGTCGAGGGGGCAGGTTAGAGTCAATTATTTATTGTAATAGAGTTATTTCAATATCGTCTAATGATTTTGATGAAAACACTAATCTGTCGAGTGTAATCCAAAATTTAATTAGAGCAGATAATGACGGATTAAATAAAATTTTAATCTCAAGATGAGATATTTTGTACTCTGTTTACAAAAGGATTAAGCGCGGGTAGATGGGCTAAATTTAGCTATAAAGTTACCGTACAAGTTGCGGAATATAGCGTGTCTTTTGGCTACTATTTGGTCTGATTTAGACTTTTCTTCTGCTGATATACTTTGGTTTCAAAAACAACAGATATATTTTTCAATAGACTTTAATATCCATTAAATATCAACGAAATAATATACGAAGTTTCAACTAGATAGATCAGACAAAGAAAATAAGCACTTTATTATGTAGACCAATATCTACGTGTAGTTATATAAAATTTAATTTCTGAAATGCATTACGCACATAGCTTCAGAACCATTGCATCAAATTAAATTTATTTTTACTAGTATTATTTAAAAAGGGATATTGACAGTGTTTTTAATTTGTATATCGCCAAGGTTGATATTTGATATTATCAAAGATAAAATGAAAAAAAAAAAATAGGTCTTACCTTTTTTTTTCAAGTTTATAACCCAAAAAAAAAAAATACTTTAGTATAAAATGCAAAACAGCTTTGTTAAACTTGTACCGATGCCAAACATACGTCCAACAGTGTAGATAATGTGAATTATTTATGGTTTACTGAACGACACGGGACGGAATCCGAAAGCTATAAACATCACTAACTCAATACGAACAAAACGTGACACGAATCTTTGGATGGCCTTTGAATGTGATCGGAAATAGAAAAAAGGTATCACTTGCAGCCAACTTTATATAATCTATTCATAATTTTTGTATAAAGTGTAGACATGTGTATTACATAATTTCCCGGACATAAGGGATGCACTGTACGTTCTTGATTGCACAGGTTGCTTATTTCTTCTCATCATCATTATTTTCTTTATTAAGCAGTGTTCCTCAGTTTCAGAAAAATTTGCAGACCAAGTAGTGTATTTACTGACATCGTGTCGTTTATAATGTTGTCATGCTCATGGATAAACGTTAAAAACTATAACTATTTATTACTTGTTAGATTCTAATATAAGAGTTTGCAGTTCAGACGATCGTTTATATTCTGCATTGATTAAATCACTTCAGTTATACA
Organism: Lycaena phlaeas; assembly: GCA_905333005.2. Taxonomy (NCBI): domain Eukaryota; kingdom Metazoa; phylum Arthropoda; class Insecta; order Lepidoptera; family Lycaenidae; genus Lycaena; species Lycaena phlaeas. Next base: position 3,281,275 of record HG995170.1, on the reverse strand, counting down.
CGGAGTGAACATGAATATTTTATTAGTTTCAGAATTTTCATTGCATTAATGAAAGTTTAGTAGCTGCTCGGCAAATTCAGCACATCATCCCTGTTACCAATAAGTGCGGATCTAAAAATAGATTTCATGGAGCGACTCGCCCGAAGCTTTTAGCACGTTCGGGGAGCACTTTCGCATGAATACGTTTAATATTATTGACATACTATTTACATGAAAATAAAATAATAAGAATGTTAAAGTTGAGAATGCAATTTCAATATACTGGTCACATATACGATACCTAGCCGATTGATTAGGGACCGCGTAACAAGTTCGGTTCGATAAAGGAATTGGCCAATCTCTTGTTTAATGGATTAATCTTCGTTTATGTTATTATATTATGATTCGTATTTTCGGCATTCATGCAGAAAATGGGTTAAAGAATAGAGTAAATGAATAATAATATGTTTAATATGTAAAAATAACGCAGAATGAGAAAAGTCGATTTAAATTTCTTATATAGGCATTAAAATGATTACACCATCAATGTGATTGAAGTGAATTAATAACTAACGGCATAGCTCATGAGTCTGATCAGATAATGGCAATTTTTTTAATAAAGCCACAAATAAAAAGAAAATCATTAAATAAAAAGAAAGGTCTGGGGTGTTCATCATCATTATCATTAGCCTTTGTCCATCCACTGCTGCACATAGCCCAGCCTCAATGAACGCCAAGACGGCCGATCCCTCACCACTCGCACCCAACATGGAGCGGCCACTGCTAGGACTTTTAGGCGTTACTACATAATATATACTCGAATTGAGTCTTCTCATTTTTGAAGCTGTTTAATAAACAACATTATAATAATCCGATGTTGTTCAAAACAAGTTATTTACATGAAAATCTAATACGTTGTATAATATATCTTAACGTTAATAAAAAGAAAAGGAGCTTGAACGTGTCCCTGAGGGACCCAATCACTTAAGCTACGTTAAGTAACTAAAATAGATTGGATATTTTTAGCGGACTCATTTGTTTTCAAACTACGTTTGTGTATTAATGTTTTAGTTATACGATATGAATGTAGGAACAGTAATTTTATTTATATTGCCGTTAAATACATTTCAGGATATTATTTATATAATATATACAAAAGGCTTAGTGATAAAAAGGATTTGTTGATCAATTAAATATACTAAAAATTAAGATATTAGTTTCGGTCAGTCCATTGAAACGCTTTGAAAAGCTTCTCTACTTTAACACCTGTCAAGAAGCGTAATTGGCTAAGTAATGAAACAACACTATGCAAAGAATTTATGCTCTCCTGATGCCAATGGTCGGGTTTTTTATGGGTTTGACAGACGCAGAGTGCCGGATTTCATTTAATGTTTTGTCTATGAATTGGTTTGAATTGGTGAGCTGTGATGTTGTGATGATCACTATAGTCTAGAGTCTGTGAGAAATTGACCGTCATGCGATAACCAGGTAAGACCTTTTTCATGCTATATTTTTGTTTGCGTTTTGGAAATACGGCCCAATTTTGAGGAGGAAACCCTCAGCAGTGAGACATATTATATGGGTTGATACTTAGGGCCTGTTTCACAATCTCCAGTTAAGTTCCCAATAGGCTACCGGCAACATATTTGACAGATACTTGACAGATACTCCAGACTCTATCTGTCAAATATCCGTCAAATATGTTGCCGATAGCCTATTGGAAACTTAACTGGAGATTGTGAAACAGGCCCTTAATTTTTTTAAAGATAGACCTTGTGATAGTCTAAGTCTAACAGTCAAAAGTCTTTTTTTTTTTCACATGATATTGGCTACGGCCATAATTTATTCATTAGGTAAATATATTTTGAAAGAATAACCGTAATTAGCTTACACGGAATAATAAATACCTTATTATATTTTGTACGGCGAAATGGTTTATTAATTTATGCATCCCTTTACTGCGCTTTTATGTGGATGTTAAAATCATTTTCCAGGAACAGGAGAATTGTAAAATTAATATTGTATTATGATGAAACAAATTAATATTTTATTATTAATCTGTATAAAATAAAAAATAAAAATGTTCACCAACTCGCACTGGGCCAGCGCGGTGAACTATTGGCCCATTACCCTCCTCGCCTGATTTCGAGGAGGAGACCCGCGCCCAGCAGTGGGACATAAAGGGTTGATACTTTACTTTACTTTTTTATAAAATAAAATGTAAAATCGTGAATCCATTTGTTAAATAAACAAATACTTCACAGCTGTTAAAGATGAACCTTCCACTTGGATAAACCGTTTTCTAAAATAGCTCGATAATTATGCTTTCAAGTACAAAAATATTTTCCAACCCCGATTAGGACTATATTATTTGAGCAAATTATCATACAAACCGTTATATTTTTTTATACACGCGAGTCCTAAACAAATAATAGAGTTTTTTTATCATGAACTCTATCATATAAATATTATGAGGGTCGATCACTGGAAGCAAATTTAATATACTTGTAGCTATTATTAATAAATAATATATAACTTTCATAAAAAATACTTCCCAACGGGCAACGGCCCTCGTATATTTGGGTTCGTTTATTACGAATATAGCTTTCATATTTCGTTGATTAAATTTTACTATTGTGAATATTGAATATTATTTGCAAATAAATATATTCGGACATCCCATAGTAATATTGTAAAAAATATAAATTTGATTATAGTAAAAGCTTTATCATTTAATTTATCTTGGTGGGATTCAAATTCACTACCGATATAGAATACAGCGCCATTAAACTTATTATGTAAAATTGTAATTAATTTTTTTTCAAATTTCATTTATTAATAATGCAAAAAAGAAACTGATTTTATCGCTTATCCTAATATCGTCCTTCCTCGACAGTTTCTATAAAATATCCAAAACGTCATTTACTTATTTAATTTTTAGGAGGAACAACAGCTTAAACACTTACAAATAAACAATTAACATACGCTATGAAAACATACAGCTAACAATAGTTCCCCACATGTAGAAAATAATGCATGTAAAAATCATAATAAACTGCGACAAAATCCGTAAAAGTTGTTTCGATATAACAGTTTTATTTCTACCAAATAACCCAAAGCTCAGGGTGGAAGGGGAGTTAAACTGACACTTATTTTAGGCGTGGGCGGTTATCGAAGGAGAAATTCATGAGGACTTTGACGGATCTAACCTACACATCCGTAAGTTTCATGGTAACCTTATTAGATTCGACGACTTCTGTAGCTCAATCGTTGGCGCTCAACCCGGACGTAGCGGGTTCGAATCCCGCCAGGGAACAAAAGCTTTCTGTGTTCCTGCGTCTTGAATGTGTGTAATATATGTGTAATATAAAAGTATTAAATATACTTCCATTGCCTGGTACCCATAACCCAAGTTCTTCGAGAACTTACCACGGAACCAGATTGACGTAGTATAAAAGCGTTCATAGATATTATTATTATTATTTCTTGAAGCAAAACTACTTCATCATCATCATCAGCCTTTATCCGTCCACTGCTGAACATAGGCCTCCCTCAATAAACGCCAAGACGACCGAACCCTTGCTACTCGCATCCAACGCGGACCTGCCACTGCACGGAGATCGTCTTCCCATCTAGTTAATGGCCGACCAACACTTCGTCTACCTAAACGCGGCCTCCACTCTTGAACCTTAATGGCCCATCGGCCATCCTTCTGAGTGCATGACCAGCCCATTGCCACTTCAACGTGCTTATTCTTCGCGTGATATCGGTAACTTTAGTTCTCTGGCGAAGGTCTTCGTTTCGAATCCTATCTGCCAAAGAAACACCCAGCATAGCACGCTCCATAGCACGTTGAGCTACACAACTACTTATCTTATACCTTTAAACGAGCAATTCTTGTATATATATAGAGAATCGGGATCTCGGAAACGGCTCCAACGATTTTCATGATTTTTTGTATACATGGGTTAAAAACCACGATAAATCAATCTAGCTAGGATACATTTTTAGAAAACTTTTTTTTATCCGTGTTTTGAGGCGTCGATAAAATATGATTAGAATACGAACGTAAATTTCGCTGTCGAATATTATGTCATGGTAGCTTAGTGGTGAAGTTAGGCAGTTAAATCCGAACGATCCTGGTTCGAATCTCCAGTCCGATTTTTTTTTCTTTTTTTTAAGATCATTTTTTTTTGGAAGAAAAATTTTATCGTATTTTATTACTATGGGTACCGAGCAAATGCTCGGTCAACCAGGTACTTTAGTTTAATACCAACAACTCCTAGAAGTGTTACGTTGCTTAGAGGCATACTTATACGGCTTCTTGCATCCAACTTTTCTTGGTATGGAAGGATATTATATGTATATATTGTTTCTTGATAGAGTTAGGAATATTTTATTAAAATACTAGCCGTCCCGACAGACTTCTGTAAAAAGTATATCGCTATTAAAAAATAGAAGGTGTTCGTAGAGAGGTGAAAATTTAGCGTTGTATGTATTATTGTATGCTGTATTATAAAAAAATAAAAACAAATTATTATTAATATAAAATAAAAAACAATTTTTGGGGTGGGTCACCCTTACCATTTAGGGAGATGAAAATAGATGTTGGCCGATTCTCAGATCTACTCGATATGCACACAAAATAATATAAAATTGGTCAAGCCATTTCGGAGGAGTATGGTAACTTGTTAGTTACCATACTCTGACATGAGAATTTTATATATTAGATATTTTTTTAATATACATTTTTTTATGTTGGTTAATTGAAATAAACACCCAAAAGCCAATAAGTGACTTCTAGTGAACATCGCCATTACTGGTATCATCTCAAGATGAATTTTCGATGAATATTTTTATATACTTGCATAGGTAAAACGCAGGAGAAACCGCTTACGTCGATAAATGAACAGTAGGGCTATTCTTTAAAAACCATTTCGATATCGAGCTTCACCTGAGTGATAGAGCTCACTTTGCGCTCACTTCGAAAGCGAATTTTATTAATATAGACAGACAGTCGAGTTTTAAACAATACAAATTCGTCAAATTTGGCATATCACCGAGGATTCCGCTTTCTAGATTCAAAAACGACCTTACAGAATAGCCCTACAGATTAACAGTCTGATGGCTTGTCTTCGTTGCCAATAAAAACTAGCGAATACATTTTTTTTGTACCACTTACCTCATTACATTGTAATGTGCCAATCCTGTGAGAGTGAGAGGGGAGTGCGGCGGGAGGACGGGAGGACCCAGTTTTCCGGGACCCTGGAGGACGCGGATCCCCATCCTCACTATATTCCGCCGAGACACCTTCTCATCAGCTCTCTCGGCTGTAACAAAAAATATATTGTTTTTTTTATGTTTACGCGAATTTCACTTATTAAATGAAACAACTTTTACGTATTTTATCGCGGTTTATTGAGTTCATTAAAAGCCTAATATTTCGGATACTTTACAGCAACCATGGTCACAGGAGGACTGAAGTATCAGACTTATAAGAAAGTTCTGGCTTTAAAATCCGTAAAAGTTGTGTCATTATAAAAACGCATTATTTTTTCTTAAACTAACCATATTGTTTGGTACAGCATATAAGCTAACCCTTCTACAAACCCTTCGACAAGTGGCTTTTAAGCTTAAAAGAAAAGAAAATAATACATATATGTTTCCATTCCATTCTGTAAACGTAAAATTCACTTGTTTAGAGAGTCTGGCGAAAAATGGCTATTATTATTCAATAAGTCGGTTTACTGGCGATAGTTAAACGTGACAACGTCATAAGAAAATACTGATGGGCCGATTGTGCCTCTTTGTCGCTCGTTCCGCGCCTTCGCTTGCACTCAAGCCTTAAATGGAACGCCTTAGAGTGAGGTAACGCCGCATGAGTCATGTTATTTCGTGCGTGCAGCCGGCTCCATCGAATTATAAGACGTCGTCACGTCAAAAACAGTTTGTCCTCGGCTACGTTTGTTTGTGACTGGTATTTTATCATCACAGGATCATTTTCTTCCGTGTAAATTTAATAAAAAATCTACAAAGTTACATTATTTTTAATGTTATTTTTAAGATATTGTTACTTTATATTACCTCTTAGGTATATTAAATCTCTTTTAACAAAATGTTGAGAGATTCGGAAATAATTTCGAGACATGGAAATTCTCGAAATAAAAGTAAAAAAATGATAGATTTTCCGTTTAAAATAGTTTTAATAGTGTAAATGTTAGTAGTGTAGTTTTAATCTTGTTAATTTAATCTTGCCACAAGCCATTAGTTCTTCGTGAAATGCCAGTGTAAAATTCCCGAGAAGGAAATTCCAAAGCTCGCGAGCTTAAGCGAACAAAGTCGAAAAAGATATTTGATTTTAACAAAGACAATTTAAATGAAAAAAACTTCTGTTTTCCGATTTTTTAAAGTAGGATTTAAATGAATAATTAATCTATACTTCCATATAAATGCTGAAGATTTTGTTTGTTTGTGCGTTCTAATCTAAGAAAATATCTGTCTAATCTAAAAAAATATATAGATATTATTAAAGAAGATTACGTGCTATTTTGTTTTGATATACCTATAGTCGTTTTTCCTTTATGTTTAAGGCTCGTAATATTGCTATGAAGTTGTGGGTTTTGTTGGTAAAATGAATGTCTGCTTGATAATAATTAAATTCTAAGTGACATAGAACGTTGAATATTATCAGTCATCAGACAAGTACATTACCAGCTGAGTGGCTTCACAATCGGTTGAGTGATAATCTATTACTTATCAAATTAACACAACGGAAAGTTACCTAGATGGGAGATCGACAAAATGGATGGAAATTTTACTAATATTACAGTTTTAGATACGTATTTTTTTGTAAAATTTAAGGCCTAAGAAAAAAGGCCTATTTTAGGCCATTTACTTTTTTGATTTTACGATTACAACTTTGAAGTAAATCTAAAGTAAAGCTAGCAGGGTTATGTTTGTAAAATATTATTATTTAGTACACACAAATATAAAATAGTTTAATATGCGTAATACAAATACAAACGGCAGTAATTGTTAAAAATACAAAAAATATTCATTTGGTTATACATGTTTAATAAAGAGAGAAAGAAAGCAAACAATTTTATTGGATTATACACATGAGACAACAATACATAGTTCAAATCGACTATTGAGAGTTACGTACATAATATTATATAAATTACTCTTACAATTTTACATAGAACGAAGCAGCAGATATAACAAGAAATAGATAAAGCTTATTGTTTTCAGTTGTTTTCTTGTCACCCTGAAAATTACATATAAACATTTTTTATAAATCACTACGCCAGCATTTAAATCAAGAATAAAACATAATTGATAGAATGTACTGTCGGTCCTTGATGGAAATTCATGTTATAGCCACTATAATGAAAACTTTATACATACTTTTTCCACTGTTTATTTTATATATTTTAACAGTTATAATTTAAACACGACTGGTTTCAACCTGATGATGACTTTGTCGAAACCGGTCGTGTATAAATTGTAACTGTGATAATATTAAAATTAATAGTGGAAAAAGTATATATAAAGTTTCATTATACTGGCTATAAGAAGACAGGTAAGTGTAAGTCGACTCCTACTCTCGAGGGTTCCGTGAAAAACCAAGCAAACAAGGACAAACCAAAAGTGTTATGTTTATTTATTTTGTTGAATATAGCCCTAGAAACGGAAGCTGTGTGTATAGTAATAGCAGGTTAATTCAATCAAGTATATTAATATTAAACACCCAATAAACTTCCTAATAAATGGAACGTTAACAAATTAATTCGATTACGTTTGAAACTTTATAATTAACGAGCAATTAAATTAGCAAATTACTGAGGCTTCGTTCAAATCGAATTTTCATAAGAAATTATGTGCTGGTTACTTATACGTAACGATTATTTCTTGACAATGTAGAGACGGGTTTAATTTATTTTTCTATTATTTTTTTCTTTCATTGCTGACCATCTTACCATTCTCTAGAGGTAAGATGGTCAGCAATCAAATACCTCAGTTTCTAAAAGACGCGTTCCACCATAAAACTGCGTCCACCAGATATTTCGGATCAATATTACTGAAAAAAGCGAGTTGGGGCCTAAGCCGAAGGTATCGGGTTTGAATCCCCTAGGGAACAAATCTAATACATGTATTTAGTGTCTATGGTTATCTATGGTAACTTACTAACAGTTGAATTGACTGCCTTTTTTTGAAGTGAAACTTCTTTAGAATCGATGTGATTTCAAACCGGATGCAACGGAAAAAAGACAGATAAGAGACACAAACACAAAAGAGCGAGAGAGCAAATGTCGGTGTGTATGTATATTGCACGCTGTTTAATACTTGCTTGTATTTGAGCATTTAACATGTGTTTCACTTCTATCGTGTGTGAATCGCACACACACCTTTTTTTTTGATGACGCAGCGGAAATCCTTTTCAGACCATACCAGGGCCTTGGGTAGATGCGCTGATGTGTGTGGGGACTCGCATTGGGTGCACTACCCCAATACGTCTATCGTCGTCTAATCAAATCAAATCAAATCAAATAATATTTATTTCGTAGGCAAATTACATAGCACTTGAAACATGTCAATTTTTTTTATAAGCTAATGCTAGATTCGCAAAGTAGCAGTTTTCCTCAGAGAAGAATCTAGCAAGAAACTCTGTAGGATTGCTCTTTTTAAAATATAGTTTTACAATTTTTGTAAATACATCTAAAAATCTACGGGGGGAGGCCGCTGACTTGACTGCCTTTTATATTATAAACTATTGAAATTCGCAGGAAAGTGGACAGTAAGAAGTTAATTCAAACATTTGCTAATTTGCGACGTTTCGGTCCTTTATTGAACCTTCATCAGGCATCTTAACAGTTGTGTTATATAATAAGTGATTTTATTTTTAAAATAATCTAACATCCTCAAAACCCCCAGTGTCAACACATGTAGATAACAATGATATTATATTTAATTGAATTTGATGGGCGGACTTATCGCTACATTTTTATATATTCAACGTGTGCCCTACAATAAATTGAAATTCAATATTATTTTATATAATTATTATATTATATAAAAAAATTGACATTAAACAAGCCACACCTTTCTTCCTCGCCATCTTGCCATAAAGTCCAAAACACATCAAAGTCGAAGCGACGGCGGGACAACCACAAATAATTATCAGGTCATATTGAACAACATTGTCAATCATCAAATGACAATACAGCCATAAATCAATGCCAGATATTGTCATCGTTTAATAGCCGCTCGTAAATTATGTTTTATCGCCGATTCAAAGCTGAGCTAGCATTATTAAATTCAACTATTAGGATCTAGAAAGTTCGACAACAAATTCGGGGTTCGGGGTCTTAGACCACCACGAATTTGGACACTTGAGTTTTTAGCCGACTGCAGGAGGGTTGTTTTTTTAAATATGTATTTTTTTTTTGGCATCATCTGCAGTTTGGTCGTCTTGGATTTTTATGTTGTGAGCTATCTTTTTTTTTTTTCGAACGGTCTAGGCCTTTTACTTTTAGGCCAGGTGGCCTTTAGGCTCAATCGGTAGGTAGGTGAGCAGATGGCGCACCTAGTAAAATTCGAAAGCCCCCCCCCCCGTGCCCCGCAGGGGGCGCGGTATATCGCGCGCGCTACTCTGGAGAGTAGGTGTTTGGCTGGTCAAATCCAATACGGTCGACGAGTCATTAGCGGATGAAGTTAAACTATTAGTCGGAGGGCCGGCCCTCTCCTCCCTCTCTGACGGAGGAGGTGAGTCGTGCGCTGTACAATGTTGTGAGCTATCGTTAGATTAGTCTAAGTTGGGAATGAGTCTGGATTAAATAAAATAATAATAAAACGAAAGAGGATTTCCCGTTGGAAATATTCGAGTAAATTGTAAATTGGTAAAAAACACATATTATGTATTAAAGTATAGAATGACTTACCTATATAAGCGCGGACATCGTATGAGGTGCCAATGGGGGCCCCGTGGTACTGCTTGGCCGGCACCAGTTGCACGCTGGGGGGCGCCAGCGGCGTCAGCTCCAAGTGGAATGGAAACGCATTTGATCCCAGCCTTTTTATCAGGGCATCCTAGAAAAAATAGCTTACATTTTATATGAATTTTAAATAATGCAACAAAACGATACATCATGTGTAAGAGGTAGTGCCTTGCTGCTTTGTAGCTAAATTGGGCCGGTACGACCGGGGTGGTATGTACCTCTCGCTCACACGAAAGCGGCGTCTAGTGACAGCTATGCTGTCGCGTTTCGTGCGGTTTGTGCGTTTCTAGTGGCCCATTGGAGGTATAGGGAACAGGAGGGCAACGCATCTCATCTCTGCATTTGGATAACCTCTGGTTATAATGGAAAAAAACACGGATTTTATCGCGGTTTATTAAGTTTTTTATATGTCCGACTGTTTGAATACTTTACAGCAACCATGGTCACGGGATGTTGAATGAATGTTGATAAGCCTTTTTTTAAAGTATAAATACTCATGATCTATCCTTCCTCTTTGGCGGTTTGGTTCCTTATGTGACCTATTATAAGAGGGGTTCGCACTCTTGACCAGAGTCAGAACGCCCGCCTCCAAAAGTTGGTCTATGCCTAATAAAAGGCCCTACTAGTCACACGCTCACGATTTTCAAAATGGTCGATTGAAATTAGGAAGGAGATTGGTTGCTTTGTTTATTAAAATATGAGCGACGATGTCGACTTCCAGTGGTGGGTGAACTCGACCTTTTATGCGAGAGGTTCCGGGTTCGATCCTGACTCCCCGTGTGTGCCTTGAAATCGGTTTTTCTTAATTTCTAAGTGCACACATAAGACTATGATAAGATTGAATGTCACTGAAGGTATGTGAAGTTCACCAACCCGCATTGGGCCAGCGCGCTGAACTATGGCCCATTACCCTCCTCGCCTAATTTCGAGGAGGAGACCCGTGCCCAGCAATGGGACTTATAAGTGTTGATACTTTACTTTTACTTTACTTAATTAAAGTATTAGCATTGGACTTTGGGACTGTTTAATTATAATTAGTATAATGATACTATTTATATTGTCTTTGTATAGAACTATCGATTGTGCAGTAATTGAATTCTACTAGGTTTCGCTTATTCCTGTCGCGTCGCTATTGAAACTGTGTTCAGTTAGAAACGATTGAAAATTAAGACCGCTTAATAAATGACATTCATATGAAGGAAATTACGTTTTTCATTAAAGAATAATATTATACTCGTTGTAAATTTGTATTTCATTATGTCAAATTTTAATGCATAAGGATCTTCGAAAGCTATTTCTTTTGTTTTTAATAATTTTGAAGGTCACGCGTAAAAGGGTAGGTATCAAGGGTAGATACTACTATCACTTTACAAAAAAATCGATAAAATCAGTGGATTTTATCGATTTTTTTGTAAAGTAATAGTAGTATCTACCCATTATGTCCCACTGCTGGGCACGGGTCTCCTCTCCTCGAAATCAGGTGAGGAGGGGTATAATTCTTCTTAGCGTATTCTACTCATCAGGATATCTTTGTATATATATTTGGAGGAGGGTAATGGGCCATAATTCATCGATGCGCTAGCCTCATGTGTATTGATGAACTTCACATAATAATATAATAATAATAATAATAATGTCTATGGACGCTTTTGACACCACGTCAATCTGGTCCCGTGGTAAGTACTCGAAGAGACTTGTGTTACGGGTACCAGACAACGGAAATACATATATTTAATACGGTTTATATTAATACTTATATTTTAGATTTTTATTAAGTATATAATACACATATTTAATACACATCCATGACCCAGGAACACAGAAAACTTTTTGTTCTCCGGCTTGAACGCTAACGCGCTAACCACTGAGCCACACACGTCGACGACTTCACATACCTTCAAAGACTTTTAATCTTATTGGGTATGCAGGCACGATGAAGGAAATCTCCTTCACCGGTGAGCGAGCGATGGTCTCATGTTTTAGGGTGCACTTAGAAATGTAGAAAAACCTCATTTCAAGGAACACGGGGGGGAACCCGGACCCTCTCACATGAGAGTACCCACTGGACCATCTTCACTCTGTTATATCTCTCTGCTATCTCAGTATATCTGCATAATTAATAGATTTACTAACCTGTAGTTGTGTGTTAGGTTCCCTCTCGAAGCTGCTGTAAACCGGCCATATCTGCGCGATACTCATGATTGCTTCGTTGCAGAACTTCAGACCCATTACCTCCTCATCTTCACGACCGTATCTGAAAAGATAATAAATGTCAATCATGTAAAGACTAAAACACGTCGATATCTGTAAGGTATAAAAGATATCATACATTGATATCTTTTTTGTTTTCTTAAACGCTTATCTGCTTAACTTGTTTAAAAAAAATTAAACAACTATAATTGTACAATCCGCTGCCTGCTGTTCGCTCGTGTATTTCCCATTCCTGTGGGAGTACGGGGATAAATTATATATAGACTATCTGTTAATCTGATGTACACTGATATTGTAAAGTTTTATTAAAATCCAATTCAATTCAATCATTTATTCGCATGAATCTAGTAAATACACGGGTGATATTAAAATTAAAAACAAGTTTCATACATTCTACCATGCCATGGTGTGTGAATATAAGGCTTAATCTAATCAAAATTAACATAGCATTTTTTTAGCTTTACATATCATGAAAATTGAATAAAGTTAAATAAATTATAAAACAATTATGTCCAAAAATATTAAAATATTAGATATTATACTGTTCCATTCAATAGTTTTTTCGTGAAAAGGTAAAAAAGATCCATTCATACAAAATTTCGCGTTGATAATATTAGACGGATTTGATAGCCCTGCAATCGATAAAACCATGGGGTTTTAAAAAAAACATGTCCTTAAATTATGGAATTTAAGGACATGTTTTTTTAGTTTACAGTAATATCAGTATTGGGTTCAAAAATTATACACAACTTTAAATTTCCCGCGTTTTCACCGGTGTATAAACGGAAAATAGTTTTTTATGTTCAAAGGGCGTCAATAATTTAAATAAAGAATTTTTCATGTTCGACTGCTTAGTTACTGAAATTTTCGTGATTAAATAAACAGACAAACTCTGTTCTATCACATCATATAGATTTTATATAAACCCAATGCTTCAAAATGGTAGAAAAGAAAAGAAAGAAAGAGATAAGCTGATTATGATGATACCATGAACTGTTTTAGAGATCACGGCTTCAAATATAAGGAGTCCTTTTACTTTGTACCCACTTGAGATTTATTAAATAACTTCGACTTGCCGTACGTGATGCAAAAGCTTCAAAGCGATCAAATGAACTTACACATATTATAGCTTATTGACGTTTTGCTGAGTTTCAAGTAACATTCAACAAAATAGAGGAACCTTGTTTTTTACCGTTTGGCGTTTATTAAACTCTTTTAATAAACGTCAAACGGTAAAAAACAAGGCTGGATAAAGGTCTCTGACCATTATCCAGCAGTGGACATATGTTGATAATGTATAATAAACAATCGTAAGAATTCTTGACATAGTTAAAGTGCTTGCAGTTTAGGTGATAAAGGTTAATAAGTTATTTTATCAGTGTTTTTATCTGTTCGTTCCTATGCAATCTAAAAATACCCGTATGTCTAAGTGCAGCGGTAATCACTTACTATTACATGAAAGACTAGCTCGCTCGCTCGCAAAATGGAAATGGCTTTTAAGCAAGGTAATCGGTAACACAAAATGTCTTTAATTAATTTTATGAAGTAGACTAATAAATATTGTGCGTGTTAATTCACAATAAATCTTCATAAAAAGTAGGCCTTGGAATCGGTCAATAAAGCCTGAATTGTGGACGGCTATAGCTGGCAACAACTCAAGGCCGCTCTGGCCTTGCTCTTAGCGATCAAGGTCACTTTGTTATGCAATCCTAGGGACATGTTTGCATTTGAATGTTTTTATAAGGGACTGCAGATAAAGATTTTATTTTCAAATTTTGAATGCCAGATATAAAACCTAAATTACTTTTATTTACAAAAAAATCCACGGTACAAAAGAGTTATATAAAAGTAATGGAAAAAAATAAAAAGGAACAAAGCGAGTGGAATAGGAAACTCACAGTGAAACGTGAGCTTTTTACGGAAAGTCAAATGCACTGTAAAAATTCATGTAATTATTTCAGCTAGATCTAATCTAAAATGAACTTGAGTTCGTATTTTCATTTGCTAAAATATTCATAGTCAAAAAGATACGCCAATCAAACAATAAAAATAAAAGAATTGAGTCTTTTTTCTTAAATTCGATTTTCTTATCTGCCCGGAAATTAACTTTTTTATTTTTAAAATTCTTACAGATTTCTTTTCAAATTTTGAAAAGATAGAAATTTTAATAAGGAGAGAATTTAATCGCTGTCGACTGCATGGCTATCACCATGCTTATTTCTCTCATAAAAACAGGTTGGCTGTGTTTCTGAGAGAAGGACAAGGCAGGTAGTGTAATTACTGACACAAAGACTTAACATCCCATGTCTCAGGATAAGTAAGAGTAGGAATTAGGATATCCCGGAGCACTAGTTCTACGTACTTTTTAGATTAATAGAATCAAAATCAAAATATGTTTATTTCGTAGGTAGCTAGTAACATAGAAGGAAAGTTCTTAAAGATTTTTTGTGCCGACTTTATTGGGGACGTGTCCTCAGTTCGCACTCGCTAGCTCTCGTTGGCTCATATGCTGGGGACATCGCGGTGTCGCGGCAGACGTTTACATCGCAGAGTTTGTCCTCAAAGCGCTCATAGGAACTGTCCTTTTATTGCGTCTGAATTCTTTGGCAACTGGTACACTTGAAATACGTCAAAAAAGTCAAGAAGAAGAACAAAAAAAAAAGAATGATAGAGGTAGTCAAACCAAATGACGAAACACCTGACGGTACTAAAATATGTTACTTTATATTTTCTTTTTTTTTATATAAAATCCCGCTCAATGCTCTTATTTAAAAAGTCGTTTGGTAATTTATTCTAATTCTCGTTTATTTCTGTATTTTAGTTTGAAGAGGTTTTAAATTATTTCCAGGCGATAAGGGCTTGGACTTGTTATATAAAGTTTTATGTTAAATGTTACATCATAATATATTTTATATATTAATAAATTATTATGAACAATTTATAAATTATTATTGTAGCTAAGGCCAAGTTTCCAGTTTTAGCATTTGTTCAAGTAGTAAAGTTTTTAATGGCTTTTGTTATATTCAGTTATTAGGTTTGATTGTTTACATTTAGTATAAGTTAAAAATATCTGAATGTACTTTATATATTTAATTTACATTTGTAATATTTATTTTGGCTATTTTAAAAGAAATTCGTAGAGAGTCTCACACCTTTGAAATGAGTCTTTCCTTTCCAAGTTTTTAATATTATTTTGTTTACTTGAATTACACAAAGAGGTAAACATTACATTTTTTTTAGTTTCCTCTACATTAAAAAAGATTTTTAAATGTAACTGTTATCACATCGTTTTAAAATTTTCAGACATCGCATGTCGCGTGACGGTCGATCTTAAAGCATATACATTATTTTTAAATTGAAAAATCAATAGATATAAAGATAAATTCCCTAAGCATGGACCCTTTGAATTTTTCAACCAACCCTTTTTCCATTACATGAAATCATCTCGTGTTGTTTAATCGCTCGTTCTCAATTTCCGACTACCCTCATAAATATAGATTCAGATATACATTTTAATACCGACACTTTTAAGCGGGAGAATATTTTATTGATACGGAGTTATAGTGATTTATGGGAAAGGCTATCAGGTCATATAGGAATTTGGGTTGCTCTAATTATTCGGTTGGAAGGGGGAATGTGTGGATCTATATACCATCGTTATTATTTCAGCCGCGATGCAGTGTTGCTGTATGACAAGCTCTGTATTTTTATGATTGGCAGACGGGTACCATTATACCATCGGATATAATGGTAAGAAGTCAACATCGACCTTGAACATAAACGTGTTAAACGGAGACTACCCCAGGTAGCCTGAGGCTATCAATAGCCTAGGGTAAACCCAGCACCTTGGGCGAAACGAAATGAGCCGAAGGGGCTCTTTGTACCCCTCTTATAAGAAGAGGGGCAAAAGAGCAGGAGGCAAGGGGCGAGGACGGGAACCTCACCTCACTCTACCGACGTTGGCAGTGGTTGTTCAGCGGTGTTTGGTTGTGGTGCAATTGTACTGTCCCGACTTTTGGAGGTGGCGTCGTTTAGACCTTGCATAAAAACGTTCAAACACCGCAGTGATGATGGTAGTCTTATTTTCCATCCATAAGGAGTCATCAGTTTGTGTAGAAATATAATGGGCATACCTCAAAGGGCAGTCGCAGAGTATGAAGGTCTAAGGAAGCGGACATCCGCTTCTGAGGGCCCGGAAATAATATGCAGACTAATGCATTTTTTTTTCAATATTGTTACCATTTGTTTTTTGTTCAATTACGAGGTTTTATTTTTATAATACTTACAATATTTGTTTACTAAAAAAATTTAAAAGTCTATCTAATCTAATATATAAAATTCTCGTGTCACGCGGAGCGTAATTTATCTACTCCGAAACGGCTCGACCGATTTTTATGAAATATTATATGCATTTAGTAGGTCTGAGAATCGGAAAACATCTATTTTTCATCCCCCTAAAAGAGATGAGGGTAACTCACCCCAAAATATATTTTTATGACTATTTCTTTGTTTTTAATTTTTTATGAGGGTGATATTTCCGACCGATTTCGGCCATGACGACCACTTATGACTCCTAGCAGAGAATCAGCGCTGATGCGATCGGAGATGGCTAATATAGCCTATCTTTGCAGTGAAACTCCGTGCATGATACAGAATACAAAAATACGTACAACCTGTTAAACCAACAACTTCTATTTTAATTATCGATTGAAATGAGATAATAGTAAATACATTTTAAAGTTGTCTATTCACTGCGTCCTAAGAATTAAAGTTTATTATTGTTGCCATAGATAAAAAAAAATATTTTAGTAAAAGCACACGCCATAGGTTATTTACAGCCCTTTCAAACAACAGGCCTATTTTGCCAATATATTTACATAGTTACTGTCGAGTTTACTGTTTGAGATTTGTTTGCGATCTTATCGCAGTTAATAAAAATTACGCGTTGGTTTTGGATACTTTACACCATTTGTATTACTCTATTATACAAATATTTTTCTGACTTACTATGCAGGGCCGTAGCTAGGGGGAGGCATTGTGGGGCAATGCCCTACCTTGAAATCACTACACCCTACCTTAAAAATACTAAAAACTAAGATAAATTATTATAATGAAACGAATACGACTTTATCTTCCGCCCTACCTGTAACAAATGCTGTCCTAAACCAAATTTGACTTTAGCTTTACCTGTTACTATGTGAACACTAGCAAATCATTACTTGACTTTAAAAAATATGACATACATATTAGGTACGTCATATTTTTTTTTTTAAACCGAATATTTCTTTTTTCGGAAATTGAAATAAAAATAAATTAATTTCCAATAATACACATAAAATATTATTATTTATAATGTTCTCACTATAAGTATATTATACTAACATAAATATTTTATAAGATATTCTCATCTCGTAGAATATTTTTTCCCACATTTTGTTGGGAAAATTTTCTCACATTGTTGGCAAAATCATTCGGCTAAACAACGGCTCAGTCTGGCGCTGATTGTTCCGTACAATAAAATAAAGAAATGACAGTCATGTCATTTGTCGTCTCGGCATGTGACTCAATTTTACACCAAGGCACGCCGCCTTGTAAATATAAGTTTCACATTAAAAAACGTTTTATTAACATTTAACTTTAAATATTTTTTATTTAGTACTTTTGTAAATGAACATAAGATTAATAAAAAAATGCACTTAAAGGGATTGCAGATAAAAGTGAAAACTTTTAATTTTACAATTATTATGACATTATGAATTTCAAATTTAAGTACTAAATTTTTTAAAGCTAAATTTTGATATATTACTGATGTATCTGAAACAGATATAATTTTGTTACAGACGGCCGAAAAGCCGAGTTGCAATCATAGGATTCCATTTTTAAGATTGTGTACGAAACCCTAAAAACCCTAATCTAAGATCACATATTTCAATCAAAAATTTGCGTGAGAAACAATAAATAACAAAAATGTTTTATCGTGAAACAAATTGTATCTAATTATTCAAAAACAAAGAAAACTTTTGCATATTCTTAAAATATTAACACTAAAACACTATTCATGTTATTTTGTGTCACTGTAATGTTAACAAAATGGCGGAACATTCCCGCCCATTTATAATAATTTTCATGGCGACGCTAAGAGCTGTCAGCGTGTTCCTAACATTAATTTAGTGGTATTATGAAACACGCATTATTATATGATCGTTTATTAAAATAGTGTTTACACAAGTCTAATGTTTTAATTAAAGTGACTTATACACTTAAAGCACATATACGCAGGTACATGAGGTACACAAGTAAATTAACAATATCATTTCTGGACGCGACGTTTACTAGATACAATAAAGCTAAATACATACTGTCTCCAATCAGATATTAATTTCTTTAATTAGCAACACCGTTTTAAAATGTTTTTATGCATAGCATGCAGCATATTCATCTAAAATACATGTACTCCAGTCAAAATAAATATAGAATATTTAATGTCAAAGCATTGCTAAACGACCTACGGACAACAGGGGTAAAAACATTTTAATTAAATTTTTATTTCTTAAAAGGTAAATAAAATATATAGGATAATAAATTATGAATATCTAACTAAAGCACCTACTTTCCGTAGTATCAAATTACTCTATGACACCTAAGTTCGAAATTGTGAAAAATGACTTTTATTGACTGCTTTGATAAATTGTAATTTGATGTATAGAGTATTGATAGAAGTAATCAACTATTTACATTTCTAGTTGCAAATATTATCGAAAATTAATTTAACGTTTCTACAATAGTTAGGAACGCATTTATCTCGTCAAATCCTCTCACACAATCTCTTTAATTTTATGTGAAATTCATTATTGGGACACTGTAGGATTCTTCTGGTATCATTAAACCATGATATTATACAAACATCAAAAAATATTCTTGACTTCTTCGAAACAATAAATAATGCATTTATGGGTGTTAATACTGAATACTATGAAAAATCGCCACAAATAAAAATGCAAAAGTTAATCTCTAAACTCTACAATAAATCATAATATAAAGAGCCTGATTGATTTTTTTGGATGAAAACATTAAAACTGTAAAATTATGAAAATTTTTGAAGTAATAGCCCTAAAACCCAGCTGTGGGGGTTTGTTCATTCTACATCGATTTTTCCTGGAGTATACAACGTAGGGTGTCGCCTAACATTTTAATTAAGAGGGTAACAAATAGTAATGAATTATGGGACCATAGATTTGAGATAGGATAATCCGGTAGGATCTGTCCTAATCCCTCTCCTTTGCTCACAACGTACGAAATTTTACTGTACTTTCAAATGGGAGTGAGGACTTTCAAATGGATGTATCATCGTCATCAGCCTTAATCCATCCGCTGCCGAAAATAGCCCCCCTCAATGAACGCCCAGACGACCGATATCTTGCCACTTTGGATGCAAGTGATCTTGATCTTGATGCAAAGATACTTATCTTTTCGAACGTCAATTGAGTCTACCACCGGTTCCAAAGCAAGCCACTGAGAAGAACCGGCGAAACAAACTCAGTGGAACTAATCTTTACTTCTGTTACTGTTCTCTTTTCCCATTACACGGGACTATATAGAGGTTCTGCGATTGCTTATGTTTATTCATAGTCTATCATCATCTTTATCATTAACATCATGATCGCTGATGAAGAAGGCAGATATGATTCCCGAATACATCCACCAAAGAACCAACTATATAAGTAGCGATATCGGGCGAAGAGTTAGCTGCACTTTGAAATAGTATTGTGATCATATCACAGTCAGGAGAAAGTGGGATACGGGTGATAAGTCAATAAGTGTCAAGAGTAGTGGCCGCCGGTGATGTTGTGGTCGCCATTGACCAGGTGAGAAGACGATCTGTGTGTCAGTGTTAGGGATTTGGTCGTCTTGGGGTTCATTGAGGAAGGCCTATTTTCAGCAGTAGACGGATAAAGGTTGATGATGATGATGATAAATAATATACCTCACTCCCATTTAAAAATACAGTAAAATTGCTTACGTCGTGAGCAAAGGAGAGAGATTACATAATAGAGATTTATAATCAATATTGCCTTGAAATTTCGAACAAAAGTGTTGTTTTCGTTACCTGAAAAGTCTAGACATTTTACAATATCAAGCTTCGAAGAAATCAAAATCTAAAACACCATGTATATTTCGTATACAAAAGGTGTGACTAGGTTTATCTTATGTTGATGGGGTCAGCACATGAGACGGTATAACTTACCTGAACGTCAAGGTGACCTGTCCGAAGACCTTCTTGTTCTCCAAGTCCCCCTCCACGTGAATCACACCCTGTATCTTATCGATGGCTCCATTCTCCACCACCAGATCCCGGGATGCCAGGTACAGGGTCAATTTGTTATTTAACGACGTTTTCTTGAACACCCTGTAAAGAAAATAGATTATAATTCCAGAATTTTCTTTCCCTTTTATATACCCTTAGTAATAATATGATAAAAAATTTCTTTAAAAAAAATTAACTTGAAAAGTAAGACAATTAACTTTTTTTCAAAAAACAAACGAGGTCGCTCGAATAAGCTAGTGTCAAGGAATCGTAATTTGCCGTGTGGACAAACCAAATACTTGCTGATTATCGTTTATTTTTGTTACAAATGCTGTCTGCAATGTGATAAGCAAGATATCAAACCCATAAGTTTGTATACTAACTAGTACCGTTAACCAAATAACATGACCACCGACACAATTTTTTTAACCACATTTTTAAAACCTTATTTCACTTTTTCAGTTCAAAATCTATTATTCATAGCACGAGTTGACAATTTTTAGCCCTGTGTTTAAGCGAAAGTAAATTAAGAACAATGTTCCGGTAAAAGTAAAAAAAAAGATGGCTGACACGGAGAAGAGTAGCATAAATAATAAGCTAACGAAAAATACAGACATAAAATACTGAGTTCATTATCGTGGAGGAAAAATGAAATTGTTTTATTTGAATACAGAAATTTGCGGTTATTTTTAAGCTCTTAAAATTCGTTTTCGTCTTTATTACAAAGCAGCGAGCAACTATTTACTTCATTGTGTTTATGCACATTAATTATTTAAAAACTTTTATTATCTAACGAATAATATAAAGCTTGTTTTTTATGGTGAAGGAGCTGTATGCTTTGTGCTTCTTTTCGTTGGTATAAATCCTTATATTTCGGAGAATTACCTTCACTGTGCTTTGGAAAAAGGATCGGACTGGTTCTTCTATTTATAAGTCAGTTTGCCAAACAAGATATATTCATCAGAGGCGATCGACAACGACTGAGAAGTTTGTAATAATACTCTATCGATGATTCTGCACAAACTTACGTGTATACGTTATTGAAAATAGTAAAAACGATTTCTTAAGGAATAGTTAACTATAATAATTTTGAAACTGAATACTTAACATATTTGTATAAAAATAAAAATACTATTCAACAATCACAAATAATTAGCCTCTTGGTAAGTTCGTAAGAACTTGTGTTACGGACATTAGGAATAGAAATAAAAGAGACTTGTTGACTCTTTTTCATCATACAATTTAGTGCACTTAATGAGATTCGAACCCACGAACACTGCTTCTATTACAATATTCCAGGTGATCCTAAGCTACATGATAAGCCACGATAAGATAAAGTGCTTTTGGTGGTTAAAATTAAGTTACCGTTGATACTGTATCAGTCGCCAGCCCCATCGCGCATTTCACGCAAATTATTAATCAGATAAGCTGAAATCATTTTGTCGTTAAAGCTAAACATCATCATCATCATCATCTTCAGTCTTTATCTGTCCACTGCTAAACATAGGACCTTCGATAAACGCCAATACGATTGATCCTTGCACTCGCATCTAACACGGATCGGCCACTGCGCAAAAATCATCGTCCCACCTGGTTAAGGGCCGACCAACACTTCACGTATACCTAAACGCGGCCTTCTTTGAACCTTATTTAACGACAACATTTTCTAGTTCAACGTTCAACGAAGGGCACTTTCAGATATCACCAAGCCAGCCGTTCCTTTACAACTTTCGTCCAATAGAATCGTTAACATTACACGTGGAAACGATTTCTAGCAGCTGTGACCTCGCCCACAATAGTTGGACTCGCTTACATGACACGCGGTGGTAAGTATTGTCTATGTGCATTTTAATAAAGCTGAAGCGTGTTCGATATGTACATAAATTTATTCCCCCTGGGTAAGGGCAGGAGATGACACTGTTGCCTGCAAATCCGGGACCCTCATAAAGCGTCTGGAGGCGCTCTCAGCGGTTTTGGTGATACATGCGCCAGATAGGTGCTAATTACATTTCCTTCTTTCACCAAAAATAAGGACGTGCTTTGTTATTACATATTGTTGCACTGATGTAATTTGGCATACTTTTTATGACATACGGAGGCAAATGTGTGGACGGAGCCTTACGAAATACTAACGCCCATGATATACACTATTGCCCTCTTTGCCCCTATATTTTTTGAGTGAGATAGTCTCATACTGCCTTTCAGCCGGCTTGAGCAGGCCCGAATAAAAAAATCCCACTCCATCTAATGGGAACATCCACCAAAAACTCGCAAACCCGAAGAAACGCGAAAACAACATCTTTACTTCGGAATTGTGTGAGCGAGAGGTAACATCCAGGTTCCAACGCCAGCAATGGTACTAACTCTTAATTTTTTATTTAATTAAACTTTAATATAATATATAATCTCTACCTTTAGGGGGTAATCATAATTATAATTCTATTTAAGATCTATATCTCGAATATAAACGGAAGATCAAAGGTCGATGGCCTGATCGAGATTTGGAAATGAGGCCACGCTAGACCTAAAGTCGTCTCCAAGATTCTATCTATATTGTTGAATGCGGGAGATTTATTGGAGCCTTATAGTTTATGTCACAATAGTAGTCAGTAAAAGCAATAAAAGTTCTTGGTTAGAAACTAATCAATATGATTAAACAATATGATAGGTTATTCTAAATGGTGACTCCGTTTAGAATAACCTATTACCAAGGAAGTAATCGCTACCAAAGCGATAAGGCCGCATTTGTGCATAATATTTTGAAGTGAAACTTTTTTAGAATCGTTGTGATTTCAAACCGAATGCAACGGAAAAAACGACAGGTAAGAGACACAAATACAAAAGAGCGAGAGAGCAAATGTCGGTGTGTATGTATATTGCACTCTGTTTAACACTTGCTTGTACTCGTATTTGAGCATTTAACGTGTGTTTCACTTCTATCGGATGTGAATCGCACACACACCTTTTTTTGTAAGTTTTATTTTTAAGATATTGATTGTAATTTAACATTTTTTTTATGCACAGTAAAGTATATTTCTTTTTCTTCTTCTTATATTATTTGATTTCATTAACATTGATATAACAAATTTTATTTAAAATTGGTTCATAGATTTCTATAAGAACTGACCTGCATTGCCAATAAAGTCATAAAAACAGACAAACAGGCACACTCATGAGGTGCCTATCAAGAGACATGGAGCCAGTCTAGGAGCCAGTAATTGCACAAGGTTTTTTTGATATAGAACCTCAATGTGAACTCAAACTTCGGCAGTGCATACCCTAACTAAAATCACCTCGAGCGTCTCCAGCCGCCCTTTGAGGGTCCCGGTCAAGTAATTTTACACAGAAAAGCTGAAGGGAATAAAACATGTAGGCATCCATGCAGAGAACGCGGCTCTACTACTTCTTTACCATCGGTGCAGCCTCCTTGCATGGTTTACCAGTGTATAGTTTTTAGTATCAAATGCTCACCGTTGTGAATTTAACGCGCTGTCCGTCGTCATGTCTGTTGCGCGATTCGACCTGTTAACAAAAAGATTAAATTGAAACTTCAATCAAAACCATTGAAATCTATTTCGGGCTCTCGTACGAAAGGGTCAGTTAAGGTCATATTGGTTCCCGATCAAATGTTATAGTGGTATTTTATCTATTGCCTCTTACTTATCGTTATTATTAAAATATATCTTTAAATGGTCAAATAGGATCAACATCTAGTCGAATGGGGAAGAAAGAGTGAGGGGGGAAAAATAGTAGTTACACTTATTATTTTGTTGAAATATTTCTCACTCCAACAACAGATGAATGCTGAAAATTGTTTTTACCAAAATACACAAACAAATTACCAAAGAGAATAAACAGAAAAACAAAATACAAATTTTATTTTATTTATCACATAAATAACACTTATCTCAGAATAAACATTATTATTATTATTTGGTCCTTCGAGGCCGGATAAACGCGCTTGTAAAGTACACAACATAGATTGCTGGGTAATTTTCTTTGCATTACCGTAATGCTATGCCAACATTTATGTTGACTTATTTCTATTCCAAAACGTAAAAATTTAGGTTACAATTATTTTTGGAAAATAATTATTT
This sequence comes from Lycaena phlaeas, assembly GCA_905333005.2. Classification (NCBI taxonomy): domain Eukaryota; kingdom Metazoa; phylum Arthropoda; class Insecta; order Lepidoptera; family Lycaenidae; genus Lycaena; species Lycaena phlaeas. Next base: position 3,256,685 of record HG995170.1, on the reverse strand, counting down.
TACGGCCTGTTTCACAATCTCCAGATAAGTGCCGAATAGGCTATCGGCACTTATATAGATATAGAGTATGGAGTATCTGTCAAATATGTTGCCGATAGCCTATTCGGCACCTATCTGGAGATTGTGAAACAGGCCCTTAGTGTTAGTATGTTATAGTCCTAAAAATGGTAAAACAGATCCGTAATAGGACCACTCTGTTGTCTGTCTGTCTATCTGTCATACCAAAACCTACCCCATTAATATTCCTCTCAGCGAGCGACTCGGACTCGCTTGTCTGGTCAGGTAAAAATATTGAAATTCATGAAAATCTGAATGTTTTCTACACGAACTTCACATTTGCCTAATCTTATTCCTGTTGTTCATTTATGGCCCAGAAGGTTACAGTTGCTTGTAAAGTGACCGTTTAGTAAATCGCAAATACGTAAATTATAGTAGTTTTTATTCCATACTATATTATTGTTTTCTTATGTTTACGCGAATTTCACTCATTATAATAAAACAACTTTTACGGATTTTATTTTATATGAGCCCGACGTTTCGGATACTTTACAGCAACCATGGTCACGGGAGGACAGTCCTCCCGCGAATAAACCTCGATAAAATGCGTAAAAGTTGTTCCAAACTATGTTGCTAAGACTTCATCTTCGCACAATGGACAATTCACACGATATCATTATAAATTACTGTCTATTAATTATTCTGATGTAGATACAAGCTATATTATTTTAGTTTCATTAAAATACATTCAGTAATTTTTGTTTGAAAGAGTTAAAATCCATACTTATGAACAAACTTTAGAGAGATTGAAGAGTTTACGTTTCGTAGAAGTAAAAGCGGATGGTTGAATTGAAATCTAAGATGTATTATGAATACAGCGGAGGGTAGACGCGGTTTGAATTACGGGCCCTGAAAACCGCAGACCTCTTAAGGCACCGCTTAAAACTGAAAGCCCTTAAATACAAGCCATAATACATCTCATGCAGATTTTGGGACTAAATTGTTTTCGTAATTTTTTGTCATTTGACAAATTGAATTATAGTTACACTATAGTGGATCACTAATTATAATTACTTAGGTATAACCTGTTTTTCTAGAATTTAGTACTTTACTACTAATAGTTCGTTAGAATTTATTATGATAAGTAATATACTAAAATTTAATTCCCATAGTTTATTATTCATTATATAAATAGGCAATATGCATTAAAAACTATAAATAATAGGTTGAAACTATTAATAAACTTTATACTTATATCAAACTAAAAATAAAATTAGATAACATAAAAATCGCCCCCAAATCGCTACGCTCGAAGGGTAGGGTGCCCAAGAGGCTGGCGGCATTTCCCTGTTCCCATAGTTAACTTACTTTACTCACAATAACAAAAGGTACACTGACGAAATTCGTATACTTCATATTTACGATTAGACTAAGGGCCTGTTTCACAATCTCCAGATACGTTCCGAATAGGCTATCGGCAACATATTTGACAGATAGAGTATGGAGTATCTGTCAAATATCTGTCAAATATGTCGCCGATAGCCTATTGGGAACTTAACTGGAGATTATGAAACAGGCCCTAAATGCGTAGACTAATTTGTAAAAAGATAAATAATCAAAATGTCTAGGAACTACTCTGAAAATAATCCCGAAGTAAATAAAATCTTTTTTATTTTTAATTATTCATAAAATTATGTGAAAACTTGAATAAAATAATTGCTACAGGCAAACCAATTAATAACCAACGAAATTGTCTCACAAAAATTTCACGGGAAAAATACAAAGGGTTGTTCCCTCACCTTAATTCCAATTAAAATTCTATTTGAAGCGGGTCCGTTTCCACATTTTATCCGAAAATCTTTGTAAAAGCTTAAGACCACTTTACAGTAACCGATACGATATCTACTAAAATAAAATTTCAGATATAAAAAGTTTTCTAAAAATATATTTAGTAGAATATGTAAAAGATTAATCCGAATTTATTATTATTCTAATCCTTTTATCTGTTGTAATAAAAAAGGTTAGTTGGAACGTGTTGTATAAAAATTAATATAAAGGTGCTTATAATATGGTAAAAGTAAAAAAACACTGTGTCAATTAAAATAAATATTTATAAACCACGACACAAGCATCTTTAAATTTCAATTGTCGATTTTCCATATTGTGATTAGAAAAAATATAAAAATATAAATAAAATAAAAATAAAAATTAGAGATGTTTTTGTTTTAAAATAATAAAAAAAAAAACATCAATTCGAAAAAGTGAGAAACAATAGTAACATAATAGTCTTAACTTGTAGGTATGTCTACTCGCGTTCTTCGAGTCGTTAAAAGAAAGCGATGCATAAATGTTCAAACCATTATAAGCTCTCAAGCGTGGTGATACGATAGAAAATAGCTTGCATATCAGGAGATAATACTATATGTTCGTGAAAGCTTTCGAGTTCTGTTTTTTAGAATGTTAGATTTTTTGTTTATAATATTTTATATATTCATGAAACTATTTTTATTAACAAGCCAAAACCATTTTACTGCGGGAAAATAACCATAAATTTGAATTAAACTATAAAACCGTGCCCACAGCGGGACATAATAATATATGCGTTGCTACTTTACTCCTTTAAATATCGTATCGGCCGAAGTAAAATTCTTACGCTCACACACCGGGAAATACGTGAATAGTGGTATACCACGATTTACGTATTCCCGGTATTAATCCATAATACTTAACTTACCTGCATACTATCATCAATATTTATTAAACAGTCTGATAAATTTATCTAGCTAATAAATTTATGCTGTGAAAATATAGTGCGTTTTCTGTATTACCTGGTGAATTTATTTGTATCGTAGAAATGTTTCTGCATATTATGTATGTCTTTTTATAAATTAAAAAAATATGAACGGAATTTTTAAAAAAAATTGTTAACAACCAACAAATTTTTAATCAAAATGGTCTACCAAAGTATATTTTTGAATATCAATTGAATCTACTACCGATACAAAAGCAAGCCCACTGAGAAGAACCTGCGAAACAAACTCAGTAGAACTAATATTTTTATATAAGTTACCTACTTAACTGTAATTCTTTCAATTCTATATAATATGATTAAAAATATCCAAAACTAAACGTTTTTTATAACTTGACATGCTGTTTTCTTATGTTTACGCGAATTTAATTCATTATAATGAAACAACTTTTACCTCAGTCCTCTCTGATCATGGTTGCTGGTAAAAGAACTCTGGCTTATAAGAAACTTAATAAACCGCGATAAAATCCGTAAAACATTCACATGCTCTTAATTTTTCAAATTTAATTCATATGAAATAGACATTAAAATTTTAATGTTTATAAAACAGTAGGTTGATATTAGCACTGTTTTTGGTACTCCAAAAGCGGGTTGATGAAATATGAGCGCAGCCATTTTGTTTGATAAAAGCTTTCGTGAATTAATTAACTAAATGTAAATCATTTCACTTTGAGACCACGGTTAACGTGATTACCGTCATTCGAGCTTTTTGAACTAAAACAATTTGTTTTACGCGTGGTTTAAATGAATATTAATTTATACAGCAACAAATATGTTGGATGCAAGTGGCGAGGCGAACGTCTTGGAGTTCATTGAAGGAGGTATATATCCTGTGGCGCTGGGGCTCAGTAACCCAGGGTGAGCCCAACACCGTGGGCGAAGCGAATTGAGAAGGGGCTCTTTGTACCCCTCTTATAAGTAGAGAGGGCAAAATAACGGGGGACAAGAGGTGAGGTGAACATCACTGTGGTGCGGGACAACCCCTCTGTGGAGGTGGCGTCGGTCCCCTAAGGGAGTGACTAACCGTCGAGGTACTCTGTTGCTAGCAGATCCGGGGTACCTTTCTGGGTGGGTTGGTGGCACTCACTGGGTTTTAGTGGGTAGAGCTGCGTCCACTTATCAGGTTTCGGGCGCAACGAATCCCACATACCCGTCTGGGTCTCCCCCCCCTGTCATTCGTGGATTTTCGACAGCCGTTACGAGTCATTAGAAGCCCGAGAGTCCGACAACCAGTTTTACCACGGGGTAGCCTTTCACCCAGTTACTTGGTTGTGGAGGTCAGATAAGTAGTCGCTCCATTCATGCTGCATTCGGTAGTGGTCGGACTGGAAGCCGTCTCGAAGTATAGTTGGGAAAAGGCTAGGCTAGAAAATATATTAATGCCGTTAATTAGTTCTTTTTAAATCTATTTATATTATAAACGATAAGGTATTCTACAGAAAGAAAGAAAGAAAAATATTTCTACTGTTCACAAAAACATGTTAATATATCAAGACAGAATAATTAAAAACTAACTTAAAACCACAGATGTTCGAAATAAGTTCAATTCATTGAGTTCAAGTTCAAGAAACATACATTGCAGCCATATATAGCTTACGGCAACATTGAAATTTTTTACTAAACGATTTATTTTGATACATATTCCAATTTTAATCAATACAGACCAATATGAAGTGGGCAGTATCTTCACACTCTGTTTACTCGCTATAAATTTCAAGAAGTTATATCACTCGATACCCACATAGCTCGTAAACCACATTGAGTAATAAACTAACCAAACGTCTGAGATTCTTACGACATATTCATTAAAGTGTTCTCTGATTAAATTAAAATATGTATCACAGTCGTTTGTACATCGAAAGAAGATAAATTGATAATTTAAATAATGTCTCTTCCATTTTGAGCAGAAAAAGTAAGATATCATCTCAAGGTAGCGCTCACCATTAATAAAAAGATAATATAAAGATTCGCATCGGATGGACCATTTGACGCAGCCGCAGTCAATATTTTATCTTCAAATATTAAATAATATGGACCTACTCATAGATACTAATAGTATCTACTCGGATAAAGATTTCATGATTTTTTCTGAATTTTATGTTTTTTTTTTCAAAAACTTTCCTGAAGCTCTTAAAAAATCAGAAGTAGAGCATGACTCTACTTCTGATTTTTATTTTGCAGCGGATTTGGGCCGGCACAACAGGGGTGGCACCTCTCGCCCACACAATATCGACGTAAAGTGATAGCTTAGCTGTCGAGTTTCATGCGATTTGTGAATTTTCAGTGGTACATTGAAGCGATAGAGAAAAGAGAGCAAAAAACTGCATTGTTCATCTTAGGTGTATGGATTTTTATGGTCGTCGATGGTCGCCAAAAGCCGACGTGACCTATGCCACATTTTTTTTCTTTTTTAAAGATTTAAAAATAATAACGATGCGTTCTTATTGGATAATTAAAGCCCAAAGAACTAAATCGTTTAAAATTGAAATTTTTAATGTAGATTTAGTTCAGCGGGGATAGTGTAGCTTCCCAAAAAATTTTTCAAATCGGTCATGTAGTTTTGGAGCCTATTCAATACAAACAAACAATCAAATCTTTCCTCTTTATAATATTAGTATAGATCTCTGCCTATCCTACCCTTCTGTCAGAAACAGCTCAGCTGTTTGACAAAAGAAATGAACAGGGTGACTGCACAAAACAGACAAGACAGTTAAAGCTTTCCCGCCCCCTACTCGCATAAAAGAAATAAAAAGTGTGACTTTTTTCATTGATTGAAAGCGTTTAATCAAAAAATGTACTGTATCGACCACAATGGAGCCAGATAATATATATTAATGAAAAATGGTTATTTAATCACCGACACGTAACAAAGGGGACGAGAATTGAACGAGGACACGCAACGCTGTAATAAATATGAAAACGTTATTAATTTTAGCACATCATCAAAATGATGTTCTTTTATACGAAAGTTGAAACTTGAAATATAGCCCCCGTTCACACGAGCGCTTAAAAAGCGTCGAAAAAACCTGGCGTTGGCTCCAGGGGGCCTAGCTAAAATGCCATTAAGAAAGCGTTAGCGAAGTTCGAAAATGATAAAATGTATGGACTTGACATAAGGCCGCGTAGTGGTGGCTGTACACTCCTGGGACAGTTCGAGCGGGTGCGAACGAGAGTGTACAGCTACCTTAAAATAAAAATTTAGATACAACTAATAAAAACATTGCCTAATTTACTTTATAGCGCCTAGTATTAGATTTGTTAAATAAATGCAGGACATAGACACGTGATGCTATTTACGGTATCCTGCAAGTACATAACATTTATTACAAAGCTATTTTGTTTCAAAACTACATTACCGAGGTATACATTATGCGAACCAGGAAATAAATGACAGTCGTACCAACTTTACCCATACAAGTAAAGTTTACACGACCGAGTTTCTGGTTTTACGCGAAACATCTATTCATTCACCATCATTATCGTTTATTATCCAAAATCCAAGTTGATGAACGACTGTGAAACTATTGCAAGTACAATATAATTGTATTATGTATATAGTATAATAACTACCTACTACCTATAACTACCTACTACTAACTATATAAGTACAATATAGTTAGTATTAGGTAGTTACCCCACCATGGTTCAGACCTTGTAGTGGCGTTAGGGCTCAGTAGCCCAAGGTGAGCCCAACTACTTGGGCGAATTTAGCCGAGGGGGCGCTTTGTATCCCTCTTTTAAGAAGAAGCAAATGAGCAGGGGGCGAGGTGTAAGGACGGGAACCTCACCTCATTGTACTGACCCGACGTTAGGACGGGTTGTTCTGTGGTGCGAGAGGAGGTCCCTCTGTAGAGGTGGCGTCGGTCCCTGAAGGACTGACTAGCCGTCGAGGACCCTTGTTGCTTGTAGATCCGAGACACCTCACTAAAGGCGGCAGTAGTGGCACTCGCCGGGTTTTAGTGGGTAGAGCTACGTCCCCTTACCAGCTTTCGGGAGCAGCGAGTCCCACATACCCGCCTGGGGAGACCCACACCCCATCGCCATGCCGCAGTCATTTTCCCGGCGTAAAAGAAAAAAAAACGTAGTAGGTAAGAACACTACCTATACTGAAAAAATCCTTTGTGATTATCGAAATAAATACATGAATTTATTTAGATAACTGACTAAACGTACATAATAAAAAAAAGAAATGTGGTGTCGTGGGACACCAGGTAGGAACGAAGTTCCTTCGGCTAAAAGGAAAGGTATTATACACTACTCGCTTGTGTATGCGACTGTCGCGCCTGCGCACGTCTCATTTAACGCTTTTATTCCACGCACTTTTCTTACGGTTTTACTATCACATTTTTTTCAGTTCGGTCGCGCAGCAAAATCCCTATCCCCTCCAAGCCTGCCGTAAAGAACTTCGTTCCAAAAAATATCATCTTTATTTTCTTAGATCAATAATATGTCTAGATAAAGTGTAACGCGGAAAACACGTCGAAAAAAAAAGCGTCTAACTGTTGGCCTCTAAATGCTTTCTCCGTGTTTAGTATCCGTCCCGCTGTCATAGAATACGCATGAATTGTTACGCATTATTGTTTTTATTTATAATGAAGGTTTGTGTTGAAGTGTAACGAGATTAAAAAGGATGATTATGGGAGAACTGTAGTAGCTGGTATCACTAGTCAAGAACACATATTTGAAAATGTTGGCCTGTTATTTTTGTTTTGATTGTAGGGTGACACTCCATCTAGACATAATATTAATGATCTAAGTTTATTTTATTATGTGAACTTTACAAAAAATCTCTCCGAGTAGCAAACGGCGACTTAAATTTAATTGGACATGATAAAGACTTGAGATTAGAAGGTTCGACAGATTTATCAGGCAATGTAGCAGCTGTCAGAAACTTCTAAATAACTTAACTAACAAATAACTTTGAAATAACTTTATAACTGTCATATTATTGGAACGAAGTTCCTTACGGCAGGCTTGGAGGGGATAGGGATTTTGCTGCGCGACCGAGCTGAAAAAAATGTGATAGTAAAACCGTAAGAAAAAGTGCGTGGAATAAAAGCGTTAAATGAGACGAGCGCAGGCGCGACAGTCGCATACACAAGCGAGTAGTTGTATAATACCTTTCTTTTTAGCCTAAGGAACTTCGTTCCTACCTGGTATCCCACGACACCACATTTTTATGTTATATATGCGTAGTGTGGGTCGAGTACGTATCTCTTGTCTACTCTAAGGTAAGTCGCGTGTGCATGCGTAGTAGTATACAGTACGTACCGTAGATAACACGTAATTATATAGCTTTACGTGCGTACGTCATAATATTATTATTTAGCGTACGTGGTATGTGACAAGTGAATAGCATAATAATATAATATAGCGTCTCTCATCGTCAATATAAGATTCCGACTGCTCGGTTACCTGCTTTTGCCATAAAAAAAGTATGTTACGTGCCGTGTATAGTCTTGAGTATACTGCGTAGCTTGAAGCAAAAAAGAAGAATGAGAAATGCTTTTAGCGGGGAATCCCATGTATACAACAAAAACTATTTGTTACTCATGCACAGGGCATCAATCATTTTCAAACTTCGAATGTGAAGTTAAATAGTTAAGTTCGAACTATAAGTTTCGATCAAGCAGTGGCTTGGAAAATAGACCGTATAGAGTATAGACAAACAAAGTCAACGTCCCATAAACAAGATGGCCGCAAGGGGCTAAACCCTTTTTGCACCAAGCCCACATGACACATCAATAAGTCGCTTACCTCGTAATAATCAGCATTAATACAGTGAACTGCTAATGGAATAGGTAATAAATAAATTAAATTTGACCTAGGTCTCACAGCGAAGGTAAGGGAAAAACTCTGAGAACCGTTTCGTTTATGCTATTGCTTAGTGAAATATTTTAGGATTATATTTGTTAAAACTACTAACGAATTAATGAATAAATTATATATTCATTTATATACTTTATCCTACACATTTAAATAAAATAACTGAAAATCCTACTACTAATAAACGCGATAGTTTGTAAGTATGGATGTTTGTTACTCTTTCACGTAAAATTACTCAATGGATTTAAATTAAACTTTACAAAAATATAGGTTATACATCAGAATAACACATAGCCTATAATTTATCACTGTATCCCACGGGGATTTGAAGTACGCGGGTGAAATCGAGGGACGGTGCTAGTACATTAATAAATTAAGGTACACAAAGGCGGTCTTATTACTTGTATTAGTATTTTCCATGGAAAAATAAATAATCTTAACTAGGGCAAGGTAGCACAAAATCGTAATATTATTATAAACATTTATTTATAAAACTAATAATATTATGTAAAACTATACTAATAAATTATAAAACTAAGGGCCTGTTTCACAATCTTCAGATAAGTTCCCAATATCGGCAACATATTTAACAGATAGAGTATGGAGTATCTGTCAAATATGTTGCCGATAGCCTATTCGGAACTTATCTGGAGATTGTGAAACAAGTCCTAATTGTTTTCACGTAACGTGTATAATAAACTTTATACCATCTATTGTTAGGTTGTGTTTTCTAAGACCTCAAGCTTATTACCACACTTCCGTTATTGAACAATCCAATTTCAGTGAGCAGGAAGCTGGTACAAGCAGGTGCTTCGGTTACAGGGTAATTTATAATAACGGCTCAGGTTTGGGTTAATATTTAATGGTAAAGGATGTAAGCCGGGGATGAAAAGCGGTCCTAATATAATAACCAATTATAATATGATGTGTTCTACTATTTAAAATGGATCAAAGATGTTATTAACCTTTATTTCATCACATTTAAGTTCGGTATTATGTACTACCTGTATCTACCAATGTCTTAAGACTCATGAATCGACAAGGTCAATACACTGTCTGTCCTGTCAACCTCATAAGACAGTAAAGCTGTTTGACTTGGACCAAATAAGCAACACGCGTGACACATCCCTCCATATAGCACAATCTATTAAGTATTAATACAAATCTATTTATTTTTTTAATAGGATACAAATTTTTTTGTAAGGTCTAGACTTAAAGGCCTGATGGCCTTTAAGCTCGATCAGTGTATAGGTGAGCAGAAGGCTCACCTCGTAAAATTGGAAAGAGGGACGCCCCCTTTCGCGGTGTACCGCGCGCGCTATTCTGGAGTAGGTGTTTGGCTCGTCAACTCTAATACGGTCGACGAGTCATTAGCGGATGAAGTTAAACTATTAGTCAAAGGGCAATAAGCTACAATATTTGATATGTATGCTACTAAAAGGTATACATAGCTTACACCACAAGCACAACCTAGCTGATTATAATGAAGAAGAAAAAAATATATAACCTAATCATATAAATTAAATTTAAAATAAACGGTTAAGTAAAAAACAACTGCAAAGCTTAAACAATACTGACTTAAACTATTTATATTGCACACGATTTTAAATCTACACTAATATTATAAAGAGGAAAACTTTGTTTGTTTGTTTGGTTGTAATGGATAGGCTCAAAAAGTACTGGACCGATTTCAAAAATTCTTTATCCACGAATAACATAGGCTACATTTTATTCTGAAAAAAAAAATAGGGTTCCGTAAGATATTTGGGTTTTTCGGACACGAGGTGTAAAAAATCAACCAGAAAAGTTACTTATTTTGCGTACTAAGATCCCGTTGTAAACCTTAGATAACGCAGGCGAAGCTGCGGGCAACAGCTAGTATTATTATAAAACAATCCCCACGGACACCAAAGTCGAGTATCAAAGGATCTTAATAAGCCATGATAAAATTCGTAGAAGTTGCTTCACTACAATAATTTCAATATTACATAAATCAATTAACACGATATATTTATATGCAACTAATTAAAAAAGATGATAAATGAGAACAGGAAAAGCCGAACAGTTTGGTTTGGTTTGGTAAATCTATATTATTATTATTAAGAAGCAACTAAACCTTAGCACCTATATTTGTATTGTATAAAATATATGTCTTCCTTGGACTTGCATTTGGGCCTTCGTATAAAAAAGATTGTATTACAAAGCCTGCTATTTCAGTCCCGACTTTAAACAATATCTTTTGTTCTACAATAGATATGAAAATTTCTCAGAAAACATGTTATAATAACGTATGTACTTGCCGTAATTAAAATTATACAAGGGTAATCCACATTTAAAAAACACCATTTTTCATACAACAATCAATTCTTAGAAACAATTTTTTTTTACATAAAAAAAATCATTACATTTATATTCAAATCCTTGAAGACTAAGAAATGGCTCAACATAAATAAGACGTTGCTTGAGGCTAATAATTATTGTAAAAAAAAACTTATACTATCCTATAATCCTACTAATACTTATTATAAACGCGAAAATTTGTAAGTATGGATGGATGGATATTTTTAACCTTTTACGTTAAAACTACTGAAGGGATTTTAATGAAACTTTAAATTACAAACTTGATACTTACAATGACATAGCTTATACATCAGAATAACACATAGGCTATAATTTATCACCCTATTACCCCCGACCCGTTTTAAATCTTAGTTGATGTAGGCGAAGTTGCGTGCAACAGCTAGTAATCAATAAACAAACACAATTCTAATATCTGGTCTGGGCCCATCTTCATTTTATTTAGCAAGAAATCAATCTTTCATTTCTTGCTTAATAGAATAATAGAATCAGCTTCAGCTGTTTTATTCAACGTAGCAAATTTTAATGTCAAAACCAATGGTCGAATAAAACTTTCCGATGTAAGGGTTAAGTGAGCTCATTATTCTCAAAGCCTTTTGAGAGTTACAAAAGCAGAAGAAACCTACAATCGTTTATTATTCTGAAAACTTTTACTTAATATTTTGTAAGTAATGAAAAGGAGAAAAAAATGTAGCTGCCAACAAAAAAGTTTTAATAGCACCAATTAATTCTTATACTTATCTCTCTACTACCCTGAGCTTATTAAAACATGTAACCCTTTTAATATCTACACAATTAATTTTGTTAACAGGTTTTTTTGTTACCTTTTTATTAATTTCAACAGCTTTGTTTTGTTTCTTCTTCGTTGCTTGAGACCGACGATCTTACTAGCCAATAGTCCGGAAAAGCCATAATGACTCGAATTTTATGACACTTAGGCTAGTTCCATGTACACTAGTTTCATGTCCTATGTTCATGAAGACATTGACCTTACCATTTTGCCTATTCAACAAAAAAAAAGATATTTTATTTTTAACTGTCCCTTATTAAAAATGTTGCTGCATAAATTAATGTTTTAAGATAAACTACATCTATATAGGTTACGATAACAATGTCTTGTTTTTATTTTTATATTACAGAAGCAACGCGCCCGCAGACAAACGCCCGCGGCTTCAGAACGCTTTACGTAAACCAAGCATTTTCAACATTTTTAACCGACTTCAAATAGGTTGTAAACTCGACTATGTTTTTTTAGTGAAAGGAAAGTCTAGATAATAAAAGCCAGTAAGACGAGCCTAAAATCTAAACTAATATTATGAAGAGATAAAATTTGTGAGTTATTGAGGCTGTAGGTCATCTTTATTTAATCTCTGGGTCTAATAAGGCGATTTTAAAAATTCTTGTCCATAGAAAGTTATGTTGTTTGTGAGTGACATAGGCAACAATTTATCCCCACCATGGTTCAGGCCTGGTCGTGGCGGTGGGGCTCAGTAGCCCAGGGTGACCCCAGCACGTTGGGCGAAGCGAAGAGGGGGTAAAAGAGCAGGGGGCAAAGGGTGAGGACGGGAACCTCACCTCATTGTACTGTCTCGACGTTGGAAGGAAGGCGTCGGTCCCCTGAGGGACTGACTAGGCGTTGGGATGCTCTGTTGCTAGCAGATCCGGGGAGCCTCACTAAAGGCGGCGTTAGTGGCACTCGGTGGGTTTAAGTGGGTAGAGCTGCGTCCACTTACTATCTTTTGGGTGCAGCGAGTCCCACATACCCGCCTGGGGAGACCCACTCCCCAGCGGGATGCCTCAGCGCATTTCCCGGCGTTAAAGAAAAAAAGGCTACAATTTATGCCATTACTTCCATGGAACTGTGAAGTAGGGTGAAATCGAGGATCGCTGCTAGTTAATTATAAAAAATATGTAAATACCTACTGCTCGCTTGATATTAAGATTTACTACTCAAATATTTTCTATGTGTGATTTAAGGCATACTAAATAACATAGGAACAAAATACACAAAGAAAGGAATATGAACACTCACGCATTTCTTTTACCTTAGTACTAAGATATATTATCCTCTTGGCAGAAATAAAAATACATATTTCATTTTTGAAAGCAGTCACATCTGAGGGCCCTTATCTATACACATATTTTCACATTGTGTTTCGTATTTCTAAGGGCCTCTATAGCTTGTTATGTTTATCATTTTTACAACATTTTATTGATCAAGCAACAGAAACTTGTATGCCTTTGATATACATTGTACCTCCTAATTCTCATGTTAATAGATGATATCTGTGGATCCCCTCATTATTTATTATAACAACCCATCAAGTTTTAAGTGGAAAATCTCATATATTTCAAACATACTTTGGTGGCACTATTTTTAGAACAAATTCACGCGCTATATATATATATATGGAAAACTTAAACTTTGTTGTGTCTATCCATCTTATGTCTTATGTCATCTTATGTCATCTTATGATGTATCCTACACCTGTTCGTTTTGGTCATGGTTGGATACAACAAGCTGGAAACGAGAAGGGACCTGCACTCGTCAGTTACATTTTTAGATTGTTTCGGGGAATGGCAAGTAATCCCGGTGAACTTAAATGGTTAGGTTGGACCGTCCCCGACCGGTACGTGTGGCGACGCTAGAGCTTGTTCGCAATTCCACGCGCCAAGACAAACCTATTACATACAACTCCCGTAGTTCGAGCCATGAGCACTATAAATGCCATCAGCGAGAAAGTTGATAAGTTGAAAGTTGTATTCATCTGTTCGCTGAACGAATGCACAGGCGCGGTATTAGAGTCCGCGCCACTTATGAAGTCCGATAGACGCGGCGCTGTGGTCTCATAACTCAATGTTGCCCATTTCTAGTGTAATGATTTTCCACTAAGTCTAGTACAATAAAAAATTTAAATAATTATAGGGCCTATGTTCAGTAGTGGATTGATAAAGACTGATGATGATAATAATGACAAAAATAACTATAGCAGCAAAATAAAAATCTCCCTGCCAGGTTTTAGTAAAATAAAACATTTTTTTTTTATATTTCGTTTGTATTTTTTACGTATAACCGATTAGTAGAATTCATCTAAAACAAGCTTCTTCGGTTGTGTTCGGCTTTTGCCAGGAGTGACGATTTTCTCAGAAGTAATTGCTGCCATTGTTACTTCCTTTGTTATTGGACCTTTTTTACAGAAACTCCTGAAAATATAATTCATCTGAACAAGGTTTTAATTCTTTTACTTTGTATTTATATTCATATAAAATATCATAAGATTAATGTAGGTATAGAGTTAATGATAATATTTTAACCATAAATTAGGCAAAAATGAGTGACTCTGGCATCTCTAAAATTTACCTGTCATGGCTGTGACATTTATAAACATATATTCAACGGGGTTAATTGTTGTTTATTTTTACTTTCTTATTCACAAAATTATTTCCCTTTAATGATCATTATGCGGCCTTCACGTAAAACAATTTAAAATATTCCAACTTCTTACTCCAGACAGATGTCAAGATGTCAATCTTGTCAAATTTAGTTCTGGCATTAGTCGAGAGACTTCATAAGTGGCGCGGACTATATATTGTGACACTTCCTCTTGACACTTCCAATTATCACGACACTTCCTCTTATGCCTTATTTTGTTATTTTTCAATTTACTTATGTTATAATTAATAATTTAACTTTCAAAGTTTTTATTAAAATATTTAATTTAAATTTAAATAATGTGTTCAGTTTTAAATATATTTCTTTACTTCACTGTCGAATTGATTAATCTGTCAGGATACTGTAATGTATGAAAAATAAAGAAATAAATATTTTGTATAATCTAATATTATTTTGATTGTTTTAAACACGACAGATGCTGTTGTCTGTAAATTCTATGATGTCACATACAAAGTGTTTATAAGCTAGATTAATTAAAATCACAATACACGTTGATTAAAATATCTTCACAGTTACGTCGTGTGTCCTATTCAAATGTCATCAGGGAGCTTTCCCCACCCCCCAACCCCCCTCGACGACAACCTTAAGCCCCTTTATCTTGTAGCTTCATTTACGTGATAATAGTTTTCACAAACAGTAATACACAAATGTGTACATTGTAATGAGCTTTACTATTGTTAATGACAAAATAATTATTTAGAGATAGGTATGAAGTGATATCAACGTGAATATTCTTTGACAATGCCAAAATATTGAGCCCTAAATATACGAGTAAATGAAAATCTACATATTAAAAATAAAAACGTTGAAGTGGAAATGGGCTGGTTACACGCTCGGAAGAACGGCCGATGGGCCAATAAGGTTCAGGAGCGGAGGCCGCGTTTGGGTTGACGAAGTGTTGGTCGGCTATTAATCAGATGGGAAGACGATCTCCGAGCAGTGGCAGGTCCGTGTTGGATGCGGTTGGCAGGGGATCGTTCGTCTTGGCGTTCATTGAGGAAGGCCTATGTTTAGCAGTGGATAAAGGCTGATGATGATGATGATAAATAGAGAACCATGGTAGTTCCGTTATAAAAAATAAAATAGGTCTAAATATAGTCTTAAATTAGTCTTCATGTTGCCGAATTTGGATACGCAATATTCGACTTCTGAGATGAACAAAAGTTATAAAATACAATAGAAAACAGACGCGCTGTTGTAAACTAATTTATTTTTGATTGTGTGGTCTAAAGGAAAAAATGGCGCGGTCAAGGAATCTAAGGATTTTATTTACATAGAATATTATGAAGAGCTGTATTGTTATTTGTACAGGTTAGTTGGACTCCGTATATGACAGCTATTATTGATGGCATTTTAATACTGAACGAGGTAAACTTTCGTGACACCGTCTACCGCGATACTGTGGAACGGCAAGAAGGCCGTTTTGACGTTTTCCCGCTCATCAAGTTTCCTAGTTATAATAATCAAATTTGAAGGAGAAAATTGCGGTTCTTTACTGTCAATAGTTAGTCAATAGTTAGTCAATAAAATTTATTGAATGTATTTAATTTTAGTACAATGTTAATTTTTTAAAATGAAATCTGATACGATCGTTACAGAAGAATTAATAGGATCGCTGGCTAACACAACTACTACCTTTGGCAAACTTGCGTCTCAATGCAAAACAAAGCAGTTCGACCTGACGTTGCATTGAAAAGTACAAACTGTGAGTGCACGCCGGTGATATAGTTTTATTACAACTATTTAACCAGGTACTACTTGCAATAAAAATTTATTTTATTTTTTCGGGAATAATTTGACATTTACATCACTATTGTAATGTGTTAAAACGGCCATCATATCGTGCCGCGAGTATAAAGCTGTGTAAAGCGCACACACATATAGCGCTGCGGACAAAGTTGAACAGAACTATCATTATGACGAAATTACAATAAGGAAAACGGAACAAAAGTTTGTCGCTTTCAATATTAAAATGCCATCAATAATGCCATCAATAACAATAGCTGTCGAATACGGAGATCGAAGAGAATTTATTGTGAGAGCTTCAAGTGTTCGAAATCTACGATAATAACTAGCAGCGCCCCGCGGTTTCTCCCGCGTACTTCCCATTCCCGTGGGAGTACGGTGATAAATTATAGCCTATGTGTTATTCTGATGTATAAGCTATATTATTGTAAAGTTTCATTAAAATCGCTGTAGTTTTACGTTAAAGAGTAACAAACATACACATAAGACATTGGTTGTCCTTATAAGTCTTGATTATAATTAATAGGGTGTTATTTAAACGACTAGCATAATATTCGTATTTTTGTGAGCAGAAAAATTTAATCTGGTAGCATAAATAGCTAATTGAGCGGCAACTTATGTTCAGCAAACATTTTAAAATCAAGCAGCAATTTTTGTCATTTTTTATGGCTGTAATTATTTTTGAAAGGCATATTAATTAAAAGAGGGACAATGTGCTGCTCCTGTTTAATAAAATTTTGGTAAGCACTCGCAGGGTAAGCAAAAAAAATAATTTTGTGCTGCTTATATAAGTAGCATGAATATAACTTCAAGCAACTTTCTTTTTCATTAAATTCTGCGTTATAGCCCAGTCCACAGGATTTGATGACGTCATGATTTGAATTAATTCTCTGGTCCTTTATTAAGAATGATAATATAATTTATTAATTTCTTATTCAATTTTTATACAAAATTTTAGTTTGTAAATCGTATTTATAATTATTGTAATATCAAAAAATATTATTTAAAAATGTATAAACAAACAAAAAAAGAAATTCATAGATAACGGTATGAAGAGGATTTGAACGCACGAACGACAGCGTACAGCCTGAGCGCGCGCGGACGGTGT
Source organism: Lycaena phlaeas (assembly GCA_905333005.2). NCBI lineage: Eukaryota > Metazoa > Arthropoda > Insecta > Lepidoptera > Lycaenidae > Lycaena > Lycaena phlaeas. The sequence continues at coordinate 3,239,387 of HG995170.1, read as the reverse complement.
TAACCGTAGAGCTGTATGTCTTGTTAGAAATAGGTTTAAAATTGTGGATCCATTCCTGCGTATTGAATGTTTTAATTTGATTTGATTTTTGTAGGTATTGATTGAATTGAATATTGCAAGTTTTTGAACTGCTTGTTTATTTTACACACCACCTACAATTTTTAATACCTGCATAATCTATCTACTATCTACATAAATCTACGAAACTGAAACAAAATAAAATCTTGAAGAAAAAAATTTCATCATCATATTATCAGCCTTTAGTGGACGGACCACTGCTGAACACAGGATTTGACGACGTCATGACCTGAATTAATTCACTAGTCTTTTATTAAGAATGATAATATAGTTTATTAATTTCTTCTTCAATTTTTATAATTTTGTTCAATAACATACTTACAACACCATCTAGCGGTAAAAGCGCAAACCTACACCGGTGTGAACACAGGACATAAAATGTAATGCAAAGAAATGTGTCGCTCAAGTAATTATTTTGCCCGATGAATGTTTATTATGCGAGGTCATAATATTGTAAGCTGCTTATTTATGATTTAATTTTCGACCATTATCAAAATTATTTGCGAAACAAGAATTGCTACGAGCTTTATTTTATTGCGTACAAAATCTTTGTATGCCAACCAAATTATTTAAATGCCGATTTTTTTTGCCCCTCCAAAATTTATAATGCCGTTCATTTAATTACTTCCCTAATTAATATAGTAATTTTCACAATTAAAACTATTCAAAACTGAATACTCAACATGTTTTAATCCTACAAAACCTATCCTTTTAAAAAACGCGAAAGTTTGTAAGAATGTATGGATGGATGGATGTTTGTTACTTTTTCACGTAAAACTACAGACATGAGTGAAACCGCGGAGCTCTTCTAGTAGGTAAATATCGGTGAAATAAAAAGCAGTCTAAGGGCCTGTTTCACAATCTCCCTTTAAGTTCCCTATAGGCTATTGGCAACATATTTGACAGATGTTTGACAGATAGAGTATGGAGTATCTGTCAAACATCTGTCAAATATGTTGCCAATAGCCTATAGGGAACTTAAAGGGAGATTGTGAAACAGGCCCTAAGCGAAACAGGCTGGTGTACTCAAAGTTGCGTGCAAAATTATTATTTAGTAGGTACCTGGTTGACCGAGCATTTGCTCGGTACCCTAAGTGATAAAATACGATAAAATTTTTCTTCCAAAAAAAAAAAAATGATTGAAATTATAAGATAAGATATAAGATTAAATTAATTATTTATAAAAAAAATATTTATTTTTATTACGTTTTCCATTGTTCTGACAATTTTTCTCGCCTAATTTTACAATGGATGAAGTCCATGGGAAGTGTTCCATGCGTTTGTTTTTGGTTCAGGTTTGACATTTAGAGGGACAGCTGAGTTAGGATCTGTCAGTCTGTTTATCAAATCAAAACTCAAAGGTTCCGTTGGCTCATTTTAAGGAACCAAACCCTTAAAATAAATATATATTATTCCGTTTGAAATGTTCAGTAATAAAAGTGGTCGTTTTCATGGAAGCGGAATTTATCTTTTTACTGTGACTACGGAGTCACAAGACTGTGGTGAAGACAGAAAAGTGTGACTTACGCGCTCTGGATTTCAAAACATGTTTTTTATGTAAAAACAAATTTATGGTTTCCAGATCTCTTTCTTCACATAATTATGTTGTGAGGTCTATCTGCTTCAATTTCATACATTTATGTCAATAGGAAGTTAACTGGTTTAGGGTTGACAAAACGACAAAACACAAAACTGTCATATCTTACCGTTTTATTATTTTCAGTATCCCTAAATGCTCTAGCTTACCTCAGGAGATTGAAAGTCTTTGAAGGTATGTGAAGTTCACCAACCCGCACTGGGCCAGCGCGGTGAACTATTGGCCCATTACCCTCCTCGCCTGAATTCGAGGAGGAGACCCGTGCCCAGCAGTGGGACATAAAGCGTCATCAGGTGCCAAATTCATATTGATGGTCGGAGGTCAGTTTCACAAATGTTCCAGCCTAATATGCGGCTTCGGTGGACAAGCTCCAGAAAGTATATTCAAAACAAAAGATGATGAATTTCGTAAGTGGGACGTGTCGATAAAAATAATAACCGAGCGTTTATTTTCGGTAAACACAACGTTAAAATTGTCGTAACTGCACATAACCTATTTACACGTGCCAAGTAAATCGCGTTAAACCCATTAAACTATGGAGTATTAAAATATCAACAAGCATGTACCAAAGATACACAAACGGTGTGGGTATATACAGGAACAAACTATCAAGTTCATATGGTTAGCCGGGGGTAAGGAAGCCGCGCTTCCGGCTGCATGAGTACTACCTTCTGGCTTAATTCTCCTGTGATCTTCACTGACTTTTGACCTGTTAGTCTTGTTATAAGCATGTCAGTATCGAGAGCCTATTAGATTTTTCCTCTCCAAAAAGTGCTCAACGCGGGAAAAACTAAACTTGAAAAAAACCCATTGCATGCGTCTTTAAATCTTGCGCAGACGCTCGACGCTCGCACAGGACAGTCACCACACGGATATTCTCATCCCAACTTTTACCCACCTACCTACCACCCACCTACCGGTGCTCCGTCTTACCGAAAGATAGTCGAAGAAATGTGTTAATGTATAAAAGTGACAATTCATATATGTCCCACTGCTGGGCACGGCTTTCTTCCTCGAAATCAGGCGAGGAGGGTAACAGGCCATAGTTCACCGAGGCGCTGCAGCGAGTTGTTTAACTTCACATACCTTCAAAAATTTTTAATCACATCAGCCATGCAGGTTACCCCTCACGATGTTTTCCTTCGCCGATGAGCGAGTGATGGTCTCATGTTCAGGGTGCACTTAAAAATTTAGAAAACTCCATTTAAAGGCACCAAAGGTGGGAGGCGGTGTTAGGATCGAACCCGGATCCTCTTGCTTGAGAGGCCGAACCCATTACCCACTGGACCATCGTCGTTCAAACTTCTCTAACTTTTAACAAATAATCCATCAGTTACGGCTGTAAATTTAAATTAACAGGCGAAGTTGCAAGCAAAAGTTAGTTAAATAATAACGGAAATCACAGAGAAATAATCCTCAAATGATCTTTTCAATTCACTAGACTAAAACAACAAACTCACTCAGGTTCATCGAATAGGAAACGCTGAGACTAGCGGCTACGTTAGTCGCGTATCAATATCGACTGGCCACTACGAATAGATTAAATTACCAGTATTTACTTGGGATTGTGGCGACTATGGTCAAGTGGGTAATGTCTCGGTCGGATCGGTCTCTCAAGCGGGAGGATCAGGATTTGGTGCCTTGAAATGGGTTTTCCTAAATATTTAAGTGCACCCTAAATACGAAACCATCGCTCGCTCATCGGTGAAAGAAAACAGCGTGTGGCAACCAGCATGCCTGATGAGATTGAAAGTATTTGTAAATGTGTGAAGTTTGCCAACCTGCATTTGAAGTTCATCAACCCGCATTGGGCCAGCGCATCGGTGAACTATGGCACAATACCTCGCCTGGTTTCTAGGAGACCCGTGCCCAACAGTAGGACATAATGTACTTTTGTTTGTTTTTTTTGGTTGATACTTTGCTTAGGATTACAATATCACAATAACTAAAAAAAAAATATAATATTTATAACAAGCCAAGCTCGTTGAAGTGCCAGTTCGTTGGTCATGCACTCAGGAGAACGGCCGTTGGATCGTTAAGGTTCAAGAGTGAACGCCACGTTTAGGTAGACGAAATGTTGGTTGACCATTAACTAACTGGGAAGACAATCTCCGTGCCGGTCCGTGTTGGATACGAGTGGAGAGGGATCTGTCGTCTTGGCGTTCATTGAAAGTCTATATTTAGCAGTAGGTAGTAAGATCTATTAATCTTTTTAGTGCCACCATATGTTGAGTGGTCAGACAATAATAACATTGCTTGTCCTAGAAATAATTCACGGAACACTGAAGAAATACGGCCGGAATACAAACGGGCGCGTGCATACGGCATACCTTCCACAAGTAAACCAATACGAATATTTAAGTAAAATAGAGCAGCTATTGATCGTCACCAGAAGTTCTTCATGAGCGATCATTAGACATTTTTAACCCTCAAGACCTCATATACCGGGTTATACATTTTTTCATTTGACACATAAATTGGGTCATAAAAGCCCTCCTACGCGTTAACATAAATTTTTATATACACAGCTTAGGTATGCCAAGAAATTGTATTTTGGCGGCTAGAGCGAGTGGTGTTAATATATGCGGTTCCGATGCCAATTCACCACTGGAAATATTCATATACGTACCGCAACATTCCGTTCACGATGAACGGACAAAACAAGCGATTTAACACACACGCGATGTTAGATTCAATCTGTATACCTCATTTATAACGTATATTATTAGTTTTCTATGACTATTATCATAATTTTCCTAGCCTTTTAACTATATTTTTGGGTCGGCTTCCAGTCTAGACGGATTCTGCTAAATACCAGTAGCAATGAAGCAAATTTACGAATTCACCGTAAATTTTTGTCATTATAATGATAGAAATTCGCGTAGACATAAGAAAACAACATATTATTATATTATGTATAATATTTCATTTAGATTAAATCATACAAAACTAATTCATAATATAAATATATATTTTTTTGTTTGTGTTTGTTCGTCTAAAATCTGAAAGGAAATATTTATTTTTCTATTTGTTTGCTTAGATAATCTCTGAAAGGGCTTGACTGACTTTGATAAAGTTTTGAAAGGTGAGTTAGTCTAGGAAAAAAATATGTTTCGCGCAAAATAAAAGGATGTCGTTAATTATGGGGTCAATGAACTCCGACAGTTTAATAAAAATGGTGTCACCCACATCAGACGAACTCATCAAACCAATTAGACAAAAAACATTTCAATAAAACTTTCCTCACTAAATCATTCAGACAGACTAGATAACATGTTCGTTCTTAATTCCAGCACTATCCAGATCATCAGATAATGAAGTGGGTGTCACGAAGGTCACGTCAAAAGCGATGATTTTAATTATATTGCTAACCCGAACTCGACTGATTCTGCTACTGCTGGGAAATGTAAGATGTTTAGATGTAAATGATGCTTGCTTGTGTCCCTCGAAACAGCTTTGCTTTCGGAAAGACTTTACATCTCGTCTCAGGGTAGGCAACAAACGATGGGCTAGTTTCAGGTGAGCTATTTAATATTCATGTATGCCGTCGACCACTTATTTGATAGTTAATCAGGTGGAACATTTCTCCATCTATCATCTATCTATCTATAGTTTTTCTATCCACAAACATAATAAGAGATGGTGTTACTAATATTATAATGAGGTCTTTGGAAGTAGAGGATAATCTTCGAAACTGATCATCCGATGGAAAATAATTCTTCGTGCACATACTAATAAACATAAGGAACATTAATCCATACGTACAAGGCTGTTAATTTAAGTAAAGCTGTGACCAAAAGCTGGTCAATAAGGCGACGTACTATGTCAGCGATTTAGACACGATCGCGAAGCAGCGCAGCTTGACGCGAAAGCAACAAACTGTCAAAACCTATTGAAGTGTCCTACGTGACCAAACGCACGCGGGGAGCGGCGCGAAATGAAGCGAACGCGATCATTTGATTTATTGATATGAACACTGAATGACGCGGACGCGCCGCGTCTGTGGCGGCTGTGCGAGACGATTCGCGTGCTCATATGACATAGTCACCGCTTCGTAATCGAGTTCGCTTTGAACAGTCTACGTAGGACGTAGGCTGAGGGTTTTTGGCCAGAGATCACAAATTACAAATAACGACGTAGTTATAATAGACGCCAGCAATCCATATAACATCTAGATACACTTAAGCTTACTATGAATGCGAAAGTTTGTAGGTTTTGATGTTTGTTGTTTGTGCACGGTAAAACGACTGAATCAATTTAGTTAAAAGTTGAAATGGTGATGACTTATACCTTGGATTAGAACATAAACTACATTTCATCCCGGAAAAATCAGTTTCCAAGAGAATAACATTCAACTTATTAATAACAGTAATTTATAACTACATGGAATGAAACGTCATCAAACGCTATATTCAGTCCGAACACAAAACGTTTTTTAATAGATGTTTTACCCAAATATGCATTTTATAATATGCAGAAGCATAAAAAGTAATTTATTTGAATTTTTTTTTCTTATTATTCTATCAAGAAAATAAAAATTTTCCTAAGCTCAACCGGAGCTAAGTTGTTTAAAAAAACCACCTCGTTGGATATTAAAGCGGCCTATCATAATAATTATAGTATATTTGACGATTGGGATACGTTGGAGCAACAATGTTTACGGAAGAATAGTCCATTTTCACTGTAATATTCAATATGAACCATCATTTTCAATTATTGTCAGCAAACCAGCAGATTTTAATCAAATCCAAGACGACCACCAAACATTATCAAGATTATATCACGCTAATTCGATTAAAATCTCATCAGTGAGAAAATCTTTCAAGGGGGCGATTTGATCGAAATCTATTATCTCGAGCGATTGATTAAAACAACAAAAACAAAAATTATGACGAATCTGATTAACGAATTATTATCGACATCAAACGAATACCATTTAGTTTTATCACCAATTTTCGTCCATTAACAGAGTTCTTAGCCCGATAACACTTACCCCATTTAGGATATTTAGAAATATAAATATGATACAAAGGAATCAAAAATATGAAAAGAAAAAATGCGATGATATAACACACGTCTCTATAATAGTGACGTATCTATTTTCATCGAATTTTCACCAAAAAATTTGTCCGTAAAGTCGGTTAACGGACGGTTTGACGTGACAAAGTCAAACATTACATGCAGCACGAACCGAACTGAGCCGATCGCTCGAGCCGATCATGCCTCTCTCGTTCGTGCCGCGCTCTCGCTTTCGGAACGCTACATGACGTCATCTTTTTCGTGCATGCTGCCCGTAATATCGAGTTATTAGACGTTGTCACGTAAAATATTTTCTTCTTTTGTAAGCCAAAGACATTAGATAGTCACATAAATGCTCCCTTGGAACTTTCGAAGGCAACATCATCTACGTAAGTATAAGATGGTTAATGTCCATGTGTAAATAGGTAGGTATAGTGAGTCCTTTTTTTTTTCTTTTACGCCGGGAATATAATAATAATATATATTAAGTATAAATAATAAGGAAATACGGGGAGCGGGACATCCCGCTGGGGAGTGGGTCTCCCCAGGCGGGTATGTGGGACTCGCTGCGCCCGAAAGATGGTAAGTGGACGCAGCCCTACCCACTAAAACCCGGCGAGTGCCAGCAATGCCGCCTTTGGTGGGGTTACGCCAGTACGATGAGGTGAGGTTCCCATCCTCACCCCTTGCCCCCTGCTCTTTTGCCCCCTCTTCATATAAGAGGGGTACAAAGAGCCCCCTCGGCTCAATTCGCTTCGCCCAAGGTTTTTGGGTCACCCTGGGCTACTGTGCCCCACCGCCACGACAAGGCCTGAACCATGGTGGGGACGTATAGTGAGTCCTGTCTCTTCGAAAGCAGCAAATCTTCATGGAGTAGGATGGCAGTTTAATAAATCGCAATAAGTAGCCTAAAACATTTCTTAAATATCGGCTAACGAATTCTAGTAGCTTTTTGACCCGACTGGCAAAGGCTAGAAACTAAAGAGTTTGCGAAATTAGAATTCAAAACAAATAAACTTAATTACATTAATATTCAGCGCTGCGCTTATTGAAAGCTAAAGCTAGCCTCGGGTGATATTGTGGATATTGACATATTTGCTATAAGTCCTATTCAATTATGCTAAATCATGTTGCATATGCATTTAGAATTCTGTTATTAATATATCGTTGTGTTTATGCATACGAATAATATACTACAGTACCCTGCGGTCTCACCCGCGTACTTCCCATTGGGGATAAACGCGGTTATTCTGGTGTGTAAGCTATGTTACTGTAAAGTTACATCAAAATCAATTTAGTCGTTTTTGCGTAAAAGAATAACGGACATACACCGCATAGATCCATACATTCTTATTAAATCTCGCTCTTGTTTTTGGATGGATCAATTAGTCAAAATTAATTATTGTTTGATTGTGTGTTATGTGCTTTTTCGTTTTATTTTTGTACGCCTTGGTGTTTATACTGTTAGGGCAATGAAAACCGAAATAAATAAACAGACAACTGAAAAATGTTTTCTCTGTGTATTTTTGTTCTTATTTTTTTCATGTGTGTCTCTTGTTAGTGTTGAATAAAAGTTTCTTTCTTTCTTTCTTTTTTTCTTTCATATGTTATGTTGTAAATATCGAAAATGATGTAGGTGCTCATTTTACAATCAAGAAAAGATTTTGCATTTTCTCTGGTCGTAAATAAGGAAAAGTTTATAATATTATGTAATTATGTTATAATTTAACACATTGTGAATTGGTCTGGTAAAATAAAAATAGGTGTTGGCATGAATTACATCGTTAACTGAAACACAGATAGTACGAGGTGTTTATTTGGCACATGTTTTATAAAGAAGGATTTATATTAAGTCATAGTTGTAGCTTACTGGAGCTGTACTGAAATGTTTGACATCATTTTATTGGGTCAACGTTTCCAGCATTCGGCATAAGCAGCTCATCATTTAATTTTAAATTAATGTGGCATGTGTTATTGAACTGTAATAACTGAAAAACTTAAAAAAAAATCGGTCGTCTGTAAAGTCAGTTTTCTGACGATAGTTGAACGTGACAACTTCATAAGAAAATACTTACGGGCCAATTGTGCCTCTTTGTCGCTCGTTCCGCACTCTCGCTTGCACTTCAATCCTTAAATGGAGCGCCGGCGTTCCAAACGCCTCAGAGCGAGGTAACGCCGCATGAGTCATGATTTTTTTCGTGCGTGCAGCCGGCTCCATCGAATTTTTAGACGTTGTCACGTAAAAAAAGTAAAACTGACTTAATTTTATTTTGCAGATGAAGTTAATTAACAAAATTTAATTCTAATTCTAATTGAAAATAATTCAATTGTACAAGACCAACTCGTGTTCGACCAGTTACAGTATTGATCGAATTCCACAGAAATGATTTAATTGGACTAAAGCCACTTTTCTTGATATTTTAATACCGTTCCCCGAAATCGAGAGGAAATTCCTCTTCAACTTTTAGAAATATCGAGATGAAAGGAAAAACACTGATAAAATAAAATCCATATTGAATGGACGATAACATGGCGTCTTTTGTGTCTATTTTGGATGAAATGTAATTACGTCAATTTGCGAACTTAAGCAAATTAGATAATGGCTGTTTAAAACAATTTCCACTTCAGGCATTTATAAATCCTTGGAAGATTACTAGGCTTATTGAAATCGACGCAAGCAAAAAAGTTTTTTAGTTTCATTTACTTATTGCTTTTTGCTAAGAGATTAAAGTTAAGCTGTTTATTATTGGTAATTTTTTTTACTCAGCAAGATCACTTCGTATTGGAAAGTGTTTGAAGGAATACTATTTTTACACTATTACTACTATTTTTACAAAATTATTATTTTGTAAAAATAGTATTCCTAGGTTAGTTAGTTAGCTAATAGGCGCTAAACTCCGCCTTCGCCCCGCGTTTCCCTGGGGTTCTCTGTCACTCCTGAATAGTGTAGCTTTCTGTTAGTGAAATAATTTTTATGGTCACAAACCAAGATTACCATTTACCCCTTGGAGACATACAAAAATGTTAGAAATTTTATCTCTATTATATTGGTATTAATTTTATTATGATTACTATTACTAGTAGCGTTTCGCGGTTTTACCCGCGTATTTCCCATTCCCGTGGGAGTGCGGTGATAAATTGTAGTCTATGTGTTATTCTAAAGTCGTAAAGTTTCATGAAAATCCATTCAGTAGTTTTTACGTGAAAGAGTAACAAACATACATACTTACAAACTTTCGCGTTTATAATATTAGTAAGATTTTACCAGTATAACTGGTTACATAAAACCCATGTAATATGTGCCTCACGTGTGCTTGGCACGGGTCTTCTCCTCGAAATCGGGCGAGAAGGATTCACCGATAGACATAGCTCTCCGATGCGCAGGTTAGTGAACGTCACACACCTTCAATCACCTTTTTTTTGGTGACGCATACACCTTCAAACACCTGCAATGAAAATTTAGGAAAACCCATTTCAGGGCATTACAGAGGTCAGGAACGAAGCTGGAACCCCCTCACCCAAGAGGCCCCGCATCTCACTGGAGCATCGTAGCACGGTTTACTTTTTTTAAAAAGGTCTAGACTTTTAGGCCCTTCGGCCTTTAAGCCTAATCGGTGGGTTGGTGAGTAGATGGCTCACCGAGTAAAGGTCGTAGCACGAATAAATATTTCTAATTATATTTTAAATAGTATTTTGAAGCTTGTCATATTTTGTAATTAATATTATTTTACAAACTGTGGGTTGGCAGGTCATAATTTATTATGTACTTATATTTTAAACGTAATTAACAAACTATTAACACGCTTCAGAATTTCCGCACTGTAATAGAAATAGTAACTCACAGTAGCGCATTACTTTGAGTACCGCGTGGGTATGTTAGTATGATTTTGTAAACAATATACAAAACGTTTTATGACTCTCCACGCAGTTTCACGTTTTACACCGTCAGGGATGGCGAGTTACAGTGATTAATGTTTATGCTAGTCGGGTAAGCAAATGGGCAACCAAGTCACATGATGTCCAGGTCGTGTGGGTATAATATGGTCAGGTAAATACGGTAAGGGACCAGGCCGCGGTGCGTTGAGGCTAGTGGTCGAAGTACCCGAAGAGGCTGAAGCTGGCTGGCCTGGTGCGGAGGGGTGGGGAGTGATGATGATGAATGTCCAGAAGGAGTCATGTTTTGTCGAGGGTCGCCAATGTAGAAATATGGTGAAGGGCCCCAAAGGGAGATTTCCGACCGAGCGAGGTGCAATGCTCGGCCAAGCTGAAGCCCACTTACTATCGTGTCCGGTGTTGTATATATAGCACGTGAACTGTGAAATTCCGATAGCGCGATACAGGATATTAGCGCTGATTGGTCCGCTACAGGCTCATCGCCAGGAACTTATTCAAGTGTATCCAAGGGCGTAAGATTATAAGTTTTACGGGTATGCGCTGTGACGACTCCCGGCTTCATGAGTTGTCATGATCTTTTCTAACATAATCTAATATAATTGCACTTAAAATATTGACTCTACGGAACCCAAATCACACCGCCAGTTTATGCTTGTTTAATCAGTCGAGTGAATCATTCAATGAAATGGAGAATCGACGTTGCTTTCAATTATTTACGAACATATACATTTTATTATATTCTTAGAGACAAAAATGGAATTGCTATTTTACATATATCATTTTTTGCTACATTAATATATGTATATTTTCATATAATAATACAATGTACTTTCTAAAGAAAAAAATATACAATAATAAACGAACGAAGTTCCTTACGGCAGGCTTGGAGGGGATAGGGATTTTGCTGCGCGACCGAACCGAAAAAAATGTTATAGTAAAACCGTAAGAAAAGGTGCGTGGAATAAAAGCGTTAAATGAGACGTGCGCAGGCGCGACGGCTTTTTAGCCGAAGGAACTTCGTTCCTACCTGGTGTCACACGACACCACACTTCTTTTTATTCACTATTGAGATTTCAGATAAAAGCATAGATAAGTAGAGTCTGACAGAGTTATATACGAATTTTTTAAGGTTATATAATATACGGTTAATTTTTAATTCAAAGTTGCTTAGATTTCATTTTGATTAATTCGCCTTTAAGTTAAAAATCTAAAATCAACGTGATACTTACCTTAAAAAAAATCACATTTAGGTACTCATTTTTATACTCCAAAAAAGTTTTGACAACTTTGAGAGGTCATTTGCGAAATTACACATTCTTTACCCGCTCCTTGAAGCTTGAGGGTCCTAAAACGGTATGGACATTTTCATAACTGCAGGGCCCTACTTCAGACCAGGTAAATAGGATCTTGGGCTATATTCCTTTCTTAAAAGCCAATATATTAACCAGAAAATATATGTGGATAAGGAGAATAATTTGGAAATTTTCGAAATTTGCTTTTAAACCATCAACTCTTGTATATACATAATGAGAGTATCGGCAACGGCTCCAAAGACTTTCATGAAATTTAGTATACACGGAGTTTTAGGGGCGATAAATGTAGCTAGAATTCATTTTTAGAAAATGTTATTTTATTCTTGTTTTAAATAATCAGCTTTATCGAGCAAAGCTCGGTCATCTGGGTACTTTGTGATAAAATGCGGCTGATAATATTACATTTTAAATAAACATTTCGCCAATGGATCGATTTCTGATTTATTATTATTATTTTAAAACTACTATTCTGTATCATAAAACTTTCGCATTTTATTTCTTTATTATTATTTCCCATTAAAATAATAAGACTTAAAATTAAAAAGCTATGTTTGCCTTTAATTGGATCTACATCCTTACATGATAATTTATTTTTACTCTTAAACTTACTATATTCGATGTATATAATCTAGACCACAGACTAGATTTTAAGTAAATATTAATTTTATATATTATTTATGAAGTTAAAAGAATAAAGATTATTTTAATTGTGAAAATAGAACTGAACATATTTTCTTAGATGAATGAGAGAATTTTATATTAATGTAATCAAATACTTTTATACATTCCTTGCTTATTCTTTATTATTTGCTTTTTTATGATTGTCTTCAAGGAACATTTCTTCCAACATCCTTTATGAAACAAAATATTAAAATTCTGTCCCAAGAATAAGGATTAAATATGTAATGACACAGAGTTCAGATAAATAATTATTCCGAGTTATGCGAAAAGTCTGAATTTTTTATAATTAAAATTATTTTAAAATTATTAAAATACTATACATGTTGAATACAATTTGCTCGCAAACCCATCTAATCCTTTAAGAAAGTCAATAACGTCGCGTCGGATCGAGTTTCTTCAATAACTATCGATTCTGCGGATCAATGAATATTAACTCCGGGTTTTCACAGCTTGAAACCAATAGTTTTTAATTAAATTTTATCACAGTAGCCTTTGGTTTCACGGGATCATTAATTGGGTAATCTAGGAATACAATACATCTTAAGAGCTTTATCTCCGATTTTGGCTGCTTGGACCAAAAAGCATATGTGCAGCTAATAAAAAGCGTGTAAAGAAAATATTTTTCATTTAAATTCAATTATTAAAAAAGTGTATATTATGCTGCTTATTTTGGAGAATATTTTTACTATAGTATGTTTTATATTCTTCTGTACAATTTTCTCGGTAAAGAATAACTAGCATACAAGGCAAAAACTGAAAAACTGTCAACTATGCAGTAACCTTAGATAATTAATATGTCTAGATGGAGTGTCGCCCTATAATCAAAACAAAAAGAACTGGCCAACATTTTCAAACATGCGTTTGTGAATAGTGATACCAGCTACTACAGTTCTTTTCATTATAAATAAAAACAATAATGCGTAACAATTATTCATACGTATTCTATGACAGCGGGACGGAGAAAGCATTTAGAGGCTAACAGCTGGACTATTTTTTTGGACGTTTTTTCCGCGCGACACTCTAGACATATTATTGATCTAAGGCAGTAACTATATTTTGCCTAAGGTTATTATTATAAAATCGATAATCCTCTCACAGACGGAGCTTAATGTAACCTTATAAACAAAACAGGTTCTTAAACGGATGCTTTATTATTCCATCTTACTAATCTTACTATCTTACTAATATTATAAACGTGAAAGTTTGTAAGTATGGATGTTTGTTGCTCTTTTACGTAAAAACTACTGAATATATTTTAAATGAACTTTACAGTAATCTAGCTTATACATCAGAATAACACATAGGCTATAATTTATTCCTGTTCTCCTACGGGTATGGGAAGTACGCGGGAGAAACCGCGGGGCGCTGCTAGCTTTTTTTATAAAAACTACACTACTGATAAGTAAGTATGAAATAGCTTTTATCCCTACTAGTTCAGACAAGTCTAGTTCTATTTATCATTTATTTTTAAATAGATGAAAACGAGATGGTTAGAGGTCTGTAAAAAACTTCGGTAAATATAAGGATAAAAATTAGGATGAAAGGGCCACTTTACACAGCATGTTAATAATTTAGAACAAATATAAAATTTTGTGAAAATCAACCAAATATCTTTACTCAGTATAGGCTTCCGAATTCGGAAGTAGTTTATACCTATACAGGGTTGTGACTATATGTTGATAAAATATATCGATAATTATAATGTAGGATGATAACGCATTTTATCGATAAAGTTATCTGCATTTTATAATGTGTAGATACTAGATAGCTAATGTGTAGATGATTTTATCCGCATTGATTATAATATCATCAACACTTATATGTCCCACTGCTAGGCACGTGTCTGCTTTCAGTTCTTTTATCAAATCAGATGAAAAGGGTATAGTTCACCGATGTGCTGCCCCAATGTGGGTTGGTGAAATTCACACATTCAAAGATTATTTTAAATCGTCAGGCACGCAGGTTTTCTCACGATTATTTTCTTCGCCAGCAATTTTTATTGTGTCTATTATATTATGTTTGATTCGTTAAATAGAAATATAAAATTTAATTAATGAAACGGTTGCAACAGTATTTTCAGACGTGCTTGGCTTGGCTATACATAAACCTTTATTATTGTGTTATCATTACAGGAAAAACACCATTAAGATAAACTTGAAAGAAAAACTTTAATATGCTATAATATTATGTGAATATTTTAAATCATTTTTAAAAATATTATACAAGATTTTTCTCGTCCGATTAGTAAGATATCAACGACATTAAATATATTTTCGGTTCAAAACACTTAATGATAATCTATATCGATAATAGATCCTTACATCACTAATCTCAAGATTCCCCGAACATAATGACAAAAAGATGTTTTTAGGAAACGATTTGGAAATATAATAAGAGGTTATATATAGATAAAGGTCGGGTGTGGGCGTTTTTCCGGACGTTCGTATATGCTAGAAAAACATGAAGTACAGCGTTTTGTAACTTAGAATCAATAAAATTTATAACAATATTCATACTAACTTTCAAAGTTAAATAAAGTATAATAAGTCTCACTGCTGGACACTGGTCTTCTCCTCGAAATCAGGCGAGGAGGATTATTGGGCCATACTCCACCGAGGCTCTAGCCCGATGCAGTTTGGTGAACTTCACACGCTTTCAAAGACTTTTAATCACATCAGGCATGCAGGTTTCCTCACGATGTTTTCGCTCACCGGCCAGCGAGGGTGCACTTAGAAATTTCGAAAACCTCATTTCAAGGAGGGTCAGGATCGAACCCAGACTCTCTCGCACAAAGCTAACATATGTACAGTAACGTTCAAAAGTCCAGTAGCAATCGAACGCAGCTATAGCGTCAACACTTAACGTTACTTGTGACCTTTTTCTATAAAGACAATTCACACACACACACACATACACTTTGTTTGTCTGTATAAATTCATATCGTTAATTTCGTCTCAACGTGTAAGCAATGCCGTGGCCCAGTGGTTAAGCAAGTGCATATATTTTATTCTACGATCACCTGTTAAATTGCAGGATCAAATCCATCCCACATTGGGTCTGCGTCGATTCTTCATTTTTAAATTGTAATGTTTTAAATTTTGAAATATTTATAAATTATTACGAATGTTTCTAACTAAAACTTAGTTAGAAACATAACATTCTAAACAGAGCAAAGAATGTGAGGGTAGATTTAAAATAAAATGATTACTGGCTTGGAAAAAACAAAATATTAAAATGTTGTTGGTTGGTGAATTCAGCTACGAGTGATTGTGTGCTAACTGTTTCAATTTAAAATAATAATTCGGTGTCCAATATGCAAGCAAATATTAATAGCGAATCAAGAGCTAATATTGTGGCCCTATATTCGAATGGCCTGAATATTTCTCAAATTTGTAACGAAACTGGCTTCTCTGTAAGTAGAAATTAATTATATTATTGTGATGCATATTTTTTCAATGGTTAAAATTGTCTTTTACAATTTGTTAATTTTTTTTAGGGAAATACTGTTAAGTCGACGGGTGAAGAGATTCGAGGAAGAAGGTGGCTTGCAGAGTCGTAAACGAAGTGGAAGGCCACTTCTTATTAACCAGACTCAGCGGCGTTACATGGCAGCGGAGTATAAAACGTGTGGTTTCATACCGACAAGACGTTTTGCCGATGAATTAAACACCTCATTGGTAACCGTTTGTCGTGCACTTCATGACGAGGGACTACATCACCGAAAGCCGGCGAAAAAACCGTTTTTGACTCAAAGGCATAAAGACGAATGGCAGGAAGACTACATTTATGGCGTAAAGATAATAGTATATAAAGTGAAAATAACGTAGTGTCAAACACCGAATCTGGCAGAATAAGTGTGAACATGTGGGGATGGATTAGTGCGCAAGGGCCGGGTGATCTTGAATTTATACACACAAAATATTAATCAATATTATTACATTAAATATATGTTTCTGTGTCACACTAAGTATTAATTGTTATAATATTTATATTTCGTTAGTTTCAATCGGACATTGTAGTTTCTACCTAGGGACGTGCTGGCCAATGATTAGGAGGTTTAATATTTAAAGGTTGAGGTTAAGTTTTAATCCTCTTTTCCTCGAGAAAATGAATAATTAAACTTTAACCTCAATAATAATATGAAATATTGGTAACACAATAGATATCTATAATATTTTTATTTTGATAGATCTATGGATCAAAGATTTAAACGTCAATCAATTCAATTGTTTATTTGTTAGGTCATTAAAATAAATATAACAAATATTTTATATTTTGAAAGTGTTGTTTTATTATATTACCTACTTAATATATATTATATAATATATAGTAGTATATATAATATATTACTATATTACTATATACTACTTAATATATATATAATTAATATTATTCTTAAGTAAATAAAACTTTAAGAAAGTCATTTCATTAAAAAATAAATGAGTTTATAAGAATGTTAAGATAAAGACTTTGCAAAACTGAGATTCGATCCGTGACCATTTCAACTAGCGTCGATGCGAGGCCAACTATTTACCGATGAAGCTACTAGATATCTTACGTAGCTTGTGAAATTTTTGCATTATTATTGACACAGTGCAATAATGAATGAAGAGGACAAACAATATAACGTTATCTTTGTTTTTGCATCCACTACACGCTTATACTTTCTGGTATTGATATTGTACGACATTTAAGTGTGTGCATGGTAACATGGCGCACACATTCAGAATACGCACTATACCGGCAAGCGAATACGGTCGTTACGATGCTACTGGACTTTTGAACGTTGACTGTACTTAATTACAAACAACATTTTTTATCCAACTACGACTATCTAAAAGGTTTATGTTGTTATTATTTACTAGTAGCGCCCCGCGGTTTCACCCGCGTACCCGTGTGAGTATTTAGATAAATTATAGCCTATGTGCTATTCTGATGTATAAGCTATATTATTGTAAGGTTTCATTAATTATCCAGTAGTTTTTATTTGAAAGAGTAACAAACATCCATACTCACAAACTTTTACGTTTATAATATTAATAGGATGTATGTATGTTTGTTCATACTTCATTGTAACGAGCAAAACCTTAATTATAATACACCGCCGCACCATGTGGAGTGCATGGTAACAGCCTATTTAGTATTAAATTTACATTGTCTGCAGACAGCTCCAAATTAAGACCTAGCGATGCCAGATAATATGATTTATAGACTATATTATTAACACCTATTGTCCTTATCCGACTGTGCAGAAGAGTGTATGTTGTTGTGTATGTATGTTTCTTTGACACTGTAGCATCAACAGCTCAAATGATTTCATGTTTAGAGTTTTTATATTCTTATTGAGTAAGATAGATAGCATTTTAAATTAAAATAAACGGATTTAGCCATGTATGTGTATTTGGATTTTTCTAATATACCTAATTATAATTAGGCAGACTTAAAAAGGGTAGCAGTTATTTTATTCGTATCCGCAGATAACTTGTGTTGTTTATAAGACGAATATGATGATTATTTTTTGTTGGAAAAAGAGATATTCCGAGGGTAGTCAAGGAAATCAGGATCTGATGATGGTATCCCATAGGAATAGGGAACTTTCGAAAATCGTAGAGGCGACTAGTTTGTCAATTTTTTTCATTAATTAGGTATTTTAAGTTGACATTTTATATGAGACACTACAGCCTAGAAAAGAAACTCAGCTCTTTCCTTGGTCACGTTAATTTTATTGTATTTTGCATAATTTAATACCTTCCATAGAAATTATTTGTAGTACACGGATATAAGACTACTTATGCTGTTGCTGTGTAGTAATGTAGACTATATTAAATTTTTTAAAAAGTTAGAGACCCGTATTAAAACTTAGTTGACCCAGGCGGAGCTGCGTGCAACAGCTAGTTTAAATTAAAATACAAATGTATTAGGTTTAAATATACATAATAAAACTATTAACATGTTATTTTACATACAATGAGAATATTTATTTTTATTTATATGTGAGAAGTTTTAATTTTACATTAATATTTTTTTTTCGCATCATAGTCAGTTTCTCAAAATTTATA
This sequence comes from Lycaena phlaeas, assembly GCA_905333005.2. Lineage (NCBI taxonomy): Eukaryota > Metazoa > Arthropoda > Insecta > Lepidoptera > Lycaenidae > Lycaena > Lycaena phlaeas. Next base: position 3,220,746 of record HG995170.1, on the reverse strand, counting down.
TTAATAACACTAAATTACCATGTTTAGTGTATAACCCACTACTGTAGGGCTATTCTGTAAAAACCATTTTGATATCGAGCTTCACCTGAGTGATACGTTACTTCACTTTACGTCACTTCGAAAGTAAACATTATTGGTGACAGTCGAGTTTTAAAGAATACAATAATTAATTTGTTCAATCGGTCATGTCACCGCGGATTCCGCTTCCGATATTCGAAAACGACCTTACAGAATAGCTGCTGATTCATATTTGATTAGTTTCCCTTGATACATGTCTGAGCAAGAATTAAACAAGAATCATACTACGTTAACCTAATCAGGTTTAGCCCGTGGTTAACTCGTAAAAATAACGTGAACTAGAAACGGTTTTATTTGATTTACCGGTGAAGGGACATCGTGAGGAAATCTACATGACCGATGAGATTGAAAGAATTTGAAGGTGTGTAGTTCATCTGCATTGGGCCAGCGTATCAGTAAACATAGCCCCTCCTCGCCTGATTTCGAGGAGACACGTGCCCAGCAGGTTAGACATAAATGAGTTGTTACATTATTCGATTTAGTAATTATAAATGTCTCAGTCACAATCCATGATATCAATTTTATATAATACTAGCTGTTGCCCGCAGCTTCGCCAGCGTTAACTAAGATTTACAACGGGAGCTTAGTATAATTGATAGAAGCTTAGTACGCAAAATAAGTAACTTTTCTGGTTGATTGTTTACACCTTGTGTACGAAAAACCCAAATATCTTACGGAACCCTATTTTTTTTTTTCAGAATAAAATGTACCCTATGTTACTCGTGGATAATGTAGCTTTCGAATGGTGAAAGAATTTTTGAAATCGGTCCAGTACTTTTTGAGCCTATTCATTACAACCAAACAAACAAACAAAGTTTTCCTGTTTATAATATAAGTGTAGAAGTGTAGATATCAGATATAAATAAAAATGAATCGCCAAAATGCATGTACGCATTAACTTCAGAATTATTGCAATTAATTAGATTATACGCAATAAAAAATAATTAATACGTCAAAGTAAAATAAAGTTGTCTGCCATAATGTAGCAATTAATATGCTCGCGTGCTTATTTATGAATATTATTTGATAACAAAGCGTATCTATTGATAAGAAATCTAGACAAACGCGAATCTGACTCACGCTTTGAGCTCTCCGAAAAAATGTGTTTTGCTACATAGCATAATAAACGTAAAAGCTTATAGGAATGTATTTATGGAATATGTGTGTATGTTGGTTACTCTTTCACGCAAAAATTACTGAATGAATATTGATAAAACTTTACAATAATAAAGTTTTCACGTGAGAATAAGACATGGGCTATAATTTATCCCTCTTTTCTCCTCTTTATCCCTCTTCTCTTTATTACTCTTACAGGAATAGGAAGTACGCGGGTGAAATGGGGAGTCGTAGTAGGAGTCGTAGTCGCGAGGTGAAACGATCTTCAGATATTTTCATCACTTATGCTGTAAGACCTAGCTTGCTCTTCATTATTTTTGAGCTTCATGGTTGGACAAATTGAACAAAGAAGTTCCGTTTTATCGTTTTGATGAACGGAACCAAAAAATGATTAACAATCAATTCTTCTTATCACTAAAACATAGGATAAGCATGGTGATTGTATGCTTAACTGGTAATTCTATTACGCTGGTAATTTAATTAATTTTATGCTGGTAATATTATAATATTTAACTTTGGTGATTTCATTACACACATAATTATATTACTTAGGGCCTGTTTCACAATCTGCAGTTAAGTTCCCAATAGGCTATCGGCAACATATTTGACAGATATTTGACAGATACTCCATGCTCTATCTGTCGAATATGTTGCCGATAGCCTATTGGGAACTTAACTGGAGATTGTGAAACAGGCCCTTACTGTAATATATAAAAAATCGATGTCAGTGTTATGTCTTGAAGACCAAAACGGCGTGATCGATTTCGATAAAATTATGAGATGAGATGAGATGAGAAAATACTTGAGATTGGCACTACGCGTGATTCTGTTCAGAAACGTTTTTTGGTGTTTTATATTTTTTAAATATTAGCTTCCTGTTAACCCCTTGGTTAGTCGGTTATCATAATTGAAGCCTTTGAGGACTATAAATTTATAAAAAATATTAATTTTAAAACCTATATTTGTTGCAATAAGCAATAAGCGCAATAGCTATAATATTATAGTAAACTATTTTAAAATTATATTTAAATACAGACCTGTTTTCATACGAAACGTGTAACTATATTCATCTTATATTATTATCACAATAAAAATGCCGGTTCAAGTTTTCTTTAAACATTATAAAAAACCAAAAATATGTTTTGCTGCTATTTGCAGTCCGTCAACATAACAGAAAAACAAACTATTAAAAATAATTGATATTTCTCATCCTGAAATACAAAAATATTTATATAAATGTGATCATAAATTATTAATAATAACAATAAATTATGTTTACTCACTTGAATATAAAAAAAAATCAACGTCTGTCCCGTTTCAACATTCACTACACAATTGTATTTAACACACACAATTCCATTAACACACTTACTAAATATCTAACACATTAGTTTATTAAAGTTTTAAATTATTCTCTTTCGGACATTATGTGTCCGCTGAGACGTGCCTTCTCTAACGCGGTGCTGCTTCGACTGAATGTTCTGAAACCTTGTAATCGAGTATACGTGCAACAAGTATTAAAATTTATGGCCTTATGATTCCTGAACGAAAGTTTCTGTAGAATTCTGTATCTATTTCGCATGTATAATGGCGGCAGAGTAACATTGTTTTTCATTCACATTACAATCTACAATAGCGATTACGTTTATTACAGATAATGTAAACAGAGTTAATAAGTTGTTTTTTTAATAATTTGAATAAAGAACCATAGTTTTCATATTTAAGCACTTTAGCGCGATATGCGCTTTTTCCAAAATACACAAGTTGTAAGCAGAGGTGTAGTTTTAAAGCGGAAAATGATTCGGTTGCTAATAACCATTTAGTTTAAAGCAATAGTATATAAATAGCAATAATAGTAATAGCAGTGTATAATCTGTTTCTTAATAAATGTTTTATTATTATTATTATTATAAATATCTGCGTGTCAAATTTTAATAAGCAAATGCATGTGTACTTATTTAAAGTAGTAATATTACGAGTATGTTTGATAAACATAATTTATATCAGAAACTGTTTTAAATTAATCGTGGTGACAAAAATGTCGGACAAGTTTTCTATAGTGGAATTTTTCTAGGGTGCTAAGTATAACGACATAACAAAATCTTACGTAAAATTTAACAACAGAGATTATTTATTAATTGTTTTATTATAATAAATAATCGCGTAGACGTTAAAAATCGATAAGAAAAGTATCAACCGTTATATGTCCCACTGCTGGGCACGGGTCTCCTCGAAATCAGGCGAGGAGAGTAAAGAGCACTAGTTCACCGATGCGCTGGCTTAATGCGAATTGGTGAACTTTACATACCTTTAAAGATTTTCAATCTCAATAGGCTCACTATGTTTTCCTTCACCGGTGAGCGAGCGATGGTCTCGTGTTTGGGGTGCACTTAGAAATTTAGAAAAAGCCATTTAAAGGCACACACGGGTCAGGATCGAACCCAGAACCTCTCGCATAAGAGACTGAATCCACCCACCACTGGACCATCGTCGCCCAGTAAAAATCGATAATACAAATAAATTATTAGGAGCTTAGTATGTTACCTCTATATCTCTATATTTTCGGTATTATAACAAAAAACATAATAAAACAGCCCGAGGCATTCTGAAGGCATTTATTGGATCTTGAGGGACGGATTACGCAAGGGTAAGGGATGAATTTACTGTAAAGAATTCATTCACTTGTATTGTTACATTTCTATCTAAGGATCTGGGGTAATCCGTGTCATAATGTGGTAAAAAAGGTAAAGTATCATCCATGCCCCATTGCTGGGCACGGGCCTCCTCCTCGAAATAAGGCGAGGTGTACTTCACCAATGCCTAGTGATAGGTGATCTTCACACATCTTCAGATACTTTTAATCTCATCAGGCGTGCGGGGTTCCCCACCATGGTTCAGGCATTGTCGTGGCAGTGGGGCTCAGTAGCCCTGGGTGACCCCAACAACTTGGGCGAAGCGAATTGAGCCAAGGGGGCTCTTTATAACCCTCTTATAAGAAGAGGGGACAAAAGAGCAGAGGGCAAAGGGTGAGGATGGGAACCTCACCTCATCGTACTGTCCCGACGTTAGGAGTGGTTGTTCTGTGGTGCGAAACGATCTTTGATGGACCAGATGCGTTGCCCTCCTTTTCTCTAACCCCCCAATAGGCCACCGGAAACTCACAAATCGCACGAAACACGACAGCATAACTGTCACTTTACGCCGGTATTATTTGAGCGAGAGGTACCACCCCGGTCGTGCCAGCGCAATTCGGCTGCAAAGCAGCATGGCACTACCTCTTTAATGTAACTTAATAATATTGTTTCTAAAATGGAAAGAAAGAAGGAAAATATACTTTATTGTGCATACAAGTAAACAAGAAATAAAACTTACAAAAATAAATATTACATATACACAAAGGCGGTCTTATCGCTGAGGAAGCAATTTCTGTCTATAGGATGTGACACTATACCATACCTATACAAGAACCTTTAGATACCTGATATTCTACTCAATAACCTGCCCAAAGTGACGATTCTAGAAAGAAATAGAAACTTAATATGTAATATACTATGGACTAGAACACAATCATGATGATTATTGTTACATTAGTACGTAGCTCATGCCCTCACGACTCCTGTGTTATATTTACCATAAAATATACGAAAATGAGGTAACGATAATGCTAAGAGAAATATAATGAAATATAAATTTGACGACCTCTGTGGCTCAGTGGTTAGCGCGTTGACGCTCAAGCCGGAGGTAGCGGGTTCGAATCTCGCCAGGGAACAAAATAATTTTCTGTGTTCCTGGGTCATGGATGTGTATTAAATATGTGTATTTTCATTGTCTGGTACCCGTAACACAAGTATCTTCGAGAACTTAGCACGGGACCAGATTGACGTGGAGTAAAAGCGTCCGTAGATATTATTATATTATTATTATAAATGTGTAAATAAAAGCTTAAAATAATGATTGAAAGAAAATATAAAAAAATAATCAACTCACCTTACAAAATTAATACGTGAAAATACAAATGCAATAATACTTCGCTTTCGAGAAACACCGAAAATTCAAGTCAATTAAAAGTTGCATACGTTTTTTTTTACTTTCCCGGGATTCGTAGATTTATTAACTTTTTAATTTATTCCCAATACACTATTGCCGCCTATTTGAAAAATTCGCACGAAAATTCGAAATGACTCTTGATAAGGAAAACCATTCCAATTCTTTTTTCAAAAATCAGAATTTAAAATGTCACCGACTTTGATCTCCGAATGTCTACAGATACATTATTTTTTTTACTAGCACTGCCCGGGCTTTTACCCATCTACATCTCATCCGATGGAGTAGGGGGATAAATTTATAGCCTGTGTCTTATTCTGATGTATAAATTATATTATTGTAAAGTTTCGGCAAAATGTATTCAGTGGTTTTTGTGTAAAAGAGCAGCAAACATCCAAGCTTTCAACTTTCGCCTTTATAATATTACTAGCTGTTGTCCGCGGCTTCGCCCGCGTTAGCAAAACAATCCCTTTTTTACACGCTTTTTATTAGCTTCACTTGTATGTCAGTTTGTCAGTTTGTGTGTTTGTCAGTATGTCAGTATGTCAGTATGTAACTCACCGTGGGTAATCTGCGAATATGAATTTCAATAACTATAAATTAATAATAGTGTAAATAAAAAAAAAAATATTTTATTTTAAAAAAAGCGTGGGGGGATGTAGTTTGTTCGCGTCCGTAGGACTTACCACCTTTTCCTAAGGCCCACCCTACACGTGTCCCCCGGGTGGTGCTAAACGAGCAACAACGCCGAGTCTTGGGCGGCGGTAAAATAACCCGATACGAGTCTAACCAGCTCTATTGTTGAAGGTAGGAAATGACCTCAACAACCCGGTACCTCGTGGTCATGTTTCGCGAGACTGGGGGCTTTGGCTTAATCGCCTGAGCCACGAGGAAGACAACCTCAATAATAAATCACCCCAATCCTAAGGTGAGGACTGTGCCGAAAGGATGAATGGCTGGAGGGATTCCAGTCCCTAACACCAACCTCGATGGACCAGGCTATCATCGTTGTAATGTGCCTTCTTACATGGGATGGGCGTAACCTGTAAGTGACCACCTTATTCGACCCGTACTCGTGGGAATCAAAATGGAAACAATTTCTACAAATAATAAAACAAACAAAAACTTATTGAGTCGTCAAGCCCTTCTTCCTGGGCTCTTCAACAAACAAAGATCTAACTCACTCAGTGAGTTGCCTTCTCTATCGCAGTTCACGCATGCCGCACCGACTTCATCTACCACTGACAAACCCTCAGATGATCTCGAAAATCTTATGTCCTGCACAAGCCAACAACATCCACCGCAATGGCAGCGTGTACCCTCGTCAAAGAAAAGGAAAGTGTCACAGATATCGCCTTCACATGAAATCTTTACACAAAACCGCTTCAATGACCTCCCAGTTGACATCACGGATGATACTAATTGTCAATCTATACCAATCTATAGACCCCCACCAATCATTCTCTATGGAATAGAAGACCTGAATGAACTCACAAAACTACTAGAAACTGTCATTAGTCCAACTAAATTCAAGTACAAAATAGTAAATAAAAATAACCTACGTATCATGGTGGACTCAGCAGACTGCTACAAAGAGGTTATCAATCTTATAAGGCAAAAAGGTTTAATTGGACACACATTTACTCGAAAAGAAGAAAAGCCATTCCGAATTGTTATAAAGAACCTTCACCACACTACCCCCCATGAAAGCATTACTCAAGAAATCGAAAAAACTGGCAACAAAGTACGAGGTGAAATAATCAACTGTCGCTATGGCCCAGACAAAAAACCCACCTCAACTTTTTTTGTTAACATAGAACCAAATTGCAACAATAAGCTGGTGAAGGACATAAAGTGTATCTATCACCAAGTAGTCAAGATCGAGGATCCACGTAAAAGTAAAACCATAGTACAATGCCAGAGATGTCAACAGTATGGTCACTCAAAAAACAACTGCATGAGACCATACAGATGCGTCAAATGTAGCGAAGGGCACAAAACCTCCGACTGCCCTAAGAAGGACAGAAATACTCCTGCCAAATGCGCTCTGTGCTTCTGCGATCATCCTGCCAACTACAAAGGCTGCCAGGTCTATAAAGAAATAGCTACAAGAAAACTGAACCGCAGCAAAACCATAACTCATGACAAAGAAGCCAAAGGCACGACCGCGAAAGAATCTGAAACCTTTACAAGAGATCCACTTAGTCGTAATCAGCAATTTCGTTCCCAACGGTCATATGCCCACGTTGCCGCAGGCAATAGTCAGAACCAAAATGTGGAAAACACGAAACTCCCCCAACAAAATTATCTAGAGGAACTTCTAATGAAACAAAACGAAAAAATAGACCAACTCCTTCAACAAATCAGTACCCTGATGGGACTGTTAACTACAGTTATCAACAAACTTGCTTAAATGGCGACCCTGAAAGTTGCTTCGTGGAACATTAATGGCCTGTCTTCTAACATACATGAGCTGGAATCTATAATATTGACTCATAAGCTGGATATAGTTTTGATATCAGAATCTCATGCAACAACAGCTAGAAGCAACTTCCGCATAAAAGGCTACAGTATCTATACCACTCCACACCCCGACGGAAGAGCACACGCTGGTACGTCCTTGGCCATCAGAGCTAATTTAAAGCACTCAATCTTAGAGCCGTTTTCCACACCGTATCTCCAAGCTACATCTGTTAAAGTTGAAGATCGCTCAGGATTTATTACGTTTTCTTCAGTATACTGCCCACCTAGACACCGGATAACCTGTGATATGTTCACTGATTACTTCCGAACATTAGGCTCAAGATTTGTAGTGGGTGGTGACTGGAATGGTAAGCACACTTACTGGGGGTCCCGCTGTACAAGTACTAGAGGCAGAGAACTGAAACGATGTGTTGATGAAAATCATCTAAGACCATTATCGACAGGTGAACCAACCTACTGGCCCAGTGACCCACAAAAGTTACCTGATCTCTTGGACTTTTTTATCGTGAGGGGCATATCCAACCTTTATACCAGTATTGAATCTTGCCTTGACGGAAGCTCAGATCATACTCCAGTAATATTAACATTAAGTACAAGTGCACTTGTAAGGGACAAACCGGAATCCCTTACTAACCGGAAGACGGACTGGGAAGGTTTCAGACGTTACCTCGACGAAAATATCAATCTGCGCATCCCTCTTAAGGACTGTGATGACATAGATGACGCCTGCAGATATATTACAAATCTAATACAAGTGGCAGCCTGGAGGAACACGCCCTATCAGAATGTAATGAGTGCTTCTTTTACCAACCCACCAGATATAAAACAAAAGATCCTGGACAAGCGCCGCCTTAGAAGAATATGGCATCAGTCACGCCATCCCGTGGATAAAACTAGACTAAACAAAGCAACTAAAGAACTTAAGGTCATCCTGAAAGAATTAGCCAATAACATGGTTAAAAAGAACCTTGAATCACTGTCCCCACTCGGAATTGGACCATACTCTCTCTGGAAAGCAACAAAAGACCTAAGGAGACCACAGCAATCCTATCCTCCCATCAGATCACTAAACTCTTGGGCCAGGACTGATTCAGAAAAGGCAGAGGTATTTGCGACGCATCTAGCAGCGGTGTTCTCACCAAATGAAAGTTCTTCCGATGAGTCTGAAATCGACGCCATCCTTGACCAGGACCTTCAGATGAGTCTTCCTATAACCCCAACCTCACCAAGAGAAATTGCTATGGAAATAAAGGCCTTAGAATCGGGAAAGGCACCGGGATACGATTTAATAACCCCAATCATACTGAAAAATCTACCCAGAAAATGTATTGTGTTTCTTTCTAGTCTCTTCAATGCAATATTTAGAACTTCTCACTTCCCAGCCCTCTGGAAAATTTCTCAAGTGGTGATGATCCACAAACCAGGAAAACCAGAACATGAACCATCATCATATCGACCAATAAGCCTAACACCCATACTTTCTAAGCTATGGGAAAGGAAATTTCTGACTAGACTCAAAACTGTATTGGATGTCTGCGATATTATCCCATCTCATCAGTTCGGCTTTCGCGAGTCCCACTCAACTGTCGAGCAAGTCCATCGGGTATATCACACAATTAGGCAGAGCCTTGAATGCAAAAAGTACTGCTCAGCTGCCTTCCTCGATGTGCAACAGGCATTTGATCGGGTCTGGCATAGGGGACTTCTAGCAAAAATCAAAGTATATCTCCCCCATCCAATGTTCACACTTGTTGAATCATACCTCAACGACCGATCCTTCCAAGTCAAATATGGAGAATCGCGATCCAGCCTCTATCCTGTAAAGGCTGGAGTACCTCAAGGATCGGTTCTTGGGCCCGTACTGTATAATATATTTACTTCTGATCTACCTGTAAACAACGAAATAACGGTAGCAACATATGCTGATGACATGGCCTACTTATCTGTTGACAAAAATCCAGTCACAGCTAGCCTTAAGCTCCAGGAGCAACTAGACTTAACCCACGATTGGCTGTACAAGTGGCGTGTACGTGTTAGTGCAGCAAAGTCCAAGCATATTACATTCACGTTGAGAAAAGAAAACTGCCCCCCAGTAAAATTCGGTGATGACATCTTAGAGCACTCAGACTGTGTGAAATACCTTGGCTTCCACCTAGATAGGCGCCTCACGTGGAAACATCATATAAAACAAAAGAGAGACCAAGTGAACCGTCAGTTTCGTAATATGCACTGGATCATGGGAAGGAACTCTGTGCTGTCGTTAGACAACAAACTTCTTATTTATAAGTCCCTATTAAAACCAATTTGGACCTATGGAATCCAGCTATGGGGTGTTGCAAGCAAAAGCAATATACTTTGCCTACAACGGTTACAAAATTGCATCCTGAGAGCAATGGTTAATGCACCATGGTATACAACAAACAATGAAATTCATGAATACCTCAACGTGCCGACAGTCATGTCTGAAATCGAGGAGTACAGGAAAAAATACATTCACCGGCTATCCCTACACCAAAATCCGCTTGTTGCAGAATTGTTGGACCAGACTGCGGTGGTTAAGAGGCTTAAACGGAACCACCTTCTTTAACTGGTAGGGGCAGCACTGGCTACCCCACCAGAAAAATCATACCTCACTTAACAAATTCGCTTATGGTCCACCGACCGATTGCAAATATTTCAATTTCAAAAAAAAAAAAAAAAAAAAAAAAAAAAAAAAAGCGTGGGGTGCTTTTTAAGATATTATCAAAATGATAATCACTCTACTCATATCTGTCAATAAAATATTTATACCATGCACCCCACGCTTTTATTAAAATATTTTTTTTTTTATTTACACTATTATTATTTATAGTTATTGAAATTTTTAACACTATTCTTAATTTAAATTTATTAAAATTTATTTTCTATTTTTTAGTTTGGGTTTCTATAAAAAGCGTGTTTTTAGTTTTTTTTAACTATTATTTATTTAATAAAAACTATCCTATGTTATTTGTAGTAAGTACCTCTCAGAATATGTGTACAAAGTTTCATGATGATTCGTCGAGTAGTTTTAAGAAGTGTAGAGTGAAAGTGTAACAAACATCCACGCTTGCACATAATATTAGTGAGGATTTGTATTTAGATTTATTTGGTGTGGTGAGGAAATGGCGACTATCAGTAATTCTATGCCTACCATTAGTGGCAAATTAGGAACCTTTGAATACAGAGCCATACTCTATCTGGCATAAAGCCGTAATTTCTCAGCCATTATAATGTGATCTTCGATACACTTTGTCTTCTTGTTCAGTGGGTTAATTTGGGTAATAAAGACTCAGGCTTTCCTCAATGAACGCCGAGACGACCGATCTCTTGCCACTCGCATTCAGCATGAACCATGACCAGTAGCTAGATTTTTGAGAATATAATCCATTGAGTGGAGGCCGCGTTGAGTCAAGTAAAGTGATGGTCAGCCATTAGCCAGATTGGACGATGATCTCCGTGCAGTAACCGGTAAGACCGGTCTTGAAGTTCATTGAGGGAGGCCTATGTACCCCACTGCGCTTCAAGCCTCGACGTGGTGGTGGGGCTCAGTAGCCCAGGGTGACCCCAACACTTTGAGTGAAGCGAATTGAGCCGAGGGGGCTCTTTGTACCTCTCTTATAAGAAGAGGGGACAACAGAGCAGGGGGCAAGGGGTAAGGATGGGAACCTCACCTCATCGTACTATACAGACGTTGGGAGTGGTTGTTCTGTGGTGCGGGGCAACCTCTCTGTGGAATGTGGCGTCGGTCCCCTAAGAGACTGACTAGCCGTCGAGGTGCCCTGTTGCTTGTAGAACCTCACCAAAGGCGGCAGTGTTGACACTCGCCGGGTTTTAGTAGGTAGAGCTGCGTCCACTTACCATCTTTCGGGCGCAGCGAGTCCCACATACCCGCCTGGGGAGACCCACTCCCCTGCGGGATGCGTCAGTGCATTTTCCGGCGTAAAAGAAAAAAAAGGCCTATGTTAAATGGCGGGCGGATAAAGGCTGATGATGATATTTATCAGACGAACTGTCCGCTTCTATTAAAAAGTTAGCGAGTGAAGTGCAGTAAAGTTTAAAAGCCATTTTAAATTCAAGATAAGTATGACTGTGACAAACATAATAACAAGTTTATGAATATTCATTTCAGCGTCGATAAACGGTGTTCTTTAGTAATTTGTTTTCATGTCTAACTAGCTGTTGCCCGCGTCTTCGCCCGCGTTAGCAAATAAAATATTTACTTCTCTTTTTTAAAATGTGATGTTACTTCTAGTACGGTTGAGTAATTTTCGCGTGAAATTGTAACAAATTTTTATAATATTATTTCTTTATGTACACAGGAAACAAACAAAACTATGAAACTATATGAAAACAGGTACAAAGGTGGTCTACAGCTTATTCCACACTTAAATTTCTTCCATCTGACCTAAGACAGGAGAAGAACAACAACAGTACAATAGGGTGTACATTAAATAAAAGATAAAATTACAAAAACATTAACAAACAGTACGAAGTAAACAAATCTTCATAAAAAAGAACGTACACTAATTAATAATCACATATTATTATATTAATTATGTTAACATATAATTAATAATAAGTAAATTTTGATGATAATAAATGCGTATATTTAATAAAGGTACATTTTATAGAGATTTTAGTTATTAAAAATTATTTAGTATTTATGTATAAATAATGTTCTGCAATCGCGGATCTCCTCGGTCTAGGAATTCCAAAAGTTTGGCTGAAAATACTAGTAAAGGAGTAAGAATAGTAATCAGTTTTATGGGATGGTATGTGGAGCAAGGTACGTCTTTTTTTACATAAATTGTGGCAAAAATTGAAAAAACGCTAAATATCGCGTTTCAAAGAAGAAAGTTTTAAAGTGAAAACAGCCCTGTTGTTTTAAAATCTACATAAATACAAATATAAGGCAAAGTTTGTGAGTTTGTCAGGTTTTAGGGGGTAAGCTCTGGATATATTGAACTGGTTTTGAAACTTCTTTTTCCAATAAAAGGCTACATTAATATTTAATTGTGAGTCCTATAATATATCCCCGTACTCTCACGGGAATGTGAGGTACACGGATAAAAACGACGGCGGGCTAGTCTTATATAATACCAATATCAAAGTATAATGCCATAAATAAATTTTGTTATGGGTCAATAGGGTTCTCAAATAACAGTCCCAATTACAGACCTTGGGGTCAGTGAGGATCGGCTTACCTCCAATTAGTGGAGGTTATCACTTACATCTAAAAATATTATTGTTATTTTAGTCCAAGTAGAGTCAAATTTAATATTTCTTCTAATTGATTGGTTCAGTAATCTTTAATAATTATTATAATTAATTTATTGTGTACTGGTATTTTAATGAACAGCAAGATGGCTCGTACTGGAAGTATATCCTTACTAGTCCTTACTAATATTATAAATGCGAAAGTAACTCTGTCTGTCTGTCTTTCTGTCTGTCTGTCTGTCTGTTACGCTTTCACGACTAAACCACTGAACCGATTTTGATGAAACTTGGAACAGAGATAGATTAGAGCTTAGGAAAGGACATAGGCTACTTTTTGTTGCGAAAAAAAGCTTAGGGGGGTTTAAATAGGGGATGAAAGTTTGTATGGAAAGGACAATGGCGAAATATTATTTAATATTTTTGAAGCGTCTAGAAATGTCATGTGAAGAAAAACAATTATTTTATTTCTTTACATTTTACCAATATATTCTAGGGTTTGATAAAAGCCACCAAACAAAACCAATTATTATTTGTAATTCAATTGACTACTTTTTACGGATTTCATTATTGGATGACATATTTTTCCCTCCGTTTTTTTAATTTGTTCCTGTTGAAACCAGCTAAGACCAGAAGCCATGCGACTATGTCTGTCGTAAAATACAGAATCTATGGATTTCTGACACTTTTGTTACTATGGGAATGTAGCTCCGGGGAATTTCCCATAATAGATACAAAACAAACAATGGTAAAATAATTCAATAACATTAATACCAATAATACATACCCTAAAATATTTGAGATTTTTAAGATGTATTATCTAATAATTATTTGAAGAAAAACAATTATTTTATTTCTTTACATTTTACCAATATATTCTAGGGTTTGATAAAAGCCACCAAACAAAACCAATTATTATTTGTAATTCAATTGACTACTTTTTACGGATTTCATTATTGAATGACATATTTTTGCCTCTGTTTTTTTAATTTGTTCCTGTTGGAACCAGCTAAGACCAGAAGCCATACGACTATGTCTGTCGTAAAATACAGAATCTATGGATTTCTGACACTTTTGTTACTCAGTCCTATGGGAATGTAGCTCCGGGGAATTTCCCATAATAGATACAAAACAAACAATGGTAAAATAATTCAATAACATTAATACCAATGATACATACCCTAAAATATTTGAGATTTTTAAGATGTATTATCTAATAATCATTTGAAGAAAAACAATAATTTTATTTCTTTACATTTTACCAATATATTATAGGGTTTGATAAAAGCCACCAAACAAAACCAATTATTATTTGTAATTCAATTGACTACTTTTTACGGATTTCATTATTTGATGACATATTTTTCCCTCCGTTTTTTTTAATTTGTTCCTGTTGGAACCAGCTAAGACCAGAAGCCATACGACTATGTCCTTTGTAAAATACATAATCTATTGATTTCTGACACTTTGTTACTCAGTCCTATGGGAATGTAGCTCCGGGGAATTTCCCATAATAGATACAAAACATACAATGGTAAAATAATTCCATAACATTAATGCCAATGAAACATAACCTAAAATATTTAAGATTTTTAAGATGTATCATCACTACATATTAAAAAACAAAGTCGCTTTTTCTGTCCCTATATCCCTTTGTACGCTTAAATCTTTAAAACTACGCAACGGATGTTGATGCGGTTTTTTTTAATAGATAGGACAATTCAAGATGAATAGGACAATTCAAGATATATAATTAATTAAGTTTACGTCTACATCGGCTAAGATATAACAATAATTGTTGGACGTGTCGGAAAAAAATAGGCCGCCTGGGAGTTTTCAACGAAAACGCTGCCTGAACCCTTTAAGATAATATAACAAAATAATATACGGTGGAATTGTGTATCTTAAATAGGTCTACAAAAAAGTCCGCGATGGCATATGTCTATCTCTTAGGGATATCATACTATATTCTTTAAAAAAATGGGCAATTATAGGGCTATTTACACAAATAAGGTTATTAATCCTTATCATTTTAAATTAATTAATTGGCTTGAGCACTTTATGAACATTATTTTTGTCCCTTACATCATGTTTAATTTACATAAATACTTTAGGAGATATGGCAAAATCAAAATTATACATCATCATCATCATCATCAGCCTCTATCCGTCCACTACTGAACATAGGCCTCCCTCAATGAACGCCAAGACGACCGATCCCTTACTACTCACATCCAACGCGGACCTGCCACTGCATGGAGATCGTCTTCCCATCTGGTTAATAGCCGACCAACACTTCGTCTACCTGAACGCGGCCTCCGCTCTTGAACCTTAACCCAAAATTATACGCAAGAAAATAAATCGTTTGGCCGTGATTTGAACGGGCAGTGTAATAATAGTATCCTAAATAGTACATTATATGCATACAGAAATACAGAAAGCGAATGGGTATAATGTCTTTATGTTCAAGATAACATATAATATATCCATTTTAATACAAAAACTTAGTCATTATTAAAATAGAAAAAGATTATCATCCGACATGATAAATCCGTAAATCTTAAATCACGCGGGCGAAGCCGCGGGTAACAGCTAGTAAAAAAATAAAATTATCATTTATGACTTATTAACTGCTGCTTTCGCCCGTGTTAGCAAAAAAAATCATTTTTTAATGTATTTTGTGTTACTTGTAGTACCTCCGAGAATATGTGTACAAAGTTTCATGATGATCGGTTGAGTTGTTTTCGCGTGAAAGCATAACAAACATTAGGGATGTTTGTTTTCACATTAATAATAAGTGTTAGTAAGGATTCGTTACCCATTTTGGCCATCGTTAAATAAAAAATTGTTTCGATAATTCGTCTTCCTCACCTGCTGTTCTTTTGTCCAACAATGAGATGATTTGCTTCTTCTCTTCTTTTTGTACCAGCCACAACACGAAAAGTGGCATCCCATTCAATTAGAAACAGTCAACACTTAAAAATATCTTATTTGCTTTTATTTCATAGATATCTCTACATTTCAGCATTATCTACGAGTTTTTTTGCTAAACAATATATGATGTAATGAATAAGATGTTGATGCAATAATGAGAGAATAATATAATTTTATTACACCAACCAACTTTTTTACAACAAAACAATATTTTTTATGCCAACTGAGAAGCACATAAAACCAACATAATGGAACTAGTCTTTTCAAATACTGTATTGCAAATTTTACACGGTCTTCCCGAATGGTTGGGAGAAACGCCTTATTCCTAGGGTATCTTTCATCGTATAAAAAAAACTACTGTCAATTCCCTGATGAGATACATTACCCTAAGTACCCTTTTTTATAAACAAGGAGTTTCCAGCAGTCCATTAAAACTGTACTCAACGTAACTTGCCGCTCCAACTGAGAGCTCTCCAGAACTAATAAAAGTGATTGATAACTCAACTTTCCGCTGTATTATATGTTAGGTTTTGTTGCGAAGTGATTAAAGTATCTTTCAAATAAAAGAAAAAATATGATCATATAGTAATTACACTACATAAACCAAGACCGCACGCCCAATGCGAATCATGTTAATTGGAGCCATAAGTGGCTCCAAAAATCAGCCACTCGCTCACACGAAACCGACGTAAAATGACAGCTTGATGCCACATTTCGTGCGGTTTGTGAATTTCCCATGTCCCATTCAGGATAGAAGATTCTGTTTCCAGCGTTTCGGATCCTTTACAGTGACTTTCTTAGTTGCAAAATTTTTAAGCATATGGAGCCCATGACATGACATGGTCTTCATATGCCATGGAGCCTATGGCATATGAAGACCATGTGGAGTTAGTTGGTTATGTGAAGCTATAATAATAATAATAACCATAATAATAATACATATAATAACATTAAGTGTTAGTAAATAAAACTTACAACTATGTTAGTAGCACTTCACTTGCACTTAAGTCTTGGTGCGTTCTGGAACTTGTCCGCGGAAGCGGCGGAACACCACGCCCTGTGGCCAGAAGTCCTCCTGCATGACGAGGTGCAGATAGCAAGTCGGCATTCGCACCACGAACGCCTTGAAGTTGACGTTGCGGTGCGACTCCAGCAGCTGCACTCTCGCTGTGTATTTGGTCCTCTGACGCACGTACTCCACGATGTCTTTAGCCTCAGTGGCCACAAAGACCCAATGATGTTCCTCCGTATCGCATGGACGTGGTCATACCAAGAGGGAAGCATCTATTACCGTCTGCGGATGCATTGCAAACCTTTCTTCGAATGACGAGACATGTCGTGGAATCTTCCGTCGCCTTTGACTCCCAGGCAGGAGCAACGGCAGCCTCCTGATCTTATGCCTAGTGCGAGCCATCTGCGCCTGGTACGATGCACCGCAATCTACCAGAAATAATGTGTATAACCTGAGTGACAAAGAGGAATAAAGGTATCATCTATATTCGCATTTTCACTCCGAAGGTAATGAGAAAGATTCTAACTCTCATTCAGGAGGTTATTGATCTTTGTGCTTAAAAAAACTGACCTAAATTTGTACCATATAAAAACTTATTATAAAACTCCAACCCTGATTTCCCTCGAGACAATACTTTTATATTACAACAAAATTAGCTTTTACAAGAGAATAGTTCACTCTTCTAACTTTTACCTCGCAAACTCTAGTCCCACAGGTTTACAATACATTCGACGTGATATTTCCATTTTCCAGGAGGTCCCTGACACCTGTGAAATGTTGTTTTACACTGACAGACAGATATGCTAAGGCCGATTGCTACAGTGGAATACAAAGAAAACAACCACAACTTTTGACAAATATAGAAAAAAGAAACGACAACATTATCTTCTAATATATAAAATTCTCGTGTCCCAATGTTTGTTCCCATAGTCCTCTGAAATGGCTCGCCCGATTATCATAAAGTTTTGTGTAGAACTGGCCAACATCTATTTTTCATCCCCCTAAATGATAAGAGTAGCCCACCATGGACGAATTTTTTTATGTTTATTCTTATATGATACAGCATACAAAAATACACATAACCTTAAATTGTCACCCCTCTACGATCAACCCCTATTTTTCATTAGAACAGAACGGAGTCTGTCGGGGCAGCAATTTTTTTATAATAAAGGTGCATGTACTTTAGTTCTTTTGCTTTTCCCTTTTGGGGATATTTTTTCAAGCAAAAAATATTGTAATGAACCATTTTTTACGGACATCACTTAACGCGTAAATTATAGAAAACAATTTGTATTAAACACTAAAAAGGCGGACTATACAAATGAAATGAAAAAAAAAAATCTATCGCCGCTAAATTCAGGAACTTTTCAAATCCATTGTATAGAATAGATAGAAAACGGGAGGCCATATTCCAGCGATATTGTCGACGGCCAGCCATCATTAATCTTCATCACCATGGCCTGGAAATGGAGGCACTATTTTAAAATTGAGTAAACCTCATTCGTACGTATCTTATTTAGCTATCGTATTACATCACGTAAAATAGATCGATCACAAAAAAGGTTTTATTCTAAAAAATATTGATCTATTAAATTGTTTGGGGGTGTTTTTCTATGTGAGAATGTTCTGGCGGTTTTCTGTAGTGTTTGTTTTAAATCTCAATCCATATATGTGATTGGTTGGCGAATACTGCGGTGGACTGTTCTGGATGGATGTATTTGGAAGTGATAGTTGATTGATGGTGCAGTGAAGGGCGAAATCGTGCTTCTTGGCGTTTCCCGCCGTTTCTCCAAATGACAGACTAGAGATCTTCTTCTTCTTTGAAGATTTTGTTACCTCGAATATGAAAACTTCCTCATGGCTGATAGTTCACAAATTAATGCCTTATACAAAACAAAAAAAAATCGATTACTGACGTTTATGCCTGATTGCGAATTACTATGGACAGCTACAATGTTTGAGTCTAGCCAATGTGGGTCAAAATCGCGTCCAAAGGAGTCGGTTACAAACATACATACAGGTGAAGCTAATAAAGAGCATGTGAATACGAAACTTTATAAGGTCACATTAGCATGTCGGTAGCGCGAACCTATAAGATTTTCACTACAAAAAGTTTAACCGCGTATCTTCATATTCACTTTACAATTTTGTACGTCACAATTTCGTAAAGCATGGCAGATAATAGTCGTCAATAATAACTGTAAGTGGTAGTAGAGGTGCTTTGTATCTGAATTGGACTTTACCAAAGTATAGTGACAGCTTTGTCCTCGCGTTTTTGTGGCTTATAAATTTTCGGTAGTTCATTGGGGGGAAAGGAAAAAAGAGGGCAACGCATCTGCATATCCTTTCGTTTTGCTTGTTTGCCCCCTATAACATAAGAGATAAGATATATTCTTAATAAAAATCGAGTATGAAGACGATTTTTTCATCTCTGACGCGCAAATAGAATATTTACTTAGAAATCAACATAAAAATAATTTGTAAATGCTATTTTGTACCCTGTCTTAAGTAAAGGTCGCATTTAGGTAGACAACGTGGGAAACCAGGTGGGAAGACGATGTCTTAAACTGTCTCCAAGAGTAGTCATAATAAATAAAAACTTTTTTAAAATCTCAAAAGAGATTTCACATCGTGAAATTACGGCACTCAACAAAATTTTTACGAGAATAAAAAACTCGAAGTGCCTGATTTTATACTTTGAGCAATCTAACTGAATTGCTGGTTTCTTTACAAGCATTGAACATTAGACTAGGCGCTTTATGCTTCAACAGGGATGACGCCTGAAAGTGAGGATTTGTATAGGATTTACAGAATTCTATTTCGATTTTATCTTGTTTTCACTGGTTTAAGGTTTAAAAACGTATTCATGCCTGAATACGTTTTTACGCCAGCTTTCTCTTGGTAAAACCTTTTTTTTTCGAATTTATACTTTATAAACCTTACTTAATAAAATACGACAACGTTGTTGATCGAAGCTCTATTTATAATACCTTCATCATCATCATCGTCATCAGATCTTTATCCATCCACTGCTGAACATAGGCCTCCCTCAATGAACGCCAAGACGACCGATCCCTTGCCACTTATTTATAATACCTTAGCTACTTAATTTTATGTGGTTCACGTCTTATAATATGAGCACAAATAAATGTCTCTTTCTTGGGACTTTCCCTTATTGTGCCACACAATTGCGTATTCTCTGAAGAATGGGTGTCACTAAAATCAAATACTGCACAAAACACCAGCAAGTCGAGCAACTGTCCAATCTTCTAAATTTTTGTAGTTTACTTCTTAAGAATCGATTTATATAAGGCCGGGGTGTGAAAATCTATAGGAGCAAAATTAAACTACGATGTAACACGACGTCACACGATGTGACACGAAGATGTCACCCGAAGCGTTATTTACAAAATATTTTAAAATCGTTCGTAAGGAGTAAACTCCTGTCGTGCGTTGGAGCTGACACACACACTTTTTTTTCATGGGAGAAATAACAAAGATGGCGGCACACAGGGATACCAATATTGATTGAGATTGAGCGACGGTGGTCCAGTGGTGGACGGACTCGGCCTCTTATGCGAGGGGTTCCGCGTCCGATCCCAACCACCGTGTGTGCCTTGAAATGGGTTTTTCCAAATTTCTAAGTGCACACGAGACCATTGTTCGCTCACCGGTGAAGGAAAACATCGTGAGGAAACCTGCATGCCTGATAAGATTGAAAGTCTTTGAAGGTATGTGAAGCTCACCAACCCGCACTGGGCCAGCACGGTGGACTATTGGCCCATTACCCTCCTCGCCTGATTTCGAGAAAGGAGACCCGTGTCATAAGGGTGATATAAGGGTTGATACTTTACTTTACTACCAATATATGCCAATCTAAGCTATTAGCTTACTAAGCTATCCTAGCAACTTTGTAATAGGATGGTAGACAATTAAAGCTTACGGACGCTTCATCGGAACTCCATTTAAATTTGTAACTGGATCCCGATCTAACGAAGTTATCGGTCCAATAGTTAGCCGTATGTTTGCACTTAGCCCTGAAGGGAGCATTGTATGCAAGCACAAAGCTTTTATTCATCTCAATACTTTCCATAAGCCAGAGCGGTATTCCTTTCATGAGGTTTTGTGATTTGGACACGAAATCGTTAAAACATTTCAAAATAAGAATGTGTTCTTTGTGTCCATAAATTATAATCAAATTTTTAAGGACTCGTCTTTAAAGTTTAAAGTTTCTAAAACAATGCATGTTTAAACTCGTGTAAACATTCACTGCTAAAGATAGGTCTCCCTGAATGAACGCCAAGATGACCGATCCCTTGCCTCTCGAATCCAACAGAGACCGGCCACTTGTTTCCAAATACCACTTAAAAGCTTACTTTGTCATAGTTACAACTTTTCACCAACCCGCACTGGGCTCCTCGCCTGATTTCGAGGAGGAGACCCGTGCCCAGCAGTGAGATATAAAGGATTGATATTTTACTTTTTTTAGACTATATGTATGAATTTTTTTAAGTGAGATTTATTTGTAGGCTGTGAATGAAGCTGATCAGCCACGCTTTGATGTGAAAGGCTCGATCGGCTGAACTCGGAACCGACGAGTGTACCCGAGCGAAGATACACTCTGCTCTTCTCTCCTGCGTTGCTGTTTACTATATTCATATTATGTTATTGGTTTTCACTTCAGCCGTGTTGTCCTAAGCAAACATATTATATATTATTTTTTTAGTTAATTCGATTAAACAATTATATCGAAGGAGATGTTTTTGCTATCGTCTTATACCAATCTTTGCTGTGTTTCAGAGGAAAGGGACTACCAGACTTACTAAATATTAACTTTTATGCAAATGTATAGAGCCTTTTCCGATTTATCGATGTATAAATAAACACGTTTATATACAACAATTGATGTATTTTTTTATGTCACTAAGGGTCGGCTGTTTTAAATCATATGCAGTAAGAGAATTCGTTAAATTTTAACGTCTGTTAAAAACAACGCTACTTGGTTACTAACGTTCGTTACAGCCATCTATAACGATTACATATTCGTTAAAATCGGTCGACGAAACACGCCATAAGAGGCAAAAGAGCAGTTGCAGCCTTATGGTAATTACCGGCGTTGCCTTCCTTCTTCCTGTAATGGGCCACTGATAGCTCATAAACCACACGAAATGCGACAGCATAGCTGTCACTTCAAGCTGGTATTAGTCGCTCAGATAGCGGCTGAAGGCTCACGCAGCGGTTTTAGTGGGGTAGTGCACCCAATGCGAGTTCCCACACACGCCAGCGCGCCTACCCAAGGCCCTGGTAGGGTCTCAAAGGGATATCCGCTGCATCAACAAAAAAAAATGTATGCATTAACTGGTAATTTAACACTAACATTTAGTTCTAAAAGGACGTCTATGCAACGTTTAACTTACACAATAGTGTAGTTCTGTTCACAGTAAACACATCACACGAAATACTAATTGAGAAACTCGTTAACGTTAATCTGCGGTTTCCTTGTAGTATCAAGTCGCATCAAATACTTAACCTTGCGGTTTATTTTCTTAAATGCTTTCCACGTGAGTTTATTTTATTTTGAAACATTGTAGTTAATATGATTCGAATGAAGTGACGCCGTTACTCTCGACTCTTTTATCCGACAGCATATAAAAGTGTCAACTCATATTATATTTTCCCACTGCTGGGCACGGATTTCCACTTCGAAATCTGGCAAGAAGGGGGTGGAGGGGAGGTATCCGTTCACCAAGGCGCTGGCCCAATGCGGGTTGGTGAACTTCACACATCTTTAAAGAATTTAAATCTCATCAGGCATACAGGTTTCCCCAAAATGTTTTTCTTCACCGGTCAGCGAGCGATGGTCTCGTGTTCAGGTTGCACTTAGAAATGTTGAAAAACCTATTTCAAGGCACCAAAAGAGGCGTCAAGATCGAACTCAGACCTGCTCCCGCCGAGCCACATAATAAGAATCAAATCAAATCAAATCAAATCAAATAATATTTATTTCGTAGGCAAATTACATAGCACTTGAAACATGTCAATTTTTTTTATAAGCTAATGCTAGATTCGCAAAGTAGCAGTTTTCCTCAGAGAAGAATCTAGCAAGAAACTCTGTAGGATTGCTCTTTTTAAAATATAGTTTTACAATTTTTGTAAGTACATCAAAATAACAACATACTAATATACAAATAAATAATAACAACATGCTAGTTTCATAAATTAATTCAAATTTGCCTAAAATAAATAAGTAAATAAATTTGGACCCCGCAACAGATCAAAACAAACAAGAGGATGTTAATAAAAAGAAAACAAAAAACCAAGCGAGGTAGAAACTGCATAACACGACCAGCCACCACAGCGGCACCTTCACATAGGCCAGGACGCGTGTGCCAGCGTCAACCTCTTCCACATATTAGAGGGAAGTGGAGGACCCATCACACAACGCCACCACTGCAATGGCATAAGCGAGCATGACATGTCATACGTTTCACCTTAATACAAGTTTAATTTATCATACTGCAGGCTCAAAATTTATATACATTCTAAATAAATACAGCTTGATAGAAGAGCAGTTCAATCCCAAGGATTTGCGTCATCGAAATATTCATTAATCTTATAATATCCTTTTTTACTTAGTTTTTGTTTGATGACAATCTTAAATTTCTTGGGGCATAATTCCTGTATATTAGAAGGGTTGTTGTTGTAAAAGCGTATACATTGACCCACAAAAGACTTACTTACTTTGTTAAGTCGACTACTATAGGGCACTAGCTTATTTCTATTTCTAGTATTTACATTATGAATATCACTTTTTTGTTTAAATAGATGAAGGTTATTTTTGGTATACATTAAATTTGTGAAGATATATTGTGATGTTAATGTTAATATATCAATATTTTTAAAAAAATCCCTAAGAGATTCCCTGGGACCCAATTTATAAATAGCTCGAATAGCTCGCTTTTGCAGAATAAATATGCGCTCGGTATCAGCGGCATGACCCCACAGCAAAATGCCATAGGCCATAAGACTATGAAAATAACTAAAGTAAACTAACCTGGCGGTTTGAATATCCGTCAGGTTCCTTATCTTTTTAACCGCGTAAGCTGCAGAACTGAGCTTATCCGCTAACTTGTCAATATGAGGGCCCCATTGCAATCTAGAATCTAAAGTAATACCTAAGAACAAGGTTGTTTCCACAAGGCACAATTTTTCTCCTTTTATCTCTATATCCGTATTAACTTGTCCTACGTTGGGCAGAGTAAATTTAACACATTTTGTTTTCTTTTCATTTAACACAAGATTATTTGCAGTAAACCACTCAACAACTTTATTAATGGCATTGTTTACGTCGTCATATTTATCCTGTTGTCGTCTAACTTTAAAAAGTAAAGAAGTATCATCCGCAAACAACACTATATCATGACAGTTATTTACAAGACTCGGTAGATCATTTATATAAATTAGAAAGAGAAACGGACCAAGAATTGAGCCCTGCGGGACACCCATGGTAACCGCAGACCCACCTGACACTTTTCCGTTTACATCAACCCTCTGTACGCGTCCATGTAAGTAAGACTTTAAAAGGCTCAGTGCACTGTCTCTCACACCGTAATAATGAAGTTTCCTGACCAAGGTACTGTGATCAACGCAATCGAAAGCCTTGGACAAATCGCAAAATACACCCAAAGCGTCATGCGACTCCTCCCAGGCATCAAATATGCATCGTATTAGTTCAACACCTGCATCGGTTGTTGAACGACCCCTGGTAAATCCAAATTGCTTGAAATGCATTACTTTATTGGAATAAAAGTGAAATTGCAATTGATCTAAAATTAGTTTTTCAAATATTTTACTTAGCGTTGGCAATATAGATATAGGTCTAAAGTTGGTGGGGTCAGACTTACTGCCAGCTTTAAATAAAGGTATGACTTTACTGCACTTCATTAAATCAGGAAAAACTCCATTATCAATACATTTATTGAAAACCATAGCTAGATGGGGAGCTATGCAGTTTATGATGGAGTTGATTATTGTGACGGAAAGGCCATGCAGATCAGCGGTTTTTTTAACAGTCAGTGATTTAAAAGCTTTTACAATTGAGTATGCATTGACGTGATGGAATACAAAGACAACCTTGGACTCGACCATGTTCATCTTCAACAAAGATTCAGCTAGAGTGGGAGAAGAATTTAGGTATTTGGTAGTCGAAACTGGGATGTTAGTAAAGAATTTATCAAAAGCTTCGGCAACCTCAAGATCTGTACTGATACAATTTCCATCAATATTCAATTTAAAATCGAGATTGCGTGGTTTGGCTTTACCAGTCTCGCTGTTTATAACTTGCCAAGTTGTCTTTACAATATTCTTACTATTAACAATCTTATTCTTTATGAATCTAGATTTAGCCTCATTACATACACGCTTAAACAATTTAGAATAATTACGAACATACTCAACAAATGACGGACTATTGTTCACTGTTTTTTCATCATATAGACTGTACAATTTATTTCTACTAATCATAATTCCTACTGTTGCCCAATCACTAAACTTTAGACAATCGTTAACTTTCAAAATTTTAGGTTTAAAAACAGTATCATATTCCACTTTAGTAACATTAAACACCTTATTGTATAACATATTTGGATCTTCACAAAATTCCAGATTTGTAATTTTTGAACTTACATTATTATTAAACATTTTTAATCTAGCCTTAGTAACTGGTATGTATTCGATATTCTTTTTCGTTTTGTTTAAATTTATTTTAAAATCTGCCCTTAGGCCGCTATGATCAGACCTTAATTTGTTTATGACATTCATGTTTGTGGATTCTAGATTTGTAAATATATTATCAATACAGGACTTAGTATTAGCTGTAGTTCTAGTAGGTTCTAGAAATAGATTAATCAAATTGTAACATTTGAAGAATGTTAAAATCTTTTTTGATAATGTTGACGTAACTAAAAGATCTATATTAAAGTCTCCACAAACAATGATGCCTTTATTTGTGTAATTTAATTTATGAAGAACAGTTTCCATAATTTCTTCAAAAATATCATAGGATCCATTTGGATTTCTGTATACGCTAACTACAATAACCGGCTCCAATTCTATACAAGCTATCTCTATGGTTCGTTCAACTGAAAGATTTACAATATCAGTGCGTTCTTTATATTTAATAGAATTGTTAATAATAATTAAGGATCCTCCAGAGTCCCTAATCGCACTCTTTCTGACAAACGAACTACCAATATGGTGGTTGTAAAAATTAAACATGAGCTGGTTGCTATTAAGCCAGTGTTCAGTAATGCAAAGAATGTCAATTTTGTCATAGGTCAAGAGAAGTTCCAACTCATGAATTTTACTAGACATGCCTTGAATATTCTGAGAGATAAGTTTTAAATTGCAATCAAGTTTCTTAGTATCATTTATATTTATATTTATAGTCATAGAATTATTTAAGGGCATGTCACTAGAAACATTGCTAGAGTTAACAGTCTCTGTTGTCTGGTCACTTAATTTAAATGCTCTATAGGAGCAGTCAAATCCACCAAAAGAGTGGATGGTCGGTGTTGACTAGAATAAGAATGACTAGAATAATGATGACTAGAATCAAGTGATTGTATACAATTAATGTCATTAATACTACTCTGCTCAATAGAAGCAGTCGTCAAGTTAGCCAAAAGGTTGGCGGAATCTATATAATAGGACAGCGACATTGCTATCTGTCTTTTATTAAGTTGATTAAGGTAAAATTTACCTCTTGTCGAATAATATTTTTTAACAATCGAGTTGAAATCTATACAATGAAATTTATTATTATAACATGTCATATTATGTAGCATCATATTCAGATTATGTCTTGTATTATTGTTATCTTTACTCCCATTATTACAGAAAGGAAATGTAAACAAAATAATTTTTCTAATATTATTAATAGCATTTAACCTTGAAATATAAGTGGCTAAGTCCTCTTTGTTTACATTTCCAGGTTTGCCTATTAAAATAGTCAATACCGTGTCATTTTCAAACTTTGATGACAAGATTGTCTCCAAAATCTGAGAACAATCTGCCCCTGGTATAGAATTATTTATGATATTATGATTATTACATTGGTTAAGGTTACGGTTAAGGTGGCAACCCATATTTTTACCTAATTCATCGCTGTACATAATTAAGTTTGTCAATTTTTTGTTAATGTTAACAGTATTAGGTGAGAGAGAAGTAATATTTACTTGATTATTGGTTTCATTGGGATACATGGTATTAGATACAAAGCTTTCAGGAATATACTCTACAAGAAGAGCAGTCGCACTCTTTTAACGAAGTCCACAGATGACCTATTAGAATACTTATTATACAGACATTCGAAATACAAAAAGTCGATAGCCGCTTTCGAACCTTCTTCGTGTCCAGTCAATGAACTAACCATAAATAACACTAGCTATTGTTCGCACCTTCAATTGCGTTAACTTAGATTTACAACGGTATTCGAGCAGGATGATATATAGCCTATACTATAGTCTTCCTCGGTAAATAGGCTATCTAACACTAAAAATGTTGTCAAAACAGACCAATATCTCGGAGCTCCTGAGATTAGCGCGTTTAAATAAACAAGCTCTTCAGCTTTATATATAAGTTATAGAGTATAAGATAATAATATAGCCTTCCTCGATAAATAGGCTATCTAACGCTAAAAGAATCATTCAAATCTGAGCAGTAGTTCCTGAGATTAGCGCGTTCAACCAAACATACTCTTCGGCTATATATATTAGTATATGTATTAAGATAAGATGAATGGAAACCGTGTAACAATAAGTAAATAGGGACTAACAATGATACTGATTAATCATGGATGTAACTTACAAATGACTTAACCTACATTCGAGATGATTTAGAAAGGTGACCTTCTAGAAGCACTACAGATCAGTTTGTAGGTCAATAACAAGATTAGGTATCCATATGAATACTAGGTCTTCCCTGCGGCTTTACTCGCTAAGATTTATAATAGTATTTCAACTTCTACTACTGTATAGTATATTATATTACACTGTATATATTTATACTGTATTTTTGATGTAAAACTTCTTTAGGCGCGACTGGGGAGTAACTCAGATTCTTTTTCTGACGGATGTAACGCTTACTCTATAGTCTGTGTAGTTTCCGCGATTAAAAAAAATAATATTTTTTTTTCTTAAACTTTGTCGAAACAGGCTAAGACCAGAGGTCATACATAAAAAATATGATGAAATTCAAATATCTATTATACATGTAAGTATATATAACATTTAAAAATCTTTGTAAAGCACATGAAAAATAAATATAATGAAATATAGTATATTTTTTTTAACTTCTTACATAAAAATGCCGATATATGCCGTCAACGGCAAAAGAGTTTTACTTCAATCACGTGTAAAGGTTTTTTTTTGTCACAATGGAAATGCTTTCGAGCCATGCCAGTGCCTCGGATAGTCACACTGGCGTGGGGACTCGCATTGTGGTGCACTACCCCACTAAAACCACTGCGAGCACCATCAGCAGCTTTGCGAGGGTCCTGGGTCCGCAGGCAGCAGGATCACCTCAGCGACAGACTGGCCACCTGGATGTCTAAGCCTATGATTATTTTATTTCAAATCAAATCCGATATATCTATGACGAAGCACACGTAAAAATGAATGAATGTATTTAAACTGCGTATACGTAAACTGCCTCTCTAGACAAGTAGAAAACGCTCCGATTCTGTGCAGTTGCGTTTTACGCTAACTACATATGCAAATTTTTTTAAGAACATTTATTGAGACACATAAAGTAAATGGTTTTGTTTGTAAAAACGTTTAACAACGTCTGTACTTCGTTTAAAACGAAAATTATTTTCATAGTATTTGTTGTTTTTTTTTTTTTTAATGTCGCAACCTAGCGTCATTCCCATAAAATAAGTATTCTATTCTATTCTAACCGTTTACCGTTTATGCCACTTGTCTGGGCGGGACCAAGTACATACATTTTTAGACGTTTTTACAAAGAAAACCATACTTTAAGTATGTGTCTGAATAAACGTTCGTCAAAGATTTTGTGATATATATGGTGTTATATTTTTTAGCGTTTATCGCAATCGCTTTGGAGCGTTTGCCATTGTCTAGAAGGGCGGATTACTAGTGTCGATTTAAAATGCCATAAAGCAGTATAAACGTTTCATCTTCCAGTAGTGAAGTTGATGATGATGATGTAAGCGGCAAAAATGTGATAAGAACCAAATAAAAGCGTTATCGCGTATTCATTGCGTTGCTGAGAACCGGAGAATTACATATCCGATATCCGTTCGTTTTGTTCTTGTGTGTCAATACACATGTGTGTATACAATCGTAGAATTTCAAACAATACAATATGCAAATAAATTCGTTATACATTTTAGAATGATACAACTTTTTACCGAGTCTATTATTAAAATGGTTTCCTATGGTAACTTTGGTCACAGGAAATCTGTACGATTCCTGTAATCATCATCATCATCATCAGCTTTTATGCACTGCTGAAAATAGGCATACCTAATAAAAAAAATAAGCCGCGATAAATAGTAAAAAACGGCCAAATGCGAGTCGGACTCGCGCACGAAGGATTCCATACCAGAAAAACGGTAAAAAAATACTTTTGCTGTATGGAAGCCCCCTCAAATATTATTTTTTATTTTATTTTTAGTATTTGTTATTACTGTGGCAATAAAAATACAATGCTAAAAAATACATTCTATTACGGTTCATGAGATACAGCAAAAATTGCTAACAACGACTCTGTTGTATGGGAGCTTAACTATTATTATTATTTTGATTTTAGTATTTGTTGTTGTAGTCACAATAAAAATACATAATCTGTAAAAAATACAGCCTGGTGGCCGTACAGACAAACGGACAGCAAATTCTCTGTAATGGGGTCCCGTTTTTACCCTTTACCCGTTACGTACCCAACCCTACAAAGTTCTTTAATTTTAATGAGTGAAATTCAAACATAAAACAATATATTTTCGAATAGGACAAGACATCGTCGTGATATTTAAATACTTAATATTGCTTATGAAATGGCACTCAAAATGACCTTTCGAATTCAGTCTCCCCTCCTCTTCCATTTTGCTAGACTTTCCTATCCTGTTGCATATTACCCTATTCCTCTAAAGCTCACGTACGGTTATATTCACATAATAACAGGCAATTGAAATGCTTGAGCCGACTGTATGCGTGTAAATGAATGTCTTCGTAATCTATCCTTTGTCATGAAGCCTGATATTGTACCTGCAATTAATTAATCTTCATACAAATGTCACCAGCATCCGGCGTCATTAGGATCTGCTTGTTAGACTAATTGAAAATTTTAATTAAATGTTTATCATCATGTCTTCGTGAATGCGTGTTTCAATTAGTGTGTTAAAA
The DNA here is from genome assembly GCA_905333005.2 of Lycaena phlaeas. Lineage (NCBI taxonomy): Eukaryota > Metazoa > Arthropoda > Insecta > Lepidoptera > Lycaenidae > Lycaena > Lycaena phlaeas. The sequence continues at coordinate 3,190,422 of HG995170.1, read as the reverse complement.
TTTAGTAAAATAACAACCCTTTATGTCCCACTGTTGGGCACGTGTCTCCTCCTCGAAATCAGGCGAGGAGGGTAATGGGTCATAGTTCACCGATGCGCTGGCCCGATGGTTGGTGAATTTCACATACCTTCAAAGACTTTCAATCTTATCAGGCATGCAGGTTTCCTCACGACGTTTTCCTTCACCGATGAGCGACGATGGTCCAGTGGTAGACGGACTTGGCCTCTTATGCAAGAGGTTCCGGGTTTTTCTAAAATGTAGTAGATCCAGTCTAATGTTCCCGACGACCGAGTAGAATTTTAGAAACATTTTGGGATTTAATTTAAGTGATAGAATGTAATTTTCAGGTTCCAAGAGCGTTTTGAAAATACCAAATAGTCATTAATTTTTGGAATTCTTTTATTTTTTTTTATTCATTCCATTAATTTGCATATTGAGTAAAAAAAAGCGTGTGTGTCAGCTCTGACGCACGACAGGAGTTTACTCCTTACGAACGATTATAAAATAAATGGATTAGTGAATAAGGGTAAATAGAAGCATTTTTATGATGCTTAGAGCATGCATGCCTGCTTCCTTCCTTGGATGTGCTAGCCGTTTCTCAGGCTTCCTATTTCGTTTTACATTTAGAATATAATACTTATTTTCGGTAAAATAAGTATTCAATTCTAAATAATTCTAATAAATACTTATTTTCGTTAAAATAAGTGTTCTATTCTATTTCTAATCGTTTAGCGTTTGTCACTTATCTAGAGGGGCTGATGGGCCAATTGTGCCTCTTTGTCGCTTGTTTTGCTCTCTCCCTTGCACTTCAAGCCTTAAATGGAACGCCTTAGAGCCAGATAACGCCACATGACCCATGTTATTTTTCGTGCGTGCAGCTGGCTCCATCGAATTATAAGACGTTGTCACGTCAAAACGTGTTGTCTTCAAAACGCTGACTTTGCCTTTCAAAGGCAATGATAGATGATACGATAAAAGGACGTGTGAGTATTTTTCAATAAGCACTCAATCACGGGCGACAAAACAAATAAAAAGGGTACAGTAATCCTGTTCTGTCCAAACAATCGTACGAACACAAAGCTGCACATTGTTCAGCTCCTAGGTATTTACGCGGTGTGTGGGACCCGCGCAAACGCTCGTGTCTCCGCTGCGTTTTCAAAAATATTTATTTCGTGATAAAGAATGCTTTGTCTGTACTACATATTTTTGTCTACGTGTTCAACGGTAAAGTTTTAAATTATCACTGAATAATACAGGTTATAATATTAATTAATACTACAGATTTGCTAATCCTTATTTATGCATTTTCAGATAACAAAAATTATAAAAAATTAAAATAATGTGCGACATTCTATTGAAATTTTAAATTTATACTTGGCACTGGCAGAATGTCGCAACAGGCGGTCTTTTGATAGAAGAAAAAGAATAATTTTAAGTATGCTGACTGCTGTCAATATAAAATAGCGCGAAGCTGATAAATTTAATAAACGAGAATACTACATTCTTCATGTGGAAGAGGTTGATGCTGGCTCACGCGTCCTGGCCTGTGGGCTGGTGCTGCTGTGGTGGCTGGTCGTGTTATGCGATTTCTACCTAGCTGATTTTCTTTTATTAACATCCTCTGGTTTGTTTTGGATGCTGCGGGGTCTAAAATTACCTACTCATTAATCTTAGGCTAGTGTGCAATATTTTAAATATTTTATATTTTAAAAAGAGCAACCCAGCAGAGTTTCTCACTATACTAATAAAGTATTATGTATTTCATTTTTTGTAAGAAAATATGAAAAGATTAGTTCCACTGAGTTTGTTTCGCCGGTTCTTCTCAGTGGGCTTGCTTTGGAACCGGTGGCAGACTCAATTGACTTTCAAAAAGATACTTTGATTGTACTATTTTGAATAAAAAAAATTGACTTTGACTTTGACTTTATTACGAGCATCATAATTACAACCTTGAGTGCATCCATGTTTTCTTCCTGATTGTGACTACTCTACTCCAGGCTTACACGCGTATTCAAGAAGCGTACTCTAAGCGAAACAATACTATGCAAAGAAGATTTCTAGCTTCACGCTCCTAGTATCAATAGTCGGGTTTTATATGGGTTTGACAAACGCACAGTTGCGGATTTTATTTAAGTAGTATCTATGGAGTGTGAACTGATTTGAATGACCATATGCGTTCGGGAATACTATGACATCTCAAAGTATTGTTTGTTAATATGGGTGATATTGGTTCTAGACGCGCGGGAGCGCGGCAAGCCAAGTTCAGCTGGCGAGCGAGCGTACGTAAAGTAATATTACACGAACCATTTGGCGCTACTTTTTACCCCCTCATAACTCAAAAACTATTAAACATAAACGTATGAAATTTGGCACATATATTGAGACCTGCGAGATTAACACGTGCTCCAAATTTCAAAAATATATCTCAAACAGTTATTTAGATATTAATGTCCAAAAATCGTGATTTTTATCACTGACATATAGATCAAAACTAAGTCCCAGTTCCAGATGACCTAGAACGTTCAAATTTGGCATGCAGATAGGTAATAAGGTGCATACAAAGGAAAAAATCGGAAAATGGTAAATTTGTATCATTTTATTATAGTTTTTCACTTAATTGATTTTACCTATACATCAAAATTAACACCCAGTTCCATATGACCTAGAAAGTTCAAATTTGGCATGCAGATAGGTAATAAGGTGCATACAAAGGAAAAAATCTGAAACTGGTAAATTTGTATCGTTTTATTATAGTTTTTCACTTAGTTGATTCTATTTGGGATACGACTTACGCACTTTAATATTAGCGCTTATGACACTACAATAGGGTTGAATATGGTTGAGCAAGTGGCAACTGAGCGCGGCGCTCGTAACTCATGAAAATGTTCTTAGAAATGCATTACATTAATTGTGGTTATTACTATTAATTTTATTATAATTATTATAATAAGATTCTTTTAGTAAGTACGTATGGTATAGGCAATAGTTTAAATAAAGTAAAATAAAAATTAGTACAGTTATAATAATATAGTTATAAGTAGATAAAAGACCTCTGTGGCTAAATGCATAGCACGTTGGGTAAAGCCAAAGGTAGCGGGTTCCAATCCCGACAACGACCAAAAAAAATTTTCCGAGTTTCTGTGTCATGAATGAGTATTAAATATGTGTGTTATATAATAAAAATCTTAAATATAAGTATGTATTAATATAAAAGTATTAAATAAATAAATGTATTTCCCTTGTCTGATATCAGTAACACAAGTTCTTTGGAAAGTGACTACGGGACCAGATTGACGTGGTGTAAAAAGCGTCCATAGATAATACATATAATATTAGTATTATTATACTTAGCTCTGGTTAAGTTTGAGAGTTAAAACTCATTGATAACAATGAGTGAGTGAGTGTACAAATGAGTCGTACTATGTAAAATAACAAAAAAGACAATTATCACCGTAAAGGTAGGAAAATACGGTGTTAAAAAAATATTTGGTATTAATTTTTTTATAAATTAAATACGTAATACCTAGTACCTACCTGCCCAATTACTAATAATTTAAGTAAGTACAAAAAGTAATGATATCCTATCAAAAACATAAATGTGAAATAAGAGCCAAGTTCATTATTAAGATATTATATGCCTTGTTGTTGACTCCAACGACAAAAGCAGTGAGATCTAAATGGGTGCCAAGTTCAATGGTCAGTCCTGAAATTTATTTATAACAAAATAAAGTATCATTTCTTCTTAAAGCTTAGAATAATATATTGTAGCCTAAGGTCTGACTTGGCTAGTTTTCCTATACGAATTATATTGTAGCTTTCGCAAGTTCTATGCCAGTTACTTGTCGGTTCTTATTTTATTATTCCGAAAATTTGGCTTGTTGGCAGAAACTAGCCATCGAACATAATAATCCGTATAGGTATAAGAACTAGCCAAGTCAGACCTAAGGCTACAATATATTATCCCAAGCTATTAGAAGAAATGATACTTTATTTTGTTATAAATAAATTTCAGGACTGACCATTGAACTTGGCACCCATTTAGATCTCACTGCTTTTGTCGTTGGAGTCAACAACAAGGCATATAATATCTTAATAATGAACTTGGCTCTTATTTCACATTTATGTTTTTGATAGGATTAAATCTGCCTAAGCTAACATGATTGTTGTCGTAATAGATTAGGTAGTTCAGAGAGATAAAAACATAAATTGCACGACTTGCGATTGATATTGAAGCGGAAAATAAAATCGCAGCGACTCTACGCAGATATGCAGGTTACCTTATTGAATAAACAATGGCTATCCAAATAGTTATACCGGCGACAGGCAATATCGTGCGACCTTTATCTCTGAGGTCTGTACGGGGTTCACGCGACAAAAGGTTCTGTTGTATTGAAAAACTAATTGTTAGGCGATTTCCAGATTTTTCCATTTTGGCTAGAAATCCTTAAATTTTCGAAAATCTATTCGATCAAGTTAAGAGGTACTCGTAACGCGTTTATTTTGTTAGATTTAGAAAAGTAGTCATTACGATCATTTTATGTTAAAAAGCTTAGATTTTTTATTACCTACTAGATTTCACTCCTATAGTAGTTACGGGTGGAGCGAATAAGAATGTGTCTGAGATTAAAAGTTGGAAGGAAAATTATAAGGGAAATTATGAGGATTTACAATTAATATGGGAAGCATTATAATATAATGATTAAACGATCCACATTATAATGATTGTACGATTTCAAGAGATTGTTTTTGGAGGTTTTCTAAAACACAGATTAGTCATCAAATTCTAGTAGGTCTGTAGACCTATAAACCTCTAATACTAAAAGGCCTTATGCAATTGATATTTTCTGATTTGCGATTTCACCCGCACGGTATAAGATTAAAAGTAAAGTAAGGTGACGTGGAGGAATATTAAATATCAGTTTACTTTACATTTTCCTGCAAGATAAGGTTTATCTTTGAAAAAAGACTTACTTTTGGTGTACCCAATTATCCGTATAATGAAATGAAAACTTTTTACGGATTATATCATGGTTTATTATACTATATGTTCGATATTTAATATACTTAACAGCTATCATCATCAGCCTTTATCCGTCCACTGCTGAACATAGGCCTCCCTCAATGAACGCCAAGACAGCTTCTAAGGTAAAGGGAAGACTTTTAAAGCTTTAAAACGGGAAATGGTTTACAAAGTTATTTCACTATATCAAGTGAAATTTCCGCAGATATCAAAACTAATATCATACCTTAGTGGAATATGTATACACTAGCAGTGCCCCGCGGTTTTACCCGCGCACTTCCCATTCCCGTGGGAGTACGGGGATAAATTATAGCCTATGTGTTATTCTGATGTGTAAGCTATATTATTGTAAAGTTTAAAATCCATTCAGTAGGTTTTACGTGAAAGAGTGACGAACATCCATACTTACAAAGTTTCGGATTTATAATATTACTAGCTGTTACCCGCAGCTTCGCCCGCGTGAACTAAGTTCACGGATAAGTTTACGGATTTATCATGTCTGACGATGATCATTTTCCATTTTAATAATGACTAAGTTTTTGTATTAAAATGGATATAATATGTTATTTTGAACATAAAAAGACATACTATATTCCTTCGCAGACTTTCTGCATGCATATTTACTATAATAATATATTAAATATGCATGCAGAATATTGCATGCAGGATACTACTTATTATTACACTGCCCGTTCAAATCACGGCAACACGATTTATTTTCTTGCGTATAATTTTGATATTGCCATTTCTTCTAAAGTATTTATTTAATTTGCATGATGTAAAGGGGAAAAATAATCTTCATGAAGTGCTCAAACTAATTCACTGATTTAAAATGATAAGGATTCATACCGTATTTGTGTAAATAACTTTCAAATTATCTCGTTATAATTGTCCATTTTTTAAAGTATTAAATGGATATAGTATGATATCCTTAAGAGATAGACATATGCCATCGCGGACTTTTTTATAGACCTATTTAAGATACACAATTCCACCATACATTATTTTATTATATCTCAAAGGGATTAGGCAGCGTTTTCGTTGGAAACTCCCAGACGGCCAATTTTTTTCCGACACCTCCAACAATTATTGTTATATCTTAGCCAATGTATATAAAAACTTAATAAATTATTTACATAAACCTTCCTCTTGAATTGTCCTATACATTAAAGAAAACCGCATCAAAATCCGTTGCGTAGTTTTAAAGATTTAAGCGTACAAAGGGACATAGGGACAGAAAAAGCGACTTTGTTTTATAATATGTAGTGAAGTAGGTTTACTCGGTTATGTAAGTACGACTAGCAAAGGTTAGTGCTCACTAATGTAATGAAACTATGTCAAACTTCTGTTTATAAGCGTACTAATCTCCGTTAGCGAGTAGAAAGCTCGTCAAAGGGCTCATAACACGAAGAGAATAGTACGTTTAGAACAATATATTATGAGGCTTTAAGTTGGTTAGAATTTATAAAAGGAGTTAGTTTTATACGTTAGTTATCAAAGGCAATGGTGAACGATCAGTGTCACCTTTATGCGAAACCAGGACACCGTCAGATGTGAAATGGTAAGTCTAGGTACCAATAACACTGCATATCCTGGCAATAACACAGCAAAGCTGATCCACAGAGAAAATCCACAGGATTGTAGTCCACGTCTAGGCGGAAGAGTGAGTGAGTGAGCGTTAACAAAGTTCGTTTCTAAATTACTTGTATTTAATTAAGATATAAGTTTACTTTAAAAAAATACTTTCAAGTCATGAAGCTGAAAATTTTAGGGTACAATTTATCAACATCATGTTGTAGATAAAAAAATAAATTATAATTACCTAATACTAAAGTCAGTTGAAGTGGCAGTGGGCTGGTGTCACGTAGGAGAACGGATGGCCGATGGGCCATTAAGGTTCAATTGTGTAGACTGCGTTTAGTTAGACGAAGTATTGACCGGCCGTTAACCAGGAAGGGAATCAATTGGGGAAGGAAACTGGAAAATTCTCTACTCCCGATTAAATTCATCGCGGGTCTCAATGTTTTTTTAACGTATTTCTCAGACCCCTAAGATGGTATCAAGGTGTTAGGGAATTTCCGCTGTCGATCCTCGCTACACATATGCAGCACGTATTATGCTGCAGCGCGACGTAATAATGGCCGTGCTGTAGCTGTTCGTTTTGGTAACAATCAATTTTAAATGAGAATCTTACTAATATTAAATACTTAAAAGTTTGTAAGTATGGATGTTTGTTACTCTTTCATGTAAAAACTACTAAAAAGATTTTAATGAAACTTTACAATAATATAGCTTAGACATCAGAATAACACATAGGCTATAATTTATCCCCGCACTCCCACGGGAATGGGGAGTACGCGTGTGAAACCGCAGGGCGCTACTAGTTTCTAATTAATATGAAATCAATTTAGCAATTAACATAATTTGCATATTTATAATTAAAATCACTGTGGAGACTTAATTTTTATTCAATCTCATTAATAAGATAATGAAGGAATTTATTCCAAAAAGTTTTAATACCTGAAAATATGAATTAAAGAAAAAACGTGATTGCACGATGAATTATGAATGCAAAGTGAATCATTACACTAATTAATTATTCATTATCTGTTCATACAATAAAATATATACTTACTTTCAGCCAAAACATGTCCACTGCTGGACGTAGGGCTCCCCCAAGGATCTCCACAACGACCGGTCGCGCGCCGCCCGCATCCAGCGGATTCCTGCGACCTTTACCAGGTCGTCAGTCCACCTAGTGGGATGCCTACCAGCACTGCGTTTTCCGGCACGGTTCCGGAAATATATACTACTGAATAGTTATTGCAAAAACTTCTTGTATTTTAATTTAAACTTTGATTGATACGAAACCCTCCGCTGCACTGCGGCCCCGGCGCGACGCTCCAGCGTGTCACGGCCGCGGCGTAGCGGCGAATATCCGTTTTTAATAAACTAAAAAGTAATGTACATGTATTTTAACAGCCTTGTTTGAAAAATCATGTATTAAGGTAAGGATTAATGCAAATTTTAAAATTTTAAAAATTAGTTATAATAGTACGTAACTACAATAGTTATACACATACTACCGGGACATTTTTTGTAAATATTAATATGTCCTTTAATATTGTGGCACCTTTTTTTGTTCTATCATCAATAGTTTTCGCAGCGCATGCCATGAAAGATATTTCATATCGTCTTGCTTGTTTCTGTCATGAAACAGCTCTGCTGTGTTTCGGGGAGGAGGGCAGGAGGTGTACCTAACTATTGGCACCGAGCCCTACCTTACCTATTAGGATGGTCAACACATGGTGCCTGGATTAGTCCTGGGCTGCCCTGCCACCAATTGATTAGCTTAAATAAATGATATTGAAAAAAAAACTTCACTTGCTAAGCAAATCCGCAGTTCACAGCTAGTTTGTAAAGTGGAAATTTAATGAAGACTGAGGCACGGAGGTCTTTATCAAATTAAAATTCGTAATTTCATATTTTTTGGTGATATTTTTTTTTTGTGTAATTTTAATAACAGACTTTCGAATAACGGTCGATGAGTCTAGAAATAATACATTATATTATGTTCTAAAACCTCATATATAAAAAACTATTTAAATTTCTAATAATGCAAAATACTTCTTGTACTTTCAATTTCAAAGAATTAATATTTTTTTATAATTGTTGCGGCAGATAATGTAATAACGAAACGAATTTATATTTAATAGGAATATTATAAGAAAAAAAAAACATTTGTTTATTTCTTTCACCGTTCGTAAATTACACTTTACGCGTGTGAAACCGCGAGTCACTGCTAGCATATATACTCGTATTATATACAGGAGCAGGGGAGAGATTTGCGAGACCGAGCCAACAGAAAAGATTGATTGTAATGATGATAGAAGTAAAAATAATTCTACAATCTGTCTCAACTTTAAGGTATACAATACAATCTATTGTACACAATTCTCTATTTAAGTTTAAATGTACATTCGAAGGGTAACAAACCACGTCAGCTGGAAGCTTAAGAGATGTTAAAAGATAAGTTGGAATAGGAGCGGAGGTGATCGTATAAAATTAGTTTTGCAAAAAACATACTAAAATGCTAATAGAAAAAAGGAAGTTTATAATAATATCTATGGACGCTTTTTACATCACGTCCATCTGGTCCCGTGGTAAGTTTCCGAAGAACTTGTGTTACCAGACAACGGAAATACATACCTATTACATTTAATACTTTCTATATTAATACATATATTGAAGATTTTTATTATATAATCCAGATCCATGACCCAGGAATACATAAACTTTTTTGTTCCCTGGTGAGATTCGAACTCGCTACCTTCAGGCTTCAGCGCGAACGCGCTAACTATTGAGTCACAGAGGTCGTCAGAAGTTAGTTTTACCGATGTACAGGGGGTTGTATACGTTCCCGTATACTTGGGTACTACCATTCGGCTTGTTTCCTTCTGTGGTGTTTACATGGCCTTCGGAATACTCATACGATCATAAAAATTATTTCACTAAGAAAACCTTTTTTTTTTTTTTTTTTTTTTTTTTTTTTTTTTGATGACGCAGCGGAAATCCTTTACGACCTTACCAGGGCCTGGGTAGGCGCGCTGGCGTGTGTGGGGACTCGCATTTGGGTGCCCTACCCCACTAAAACCGCTACGTGAGCCTTCAGCCGCTATACTTGAGGGACCCGGATCTGTGCAGGCGACGGGATACCCTCAGCGACAGACTGGTCCCGGCAAGACCAGATTCTCCACAATAGGGGGACTGCCCGGCTACGACTTGGCAGTCCCCACGACGTCGTGTCTTAAGCTGGGCCCGGGTTCCCATCCCGAGCCCGACACGGGCACAGGGGTGTCACTGGAAGCGCATTAAGTAGCGCCTCCGACGCACCCCCGTTCGTCGTCTACGGGGGGAGGCCACATCAGCGGCTTCCTCTCTCACCCGTTCATCGGCCTCCTTCTGGGACATTACTGTCTCGCAGAAAGAGGCCATTGCCGCCCAGGACTCGTCACAGCCGAGCATCGCGGTGATGACGCTCGACAAAGACAAGTCCCCTCCGATGACAGACGTCAGATCCTGACGCAGCGCCGCCCATCTCGGGCACACCTCGAGGGTGTGCTGGGCAGAGTCCACCGCCGCACCACAATCGTGACATCCAGTCGTCGGCTCCTTTTGGGCCGTCCGACACAAGTAATCACCAAAGCATCCGTGCCCGGTGAGAACCTGCGTCAGACGGAAGGTGAGGGGTTTGCGCTTACGGCGCATCCACCGCTCAAGAACTGGGCGCAGAGCAGCCGTTAGGCGTTTGCCATACGGCTGACGCGCCAGGTCCTCCCCCCACCTCCGCATTAGTGCCTCCATCCCTAGTCGGCGGACCCGTAGGACCCCGTCAGGCTCACTAAGAAAACCTGCACTATTCAGGAGAGAGGATATAATTTGTTAAATTTTGTATTCATTGATCTACAAAAACGTCGAAAAATAATCATCACTAGTCCAAATACGCGTGTTAATCTAAGATAACGCGGGTGGAGCTGCGGGTATAACTTGTTGCTAATAAATTTAAAAAAAATTCGCTTACAACAGTCAAAGCAAAGATGAATGAATGATGAAACATTAATAAAGATCAAAATTAATTACCTCGATTATCGACTGTAGCAACTTTAGAAATATTGCGAAAAATTTAAACTTAAATAAAACAAAAGAGGCATAACTTCAATAAAAATACAATATAAAAGGTAAATGTAATGTTCTAAACAGTTTTAACCCCCTCCTGTCCTAAGACCCGTTAACCCATTCATTATTCGTACCAATATTGTGTTTTCCCGCGCATTACCATAACGCCTCAACCTACCGTTTTGTATTCTCCTCGCTTCTGTATACAAGACGATATACAAATTACAGAATCAGCTATCAGATCAATTGAAAACATCAGGACGCCGATCAAGATAGATTTTTTTCAAAAACTGTGTACCTACCTCATATTGTTTGGTAACATTTTTTTTTTTATATTTTACACTCATTGTAATGTAATATATGTTACAGATTTCGTCGTTTATTAAGGTTTTGACGTGACAACGCCTAATAACTCTATATTACGGGGTGCATGCACGAAAAAGATGACGTCATGTCGCGTTCCGCTAGCGAGAGCGCGGCACGATCGAGAGAGAGGCATGATCGGCTCGAGCGATCGGCTCAGTTCGGTTCGTGCTGCATGTAATGTTTGACGTTGTCACGTCAAACTACCCTCCTTGAACCGACTTTACAGATAACCAATTTTTTACATGCCCGATGGTTAGAATACTTTACAGCAATCTCTTTCTTTCAAGTCTTGGTCTACTGCTTATGTGCCTTACCAAATCAACGCGTGAAATCTTTATATTTTAGTAAGATTAAGTCTTTGAGAATGTGTTAAGTTCATTGACCTACTACCTAACTATCTAACTATCATTCCTATTTCAAGAAGGCCCATGCTCAATTGTGGAAAGCCCATTTTGCAAAATAAATTTATGCACCTCGTATCTTTTGAAAAGAAAGAAAAAGAATGAAAGAAAGAAAAAAAGAGAAACCTTGGTTTTTCTATTTACTTATTTAAGGAAATGCTTATTTAGCTTACACCTTAAACGCTTCAAGTTAATTTTAAATTCATAATTGTATCAATATAAATTCTATAAGGGTCAGAATTTATATTCTATCCACGTCGCCTTGTGCTCATTATATTTTGTACCCATAACAAAGACCTCAGTTATTTTATCTTTCGGATACATTTTTAATAACGAATATTATTATTATTAAAAATAATTTTCGATATAGATATAAAAAGCTGCATACAGCTGCTCATTTTACTTCACTCTTCCCTCTGAAACAGCAAAGCTGTATCAGCGCATCCTTATATTATTATTACAACTTGCAAAATTAAAAACATTGTTGTAATTAAATTTGATTTATCATCATCAGCCTTTATTCGTCCACTGCCGACAGGCCTCCATTAATGAACGCCAAGATTTAAATAACTCATAGATTCTCTGAAGGTCCGAAGTATACAATAACCTTTAATATAAAGGGAGTCAAAAGAATATTTCCAACAAAGAATTTTAAAAGTTTGTCTGTCACCGGTCACGGACAAAAGAACTCAGAGCCATGTTGAGACGCCAAATATTATATTCCGAAGTCTGTGGAACTTGGACTTTTTTAACATTTGGCCGATTTTCCCGTCTTGCTTCAGAGTTTGAATTATACTATAATATTAATGCTGGCTTTTATCAACCTTTTAAAAAGGATTTACTTACGTCAGCGATAAATTATGAATGTTTCAATATTTAAAAAAATGTACCGTATATAAGTAGTTTAATTTATGATTGTTTCAGGAAAAAACGCAACTATCACGCCTTATTTATTTTCAAGAAGTAAAATTTTCCGCTTGTATTATAATATGATATGCTCTTGATCTAAATACCTGCATTGCATGGATACCAAAACTCTACAAATTTTTTAATGTAAAGAAAGATGTCTTTCGGAATTGATGGAAGGGATTCTAGGATCTAAACTTACCAATCATCAAAATTTACAAACAAGAACCCTTCTTGGTTTCAGACTCTGGCGTAAAAAAGGTGTATGTCGGATTATCATTCGGTCGGTCTTCTCAGATATGGTTTGAAATATTGATATCAAGTTAAAATTAATAGCAAATAATATGTCTATGAAATAATGACTAGGTAAATCGCTTAGTAATTATTATTATCATTTTTTAATAAAGACATTATTGCGTAAATATATCCTGTTATAAAACATTTATACTTAAGTAACATGAAATAATGACATATAGATATATATGGTGTTATTTGTAAGGTAAATTTTGTAATTATTGTCTTAATAATTTGATTGACAAACAGACGAGAGAATCAACAAAGGTTTGAGCTGAAGCAATCAGCGTCCTTCAACCATGAATGGAATGCTTGTATGATTGGAACAACTAGGATATAAATGTAGACCAAGCCTAGACTATTCTAGGCTAAAAATGTAGTTGAAGAAATGTAGAGAGTATGGTAGAGTAGTTGACATTATATTGTACTCAGATATTTATGATTCTAAGAAGAAATTCGAATGTTCTGTTTTCGAATTCGACTCGCGCTTAAATAGTTTTTCAAATAAAGAAGTTCCTAGACGTAGCGGCCATTTTGTTTACATTATAGACCAATGAAAATATTATTATTATAATAGGTAGACCATAATTCAAAGCTTGCCGAAATGCCGATTCGCGAAACTTACACACCATTAAATAAATTCGTATTTATTTTTAGGCTAAGAATTATTTCCTCAAATACAACATGTTGCATTGTTAAATACTCATGGCTTAAAATTCGAGAAAGATTCAGATAAATATTGTTTCTGCTTTACGTGCAGTATATAACTCTTAGATCATTAATATGTCTAGATGGAGTGTCACCCTACAATCAAAGCAAAAAGAACATGCCAACATTTTCAAACATGTGTTCGTAATTAGTGATACCAGCTACTACAGTTCCCCCATAATCATCCTTTTTAATCTCGTTACACTTCAACACAAACCTTCATTATAAATAAAAACAATAATGCGTAACAATTCATGCGTATTCTATGACAGCGGGACGGATACTAAACACAGAGAAAGCATTTATAGGCTAACAGTTAGCCGCTATTTTTTTGGACGTATTTTCCGCGCGACACTCTATCTAGACATATTATTGATCTTAGATATAACTAATACATTTTTTTTAAATTTATGCCTAAGATACACTCATACGAAGTTATATTTTCGCAAATCAACGCTTGATGCTATCAAACCGTCAAAAACAAAAGCTGAACGCGTGAGAAGCCTTACAAGTCTTATTTGTTTTTATTATTTAAAATCTTATTGAAGTACAATGCATCTATACATTTTTTTTTGTTGTTCAAGTCAAGGATATCTTGTCCATGCATCTGCCTAGACGTAATGAAAGCAAAACGAAAATAAAAATCAACTTTTTTATAACTCGTTTTAAGTGCATGCTTAAAACTGACTGTTCTACCGGCAGATGCGAAGCCCGAATTAACATAGAATTCATTATCGAGCACAAATAATAATATAAAGGGAGTAAAAATAATGTAGAACATATCGGTTTTGATGGAAATGAAACGAACAAACAACAAAACTTATTCTATCATGTATAAATAAAACTGATTCGCCGAAGTATTTGTATATATAACTTTAGAACCGCTGCACCAAATTATATTATTCTTATATTGTTGTGTTGGTTATCAACGGGACAAGCTTTGTATGAGATGATTATGATGATGATGATGGCGACAACTTATTAAAAATTGTATAGAGTAACTAGCTGTTGCCCGCAGCTTCGCCTGCGTTAACTAAGATTTACAACGGGATCTTAGTACGCAAAATAAGTAACTTTTCTGGATGATTTTTTACACTTTGTATCCGAAAAACCGATAAACGATAATATACCTAACGTATAACAGTATTTAAATGTACATTTTTATTAACAAAAATCACGTGTTTAAATAATATTAAATTGGCGAATTAGAACGGCTTTCTGAACCCAAAACCTTTTAAGCTTTGAAACCTGGTGAAATAGAAATACCTTAATGAAATTCAGTACGAGGGTCGGGGTATGTTTGTTCAAGCAATTGAGCTTCGTTGGCCCTACGGGAAAATCTGTAGAGCGTGTACCTTAAGCTTGAGTTCCGTAATATTTTAACATGATCTTTCCGCCTGATTTATTCTGCTTGTTTCTGTCGTGAAACAGCTTTGCTGTTTGTAATTACTGACAACGAGACTCACATTTTACATGAAGATGAACACGTGAATGAGTTACCAGAGATAGTTTTTAATGTAGCTCGTTTGCACAGATGCCTATTTAATGTTTTTTTTTATTATCTCGTTCGAAAAAGATAGGATGTCTGTTGCAATAGGTTATATATGATTTTACTAGTTTATCGTTTTTTGAGCCTCATGAGATCGGTGTGAGGGATCTTTCAAGAGCTGCCGTGTAACGTTCTGCATGCTCTTACCTCCCTGCTGTATATTCATTATTTTATTGATAGGACAGATTGTATATACCGGTCTCAAAGCAAGCTCACTGTGGAATTGTGAAAAGTTAAAAACATAAAAGGGTATCTTAGATCATTAATATGTCTAGATAGAGTGTCGCCCTACTATCAAAACAAAAAGAACATGCCAACATTTTCAAATATGTGTTCTTGAATAGTGATACCAGCTACTACAGTTCTCCCATAATCATCCTTTTTAATCTCGTTACACCTCAACACAAACCTTCATTATAAATAAAAACAATAATGCGTAACAATTCATCCGTATTCTATGACAGTGGGACGGATACTAAACACATAGAAAGCATTTAGAGGCCAACAGTTAGCCGCTATTTTTTTAGACGTGTTTTCCGCGCGACACTCTATCTAGCCATATTATTGATCTAAGGGTATAATATCTTTCGCTACAGAACCCTAAAATCCGTACAAACAGTAAGGTCTTTACCTATCTTAAACAAACGTATTTCCCACACGGCAACAATCGCCTCCAGCCGCGGCAGTATTGTTCAGGCTGTGCCTTGGGAGCTGGTCACTGATTGATTTATCTTTGTTTATTATCAGAGGTCATCTGGTACCAGGTACGAATCCATTTATAATAAAGAGGTAATGTGAGATTGGATGTAGGAAGCTGTTTCAGATAGCTATAAGAAAGCATTCGATCATTATAAATATTTTACAAATTTTGTAAAGAGATAGTGCTATGCTGCTTTGCAGCCAAATTGTGCTGGCACGACCGTGGTCGCACCTCTCTCACATAATACCGGCATAAAGTGACAGTTATGCTGTCGCGTTTCGTGCAGTTTGTGAGTTTCTGGTGGCCCATTGGGGGGACAGGTAGTAATTTTATAAATAAGTAATGAAAAACTCTCTAAATATAAATCTAATATACCATTTCGTAATATATTTAGATGATATTGTTATCCTTGTAAGGAGTTGTCGGAAATCACACATTACTTTATATAGAGACTGAGACTGTTTTAGAGCACTTATACTTTTTTTTCTTAAATTCCATTTTGGTATAAAAATCTAATTAAAATTGGTATAAACTAAGTCTCTATTCCTGTTGCACTTAATGGATTCTAAACAGGATTTGAAGCGACATTTACATATAATGACTTATTCATTTATAATTAAAATTCAGAATTCCTAGCGACATATTTCGTAACTGGTCCAACAGCATACTTTGCCTTAACAATAATTTATTTGAGGAATTTTATTTTGTTGTTTCAAATAATCTATTAATAGCTCTCAGCTTCCCCCGCGAAACCTAGTTATACAGCCGTTTGACTGCTGATGGATATATTTTATAACCCGTGCCTCAATGACAAGTTTCTTTTTATAGGTGACTTACCACAGGAGCTCGTGGCTCAGGGGTAACAGCTGCGCGGATCGATCCAGCAGGTTAAGCAACGCTTGTTGAGGTCGGTCCGTGGATCAAAGTCGTGGTACAAAGGGTAAATGGTAGGAGCACGTCAAGCCTGGTTTGTCCAGCCGGGTTACCAGGTCGCCAAACCTTCGCCAGGTTTGGCGACCTGGGGGCCTAGCCAAAATGCCAATAAGAAAGCGTTAGCGAAGTTCGAAAATGATAAAATTTATGGGATTGACATAAGGTCGCGCTTAATCACGTGGTCCATCCTATACATTTTATCATTTCAAACTTCGTTAACGCTTTCTTAATAGCATTTTGGCTAGGCCCCCAGGTCGCCAAACCTGGCGAAAGGTTTGGCGACCTGGTAACCCGGCTGGACAAACCAGCCAGCTTGGCCGGACATTTGGGTAGAAAGACCGGACACCCAACATTATTGAGGATTTTGTCTCAGTATTAAATAGGTACGTCAAAGAAATCCTATGTAAAATCAAGCTTTTTAACGTGACAATGTCTTATAAATTGGTTTGCTGGGTGACACTTCAAGAAACTGCGTTACGCTCCGCTCACGCTATGCGCTCACAATGAGAGCGAGTGAGAGGCACGCGTCCCTTCCACTCGGGCATGGTTACTATTATTTCATCCTTCTTCCTACTATACGAATGAATATTCACATTAAAATTATTCTACCACTCAAAGTCGTTGTCACGTAAAACTTTCGCCCGTATACCGACTTTACAGGCAACCAATTTTTTTTATGAGTAACATGAGTTGAGTACAATTTGTTAAATTATAGTGAACTAATAGATAAAAGCGAATGCCAAGACAGTCTTAGCTTAAGACAAATTTGGCATCGCTCATTTGAAAAATGTAAAAAATCTAACTCAAGCCGGACACCGTTTTGGCCGGATACGCAATCAAAAAGTCTACCTATGTCCGGCTTTATCCGGAAGCCTGGCAATCCAAGACATTGTAATTATAACATTTTTGAAAGCTAAAGAGTTCCTTAAGCTAAATGATATGAGAACCAGTCGTACTAAATTTATTTATTTTACATGCTAATTACTAAGAAAGGCAGGCGGTTGACTCCTAAAAAGTGTAGACATTGTTGACAGAGCACGGGCTGACGATGATGAGTAATTCAATATTTCAAACTTCGTTTACCTGTTCGAGACTAAAACGCTGTCTCGAATTCTATTCATTAGGTTCAACGATTTGGAAAATAAAGAAGAAATCCAATTCCTTTGATACAGGCACTTAATATAGAAGCCAGACTGAAAGGTAATGAAGACTTATGTTCGAGTTTTTGTATCTTAATAGAATAGCTGTAGCTCATATCTTCGCCCGTGTTTTTAGACGTTACAATACTTTCTCCGTGGTTCATTGCAGCTGGGTAGCTCCCTTTTCTTGTCTTTCGTTAGTTATTCCAATATTGTATTGTCACTTGCTTTGTGAAGGTTGTTTTTCGAAAGTTCTTGACTTTTGGGCTTGATGGCCTTTAAGCTCAAACTTTAAAGCTTTGTAAAGGGAAACTAGAAAATACCCCTTTTGAGTCCTTCTGATTATTTTGTGGTGCCCAGGGCAGTTTTAATGTATTACGGGCTGAGATCGATTCATTGGAGAATTTCCATCCTATACATTTTATCATTTCGAACTTCGTTAACGCTTTCTTAATGGCATTTTGGCTAGGCCCCCTGGTAACCGTAAGTGTGCGACAGTTCTTCTTTTTCTTTACATATCAAATAGCTTGTCTGTACTTGAGCTTGATTTTAGAATGATAATTATTTTTGAAATAGTTCAATAAAAAGCAAATAAAAGTTCATTCTATACTAAGTATCTTTAATAAGTGGAAGAGCTTGGGGAAGGCTTTTGCCTAGCAGTGGAACAGCATTGGCTAACCAAAACAAAAAAAAGAATATTCCAAGACATTTACACGAAGAAAACGTCGTCGTCAGTTGCATACTTATATTTTATGGATCTAAATTTATTAACAGCTTACCAAAACTTTCATTTAAGTACAAAGTTGTAAAACTCATAGTCTAGTTCCCTTTAAATGTACAAGGAGCAAAGAATGAGAGAGCAGATATCCTATTCCTCTGTAAAGGCCAAAGGCCAGTTCATCCTGTCCAGGTAAAATAAAAATGACTTGAATAGTAATAGACCGCAAAGTTCAACGCACAATAACCCTAACAATTTTAAGAGTTGCAGGCTGGTTCGATACCTGTGGTGACAGGTGGTGTTCACCACCAGTCGGGTTATGGGACAAGACGATCACATTCACCTGCGCTTGCGCACCGGACAGTAACAATCCGTGTGTCGAACGGGTAACGCGTAGTGAGTGTAAGAATATAAATATATTGTAAGTTTTTTTATTTATTATCTATTTGATGTGAAACAATAATTTAGGCTATTATATATGTATTCTAATTTTTACGCGAATTTTACTCTTATTGGATTATAATTATAGAGACAATTTTCAAAAAAAAATATTAGAAAACGCAGAGTAGTTGAAATGCCAATTTCACCTCGATGAGGATTTTTTTAATATTGACACTTTAAGAGAACGACCTGATAACTTCAATGTTTCTAAGATTTTCCACTTACTGTTTTAAATTCAAAGATACTATTTCTGATGACAATTAGAAAGAAAATGCAATGCCATTAAAATAAAACCTTCAAGCCTAACTAAATCTAGTCTAAATAATATGAACAGTCTACACACAGAAGTAAGCTTTATCTTTAATAACTTCATAACATATAACTAATTTCATAGAACAGGCTAAATCGGAAAGTATTTTACAAAACATCTCACTGTTCAGTCGAACAACAAAAAGGTGTCTAAGAAATCCTTACTTAATATTATAAATGTGAAAGCGTGGATGTTTGTTACGCTTTCACGCAAAAACTACTCAACAAATCATCATGAAACTTTGTACACATATTCTGAGAGGTACAAGAAGTAACATATACTTTTTATTTAAAAAAAGGGATTTATTTTTGTTAACGAGAGCGAAGCCGCGGGAAACAGCTAGACTATAATAAACCTTACATTAGGCTGTCAAATCAAAAAGATCGCAAGTCGGATTTTGAGTATCCAAAAATAATTTTTAAATCCGACTTGCGATTTCGGTGATTAAACATACAAAAACTTCAGTAATCATTAGGTCATAAGAAGGCAACCAGTTAGCTGTTTGGTTGCCTTCTTATGACCTAAAATAGATTAAGCTATATTAGGTACTAATTATGAACCAATATATCATAAGTTCCTGTTCATAAATATTATAAATTAACGAAAGTTTAATTCCTCGTTTTTACACGAAATATAGTTGAAATTCATTATTAATGATCATTATTTTACTTAAAATTGCAACAAAATAATGACTGTCATTAAAGATAATAATCACTAATAATGATCATCAAATATTATGTAATGACCCAAATGATTTGACCTTTAATGATGCTGATGGCCCACTGACATTATTATCAGGTAATGCCGAAAATATTAATAACACCCATCTTTAAAAGGCTGACAACCTGTGAATTCCTCGGTGGCAAACGAACTGTCTGATCGCCTGGTAGCAAGTGACAATGACACAGGTCGGCCTACAAGGGCGTTGCTGGTCTTTTAACGTGTTGTGCTATTTCCTTCAAAATAAAAAATCATCTTACCGTTTCGAATTCTTTAACTTAATCTTAAAACAAATTTATAATATTTTTATTATTATTATTATATTATGTTTGACTAGTGACCCAGCATAGGTCCCGACAACAATGTCACCTATGGTATCTAACTTGACATTATAATGTTCACTTTCTTTATATCGTATGTTTACGCGAATTCTATAGTTAGTGATGAAATAACTTTTACCGCCATGTAAAAATTTACGGAGTAAAATCAGTAAAAATTGTTTCATTGTAAAAGATGTTTAAGAGCTTGATTGTATCAAAGACGTTACACAAAGTCAAAAGTAATTAATGTGTTTGTATGTTTTATGAAATCCCTGATCCCTGGAACCACCTGTATTTGTAAACTTCATTTTGCAATTAATTGCCTAGCTATTTAAAGTTATTTGACTGTTTGTCCCTATTTCAATTTAATAAAAATTTATAGTAAGTATTTAAAATATTGGCGTGATTAAAGTCAACGACCGACGAGGATGAAAAGTCGCTAAAACACTAATTACTATACAAGTGACAATATACTCGATAATTAGCACTAATTGAGTTAAAAAACTAAAAAAATCTCACGAAATCAGTTCTGTTGATCAACGAAACATGCGAGATATCGTGTTATGAAAGTTGGTGAATAACCTACGTTTTTGTATATGTTTGAAATGAGCTAAGAAATAAATAAAGCCTTTTTTTAAGTTATCAAAAAAACATAATTTCTTCGCGAATGTTGGAAGTATGTAAAGGCGCTTGTATTTGGGCATTCTTTTTACTGTAATACGTGACAACGATATTGGCGACAATATCCCAGTTATCTCGAAAACATTTTTCAAACCGTTCGCAACATACGACCATGCAAAACACGTGTAACTACTATATGGAAGAGCTAAACACGTGAAACTACTATTAAAGAAGAGCTATATGGAAGAGCTTTTTGGAAGAGCTATATGGAAAAATCATCCAGTATTTTTTGTGGTATATTGCGTAATCTGGCTGTCATTGCCGACATTCTTGCTGGCCATCCTGTTCCAGCCACACATTACAGAGCAATAATTGCAGACTTAGAAGCATAATAAAAACAAAACTAAGAAAATATAAGAAATCGTTTATAATTAAAATATTTATAATCAAATTATTTATAAGATAATAAACAAAAGTCCAAATCAATGAATTTGTAGGCAGGTAAATAATAATAAAGTAAACTTCAAATACAATTAACATAAATAATGAGCTAAGTATTTAGAAAACTTATTCATAATTAATACAATAATAATAATATGATTTCTAAAATTAATTGGTCGGAAACTCTATATTTATAGTTTTTATATTTACGAAGCGAAATATCGTTATGTAATTATTAATTTTAAAATTAATAATGTTTATTATGCATAGATTAATATCCTCTTCTATATCACTTAAAATA
The DNA here is from genome assembly GCA_905333005.2 of Lycaena phlaeas. NCBI lineage: Eukaryota > Metazoa > Arthropoda > Insecta > Lepidoptera > Lycaenidae > Lycaena > Lycaena phlaeas. The sequence continues at coordinate 3,168,858 of HG995170.1, read as the reverse complement.
GTTAATACTAGCAGCGCACCGCGGTTTCACCCGCGTACATCACATTCATATGTGAGTACGGGGATAAATTAGATTTTATTAGCTCTTGCCTGCGGCTTCTCCCGCGTTAGCAAAAAAAAATCCTTTTATTTAATGTATCTTATGTTACTTCTAGTACCACCGAGAATATGTGTTCAAAATTGTATAACCATCGGTTGAGTGGTTTTCGCATGAAAGCGTAACAAACATCCCCACTTTCACATCCATAATATTAATATATTAAGGATTAAGGTTAGTGACATAGTTACTTACGAATAACTTCTTAATTCTAGCTTCTAACCTTCTATTTGTAAAAGAATTATCAAAATCGATTCGGTAGACCCAGAAATTATTCTCTACAATCCCACTAACTTACAAACTTTGTTTATTTCTTTGTAACAATAATAATATAGACTAAGATGCGCACCGCGGATACGCCCGTGTAATTTACTTTCCTGTAAGAATGCGGGAATGATGTAGGTTTATTTTCTTAGAAGAATTTTTAAAATTAAGAAACTTATTTATAAGTAACAACATTTTACAATTATTATTAACAAACACATTTATTATATTAGTTAGAATGGATATGAGAATATCTTAATTAATTACTATATTATAATTACCATGATAACGTTTATATTATATTAAATTATTATAGAAATTATACATTTAATTGATATAATAGTCAAATTAGAGAAAGGATTCATTTTTAATTCACCATTATGAATAACAGTTAATTTATGTGAAAGTATGTTTATTTTTATCCCTGTCGTGTCACATGTCTGGATCAGAGGTTACAAAAGTTTGGTTTGGGGTCCGTTATTTTTTGTTATATAACTGATGGTTCATGTGGAAAACCGCTATGGCTTCATTCACGTGAGGTTGGCTTTATCCGGCTTTAAGGACCAAACGATCACATCTACTTTATTGAAACGCAAACATTAAGCTTTCGTTATGATCTGATGCCTTTATTCGTCCACGGCTAGACATGAGCCTTCCTCAATAAATGACAGGACGATTTCTTGCCTTATCAAATACGGAGTAGCAGCTTCAAGGAGATCGTGTTACGTTCTTAATGGCCGATCAACACTTTCCTTTCAATAAATCAAATTTTGAGTAAAATTATTTAAATTTCCTTATCTGCTTAAGGTCCGAACAAAACAGATGTCTCGGGTTCGAATCGCGGTAGACACATAGATATTAAGAGTAGCGATTGAGCATAATATAATATGTAATGTTAAATGTTTTTTTCTATGAAAACAAATTCCGCCAAGTTTGTGCTGCAACGCTGCGGCGATGCGCTCTTATTGGTCAACTTATGAACATTAATGGACGATTGGCTGGAGTGACGTTCACGCCGATCACTAGTTGGTTGAATTGCTATTACATCCGTGACATTTCACTAAACAGATTTCGATAGGATTCGAATAATTTCTATGGCTCACATGACTACTCTATCCGGCTGTTTTCATCGAGCATTTCTTATCGCATTGTATTTCGTAGCTTTCTGTATATTTAATAGCTTAGGCTTTCTGCATGGCGCTTATAATTATACTGTTGTAGATTTATTTAGTTTGAGATCTTCATGACAAGGGCATATTCATATTGGAATGGCCTGCAACGCACCTGATGAGTGTCACGCTCTCTCATTCATCCTCTCCACTCACTCATCCTCTGGTATGATTACTTTCCCGGATAAACAGACATGCCACGTCTTCTACAAAAACAAATCTAGCGCCAGCTATTAGTGTGGCCAAAAAACGATAGTATAAAAAAATCGATAAAAAAACACGCTTACCGAGATGCAAAACAAATGATGTCGTTCTTATACGTATTTTTTCGTACCTTACTAGTGTTGTGTTAGCGTTAAAATTTCGTCAAGACGTTATAAGTGATTAAAACTGTATTATAATGTAGTTTGCATAACTTACAAAACTCCGAACAACAACATCGTGCAGTTCACAACTAATTTAAAACACAATTATAAAGAGTTTTTAAGCGAAGCAAAATCAATACTTTCCAGACACTAGACAGACTTATTTTTATTGAATAGTATCTACATTTCTCGAAGTTAAAAATAGCATTTATACCAATTAATTGCTATTATAAAACCAATTTAAATGTACGTATAATTATGAAAAAGCCGATGAAATAAAATGTTAAGTATGTATGTCACTTTTAAATGGCTGAACCGATTTTGATGACTTTTTGAGTTCAAGTTGTTTCGAGAATTCTGTACTCTCTCCACTTTAAAACGATCTTTACAGACTTTGATGATATTCTTTTTGTTTTCAAGTGAATTCAAGATTTTTTTTTTGAAGAGAAATTTCAAATTATGTTTGCTAACTATTTCTCTAATCTCACGCACTATTACAAGATCGTCTAAAAAACTTATAAGCGTTTATATTATTCGTATCGATAAAATCATTTCCAATCTCTAGTATAGATTTGCCTACATTCCTTTTATAGATATTCCTAGAATCGATATTTTGCGAATCGATTAAATCCTAGGCGATATCGCCATCCCTAGTACATATAGATTTCACCAAATGGACTAGTATTTATTCAAGGTATTATGTCACACGTGAGCAAACAGTGAAAGTGAGGTTTCGTTTTGTCTATGCCATTTTTATGTATCGAATTTAACGTGTGTATTGAATTAGCATTCTACTAATCATTTATGTAATATTGGTTGTGTAGTTTTTATTAACTTCTACCTATATTTAAGGTTAGGTAATATTTAACTTTAGTACTAACACTTTCGAAGTTGGTTAAAGGTGGCTTTTGAAATAATATTATTCAAGGGCCCACGGTTTTTTTTCGAGATATACTTTACTTAACATTAGGCGGCTTCTTAATATAAAAATAGTTATCTGTTGATAACTATTTTTATTTTTTTATTTATTTTTCATCTAGATGTGTTTTTTTTTTCGGTTTAAGCTATGCTAATGGTAGTGGCTTTAATGCTTCATCGGATGTGAGGCGACGTTGGCCTCAACTTGTGATGAATTATTGTGATGTAGATATTGGCTATCATTTGTAATATTATGTAGGTTTGTCTGTCAATAAAAAAGAGCTTATGACTATGAATATGTCATCATACCATCCTACTAGTATTATAGAATGTTTGTATGTATCGCCGTTTGTTACCCTTTCTGCATACATATCAAAATAACACAAGCTATTTATTATATTGTGTAGATTCTCCACAAACTGCGCAGAGATTTTGTGGGCAAGAGCTTGTAAACTCTCTGAGTAAATATTAATCCTTATAAATTCATGGTGGGATGTACTGTGATGTACACCATCAAGTATTTTTAATTATTTCGTAGAAATCGATATTTCGATATGTTTATCGAGAAATAAATGTGACATAATATGGTCCCATTTCACATTCATTCATATATTCATTCATACATTCATTCATTCAGTCAAATTAAGTTCATTGTTCTACATAGTTTAATTAATAAAATTCTCTGCATTATTATACAAAAATACCTCTACTATCCTACTTCCTACTAATGTTATAAATGCGATGTTTTGTAAGAATGTATGGTTGTGTGGATGGATGTTTGTTACGCTTTCAAACAAAAGTTACTGATAGTATTTTGATAAAACTTTACAATAAAGCTTACACATCAGAATAACACAGGCTATTATTTATCCCCGTAGCCCCACGGGAATGGGAAGTACGCTGGTGAAACCAATCACCCTGCTGGTATTTAATATTAAAACCATAACTATGTAGTTGATAGCAACAAGCTCCAAATGATTTCTACACTCGAGCTATAGACATCGATTAAATATACCCTAGATACACAAATCCAAATCGAAAAAGTGCCCCATGCTACGTCATTACTAATAGCTGCAAATCAAAAAATAAAAGTCAAATTCTTTTTCTTTTATTTACGTCCTTACATCTTAATAATAACGTTTTATTTTCAATAACGGGGTTTCGCGCTTATGGAATTACAGAATGCGCGAATCGTGGACGTCGTAAAAAATATTACCAGAGACCATACTCACGATTGTGCTTAGAACAGTTTTAAGCACAATTGGATCACTTTTTAGCGTTCACGCAGTATCTCGGGTATATTTCATCGATGATCTAGTTATTCTAGGTACTGCGATAAACTCTAGGACCGAGCTATAGGTCATTAGGACTTCACTGACCTTCAGCTGTACACTGTACAATCACATTTCAATCATCAGCATCACCTTTCATCTTGTTAGAATGATTTCACATATGAGAATTCACACGGCTTAGTGAAAACTAAAAGTTTTTAATCGCATTTTATGACTTAAGTTCCATACATTTCGGATAATATAATAATGAAAATGTTTTCTTATGTTTACGCGAATTTCACACATATAATGAAAGAACTTTCACGGATTTTATCGCGGTTTATTATGATTTTACAAGACGTTTCGGATACTTTACAGCAACCATGGTCACGGGAGGACCAAGGTTGCTATAAAGTATATAATAATAATATCCTTATACGTCCCACTGCTGGAATCATCTCCTCCTCGAAATTAGACGAGGAGGGTGTTGCATAGTTTACCGAGGCGCTGTTGACAGTGCAGGTTGGTGAACTTCACACACCTTGAAATACTTTTAATCTCACGATGTTTTCCTGCGGTGAGCGAGCGATGGTCTTGTGTTCAGGTACACTTAGAATATTATAAAGTCTTATTTTAGGTACCACAGACCTATCACTCGAGGGACCGACCCTAAACTCACAATAGCATCGTCACTTTTATAGGAATGTTCGAATCTTAATAAACAACAACAACAAAATTAAGTTTAATTAAGTAAATAACATGAATGAGTTCATGTGAAACTATATCTTACTATACCGGGTAAACATTTCCCCGACATTCTATAAAACCCCCTCTAAACAAATAAATTCCCGGGGCGGAAAGTGTTAAGTCACAGACTCATAAACACAGCAAAGCTGTCCCCGCTGGTGGTCTCTCACAGACGGGCGAGCGGCAAGAGTTTGCCAACGACAAAATACTTCAAATTGTTTCAAAATTGGCATATACTTGAAAAATCATATCGAAATCCATTCATAGTTTTCCTTAGATCAATAAAAGCTTTCAAGTTATTTTTAGATTGGACTTGAATTGGGTGTGTTATTGAACAAAGTGACAATCATATTGTTTGGTACGTGATAGAACTCTTGATATCGTACAACGGTGCGGCTCCACCGCGGCGCACGGAGTGGCTATGTATGTTTGTCAAGCTTCGCTTTGCAAGAAAATGTGTCCATGGTCTCCAAACGCAACTCGTGGATACGCTACGTATTAATTGGCATTATGTGGCAAAGTAAAGCTTAACACTCGTGCGAAGCGTCTCGATGCGCCGCGTTGCAGCCGCGCCTATTTCTGATATTTAAGGATTTTATTTTTTAACTATTTTTTTAAATAAATGCTTACTTCTTTCAGCTACATAAAGTTCTTATGGTTAAAAAACCTCTAGAAACTAACTGAAAGACACAATTAGGTTTAAAATTATATATGTTACTAGCTGTCTCAACCGACTTCGTTCTGCCAAAAGTGAAATTGCAGTATTTATAGGGGTGAAAATTTAAGGTTATATGTATTTTTGTATGCTGTATGTAAAATTTAATTTAACCTTAATAATTAAATCAGTCAAGCCGTCTCGGAGGAGTATGGTAACTAACACTGTGACGCGAGAATTTTATATATTAGATCATATTATATTAATATAAGAATATATATTTTAAATATTAATATATATTTGTGATTTCAAAATCTCTCCCTTGTGAAGTTGTGAGCCACATAATAATTTATAAATTCTGTCAACAACTTTATGGAGAATCGAGATTTCGAGGAGAAAATAATTTTTACGTTCCAAACTTTTCAAGCTCGATTTGAATGAATTGAGTTCCAATAAAGTTGAATGTCGAAGTCTTTTATAATTTGTCTATCATCTGTCAAAGGCCGACATGAAATTCGCATATTTTAATAAGTACTTTTTCTGTTGGATTAGGATTTCTTTTTATATTTTTATAAATACGTTTATTTTTTTTAGTTTTACTGGTATATTGAAATTTCTATAAGATCTTTTCGGTTTTAATTGAATTGATATTGTTCATCCCATAACTCTTCTTCTAATATAATTAATTTTTTTTTGCCTCGCAAAAAAGTCTGTGCTTTCCCACTTATCATATTGCTGTTTTTTTATGGCATAGAAAGGCAAACGAACAATCGAAGCCTTGCGACTATCGACGCCCATTGGCATCCACATTACCAATGGGCCACCGGAAACTCCCAAATCGCACGAAACGTGTCAGCTTAGCTGTCACTTAAGTCGTTTTCAAGTAAGCGAGAGACACCGGCGTGCCGGCCAAATTCGGCTGCAAAGCAGCATGGCACTACCTCTTACTAAAGATTTCAAGTCGGATCTCCTCACCCGTCTCCAGCAGTGGGGCATATAACGGTTGATACTCTTTTCTTTTCCCAATTCCTAGAACTTTAAATCGTATGTAAAAATGACGTAAGCTCCACGTCGTGTACGTTACCAGAAACATGTGAGCTTACGTTTTGGCACAGTTTGTGAATGCGAATGAGGCTTTTAGTGGCGGCGTTTAAATAAACATACAGTAATGGAGCGAATGACGATAGATGTTGGAGATATCACAGGGCCTTAGAAAAAACACGCCTTGTAATGTTGACGGTATTAGAACTATTCTTGTATCAATCTTAACAAAACGTTAACTAAGTGAATAGCATTCCAAATCCAAACACTCGACAATAGGGATGTTGACACATTCATGTATTTGAAAACCTAAAATAACATTTTAAAAGTCTACTCATTTGTCTTAAAATTTAGAAAATTAATTTAAAATGCGTTATTTATCATACATTATCACGTGACTGTAAACGCCAATTAAGGCGATGACGTCACTGACCATTGGTTTAATACAAACTGTCATAACTCACCTAACATAGCGCGAGCTCTGTATGCGGTGTGTGACGTAATGACAGCTTGGAGTGTTTTAACGGCAATTTTAAAAACTGTTTTTCTTTATTTAATTTATTGTTAAAATTTGAGATATTTCTTTACAAAAGTTTTTTTTTGTGTTTATCTATGGTATACCTATCAAATAAAATCAATTAAAAAAATTGTCAACATCCGTATTGCTGCAATTGTGGTTTTTTTCCAAAGGTCTAGACTTTTATGCCTGATGGCTTAAGCTCAAATTTGTGTTAAATACAGATTGATAACATTAGTTTGAAAAGAAAGAAATATTTATTCAATGAAGGTCTATAAGGGATAGTACATAAGCGAACACAATCTAATAGACGTGTATGACGCTATGTCAGGCACTTGAGAGCTACTTTGAATCTGTATTCGCTTTGAAGCCTTACTCGGGTGTTCGGCATGCTCCATCTGTCTTTATTTATAAATCTGTGGCACATAATTAATAATATTTTTTTTGGATAGTTCAAATAATAAATATGCCACTTGCAAGTAAATGCTTTGACCACTACACTTGGAACTAGCCCAAGTAACGTATTCATATGTTGCCTAACCTGAGATGTAATGGTATGTCTTTTCGCCAGTAATTACACCAAGTCTTGCCATTGTCTTCGAGACACAACAAAGCTGTTTAATTCATAACAGAAGCAACGGTATCCATGCAAAGGGGCGCAGTACAAAGCGTTGCTACCATCAGTAAATGTGCTGTAAACGGCTACAGGTTGATTATTTCAATATTGAACATATCCCCAACTTATCCCTCACCTTGCCTAAAGCCACGTGAACTCGGCCTGTGGTGTAGGACAAAGGAATACGTTGACCCTTCATAATTCACGCAAAACTAACAGCCCGATAGTTAGCGAATAAAAGATTAGCTTCGGTTTTGTTATTCATGTAACCCTTGATTTAAATCAATTCACAGTATACTGTTGCCAGCGACTCTGTTCAATAAACGGGATTTCCCGTGATTTCGCCAGCCTGATATGTAAAAACTTTTTGAAGTGAAACCTCTTTAGAATGGGTATGATTTCAAACCGAATGCAACGGAAAAAACGACAGGTAAGAGACACAAATGCAAAAGAGCGAGAGAGCAGTCGGTGACGGTGTGTATGTATATTGCAGACTGTTTCACTTCTATCGTGTGTGTGTGTAAACTCGCACACACACCTTTTTTTTAAACCAATGCCTAAATATTGGTGAATAATAAAAAAAACGTGTTTTTTTTTACTGACAGTACAATGCATTCTCATTTAAAAAATCTTTGTATAAATTTTACGGCCATGGGCCATAGTTAGATGGTCCAATGCGGGTTGGTGAACTTCACACAAATTCAAAGACTTTTAATCTCATCAGGAGTGCAGGTTTCCTCACGATGTTTTCCTTCACCGGTGAGCGAGTGATGAACTCGTATTCAGGGACACTTAGAAATTTAGAAAAACTCATCTCTCTGCATCACATAGTATCGAACCCGGACTAGTGATAGTTCATCCATACCCGCTGAACCATCGCCTGATCCATCCATCCACCACCATCCATCTGATCTCAAGATGTATGAGTTGATACTTCGCTTAAGTTACTTTTTACAGACCTAATGGTGATGATGATGATTATTGCTGCCTTTCTCCTTTACTATATCATCTATTCCTTTGAAGAATTATCAAGAAATCCGATCAACGGTTTGGATGTAAAAGTAACATAAATACATATTTAAAAAATACAGCTGCTACTGTTTCTTTAGTATTCGTAATGTTATTACGGGGTTCTATCAATAACCACTGATATAAAAGCTAAATGACATTTAGGGCCTGTTTCACAATCTCCAGTTAAGTTCCCAATAGGCTATCGGTAACATATTTGACAGATAGAGTATGGAGTATCTGCCAAATATGTTGCCGATAGCCTATTGGGAACTTAACTGGAGATTGTGAAACAGGCCCTAAGGGCCTATTTAGTAAATGCTTTATGTTCCCTTTGGTGCAAATGGTATATAGTTAATGATCCGTCCTTATATCTTATTCATCCTTGTTATAAAATTTAATCATAGGAAAACATCTACATCTTTGTAATAAAAAAGTTAATATCATCATCATTATCAGCCCTTATCCGTCAACTGCTGAACATAGACTCTCTCAACGAATGCCAAGACGGGCCAGAAAGACCGACCACTGCACGGAGATCATCTTCCTACCTTTTTTTTCTTTAAGCGGTTGTCCTGCACCACAGAACAACCCCTCCCAGCGTCGGGACATTACAATAAGGTGAGGTTCCCGACCTCACCTTGCTTCCAGCTCTTTTGCCCCCTCTTGTTATAGAGGGGTAAAAAAAGCCCCCTCGGTCAAATTAGCTTCGCCCAAGGTGTTGTGCTCACCCCAGGCTACTGAGCCCCACCACACCAAGGCCTGAACCATGATGAGGATCATCTTCCTACCAAGTTGATAGCTGACCATCAAACTTTCTTCAATTTGGGTCGAATTTTGACCCTTGCTAGACCTCTAAATGATATGTACAAATGCCGTTACTTTATTCATTGTTATGAAGCTATGTTTGTGGAACTGTTATGCGCCTTTTTAATATGCGGGAAGCTTAAACGAACAGTCCTCGGAATATAAAAACTTAAAGGCCAAGGTAAGAATATAATCATCCTCTTGGACTGGTTTTTCTTAAACGTATCATTTGTTTTATAGTCATGTTGGAATGCGAATTTTTACTAGCTATTATCGACAGCTTTGCCTGTTAAAAAAAATAAAAAAGATAGTTTGAGAGGTACAGCCATGCTGCTTTAAAGCTGAATTGGGCCAGCACGTCTAGGACCTAGGGTATATCACATAATACTATCGTAAAGCGGCAGCTATGCTGTCGCGTTTCGTGCGGTTTGTGAGTTTCTTATATGCCATTGGGAAAAAAGTAAAAGGAATGTATCCATGCAGATGTCTATGGGCTCCGACCGACGGTTTAGTTGCATCCTTACGTCATAATAAAATTAAACTACAACTTTTATACAAAATAAATTTTGACAAATATATATATATATATATATATATATATATATATATATATATATATATATATATATATATATGTTCATCCCTATTGTATGGCCATAAATTTTCTATACTAAGAATATTTACTTCATTTAGGGTAGACTTTGATATCAAGCCTAAGTGACTCCACATCACCACCCTTAATCCGTATTCGGCTAATCAGGCTTCCTTGACACGCCAAGAAGCCGATGCCCTAAAACTCCAACACTGATGTGAACTTCATCTAGACTTCGATGCTATTAATCTAAATGCCTTTCTTCCCTGTACCTCAACTCTCAACGAAAGTCAGTTTTGGCCACTTTATCTCTACTGATCGCATTGTATGACATAGTGGTCGATGCTATCAAACAAGTTGACTGACGCTATCTAGCGAAAGTTTTTAGTTGAAAAAACTTTCTCATCCAACAGAGTTTTTTTGCATAAAATTTTGCACTTTCTCATGACCTCAAGATCCGAACAAAGAGAGAATAAATAGAAATGAAAGGACAATATAACTTATTATGAACAGACAGCGCCTCACGGTTTTACTCTCATACTTCTCTTTTCCCATAGGAGTACATAGTTTCGATGAGACAGCTTCATCAACTCCGTACGTAAACAAAAGAGACAAAAGACTAATGAATATAAGTGCGTATGCGGCATAAGCGGCGAAAGTATAAAATAACTCATATAAAATAAATTGCACAAGTAAACAACATGATATTTCCCAATTCGCTAGATAAGTAGCATTATTATCGTTTTTGAAAATTTCGAAACATACATCTAGACACGCGGTAGCGTGTCAAGCCAAGTTCAGCTTGCGAGCCGCACCGTAATGTATACTGAAATAAAAAGCTAAAAATAAATAATAATAGTATTTTATTTCTTTTCTTTCACAAAGGTTTACAATAATTTTAAAGTACATTCATGAAATTACACACTTATTAGTAGTCAACCTTTGTGTGAGACTGGAGTCCGTACTAAATTGAGAATCTGTGTTACAAATCTCCAGACCCTCACACAATCACTAACAATTATTATTGAGTATAGCGTAGGTCGTATTTTATTTTTTTTTAATAAAGAAGACACTTCTTTCGATTTAAAATTCGGGGTAATTTTTACTAATACACTTATCCCAGTTTGTTAGAATATAACATAAGTACTAAAATTTCATTCACACGGTTAAAATTAATAACTTTGTATTACAATAGCGAAATGTACACTGACAAAAATTCAAATGCCTCTTCTAAATCATGTTTTAATATTATCATATCCTTAATATAAAACGAATATCACATAAAACTAGTTGCTAGGGACCTTTATGCCACTCATACGAAAGGTGATCTATTTTTAGCAAGGGTCGGGAACCGCCTGCTTTTGCTCTCATTAGCCTGTCTCAATATATAATTGTGAATGTTTAATGTTTTTAATAGCATTTTTATGGGAATCTAGTGAATGTTTTATCTATGGTCGGGTTGGGATAACCGTACTCAGTCCTTCATCTGACAGACATTCGCTGTACGACCTTGATCCTAACCATTGCTGGTCGAGTAGAAATACTCGTTCAATTTGGAATTGTAGATTTGATGCATTTAAAAAAGGAACGACGTAAATGAGGAAACGGAATGTTTTTTCTTCTTTTTTTACATTGTAGCTTTTTAATAGGTTCACACATTTTACAATATGGTTTTGGATAGTCACAATGATTTCATTTATAAAATAGGTTGTGTTGATAATTTAGCACTTTTGTCACTTTACAGCCGAGCTATAGCGACTTTCAGGCGACGAGGGCAACTTTATTACTGGCAGATTAATCGTAACTAATCAATGCCACTAACCCATCTACAGGAGTTTATTATGAATGCCTTTGTGTATACCTTCAAGATTTAGATTTCAGTTTCGGTAAATACGTTGCCTATATTTTCAGATAATTTCAAACTCATTGAGTAAAAGAAAAAACTATGAATACCCAACAACATGGCTAGGTTTACACAACGATCTCAAATACTCCCATTCCTTCCAGGAATTATCTAAACTAGTAAATTATAAAACCTTTATTGGTACGATACAAAATACATTTCCTCGGACACAATCTAAGAGATCCTACGAGTATGTGTTCAATGTTTTCTCAAGCCGTATCAAATATCAAGTATTTGTTTCTCTGTACAAGATTGGGGTTAACTGAGTGGCTGGTATAACAATTATAGAAACCTTTTATTTTATTTGCGAACGCTTGCAATTTAGTATGACATGTATCTAAATATCCTTCTTAATAATATCAATACGAAATTTTGGAAAATGGATATTGGTCGTACTTATGTTTGTTACATTTTTACGGAGAAACTGCTGTATGTTTTTTGATGAAACTTTACAGTAATATATCTTACAAGTCAGAATAACACAAAGGCTATATTTTATCCCGTAAAATCACGGGCGCGACTAGTTGTCATCCTTATGGTTATCAACATCATTATCACATCAATAACATACAAAAATTTAATTCACTTAATTTTACTTAGCTTACATTATCCGAAGGTACGCTGCCAAATATCGAATACCTTATCTTGGTCTTTAAACGATTTTTGACTATTTGCCATTAGAATGAGGCACTCGAAAATAATTTCTAAGCTCGCTCCATAGTTTATACACTAATATTACATGAGATAGCCTTATTTACTTTCGTACGCAAACAAAAGAGACGCTACTATACTAAATACACTACACAAGTAAATTACATGACTTAACGAGGAATTACTATCGATTCCTAAAATTTCGAAGTTTGAATACTTATATAATAGTTCCAGAATGATTTGCAAAAAAAAAAAGAAAAAAATGGTCAGTTCTTGAAATAAAAATCTGAGAATTTTTTACTAATCGTATTTTCCTATTCCGGTTAATTAGAATATATGATGAAAAATAACAAGCTAAAATTTCATTTACGTAATTATCTTACTTAGCTTACAAGATCGAAAGGTTTACAAATATTTGAATACTTTTTTTTTTTAAGAATTGTTGGAAGTCTATTGAAATTGGTTGAAGAATCTCGATCTTAATAAATAATTTGTCTATGAGCGATTAGTGACTATGCCATTTACCCTTACCCCCCTTTAATTGAAGCATATTTCAACAGCAAATATCGACCAAGGTTATGTTGCAAATATTTGATTATTCTCATCGGGTATGCATTTTGTCATGGCGTTAGTATTTTGAACACCATCACATCAGTGGTTGCGCAAGCGACGCCCGCTGACTTAAATGTGGGAGGAATTAGCTAATATTCATATTACTTTAGCTAGATTAGATTCAGCCTTGGCTATTTCTTATTCTAATAATAACATATAATTGAATAACAATTATATCTGTTTAAGACAAATCAGTACGTACAAATTCTTAATAAATATTGACCTAGAATAAAGCTACTGGTATCAAAATAAAGTATTGTAAACCGTTTAAAGATATTTAAAGGCGCGTTAAGTGCAGGAAGAGAAGAGTGATTGGTGCATGCATACAAAATGCAGGGGCATAGCTGCTATCAGCCGTATCAATTATAATTTCAGTGGAAAATTATACGGGGCCCCCGAGCCACGGGCCACTGACGATATAGCCTAAGAACTAAGATAGGAAATGAACGCCTTTCAGACCTGTCACTACTGTCCAGAGAGGAACAATCTTTAGTAAAACTAGAGTTATCATCAGCTATAAATGATTTAATAAATCAGTTTGCCGAAAAAGAGGCAAGAGGAGTGTATATTTAAATTATTTTGAATATTATTGTTTGTAAAAATTTTGGAAAAAGTTACAGATAAATAATTATGATGAATAAATATTCTATGCAAACATTTTTTTTATGTGAAAAGGCCCTTCACAGGGCCCCCAAACAAATTATTATACAGGGCCCGGCCAAGGAACGCTACGCCACTGGTAAAATGGTACATATGTTATATGGCAGCTTCGTAAATGGCATACGTAGGTATACGTATATAACTATTGCATGTCTTGTTCACTTTTTAATTTCATCTTTTTTTGCCAAATTACCATGGCGTTATTGCTAAAAACTATTGCCGTTTCTTATCATACTTAAATTAAAAATCCACACGAAAAGGCAATGTCTAAAAAATATGTATCATAATATTTGCCGGTACAAAGCTTTTACGGTGCCTCAAAGGAGTTTCCCTACCTAATGGCATATTCAATCTCATAACAAACGGAGCTCCGGTCCATCTCACCTAATGGATTCCCCACTCTTGCATATTTATTCCCGTTATGAAGTAAATATAAGAAACTCCTTGTTTTCCGCCAGCTTCACTGCTTAATACACAGTGGAATATGATCCTACAATGTTATAATAATATGATATGGATTTAGCCTTGTGTCTGACTAGCTACTGCCCGCAGCTTCGCCTGCGTCAACTAAGATTTACAAGGGCATCTTAGTGGGACAATATATTATATAGCCCATTTATCGAGGAAGGCTGTAATTTGAAAAAACCATTCAAATTCTACCGACGAATCCGAATTCCTGAGATTAGCGCGTTCAAACAAACAAACTCCTCAGCTTTATATATGGTATAAGATGATGATTATTTTGACAGTTAAATTTTGTATAATAGCTCCCTCGATGACTTTGCGTTTAAAAATAGTACACGTATGAAAAAAGCACATGCTTTACCGGCACTTTTTTCTTGGTAACCTGGATCTATTCATTTATAGGATTATTTAAATTAGCATGGCTATAATCATTATTGAAATTATTTAAAATGGCATAATTCAGTCTCGTGAACATGACATTCGTATACAATGTCGAAATATTGAGCTTCGGGAAATAATTGCATTTTCTAGAACAATCCATAACATTTTTTAATTATTCTCTTTCTAAAAATATTTGAGAACGCTTGAATATTTTACTATAAAGAACATATTTGCTTATCACTGACACTTCCTTGGGCTTTAATGAAATTCAAACATTTTTTTCATTTCTCTTCGCTTGTTTCCTTATTTCTCTTTTCTTCATTCTTTCAATTTGTTTTTTTTTTTCACAATTGGACTTAATCCAACGTTTGGCCTTTATATTACTTACCTATTTTGTCTTTATTTTGCGAATACAACACGACCAGCTGGAGTAGACTCCGTTTAAATTGTTCCATATTTACTCGCAAAAGCCCATGGTTGGATGTGAAAATATGAGGCCATAAATTCATTACCTGGCCTGGTGCAGGTATTTGAGGCATTTTTATGAAGATTAAAGTATCGAGGGATTCATTTAAACGGAAAGCAAAAGTTTATGCAGATATGCCCAAAAATGGTTAAGGTTTATTAAAATACTTTTAGGATGTAATTACTGGCTGTTGCGCGCGGTTTCGCTCGCGGTAACATAGATTAAAGGACATTATATGATGATGATGATTTTTATTACATGAGCTACTCCTTTTTACATCAAGTACCAGAAAGTTAAAGCGCTGTCGAAATCAGCCTAACCGTTTCAGAGATTAGCCAAAACTGACAGGTGTATGTGTACCATTTATAAAATATTGTAAAAAGTTGTTATATTATTATTACAAACAGACACTCCAATTTTATGTTTCTCATATATTTATATCATTTTGTGTTTCTCGTATATTTATTCATCATTTTGTGTTATTTTTCATTTTCATTCTGATTTCTACTTTGAACACCATGACTTTCTATTTTAGATTCTTTACATTTGTTCTCCATTCTTAATCGGCCATCGACCCCCATTTGCCATTTTCCAGCCTACTTGATAATAATCATCACGTCTCAACAATATCCGACTATCGTCTATAATATTTTCTGAGGTCACGTATCCATTAGCCACGTGCCTTGGTCCAACGACGCGGAGGTCACATAAAGCGAAACTTAGCGGAACTTAGAAAAAGTATGACAATTTGGAGTCAACAAGAGCTCCCGTAGCTCAAAGTTGCCGCGTAAACATTTCCACGTTAATTAAAACTTGGAGCTTTCTCGGAAACTTAATTGTCGCTCGTCTTGGCGTTTGGAAAGCTCGAAATGAAAAATATGTAACTGTATGCTTTCTGTTTTTAAATTAATTTTTTGCTAACCCTCTCAACTGTTTTAATATTATCTGGCGATGCTGTTCGCTTGAATTCGTGAAGAAAACTAGAACATTCTTATGTTTATGCTAAGAGTATTCTATTGTTTCTAGTATTTAAGTATTACTATTTCGCTTCGATTAGTGTCAGACTGCAGAATATTTTGGTAATTTCGAATATTATTTGATTTTAGAATATTTCAAAAGGTGGGTAATATTTTTGTGTGTATATAATATGTATCCTAGGTACGTATATATAAAACATTACTTTTGGCATGCTTCGTACTCTGAACGGTATCATGGAATTTAAGATGTGACTCATTAAAACATTTTAATTTTGACAGTGATATCGGGTTCACTGGATATCTGAAGAAATGGCAAATCATGTTATATTATTTTAAAAAATTCTTAATAAATAAATACGAAAAATTTAAACTTAGAAATAATGTAGGTTTTAAATTTCTCAGGATTTGTTCTACATATTTCTCGAACAAATATTAAGGCTCCCCTCACATTCACGAAGGACAGGATTGCTCTACAAGCCTCTGTAATTACCTTCGATGGCCGTTTGTAAGTACACAAGCGATTACACCGCCAAATTTACTTTTAATAAAGGCAATTACTACATAGATAAACATAGCTTTACATGCCATAAACACATTCGCTTAACCTTTATCAATATACTTACATACTACAAGAAAAGAGCATGCTTATATTTGAAAGGCAATGCTCCTGTTCTGTGAAGTATACCTGAAGGTGTACCGACTGTCCATTCTCCCCACTTTAATAAAAAAAAATATGTTCAGTCTAAATACCTACTCATGAAATATATTTTTAAGATTTTATCAGGTGTAGAAATTTAAACCACGAAACATCTTTCGGAATTCAAAAATTATTCTGGGATCGAATATTAAAACTATTCCTTATTCAAAATTGAATCATAGAATACATTTATCTAGCTAAAACCTAAATATCGAAAGTCTATTCTAGACGAAGTTTGTATGTATGTTATTCTTTCACGCACAAACTACTGAATTGATTTTAATGAAACTTTGCAATAATATATGCTTATATCGAAATAACACATAGGCTATGATTTATATTCTCCCGTGAACGAGTGCGCGAGGAAAACCGCAAAAAAAAACAAAATATTTTCAATTTATGGGTAACACTTTTGCCTATATAGGATATTGTGAGGAGTAACATCATCATCATCAGCATTTATCCATCCACTGCTGAACATAGACCTCCCTCAATGAACGCCAAGACATCCGATCCCTTGCCATTCACATTGCGGAGCGGCTACTTCAAGGAGTAATTTAGGCTATGAAAATTATCATCATCAACACGCTGCATACGGCTATTAAATAAACGCGGGAAAGCAGCTGGCTAGAACTAGCCCATAAATAAATAGATAATTAATAGTTAAGGGTTTCACAATCTCCAGGTAAGTTCCGAATAGGCTATCGGCAACATATTTGACAGATACTCCATACTCTATCTGTCAAAATATATGTGTCAAATATGTTGTGAATAGCCTATTCAGAATGTATCTAGAAATTGTGAAACAGGCC
The DNA here is from genome assembly GCA_905333005.2 of Lycaena phlaeas. Taxonomy (NCBI): domain Eukaryota; kingdom Metazoa; phylum Arthropoda; class Insecta; order Lepidoptera; family Lycaenidae; genus Lycaena; species Lycaena phlaeas. The sequence continues at coordinate 3,151,168 of HG995170.1, read as the reverse complement.
CTAAATGTTGGTAATAAAATAGAATTTTCTTAATCAGAAGTAAGTCTTACACATCTCAAGGAAACATATAGTAATTTCCTCTTATCATTTATGGCAGTAGTCGGTTACGTCACTCGGCTTTCACCGCGATCTTGCGACACGGATTTTTTCCGAGGACCGTCTGTGATGCAAGCGATGCGTGAGAACATGCATCGCAGATTAAAATCCTATTAACATATATTAATAAACAAAAGCACACAGTGTATACACGGTCTGAAGGGTACGTATATTGATAAATCTAAACTACTATTAACATTTATTAATAAACAAAAGCACACAGTGTATACACGGTCTGAAGGGTATACAACGAACGTATATTTATAAATCTAAACTTATATAATATAATAATAATATCTATGGACGCTTTTTTACACCACGTCAATCTGGTCCCGTGCTAAGTTCTCGAAGAGACTTGTGTTACAGGTACCAGACGACGGTAATACATATATTTAATACATTTTATATTAATACTTATATTTAAGATTTTTATTATATAATACACAAATTTAATACACATCCATGACCCAGGAACACAGAAATTCTTTTGTGTTCCCTGGCGAGATTCGAACCCGCTACCTCCGGCTTGTGCGCCAACGCGCTAACCACTGAGCCACAGAGGTCGTCACTTATATTAACAAGGAGATTTTTTTTTTTTGTTTATTTAATATATAAAACTAGCAGTGCCCCGCGGTTTCACCCACGCACTTCCCATTCCCGTGGGAGTACGGGGATAAATTACAGCCTATGTAAATTTCTGATGTGTAACCTATATTATTGTAAAGTTTCATTAAAATACATTAGTTACTTATTTTGCGTACTAAGATCCCGTTGTAAATCTTAGTTAACGCGAAGCTGCGGGCAACAGCTAGTGAGTGATAAATCCTTTTATTACGACACATAATTGTTTCCATATTAGAGCGAGTTTTCACACATTTCCACAATCGCTATAAACATATCGCTCATATCAAGCTTGGGAAATGACCCCAAAACGGTCCCATTGTAAGGTTCGTAGGAATGACCCTTTTTATTGTACATATTGCCAGCTAAAAATGTCGCAAAGGTATTATATGAGTCGTAATAAGAGTAAATCTGTGAAAATTGCCTTTGAGTGTGTAATTTTTTATCGTCATCCATAACTATGGTGTCTGAATAAAAAGATTTCAATTCTTTTATGCCAGCTCATATTATATAGATAATACCGGCGTAAAGTGACAGTTATGCTGTCACATTACTACTGTTTGTGGTATGCCCATTGGGGGGATAGGTAAAATGAAGGCAACACATCTGCATAACCTCTGGTTGAGTGGATGTTTATGGGCGTGGATAGTCGCCAAAAGGCTTCGACTTCGTTCGTTTTCCTATGACATAAAAAAACTTATCCCGATTGATTGCGTGAGAGATTATTATGGTACCAACACTTGGATAAACCACTCGATTCTAGCAATACATAGGTTAGTTTTGGGTAAACTGGTTTATGTTCATAGACCTAATTATCATCATGGCTCGTTTGCCGTTTAAGATGGGAAACCCGAAAATAATTTCTACGCTTGCTATCCCATTCTTAATATTTTCGTCTAAATAGCTTAATTAACTTCCATAAACTTGACTTGTCTTGACGAAAGACTAATATACGGACATACATAATATATATACATACGTAATATTACATAAAATATGACAATACGTAATATGACATACATAATATATATACATATATAATTTTCTTTAAGAATTACATATCTTTACTATAGTTTGTATATGTGCCGTGTGAGTGTCTTATGTGTATTAGATTAAGTAAGTTTAACAGTGTAATATTATGTTCCTTAATAAAAAATATTATTATTATTAATATTATTATTATTATTAATTGTACAACGCGTAAACAAGCGGTGAAAGTATAAAATAAATAATATCACAAATTAAACTACATAAGTAAATAATATGATTTTTCACAATTCAAGTTTTTTGTGTATTGCGATGTATTTTATAAATAAGTAAGCAAAGAAGAATATTATGGGACACTTCTTTGGAAATGAAATCTATCGGGGAAAATTTTACTTATCGTGTGTTCCTATCAAAGTTCGTTAGGATATATGATTAAAAATAAAATATTAAAATTTCACGTTGTTAACTTACTTTGCTTACAACAACGTCAACAATAGATTTTTTTTTTAATAATATTGAAATAATGTTACTGCCAACCTTTAAGAGTCGGAGACAATATGAGTTTTATTTTATTTTCGTACAATTCAATATGGCTGCCTAGACGATTTGAGAGTCCTTGATCTATGGATAGATAGGATTATAGAAATAAAGAAAATATCGGAAAAATATTAGGAGATGGATAATATTATTACATAAACAGATTATAGAAATTGGTCTGTTGGGAATAGTTTGGTTTATGTTCCTATTCAATTATATTTTTTATATTACAAAATAAATAACTATATTTTATCAATATTGCATTTTCCTTTTTCTTCCTTTAGTGTTGACACCATTTTAGTATCTTGAGCTTAGCGTGATTCTTAAAGGTTTTGAAACTAATTGTAAGTGCGCCAATATTTAAAACGTCACTACTAGTTAAAAAACGAATAAAACACATTTATGAAACTGTCATCGGTTGTTACAAAATGTGCAAAGTTTAAATTTAATCTAGATCTCTTGAAGTGGGTAAAAATCATATTCCAAGTTTCCGTTACACGAGCACAACGTGTGTACTTAATAAAATGATGTTAAAAAGTCGTGTCAATTTTTTTACGAGGCTTACCCCTCACCTTTTGCTCATACAGATAATAAAGTTATTTTATTATTTGAAACTAAAATATATTTTATCGCTGCCACCTTTACTATATACTGATATGTATAAGAGACGAAAGTAAATAAAAAAAACAGTGTAATTATTAGTATCAAGGTATCGTACGTCTCTAGGCCGAAGCACTGTTTACACTCTCGCGTACACACTTCCCCCTGCCTCGTATTGTCGGAGAGAGTGTAAAGTCGCCATAAAAGTAAATTTAATTAAAAAAGCAAGATGTATTTTAGGAACATTGTGTTTTTTTATGCACGTGAAACCAGTATTTAAATACTTAATTGTCTTGTTTCAGACACAAGGACAGCAACATGTCATCTCTACATTATTGGACGGGCGTAACTGGTGAGTAAAATTATACAGGAAATATTATATAGAATTATTAATGAATGAACATATTCATTCTTTAACCTAGTCTCGAGGTTAGCTAAGAGCTTTTCGTCTTACGGAAGGACGGAAATAAATGAAAGTAAATAAACACGATATAAGTACATAATATACACATCATAATAATATTTTTTATAATCTTATACAGTAGAACCTCGATAGCTCAAACTCGGTAACTTAAAAACCTCTATAAAGATGACGAGTTTGTATATTTAAACGCGCTAATCTCAAGAACCGTTGGTCGGATATTTTTTATAGCATAGAAGGGCAAAGAAACAGTCAAAGCCTTTTGGCGACTATCGTATAACTACTAGTTCACCCAAAACTTGGCTATGTATTACCAGAAACTAGTAGATTATTCATTTAACAAGTGCTGGTACCATAATAATCTCAGACGCAATCAATCAGGATAAGCTTTTATGTCAGGCGTTTTGGCGTTGGCGAATATCGACGCCAGTAAACATCCACATAACCTGAGATTATGCAGATGCGTTGCCCTCCTTTGCCTGTCCCCCTAATGGGCCACTGGAAACTCACAAGCCGAACGTGACAGCATAACTGCCACTTTACGCTAGTATTATGTGAGCGAGAGGTGCCACCCCGGTCGTGCCGGCTCAATTCGGCTGTAAAGCAGCATGGCACTACCTCTTTACAGGATTTGGAGCAACTTTTTAGTTCCCGCTATATATTATCTCACTAAGATGCTGTTGTAGATCTTAGTTAACACAGGCGTCGCATGTTCTTCTTTCTATCCGAAACACAGCTGTTTCACGGAAGAATTAAGCAAGATTGTGTTGTTTATGCAGACGAAAGGACAGCACAGCGCATCTGTCACAGTATTTTTAACGTACGCACAACCTTTATTAAACAAAATCGGAAAAGGAGAAGTCGTGAAAAATAACTAGTATAGACAAGCTACACAATCAACGTAAAAATGTACTTCCGAAATATTGACCGTAAAAAATGGAAAATATAAAAGATGTGCATTACCTTGATTACCAGTTTAATCAATTAAGCTTCTAAGGCCCTATTACCCACCACTCAACTCGATAGACCCATTACATTAAGCCTGAAAGGTCATTTTATAAACATTATTGTTTTGGAATTATCAATAATTGATTTCGTAGTATTTTATTAAATTTTTGGGGTCGGCTTTCAATCAAACTGGATTCAGACAGTATTTTATATGGAGCGACTGCCTATCTGACATCCACAACCCAGTAACTGGGTGATACGGTACACGGTAGTAACAGTTGTCAGACTCTCGGGCTTCTGACGACCCATAATGACTGTCGAAGATCCACGAATAACAGCCGGGTAGACAGTTTAACTCTTACAACAGGTATATGAAATACTGTTTGAACGTCAATGGACTGACATAGATCAGTCGAGAGAGATGAGTGGCGGCCGCGTTTAGACGAAGTGTTCGGCCATTAACCAGGTGGGAAGACGATCTCCGAGCAGTGGCCGGTCCGTGTTGGATGCGAGTGGCAAGGGATCGATCATCTTGCCGTGCATTGATTGAGACTTAGGTTCAGCAGTGGATGAATAAAGGCTGATGATGATGATGATATGAAAGATTGAAACAAGGAGACATCACAAAGTGTCTAAGTCTAAACCACGAAGATTTATAAATAATACCTACAGTACAGTAGAAACTCGATTAACCGGACTAATTGTTGTCGTTAGGTATTCGGATAATCGAAAATCCGTATAATCGAATGTATGAAGAATATTGGGGTTTGTGCATAATATTCTGATAAAATTAGTAAATTACTAACTAAAACAATAATGAATGGCGTGGGCAGTGATCCCGCGGCGCGCATGCCATCTTGTCCGGACATTTGGGTAGAAAGACCGAATACCCTACATTATTGCGGATTTTTCTCAGTATACGGATCCGGTCGGTCGGTAGTCCGGATAATCCCGAATCCGTATAACTGAGGTCCGGATAATCGAGTTTCTACTGTAATACCAAATCTGTTACTAGAACTTGGCTTGACACGCTGCCGCGTGTCTAGATACAGTCAGTCCTCCCGTGACCATGGTTGCTGTAAAGTATCCGAAACGTCGGGCTTGTAAAAAACTAAATAAACCGCGATAAAATCCGTAAATTTGTTTCATTATAATAGACACACTAATGTTTGATTGGTTGTAGGTTATTTTCGAATTAATTTATCTTATTTAAAAATTCTTCCACCTATATAATGTACTATCACTACGAGAGACTCTGATCGGTAAAAGTGCAAGTATTTCATAAAATACTAAGATTTAACTTAGTACGCAATTTGCACCGTTGCAACATTCAACACATAGTTTCGTTAAAACAATAGCCAGCCTTCGCAATTAATTACAATGTACCGAAACTGAGCTGTCGAAAACGTTTGCCAACAATGAGATAAGCCCTCCACCTTGGGGTGTTACTTAAGCATGGTAATCTCTTTTAAGGAATTTTTTGAGCGACGATGGTCCAGTGGTGGGTAGACTCGGGCTCTTATGCGAGAGGTTCTGAGTTAGATCCTGACCTCCATGTGCCTCGAAATAGGTTTTTCTAAATTTCTAAGCGCACCCTAAGCACAAGACTATCGCTCGCTCACCGGTGAAAGGAAACATCGTGAGGAAACCTGCATGCCTGATGAGATTGAAAGACTTTGAAGGTATGTGAAGTTTTGTGAAGGTATATGAACACGCATTGGGCCAGCGTATCGGTGAAATATAGCCCATTACCCATCTCTTCTGATTTCGAGGAAAAGACTACTACTAAAAGTTACATAATTTGATTGGCCTGTCAATACAAGACAACAAGTCAAATTTGACTGCCTTTCACTATAGACACTATAGTGAAAAGCAGTCAAATTTGACTCTAGAATCGTATGTTACCCGCCATTAAGAGCTAACTAATATGTAGTTGACATACAATTTGACCAACGCTTCAGAAACCGGGCGTAAATCTTAGGATTGACAACATTTTTGATCGATGTTGACAACACAGCCTGTGCTTGTTCCAGGAAAAGTAATTTACAATCATGGGTAATGTGGGACTTACCATCTTACCACCTTATCCAACTAACATGAAAAGATATTGGGACATTTTGATTTTAGTTCGTATTGACATTACAGTTATGTACCAAATTTTGAGAGTTTCAAGAAAACCCATTTCAATGCACCAAATGGGTCACGATCGAATCCGGATCACTAAGAGGCCAAGTACCCACTGGACCATCGTCACTTTAGCACCATTTTTTCTTTAATTTTATCCCCATTATAGCATCATATATTTACTAGCAATATTCCGCGAAATACATCTCAATGTATATGAACATGAATTATGCATGCATAAAGCACCTCCTTTCCCCTGTATAATATGCTAACGTTCCAGCTATCCTAAAGTTTATTTCATCATCATCATCATCATCATCAGCCCTTATCCATCCACTGCTGAACATAGACCGGAGGAACATCAAGAAACGCCAAGACGACCGATCCCTTGCCACTCGCATCCAACACGGACCTGCCACAGCTCGGAGATCGTCTTCCCACCTGGCTAATAATGATCGACCTTCGTCTACATAAATATTTTATTAAAAAACGACCGGACATCTCCAAATCTGACTTGCTCGCCACAAAAAGTATTTTCATGTAACATAATAACAAGTTAACGGTTTTTTACTTTTACCGTAATACACCTAGCATCTTACGAATTTTACTGATTCTATTAGGATTACCAATTACATGTTTTTTACAGTTACAGTTGATTACAAAACATCGATGCCCTTCACAGACTTAATACTTAGTGATCATTAAAATATCCTCTTTCGCTGGCACCGACTCCAAAAGTACCCAATTTTAAATAGACTTCTACTTCTACTTCACTTCGAAGTATTTCAATATTATTTTAAATTTTTTAGTTGTACATAAATTAAGGTATAGTTTTGAAGTTGGTTTTTGGTTTTTTATTTAAAATTAATTTTATCTTTAAGAAACGGAAATAAAAAAAAATAATAAAAAGAATAGAAAAACAAAGTGTCATTAATATAAGTAAAATAATATAATTCGGTTCATTTGTATTGTGTAACATAACGAGACGTAAGCAGGCGAGAAGAAATCTTCCGTCTGAGCACATTCCACCAAGATACCGTGAGAAGAGGAAATGACATTTTATTGCTCTTACTTTGTCTGTATGGAACAGGTAACAAGCGATGCGATAAGACATTTTTTTAAATATTTTTCTCAATGCGAATTTAACCCAGTAATATAATTCTAAAATCCCAGTAAACCGCGATAAAGTCCGTTAAGTCATAATTGCTAATAAGTATCATTTACTAAATTAATAACTAATTTCCTGATATGAAGTAACATCTGATATAACGTAACTGTTTTGTTTATAATTTAACTATTACCATTTTTACCAAAAAATAAAACTATTACCGTACCTTTTGGCTTAACCGCCCGTAAAGGAAAACTTCGCATGGGAAACCTACATGGGATTCAGTCTTGGCGTGTGAAGTTTACCAACCCGCAATTGGGCAGCGCATCAGTGAACTACGGCCCAATACCCTCCACGTCTGATTTTAAGCAGGAGACCCGAGCATTGGGCAAGATTTTATATGATATTCAAAAAACTCTTGTAAGCTCATGCCTTGTACCGCAGCACGCCACAGCATATTCCTAATCGCACGACTGCACGTTTTCTCCGCGGCATTGTCCACACAATTGTATTACTATCTCTTGAACCAAAATTATTTAACATCATCTGTTACATTAACACTATTATATTATTTTTATTTTCTAATAATAATAACATCAATGGACGTTCTTACACCACGTCAATCTTTTCCCGTAGTAAGTTCTCATAGAACTTGTGTTACTGTTACCAGACAACGGAATTATATTTAATTCTTTAGTTCTTAAACTATACTTAAATGACCCAGGAACTCAGAATTTTTTTTTTTCCAGCCGGGATTCGAACTTGTTGCCTCCGGCTTGAGCACTAACGCGCTAACCATTGTTATGCTAAAAGTATTAATTTAATTACTCTTGGTTTCTTTTTTCTCATCACTTCACGCCTATACTTGAACTACCGAAGCCCATTTTAGAAACCTATTCTAGAACTATTGCCTCATCTTTATTCCCATCTTTTTCTTGCTTCACGCTTCACAAAGCGGTCATCATCATCATCGTCATCATTATCATCATCATCAACATCATCATCACCATCATTATCATCATCATCATCATCACCAGCTTTTATTCGTCCACTGCTGAACGCAGTTCAATGAACGCCAAGACTCGATTAACAGAATAGGTGAATACTGAATTGTCTTATTTTTTTGGATATGTACACACACATTCAAAAATTAGACTATTGTAAGTAATAAATTACTGTGGATTACTTTCTTGCTCGCCAGGCCCCGCGATATCACAATGTAAATTTATATTTTTTTTTGTGTAGGCACTCTTTTTATTCCTTGTTATTGTTCTACATTATTGTTAAAAGCGTTTTCTTTGTCGTTTTCTCTTGGCCCAATAATTTCCAAGCTTCCCATGACATTTAATCATTACAAGATAAAAACATCACTATTATATCAAAGTGACTTTCTACTTGTCTTCTCTGTTCCATAATGTAAAAAAAAAAATATCTTTGATCGGATGAAATAACCACGCTCAAGTCAATCATGTATTTCAAACTAGCAGCGCCCCGCGGTTTCACTTGCATACTTCCCGTTCCCGTGGGAGTGCGAGGACAAATTATAGCCTGAGCGCATATCGGGTAGGTTTTCAATTGGTCATCAAAAAAGAAAGAAAAACATCTTTTTTTCATATCCCTACATGTTAAGGACCCTTATTTTTTACATTTTTTATGATACAGCAACATTAACAATTAATTAAATATAACCCAAAATTTTAACCCTACTACAATCTACCCCTGCTTTTTAACAGCAATGGTACCTTTCGCAAAACGAAGTCTGTCGTGGCAACTAGTATATGTATAACAATAATAATGCACCATCCTAGGCCCCTGTCAACTATCATCCAGACGGCAAAGTCCCGCTACCCTCAAGTACCTAATGTATATGACATTTTGTAAATAATTTTATTACATATAGTAAATACTTTTACCAATACATTAGTCTTTCAAAAGTATCGATAGGGACATCACTTTATCGACCTTTCCTCAAGGTTTACTTGAGGGTCGACGTTCCTCAAAATATCTCCGCCGTCTGTCAACAGTGACCTTTCACTCGAATTTTTATTATATCCTATTTCAATACACAACTCTGTGAAAAGTAATTTTCTTTCTTGGAAATTTTGTAAGATCTTTGTGCAGTATTTTTTTTCTGTAGTCGGCCAAGTAGACTACAGGATTGTAATCTTCATTAAGCTGTTGATATTAATCGTGGTACCAGTTTATAAGATACTAGCAGCGCCCGCGGGTTTACCCGCATACTTTTCATTCCCTTGGGAATAAATTATATACTACACTGCGCATAGATAACGTAACTTTTTATTGGTAAAAGAATGTTCTAAGTCGGTTCAGTAGATTCAGAGATTACAGCCTCATAAACTCACAAACTTTACATCTTTATAGTATCGTATACCATTAAACGACCAACCCTCTCGGATAAAACTACAACGATTTTCATGAAATTTAGTATACATGGAGTTTCGGGGGCGATAAATCGATCTAGCTAGGATTTATTTTTAGAAAATGTCGGTTTATTCGTGTTTTCAATAATCAACTTTACCGATCAAAATTCGGTCATCCGAGTACAGATACTATTATAGATTGCTTCGTGGAAGATCGAAATCTAAGAAGAATTTTTATGATGTTAAATCTACTAAATCGCCAATATGCTAGTATTTCTTTTATCTATTGCAAATCATACATGCATTCTATTATTATTATGAAATTTCAACAACGGCTTTGCCTAACAAAATAATATTTAAAACGATTGCCATAGCAAATTTTATCCTTACCAATATTCACAAAAAAGCGTTTAATTTTACATAACACGTTTCGACATGTTAGAAAATTGACATAACGTTTAACGATTGCCATAACAAACGTGCACAAACAAAGCTTAGCCAATCAGTTAAGTTTCTTCAACAATTACGCAATACATGATGTAAGGAACCCTTCATCAACATCGCTTGGTATGTTCCGTTGATCAGATCCAGCAAATAAAACCACAGAATATTTGCATCTGAATGAATGAATGAATGAATGAAATATACTTTATTGCATACACAAAATGAACACAAACAATATATCAAGACTAATACTAAACATGAAATATTTTATGTACACAAAAGGCGGCTCTTCTGCTACGTTTGCTATAAGAAAGACAACGAAAATCATGAACTCACAGATTTATAAATATATACATGAACTATAAAAAATATAAAGCTGAAATAACTAAATAGTTATTATTTTGAAAAAAAAAATACACAAAAATAAAAATACAAATAAGAACACTTTAATTAAAAGTATTCATAAGTTCTTTGACAATGCTGTTTTTCAAGACAAACTCTAAATAATTCTTTCTTATCTATAACAATAAAAATACCCCCCTAAAATATTTAAGTAAGATAAATAATTTGATACATCTATAACTCTGTACTTTACGAACTGTGGCCTTAAAAAAAGTCTTGATAATGTGACATAAAAGAGTAGTGTATTAATTGAAGTAGGAATGTGAGAAAAATCCTGCCCCCTCCCTTTTCTTCCACTACCCTGCTTTTTCTCCCGTGAAAAAACTTTTGGAGAAAAAGGAAAGACAAGCAGTGTAATATGACAGAGGATAGCAACATATAAGTTTCTTGAGCTAGCCACGGATTCGATCCTGTTGCCTGCTGATCTGGAACCCTCACAAAGCGACTGAAGGATTTCGCAGTGGTTCTAGTGATTGAGTCCCCACACACACGCCAGTATGCCTACCCGAGGCCCTGATATGTTGCGAAAGCATTTCCACTGCGACTTAAAAAAAAACACGGATTTACTTCTAAGTAGCGTAAGTTCTTTGGTGGCGCTAAGCTCTTGCCATTAATAAATAAATTAATATTGGAGGCAGTATCTCCTAGGACCTTATCAGTGCCCAGCAGTGAGACGCGTGTCCACGATGAATAATTGAAAATGTTTACACGTTTAATTCGCTCTCGTTATTTCCATAAAGTTGGTATCCGCCCTGTAGGTACCGGACGCGATTCGACCTTTAACCTTTCACGTAATGCCACCGAGTGTTTTTAACTCACGAGATTATCAGCATCATCAATTATATACCACGACTCTGGTTTCCAGATGTTTTGTAATCATGGTTATCATGAGCTATAAAAAAAATATAATGGCCCTATAAAGCTAAACGCTCACGAAGTTAGATTTGACTAAGCTTATATAGAGAAGTCTTAACTAGTAAAAGTGACTTGAGTTATACACAATAAAAACGTAAATTTGTTGCATTTTTGGACGAAGTTCCTTACGGCAGGCTTGGAGGGGTTAAGGATTTTGCTGCGCGACCGAACTAAAAAAAATGTGATAGTAAAACCGTAAGAAAAAATGCGTGAAATAAAAGCGTTAAATGAGACGTGCGCAGGCGCGACAGTCGCATACACAAGCGAGTAGTGTATAATAATACCTTTCTTTTTAGCCGAAGGAACTTCGTTCCTACCTGGTGTCCCACGACACCACATCTTTTTTTTCAACAATTAGCTTGTGAGTTTGTTTGTAAAATTCATTAAGGAAGTAAAATTATTTTCATATTAAGGACGCTCTCACATACTTCCACTAATATAAGTGGCAGGTACCATTTTAATGAATTAGGAATTACACTGCAAGGACATTTTGATTGCAAACGAAAGGTAATATATTCATCTCCAAATTAAGATAGATTAGTAGATAATATTTTAGTCAAAATTTAAAAAAAACACGTGAATTTATTCTTAAATACACGCAACATATTATGTAGCACAGCTGGTGACAATATGCAAGTTATTATAGTCCGGCCTGTTTCACAATCTCCAGATAAGTTCCGAATAGGCTATCGGCAACATATTTGACAGATACTTGACAGATACTCCATACTCTATCTGTCAAATATGTTACCGATAGCCTATTCGGAACTTAACTGGAGATTGTGAAACAGGCCCTTAGCTTTTGTTTCCATTCACTAGTATTTATAAAAACATAGTCGTTTAATTAAAGATCTGATGTTGTTGCAATAATCATTACTCTTTTGAGCAACCTATCAAATAATTTGACACGATCGGAGATGATTTATGAGACAGATACGAGACTATTAATCATTGAACTGATAAGATCTCTGCCAATGTCGTTGTGAAACTCGGAAGAGCTTTCTCTGGGACACACCTTATGTGATAATTCGGTAACCATGTAAGAGTGTTGCAATGAGTGTTGGCTACATTAGTTAGATTGGACGTTTGGGCAAAGAATTCAGACGTACATAGAAGGACTGTTCTTATGAGCGCTTTGAGGACAAACTCTGCGATGTAAACGTCCGCCTGACGGCGTGACGAGAGGGACACCGCGATGTACCCCAGCATAATAGCTTACGAGAGCGAACGAGAGCGAACTGAGGACATGTCCCCAATAAAGTCGGCACATAAAATCCTTAAGAACTGTCCTTCTATGTACGTCTGAGTTCTTTGGTTTGGGCATCGATGACATTTTGCGTACCATTGGTGTTTGAATATCGTTGGCGTTCGAAGATTTCAATGTTTGACTACCGTTGACGTTAAAATGGAATAATGGTAGAATATTGTTGCCGTTTGAGTGCTTTTGTCGTTTAAATGTTCAAGTGTTTTCAAAGTATAATTATTATTTCTTATCATTCCTGTTCGTTATCATGTTATTAGCTACAGTTGCTCTGTAAGAACCTTTGGCTTAATGTACTCTATTGAAGAACTTATGTGCAATAAAGCTCAACTCTAAGTTGATATAAATTTGAGCAGTAATTTTAAATAATTTTCCACACAAAAATACAACAGGTATATAAAAAATGGAGATTAAAAATAAATTATTATCGATGCATCATTATTAAACAGATAATTACATACGTTTATAGTTATATGACTTCAAAGAAGTTATATCTTCGTAAACCAGTTGTAAATACAAGATAGTTAACATCCTTGTAACATTTGTGTATCGAAAGTAAAGTTTTAACTAGTTCACTACCCGACGCTTCTCGTTCTAGCTAATTCACAAAGTTGCAAAGGCAATAATGTCCTATCGCAAACGATTCTAACTTATACCAAGTTAATGCGATTCCAATGGAAGATGGGATGGGGAGCTTGTGCCCCCATGATGCTCTTTCTGATATTATAACTTGAGAGACTTATGCTTATTGTTATTTCCTTGACAGCTTCGAATTAATTTAGTGTACTAGTTAATATTACTTTTGACGTGACCACGTCTAATAACACGATATTACGGGCAGCATGCACGAAAAAGATGACGTCATATAGCGTTCCGAAAGCGAGAGCGCGGTACGAACGAGAGAGGTATGATCGGCTCGAGCGATCGGCTCAGTTCGGTTCGTGCTGCATGTAATATTTGACGTTGTCACGTCAAACTACCGTCCGTAAACCAACTTTACAGGCAACCATTTTTTTATAATAAATTCTGTTAGTGCGTATATCACTGAACTCCTTTTAAATGGCTAAGCCGGTTTGTGTGTATTCATAGGTATTTAAGAATGATTCAGAGCCACAATTCGATCCACTACTTTTGTGCATATTCTATTCTACTATTGTCAAGTCTACTAGTGCTGTAGACTGATAAATGACCCTAGAGTCATAATTGATAAGAAGATTACAGCGTCATGTCACTGCTGTAACGGCACTCCATTCGACTTTATTGCCAAGGCGCGCTAATAGATGCTTACTATTTACGTGTACGCATATCTATTAAAATACGAACATTTTATTAAAAGAAATAAGTATGTAGTGTACTTTCCTGCCACATTCTTTCCGTGAACGTAACGTCGTCTTTACGTAAAGATGCATTTTAATTGATCGAGAAATCTCTGAATAATGACCCAAGTTTCTGTCATACATATTCATACGGAAAATAATTAAGGCTTTCAAACACTTTATTTCAGTTTATATTAAATCTATTTTTTAGTTTATTCTAGTCGAATGGTGGATATTTAATATCGTTACAGATTCATATCCGACGAGTAGGAACAGATTTTTATAATGAATGAAATGAAATGAAAATGATTTACGCAAACTTTAAATTATTTCCGTTCGTAGCGCACTTAACGTAAGATTATAATAGGTCATAATAAATCTACAACCAGTTCTAAGGCCCATTTGAGAACCAGTGAAATAAAAAAAATATTTGCCATCAATATTTAGTTATTTATTATGAGAAGAGATAGAGAAACAAACTCCACGTTGCTAATAACCCGTGTTCAATTTAGCAATTCGTTTTCCGCGTACGCTATTGTAAACCTGTCCGCATACGGTCGTAATCCGTATTCCATTTAGTTTTCAACGGAAACAAACGAATGTGTGCGGCAGTCAATGTATTTTCGTATTGATTTGAAGCTCTCATTCACATTATACCGGCGTAACAGTTATGCTGACACGTTTTGTGCGGTTTGTGAGTTTCCCATTGGGGGATAGGGAAAAGGAGGGCAACGCATCTGCATAACCTTTGCTTGTGTGGATGTTAAGAGGCGTCGATAGTCGCAAGGCTTCGGTTGTTTGTTTGCCATCCTATGCCCTAAAAAAAGCATTCGGATCTCTGAACAATCATATAAAGTTTCTAAACGAATGCGACCAGGCTAAATAAATGTAGCTTACACTACCAAACTTGAGACCAACGTCAAAATTGTGTAATTTTGAGTTAATAATCAGTCATTTCTTTTCAGCTCTCATCGTGAGTGTAACAATCGTGTCCTGCGCGCAAGTGGAGGACCCGTGCAAGACGAAGTCTCGTGTGGTAGCCGACGACAAATACTGTGACAAGTACTGGGAGTGCGATGGAGGTCAGTCCGTGCAGTACGACTGCCCCAACGGGCTGGTGTTCGCCGGCAAGCACCGGGGTGTCACCGAGGGGTGTGACTATCCCTGGAGGTCCAACTACTGCGAGTACCCTAAAGTGCAGATAAGTAAGTATTTGTGTGCAATTAATATGGCTAGGAGCTTACTTTCAACAAAACGCTTTAAAACATCGTTAACTCTCAAAATAGAATTTCTTGAACATTTCAATGGAATACAATTTCGCATGGTTTAAAGATTCTATCCTACAAAGAATCTTATAAAACCCTAAGTGCGGATGAAACTAATTGCATTTCAAATACTATATGAATATTAGAATAAGATAATGTACTTACCTATAATTTTCAATAAAAAAATATATTTGCTCACTGTCAAATTTCGCGCCATTCCCGCGTACAGAAGCTAAAAAAAATTGAGAATTCCATAGACGCGACCAGATCTGATCACACTCGTTTTCATCTTATTTTGTTTTATTTTTGCATATTAATTTGTTTTATTAATAGACTAACGAGACCGTAGAATGCTCTACTTTTGGTAGAGCATACTCCATATCTTACTCAAATCACTTTTCTTTACTTCAAACTAGAGCAATATAAATAACTTTCCAACAAAAATAATACTATCTTTTAAGTCTGCTTAAGCAGAGCATTCATCAATTTCATACTTCATATTGTTTCGGGAGTATACTTGAAATCTAATTCACCGCCTTTCACCAGATCCTCCAATCGGCACTGAACACTGTGACTGGCTGTACGGCATCTTCGGGCACGAGACCTCCTGCACCAGATACTGGACGTGCTGGAACGGAACCGCCACCGAGCAGCTGTGCATTGGTGGTCTGCTGTACAACGAGGTCGCCCACTCTTGCGACTGGCCGGAGAACGTAGATGGCTGCCAGAAACATCGTAAGTGATTTAACTTTATTTAAATCTTTATCCAATTTTCTCGTGCAGGACCTTGGATAATTAAGGCTGTTATGAAGCATAAAATCGATGACCGATGCGTTCGAAATTTGAAAAAAAGGGGATTCCATTATTGGACATCGCACAAACGTTTTAGTCCATTGAAAAGTTACATTTGTGGCTGCGGGTTTTAGAGGGCGCGTTTTAATTTTTTTGACAGAGTACGTGATTTTTTTGATGTGTAGATAATAGGCAGTAGGTCAGAGTAAAGCTAAAAACAAGTTTGTGGGGTCGCCACACCTCTCCCACGGCCCGCATCTTGAAAATAGGGGTTGATATGGTTTTAACGATATATCTCTTAAACTATTTATCTGAGAAAATAAAATCATCAACAGTTTTTGTTTCAAATTAAATTCTCTACAAATTTGGTCCAGTAACATTTTTATCTACTATTTCATCTTTTTCTTGACTTTTGTTATTCATTGCAATCCTGTGCTGTCTACCGCTTTGAACGGGGAGGACAACTGGAATATTTCCTACTCCTCCTGAATTCTTCTGATTAATTTTGTTGCGGGTTCCAAGGCAGTTTTTAGCGTATCCCCTGGGCTCCCAGAGATCGTATCAAAGGGTCATTTGGTGGTCATGTCTGTGGTGTTTAGCGTCTGTTTTCTAAAGTTAACGCAAATTTCACACATTATAATGAAATAACTTTTACAATAACAATCGCTATAAAGTCCGCAACAGTGATTCTATTAAAGTTATCAAATATTGAACCACACACTATCACTTCATACTCTTAATTATTCATCATCATCATCACCAGTCTTTATACGTCCACTACTGAAAATAGGCCTTTTGTTCCTTTTTTTTTTTTTAACACCGGGAAATGCACTGAGGCATCCCGCTGGGGGGGTCTCCCCAGGCTGGTATGTGGGACTTACTGCGCCCGAAAGATGGTAAGTGGACGCAGCTCTACCCACTAAGACCCGGCGAGTGCCACCAGTGCCGCCTTTGGGGAGGTGCCCCGGATCTGCTAGCAACAGGGCACCTCAACTGCTATTCATTCCCTCGGGGGCCCGATGCCACCTCTACAGAGGGCTTGACCCGCATCACAGAACAACCCCTCCCAACGTCGATACTTTACAATGAGGTAAGGTTCCTATTCTCACCCCTCTTCTTCAAAGAACCCTCTCGGCTCAATTCGCTTCGCCCAAGGTATTGGACTCTCACTGGGCGAAAACCGATCCTTTTTATAGAACACACACTGGCCACTGCACATATCGTCTTCCCACCTGGATAATGGACGACCACTTCGTCTACCTTACTTATTAAAGAATACTTGCACAAAACACTTTCAGCGTAAGCCTAGACGGTACCGATTTTGGTGAATTTTTTCAACACCAACAATTCGCTAAAATTTTAGTAGAGTTCTGTAAAAATACACCGGCAAGTTTTGCGAGTATATAAGGAAGCCGATTTTTATATAATAACTATAAATCACATATATGATGTAATTCAAACATGACATAATATTTATGTACGTGCAGAACAGCTAAATTCATCAACAGCTTTCACTGTAATTATCATGAGCAATAAGGTATGTCCACTTTCCGCTTGTACCTCGTGGATCTGGTTTGTGAAAAATATATAACAAGATCTCCATATACTGGAAATGATATCGTAAACAAATATTAATATTAGTAAAATAATAAAATATATATAATATATTCGTTAGTTTTCATCTAAATAAGCTTAACTTAAACTAACCTCTAATACATAATATCATGAGTCTCTGTAAATGACGGCTGTGATTTGTGAATAACTAAATTAAAATACAAAATAGTGGTAGCTGACTTTGTAAGTATCCTCAGTGTCAATGCGATCAGAACCAAAGTATTACTGATCAAAAACTATATAGTCAACTATTGTCATTGACGTAATAGTAATTCAGCCTGTTTTTATTGTACATACCATCGGCCAATCATCTTTCGATGGCCATCAGTCAACCAATAAGAGCGTATAACCGGCGTAACAAATTCCGCCAAATCTGTGCTGCAACGCTCGCAGCACCAATTTAGCGGAATTTGTTTTCATCCAAACAATATTACCGCTCTATTCCAGATGTATTTTCGATGAATCATACAAACATTTGGAATGAAGGTATCGATCTTTTACTAGAAAAGATGCCATCACCATGCTCTTCTGCATGGATAACTATTCTGCTTATTGCTTCCGTGAAAAAGCGGTCCTCCGTTTTAAATAAAAATGGAGAATGCTTTGAAATCAGCTAATAAGGCTATCGATTACCTTTACCTTATCTGTCTTTTCATCTCAATATCGAGAATGAAATATGAAAAAACCGACGCAAATTTAATTTTGAAAACTTTGAATAAGAAACGAAGATCGCATCAAGCTATATTTCCAACCACCTTCGTAATCATCCGTCGAGCCGTCTCATTTGATTTGATAACTTTTCCTATATTTAACGACCGAGATTTTTCTCATTTGAATGGAATTCTCCAACTTTTCGACGGTAGTGATTTACATATTACTGAAATGGTATGGCATTTATTGGTGTCCAAATAAATATCTGAGCCACGTCACGTTTAGCTTGGTATGCGGTTTGAAGGTTTGAAAGGTCTTTTTCTATGAAATCAATAGTTAAAAATAGATACAAACGCATGGAGCGCATTTCCAATGTAGACTTCTGTGAATTAAATCTTTGGATTTGATTTTCACACTTCAACGTGCTTATATTCTTACGAGTAATATCGGTAACTTTAGTTCTCTGCCAAAGAAACTTCCAGCATAGCACACTTCATAGCACGTTGAGCTCCACTCTTAACGGCAACCTTACTACGGCCTATGGAGAACGTGTTGATTGAACATGACTTACGTCCTGTCCAAGTTCATCCTAAGAGAGGTTTCGTTTAGACTGTGCAGCATCTTCTGCACACCCTTCAGCGACTTGGTTAATATAACGAACAAGAATACCTTATCCGTCCTGTGTGCGCTACATGAACCAGTAGAAGATATTTCTATGATAGGGTGGTAAATCTTATATATAATAATAATAATAATAATAATTTATTCAAAAATACATGCATGGAAAATTACAGCTAACATAAAGTACAATACTATACACTTATTCTATAATGTTAACAGTAGTGCCTGAACTAGGACATCCTGTGTTTCAGGCAACAAGAAGGGCTTACATTAATAATAATTACTATACAAACTAGATCAATGCATTATAAAAAATATGAATATTGTTGTATTATATTATCATTTCATTCTTTTAAACTTAATATTATAAATAAATATGTTATTATAAGGTTCTTAGTTACGTACTATTGTATAACTAATAATAGTTTCTCTGTATCCTCGTAAGACAATTTTTGTAGGCAGTTTTTAAGGCTTCTTTTACAATTAAAATAGTCAAGTGTATATATATTACTTATTGCATTTACTCTGTTATAAAGTAGTGGGCCTAAAAATGTAAAAAATTTGGTGGCAAATGTATGTTTTATATCTGTTTTCAATGGACAAACGATATCTTTCCGCCTTTTAGTCGTGAATTCCGAGTTGAAAGGTAGGGCTGTGTGCTGCTTGAGAACTACATTCAAAATGAAGAGCTGACGAATAGTTAGCACTTTAAACGATTCATAAAGCAGTTTCGTTGGGAAAAGGAATGGACGGAAGCTGCATACTTTAATGATCGTCCTCTGTGCTCTCTCAATGGTCAATAACAATGTTTTACCCACTCCTCCCCAAGACGAAATACAATAAGTTAATATCGATTGACATAGAGCAAAATATACTTGCCTTATTAATTGTTGGTCAGATATATGTCGCAACTTTTTGAAAATAAATATTAACTTATGTATCTTATTATTTAAGTCCTGTATGTGGTCTTTGAATGATAAATTTTCATCCAATATAATGCCTAAATACTTTATTTTATCTGTTATTGTTATGTTAGGGCATGTGCATTTAGTATTAGTGCAAGGGGTTGAGCAGTAGTGAGCATACAATGATTGGTTAGATGGGACGGGAGTTTGTTTGCGCATCGAAAATTTAATGAATTTTGTTTTTTCTGCATTCAGTGTTAGTAAATGATTCTGAAGCCATTTGTTTACCATATTAAACCCGTTTTGTGCATACTTGAAAACTCTGTTTTCTGTGTTAGCTGAAAAAAGAAGTGCAGTGTCATCAGCGTATGATATTGATATGCCATGATCTAACTTTGAAGCACACAGGTCATTTATGTAAATTAAAAATAGTGTTGGTCCTAGAATGCTACCTTGAGGAACACCATAGTGTGGATTTTTCAAGTATGAACTGAAAACATTATCGATCTTTACACATTGAGTTCGGTCCTCTAAGTAACTTTGAAAATATATATAGTAAGTAAGTGAGTGAAAATAAATATATATAGTACCCAATTGATAGGAATTTGGTATTTTTCGATTATAAAACAACGCCAGCAGCAGTAATATAGGTATTACATGTTGAAAATGCTACTAAATTGCTAGAAAAGTGACGCAACGACTTTTAGTATTCAATAAGCTTGAGAGCTTCATGAGGTATTCTGTACGATACAAAAGCCATTGTTAGGAGCTAGACGTCTGGATTTTTTCGTCCTACGTTATATCATTATGTTTATAATTCCTGCGACACCATTGTGTGATCGACACTTTTGACATTCATTGCATTATAATGAAACAAATTTACAGATTTTATCGCGATTTATTAAGTTTTTTACAAGCCCGACGTTTCGGATACTTCACAGCAGCCATGGACTGAGGTGTCAGACGTCCTACTGTTAAAAAGTTATTCGAAACTACCCTATGATACAACAATATTTTATTTAGTCCTATCTATGCAGACGGTGCTGTCTTAATTAATTCATTGCATTAAAGATACAAATTTTTTTCAACTATTGAAATAAGGTGGGAAGTGTAATTCAGGGTAAAAAAAAGTAAAGTATCAACACTTAAATGTCCCACTACTGGGGCACGGGTCTACTCCTCGAAATCATCTGAGGGTAATGGGCCATAGTTCACCGATGCGCTGGCCCAATGCGGGTTGGTGAACTTCACATACCTTCAAAGACTTTCAATCTCATCAGGCGTGCAGGTTTCCTCAGGACGTTTTCGGGTCTGGTACCCGTAACACAAGTTTTTCGGAAACTTACCACGGGACCAGATTGACGTGGAGTAAAGCGTCCAAAGATATTATCATTATCATTTTATCATCATCAGCTTTGCTTTGCTCAGTGCATATCCACGTGTATAGTGCTGGAATATGCACGTGCCATCACTAATTGATGGCAAAATATTCATCAGGCTAGCAAATGGAGCCGAATTCCTCATCCATACCAGCAACAATCCACTTAACGTGCGCGGCTTAGTTAATAACGAATTCTCTTTTATGAAAATTAAATTTCTTTGTGCATACTTGAACAAATTAATTCTTTGTTTCATAAATTGAATAATCCTGGCTCCTAAAATCATCATTATGACCCTGATGTAGTCCACTTGTGGAAATATGGTACCACATATTAGACGTCAGAACAGAACAGAACAGAAACAGAACAGAACAGTCCTTTCAGTACCAAAGATGGATGAAGTAAAAGATTTGAAAAAGAACGACACAAAAATCTTTTTGACGAGACAACGTCTTCTAATTCGATGGAGCCGGCTGCACGTACAAAAAAACATGACTCATGCGGCGTTACCTCTCTCTGAGGCGTTCCATTCAAGGCTTGAAGTGCAAGCGAGAGCGCGGAACGAGCGACAAAGAGGCACAATCGGCCCACCAGTATTTTCTTATGACGTTGTCACGTTCAACTATCGTTAGTCATCTGACTTTACGGACAACAAATTTTTTTTAATAAATATCTTTTAGCTATGGACGATTGGAACAACTGGGAAGTCCTTCAACTTGATAAGATAATATGTGGCCTTAGTTGGTCGTAGTGAAAGATAGACTTTTTTGACTTCATAGAATGGGTTTATATTTAGCAATGTACAGGGAAAGCTGACAATGATGATTAAACTTTATCATCATTATCATCGCCCTCTATCCGTCCACTGCTGGACATAGACCTCCATCAATTAACGCCAAGACGACCAACTTCCCACTCGCATCAAAGACGGACCGGCCACAACACGAAGATCGTCTTATAATATTATACTATACATCGATGGTACATAAGTTAAAAGCAAACCATTATGGACACTATTTCTTTTTACATATGAATTATTTTTCCTTCCAGCTCTTTGCAATGACGACGCCAACGGCAACGTGCCCCTGGGTAAGTCCTGCAACAGGTACTGGCAGTGCCAGGGCGGATACCCCCGTCTCCAGCGGTGCCCAGCCATGCTGGTGTTCGACCGACGCTCCCTGAGGTGCGTGGTACCCCCCACGGAAGACTGCGACGTGCCAACCACAACCCCACCACCACAGGAGGAAGAAGAGCAGGATGCCAGACAGGTTGGTCTTTATAATGTCACCTATTCATGAGCCTTAATAATATTAAGAAACCTAGATTACTTCTTTAAATAATTCAAATCTCAATTTCTTGATACTTAAATAAATAATAATAATATTATATTATATTTTAATAGTACCTAATAATAAAAGTAGTTTCAATATAAATTATACAGAAATGAAAAGATAATATAAATAGAAATAATCATAAAACAACGCGAACCTCTTTCCTCCTTATGGTGTCGTGTCGTTTTACGTAAATAATATAACGTCAAAAACCCAAATGTAAAGTCTAAATCACTACATATTATAAAACAAAGTCGCTTTTTCTGTCCCTATATCCCTTTGTACGCTTAAATCTTTAAAATTACGCTACAGACTTTTTTGCGGTTTTTTTAATGGATAGGACAATTCAAGAGGAAGGTTTATGTACATAATTTATTAAGTTTTTATATACATTGGCTAAGATATAATAATAATTGTTGGAGGAGTCGGAAAAAAATAGGTCGTCTGGGAGTTTTCAACGAAAACGCTGCCTAAACCCTTTGAGATATAACAAAATACTGTATGGTGGAATTGTGTATCTTAAATAGGTCTACAAAAAAGTCCGCGATGGCATATGTCTATCTCTTAAGGATATCATACTATATCCATTTAATACTTAAAAAAAATGGGCAATTATAACGTGATAATTTGAAAGTTATTTACACAAATACGGAATGAATCCTTATCATTTTTAATCAGTTAATTAGCTTAAGCACTTCATGATGATTATTTTTCCCCTTTACATCATGCAAATTAAATGAATACTTTAGGAGATATGGCAAAATCAAAATAATACGCAAGAAAATAAATCGTGTTGCCGTGATTCGAACGGCAGATCTAAGTTCACGCGGGCGAAGCTGCGGGTAACAGCTAGTTAGGTATAATTTACCAATAGGCAGAACGTGGCAATCCATTCACCTGTTCACCTGCAAACAGCAAAAAAACACTACTAAACTACACTGCTATATTACATAATATATTATTTAATTCGTATTTAGTTAAACGTTAAATATTTTTTAAGTTATAAGGGTGTAAAAAGTAGAGCCAAATGGTTCGTGTAATATAATACTACGTAGCTTGCTCGCCAGCGGAACTTGGCTTGACACACTCCCGCGTGTCTAGGTTTACTGAGGGAATCTCGTTGGTTGATTTCAACCCAGGCTCACCAATTGAAATATATTTGATGCAGTCACTTGTATTTATAAAAAGAACCAATTTTATTTTCAAATTTTGAATTGTTAGTCTAAATTCAAAATACAGTTCTAAATTTTAATATACATGTATTGGCATTTTCTCTTTATTCACGCTTAGACCAACCATCAAAGGTCCACAGCTAATACAATCTGCCATGTGCCAATCATTTACACGCGCTTCGATTTTGTGGTCTCGTCCCAAATGCCTGCGGTCTGGCTCCTATATCGGATACTATAGCCGCGTTTTATCGTGTGTTACAATTTTCCAAGATGGCTACCGACATTTGCAAGGGCAAAGTTTAAAACTAATCTCTTATGTATCGATAAGAAGCGACCATTTCTATGTTAGTTGGTGAGGCAAGCTGACTTTACCTGGTTGACTCCATTGACGTTCAAAGAGATACTTTGATGGTACTATTTTTAATAAAAATTTTGACTTTGACTTTGACCCTGGAATTAGCCCAGGAAAATGTATTGTCTATTCTGAGACATAAGATGTTAAGTCTGGGTCAGTAATTACACTGTCTGTCTTGTCCTTCTCCTCCGAAACAGTAAAGTTCACGGATAAAATAGACAAGACGGTGAGCAGACGGGAGCGCGCCACAGCTCATCACTCCCACCTGAAGAGTGGGGAGAACCTTCAAGCAATGATAATGATAAAACATCATTAACATTATAAGTCCATTGCTAGATAGAGACCAATTTTAATGATCCTGAATGAAATAAAATTTACTTTCGGAAATAACAGTATTTCTCGATAAAGAAAATAATTATAAATTTCAAATATATATATATTTTTTACGTCCAAAACAATGCATTTGCTCGGGTTTTTTGTAATTCAATTGAGAAAGAAAATCTTAAATACGAAATAGGGCTCCCAATAATGGCTTTTCTCACACAAGAAACTTGTGAAATAGAGGAAAAATGATAATCAGCCTGGAGACCGGGCTTTTCTGGTTCCTATGCTAATGACATTATAGCAGTTATTTCTTTAAAACACGGATAAAACGACTCAAATATGAGTCCTAGGTATATCAATGCTTCGACAGTCGCATTCGAAACTCTCTATGCATACGTATATGAAAATGCCGTTCCTAAGATTCAAATTATAATATATAAATATAACAAGAATGGCTTGTTTAATGATATTTGATGTTTTACTATACATCATACTAACTCCATTTTTTGTTGTTAGAAGCCTTCCATCGCCATAACCAGCTGTTGCGCTCATGCCTGCGTTAACTAAGATTTACAACGGGATCTTAGCGGGATTATATATAGCACTAGCTGTCCCGACAGACTTCGTTCTGTCAAAAAAAAAACGTATCATTTACGGGGATGAAAAATAGATGTTTTCCGATTCTCAGACCTACCTGATAAGGACACAAAATTTTATCAAAATCGGTCCAGACGTTTCGGAGGAGTTCAATAACGTACACCGTGACACGAGAATTTTTTATATAAGATATAGCCTTTCTCTATAAATGGGTTATCTAATACTGTAAGAATCATTCCAATCCGACAAGTAGTTCCTGAGATTATCGCGTTCAAACAAACAAACTTTTCAGTTTTATATATGAGTATAAGATAGGATTCTTAATACTTAAATATATATCTTACTGTTTGCCGTATTGGCATTCAAGTAGACTTTACTACCAAGGCGCGCCAGTTCATACATCGAAACTAAAACCTTTTGTAACTTTTCAGGGTCAACAACAGAAGCGACCAAACAATGACTACCAGGAGCCCCAACAAGGTCGTCCCAGGCCAAGGAATTAGACCCTACCCATTTACCAAATTATCATAAAACATTTCTTATAAGTTCAAAAATCTTCAGGTGACCATTTCATTGAAAAATCGAATACTTTCACATTTATTTTATGCATTAAAATGAATAACAACAATAAAAGTAGAGCTTGTCGTTTTTATATTGTGTACTATAAAAATGTAAAAAAAATTATATAAAAATGTAATTTACTTTCAACGAACGTTAAAATAGAATGTATGATAAGGGATATTATTAATTGGAAATATGCATATTTCTGTTACAAATAAAGGCGCGTCTCCGCCGCGGCGCACACGACGGCTACACATGTGTGTTAAAAATCAATAAATTGCACTCGCGCTTTTAGAACGCTACATGACGTCATCTTTTTCGTGCATGCCGCCCGTAATCGAGTTATTAGACGTTGTCACGTCAAAAAGGGTTGTATAAATTACACTAATAACAATCATTATAATGACACATGCTTTTACGTATTTTATTACAGTTTACTGTTATTTCTTTCTTGGCCGTGATTGATGTAAACATCCGATATGTCGAAAATCTAAAACGCAATAAAATTAGTAAAACTTGTTTTTTTAAATGTAATGTTGATTAAAAACTATATAAAAGCGCTAAGCTCTAAAAGCAATATATTTGACTTTGACTGACAAGATAGGTCATTTGGAAAATAAAAACCTGAAAAGACAAAATGAAATTTGTAAATTTCTATGTTTAATATGGTCACCCTACCATTAGTTAAGTTTAATATTATAATAAATTATATTTATTTCTTGTATAAGATACCATTTTTAATTTTCATAATAATCGTTTCATAAAAAGGTTTTGTAAATATTATCTTTACTAGACCTAAGTGTATTTTATGACCATAGATATATTATATATAGATAAACAACGAAATGGCATATACGTCATTATTAAAAGTTTGATTGTTATTGTATACCTTTCTATTATTCTGAGCACGTTCATTTCAAAATTGTTTCTTGTATATCTGTGTTGTTTCATTTATTTCTTGTCACAGTTTCGTAAGTTTATTCGTATTCGTATGATGTACGGTTCTACAAGAATAATTAGTGTTTTCTACATAAAGCACCTACGCAAATGTACGTAAAAATTAAAAAAGGTAAAATCTGGCTGTATTTAAAATATACAATAAAAAAATATTTATAATAAAGAATTTTACATTAAAAAAACCTTATATAATATAAATGTATTCATCAGTTGAATGTATAATTAACTTTGAACTCCGACAGTTTTCACGTACTCTTATTATTTACTATAACATTTTTATTTATATTTAATTATAAGTATAATAAAAATTGGACAAAGAAATACTCAATGATTGTCAAAACATTTTGTTTAGTCAAGCTTCACTTAGTTTTGTACTTTGTAGAATAGAATAAAGTTGTAAGACATTATCTGGTTTTTTTTATTACTACAATAGTGGGCCTTAATCTTCCTAAGAACATTTTACTAATATGTATATTAAGTTCGAGTGAACATAAATTTTTCCTCAAAAATGTCTATTTTTTTACAATATAAACTTTATTATAACCTAAGTTTACCGAACAAAACTTTATCATACAATATATTTATGATACAATTCAATAATAATAATTTGTCTCTGACTCGCAAGTTGAAACTTTTATCCCCTAACTATAAGTTTACTGATTAATAAATTTATAGAATTTTAATTCTCAAAAAAGACATAAGTCACTTACATAGATATAAAATATTTAAAAAATAACTAAAAAATAAGATAAAATATATAAAAAAATTGATAAAATATTTTATATCCATGGCATCCTCCTACATTTGACACTCAAAGACATCAAGCGAAAGTAACGATATGGTAACTATGGTAATCAAAACCCGTAAGGTTTTATTCAACCGAAATGTCGAAGTAAAATGTTATAGGTATTTTACGAGCGCGTTAACTACCAGTCTGGCGAGCCTAATAATGGCGATCGCCTCACTGGGTTTTGGCCACCAAGAGACGTGTAATTCAAGGTGTAGAAGGTCATTAACTTTGTCGACTTGACAATAGCCACGTCTGTGCAAAAAACCATATAAAACATTCATAGCAATGACTAGAAATAACTAGATACGACCTGAAATAACTATTAAAGACTAGAAATAACTAGACATAACAAGAAATCTTCCAATAATTGTAATATCCCTACATCCAACTGGATTTGGTCAACACCAGATTTATTGCTAGAAAGGATTCTCCCAGATCCACTTTTTTTTAATATTTTAATATTCGCTTGAAATCCGAAATCCGAATATCCGAAGTGAAACTTCTTTAGAATCGTTGTGATTTAAAACCGGATGCAACGGAAAAAACGACAGGTAAGAGACACAAATACAAAAGAGCGAGAGAGCAAATGTCGGTGTGTATGTATATTGCACACTGTCTAATACTTGCTTGTATTTGAGCATTTAACGTGTGTTTCACTTCTATCATGTGTGACACACACACGCCTTTTTTTTTGGGATAATTTTAACATTATTTATTAATTTGAAACTTAGTATTGGTAGTGATTCTTGTATCCTTATTAGTTACAGGGGCATAGATCTCCTATTAAACAATTATGATTCCATCTTTCGAGCAGATTTTTCCACTATGTTTTGCTCCACCGGTGAGTATGAGAAGTTATAGTGCAAGGGGCAAAGCAATTTTTTTTTAGATTTAGGTACGCCGGTCAGGAGAAAACCCAGACTTCTCTCTTGAGGGCTAACCTAGACCTAAAACCTAGAGAGAATAGACTCTAAAGACGACACTAATGTCACATACATAACAGACATCCAAACAAATAATATAGTTAACGAACAAAGTCGCGGCCGAGCTAGTACATAAAAGCTTTTATTAAATGGAAAGGCTATTTTGACGACATATTAGTTGAAAGCCATACAGTCTCCGGGGAATTCCCCGGAATTACTTAATAGGATGGGCCGGTAATAGGACGAGGCTATCTTCGGCACCATCAGGACACATCACGCACGGCACTAAAATAGAAAAGTCATGCGTCATCATAATGTCGTCGATTACATGACTTATGCTTGAATTTTCCACGTGGAAAAACATAGAGTTAAAGCTTAAATTGTAAGTATGATATTTAATTGTGAATACAATCACCATCACCAGCCTTTACCCATCCTCTGCTGAATAAAGGTTTCTCTAATTAAACGTCAAGATCTCGATTCCTTACCACTCCTCATCGACCACATAACCCATAGACTCCTAATAACAGGGGAACGGGTTCTGGCGACACATCTGACTTATAGTTCCGATGCAAGCCGTAAAAAATGTACTCAACTATCGTGTCATCTCATTCTTTTCCGTTGCGAAATATATCCATTTCTTTTTAACGTTCCGTGATTGGTAATGTATGACATTTAATTAGCTAATCACAGCATTCACTCAGGTCACTGCGCGGAGATCGTCTGCCCACCTGGGTAAATGGCTGACCAGCCCTTCGTCTTTCAAAACAGTTACAATATATTATGAAAGAATAAGACAATCAATATTATATTCTAGACGTTTCGATGTATCATAGGGTAGTTTCGAATAACTTTGTAACGTTAGGATGTCTGACACCTCAGTCCTCCCGTGACCATGGTTGCTGTAAAGTTTCCGAAACGTCGGGCATGTAAAGAAAGGGCACGATAAAATCCGTAAAACATACCTATATAATATATACTATCTGCCGTGTTTTTTTTCGTTATAAGAACATGTGGAAAGTGTCTAAAAGAAAATAAATACTCAATTTATAGGCATACTTTAATGTATTCCCATTTTTCATGTCATGTATAATTAAACGTTTAAAAGATCCATTTTTATTGAAAGTTGTTTTGCAAAGTTCAAATTTAGGGGGGCGATGTGGTGTCTGTGAGTTGGGAGTGTTATTATTTCAAAATTTGTGTCATTAAAGTTCTGATGAGAGGCGGAAAGTGTCGTTACGGCCTGAGTGCTTGGATGAATATTTTCTCTACATTATAAAAATGTTTTGATGGATTGAGTTTTTTTTTTTTTTTGTTTTTTCATTATTTCCTAGCTACTATTTTTGTGATTCTGTAAAAAAGAGACGGAAAGACTGAGACTAACGCCCAGTTTCCGAAAGGCTGATCAACGAAAAAATTAACAAATCAAATGTCGAATCTCTTGTTAAGTATCAAAGGAGTTACTAGAAGCATGGTTAAATTACTTAATTTGATCAACCTGTCAGTTGACACAGCCACTGCAATGAAAAGCTGTCTTTGACTCTAGAATCGTATGTTAACCGCCGTAAACAGCCATGTTAGTTGACATACACTTTGACCAACGTTTCAGAAACCGGGCGGTAGACTCTAATGATTTGTGATGAAGTTTGATATTGTAAAGGTTTCTAAGAATCGCTCCACACAGCAGAATTTACCGCTCTGGTACACGTTGATTACAAGAGCAGAAGTTTTAATTACTGACTGAGCTAGTTTGGTGCTAATTAGGATTTAGGACGAACGAGGACTGTGTAATTTAGCCTCATCTTTTCTGCCAATTAATATATTAAATTGAGTTTTGTATTTTATATTTATAGCTCATTATTTGGTTGATGGTGTACCACACAGGTGTTTTTTATCATTTAATATCTTTAAAAGGCAAATTCCGTAGATACATTAGAAGATAGAGCTTTCTAATGATGGAAAAAATTAACAAGTTCGACCTCCGCAAAAATTTTAATGCATGAGAGTAGCTGAGGTAAGCATGTCCAATCTGAATTAAATGGACTAAAATAGAATATATATTTTTTTGTTCCAATCAGAAAAAAAATTGCGTGATATTTACCGAGACATTGTCAATAGTGAATGTTCAAACTTACTACTTTAAGCTAAGAACATATAACTAGATTCTCCGAAACACTTCTATGTCGGTACGTTACGATGTCTAGATAGCGTTAGCGTAAACCAAACCGATGGAATTAACATTCAAAGCGAATTCAATTTCCTATAAGACCTCGCATATGTTGGAGAAAAGCGAAAATGGATAATATTTTAAATGTGAAATGTGATCGCGTTGACTTGGACCAAATATTTAATAAATTATTTAACGTAGGAATATTGATCATATTTTCACTCATGGAGCTTAATATATCAGCGTTACTTATATAAAAATGTTTTGTTCGTGTGACTCATTTAAGAATAATTTTTATCAGCCGTTTTTATAGTTTCAAAAAAGGAATGTTTCTTAGTAAAATCGGTTAGCATGCAATAATTTGACATGATAATATCATAATGCTTCACAAACGCTTAGGCCAATCGTGCCTCTCTGTCGATGATCCCGCGCTCTCGCTCGCACGCTCGGCTGTGCTGGACGGAACGTGAGCGTCATGCTTTTTCGAACGTGAAGCTGGCTTTCATCGGTTTATCAGTCTTTTATCACGTTAAAAAAACACTGTCATCACCAAACGGCCTATTCCCTACCACGTACGTTCAACACCCTTTGGTGACGAGGTGATGCTCCGCTACATGTTCCGATCCGATGGAAGGTGGATCTCGACTTCACGGCTGGCGGAGGAGACCACCCCCCTTATAGAAATTCTTAGATGATCCATTTTGCTCATCTACTCTTCCGATGAAGCTTAAAGGCCAACAGCATCGGTCCATTCGTCCGAGGATGCCTTCTTTTCCGGTCGAAAAGAAAACCGTCCAACACGGGCCGACCACTGCTGCCATCTGATTAATGATCGACCAGCACGAGTAAAATGCGCTGGAATCTCAATTCACAAGAGATTATCTTATTAGAAAAGGGTGTAGAATTACTTTGTTGTAGAAGTGTTAATAATTTTATTCACCTACAATTTGCTTTGGATATATTTGGCAAAGGCATGCAAAGTAAAATAAACAATATTATGTCCTATATACATAATAAGAGTTTTAAATAACGAAACAAGTAAACGAAATATATAATACTAGCTGTTGCCCGCAGCTTCGCCTGCGTTAACTAAGATTTACAACGGGATCTTAGCGAGATGATATATCTTTACCGATAAATGGGCTATCGAACACTGAAATGTTTCATTAAAATCCGACCGATAGTTCCAGAGATTAGCGCGTTCAAATAAACAAACTCTTTAGCTTCATATCTTAAGGATTAAAAGCATGAGTAAAATAAACTCGTTTAAATGTAGTCCAAAAAAATCAAAATTTCTGAATAAAACATGGTTGTTGTGCCTCACTCGACATAGATAGGTATAGTGTGTCGTGGACTTTTTTGTAGATAATTAAAAGATCTACAATTAATTAAAACATTTTATGGTTCTATCTTTTATAGTTTAGGCAGCGTACGCAAAATAAGTAACTTTTCTGGTTGATTTTTTACACCTTGTGTCCGAAAAACCTAAATATCTTACGGAACCCTATTTTTTTCAGAATAAAATGTAGCCTATGTTACTCGTGGATAATGTAGCTTTCGAATGGTGAAAGAATTTTTGAAATCGGTCCAGTACTTTTTGAGCCTATTCATTACAACCAAACAAACAAACAAACAAAGTTTTCCTCTTTATAATATTAGTGTAGATAGAAGAAGTGTAGATGTAGATGTAGATACTTACTTAAAAATACATTAGCGTATTTTTTTCGGATAACAGTTTTCAATTTATTAAATTGCTTGTTGTTTTTTTTCGATGGCCGGGTAGAGAAAATGAAGACTATAATAAGATTGGCTGATAGGATAAATCCATAGCCGTAAAAAAGTAATGAGAAAAAAGTTGTTTAATCAACTTTGATATTTGATAAGATTAGTTTTACCGTGGTTTTACCAATTCTTCAGATTTTTTTATGTTTTCTGTTTTGATACACATTTTAATGTTTTTGATGATCGATCGGAGGGGATCCGAAACTCTGACTAGTTGATTTAATACATATAATTATTTATGTGCACAGCGAACACAATCGAACAGACTACGACGCTATGTAAAACACTTGAGCGCGATTTTGAGTTTGTATTCGCTTTGGTGGCGTTACTCGCGTGTTCGACAGGCTCCATCTGTCTTTATTTATAAATCTGTGTTTATGTGTATATAACGACAAATCATCGATTAATTAATATTAGAAACACAAAGGCTAGAAATAAATAAAGAAGACAAACGTCAGCTGAAAACTTTACAGCTTACATCCGCCATTAGATATCACCATTTTACTGTTTCTGTTGTTTTCTCAAATTAAAATTGCTCCTTTTTGCTTTGCAATGGTTAAGTTATAGTGTAAAAAATAAATAAAAAATATTTATTATTATTTAACTTTATATTTAGGAGATAAAGAATATTTTAAATAACAATTATAAAACCAAAATATTATGCAAATTATTGTAATTATTCTAAGGTAACATTATAATTATTCCGCAATTACTTTTATCTTTTACAAAAATATGTTCTTATAATGAAATGTAATTAAGATTTTGAATATAATAACGTAGATTTAGTTTACATAACGCTCCTAGAGTACTTTCAACACTCGTTAACATTGACCACATATTATTAGGTTGTGTGGTCGATGCCCGTAAATCACTCGTCGACCGTATCGGATTTGACTAACCAAACTCCTACTCTACTCGGCCTCTTACGCGAGAGGTTCCGGGTTCGATCCTGACCCGCCCGTGTATGTCTTGAAATGGGTTTTTCTAAAATTTCTAAGTGCACCCCAAACACGAGACCATCGCTCGCTCACCGGTAAAGGAAAACATCGTGAGGAAACCTGCATGCCTGAGGAGATTAGTCTTAATAAGTAAGTAAGAAATAATAAGTCTTTGAAGGTATGTGAAGTTCACCAACTCGCACTGGGTCAGCGCGGTGAACTATTGGCCCATTACCCTCCTCGCCTGATTTCGAGGAGGAGACCCGTGCCCAGCAGTGGGACATAAAGGGTTGATACTGATGATGATGATGATGATGTAATTTTATTTAGTGCAGCATTGGTCGGTCACACCGGAGAACTAATGACTAGCAAGGTTCTGTAATGGAGACCACGTTTGGAATGGAGTAGCGTGTATTGACCTCAAATTAGATGAGGTGACAATATCCATGCGGTGGTGGGTCCTTGTTGAATGGTATGGCGTTCATTGACAAAGTCCTATGAGAAGTGGACAAATGTTTAATAATAATGATAATGAATATTAATGTAGGTAATTAAAACGCTGATTGAATTTACATATTATACAAAAAAACAATCCCGGGTAGACGAACCCTATTTTAGGAAATAAATCTTATTTTATGGCATAAATAACACACAAATCTTATTAATTACATATAGAGTAACATCAGCATGAATAATAATATTAAACGTAGCTGAAAATACGAACGAAACAAAAAGCTTATAACCCAATTCTGAGCACTTAATAAATCCTATTGTCTACAGCCATTTGATCCCATTTGCATGGCTTTTATTAGATTCTTTTGTTTTTATACAAGGGCAATATTTTTATGGTATACTTTTAAAAGGATACAGAACAAGAGAGGAGTAGCTAGGTCTTAGTACAAAAGTTGGAATAACAAAACATAATTAAAAGCAAACAAAATGAGAAAATAACATGTATATTTTGAGTGTCCCATGTATTTAATACCATTTTATTTCAGGATACTAGGTACTAAAGAAATCGACCATTAACTAAGCCCGTTACACTATATAGATTATTTTAATAGTTGTGACAATCATGATTCATCTTGCCTATTCCTCTATAACACAAAAAATATCTTATGTGGGGCAGTGATTTTCAAGTCATGTCATTATTATCATCATCAGCCTCTATCCGTCCACTCCTGAACATAGGCCTCCCTCAATAAACGCCAAGACGACCGATCATTGAAACCTTGCCACTCGCATCCAACGCGGTTCCTGCCATTGCATGGAGATCGTTTTCCTACCTAGTTAATGACCGACCAACTACTACTGCTTCGTCTACCTAAACGCATCCTCGCTCTTGAACCTTATTGACATATCGGCCATCCGTTCTTCTGAGTGTGTGACCAGCTCACTGCCACTTCAACATGCTTATTCTTCGCGTGATATCGGTAACTTTAGTTCTCTGGCGGAGGTCTTCGTTTCGAATCCTATCTGCCAAAGAAACACCCAGCATTGCACGCTCCATAGCACGTTGAGCACGGCGAACTTGCGGACCAGTCGTGAATCATGTACGAATACACATTTCGACGATTTATTTTTATTTTTATCAAATCTAATTCCCTTCATAAACACATTCACAATAAAATATAAAAAACTCCTTGTCTTTGAAAAAGTTTTGCAAACAAATATTTTATCAAAGTCCCTTAGTTTCCAGGTAAACTTTCGCAGCTTCAACCCAACTCAAAGTTAAATGTTATTTTAGCACTTTCACACATGTCATGGCCATGCACCAACTCTTAATAACGTTGAAACTGGGCAGAAACTTCGGTGGAATATAAACGTTATATTGAAACTTTATAACACTTTGTAGGTATGTAAAATAATTACATGACTTCATTAATTATTGTAAGAGGATTCCTAGCATTTAACATATTATTATGCAGGCCAAGAATAATTTTATCGAGTTAAAAAAAATGCAAAATAAAACCTACCTCAAAAACTAAAACTTAATAAAATAATTGCGTTTCTTTAATTTTTTTGCCTGCAACTTATAATCAACTTACTATTTTACTAATATCTTTGCGTTTACCAAGTTGGTGTCGTATTTATTGTCACTGTACCTACCAACCTTGGCTGATATCGACTCCAATATAATAATGCCAATAATAAAATCACAACAAAAATAATAATCTTCCTATTAAGTAAATGATTTTCCTATAATTCATTGAAATCAGCGAATAAGTACATTATGAATTAAAAAAAAACAAAGGTCGTGAGAATTTAAGGTACATACCTCCTTGTCGTTACCAAGATGGTGTCGTATTTATTGTCACTGTACCTACCAACCATGACTGATATCGACTCCAATATAATAATGCCAATAATAAAATCACAACAAAAATAATAATCTTCCTATTAAATAATTCCTATTAAATGAATGCTTTGATTATTGTCTGCTATAAATTATCAGTTCATTCGAACATCATTCGGACCCACTTGCGGCGTGAGGAAACTATACTATTAATGTGGAAACACTACATTGCTTAGTACGAAATTGTACAATCTGAAGCATTCCAGCTCTTAGGGCCTGTTTCACAATCTCCAGTTAAGTGCCCAATAGGCTATCAGCAACATATTTGACAGATATTTGACAGATACTCCATACTCTATCTGTCAAATATATTGCCGATAGCCTATTGGGAACTTAACTGGAGACTGATAATGCTGATAATTATTATTTTGTATTTCATTCATTCGGAGTGGTTTTCTAGCATTTGTTTTAAAACTCAATCTGTATTTATGAAGCGGTTTTCTTTGGATCTTTTTTCTGGAAACCACCAGAAAACGTATATTTTTTCTTCGTTCTATAACATTTATTTTAAAAACTTTATCAATTTATAATATTGTGAATAGTAGATTTATAATATTGTAATGAACTGTTCCGGATGGACATAGTTGATAAATTATTTAGATTTGGTTGATAGGGACGTGAAAGGCAAAACCGCACCCGCATTTCCCGCCGTTTCTGAAAATCACAGGCTAAAGACAGTGTACTACATACTTGAAACTCGACATGGGCAATGTACTAATTGCAGTTTAAAAATTAAAAAAAAAATCCTACTTCTGTTATCTGCGTCACATTTATCAAATCTGACAAGTGACATATTAAACTAATAACAAATATTATACATATTTTATCATTTTTATATTCACTGATAACATAATATTTATGTTAAATCAAGTAAATAACCATTGCTTCGATTCAAATTTTTAAATGCTCACTAAAACTTTCATATAAAAATATTTTTCAATTAATTTTAATACTTTCTCTATGGTTATATTTATAATATTTTTCTATTATCTTTTCAATTATGATGTTCAGATGGAGGCCGGCTGTTGAATGTTTACTACGAAGTCAATGTGTTAATCATTTAAATAAAAACATAAGACGAGAAATAAGTTCAACTTCCATTATGAGTGATAAATTTAAACTCCCTACCCGGTACGGTGCAGGCGAAAAAAGTGTGTGGTAAGTTATATTTGATTATTAAGAATTCTACAACAAAACTGAAAAAACCATATTTTTAAATATTGAGTTCCATAATTCTAAGTCACAAGTTCTCTAGTCTTAATATGTCATAACTCATACAAGACAAGAAAAATACAGCAATAAAATCTTACTCTTTTGAATTCTTTCTAGTAATGGTAATACTCTTATAGCGATGGAATAATGTCCTTTTTTCCAGGGTGGAATACATTCAGTTAGCAGCAGAATATAAGCCAGCTGTAAATCTTGGTCAAGGTTTTCCTGATTACTTCCCACCAGAACATGTCACAAAAGCCCTGGCAGATATTGCAACTGGAGATAATCCTCTCCTACAACAGTACACTCGGGGATTCGTAAGTTTATATGTTTATGTTCTGTACTTGTATTAACTTGTATTGTTCTATACCTAAGCATCTTGACATATGAAAAACAGAAAGTACAATACTTTATTGTTCACAGTAAAAATCTAGATGGTATAATCACAAAGTAGTTTGAGGTATATTAATATTGTGAACAATAGAGGTAGACTCTGCACTTGTCACACAATTACAGCAATGGTAAGATGCTGCTTACTTAGTGCTAAAAAAGCATAGTCACAAAATCTTGTGTTTTATTGATACTTTTTGAATATGATCTGATTGGAGCAAGAATATCTGATCAAAACTGAATTATATATTTTATGATATTATAGTAATGAAATCTGTGTAATTTAAAGTGTTGTATTTCAAATTCTCTTAAATGTAAGCTATTAAAACTACTTTCAAATTTTCCTATCTAAAGTTATTTGATCAATGTAAAGCTACATTTAAGCTTTTAGGTTGACAAAGTGTTAGTCTGCGGACTCTACTGAACTGATGAAATCTAATTTATCGCTTATTGATTTCAACAATTTGAATAATCTACAATTGCATGCAAAAGCTAGGAATGATTTGTTTGTTTGCATTGAATAGGCTCCAAAACTACTAGACCAAATAAAAAATCTGTTCACTGATAGAAAACCACATTGGCAACCAGTAAAAAAGGGGCTATAAATTGTGTACATCCAATGCCTTGACTGACCTCTAGTGCTTAATATATTATTCAATTTTCATGATCAAAATATCGTGATGAAAACTCATATTCATCCTCATTTCATCATTTACAAATCTGAAATACCTACGCAATATCTTAATGTTAAGTGTGTGTGTGTTATCAATTAACATGCATATATTTATAACATTATTAACTTTATCTTGTTAGAAATATAACGACTCTCAAGTTGTTATCTTATCTCTAAACTGTATTCCTACTTTGAACTATGTCAAATCATTATTTCTCATTTCATAAACCTAATGTTTTGGAAATTAAGAACAATAAATAAGATGAATTTATTAATTTTAGAGTACTATACACACTCATTGAGATGTTGATAGAGGAATAGGAAGCTGATGAAAATTAAAATCTATATTGTGTAACAAGTTCAATCGCTTATATAATACTTTATTTATAGTTATTTACACACATTAGCACAGATTATAGTTCTGTAATATTTAAGAGCTTTAGTGTCTTATTTGGCCGGACCATGCAACGCATTTTTTTTTCACATTGCATGCATGCAAGTGGGAGGGGATTGGTCTGTTTGGTGTTTATTGAGGAAGGCTTTTTTCAGCAGTGGATGGACACGGATGATGATCGTAAAGATATTGGGTCTGTGAACAATATTTAAGTCAAAAATATGCTAATAAAAATAGATCAATGAGGCCTCGCTCACACGAGAGTAACAAGTGTAGCTTTAAATTTAACTCCAATAGGGATGTTGACACATGTTACAAATTCATGTAAAGTTATGTTTTACACATTAAATGCAGTATTTGAAAACCTAAAATAACATTTAAAAAGTCTACTTATTTGTCTTAAAATTCAGAAAATTAATTTAAAATGCGTTATTTATCATGCATGATCACGTGACTGTAAACGCCAATAAGGCGATGACGTCACTGAACATTGAGCTAAGTACAAACTCACCTAACATAGCGCGAGCTCTGAAGCGGTGTGTGACGTAATGACGCTTGGAGCGTTTCAAGGGCGATTTTAAAAACCATTTTTCTTTATTTAATTTTTTGTTAAAATTGGACATATTTCTTT
Organism: Lycaena phlaeas; assembly: GCA_905333005.2. NCBI lineage: Eukaryota > Metazoa > Arthropoda > Insecta > Lepidoptera > Lycaenidae > Lycaena > Lycaena phlaeas. The sequence continues at coordinate 3,112,227 of HG995170.1, read as the reverse complement.
ACAAAAGTATTTTTTTCGTGTTCATATATAGTATACCTATCAAATAAAATCAATTACAAAAATTAGTCAACATCCCTATTTGGGGCATGTTGGATTAATGATCCAACAAATTGATCCTATAAGCTGGAGTTGGAGTTAACGTCCAACGCTCAACGTCGAAAGCCCAACATCACTTGAAAAAAAACGTTGCGCTTTAAAAACACTATCGTGTGTGCATAAATACATGTCTCCTCATTTACATTTGAGTCATCTAAACGTTTTTTTAACCCTCGGGTAAAAGTGCTGTACGAGGCCTGAACGTCAATTAAATGTCACCTGTTCCAAGCTATATAGCGCACTGAACTGGCTAACGAGAAAAAAAAATTCCAGGGTCATCCCAGACTGGTGCAAAACTTAGCAAAATTATATTCTCCACTTGTCGGTAGGCAAATAGACCCGTTAAACGAAATTTTGGTGACCAGTGGCGCTTATGAAGCTCTGTTCTCCGCTATTTTGGGTAAGCATATTCTATTTAACTATTAGCATAGGATCTTAAATAATATATAATATGTACAAATAATTACAATCAGAAGCAATAATTTTATCGAAGTATTTGATGCGATATACTTATTTGATGTTAGTCTTTGGGTCTACTAGCCGATAAAAGGTGTTACTTAAAATACCAATTTCTCACTATCAACAAATTAAACAACCTTTACATGTTTTATTACGGTTTATTACAATTTTTACACGCCCACGCCCCACATTACAAATATATTCAAACCTACCTTAATACATCAATATTTCATTTAGTTCTTTCTATTTACGCAGAAAGCGCTAACTGAGTATATACGAGTCTGTGACATAATATGCTTGGATTTTGTTTTATTGTTTTAATTACGGGATCGCAAGCAGTATGCGAAACGACAGACCTAAAAAGCTTAAAAAAACCGCGAAAAAATCCGTAAAAGTTGATGCATTATAATGAGTAAAATTTGCATTAAGCGATATAATAAAAAAAAGGTGTGTGCGATTCACACACGATAGAAGTGAAACACATGCTAAAATACAAGCAAGTATTAAACAGTGTGCAATATACATACACACCGACATTTGCTCTCTCGCTCTTTTGTATTTGTGTCTCTTACCTGTCGTTTTTGCCGTTGCATCTGGTGTTGCATTAATACTTAACGAAAAAATATATTTCAGGTCATGTGGATGAAGGGGATGAGGTGATAGTGATCGAGCCTTTCTTCGACTGTTACGAGTTTATGATCAGATCCGCTGGCGGTATACCCAAGTTCATCGCACTCAAACCGGTGAGAACTTTATCTCAATTTCTTAGCGTATGTCTAACACCCTGTACAACAAAGTATAGACTTATATGACTTATGTATATGTTATTCGATAGTATATATCCAACTGCTGGGTCTCCTTGACATCAGATGAGGGTTTGGACCAAAGTTGATCCGCAGGCCGAATGCAAGTTGATGAATTTCACACACCTTCAAAGTCTTATCTCAACGGGATTGCAGGTTTCCTCACGATGTTTTCCGATGTGCGAGGAATGGCCTCGTGTTCAGGGTGAACTTAAAAAATTTGGAAAATCCATTGGGATTGATGGGATTTTGAGATTGGATGGGATTAAACACGGACCATAATGAGGCCGAGACCATACCCACAAACATCGTCTACAATAACCCGTCAGTGTGCTTTTTTTTATATCATAGGAGGGCAAACGAACAGTCGAAGCCTTGCGACTATCGACACCCATTAACATCCACAAAACCAGAGGTTACGCAGATGCATTGCCCTGCTTTCCCTATCTCTCCAATGGGACGATAAATAAATAAATAGATAAACTCATAAACCACACGAAACGCGACAGCTTAGCCGTCACTTTACGTCGATTTCGTGGATAGCACGTACAATCCGCGGCGTAAGCAGTTTACGCCGCACTGCACGTTAGTTATTAAGCATTAATCATAATAAATAAGTGTTTTTTGTATCAGTTGTGCTCTATCAGTCAAAGCTCGTGGTCATATCATTACTATAATTCATTAAGAACTATCAATTTAAATATATCAAAATTTAAGCAAAACATTTTATGATCTATCGTTTTATCAACTTTTTCTATGAAGATTGCACGGGTACCTGCGTCTCAGCCCGTACATCTTTGTGGTCGTTCGAGCCGGATATGAACCAGCGACCTATGGATGTAGGAGTTGTTCTCTATCAATCGAAGCTCTACGTGCTAGCTGGTACATTACCCATATGTGTATTCCATAAAATGTTATAGAAATCTACCGGCGGTCAGATGACATCAGCGGACTGGGTTCTCGATGATGCGGAACTGGCCTCCCTCTTCAGCAACCGCACCAAGATGATAATCCTCAACACTCCCCACAACCCCCTGGGGAAGGTGTTCACGGCGAAAGAGTTGGAGATCATAGCCAACTTGTGCAAGAAGCACAATGTGCTGTGTCTCTCCGACGAGGTATACGAATGGATGGTGTATGAACCAATGAAACATATCAGAATAGGTGAGTCGTATAACACCGGGCTGTCTATTCAATACCATAAATTGAAGATATTGTTGATATATATTTTATTATTATTGTGTAAAGCTTGGGGGAGCCCTTGGTCCAGCAGGGAAGCAGCATAGGCTGTTAAAAAATACTGAATTTTTATACAGCCTGATTTTTTTAAGAACGCACATAATCAGGGACGTGATAGAACTTAGTTTCAGCAATCAAAGAAAATTATATTCACCAAAAAAAACCACATAGATAAGAAAATATAGACAAATGTAAGTTAAGTTCTTCAAAAAATCACACTGCCAATGATACTGACTAGAAAGAACGACCTGTGATTTTCTTATTTAGTAAATTCAGTCTAAAACAATTTTAAAAGAACCTTTCCATTTATGCTATCATGACTTATCTGACTAGCCAGGTTATTATTAAAACTCTTGTAACCATACCTAGGAAAGGAAATTTACTTACACAAAATTGCATCCACATCGGTGCAGCCATTAAAGGAGAGGTGAAAAACGATAATTGTATGTTGGTTGGTTACAGCGGCGATGCCAGGTATGTGGGAGCGCACCATAACGGTGGGGTCGGCGGGCAAGACCTTCTCGGTGACTGGCTGGAAGACGGGCTGGGCGTACGCGCCCGCGCCGCTCATGAGGAACCTGCAGGTGGTGCACCAGAACTGCGTCTACACCTGCTGCACCCCCATACAGGTCAGTACCATACTAACCTCCCATTGATTCACATGAGTGTAGACCAGGGTTTCCCAATGGAGCTTTCGTGAGAGTCACGATAGCGTTTCCATGAACAAAACGTTAAGGGACGTTTGTGTGGTAAAGCATATTATGAAATAAAAGATTTTATAATAAAAGATTTTGTTCACAAAAAGCAACCCCTAATTTTTTTTCTCTCGTTTTTCTTAGGGAATCCTTCATCTCAAACGAGTTTCTTTTGTTACTTTTTTGACCATTTCTTTTGACATATCTACGTCAGTCAAAAAAGTTGTCAGTTATTTGTAGTTATTAAGTAAGAATTTAGTGCAGTAGCCATTTTACTGGCTAGGTAGGCTGGAGAAGATAAAGACTGCACATCATTTAGCAATGACTATAGTAAATTATCAGTAAATGGCCTCTGATGCCCTTTTTTAACCTTCAAACACGGTCATGCTATTTAGCTAAAGAAATAAACTGGTACATCAGGTGAGAGCGCATCCCTCCCACACAAGGGTTGTCAAGTCGCCAAACCTAATAGCCGGACAGATCAGCCAGCCCTTCCGGAAATTGTCATAGGTAGAAAGACCGGGCACCCTACATTATTGAGAATTATTTAGTCTTGTATTAATAGGTACGACAAAAAAAATGTATGTAAAATCAAACTTTTTTTATTAGTATCATGAATATTGTTAAATTCTATATAGTGAAATAATAAACAAAATCGAATGCCAAATTAGTCTTAGGATAAAATTGATTTGGCAACATTTGCGAAATGTGAAAAGCCTAACAAAAGTCGGACAAGCCGGACACTTTATTTTAGCCGGACACGCAATCAAAAAATCTACTTATGTCCGGCTTTATCCGGACGCCTGGCAACCCTACTCCCACCTTATACGGCTAAAATACGTATGTCGTTGTGTCTGTATCTCGTAGGAGGCGGTGGCCCGGGCGTTTGAGTTCGAGCTGGCGCGGTACGACAGCCCCAAGTGCTTCTTCACGTCGCTGGCGCGGGAGCTGCGCGCCAAGCGGGACTACCTCGTCACGGTGCTGAGGGATAACGGGTTCGAACCCACCGTACCAGATGGCGGGTACTTTATTGTAGCTGACTGGACCAAACTAGGTATGATTGATGATACTGTTTACTGGTTTAAAACACTTTTGAAATATAAAAATATATATATCATCATATATATATATATGTTTGTTATACCATACTTATGAAAAAAATAAAATAAAAATGTTACGACCCCAATCATGCGGCTAAACAATTTTGGTGATATTTACCTAAAAACCGCCGCCAGAGAAACAATTTACAAATAATATTAACTCCATCCAAAAAAATTGTTTAAGAGGTACGTTACCACAGACAAAACAAACTTAGGGAGCAAACTCATGTCTCCCGTTACGTAATGTTGTCATTACGTAACCCGGTCTTTAAACTTCCACTCGTGTCAGCCGTATTCTTCAGAGCTTTTAAAAGTCGAAAGAAAAATAATTAAAGCTAACATAATATTTTTTATAATAATTGCACAATTTATATTATTTTTTAATGTGTTATATCTTCTTATTTTCATTACATAAATGAAATCAGTGTCGTTTACTGATTTTATACTTTAAATTGTTGAGTTAAATATGGGTGAGTAAAACTTTTATTGCAGAGAATAAAATCGACCTATCATCCGAGTCGGACGCGTGCAAGGACTATCGGTTCACAAAGAAGTTCGCCAAAGAAGCGGGCGTGCTGGCCATCCCACCCTCCGCCTTCTACAGCCAGGAGCATAAGAGTCTGGGCGAGAACTTCGCTAGGTTCTGCTTCATCAAGGTACGCTCTGCACCAACAACTATGATTGAGCATATCAGGGGCTCTTAGCACGAGGATAATGGGGACAAAGACAATCATTTTTAACAATGAGCAAAGCGAACAAGCTGAATACAAGATTTAACCTTTTTTATGTTTGTTAGTAAATATGTCAAGGGACGTCCGGCGAATTGGCCGCGAAATACTTCATCCGCTAATGACTCGTCGACCGTAATGGATTTGACTAGCCAAACTCCTACTCTCCAGATTAGCGCGCGCGATATACCGCGCCCCCTGCGGGGCACGGATGGGGGCGCCCCCCTTTTGAATTTTACTAGGTGAGCCATCTGCTCACCTACCCACCGATTGAGCTTAAAGGCCATCAGGCCTAAAAGTCTAGACCTTTAAAAAAATGGCCGTGAAAAATATAAAAATCTGTAACAAATTGTTTAAAATAATAATTAACAATTAAAATAACATTTCGAATAAATGTATAGAGAATAAAAGAATGTTTTGCGTTTTTAATCTCATACATTTGTGTATTTGACGTGACAACGTCTAATACCTCGATATTACGGGCAGCATGCATGAAAAAGATGACGTCATGTAGCGTTCCGAAAGCGAGAGCGCGGCACGAACGAGAGAGAGGCATGATCGGCTCGAGCGATCGGCTCAGTTCGGTTCGTGCTGCATGTAAAGCCGGAACCGCACGTTTGCCGAGGCTTGGCAAGCCTTCACAAATTCAAACGTGTGGATACAGAGTTTGTCTTGGCTTGCGTAGGTTTGCAAGGGTTCGCAAGTTGTGACTTGTGAAGGCTTGGAGCTTGCGGCAAGTCACAAACGTGCGGTTCTGGCTTAACGTTTGACGTTGTCACGTCAAACTACCGTCCGTAAACCGACTTTACTGACCTTTTTTTTTAATTTGTGAATCATTAAAAGGTATGGGTCCCTATGCTAAATTGCGACTCGGCCTTAGCTGATTTTTGTATTTATTCATATTTGTTTATTTGCAGAAAGATGAAAATCTAGCGCTCACTGAGAAGCTTCTTAAGGAATGGAACGCTAAGAAGAAGTAAATAATAATAAAATAATGCACACTCATTGTTATATTGGAATATACCTAAAAAGAATTTGATACTGATTGTTATAAATTATACAAATATATTGTTGATATTATCGAGGTGTTTTTATTGCAACATTAAGCCTACGCATAATATACCTTCCTCTACTCTTCCTGTTCTGACCATAGTTACTACATATAATTTATCCAAATCTGATGAATTCTATAAACAAAAGTTCTCCGCAACGGTACACCCGGCAGCCATTTGCTGTCAGGACATTCGAGTCCATTTTACTGCCAAATAGCTGATATTTCACTATAAAAATTGGCAAGCGACTGCCAGTAGAAGTGAAAACTTCTAAAAATATGAAATTACGTAGTGATCAGAATATCACATTATAATATGTAGTAGTATGTAGGTTACGCGCACCTATTAAAAAAATTATCTCCTACGATCTGATATTCTTCATTTCATACCTGCCCTAACTTTGCGATTTTATGCTATTCACTTTAATAAATATGTATTCTTATTTATAGTATGTGATATTTGTAATGATAAAATAACAATAAGTAAAAAGGTATGCTTTAATTTGTAAAAGTTGTAAATGTTTTATAAAACCATAAATGCAAACATTCAAATCGAATAAACCGTTTTTTTCGTTATATCATCCTGTCATCACGTGGAGAAGTCTCCGCGCAGCCATCTTTTAGCGTCCCGGGTATCGTTGCCGTACGTTTTTCCAAATCTAGAAACACAAAATATATTAGCATTACAAATAAATTGTTTATTATTAGGCGGTGTATTAGGAGCCAGGGCATTGGCGTAACTACAGGGTGGCAAGTCGGCAAAATGCCACGGGCCCCCAGGTGAAAGGGGCCGCCGGTCGGAGGAGAATTCCAACTCCCAACATTTATTATTACACATTTAGTAAAAAAAATGTGTCTTTCCTAGCATCCGATGAATTTGCCACAGGCCCCGAATGGTATAGTTACGCCACTGAGTCAGGAGGCACTGTCTTACACTATAATAATGCAAGCCATAGAAAGCCATTTTGGATCTTTAACGCTATCCGAGTCAAGAAATCCAAAACTTTAAAACGCTCAATTCTCTGCATTAACACACAAGTAAAAGCACGGTAAAATTTATAAAAAGTCCCAATAATTTAATCTTGCCCTGAACATGTCAACATCGCTTGTTCACCGGCCAGGCGAATCCTGGGTCTGTGAAGTTCGCTAGCCTAATGTTGGACAGCTTGTCGGTCGAATGATAGCCTAATCCAGTGATTCCCAAAGTGGTCCAGGTGAACCCCCAGGGGTCCACGGAAGGCTAGAAGAGGGTCCACGATGAGCGTGACAAAAAATGGAGGTCCACAAAAATTTCTGTGTGTGTAATTTGGTTTCGATAGTGAAGAACCAAAATGATAAAATTGATGGCTTGACTCAACCCAATAGCAATTCTTGAAAAAAAAAGCTTAGCAAGGGGTCCACCTGATGCAGGAAATTTTGAAAGTGGTCTATGAAACAAAAGAGTTTGGGAACCTCTGGCCTAATCTAACCCCCACCACTTATTTTCAAGGACTTTATGCACAGCAGTGGGAAATTAAATCGCTTACGTGTCAATTCCTTCCCTCCTAAAATAGGTACCCGAAAGCCACTACTCGCTTCGGTACTTAATACTCTCTCTTTAAATCTTATACCGACTAACCTGAAGACGCAGCCGGGCACGTGTCCCGCGTAGTTTGGCAGCATCCCCACGTGCTTATGGTACAGCTCCGTCGGGCTTATGGACAGCGGAGGATCCGGTCTACAATCCAAATATTGTTTTCAAAATCAAAGCAATTTGGGAGAGTAAACTGCTCTCATACCTTCATATAATTTTGTAACCTGGGTATTAGATAAAATACCTGTGCTTTGATAGACCTTCTTATATCAAAGTCAAAGTATAAATTACTAAGGGCCTGTTTCACAATCTCCAGATATTTTGTACACTTAGGGCCTGTTTCACAATCTCCAGATATTTTGTACACATAGGGTCTGTTTCACAATCTCCAGATAAGTGCCGAATAGGCTACCGGCAACATATTTGACAAATACAGTATGCAGTATCTGTCAAATATGTTGCCGATAGCCTATTCTCTCTATTCTCCTATCTGGATATAGTGAAACAGGCACTAAGTGTACAAAATTTCTTAAATACTATATTAGTAGGTACTTAAAACTTAACGCCTCTTACAAAAATTGCAGTATAATTTGCACACTTAAGACAAGCTAGCCAAATAGACTAGGTCTAGTTCAAGTCATAGTGTTTGGAAAATCTTTATCTAACCTAGACAATTCCTAGTGAACGCACTAGCATATGCCTAGGTTAGTTTTGCTTCAAGTAGTCGTTACTAGATTAATCCATCGTTTCCAAAGAAAATTTTATCTTTACATTATTAAGTTTTAACTATGACCCAATTGTCCAATTCCCTTATTTAGCCTGCCTATCTCCGTTTTTTACCGCTCACAATTTGAGGAATAGTATTCGTTCTACAACAACTTTCATATGAAATTGGATTATTAAAATATACGAAATTATTTTTTCAATTACATCTATAGATTCCTAAAATAAGCACGTTTAAAGAAACAAATAATGAAATAATCAAACAATCAAAAAATTTTGTGTTAAAAAATGCATACACGACAATGGTTAAAAATGATAAATTAAAAAAAAACAGCATTTTCTGTAAATCTTTATTTACAACATCTTAACCATATACGGCCCCTCGAGATGGTAACCAATCTTGGCATAATAGTTCCTCGTCCCCACTCCAGATATCACAGCGATCTTGTCCGACCCATGTTCCTCCCTGGCGATTCGCTCGGCCTCCTCCATGAGTAGCATGCCGAAACCTTGATGCTGAAACTTGGTTGGATCTCGAGCGTTCACCTAAAAATGTATAAATACATGATAATAACATCCAACCATCGACCACATAACCCATAGACTCCTAATAACAGGGGAACGGGTTCTGGCGACACATCTGACTTATAGTTCCGATGTAAGCCGTAAACAATGTACTCAAACTATCGTGTCGTCATTTCTTTTTAACGTTCCGTGATTGGTAATGTATGACTTCGAATTAGCTAATCACAGCATTGCAACCCCTTTCGTCTCACCTCAGCTAGTTGCCAGAATGCATTTAATACGAAAAATCAAACATTAGGAGTCTATATGTTGTGTGGTCGATGATATAAACATATCTTATAAAAATAAAGTCACATCACTGCAGATGTCAAAATATAGCCATGCTAATAATAGAATTCTTATAGAAAAGTAAAGTATCAACCCATGGCACAGGTGGCCTCCTCGAAATCAGGTGAGGAGGGTGTCGAGCCATAGTCTACCGATGCGCTGGCCCAATAAGAGTTGATGAACTTCATATACCTTCAGATAGTTGTTCTCATCAGGCATGCAGATTTCCTCACTATGTTTTCCTTTACCGGTGATCGAGCGATGGTCCTGTGTTTAGGCTGCACTTAGAAATTTAGAAAAACCCATTTCAAGGCACTACAGGGTCAGGATCGAACCCTGATCCTCTCGCTTGAGAGGCCCAGCCCATTACCCACTGGGCCATCGTCACTCAATAGAATTATTGTATAGTAAATATTCAACACGTGTAATAACAGCGTCATGTTGTTTGGCGTCACGTCATCAGAGTCAATTTTACTGTCAAGACGCGCCAATGGCTTTTTCACATGAACAATGTCTATATGCTTATGCATGTACTGTTCTACGACTACAGACTAATCAGTAACATTACAAAACTTGTAATAATAAATATAATTTACAAAATTATAATTAGCCACACATTGAACTAATGTGGATATACATTCACATCAACTCACCGGTACAACAGAGCCGTACACATGAAGCTCTCTGACTATACTGCATTGCTTGAAATTGCCATTTGGTCCTGGCTTCAATTCTGGTCGGTAAGTGTCTTTAGCGCACTTCCTAAGACGTAGCAAGCCAACCAGAATATCTTGGTCCGGGTCTTCATACGATAAAAATGTTTCCCAGCCACCATTAGCAACATAATCTCGCCTTATTAACTCAACCTAGAAAAAAATATTAATAAAATTTATTAATAATAATGTATTGTTTATTTGAAATATAAACTGCACATATACACATCTTCATAAATCAGCACATTCTTCACTAAGTTCATTAAACCCGGGGTATTTCGCCTGAGCTAGTCTCTGGTGAATTTGTTTACATTCATAGAAGCCTCTGACCACTTAACATCAGGTGGTCTGTCTACCAGTGTGTGCACAACTAACATTAAAAAAAATGTTGCGAAAGTTTATACTCGACTCACAGTTTTGTCCGAATGAGTTAAAAATATTAAACTCACCTGATAAGGCCTAACTTTATTGTGTATCTCCTGTATTCCAACCTCTCTTGTCCTCACGTCCCTGCAATCTGTGCCCAGGTCGGCCATTCTAGCAAGTGCCAACTCTCTCAAGTTACCATGTTCAACACCCGATGACACTAAAGGCATGGGGATATCACGCTGCACTCTGTAAATATAACATATACTGTAATATTTCCATCATATACCTTGCACTCAAGGATCAACTGCAAGTTATGTAGGAAGAGATGTTTTCTTAATAGACAGTAATAATTAGACATCCTTACTAATTTTATAAATGTGAAAGCGTGGCTGTTTGTTACGCTTTCAAGCAAAAACTACTAGATAAAGCATGCAACTTTGTATACATATTCTGACAAGTAACAGGATACTTTTTACAAAAAAAAAGGTTTTTTTTGGAAATGCGGGCGAAGCCGGGGGCAACAGCTAGTTGTTGAAATCATTTTGTTTAGATATTAAAATAAATTAACACATTTTGCAATAAAATCGTACCTGTACACTCTTGTCCATGGTGGTACCAAAGCCAAAATCTTTGCAATCAAATCTACAAGAGTAGAAGGTGGATAACTCCTGTATCTACCCGTCTTCCACAATTCGTATAGACCAGTACCCCTGATCACCAATGTAGGATATATCTTCAGACCATCTGCTCTGAATGCTGGATTCTCAAAGAACTCAATAAATTGTTCTACATCTCTTTCAAAGTCCACATTTGGCAGATCTGGCATCATGTGAGCAACAATCTGAAGAATAAAAATTAGAAATGAACTTTATATCTGTGTAAGCAGCTTAAAGATTTTATACTTATAAACTTTTTTTGTCCACAACTGGTCATGGCACATAACAAACACTGAAACAGGTATTTCTCTATTACTTCCTTCTAACTAGGGTTGACCACCAACCACAGATCAAATAACCCATTATATTTCCAGATAAAGTGCATACTTGTAAAAAGTCAACAGCCAAATTGGGCAGCACCACCTAGGTGGGCAGAGAGTAACAGCTACATTGTTGTGTTAAATGCAGATTGTGAGTTTTCCATAGCTTGGCTTTGACTGCTTGATTCTTTAAGACATTAAAGAAATTACCTTATATCCAGCATCCTTTGCCAAATTGAAATTTTCGCAAACAGCCTTAACAGTATGACCTCTATTTGTATCTCTGGCAATATCTTCATATACAGACTGTACACCTATTTCTAGCCTGTGCATTAACAAAGATAGTATGTTAAGTGTTTTGGTGTAAGATGGTTGTTACATTTTCAATGTAAGAACCATGTGTATATGCTATTATATATAATATTTAATATTATATATAATAGCATATACACATACTATTATATAATAAAAAATGGGTAAACTATGAGAAATGTAATTTAAAGTCATAGTCTGCACTTGTCAGCTTACCTTGTGCATCCATAATTCAACATATCACTCATGTGTCTTTGCAGACAGTAATCTGGTCTTGTTTCTATGGTGATTCCAATACACTTTGTTTTTGCCTTTTCTGAATACTTTACTGCTTCCGCCACACATGTAGATGTATGTCCTGACAGAGCGTCATGTAAATTCCTAAAAAAATAAAAATATTCTATGGCAATAAAGGTATTTATAATCATTCATTATTATACTATGGTCAATAGATATTTTTAAAAAATCTCAATATAAGCTACAGTCGTAAATTGTCTTCCTTCAATACTATCACATTTACCATGCTTACAATTTATTATATGACAATTTCTTACCTTATAAAGTAATCTCTATAATCTTCCGGAAGACTCATAAACGTGCCTCCCATGACTATAAATTCCACCTTATCCACGCTATGACCGAGTTGTTTCAATTGTTCTACTCGGTGGCGGGTTTGTAAATATGGGTTGTATCTCGCCCGGATGGCTCTCATTGATGTAGGTTCATATCCCGTATAACTCTGTGTAGAGTACTCGAAATCAGAATCCGGTCCTCCCGGACAGTACACACATATGTTACCTGTAAAATTGATGTGAGGACAGCGATGTGGCTTACACATTACCGCAACCACTGCTATTCCAGACGCGGTACGAATCGGTTTCGCCTTTAACTTTGGCAATAGTATATTCTTGGCATCGGCAGGTACCGCAGCTATTATATCGACTAATCTAGGTGAAGTTCCTAGCCCATACTTCGATGATATCCTTGTTTTCATTTTATTGAGGTTAACATCTTTTCCTTGTCGATGTGCAATTAATAACTCTTGTATTATTTCGGATATTACCATCACCATTTTCTCTTCTTTAGAAAGATTCGGCATCTGTTTCTTTTTAGTCATTTTTATATTTCCACTTAATTATAATGATTAAAATAAATTAATAATGACAATATTGCTGTGAGATGTGTGTAATCATATGACAAATGACATTTGACATATTTAATGTTTTTGTTCCATATTGAATCAGTTAAGACCAGATGCCATACTGCTAAGTCTGTCATAAGCTAATATGGAGAAACGGCGGGAAACACAAAGGGGCACGGCTTCGTCGTCCACGTCCTCGTCAATTAACTGTCTCTTTCCACTCAAATTATCCGGAACAGTTCTCTGTAGTATTCACCAACCAATCACAATATATTACACGGATTAAGTTTTTAAAACAAATCCTATATGAATAAAAACTGCCCCGAATTTAAAAAATATTAATCAAGGATTCATTAACAGGAAACCAAAAAACTAAACTGGGCGCCTAAGGAGACACTATGTAAATCAGTAACATAGTAAAGTATATTATAGATATATTTTATACAATAATTTGTGTAGATCTTGTTTGTATATTTACTAGGCTATTAGCTGATAGAATGAATAAATATAAAATAAAGTACTGAAAACACTTATATTCCGAATAAAATGGGACACTTTTCAACTTTCACTCCTTGTATGATGGCTTTCCTTGTCTCCACACTTTATTACCTAGAGAACCTAGCGCAAGGTATGTATCAAATGGTACTTTCAATTTAACACGAGTACGCCATACGATTATGCCAGATAGTTATAATAATATAATATTATTTGCAGCAAAAGTAAGTTGGCCACAAATAAAGACAGTTATCGGTATAATATTATTGTGTATATCTCAAAAATATCTCAGATTTATATCTTTACTGTTAGTATACATTTCTTCTTACAGTAAAGGCAAAGACTTTTACAACATTATTAATTCTTTTTCCTTACTTGACTACGTTTACTGGTGCCCACTCGGTACTCTGTCGTCTTCTATAATTCGATGAAAAATCACACAGAGCAGAATTTGTTAACTTTTTCGAAGATTCACCAAATCTTTGAAATCCGTAAGGTACGTGACCGGTAAAGCCTAAAAAATTTGTTAAAATATATTTAATTATTAGATTCACAAACAAGGGTACATACTAACATAATAATAGGTATTCTATGAGTAACAATATTCACGAGTATTACAGCTAAATGTGGCCTCAATTAGAGGTGGATGCAGCATACATAAGTGACATCTTAACCCATAACTGTAAATAAAATTTAGTTTTTCTTAGCCGGATCCGCCTACAGCACCTCGTTCTGAAGCGATGAGGCTAAACGAGGACACTAAATCTTTATACCAAAGCCCTTTTTTTTTGTATCAAAACGGCTTTAGCATAACGAGGCAATTTTAAGAGTGAGTTGAGACTTGAGACAGTAAATTATCTAAACATTTCTAATATAAAATCTTACGAGTAGATTCCGCTGGATTAAATCCCCAAATTTGATTTCGAACGTATGATTGATGAATTTTAGCGTACGACATTTTTTATCAACAATAATTTTAATAGACATGATATTATTGACAATACATATTATGTCAACTTAACATACGTAAAGAGGTAAGGTTTATTATGTGGATGTGCCATGAACATTATTGGTAAGCCGTTTTCAAAATAGGAATGTCTTCCTAGAACACATTTTTTTCGAAAAGTCTAGACTTTTATGTTTCATGGCCTTTAAGCTCAATCGGTAGGTAGGTGAGCAGATAGTTCACCTAGAAACTATTTGAAAGGGGGACACCTTCCTCCGCGCCCCGCAGAGAGCGCAGTGTATCACGCGCGCTACTCAGGAGAGTAGGAGTTTGGCTAGTCAAATCCAATACGGTCGACGAGTCATTTACGGGTGAAGTTATACTATTAGTCGCAGGACTCCTAGAGCACATTTAAAGCTTAGGCAACATGAATATGAAACTAATAACTTATATATAATAACTTCATCATCATTATCAACCTTTATAACTTAATTTGATAATAAATAATATAATAATTATTATTATGTAGGTAATTATTTTAAATAAAAATAATTAGTAAGTATAGGTAATTTATTTCTGTTTCGAGCGACGATAGTCCAGTTGTTACGGGCTCGGCCTCTTTTGCGAGGGATTGGGTTCAATCCTCACCCACTGTTATAAATGTAGATACATCTTACTCCGTGAGCGAGAGCAGCGATGGTCTAGCCAACTAGAAGAGATTGGCTAGACCATCGACAGAGAGAGGATTCGGGTTCGATCCTGACGTTCCTGGTGTCTTAAAATGGGTTTTTCTAAATTTCCAAGTGCACCCTATGTACGAGGCTATCGCTCGCTCACCGGTGGAGGGAAACATCGTGAGGAAACCTGCATGATTGATGAGATTTAAAGTCTTTGACGGTATTTGAAGTTCACCAACCCGCATTATGGCCAGATACCCTCGCCTGATTTCGAGGAGGAGACCCATACCCAGCAGTGGGACATATATGGGTGTGCCAGCGCCTCGCTGAACTATGGCCCGCCTGATTTCGAGGAGAAGACCCAGCAGTGGGGCAAATACTGTTTGATACTTTACATCTAAATTAATTTTAAATTCTTAATAACCTTTCTTAATGTATTTCTCGGGGTCGCTATTCTCCATGAAATAAGGACTGATGGAGTGCGATGCTGGGGATAGTTTGGGCTCATCCATGGGCAGCTCTCTTAGTATCCCAGCACATTCCGGCCTCACCACCACCAGAGGAAGCTTAAACTCAGCGGTGGCTGACTGGAAGTAAACATTTCATTTTGCTCTCATTGTCCTTCTTTCTCGTTCTTTCTGACTCATTACCTTAGCTTGGATGATGTAGTAATAAAGAAATAAAACAATAATATATTTATTTCAAAAAAAGTTCTTAACTATATTTGCGTTTATTCACTGTTTCTCTGTGGGTATTCATATATTTTTCTAGATCATTCTTTCTTTTCTTTCTATCTTTTGTATGTATATCATCCAGCAAGTATCGCAAGGGAACATAATATTATAGTAAAATATACCTCTATTAATATTTTATAACAAAATAATGTTGTAAGGCCAGCAATGTTTCAGCATTTCAAGCTAGCAAATAACATCTCTATAAATAATTAGCAATTTATCTTTTATACACTCACAAATCTATCGACTAAGTCCCAGGGTTGTCCTTTCCCTGCTTGTAGGTCCACAACCCTTTCTAATTGGTTCTTAGCAGCCCGCTGATTCAGCTGCGATTTCTGGAACTCCGATAAAGCTTCTGTCGCAGACACCGTGTAACGCTGACCGAATCGCGCGTTTAGTCGTGGTAAAAATCCTATCACACAGAAGACCAGCATTTTATTAAGGTTTGAAAATATTATCTTAAGCCTTGATATCTCATTTCGTGCATTGAATATTATAAAGAAAATCTTTATAATATTCAATGCATGACAGTCAAGGATCAAAATCTAGGCGCGCGGGAGCGCGGCAAGCCAAGTTCAGCTGGCGAGCGAGCGTACGTAAAGTAATATTACACGAACCATTTGGCGCTACTTTTTACCCCCTCATAACTCAAAAACTATTAAATATAAACTTATGAAATTTGGCACATATATTGAGACCTGCGAGATTAACACGTGCTCTAAATTTCAAAAATATATCTCAAACGGTTATTTAGATATTAATGTCCAAAAATCGTGATTTTTATCACTGACATATAGATCAAAACTAAGTCCCAGTTCCAGGTGACCTAGAACGTTCAAATTTGGCATGCAGATAGGTAATAAGGTGCATACAAAGGAAAAAATCGGAAAATGGTAAATTTGTATCATTTTATTATAGTTTTTCACTTAATTGATTTTACCTATACATCAAAATTAACACCCAGTTCCAGATGACCTAGAAAGTTCAAATTTGGCATGCAGATAGGTAATAAGGTGCATACAAAGGAAAAAATCGGAAACTGGTAAATTTGTATCGTTTTATTATAGTTTTTCACTTAATTGATTCTATTTAGGATACGACTTACGCACTTTAATATTAGCGCTTATGACACTACAATAGGGTTGAATATGGTTGAGCAAGTGGCAACTGACCGCGGCGCTCGTAACTCATGAAAATGTTCTTAGAAATGCATTAATTGTGGTTATTACTATTAATTTTATTATAATAAGATTCTTTTAGTAAGTACGTATGGTATAGGCAATAGTTTAAATAAAATAAAATAAAAATTAGTACAGTTATAATAATATAGTTATAAGTAGTTAATAATATTATGTATCGACGACCTCTGTGGTTCAACGCATAGAACAAAGCCGAAGGTAGCGGGTTCCAATCCCGACAACGACCAAAAAAAAATTTCCGAGTTCCTGTGTCATGAATGAGTATTAAATATGTGTGTTATATAATAAAAATCTTAAATATAAGTATGTATTAATATAAAAGTATTAAATAAATAAATGTATTTCCCTTGTCTGATATCAGTAACACAAGTTATTTGGAAAGTGACTACGGGACCAGATTGACGTGGTGTAAAAAGCGTCCATAGATAATACATATAATATTAGTATTATTATACTTAGCTCTGGTTAAGTTTGAGAGTTAAAACTCATTGATAACAATGAGTGAGTAATGTACAAATGAGTCGTACCATATAAAATAACACAAAAAGACAATTATACCCCGTAAAGATAGGAAAATACGGTGTTAAAAAAATATTCGGTATTAATTTTTTTATAAATTAAATACGTAATACCTAGTACCTACCTGCCTAATTACTAATAATTTAAGTAAACTTACAAAAAGTAATGATATCCTATCAAAAACATAAATGTGAAATGAGAGCCAAGTTCATTATTAAGATGTTATATGCCTTGTTGTTGACTCCAACGACAAAAGCAGTGAAATCTAAATGGGTGCCAAGTTCAATGGTCAGTCCTGAAATTTATTTATAACAAAATAAAGTATCATTTCTTCTTATAGCTTAGAATAATATATTGTAGCCTAAGGTCTGACTTGGCTAGTTTTCCTATACGAATTATATTGTAGCTTTCGCAAGTTCTATGCCAGTTACTTGTCGGTTCTTATTTTATTATTCCGAAAATTTGGCTTGTTGGCAGAAACTAGCCATCGAACATAATAATTCGTATAGGTATGAGAACTAGCCAAGTCAGACCTTAGGCTACAATATATTATCCTAAGCTATAAGAAGAAATGATACTTTATTTTGTTATAAATAAATTTCAGGACTGACCATTGAACTTGGCACCCATTTAGATTTCACTGCTTTTGTCGTTGGAGTCAACAACAAGGCATATAACATCTTAATAATGAACTTGGCTCTCATTTCACATTTATGTTTTTGATAGGATGATATTTTACACACAGAAACGCAATATCTTTTCTGTGTGTAAAATATCAAAAAAGAATTTGTTCCCTTTTTGATCGAGTGTTAATAAGCACACTGGATTCATTTATATAAATAAATAATCTCTCTTCTCTTCATTTCATAGACGCTCGATATCTTAGATGATACTATAATGGAGTCTCTATCGAAAATTTACAATATTATGTACAGATTGGTTTTAAGGATTGGTTATACAATACAAGGATTGCTTATAAGTAGATGAATAATTTGACTATAAGCTGTAGGCACTTTGGAGAAAGGCAATTATTTTGTGCCTTCTTAGTTTTTTATTATTATTTTGAAATTATTTTTTTTTTAATCATATTTCATATTATATTGGTATACAATTTTTTATACCCTATTTGGTGATTCCGAAATTCCACAGCCAGTGGCGTAACTATACCCTTCGGGGCCCGTGGCAAATTCATCGATGTTAGGAAAGATACATTTTTTTTGGACTAAATGTGTAATAATAATAAATTTTGGGAGTTGAAATTCTCCTCCGACCGGGGGCCCCTTTCAGCTGGGGGCCCGTGGCATTTTGCCGACTTGCCACCCTGTAGTTACGCCACTGTCGACAGCAAATTTAATGTGTCTGAAATATAGGTGGAACTGTTAAAGCGTTGCTCACATTGGACAATTGAGACGAACAAAGATATCGTTTAAAGTTTTAAACAATAGGAAAAATCAATTGGGAATTGTGTAAACAATATCTTCATACATATTATATGTAAACAGTGAAAGCAAGCAGTAGGCTGTAAGAAAGGGGGCAATCATTTAGGGTATTATGTTCTGTGAGCAACCAGCAAATCCGTGTTGATTCAATATAAGAGAACATGGACGTCCACAGACAGACGAGACCGGAGGCAAAGAATTCAGACGTCGATATAGAAGAACAGTTCTTAAGGATTTGTTGTGCCGACTTTATTGGGGGCATGTCCCCAGCGGGTTTTGTTCGCACTCGTTCGCTCTCGTAGGCTCATATGCTGGGGACATCGCGGTGTCCTTCTCGTCACGCCGCCGAGCGGACATTTGCGTCGCAGAAAGTTTGTCCTCAAAGGGCCCATGTTCTTGTAAATACGTCTGAATTCTTTGCCGGAAGGTTCGATGGTGCGTTGACGACCATTCAAACATCGTGTACTTTTCATAATTTCTTTGACCAATTTTGAAAACGTATGTTGAAATTATAAGAAATATTTTTTTTTTCTGTTCACCGAAACTCAAATTATACCTAACATGATTATTATTCATTGATTCACCGACCTCCCCATAGTGTAAATCCATAAACAATACACCACAGAGGTTGATTGTGAAACAAACAAAAATGGCGCTTAAATATTTATCAGAGAATAAACAGAAACCGTATATTTGAATAGGGTTTCAGATTACCAGCGTGTGATGGAGACCTGATTTCTTATAATCGGCTTTACGTTCTTCCACATATTTACATGAAGGCTTCTCAAAATCGAAGTCTTGTGCAATTTTATATAACTTATTTTAAAAAAAAGATATAGTTTATGTATTAATTAAATTCCGAAGTTTTTTATAAATTGCATAAGGTGATCGACGAACAAGCATGAATCAAGTGGTTTACAAGATCTTAAGCTATCAAAGTTATTACTAGGTGCGTCCTTGAAAGTTTATTAACGCTATTATGCTACTACCTGGTTTGCCTACCTACACTGGTTAATAATCGTCGATCTGGGAATTAGGGATATTCTTAAGATGACCCGGTCGACTTAGGTATTCGAAACGGTGCCGGGTGCTCTTGACTAAAATATTTCAACAATACGTGAGCATTATCAATCAATTTGATACATTGTTAAATTTAGTTCTACGGCTATTTATATACAACGTCAGTGACTCTTCCATGTATAACACAGATCAGACAAAAACGAAAAAACAAAAGAATAGCAACGAAATCAATTGACAACGACCGAATGACGACCTCCGTGGCGCAGTGGTTAGCGCGTTGGCGCACAAGCCGGAGGTAGCGGGTTCAAATCTCGCCAGGGAACAAAAAAAAAGTTTATTTGTTCCTGGGTCATGGATGTGTATTATATAATAAAAAAGTATTAATATAAAAAGTATTAAATATATGTATTTCCGTTGGTTCCGCTCGTACCCGTAACACAAGTCTCTTCGAGTACTTAGCACGGGACCAGATTGACGTGGGGTAAAAGCGTCCATAGATATTATATTATTATTATTGTTATTAATTACATCTCAGGATTGAGCTGTTGCACTGAGGTCTGAGGCCAATTCAGCAAACTCGACTTACTTCTATATTATTATTATTATACAATGGATAATGGTCGCTGGCCTAATTGATATGGTCACTTGAGGGTGAGCTCCAGTTTCAGCCCTGACCGCTGCTATTTTAAAAAGGGGTGTTCTTAAATGTCTAAGTGCATCAGCACATGAGAGCATGCCTTGCTCGTCGGCGACGTAAAACATCACAAGGAAACCTGCCTGCTTCAGAGTTTTAAAAGTCTTTGAAGGTGTGCGAAGTTCACCAACCCGCATTGGGCCAGCTCGTCAATGGCCCAATACCCTTCTCGCATGGCGGAGACACATGCCCAGAAGCATGGGTTCAGCAATGCATGGGTTTAGCAATGCATGAGTTTAGCAAGCATGAGCTTAGCAAGCATGGGTCGACCCATGAGTGTTGGGCAAGCAGCCTATTACTATTATTATTTTATGAATTACATTTTTTGTGAATAATAACCTTTGAACTAGTAAGATAGGAATAACTAGAAATCTACGACCGGTCTACTGTGACTCAAAACAAATATTGAGTCATGTCGTATGCATCCAGCCTCGATTTGGATGTTGTATTGATCTGAACCATCTAACTTTTGTTAGGTATTGATTGTTTACTTATAATTATTCATTTTTAATCACTCAAAATATGCAATTAAAATATTGTAGAGTTGAGACCATAGATGGTGAGTGGACAAAGTCGTTCTTATGATGAAGATAACTAAGTTAAAATTAAAGGTAATGTGGCCTGAATTCAAGCCCCGGTAAATTCTCCATGTACAGGTATGATGTAAAAACGCTATACGATGATAAGTAAACATTCACTGTCGCCTACAAAGCACATCGTCTTTACATATTTAATTTATTACGATAATAAATATCAAAAGGAAAATTTAAAATAACGATTAAGTGTTTTGTAAAAAGCTTTTGAGTGATTTTTGTAATCACGGAGTATAGATTTATAGAGTTCGAACGTAATGTTTGAACGAATGGTAGCAAGCAGCATCATAGCGTAGCATCGGTCCGGAACCGATCCTAGCGCAGACAGCGGCAGAAAAGAGAACTAAGATCTGGGTTTATTATTATGTGAATAATACGGAAAAGCCCATATCGTTCGGACTCCCTATATCTATACTCCGTGTTCGTAACAATTAAAACTTTATGTCAACGTCATAATGTATCGACTATCGATACCCCTTTAAGTATTTTTATAAATCCCCTCTACCGCATCAAACTATCTTCGATTTCGTCTCTTTTCTTAAGTCTTAATATGTATTTGTATTACATTACGATACGTAACTCCAATCCGCGATCGTCTAGCAATCTCAAACTGTACGACGCGATAATATCAACATAAGTAGGTCATTGATTAGCTGTTGAGAGGGTAATCTGTACCTTCGTATCCCGGCACCATGGGATGCTTGTACACTGGGTCGCCATTGCGAAACCTGGCGTTCACCACGTCGATGTCGGACTGCGGCGGACGGTATATCTGATAAGATAACAATAGTTTAGATACAACATCCATTGCTCGAAGAATCGAGTGTACTTAGATTAAAACCGTATCTCGATGATGTTCGATAGAGTATGTCACTCAGCGATAAGTCTGTTCATCAAAAATTTAGATGAACAGAATTATCGTTTTAAGATTCTAAATACATAAAAAAGTAAAGCAAAGTATCAACCGATGTAATATGTCCGACTGCTGAGTACAGGGCTATTCTGTAAAAATCGTTTCGATGCCGAGCTTTACCTGAGTGATAGAGCTCACTTTACGCTCACTTCGAAAGCGAACTTTATTGATATAGATAGATGATCGAGCTTTAAAGGATACAAATTCGTCAAATTCGTCATATCACCGCGGATTCTGCTTTTGAGTTTCGAAAAAAACCTTATAGAATAGCCCAGCCCTACTGGGGGCCTAGCCAAAATGCCAAGAAAGCGTTAGCGAAGTTCTAAAATGATAAAATGTATAAGATGGACCACGTGATTAAGTGCGGCCTTATGTCAATCCCATACATTTTATCATTTTCGAACTTCGCTAACGCTTTCTTAAATTCTTAATGACATTTTGGCTAGGCCCCCTGGTCACATTTCATCGATGCGTTGGTCCAATACGAGTTAGCTTATCTCATCTAAATAAATAAAATACATAGGCTTACAAAATATGCTACATCCTTAGAATATATTATGCCTGTGATTCATTAAAGGGAATGTGCTCATAATTGCCACGCTGAGCGGGCGGATTGGCAATCGCTGATGATGAATTCGCATCGGCGGCACATTCGTTGGAAGCGACTGGCAAGGGATCGGTCGTCTTGGCGTTCATTAAGGCCTATATTCAGCAGTGGACGGATACAGGCTGATGATGATAGATTTATATTATGTCCTTTCACAAATAACATGGAAATATATTATAAATGTTACATTGTATACATGAACAGCCTTTAAATGTACAGTTGTATCGCGTAAAATTTGTCTCCTCTCGGATTGAACCTGTGACCATCTCGCAACACTACTAATACCAACCGACGTCTTTTGGTACGACTTAATCGGTTTCTTCTTAATTACGAAACCAATTTTCATATCCTACAATAAACATATTTGTATAATGTATTTATTAATTTATTGGTACCGATTGAAATAAATAATATCCGGTTGGATTATGAAATATCCTTATTAAATCGAATGTTCAAAATAACACTTTCATAAAATAAATAAAGCTAAACAAAAGACCGGATAAATGCGTGTTTTGACTTATACTGGTAAACAAAAACACTAGAGGGCTTGCTTTTGCAAAATTTTCATGCATCAGGTTTACCCCTAGCTGAGCTTTTTTTTTCAAGACTTCAAAAATTGCTCGTTTAAAGATATTACATTATAATAGTATTTTATATAAATTCTCCTAACAATATAGATAGAAGTCAAGACAACATTTTGGTTCTTCACTATCGAAACCAAATTAATTTTCATGGACGGTTTTCCCCGCGTACGATTGTGGACCCCCATTATTTGTCACGCGCATCGTGGACCCCCTTCGAGTCTTCCGTGGGCCCCTGGGGGTCCACCTGCACCACTTTGGGAATCACTGCTTTAAAGCATAGGTTTTAATATATCCTATTATTCAAATTAAAAATGTTGGAGAAGTACAAAAGTCCTTGAATATTATTTTTCAATGATTCACTGTTCACAACTACGATGGAAAAAATCTTAGCCAGACCTTACATTACTTTTGTAAGGTTTAGGAATGGACTAATGCTGCTGGCCTGTTGGCCTTTAAGCTTAATCGGGAGAGAAGATGAGTAGATGGCTCATCTAAATATTTTTATGAGAACTGTGGTCTCCCCCGCCAGTCGCGAAGTGTAAATCGACCGCTCGGCCTTCAGTAGGGCTATTCTGTAAGGTCGTTTTCGAATCTCGAAAGCAGAGTCCGCGGTGATATGACACGAATGTGTATTCTTTAAAACTCGACTATCTACCTATATAAATAAAGTTCACTTTCGAAGTGACGTAAAGTGAGCTCTATCACTCAGTGAAGCTCGATAACGAAGTGTTTTTTTACAGAATAGCCCTACTGGCATCGGATCGAAAGGTTTCTAAATAATTATTCTAAATTAAAAACTGAGCACATAACATAGCAAATTATGTGACATCGACATATTTTTTATAGAAACAATCGAAGAGTCGGTACACCTTGTGCAAAGTGAGAGCTGTTAGAAAAGATTATGCTCTACCTGGAAGTCATCAGCTGTCCTATCAGAGAGCACGAGCCTCTCCGAGTGGTTGACGCTGGGGTCCAACAGGATCTTGTGGGTGGTTGAGCCATACGTGTCCCCGATGCGGTACTTGTATTCAGGACAGTGGCCTGTGTACCTGTTTAGTGACAAAGCTAAGCTAAGATAAATAATCCGTAAAAAGGCAACAGCCACGTGTTTTTACACTATGTTATTGTACGATATTCGTATCCGAATACGATAACCTACTTAACCGAGTTGTTAATCTCGACAAGTCAATCTTTGTAACAAGCGTATACGTAGGTAGGTTTTAACGTTACAGGACTATTTTTTAGAAAACTATTAATATATTGTTTTCTTATGGTTACGCGAATTTAATGAAAATAATGAAACAACTTTTACGGATTTTATCGCGGTTTATTAAGTTTTTTACAAGCCCGACGTTTCGGATACTTTACAGCAACCATGGTCACGGGAGGACTGAAGTCCTATTAATATTAAAATTAAAAAAACGCACTTAAGTCTTTATATCCTTCACAGCTAAATGTGATGGATTTTAATCAAGCTTTACAATAATACATATAGCTTACATATCAGAATAACATTTAGGCTATAATTAATTATCCCCGTACTCCCAATAATTATTGAAAACTAACTTAATAATTGCACTTACCCAGGTGAACCATTATGGCTACATTAGATAGCAAAGCTTATTATTATTATTGGCTTATTATTTTGGTGAAAAGGTAACTATTGCTTACCCTGGGATATAGTGGGGTTGGGCTATACTAACTAAATCTAAGGCCATTATTTGTTGTAAATGTTAACTCATAATTTACAGTAACAATAAATTTTAAGTTCAATGCATTTACACAAAACAACAATTTTGTATTTTGACAGTGTCAATATTGAAGTAGGTTTTATATTATATAAAATATGTTTATTAAATAATATAGGTACTAATATTAGGTCTTATAATGTATGTATTTAAAATAATCATAGCAAATGATAGAGTTAGTACTGTCATGTAACCGTTGTAAAATGTAGTTGTTGTAAATTGATAACGTTAAATTTTCAGTGGAAGTAATGAGATTTGTTCCTCACTCTGGTAAACATGGGTGTCACTATCCTGCTGTCTCGCCCTAAGCAGTTCTGGCAGGTCAGACAGTGTAATTTCTTGCAGCGACATGTAGCCTCTTGTATGTTCGTGTAAGACTAAAAAAAGCTGGGCTTAGTATCACTAACTTCTACTTGGGACTACCTAAGTCCCAAAGCAACACAAGGCACCCAAAACTAATTGCCATGTTCGCTCCGCCTATTTTATATAGTTTCGGTGATATGTATTATATGTACTTCGTAAACAAAAGGAAAGAGTTATGAACACAAACGAATATGCGTCTCAGAAGCGGCGATAGTATTAATTTATAACTCATATATAAAACTACACAAAGAAACAACATAATTTTTCACAATTATCGAGATAAGTAGGTATGTAGTATTAATAATATAGTTTATAAAAATTTTGAAGTATGAATCCATTACTTCGGTTGTTTTCAAAGTAAGTTAGCAAAAAGGCCACTCTATGGAATTAAAATTCTTTTATTTTTCCACCAATCGTGTTTTCCTATGCCAGTTTGTAGGAGTACATTAAGTATGACAAAAAAGTACTTAACTAGAAATTAGTAGTTCCTAGTTCCTACTTTGCTGATGCTACAAAAAGCCCTTTGCCAAAAACTTGCTCAAAAATGCTCTATCTTAATTTTTAATTATGCTTGATTTATACATTAGATTAACCAGTTATTCACTTATAATCTGGTTCTAATATACTAACCAACATAATATTATAAACGCTAATTATTAAGAATATTGACAATAGAAAGTAGAGACTAAAATATGTAGAGAGAGAATAACTATAATATGCCTATGTATGAAATAAAATACGTCATGTTGATGTGTTGTATATAATTAATATCATCATTTTATTATGTCTCTACCTCTTATATTTTTAACCGTACGGTATGAAAATATTTAGGCTCTATGCAGTTAAGTTCATTAATTCTGTGCGTTCAATGTTCATTCACGATAAGTTTTCGCCTCTCGAAGTGAGTCATTTGAATTTCTTCTTCTTCGTCGTCCGGCGTCCGCCATATTGGTTCCAACTTTAGTGGCGGGAGGACGTATCGTTCGCGTTGCGTAGTGACAGACTGTTACCGTAAAAATAAAAACTTTATAATGATTGTGATTTAAATAACAGTGGCATTATTTTGAAACTAAATTTATTGTGCAGTGTAAAGTTCCGTTCGTATTTTAAATAATAATCTGTAACCGATCGAGTTCGGCGGCTTGAAATGCAAGCATTCCAGCGAGAATGTTGAACTTTACTTTTTTTTGTACGGTGCCCCTTTTCAAAGTATAACCTGTATTTTATTATTATATAACAATTATTTTGTATTAACATTCATTTGGGTGAAGTGTTGTTGAGTTGTTTTTGAATTTCTTCGAAGAGTTTTGCCGAAACATTCAAGGTGAGAGAGCATTTATTTTTCAAGGATTTAATGCATTTACAGCATGAATAATTTATTATCACTGTAGAAAATTATTGTTATCAGATAATAACATGATATTTTTAATCAAGATATTTGCATACATTACTTGTAAATATTTGTTGATTTATGACTTTATTATTATACGATATGATTAATATATTTTTTTTAATCTACCAAGTAGCTTTCTACAAAAGGCAAAACAGCCTCGGTAGAGGAAAAAAGGTCGTATCGAAAACCTCATATTCTCTACAATAATATAGAGGTCAACAGGATTCGATCCGGCGACCTTTCAAATATTTACAGCTTAAAATTTACCTTTACGGATTATTACGGATGTAATAAAATTTTTGGCCGTCGAACCTACAACTCAATCGGAAAGTGGGTAGTTGGTCATCATAAGTAGCCCGATCTAAAGTTTCATTACTATTTTTTAAATCCTAAGTCGTAACAGAATAATAGCTCGCTCTACCATAGAGATGAGGCCACAATCGCAAAAGGTCGGATCCCGTCCAGGGCAAATTCGTGTTAAACTATTAGGTGAACGCAGCTTTATCCGAATTAACTTGAGATTTAGAACTAGTTCCACTGAGTTTGTTTCTCTTCGTTCTCAGTGGACTTACTTTGGAACCGGTGGTAGACTCAATTGACCTTCAAAAAGATACTTGGATAGTACTATTTTGAATAAAATTTTTGACTTTGACTTTGACGTATCCGCCTTATAATATTATCTATCTTCCAATGAAAGTCTTGTCAATATTGGCCTAACCATTTCATAGATTAGTCGGAAAAAACAGACAGAAAGACACGAAATAAAAGAAAATGATATTTTTATGTAAATATCGTAGTGTACTTAAAATGTAAAAAAGTGTACTTGAAATTATGAACAGACACCTCAATTTTATTTTTATGAATAGATTCGATATGTCACAACTCACAGCTCATTTTTTAAACAATGAAAAAAATGTACATAAACGACTTTTCCCGAAACTACCGAATTTTTTTCGAATTTAAAAGTGTTTTTTGCATTGTATAATTACGTTATTTATTGATTGTATAATTACGTTATTTATTATTAACTGATTAATTTTAGATTTGTTTCTTATACTATGGGTGATACCTGAAATAAATGAATTTTATTTTATTTTATTTTTTTTTTTTTTATTTTTTTTTTATTTATTGAAGAAGGTATGTAGGCTGTTTAATTTAATTGATATCTAATTTTTTTATATCGGGGCAATTAAAACCGCAGGGAACAAATTACAGACAGGGTATTAAAAAATCACTATGTTTTTCACCTTAATAAGATTCAAAAAGGGTCTCCACCCTTTCTACTACACCTCAACCCTACGGCTACCCTTACTTTGTTGTTATGGTAACAAATAAAGATTTGTTTGTTCTCTACAATTAATCGATACTGTGTTTTTTTAAATGAATCGTTTTTAGCAATTCTTTTTAAAAACAACTTCAATGACAAAGTGCATGTAGCAAGTTAACAGCTTTCACTTGATAACATTTTGTTTTGCTCATAATTAAACAATGCTTACCAATAATTTCAGAACAATCACACCACGTTAATACACTTATAATACACATTTATATAAATACACTAGCTGTTGGCCGCAGCTTCGCCTGCATCATCTAAGATTTCCAACGGGATCTCTATAACTTTAAGCCTTCCTCCATAAATAGTCTATGTAACACTAAAAGAATTTGTCACTTCCGACCAGAAGGCCTAGCCAAAAAAAGCGTTAGCGAAGATAGAAATTATTAAATGTATGGGATTGACATAAGGCCTCGCTTAATCACGTGGTAACATCCTCTATACATTTTATCATTTTCAAACTTCGCTAACGCTTTCTTAGTGGCATTTTGGCTAGGCCCCCAGTAGTTCCTTAGATTAGCGCGTTCAAACAAACAAACTATATAGCTATATATTAGTATAACATAAGATATAGGTATTACATCCAAATTCGTATGCTATGCTTGAGAGATTACAAGGTTTTGATGCTAGTAGTTTTGCATATAGCACTTCTTTCTAAGACAGTACGCACCAGTTCTCAATCTTTTATTTACCACTTACCAGTGTGATTAAGAGGGACCAAAAGGAGGAGGGACAAGTTAGTAAACAGTATTACCTCTTGCAGACCACGGGTTGAAAACCCCTACCAACCTATATGTTATTTATTAAAAAAAGCTTTCTTCGAAATTCAAAGTAATTCTTTATTCAAATCAAAGTTTTACCGGTCTTCCAAAACAAGTTTTATTTTATTTTTAAATTGTTTCTTTCGATAGCTCGTAAAATAACACCACATGAATGCGAAAGATTAGATATGATTGAATATTCTTCAAACTGGTTTTTTGGAAAAGTCATTATCAATCAACTTGATAGATTCCCTGTTTCCGAAATATATAATTGCCCGCGGCGTCGCCCACGCTAACTTAGATTTACGAATGTATCCGTATTGATGAAGATTTTTTATAGACCAAGTTACTTCTTGTTTCATCAGCTATCTTTTAGTGAAAGTCCCGTGAAAATAGTTCCAGCCGTTTCAGAATAAAAATCGAAAATAATATTATTTTTGTATTATACTTTATTGCATACTAGCAGCGCCGCTCAATTTTACCCGTGTAATTCACATTTCCGTGGGAATAGATAAATTATTAAATATGTCACTCATAAATAACATTCATCAAAATCGTTTCAGTAGGACCAGAGATTACCCTCTACAAACTCGGAAACTCTACCTGTATAATATTAGTGCTCACAGATAATAAATCACCATTACAGCTTTTCAGCATTATCTTATCGCTACGTCTTAATATCCGCTATCTTTAAGTTGTTTATACACACAGGGTATAATAAATATAATATTCACCGCGATAACAACAATCTAGAAATGAATTATTTTATTTCATGTTATTTTTATTCGAGCGTATGCTATATTTTTTTTTACAGAAAACACCATAACGGTCTTCAATCTACTCATTTTTAACATAAATATAACATTGCAGCAATATTGTTTATAATAATACAAACGAATGCAAAATTATTAATATCGATTTTCGATTTAAATCTAATGGAGGGCTAGTTCCGCTTTCAAAGAGTTCTAGAGAGAGGGAGGTTCTGCAAAACCCATTTTCAAATACGATAAAATGTCACTTTACACTTTACTGCAATTAATTAGCCTTATTAACAACTTGCATTTAAAAATGTTAAATTCATCTGTTCATATGCTTGTCACCCATCCAATACGGCTGGACCAGATTTATAATAAATTTTGGTTTTAGATTGTTTGAATATTTAGTTGTAGTACCAACGGACATTTGGATTAGATAATTCACATATATTATAATAATTATCAAAAGTTTACATTTTTAATAATAAAAAGAATATTCTTCCCTTTTTATTATGATAAATATAATAATTCCGAATGTGTAAAATGTTAACAAATGTCCAAATAATCCAATGTTGTCACAGCATAATGTCTGCCGGATCCGCTATATAAAAAACCTGGTATCGCCCCGCGGTTTCACCCGCGTACTTCTCATTCGCGCGGGAGTAAGGTGATAAATTATATGTTATTCTGATTTATAAGCTATATTATTAGAAATTTTCTTTAAAATCCATTCAGTAGTTTTACATGAAAGAGTAACAAACATCTATACTTACAAACTTTCACGTTTATAATATTAGTAGGAATTAGTAGGAAGATATCTGATGGTAAGTAACTAAGTAGTAAGTACTAACCGTCGTCCGTCACACACTGGTAACGAAAGTAAGCGATGCGTGCCCTACCGTGAGACCACGTGAGATATACTTTCTTATACCTAAATTCGCCCCTTACCAAATACTACTGGTTTTGTCGTAAACATCCAAAATTACGCTCTAAGTTCCTATCATTAGAAAATTACTAAATAGTAAATACTATTACAAAGTGGATATTTACCGTGTTTTTATCTTTATTTCACGTAGTCTCTTTTCCAAGACTTTAGAGTTTAGACAATATTTAGCTTTGCGAAATGAAGTAAAAAGCATGGAAAAAGCCCAATTTAAATAGATTTAGTAATGAATATAACCATATTGATTTGAAATCCTATAACATGGGATAATACTATCAAGTCTGGCAGATGAGGCAATTGAGATAGAAGGTTTTGTAGCATCACATTTATGCGTCGTCATTGGCTTTCTCTGAACTAAGTTGTTACTTGTCCTCAGACAAAATGCTCAGTGCAGCAGAGTCGAACCTTGCTTTAAATTAACATACCACTTAACCACTATATTAGGACAAATTAGTGATAAAATAGATACATTGATATTTATTAATAGTTTAACATTTAAGTGAAATTAAACCGAACGTTTCACTTGTTTGAAAACAAATCACAGGTCTAAGGCAGAAGTGTAAATGCCGGGCAACGTATAAGAACATCTCGCACACACATCATAGGGTGCACAATTGTGTAATGCGGGTTCACGGTCAGTTGTATGGAACCGGTTGTGAAGAGTTTGCAACTAAAAAAGATCTCGCGGCACGAGATTTCGAGGTCGCAACCCAAATGGAAGCGTTGCGGAGGTACACTTTCACCAACTTTTCACTGGCAGGTGCGAGATAAGATTTATCGAAAGCCATCCTTACAAGTCTGGTAACACGAGAAATTGGCTATATCATAAAGTCACTCGAGGTCCAATTAAAAGGTCCAAGTGGTTTACCTAATCCAACAATGTAAACTTTGGAACTTATTTTTTCAAATTTACCTCACCTTAACTCAGAATAACAACTGTGTTCTGATTGATAATGATGATTTCTATTGCCTGTGTCACTTGGTGTTAACGTAGCTTCATAAAGAGACAGTGTTGTCCTAGAAGGAGGCCGACGTGCCCTCCCCACGCAGACGACGAACAGGGGTGCGTCAGAGACGCTTCTTAACGCGCTTACAGTAACACCCCTGTGCTAGTGTCGAGCTCGGGCTGAGTACCCGGGTCCCGACAAGAAACTACGTTGTAGGGACTGCTTTGTAGCGGTCGGGCCTTCTCCCCTAATTGGAGAGTCTGGCCTTTGCTGGGGCCAACCTGTCGCTGAAGTGATCCTGTTGTCTGCAGATCCTCGACTCTTACGAAGCGGTTGAAGGCGGTCGCAGTGGTTTTAATGGGGTATGCATCCTAAACGTGAGTCCCAACACACACCAGTGTACCTACCCAAGGTCTAGTAGTTATAGTAGTGCTAATTACATTTTCCTGCGGCCAAAAAACCTTTCTAATGTCAAAGGATTTCAAGAAATCGGTTAAGTAATTTTTGGAAAAATTGTAACAAACAAACGAAAATCAACTTTCCATCGAATTGTGAATCTGAACCATTCTCGAATCCATATAAAGACGCACAAGAATTACATTAAAATCGGTCCAGCCGCTTAGGAGTCAAGTGACAAACACACGCACAGAAGAAATATATTATAAAGATTAGACGTAATGACAATACTGGTCCTGTTACCGGATATCCGGTGTACACTATCCTTAAGAAATGATCAGTTGAGGGGTCTCACACCTTAGAAACAAGACAAGTAATAGAATAACGGAAACTGGGTTTCTTTGCTCATAATAATTGTACCATTGTGTTTATTTTTCGTATCATTTCCGCACCAAAGTGTTACGATAGTATTAAAGTAAGTCAATTATTGTGAACTAGGCTTGAGTCTATATTCGTGTATTATTTCATCGTTTCATCAAACTCATTACTTATAGGCTATGGTCTAAGATACAGAACGAAGGAAGGAAAGGATTTTTTTAAGTACATTTCTTACACATTGTTTTCTTATGTTTACGCGAATTTAACTCATTATAATAAAACAACTTTTACGGATTTTATCGCGGTTTATTTAGTTTTTTATGAGCCCGACGTTTCGGATACTTTACAACAACCATGGTCAACCATGATTTCTTAAATTTTTTCTTACTTACTCAATATTTCGGCCATCTTAGTAGGCATTGCAATTTATATTCTATCTAATTGGGCTGCTAATGAGTATTCTTGTTTTAAAAGAAACATTGTGGAATGCTCCGAAGATTTAGATAACAATTACTTTTTCTAGAATTATCCATTTGAACAAAATACGTGAAAACTCACGTTTTTTGCGCATATATGTAATAATTTAATTATGTAATACTGTAACGTTAAGTGTACATAAATAATATTATGTTGTGTGTATATGTTACTCATCTCTGTGTTTACTTTTCTTATCACAAATCGAGATACATAAAATATTGGATCGGATAATTCTTCTTCTTGGGTCGCCATCGTAGTTTAGCTCGTTAAGGCTATTTTTATTTTAGCGATTACTGCAGTTGCTTATACTGGTAGGTTGAACAATGTCCGGAGCTCGCGGTCTACTCCTATGGATTTTCCCCTGTTATAAGGAAATAATCCAGGATGGAACTACTCATGCATGTGTCTATCCTAAGATATAAGATTGTAAGTCTGTGTGCAATAATAATCATCAGCCCCCTATCCGTCCACTGCTGAACATGTGCCTCCCTCAATGAACGCCAAGTCCACCGATGCCTAGCCACTCGCATCCAACACGGACCGGTCAAGCCATGTATTACGAATCAAAGGCTTTTGGGCTAGAGGATTTTACTAATGGGGGGTACCATTATTTGCTGCGTTTCACTGAGAATGGAAAAAAAAGAAATGTGGGTCGTGGGACACCAGGTAGGAACGAAGTTCCTTCGGCTAAAAAGAAAGGTATTATACACTACTCGCTTGTGTATGCGACTGTCGCGTCTGCGCACGTCTCATTTAACGCTTTAATTCCACGCACTTTTTCTTACGATTTTACTATCACATTTTTTTCAGTTCGGTCGCGCAGCAAAATCCCTATCCTCTTCGAAGCCTGCCGTAAGGAACTTCGTTCCAAAACAGACAGTATTTATTCTATTCTATTTACTAGCACCGAGACTTTAAATGTTATATCTCAGGATAGGTAATACAGGAGATGCCTGGGTTCCAGGTAAACTAGTTTATGATTATGGGCGACGTCGACCACTTGGCGTCGTGTGGCTCGACGCCCGTATGGCGTTTGCCTATCCAACTAAAAAAAAAGCCATTGACCAAATAGCTTCTAAAATAGACGTCACGGGTGATGATGATGATGTTAATTTTTATAATAATCGGTATTCAGACTATGCAGCTATTGTGACCTCTCTTATTGTTCAATTCAAATCTGGAACAATCGCACGGGTTCCAATTTCAAAACGGAAATATTTTATTCAGAACGCATATGTGTTAACTATTTTTGACCTTATATTTAGTGTGGTATGCCCTATTTTTGAACGGGAGTTCTAGTCTAGACCACCTATGGAATCCTTTTTTTCTGATTGAGTGAGTCTCAATGATTTTTTGCATTTGAGACTTAACGTATTTTTCTAGTTCTTCTGTTGGAAGTTTGATATATGTCCAGCGTTTGTTGTTTTTATTTTTTATGTAAAAGTTTAGTCTTTGTAGAAACATACTTTGAAATTAATTATGTCATATGCATTATACGTGAATACTCGTTTAGAGACTACGTAATTTTCGACATGGAGCTAACAAATACATAAAATATTGTATGTCTCTAACTTCCGTAAAGTCACGCCTGATACCTTCGAGAAAAATTACAAATAATAGATGTCTTTCGTCATTGCACCATCAAGTTCTAAATTAACCAATTATAAAAATGTATTAATTGAAAATCTCGTTTTAGAAAAAGAAATGCTTGTTGCGTCATATCTCTCAAATGATTTCCTAGGATACTTATTAAAATTCGGTATTAAGTTGTATATTCTTATGTTGTTGTTGAATGATGCCTATTTATTTCTTTGAAAATTAAATTACTAAATATAATACTCAATTCATAAAAACTTATGTTAGAACATAATACATAATTTATAGATTAAACAATCGTGCCCATAAAACAAACATAACATAATATTAAATTTTAAAAAATACATCACATTTTCATCATATAAATTATTATAAAAAGGAATTAAATTATAATATAAGGCTGAAAATAAATTATTTCTAATGTTACAAATTTAAATTTCCAGCAAAAAATCCAAATATGTATATGGATTTTAGTGATTTAATCTTTATTTTTAACCTGAACATTCATAGAGCACACGTTTTTTATAAAACAAATTACAAGGTTTTCCTCCTTGGTCATCGAATGACGTCACAAGTTCACATCTAACTGCTCACAGACAATTAAAGTAACACGAAAATGTTGTCATAACCAAGAAATATTACACAGTAAATCGTAATAGAGAACAATGAAAACATCTGAAACAATAGAATATACCAGGTATTGCCCCGAGGATTTGTACCCATGTTGCCTCAGATCAGTGGTTGATAACCTTTTTTTTTAATAGTGATTTTACTCCAAGTTGAACATGTTAAAAGTTAAGCGTGAGGTATTTTTATTGAGAAGAATGAGTGCACTCTTCGTTCTCTGAACAGCAAGCTTGCTGTCTAGGCATCGAAGACGCTCAGTGACAACAAAGCAAACCTTTTACAGCTTTGCATACGCATTTACCCATCACATGCACATATAAACAGACACCACACATCATCATCATCAGCGTGTATCCGTCCACTACTGATCATAGGCCTCCCTCAATGAACGCCAAGACGACCGATCCCCTGCCACTCGTATCCAACACGAACCTGCCACTGCACGGAGATCGTCTTCCCAACTGTATTTTTATTATCATTATTGATTTCGCACTAAGTAAATATTTTTTGGTTATTTAACGATAGCTTCTAAAAGTTCACACAACGAAATATTGACTCTGTTTTCCAGAATTGTTTCGCAAAGCTCAATCTATCGCTATCTTCTACGAA
Source organism: Lycaena phlaeas (assembly GCA_905333005.2). Lineage (NCBI taxonomy): Eukaryota > Metazoa > Arthropoda > Insecta > Lepidoptera > Lycaenidae > Lycaena > Lycaena phlaeas. Next base: position 3,076,651 of record HG995170.1, on the reverse strand, counting down.
TTTCTTGATTAACGATACAAAAGGAAAAAAACCCATTCTAATCATAAAAACAAAGAGACTAATTTAAAATTTGACTTTGATTTCAACTTTCAGAATTTACTACTTATACAAATGCTGAAAGCTGAAATCAAAGTCCAAGAAATAGGAAGGTTTTCGAGGATTAATTTTAGAAGCTCACTATTTTACCATTGTCCACGAATGCCTTGTTCGCGGGACGAAATAAACTATCCCGTTTTAAACAGTAAAAAAAATATACACAATTTAGGAGAAGGTTATTAATAGGAGGGTTTCAAGAACAGCCTTGGCTTATATTGTTAATATAATGCGTTCTCAACAGATTCGAATCTGCGATCGGTTGTGCAACATCAAACAATAGATGCCGCAAGGTCGCCAGACGCGGAATTCCTCACAATATTTACTTAATACAAGAAACATGTGTTTCGACATTATTCTGTGCCTTACATGTGCGTGCATTTCTTTATTTTTTTCAAAAATATTGTAATATATGTACGAGCGGCATAAACGTATGTTTCTTCATATGTTACGACAGAGTTTGTTTTGTTTAGGAGGTAATTGTTTAAAAAATACATTACATATTTTATATCCCGTTGTTTCACGTCCAAAATAAAATCTTTAATAAAACCTTATTGCGTGGGCGGTGGGGTATTTAAAAGAAAATGGCCTCAATCCAACAAAGAGTCTTCAGCTGCTATTATATTAGTGTAATTCTTTACAACTATACCAAGTAATTAAGTATGTATTAATAGTATAATTAACAGGCTAATAATAATATGAGGTGTATATATTATAACTTATAGCACTCTCAGATTGTATCCAAATCAATACAGCAGTGGCTAGTAACTTAATAAAAGTAGAAAAAAAATGTTGTCTGTAAAGTCAGTTTACGGACGGTAGTTTGACGTCACAACGTCGAACATTACACGCAGCTGATCGCCCGAGCCGATCATGCTTCTCTCTCATTCGTGACGCGCTCTCGCTTTCTGAACGCTACATGACGTCATCTTTTTCGTGCATGCTGCCCGTGATATCGAGTTATTAGACGTTGTCACGCCAAAAATGCTATATCTGTAAGCTTTATATACCGCTTTGTGTTTTATGTAATACTATGGCATAATAAAATAACATGCACAAGCTAATAAAACGCAAATCAATACACAGGAAATCATCCATGAAATGTCTATATTACAATATAATTCAATTTTCTAATACCCTTTCGACTTTCGAAACTATAGGTTACCCTTAAGTTATGGCTAAGTCACGTTTATTGGGCCACATAACCTCCCATTCACGGCCCGGCGGATCACGACTCGACTGTTGCGCAACCTATGTAGAGCACCCACAAAGGTTGTACTGGAAATGGCGCCAACAAAGAAACAGAGCTCAAAACAATGATGGGGTATCATAGAATTTATAATTACATCATAAGACCCTTTATATAATATCTACTGGACACGGATCTCCTCCCGAAGTGATCCTGTTGTCAGATCTGCCAATGGTGAAGCCAACCAGCTCCTCCGATCGGCGCCTTACGTCCGATGAAGCATTCTAGAAACGAATGAATAGATCCTTCTAGAATTCTAGATCAATAACAGTTAACATAGAAATGTGAAATCTTTTTTAGCCGCGTTGACTTTTAGCACTTTTGGTAGGGGAAAATTTATAAGTTCGTGTCCCTAACATGCTTATATATATATATATGTGATCATTCCAATTTTTCGTATCAAAGTTGAAATGATATAATTCTAAATTATAAGTTTTCACTCCAATCGGTAGTCCCTGATTGCCATTTTTTATAATCTATAGTCTTATAGTTATACCATAGCGAATTAATATAATCAGATCAGTTATAAATTATATCTGCCATATAATAATGAGGCGATAAATTAAGTTTTTCTTATAAAATGTTAGTGCATTACGGAGAAAGGAGAAATTACTGCGTTACGCAATGGTAAAAGTTTTTCTCAGAGGGTTTTTCATGAATGTGCATGTACTTTTTATTGTTATATATTAATGGCGGTTTATTTAGCGTTATATCGTGATACGAAAAAAAAGAATCTCCTAGACTCTATAGTCAATACCTGGGTGGGAAGCTTGTAAGTCGGATACTCCTGAGGGTTAAATTAGCTTATATATACTTGGTACTGCTACTATGAACTTAATTAGAAAGAAAGAAAGAAAGAAAAACACTTTTATTATTCACAACAACAACACACACACAAAATATACATACAGCTTGCGGTCTAGCTATTATACTTGGTGCTACTTAATCATGGCATGGAGTAACGTAAAATCTAGGTATTTATTAAACCCTAATCAGTTACATAGATCGAATTCAATATCATAAAAAATGAAAATTTAATTAAATTAGGAATTATGTATTAAAAATAAGGAAAAATAGTTTTCCTATGAAGAAGGTAAAGATTAAGAACTAAACATTCGTACTTACAATACAATGTATTCTACTTCATTATTTATTTTGAATATTTTATATATTTATTTTTCTGAATACCAAAAATTGATCAGCTGTTTTGAGGTCCAATGTTATATTTGTATTAATAATATAAATATCCTTGTGTATTGTTTGCTTGCCTGTGTGTTTATTATTCTCTATAAACGCATGACAGTCTGTATGTCATTCCTTTATGACGTAACAAATACTTCGGCATGTTTGTTTGCACCATGAGTTACTAGGCTATATTGAAATATAATGCTCCAATGAAAATAAAACTTACAAGTCTATAATAAAATTAAAATCCAATTCTAGATATCTGCTTTTGTGAACAACATGCACACAGAGTATTTGTTTTATTTTATACGTCACAGTGAACCGACTGGTGTACTTTGACATCAATTTACGTAAGTCCAGCTAATTTCACTGAAGAAACAACCCACCATTTCGGAAAGAAGGGTAAAACAGGCAGGGAAATTTCTGGCATAGAGAATGGAAATCTTAGGTCTTAGGATCGGCAAATAAATGACTTGTTGTGGCTAGTTCCAGATAAAATGGTTTATGTTCACGGAAGATACCGAGCATATACTATTTGATGGCATGTCTGCCAGTTTTCTTATCCAACAAAAAAAGTGTGTGTGTCAGCTCTGACGCACGACAGGAGTTAACTCCTTGCGAACGATTATAAAATAAATTGATTAGTGAATAAGGATATGCATTTTTATGGTGCGTGATATATTATTTTTTATTAAATATTCGTTATAGTACATAACAAAACCATAAAAATATAAACAGCAATAATTTAATGCAATAAGCTAAACAACATCTTGAATCCTGAGACAGTCGGTTTGTGTTCGTTTAACTTTTCGTGTAACATCGTGTGACATCGTTGTTTGATTTAATACTCCCATAAATTTTCATATCCCGGCCTCATATATGAAAATCGATTCTTAAAGAGTAAACTTCTAAAACTTATAAGATACCTTCAAATATTGATGATTAATGACAAACTCATTCTATATTATGTTATTGATAACTTTGAGGTCAATTTACGGCTATGCTATGACGAACTGTTAGTTAGGTAAGTTATAACATAAACATTTCCATATATGTCATGATAAAGGTCCCTTGTTGATAACGGCAATTTGAAGGGCGGTAGACGCCTTGGCCCGTGACACCGATAGGCAGCTATGTGTAAATAGTTGGGGAACCATACAGGCTCAATAAACGAAAACTGTTTACTTGATGACAATGTGTCGGAGGGAAATAGATAACGTTAAACGTCGGTAGATAAGAATTCATTCTATATACTTATATATAACTTAGTGGCATGTAGATTTTGAAATATGAGCCATCTGCTCACTTACCTACCGATTTAGCTTAAAGGCCATTAGGCCTAAAAGTCTAGACCTTTCGAAAAAAAAAAGATTTTGAAATGATGGGCTATCTAAATACTATATTGAAAGTATAATTTCCAGAAAATGTTTGAAAGATATTGGACAGCAGCTGTTACTATAAATCCATGGGATTAAGAACAACAACAAAAATACCGTTTTTTCCCTGTATTGACTAACTTTTAAATTTTAATACATCATACCACAGTGCTTTAAGCTTTAAAATGATTCAAAGTAATTTAACAGTTATTTTTGTTAACAATTGCAACCGAAGAATTATGTAAACACCGTTAATGTTAATCTATTATATCTGCCCTTGACCGGGATTTTCTAGAAACAGCTTTGTCACTTGTCACTTAATGCATATTTTTATATTAAAACGAAAATGCCTTGATTTTTAATATTACAGTATAGTCATCGCCACTTTAGAAGTCCGATAGACGCGGCGCTGCGGTATCATAACTCAATGTTGCCAATTTATAGTGTAATGATTTTCCACCAAGTCTAGTACAATAAAAAATTTAAATAATTATAGGGCCTATGGTCAGTAGTGGATTGATAAAGACTGAGTATGATAATAATGACAAAAATAATTATAGCAGCAAAATAAAAATCTCCCTGCCAGGTTTTAGTAAAATAAAACATTTTTTTGTAAATATTTCATTTGTATTTTTTACGTATAACCGATTAGTAGAATTCATCTAAAACAAGCTTCTTCGGATGTGTTCGGCTTTTGCCAGGAGTGACGATTTTCTCAGAAGTAATTGTTACTTCTTTTGTTATTCGACCTTTTTTACAGAAACACCTGAAAATATAATTCATCTGAGCAAGGATTTAATTCTTTTACCTTGTATTTATATTCATATAAAATATCATAAGATAAATGTAGGTATAGAGTTAATGATAATATTTTAACCATAAATTAGGCAAAAATAAGTGACTCTGGCATCTCTAAAATTTTCCCGTCATGTCAGTGACATTTATAAACATATTATTCAACGGGGTTAATTGTTGTTTATTTTTACTTTCTAATTCACAAAATTATTTCAGTTTAATGATCATTATACGGCCTTCACTTTATACACCTCACTTTATATTATATGCTCCATATTTCACGTAAAACAATTTAAAATATCACAACTTCTTACTCCAGACAGACGTCAAGATGTCAATGTTGTCAAATTTAGTTCGGGCATTAGTCGCAGGACTTCTAAAGTGGCGATGACTATAATTAAACGTGACTGGCCTGAAGTTTGACGGTTGTTTTGTCTAACCTACGCAGCACGTTTCTAACTTCACTCCATTATATACTTTATCGTTCGTATATCATCATCAGTATCAAAATATTACCACCTTATTCAAATAACTTTAAATAAACTCCTCATTAGACGTGAGGGTACACAGCCCTTGTAAGACAAGTCAGCTGTTTACCGTACTGTGCGTCCCCGACTTGGTTGGCTTCGGATTACTAAAGGGGACAGACCTTGGCCCGTCGCAACGAGAGAAATAATTCAATTTGCTATGTATATAAATATTAATATTGTGTATTTCTTAAACTGATTATAAGCGGTTTTCTTGTTATTATGATTACATTCTCTCAAAATATTTCAACGAAATTCTAACGAAATAATCACGAGAATTAAGGGAAATATGTATAATAGGTATACTTGGTGTGATCGTTGGCTAATATATTTATATTTATTTATTGTGTGTTGAAGCTTGGAGTTGAGCCGAGGCGTCCAGCAATAGACTGAAAAAAATTGTTGATGATAAATTTATTATATTCATATTTTGTATTTCTTAGATTTAGGACATTAGTCATTACAATTTAAAACAATAATACTGGGACTGGTACCCATATATTATTTGTAATACTTTTGTACATAGTTAATTTTAGTTTTTATTTATTATAATTTTAGATATAGTTTTGTTTAATTGTATAAAGTATAATATATTTATTAAGAATGAAAAAAAAAAACAAAAAATTAAAACAATAAGAAATATAAAACATAGTCTATTATTATAAATTTGTTTACTCACGCAAGGTTATGTGACACTCTTGCATAATATATTTCCTAGTAAAACGAGTGTAAATAAACAATAATATTTTTATTATTAAATAAGTAAATTCAAGAAACAATTTTCATGGGAATGTCGTAATATGAGTAGAGGCAGTTCTTTGGAAAGTAATTGTATATTATCATAACATTGAGTCTATTATGATGCAATACATTCTTTAAGCGGTGGCTCAGTGGTTACAAATTGGACTCTCAATCGGTGCTAGTTGGAATGTGACCGCTACGCTTATGTCGTTTCCATGGCAGTGTACAAAAATCAACGCGAGAAAAGCTGAATGATTGAGAAGATGACTATCGCTTAAAAAAACCATAACCATAATTTCACCAACATGAATACCGTTCAGCGATATGAAGCGTAGTCCGTAAACATAAGAATCTTCATCAGAAAATTTTGAATAATAAAACCTTTTCCAAATACATAAAGCGATATTTCTCACAGCTTACGTAAAGTTGTCAAGACAATAAATATTCAAAAGCTCAGAGGAAGGCCCTTAGATGTCCTGAGAACATGTTTGAGAACGTATCTGATGAGCCCATATTATGCAATTCGTATGGTCCTTTAGGCCGGATTTGCGGGTTATTAAAAAAACGACGAATAAACATGATATTTTTGTTAACATCTTAAAGTTACTCAATATTATAATTGAATTTACATAACATGCACAATTGCTTTGTAAGGATGACGTTAAATTCGTGTCTGGCCAAATTATGTTTGAGTATTTCATTACGCATCATATCACTAAACGTGGAAAGGCGAGTCAATATTTTTGGGTTTTATACAAATAAGCGACGGAGTGGTGGACGGACTCGGCTTCTAATGCGAGGGTTCCAGGTTCGATCCTGACCCGTCCGTGTGTGCCTTGAAATGGGTTTTTCTAAATTTCTAAGTGCACACGAGACCATCGTTTGCTCACCGGTGAAGGAAAACATCGTGAGGAAACATGCGCCTGATGAGATTGAAAGTCTTTGAAGGTATGTGAAGTTCACCGACCCGCACTGGGCCAGCGCGGTGGACTATTGGTATTCGTAACACAGGAAAATTTACAAGCGCTTAGATGTAGAATGTTTGTATACAAACCACAACAGCTGACTCTTAGGGTTATCACTTTTTTTTTATTTCGCACTTTTAATACGTTTATCATAAAAATCACACAGATTCTTAATATTAATTGGGTATTTTAGGTAAAAGTTAAATATTGATCAAAAACAGTCTAATCAATATATTATGTGTCCATCTTACACTTTTTTTGACTCATTATCATAGTTTTAGTTGTTGACATCCCTAATTCATTCTTCATTGTTTTGAAAAGTCAATAATATTTGTCCATTTTAGTATTATACGTGATAATTTTTCCAGAAGAATCCTTTAGTAATTTCAAATTAGAAGTGCATGCTATTTTGGTTATAATTATTGAATTGACCTTTCACAAATGATTAGGGTCATGTAGTCGCTAAAATGTTGAATTTCACATACAATTTAAGTGAAGATGAGGGTTCGACGAGATAATTTAAGATTCAAATTCATTGTTTTTATTCAAAGTAGTACTTTAAAATCTAAGCCTTAAATGATAAAACGATTAAATGCGTAGAGATTTTTTACATATGAATACACACATAACTCTCCCCGTGCAGACGTCTATATTCATCATACAAATTATCTGCAATTAGCGAGGTTCGAATCCATGTCCGTAAGAAAGTGTCCAACACTGGTAACAGAGTCTGGCCGTCTGAACATATTGTATACAATACAAATTACAACGTAGAGTGTAGATAATTCATTATACTCACGTCTAAGTTTATGTACAATTTACAGTAAGGTATGTTATATATTATAGTCGTAAAAGTAGGTCTATTTTAGTCTATAGTCTTAAAACAACCTAGTGCTATTTCGCCTATACTTATATTATTGCCTGACAGACGTTCTGCCGAAAATACTATTATTGGTGTTAAAAAAGGGGTTGGTGATAGAAGAGTGAAAATTTATGGATGGATGTATTTTTTTATGTTGTATCATAAAAATAAAATGGAAAATTTTGTCAATAAAATTAAAAAAAATATTTTAATAAATAAAAAAACACTCTGATCATTTAGGGATATGAAAAATAGATGTTAGCCCACTCTCAGACCTACCCGATATGCACACAAAGTTTTATAAAATCGGTCGAGCCGTTTCGGAGTATTGGAACAAATATTGTGACACGAAGATTTTAAATATTAGATGAACTGATTAAATATTATGACACGTAACCAATTTACAGTGGCAGTTTGGTAGATTTCGCAAACAAAGAACTTTGCTGCTTCATAACATAGATATTATGTATACACATACCATAGTACCATAACCATTGTTAGAAAGCCGGTAAGCGATACTAGGTTATAGCAGGCGATATCCACGCCGCATATAGCCTTCATGACACGCTTGCTCATGTATGGACGTCCGGCTCGTTTAAGGGCAATGGGTGCACTGCACCGCTGGGACACTTGGTGTTTGGATGTACAGTTAAACCGACGTTAATATAACAGTTATATTAGGCGATTTAAAAGTGGATTTTTGAAGTGAAAACCTCTTTAACGGCGTTGTGCACTTTTTTGTGATGGGTAAAAAATGTCAAGCTTGCGTCAGGACACGTGACATGTTACCCGACATAGGTTCTAACGACTTCACCATGAGAGTGACCATAGAGTGTTTGATCACAAATATTTCTTTATACTTTGAAAGTTTTAAACCCCATTATATGCTGTTGTTGTTGTTTTTTCTCATAATACATCAATACGATGTTATGACAATAGTGTTTAGGTCGCAGCAAGTGTGTCGCACGAAACATGTTTCAAATAAGGACAGACTTTCATTTGTCCATGCACGTCGACGTCAGCCGCGGCGGTTATCGGATAATGATGAGTTATACCCGTGGTCTATTTTACCACGGCACATGGCTTTATATTGAAATAGCTGTTGCCCGCGGATTCGCCCGCGTTAGCAAAAAAAATCCTCCTCCTCCGAGAATAGGGTTGCCAGGCATCCGGATAAAGCCGGACATATGTAGGCATTTGAATTACGTGTCCGGCCAAATTATATGGTCCGGCTTTTGATACCTAGACTTTTTACATTTTGCAAACGAGCGATGCCAAATTAGTTTTAGGCTAAGACTGTCTTGGCATTCGATTTTATCCATTACTAGCTGTTGCCCGACTTCGCCTGCGTTAACTACAACGGGATCTTAGTACGCAAAATAGGTAACTTTTCTGGTTGATTTTTTACACCTTGTGTCCGAAAAATCCAAATATCTTGCGGAATCCTATTTTTTTCCAGAATAAAATTTAGTCTATGTTACTCGTGGATAATGTAGCTTTCGAATGGTGAAAGAATTTTTGAAATCGGTCCAGTAGTTTTTGAGTCTATTCATTACAACCAAACAAACAAACAAAGTTTTCCTCTTTATAATATTAGTGTAGAAGTGTAGATTTCACTATAATTTAACAAATTGTATTATAATCATAAAACAGCTTGATTTTACATACAATTTCTTTGTCATACCTATAAATACTGAGACAAAATCCTCAATAATGTTGGGTGTCCGGTCTTTCCACCCAAATGTCCGGCCAAGCTGGCTGGTCTGTCCGGCTATGAGGTTTGTCGACCTGGCAACCCTATCCGAGAATAAAGCGTTTAGCAGGATGACCAATAAAGGCGAATTCGTTAGGATCAATATCAAGTGAATAGTGCTGATGATGATGATTGTGATTTATCCTAACCTTTGACTTCGGTCGCGTTAAAATTAAGGTGGCTAATTATATTCTGTAAAAACCCATTCAATATCGAGCTTCACCTCAGTGATAGAGCTCACTTTATGCTCTCTTCAAAAGCGAACTTTATTGATATAAACAGAGAGTCGAGTTTTAAATAATACAAATTCGTCATATTACCGCGGATTCCGCTTTCGAGATTCGAAAACGACCTTACAGAATAGCCCTACTGTACCATAAATGTATTTTCAAAATCCCTGTACACAAATCGATAACGTAATAAACTATATCGAAAGTAATAAAACCAATTCTGCAATAAAGTATATTGTAAGGCCAACAAAAAAAAAACATTAGACATCACCAGGAACTTTCTAGAAAAAGTCACCAGTTCAAACCAGTCAGGGACAGGTCAGGATGTAACGGCATACTCATTGATGCTGCTGATACGGCTGAGAACTTGTTCGCACATCTTTATACTATGACTAATGGTGGTTATGACTTCAGAGTGCTCAATGGCTGAGGCGTTAATACATTGCAAGATTACAAAGGAACTGATGTACCATTCGAAGTTACAATTATATTTACTAGCTGATCCGGAAAAAGTTGTTCTATCATACACATTATTTCGGTAGTAAAGCATAAAAAATGGATGAAGAATCAGCCCTAAAACTTCGCCAATCTTATCATTTTAAATTATAACCAGTCATATTTTAAGTCTAGAAATAGGGAAGTGGCATAAAAACACAAATTAATAAAAAGGTATCTCTTAGTTCTTTATCTTTGCTCAGGACCATACCAATTTTCATACTGCTAAATCCAAAAATCGAAAAACACTCCTCCTCCCACTGCCCATTTTTTTCATTATACTCGAGAGCATACATAACTCTCTTCGGCTTTTTCTATCTTATAATGTAAAGCTACAAAGTAGCTTATGTCGTTTTAACACTCAACCTTCATTAGCCACAGATAACTAGTAAATTAGCATTATTTTTAAACAAATTCAAGAATAAAAACCGCAAATTACTTAACAACCAATTCCAAAAAAATATAAATAAATATACTTTTAAACGTGAAGGTCAGAGTTTTTTTAATACCGGGCTTTTGGTGGCTTTTATTACGTTTGTAAAGGCAAAGCTTTAGTAATAAAGGCTTTCAAAGAGTAGATGAATAGTTTGAAGCTTTAATCAAGATTTAAGATGGAGTCAGGGTCAATATATCTGTATTCTGTAATCACAGTAACAGAAAACCGCTTCATCTGTATAATGAGAGAGCAGATAATATTGAATGCGTAGTAATTACACTATGAGATTGTGATTCGAATCTGAGGTTAATGAGTTAACGTTTTTAGGTTATGACAATCAGACCGTAGCAGGAAATTGTATAGCTGAGGTCTTGCGTATTATCGGGTTGCTAAGGATACTATGATTAACTTATAAGCTTATTATATTATGTATTACACAAACAGTATGCATACTTATAATAAGTAAATTAAAGTAAATTTACATTCGTTTTATGTATATTTTATGTACCGGTACAGTTAACATTCGTTTTTGCCCGAGGAGTTTATGGCTACTATTTCGATACATTATTTTTTTCTTATGTTTACGCGAATTTCACTCATTATAATGAAACAACTTTTACGGTCCTCCCTTGACTATGGTTGCTGTAAAGTATCCGAAACGTCGGGCTCATAAAAAACTAAATAAACCGCGATAAAATCCATTGTTGTTTCATTATAACGAAACATTATCTCATAGAGCTGATAGAGTAGTAGCTTAAGACTTTATAGAATAGCGTTGGTAAATAAATTTTGTAGGTATCAAAAATAATTATAAATACAGAATATACATTCGTCATTTACGTTACGTGATTATTTACATTAGTTAAATTCATAGTACTTACTCTTGTTATTTATTTTTACAACAGAAATATCTTAATAATAAAAATTTATTTTACTATCATTACTAAGATACATTTGTATATACATCGACAAATATATTGTTGACCGCTCGGAAACTGGAAAATTATCATTACATTCGCTTTTATATTAAATAGATGCCTTCTACTAAACCCGTTCATTGAAAAGTTGCATTTGGAAGTCTAAAAGTCTGAGGTTCTTGAAGTTATTGGCAAACTAAATCCTGGTTTGTAGTCACTCGACCGCTGTCCTGGAAAAGGGATGCTTTGATACCCAAAAAAATAAAATCGCTAGCTCCTTTTCATCCTCCTTCCTAAACTTGTGAACTCAAAACCCGAAAAACATTATACATTTCAATGACAATGCCTCGTTTCAATCACACACAAAGTTCGAACTTTTGGACTTTCATATTTCATATATTTGAAGTATTTAATTCACCATTTGACAAATGTAAAGGGCAGTGCGGCTCCGGGCGTGGGTATGCGAGGAATGCGCGAGTCATGTCACAGGTAGAGCCCAACTGGTTTGGACGCTCTTTCTTTTAACACACATTCTAATTTGCTGCAATCGAGTGGAAAACTCTTGGATTATAAAGTCAGAATATAGATCAATAGCAGTCGGTCTGATATTGAAGTTTTAATTAACTTTTATTTATGCCGGGAAATGCGTTTAGGCATCCCGCGGGGGAATGGGTCTCCCCAGGCGGATATGTGGGACTCTCTGCGCCCGAAAGATGGTAAGTGGACGCAACTCACTAAAACCCGGCGAGTGCCATCAATTCCGCCTTTGGTGCCCCGGATTTACAAGCATCAGGGAACCTCGTTGACTAGTCAGTCCCTCAGGGGACTGACGCCACCTCCACAGATGTTGCCCCGCACCACAGAACAACCTCTTCCAACGTCGGGATAGTACAATGAGGCGAGGTTCTCGTCCTCGCCTCGAGGGGTACTAAGAGCCCCCTCGGCTCAATTCGCTTCAATCAAGGTGTTGGGGTCACCCTGGGCTACTGAGCCCCACCGCCACGACTAGGCCTAAAACGTGGTGGGGAAGTATTAATTAACTTCAGCCAATCTTATCTAGACGAAAATCGAACAGTCTTCCATCTGCAATAAGGCACCTGCGAGAATCGTAGTATTAACCTATTACATATATTTTCCAGCAAGTCGAACCACAGAGTAAAAAAATCCTTAATCTCCAAGAAGGTTCGCAATCCAAATACATGTTAAAACACTTTCATCTTACGAACCAAGCGGAATCATTTCTCCACCGTGAAGTCGATGTAAACCATGTTTTCGTATCTGTACTATCTAACTATTTTTAGAACAGTAAAAAACTTATCGATTTATCAACCCCATTGCGTGATTCTGTTATCCCCTGTACATAGAACAGCGAAACTTCGTTTATGTTGTAAAACACGCGATACTACTTTCAATAGACCACTAAGTATTTATAAATTATCAAGGTTATACATATATAAATGATGCTAACTTAATAATGTGATTGTAGTTTGCAATCTGAATGCAATTCGATTGCAGAAACATCGCATCGCATGACAAAAGATGTGTCGATCTTACACTTCGAGCCTAAATACCAAATACCATACCTATTTTTTTTTTTTTTTTTTTTTCGGTTGGATCTATGCTAATGGTCCTAGTGACCGTTATGCGTCATCGGAAATGGGGTGATCCGGTTGGATCATCCTATGACGTTAAAAATTTGGGGAGTTGCCCCCCGCCATGTTCATGGCGTCGGGTTTGTACCTAACTTGGTCAGCTACGGTCGACTGGTTTGGAACGGGTGACGTTAGAAACCTATCGTGAGGGTACCATACCTATACAAGGAATATCTTCTAGGGGAAACACTAATAGATAATGTGTGAAACGAAGACGCCATTTTGAAATCATAAAAATATCGTATATAACGAAAACTCTGGAATGTTGAAAACACTTTAATATGCAAAAACATAATCTATTTCCTACCGTGATAAATCGTATAATTGCTGCCTAAACAAAAAAATTAATGCGCTAACGCAGATTCGTTACGGATCTCCAAATTCGGTGTAATTTTATTTGGTCCGCTGAGGATTGCTCCTTAAATACCAAGTCGTGACCAAGTTTTGCTCAAGGTAGTCAAACTGACCACGAGGCAGATAAGATTAACACGACAAGGAGACAGCTGACCCCCAAATGGTCTGGTTTGAGCTGAATTGTTTTAACACGAAGGCAAAAGTATATATTTGTATACGTAACGCATACTTCATCATGGCGTTCATTGAGGGAGGCCTATGTTCAGCATGGACGGATAAAAGCTGATGATGATAATGATGATGAACGCATACTATAATTGTAGGAGTATGTATAAAAAAATATTGTCACCTTTTTACGCCTAAAACGCCCGACGAAAATAAAAAACAAGTCATCGAACATTTTCCGGTAATAAATGGAGACCTACCGGTGGGTGGGATACTACTTGCCGTGAAACAGCTTTGCTGTGTTTCAGAGAGAACAGGAATGTCCATCCTGTCTTTATCTCCAAAACACTACATTTTGTGTTGTTACAGGCATTTAGATCTAATGTCTTAGGCATAGGCAACACAGAAATGAGCTAGTTCCAAGTAAACTAGTTTATGTTCATGTGCACGTTGACCACTTACCATCAGGTGACACGTCTGTCAGTTTCCCTAATCTAACTAACATTAAGAGAAATGGTTATTCTATTTATCACCCGTCAGTACCTTTTTTCCCCACTGGTATTACTACTTCTAGACATTTCACAATTAATGTCACACTATTATCCAATCTGAAGCTATCATCTCACTCTCTCACATAATATCATAAATTACTAACGTGAATTTAAAAAATACATAATTTCACGTTAAAAAAATCATCAAAATCAAGCCAGATCCAGGGGTCAATGACTTATACATCGTCTGTTTTTCTAAATGGCCTTAGAATGAGTAGTTCAATTTGATGTACAGCTTGTCCTGTCTTGATTTGTATATCATACCAAACATTTGGATTTATAATAGTAAATGCAAGAAATGCCGTGGGCGACAGCTAGTAAAGGCTCGTGTCTGACATTCGGTACGTTTATGGAACATGTCACTGCTGACCTAGACATTTTATTGTGAGCACTACTTCAAGACCAGATTTATAACCTTAGAGTGTATCCGGGTTTATATTGTGTGCTATTTTATTGTGCACAGTTACACTTCAAAACAGACGAGAAATGCCATGAGGCTGTTGTAAAATTAATGAGCGCTAGAACAATATGGGTAGAAGATGAGCGACTGACATGCGTTGATGAATAAATTAATGAAAGAATTGTTTTAAATCCTATGGCTGTGATTGCTTGAAATGATCGTTAAATGTCGGTATATTTGTTTTCCTGTGTTCTTACATGAAACGTATTTTGATAAGTCTTAAAACATATAACCCTTGTTATCTTGGATTTGTATTAACTATAGTTTACCACTATGCGATCAACTCGACATGGATTCGAATTTATATTCACTACAGATGAAAAAAATAAGATCAGTATCTCTGTAACCACACGCGACGCTCATTACTGCAACAAAGTTGCGGTTTGCAATAAGATAATGTTTTTTGCAAAACCTCTAAGGCCGATACACTCTACAGTCAGTCAGTTGACAGGGAACTGGCGTGGTTAAAGTCAAAAAACGTTCACCACACACCACAACACAAAGTATATTCTTCGACGATAAATTATTACCACCAAAAACTCGAGAAAGAAACTTAGTGGAGTAAATCTTAAATATTTTCCAATAATTAGTGATGATATAATTAAAAAATAATTCTAGGGTCATCGCAGTATATCTCATTATTAGTTTTAATGTAGCCTCTTTGAAATCAAACGAGGAAGATTTTTTGGTCCTTCTAGCCGGTTTGTTGCGGAGATATCGCTCAATGTGAATTAATAAATAATCTCGATAGGTAATAGGTATTATCCTCACGATATTCTCTTTTACAATTAAGGAAAAGACAATCGAAAATAACAAGTTATACATAAAAACGTTTTTCTTCGATGTTAATATTATATAAGCATACTTCGGTCCGCCTATCTAATACGAAATCTGGTTTGCTTACGAGCTGAAGGGATCGGGAGTCTTAGGGTCCATTATGTCCAATAGTGGATAGTGAAAGGTTGATAATGATGAAAGCTTATATACAATTTGAACCGAGATAACACGAGACAGTCGTAATACTTAATGTCAAATTCATGCTACCACCAGTTTCACTGCTCCGCTGGAGTCTGCAACCATCTGGTTGGTAATTATTGATTTGGGCATATATTTCGCAACGCTAAAGAATTCGTTACTGCCTCGAGTTAAACGTGGGACGATATTTTTTTGGCAATGCTGTTATAAAGCAATACGTTTATGACAGATTTCTATCGAGATGTAATTTATAAAAGTTGTGAAATCGCCAATAAAAGTATTATGTTAATCGCTTTTATATGTTAATGTGGGATTTAAATGAGACATTAAAGTAATTGGCTTGTGCGTTTGACTTGTGCGTTAATCTTGGGATTGTTTCCCGTCTTAGTCAGGAATCACCAGAATCTTACTTCTTACTAATACTATAAACGTAGTTTGTAAGTATGGATGTTTGTTACTCTTTCACGTAAAAACTACTGAAGGGATTTTAATGAAACTACAATAATATAGCTTATACATCAGAAGAACACATAGGCTATAATTTATCCCCGTACTCCCACAGGAATGGGAAGTACGCGGGTGATGCTATAGTCGCGTTTTGTGGGTTTTTGTTTGTTTCAATATTTGTTTACTGTGTATCATTTATAAAATAAACTTCTAAGCAGACGTGTTGTTGATTCCGTCTTATCTTGATCTTCGAGCGCGGATAACCGGATTTTAGCGTTCATTGATCTATATTGAGGACAGCCTAAAAGAACTAAATGAACAGCATAATCTCAGGAGGTACCTCCTGAGATTATGCTGTTCATTTAGTATTTTGGGGTATCCCGTTGCCTGCACAGATCCGGGTCCCTCAAATATAGCGGCTGAAGGCTCACGTAGCGGTTTTAGTGGGGTAGGGCACCCAAATGCGAGTCCCCACACACGCCAGCGCGCCTACCCAGGTCCTGGTAAGGTCGTAAAGGATTTCCGCTGCGTCATCAAAAAAAAAAAAAAAAAAGGAGGTACTTTGGAGGGGGAAGGGTTAGGAAAATTAGGGCAATGCATCTGCATAACCCTTGCTGATGCGGATTTCTACGGGCGTATAAGGCTCTGACTGCTTGGTTACTTCTTTATGACAAAAAAATATAAAGGAATAATGACAACAAACAAACATTAATGGCGCTCGGAACTCAAGTGATTTCTTTTTATTTCATATATGCGATTGTTTACCGGTATGGATATATTCAGCATACAAAATCAACTGCACTCTTTTTTTTTCGAAAAGTCTAGACTTTTAGGCTTGACGGCCTTGAAGCTCGATCGGTAGGTAGGTGAGCAGATGGCTCACCGAGTAAACTGCACTCGATGGGTTACAAACCTCTGCAATCTGCATAATACATATTATATTCGACCACGACACCAGCTTCGAACTTAATATAATACAATACGGAAATGTTTATTACTTAAGTTTAAAAATAATTCACCACACGATATCACCACAATACTGACTCCTAATTCATATAATTAAAAATTAAATATTTACATAATATATTGTAAGAATTTTCTAGAAAACTTTGTAAGCGTGACTGTGGAATAATGAATAGTTAACCGATCAGTGATAAGCCTGTCGCCTGGTAATGGAGTTAAAAGTTGAGTGTAAAGACTAGAGATATCTACACTAATATTATAAAGAGGAAAACTTTGTTTGTTTGTTTGTTTGGTTGTAATGAATAGGCTCAAAAAGTACTGGACCGGTTTAAAAAATTCTTTCACCATTCGAAAGCTACATTATCCACGAGTAACATAGGCTAAATTTTATTCTGATAAAAAATAGGGTTCCGTAAGATATTTGGGTTTTTTGGACACAAGGTGTAAAAAATCATACAGAAAAGTTACTTATTTTGAAGATCCCGTTGTAAATCTTAGTTAACGCAGGCGAAGCTGCAGGCAACAGCTAGTATCTTATATACCTATTATATCCCATCAAAAACATAAACGTGAAATGAGAGTTCAGTATTAAGATATTATATGCCTTATTGTTGACTCCAACGACAAAAGAAGTGAGATCTAAATGGGTGCCAAGTTCAATGGTCAGTCCTGAAATTTATTTAGAACCACAATAATATAATTGCTTCTTTTAAATTATGGTAATATATGCCTGAGGTCTAACTTGGCTAGTTCTCATATTCGAATTATTGTGTTCGGTGGCTAGTTTTTACCAGCAAGCCAAATTTTCGGAATAATAAAATAAGAACCGACAAGTAACAGGCTTAGTACTTGCGAAGGCTATAATTCGTATATAATGAAAACTAGCCAAGTCAGACCTTAGGCTACAATATATTAACCTAATTTAGTTAACGCCAAAACTCCTCTGATACACCCATTTAAGGAAAAAAAATAACGCCAAGATTACTCTGCCACGCGCATTTCACGCAACGCTTTTCTGTTCTACAAAAAAAATCACAGAATACGTGTGCTAGTTAATTTCTAATAGAATAATAAAAAATTCAACGTTCCAAGGTATGTTTACGTGTTCTCAAACGTTTTATTGTTTTTGTTCAATCGTAAAAAACAAACATCCATACAAGCGTCAAACATTGTAATTATAGTAGAAACTGCTATAAAACAAAATACCAGACAAGGGTAAGACGAGTTTTCAATAGGAATTCCGTATTAATAAATATTCCACTAGGGATTTTACCCGGTATGCACGGTACCTCAATTTTGCTTGTATCTTCCATGGAGGAGGAGGGCAACTCAGGCAGTATCTGTAGTGAGATTTAACACTTTAGGTCTCCGTATATGCAACACATGAACGACTTGCCTGATATAATTCCAGGTAAATTCGTTTGTGATGATACGTCTGTCAGCTTAGCTATCAAATAATATTAATAATAATAAATAGTCATCGGAGACATAACGGGAGCTACAATATCATAGCAATCCGTTCAATATCATAGCAATCCGTTTTTGCATCCAAAACTCACTTTACACAAAACATTACAAAGAATTACTCAAAAGCTATAACTCAGAACGATTTCACGGTCTTTTCTTATCTGTGAATAGTGTTAAATGTTTTTAGGATTCTGTACGCAAATGTTAACGAAAATTAATAACTGAAACGGTTGCCTCTCTGTCAGGTTATATTTTATATGTCAACTTGGATTTTAGGTGTGCTATGGCCGCTATAACAACGAAAGTGAAAAATTACAAAATCTGTCCTATACGAGAAACGTCATCCTTTTTAACCTCAATCCTATAAAAATATTTATTTATAAGTACACTATACACATAATATTTAAAACCATAGGGAATGCTACACACAAGATCCATATTGTGATCCGTCAATATAAACTGTCGGATTGCAATATTTACTCGTATACATAGTCACACCAGTATAATACTTACTACTTACTTAACATACAATACTTATAATTATCACTTTAATTATCACTACAATTGTACTTGTAATTATCACAACATTTTTTGACGTGTAGCGTTCGCTTTTTTATGTTGTACGATGGTACAGAACGCTTCACCTGCGAGTCCGACTCGCGCTTGGCTGTTTTTACCGCCGCGGCGAGAATAATCTGTACGTGATGCTGTCATCGATGCTAAGCACCGGTTCAACGACCAAAAGCCGAGGTCAAGTGCGGATAAAAAATCGTAGCGATTTCCGCGATGTCTAATTTTCGATCGTAAATTTTTATTACCCCCTGGACCATTACCTGGTATCTCTTTATCGACATGTTTTTATCAAGGAAGCGCTAAATCGAACCATCAATGGTTATTTCTTTAATCTATCATCAATCATGGTTTGACTATACCTAGTCTAATATGATGTATCGTATGGTAGTAAAATGAAGTCACAAAGTAGGTCTTATATACAATGAAATGAAAGTGTACCGAACAGTATAACCATCCACTTTTGCAATTTAATGGAAGTCCATGTGGGAGCTGAGGCAAAAGACGAAGAAGTAATGAAAGTGTTTTTCTTTGATTATATCACCATGACAGTTAGATATGTTTGAAGTCACAGTTGACTTCGAAAAATAGGTCTTCGACAGCCTTGTCTTATGTTTTGTCTTTAGATTACGTGTTTGTTTTGTAGAAGCTACACCCATCTTCAATTTTAACTGTAGGCTTTTCAAATCTGATAATATAAAACTGGTTAATGTAATTATTTCATACAATTCTTTCTAGAAAGTTCGTCAATAACTGCGATTTGGTTTGCAAATTCACCGTTAGTGTTGATTACATTCGTACCAGTTGCATGTCTCAGTGACATCGATTGTGGATGCGTGCTGTTCCATCCGATTGGCTTCGCTATCCTCAAGGTATGACCGAAATATCTCAGAGGCAAAATTCAGTCATGAAACTTGACTACGCTCTCACTATGGGTACTTATTTTATTTAAATTGTCTCCCAAATCAATAACAATTGATAATAATTCATGAAAAGTTGCTAATCGAAAGTTGCTAAATTTACAAAAAACTATACTAAACTTATTCAAATGTTCCATCCGATCTTCCATTTGCCTGATCTATTAGCTGTCACTTGAAAGTAGTAAGTTGATGCTGCTCACGTAATGGAAGCCAATGCAGTCGGTCAATGTTTCACGCAGCACATTTCCTGTGCACACTTCGTTGGTAATCATGTATCGCGTGCCAGTAGTCTTCCTGATGGGAAGTTTGATGATCGCAGACTTGTGTATCCGTGTAGAAGCTATCGTTAACGAGTCGACGTCGTAAACGGTGTGTCCGAGTGATTTGATAAGACTGACTTGACTTGTGATGGAAATTAAATATTAGGTCTAGAATTAGTGCTAGCAGAAACCGTGATTGTGGCACTAAGTTCACCAACTTTGTTTTATAAAGAAGATAAATGTAACTGCGGAAATATTAAAGTTCATATTAAGGTTATATCGATGATGACAATTTATGCAAGTTTTGATAGTGTCACAAAACTTGTTATAAAGAACGAAGAAAAGTTACTTGTAGTCTTCTCCTATTCTTCAAATTTATCATCATAAGTAAGTATTAAGGTTTATATGAATGCAATTGTCTTTATAAGTGATGAAATATATGATTAATGATTTATCTTAATGTAAAAGAAAGTCCCTTTTAGTCAAGAAAATAAGTTACAAGAAGTGTGCGTGCTAAAATGTTTCTTTGTCTATCTCATTTTTTCAATGTAAATACGATGTACGACTTTAATTGGTGTCGGAACTACGTAGTTTATTACACGCCATATTGTTTTGCACTTTCCTTTTGTTATGTACGAAGGACATTCATGTGCCCATTAGATGTTGCAACTCTATCGTTACTTAATAATCGCCATTACATATATTAAGGAGGAATATTTAAGTATTTGTTTCACCGTAGAAAAAAGGACCTGATGTCTTTTAAGGGTTGGCTCTCAACCAAGTGTTGAACCAGAAGATTTATAGTTATTGCTTCCTTATAAAAATATGACTTCGCGCCTTTTAATCACGTTACTTTTGGGATTATGTTATGCATTGTCGAAAGCCTACGTCAAAACTTCTCATATCAATAAAAATAGACGTTCGTATGTAACTTCTGTAACTGTTCAAAAGGCTTTCAATCAGCAAATAGGGACAAAATGCTTTTTCTTGTTGAAATGTTCGAAGGTGTTCCTGTATATTCTTTTGTATGAGGAAGTTATATTAAAATCGACAATTATAAACGCATATTATCAATTGTTAGATTAAGTTATCGAATTGAATTATTAAATGATAAAAAATATAAAAACGTGGATCTTCTTATCGTGTGCCATTGATGAGTTAGTTATGACTTGAACTGTTTTGTTCGCAATTCAAGAAAAAAATAACGGTTCAATAGCTTACAGCTTTTATTGAAAATCCATTTTCAACTCTCGATTTAACATAAATTGAAAACAAGATTGACGTAAGCGGCTGTTTACCTGCGTTATCATAACGTCATAAAATCGGAAGTATTTGCACAAATTGATCGTGTTGCGGAAATCTGTTTTATCTTTAGCTTCAATATACAAATTCAAAGAAGAAGGTGGTAAGATCTCCCCCACCATGGTTCAGGCCTTGTCGTGGCGGTGGGGCACAGTAGCCCAGGGTGACCCAAACACCTTGGGTGAAGCGAATTAAGCCGAGGGGGCTCTTTGTACCCCTCTTATAAGAAGAGGTGACAAAAGAGCAGGGGGCAAGGGGTGAGGATGGGAACCTCACCTCATTGTACTGTCCAGACATTGGGAGTGGTTGTTCTGTGGTGCGGGGTAACCGCTCTGTGGAGGTGGCGTCAGTCCCCTGAGGGACTGACTAGCCGTCGAGGTGCCCTGTTGCTTGTAGATCCGGGGCACCTCACCAAAGGCGGCATTGGTGGCACTCGCCGGGTTTTAGTGGGTAGAGCTGCGTCCACTTACCATCTTTCGGGCGCAGCGAGTCCCACATACCCGCCTGGGAAGACCCACTCCCCAGCGGTATGCGTCAGTGCATTTCCCGGCGTAAAAGAAAAAAAAAGGTGGGAAGATCTCATACGGTGGGCCGGTACTTGTGGGGTGCTAGTGGCAAGAGATCGGTCGTCTTGGCGCGTTCATTGAGGATCGCCTATGTTTTGCAGTGGACGGATGAATGATGCTGATGATGTATATTTTCATTATTAATAGCGTTAATCTCCAGAGTAAGTTTAGAAATCTGAAATGTAAAACACATACAAGTAATAAAAATCAAAAAATTTAGCCGCAGTGAACTTAGAAGTCTAATTCCTTTTCTCACGTTTTAGGAGATCTGTCTTCGTCATACTTATTAATACTTTTGTCTTCTGGACTATTACGCTATTATGCAAAATATTTTAAACAACGTGAATGTGGATAACCAATACGAGTATATAAATCAGCCATGTTTATCAAAAATAAAAAAACATTCCGGACAAAATGTTTAGTTTTAAAATGTGTTGTGGGTGTAATAAGTTTGAGAACATTCTATTCTAGAACAAATCGAATGGCGATAATTTAGTTACAAAAATCAAAGATAAAGCATATTTCAATATCGTTCAATTAAATAATGTGTAACAATGGTGGGTTTGTCTCGCGAATTGCATACGCTACCCTATCGGTAATGGATCGATGGCTTATCTTAATGGACTCAGAACACTTTCAACGTCTCAATCACCTTGGCACGACATTGGATATAATAATTATTTTTATCGATAAGCGAACCGGCTGACGGATTGATAGTGTCGCTGTTCAACATGAAAGTGGCTGTCATTTTCTGTGCATTATGAAAGTTTTCTGGTATTTTCTGTGTCAGGTATATTCGATAGACATGTGTCGGTGTTAGTTATAAAAACTGTATTTTTAGTTATGACCAGGTTAACTGTTTTAATTAATGAATTACAATCATCATGAAGCGCATCATCATCATCGTTTATCCAACGCCATGACGAACGATTCCTTGTCACTCGCATCCAACACGGATCCTGCCGCCGCGCTGCACGGAGATCGTCTTCCCACCTGGTTAATGGCCGATCAACACTACGTCTACCTAAACGCGGCCTCCTACTACAGAATAGTTTTTAATAAAACTGTACGTAGATTATAATAAATCAGAATAACACAAAGGCTATTTATCCACGTAGGTTCTCCCGCGTAAAAGCGGACGGAGCAAACCACGGGGCGCTTTTAGCTATGCATAATTTGGCTTATAAAATAAAAATAGGTCATTTTTTATAATTTTGGTATTCCTAGAGTCATACTACAAAAATAAGACTACACTCGAAAAGAAGAACCTTCTTTCTGAGGCATTTATTTTACTCGTAATTAAGCCATGCCTTGTTTTTTCGCGATGCAAATAGCAACATTTTACTGAGATCTCAGGATAGATTTACTACCTGAACAAATATTGGACAGAGTATTTGACACTTTTTTATTTGAAATTGACCATTTTGGTTATCTATACCGTTGTAACTCCGACCGTGCTATGACTATTGTATCGCCTATTATCAGGGCCTTTGAATTTATGATCCTCTTTGTCAAAAAGGTTTGATTTTTTGAGGCTATTTTAGTACCCTACTTAGGTTAAGGCTGCGATTGGATGTATTTTATGACATTTTAAAGGCATTTGCCAAATAAATCGAGAGATCCAAATTCGACGAGAACCGGCTTTTAAAAATAATTAACAACAAAATGGCCGATATAACTAGATATACAATCTACATCCGCTGTGTGAATTTACGAATGAAAAACAGTGTCAAGATTAAACCAATAGTTTATTTAAACCCGTGATTCCCAAAGTGGTCCAGATAGACCACCAGGGGTCCACGGAAGACTCGAAGGGGGTCCACGATGAGCGTGACAAAAAATGGGGGTCCACAATCGTAAGCTTCCGGCTTACGTCCATGAAAATTACTTTAGTTTCGATTGTGAAGAACCAAAATGATGGCTTGACTTTTCCTATCTGTCTAGTGGTCTATGAAACCAAAAGAGTTTGGGACCCTCTGATTTAAACCAATATATTATCTTATACTAATAAGTAACATATAAAGCTGAAGTGTTTGTTTGTTTGAACGCGCCAATCTCAGGAAGAATTATAGGAAGATGAAGGAAGATTAGAAAGATTATTTCAGATTTAGAGAGTCTATTAATCGAAAAAGGCTTAGGTCATCTATAATCTTGCTGAGATGCCGTTTTAAATATTAACAGCTAGTTAATAATAATTCTTCTTGTTTCAGGCTAAACAATCGAAATTGACGCAGAAGATTCCAGATCCCCGCTTCCGTTCCGTCGCGAAGGAGACGCCATCCTAGCTGGGTGAGGAACACTTGTGTGATGTACTCGCAACATCACATGGAAGTGCAACTGGAGGTGACCTGATCGGCATGAGGATGAAGTTCTCCACGGGCTCCAGCTCCAGCAGTCTGGCCAGCGACTCGCTGTCGAGGAAGTCGACGCTGTGCATCTACACCGACGTGGACACGGCGCCACCGCCAATGGAAAGGGTGAGTAAAGATTATTGACCACGGAAACCATGTAACTCCCTCTCTTAAGCACATAAGACTACACTTACTCAACATGACCATAGCATCCGATCCTCATCGTCTTCCTGAGATACAGAAAGAAAATGTCGAATATAGATTCTGTTTTTAGTCCCCTAAATTAACAAAGTCGATCATGCGAACACGTCGTCAGTAATTCACAGTTAGTTTTACTATTTACTACCTTTCACAACACATAGTCAGAAAAGTGGTAGAATCAAAAGTTATCCTAAAAATATTTACGCCTTCTGAATTGTGATCCACATTTCAGAGGATTTGAGTATCTGAATGTGCTTTGGTTTGTTATAAAGATTGCCAATTTTTGGGCTAACAAGTAGGTGAAGTAAATGGGCTAAACTAAGTAATAGCTAAAAGCTAGTAGTTATTGAACTTTGGCTTGCCATTATTATTGCACAACATTTTCTGACCACAACATAATAACACATCTGTCATAGAAATGCTATCTATTCTTGTTTTGGACATTAATTTCAATTATCACGGTTGATTAGGATTTTTTACGTGCCCGACGTTTCGAATATTTTATGGCACTTTTTTGTGTGTTTTGTATGCGTGTGTGCGTTCGTGTGTGTGTAAAAAATATTACCGTACTGGACATTAAGGACCATTACCTCCACCAGACAGACTAGACGATAACAGGTTGATCATGATAATGATGAATGATGAATCACGATACGGAATCGACAGGGCTCGAACCTTTTAGGGTCTATTTTTTATGAATCCAAATAAAATATCGTGTTGATAACTAAAATAGCCTAACAAGGAAATCCTTATTACTCTGACATTTACTAAAGATATATTTTAATGAAGTGTTTTGAACGAAAGTAATATCAGTAGATTTTAGATCAGCGCAAGACGATCGTTACATAAAACACTAATGCTAATTGTTGTGTTGTAATTGTTTTATATAATATGAAAGTGTTTTACACAAACACGGACGGACAAGGAAGCGAAGTTTCCAGTAGAGTATCACCTACATTACTTTAAATAATTTGAATACCTATGCAGCATGCAGCATGCGTTTCATTGTTTCATAATTCATTTTAAAGGTTATTATTTTACCTCATCATGATCGTCAGCCACTGCTGAACATAGGCCTCCCTCAATGAATGTCAGGACGTACATAAAATTGAAAAATTCGCTTGTATGTTTTAACTCACTTATGTCCCCCAAGCCCCCACCGGTGGTCCAGTGGTGGACGGACTCGGCCTCTTACGCGAGGGGTTCCGGGTTCGATCCTGACCTGTCCGTGTGTGCGTTGAAATGGGTTCTTCTAAATTTCTAAGTGCACACGAGACCATTGTTCGCTCACCGGTGAAGGAAAACATCGTGAGGAAACCTGCATGCCTGATGAGATTGAAAGTCTTTGAAGGTATGTGAAGTTCACCAACCCGCACTGGGCCAGCGCGGTGAACTATTGGCCCATTACCCTCCTCGCTTGATTTCGAGGAGGAGACCTGTGTCCAGCAGTGGGATATATAAAGGTTGATACACTTTTTATGTCCCCCAAAAAAGTTTAAAAAGATACTTGCATGGCATAGTCCATTTAATTTATTAGGAGAGCCTTAGGCTATTTGATATTTGGGATGTGATTTTTTTATTTTTTTTAATATTGTACTAAAGGGTACAGCAAGTATAATATATGCATGAATATATCACGCATGATGAATGCACGCGCCCATGCATGCGTACACTCGCACGCATGTAGAGAGTAAGAGAGATTGCAGGTCAACCAAGCTCTACCATCAGCGGTTTTTATCACACAGGTTTCTCTTAAAGTATGCGTAGGAGGTGAGGCCATTGTTTACCTTACTGGGCCCAGGTTGGCCTAATTTCTCGAACGTGATATATCTCGAAATATGCTAATATTTGTCACTTGAATTTGAACCAAAAGTGTGATTTACTAGGGTTTTTTTTTTGGAGTGAACATATTGGTCTATTGGCCCTAATGCTCGGTTATGAGGCGATCCGGTTGGCTTTACTTAATGATGTTTGGATGTGGGTGGTTTCCCCGTCAACCATGGAGAACGACTCCCCACGGCTTCTTGACGTCGGGTTTGATCCTGTGACGTGTCCGGGCACCACCACCGTCGGATGAAACTTCCTGAATTGTGAACTTGTGCGTCGTTGACCACGTTACCCATTCTACCAATTTGTCATATATATACAACGCATGTACATAACCTCTGGTTAAGTGGATGTTTATGGGCGTCGATAGTCGCCAAAAGGCTTCGACTGTTCGTTTGCCCTCCTATGCTATAAAAAAACGCGTAAGTTTCTAAGAATGTATCGATGTATGTTTGTTATTCGTTCGGGCAAAAACTACTGAAAGGATTTTGATGATACATTACAATTGTATAGCTTACACATCAGAATAATACATAGGCTATAATTTATCACCGTACACCCACGGGAATGGACAGTACGCAGGTTAAACCGCGGATCGCTGCCAGTGCTTAATAAATGTAACTTCTTTATATGGTAGTCCAAAGAGGCTTTATCCAGCAATAGTCGCAACATCATTAATGACGATGATGATGGCCACATGATGATCATTGACTTACCATCTTGTCAGCTGCTCGTTCGACACCTAGTATAAAATAGTATATAGAATTCAATAGTTCTACCAGCGTGTTTTTTTTCGTCTTGCGATACAGCACCCCTAGACAAGTGGCAAACGCTCGCTTCTATTCTTTTGCGTTTACTCGCTAACTCCATAGGGTTGCTGCACGTTTATTAAGACACATAAAGTGTATGGTTTTGTTTGTAAAAACGTCTAAAAACGTATGTAATTCGTTCCCCCTAGAAGAGTGGCATAAACGCTAAACGAATATAATAGAAAAGAATACCTATTGTATGGGAGTTAACTAGCTTACGACATTAAAAAAAATTCAAGAAATATTATTACAATAATATTCGTTTTAAGCGAAGTACAGAGGTTGTTAAACGTTTTAACAAACAAAACCATATTCATTATGTATCTTAATAAACGTTCTTAAAAAAATTGCAGCAACCCTATGGAGTTAGCGAGTAAACGCAAAAGAATAGAAGCGAGCGTTTGCCACTTGTCTAGAGGGGCAGATAAGAAACAATGTATTGTTCAAACTCAGAAAAGCGATTTCGTGCGAATTTGCATACAATCGATATAAAAACCACCTGTCACGTGTATTCGGTGCCGGAATATGGCGGAGTATCCGGATGTATACGACAAATATGGTTAGGTTTGACATTCATTGTCAAGGCTATAAGTCGGCCAACATAGCCCGCGTAGTAAATCAGAAATTCCTTTTACCATTATTCAATGCCCTTTCTTATCGCTAAATGTTTTAACTTTTATGCTAATTAAAGTGGCTTTAAAACGAGGCACCCGAATATAATTGCCACAATTCCTCCGCCTGTTACACATAGTAATTATATTTTCCTATCCCAGCTCCTTAGAATCTATGACGAATGAACGAATATAACATACTAAAAATTTATTCACGCACTTAGAATATCGATAGGTACACGAGCAAAAAATCTAAACCCTCGTCATAAAGCGTTCCAAAAGTATCCACCAAACATTAATACATAGGAACATATTTTCTTTACAAGTTTTTAAAGTTAAGGCTTAGTGAAGCCGGCTAAAAAATATAATGATATTTCCTAGCAAACCTTAAGGTTATTAAAATAAAGCAGGAAATCGCTTTATATTTATAGTAAGCTTTTCGAGACTAATGAATAGTGAAATTTTATTTGTTTTATTCATATTATTTAGAGGAAATGATAAACCTAGATTATCACTAGGATGCCTAGTGTTTTTGTAGACATTAGACTCCTGTGAACATTATTGCACGGCACCCTACCGGATGGACCTCCAAGAACATTAATGTAGCTCACCGTAAGCATAAAAGTATGTTTATTATTGTTTTAAAACTTTTATGAGATGTGGAAGCTAAACAAACCACCAGAAAATTGGAGGTACCCATAGAAAACTAATTCCTTTCCCTTTTGGATTCCTATGATTTTTTTTTCGGTTGGAGCTATGCTAATCATGGCCCTAATGCTTCATCGGTAGTCGGGTAAGCCAAAGAGGCTTCACCCTGTGATATAGTAAGTGGGGGGTTGCCCCCCGCCAACCGTGGGGTATCTTCCACGGCTTCATGACGTCGGGTTTGTTCCTGTGGCGGGTCTCTGCCTCACCACCGTTGGATGAAAAGGATTCCTATGAACATACCCCGATTGACTAGGAATTTTTGTCCCCAAACATTCAATAATATGTAGTATTAGTATTACAGCCGAATTTAACCAGCACGACCGGTAAAAGCTATTTAAAATATTTACCAGGTTTGTTCATGTTTCACATTTTTTTAAAGTTCTTAAATTTAAACTTTAAAAAACAAATTAACTTCCATCTAACCCCGAACTTGAACTCGATTCTTGTACCTATATATGTGTTCTGAAATGGAAACCATTCATAATTCCATACAATAGCATAAAACCTATAGCTCACATGACCACCGCTGCAAACGTGTCTAGATTGCGGTAATTATCCCACGCGGTGGAATTCGCTTTCAATGATACTTTCGATTTCGTATCGTAAATTTTGTTTATTCTAGAACATTTGGAATGTCGTTTTTTTTGATTTTGTTTTCTTTTTTATTAATACTTTTTTGTGGACTTTTGTGCATCTGTATGGGTATAGAAATA
Organism: Lycaena phlaeas; assembly: GCA_905333005.2. Taxonomy (NCBI): domain Eukaryota; kingdom Metazoa; phylum Arthropoda; class Insecta; order Lepidoptera; family Lycaenidae; genus Lycaena; species Lycaena phlaeas. Next base: position 3,047,155 of record HG995170.1, on the reverse strand, counting down.
CTGCTTACCACACAAATCAGCATTCAGGTTTATCTATACTAATATTATAAAGAGAAACTACTTGACCGATTTAATTAATTCTTTCACTGTTGGGAAGCTACACTATCTCCAGTAAACATAGGCTATATTAAATTTTCGAAAAGTTAGGGACCCGTTTTAAATCTTTCACGCAGGCGAAACTCCGTGCAACAGCTAGGTACATAACAGACATTTTGTTTACTAGTACTACTACCTAGAATATTTCTGATCACTACCACAAATTATCGATAGGCTTTGCGATTGCTCACCTTGAAGTAGGTGTATACATTCCGCCAGGGTACGACAGCTACCTACGAGTGAGGCACTCGGCCTGGGACGGCTGCGATAGCTGGGCTCGTCATAATCTCATGGCAGCGCTAAATAGGCTAATATAGATGGTGTGCTGACTGCTCAAGAGCGATGAGGTCTGCCTGACGTCGGTTATCCTCTGCGAAACCGTTGGTGGCAGAAGCAGGCCACGAAGGAGTACAGTGAGGAAGACGCCAAATCCATGCGTCATCTTAAAGGAAGGTGAGTTGGGTACTTGCCCCGGTTAAAAAGACCCAGCGTCAGCGGTATTTAGGTAGTCGAAGTTACGTCAGACTTGTAGGTTGCCCGGTACACTTTTGAAGAAAACGGCCGGACCCGCGGAGTGCCCTGTATTAGTCTAGTCCGGGACACTACCCTTCCAGCGACTGAAGGCAACTGCCACTGGTTTTAGTGCAGTATACTAGCGGCGGAGTACTCACATATCCCCAAGGGTGAAAGCCTAAAGCCTTGCCACTACGACACGAAAATGGTGTACCTATACTTAAAAGTAATGCTGCAATTAAGGCAGTATTTAGAGAACAATGTAGGTTACTAAGGTTACTAGCATAAGTTATCCTTAACCCACAGTGCAAACTATCCCGTACATACATTAGCCTCGACATCAATAACTATATGTCTGGAAAGTCTATATTAAGACTCTCAATAAAATGCGCCAAGTGCCCTTAAAATGCATATTAAGTCTTACATCCGGCTCTCAGTGCGATTTTTGAGGTAAGAGAAAGTGCCAAGCCATCTGCCAGCAAGTTGAAAATGTTGCGACACCCTGTATGGCATATCCACTATCACGTGTGGTCATGTGTTATTACAGCGCAAGCAATTTAACTTGTCCTTTATGAAGTTGTCGGTGGGGAGATGCGCTGGTCTGCGTGGGCACCTCCATTCTGCGTATGTCTTCCGTGAAATTCCTCAGTGCGTTTTGTAAAATAGGCAATATAACTACTAGAACAGAGACCATCTTGTGTCTCATGACAGGTAACATGTTAATGAATTGCCTGGGCTAGTGCTAGGGGAACTTGTCACGGAGGTCTTTGACCCCTTACCGTCAGGTGTATTCAAGTAGGTAAGATAAATAAACAGTAGTACCTAAATATGTCACGAAGTTTGTGTCGAAATCGCGATGTCAAGCATAGCTAACTTAGTTCATACATAGTAGAAAACTATCACATAAATACACATACATCCCATAAGAGCTTTTTAATTTTCGGGATAAAATAGAGGCATAATCTTATCCTAGACAATACATCACCATTTTTTCCTACAACCAAATCGTTTTAGCAGTTTTGTCGTAAAAGAACATCCAACATCAAAACTGACAAACTCTCGCCTTTATAATATTGGTAAGAAAGATGTTGAATATAATCTTTTTGAATAACTTTGTAACATTAAAATTTCTGACTTCTCATGCCTTTTGTATTTAATAATATTAATTGTATTTTAGTCCCACGCCTAATTTAATTAATTAATTTTATGATAACTAATGTTAGTGAGCAAAAAATACATACAATCCATACATAGTATATTTTAGTTATTCTTTTAAATATTTAAATAAGTTTTGACTTTTAGAGTTAGCTCTCAAATTATTAAAACGCGACCATCTGTGATGGCGTTCACGTGACGTCAAAGGTTCTAAAACAAACATTGGTTGCGCAAATGAATAATTTATGAATAGGCTTGGACTGATCGTTTGCCTCTCTATGTTATTAAAAAAAGAAAAAGTGTGTGCGATTCACACAGATAGAAGTGAAACACATGTTAAATGCTCAAATACAAGCAAGTATTAAACAGTGGGCAATATACATACCTACACACCGACATTTGCTCTCTCGCTCTTTTGTATTTGTGTCTCTTACCTGTCGTTTTTTCCGTTGCATACGGTTTGAAATCACAACGATTCTAAAGAAGTTTCACTTCAAAAACCTGCTTGGAATACATATCGGTTTTAAAATGAGATAAAATTTTACGATGCAATGCTTAATCCTTCCAGATATTAAAGGAATGATAAGTGTTTCCTAAGCGGCAATTATTTGATAATAAAAACTGAGAAATAGCTTCATTACATACCCGTTTTTGCTCGAATCTATGTTAAAGCGAATTCTTTGTCGTGTTAACGCACGCAGGTATTTAATGATGAATTAATGATTCTTATTGTATGAATTTTGATTTTAGAAAGAAAGAGACAAGGATAGGCTAGTGGTAAACCTTTACTTAATCCTATAGAAGAGGCTAGAATTCTGGACGAGACTAGATTTGACGAGCTACTTCGGAAATTTGAAATAGAGTCGATGGACCACCAAGTAAATGAAATAAAGTTCTCTCTATAAAGGAAATTGGTTTTCAAAGCGTTCATTTAAATATTGTGTTCAAAAGTGATGCGGAAAAAGGTGATGATGATTATGGTGAAATAATGATAAATGATCATGTATAGAATAAAAAAATTACAATGTTCTGTGGCTTGGACGTGGATTCGGCTGTACATACTACGCATAAACACAGTTAACTTAAAATTCAAATCTGTTGATTTGTTCATATAGACAAGACAACATGGCCGTACTGTATGAAACAACGATCGTTGCTAAAGTTGCTCTAAAATAAGTATCAACCCTTATATGTCCCATTGCTGGGCGCGGGTCTTCTTATCGAAATCAGGCGAGGAGGGTAATGGGTCATAGTTCACCGATGCGTTGGCCCAATGCGGGTTGGTGAACTCACATAACGTCAAAGACTTTCAATCTCATCAGACATGCAGGTCACGATGTTTTCCCGCACCGGTGAGTGAGCGATGGTCTCGTGTTTTAGGGTGCACTTAGAAATCTAGAAAACCCATTTCTCTCTCGCGTAAGAGGCCGAGTCCTTACCCATTGGGCCATCATCGCTCTCACTGGAACATTGAAGCTGCTCTGTATGTATATTTTAGAAAACGGTTGATCTCGCTAACGAGATAGCGGCAAGCGATAACTTGGCACTGAATAATTGTTTGTAGAGGTAGTAAATATACATACAATTAGAGTTGCCGTTTTAACGAGCAATTAGTGTAACAATTGGGTTACCGGATAAATGGTACCGGTGTACAGATGTACTGTACCAGACGATATATTTATTGACATTGAGAAAGGGAAAATCTGGGTAAAACCCCGGGAAGAGTTGAGGATGAATGTAATAGTATTTTTTTAAAATGCCAACGAAAGAGACGACGATACTTTTGACATATATGTAAGACTAGGAGTGCCCCGCGGTTTCACCCGCGTAATTCCCATTCCCGTGGGAGTACAGGGATAAATTATAGCCTATGTGTTACTCTGATGTAAAAGCTATATTATTAAGTTTCATTAAAATCCATTCAGTAGTTTTTACATGTAAGAGTAACAAACATCTATTTCGCGTTTATAATATTAGTAAGATAGTAAGATTGTTTCTGTCGTGAAACAATATGAATGAGATGCCTGGCCATCTATTCTATTCTTCCTAGTAAAATGTATGGTCATAGGCAACGTCGATCAATATAACATTAAAAATCGGTTATCTGTAAAGTCGGTTTACTGACGATACTTGAACGTGACGACGTCATAAGAAAATACTGATGGGCCGATTGTGCCTCTTTGTCGCTCGTTCCGCGCTCTCGCTTGCACTTCAAGCCTTAAATGGAACGCCTCAGAGCGAGGTGACGCCGCATGAGTCACGTTAATTCGTGCGTGCAGCCGGCTCCATCGAATTATAAGACGTTGTCACGTCAAAAAACCATAACATACCTTGCCTACTCCGATTTGCAATGTTAAATATTTAAATTGCTTTTTCTGCCTTAAAACTTATTAGTTCTAGCTTCTTCTTATAAAAAAGCAGAAGGTCGTAAACGAAAAAAACTAAAAAGCCGCGTTCTCCCGCGAACCCGCCAGTATGTAATATGTTATTAATGTTAAATTCGGTGGCAATTAGTTGTTATGTCATTCTTGTGAGTCTTGTGACATTATAAGCATTTTTGTCGGTGTTATACGAGTAGAACGGTATTCGAAAAGACTATAGAAAAGGCACATTTCCATTATAAATATATTATTAAAGGTAGTAAGGTGTATTCGTTTACAATAGACCAACTTGCCTCCCCGTTCCGCCCATCTGAGTATGTACCTGTGACTCACGGTACGATATATTGTATTTTACTGCACACCTATTTGCACAAACCTCTTTTGTGTTCAAGATGGCTGCCGCGTTTCTTTTATTCGCAAAAGTCATTAGCTATTTGAAAATGGAATTGCTATATTATTATGACTTAATAAGGTATAGATTACTGGAAATGCATCGCTACACATGGATTGGGCTGACATTATTAGTAGAAAGTAGCAGGTTCAAATAAATGTTTTAAACTAGCAGAAGACAAGAATGTGGAAATTTGCAAAAAAAAACTGATCGAATAAATATTGATCACTTGTTAACATATGTATCAATATGACCTAAGAATATATACCGTGGTCACTTTATAAGAATGTATAGTTTATTCTATCGCCTTGTTTATAAAGAGGAATAGTCCAAACAAACAGAGAAACAATGCAATGTTAGAAACATTGCACATATATTTCTCACGCTGTTGAACGTGTGCTGTTTAAAATTTCTTTTAGTATAAAATCGATGAGTGCGAAGTACTTACTGTGATAAACGTCTTTCTTTCTTCCGTCATCTTGCTTATTTATTCCTCCAAAATCGACGCCGCGGAAATGCTTTTGACACACACCATATTTCAACAGTTTCAACCAGGAATCCGAATATTGGATCTGGATTCTGGTTTGAAACTCCTGGTTATGTAGGACTGGACCCTACGGGCCACCTACCTTGTGTATAAAGATAACATGGATTGAAATCTCAGTGTGTTACAAAAAACTGATATTGTTAGCAGAACCATCATTTAAAGCGGCTTAATTTAGGTAGGGATTATAGTTGTGTATAATGAACCCCAAAACTTTAGAAATTTAAAAACCAAAACTTAATGAATAAATGTATATTAATTGTAAGTAATTAAGTTAAGAAAACTTTGAGAGTTTCATGTCCTAAGAGACAAATACAAGATAGAATAATAAGTTTTAATAAAAAATATTTCCCGTAAAGTCGTGTAAATGGCGACGACGTAAAACACTCAATATAAGGTAGATCGTTGATTTGCCTATCGCAACTTAATTAAAAATCGTACGAAATACGTGTTGCGTGACTTAACGTACAACCGAAAATTTAAAATACCGTCTTCAACTCATAAGGTTCAAATTTGCTTCCACTGCATAAAACAATAAGCTTATTTTACTTGTAAAAGATATCTTACTTTTGTAAAAATCAGCCGTATGTACTCGTCAGGTTTTATTAAGACTGATAGTTGGAACGTACGCTATCAAAATTATTCAGAAATTTGCATAACAACTAAAACTATTACGGTTACCTAACAGCAAGGCACCAGTCTACTTGAAAATATATGTTCAAATACTTTTGCTTGGTATACCAATTTTATCAACTTCAATTTAGGTTTATAAGGTTTGAAACCTTAAATATAATCTAACAGAAGCTCATCATTTTCATCGTCAACCTTTAATGTAGAGGTAAAATTAAAAGAAAGAAAGAAATATTTATTTGTGAACAATCACACTAATACATACTCCACATAACATTTATTTAAGGTGTTCACAAATTGGCCCCAACTCAGTGTTTCCTGGTGGTAATACCAGCACTGACCTTCCATTGGGTCCATACAGTGAAGCCACGAAACAAAGTTCACGTCACAAAAATTAGTCACAAGAAGTTAGTTAGAATTACTCGTATGTAGCAGTTTTAATTTCCTTCAAAAGCTGTTGAGGGCTCCAAAATTACAATGAATGAAATAAGAAAGAGATAAGAGATGCAAGTGGCCGGCGTGTTGGATGCGACTGGCAAGGGATCGGTCGTCTTGGCGTTCGTTGAGGACGGCCTATGTTCAGCAGTGGACGGATATCAGTGTAGTAGCAGTGGCAGGTCCGCGTTGGATGCGACTGGCAAGGGATCGGTCGTCTTGGCGTTCATTGAAGGAGGCCTATGTTCAGCAGTGGACGGATATCAGTGTAGTAGCAGTGGCAGGTCCGCGTTGGATGCGACTGGCAAGGGATCGGTCGTCTTGGCGTTCATTGAAGGAGGCCTATGTTCAGCAGTGGACGGATATCAGTGTAGTAGCAGTGGCAGGTCCGCGTTGGATGCGACTGGCAAGGGATCGGTCGTCTTGGCGTTCGTTGAGGACGGCCTATGTTCAGCAGTGGACGGATATCAGTGTAGTAGCAGTGGCAGGTCCGCGTTGGATGCGACTGGCAAGGGATCGGTCGTCTTGGCGTTCATTGAAGGAGGCCTATGTTCAGCAGTGGACGGATATCAGTGTAGTAGCAGTGGCAGGTCCGCGTTGGATGCGACTGGCAAGGGATCGGTCGTCTTGGCGTTCGTTGAGGACGGCCTATGTTCAGCAGTGGATCGATAGGATGAAATAAGAAAAGGGAAAGGGCATATTAAACTCAATAAACTCCGATGTAGTCTGCACAAGTTGATTAACTATAAAGAAAAGTGTCATAACAGCCAGCTGTCGTCCAGCTCCGACTCTCGACTGCTCGACTCCTGTTTGGCAGACAGGAGTCGTAAACTATAGTAATGTTTGCGTGATTATATTTAGCGTAAACATAGAACTGTTTACATTTGTTATGAACGATAATTATCATCTTAGCACATGTCACGAAGTTATGATGTAACTCTATACCCACTGGTATGATATCTTTTAAGCTTATAGTTTTATAAAACTAACAATTTCAGCAAACTAACTGGCCTCATCGCTTTGTAATGCACGTATCATAATATATAATCAGTAGTGCCCCGCGGCTTCGCCCGCGTATTTCCCATTCCTGTGGGATTACGGTGATAAATTACGGTGTGTTAATCGGATGTATAAGCTGTCATTGTAAAGTTTCATTAAAATCCATTCAGTAGTTTTAACGAGAAAGAGTATCAAACATCCATACTTACAAACCTTCGCGTTAATAATATTAGTGGGATTCCTTCTAAGCGACTGGACGGATTTTGATAAAGTTATTATGTGTTTGATTAATAGATTGGAGAAAACTAATCTTGAAATTGATGATCCGATCTAAATTCGTACTAGTATTAATTTATATTACAACCATCATAACATTTTCGAAATTACGCAATTAGTGCTCCAATTCGTATTAATGTAGTAGGGTCAACGGGGCTAGGGCCAGCGAATGTTGATCCGGTTCAGCCCTCAGCCCTCAACCAAGGTGAACTGGTGAATGAATTATATGCACCAAATATACCAGACAAATGATTGAGTATTTTATAACCAATTTATGGAATTATTTTAAATGTGATTAACCATTATTCCTTTTTTAAATTATACAAAAGACATATAAGACGGTGGTCAGCGTCGCCGATGAATAAGTTCAACTATGATCTAGTCCAGGCAGCCCATTGACGATTCTATCCTGAGGTGCAAGATTTTAAGTCTCTGTGCCAATATAACATCGCGTTTCCCTTCTTTCCGAGGCACAGGAAATTATTCGACTTTTGAATTTATTCGGAAGAAACAACTAGGGTAGTGACACATGCAGACGAAAGCGCTTCACAAGCGAATCCCTGCTCCCGAATAATATCCTCTATGTCTATTAGGTCCATCGACCATCACTCATTAAATAACAAAGTAATTTCGATATTTAACCAATGGATATGTAAAAGTTAGTGGCGGACTGTTTTGCAGCCGAATGGGGCCGGCAAGGTAATACGACCGGGACACGGAAAAGGATCTGCATATTCTTTGGTTGTGCGAATGGTTGGCTATCGGTAGCCACCATAGGCTCCGACTGTTCGGTTGCCTCTTTATGGCATAAAAAACCTAAAAAAATATTTTCTACGAGTCGCTTTAAATATGCAAAATATCACAATGTTAATTATTTTTATCAAACCACTTTGTTATATTGATTCAAAGATACATTAACCATTTCACGACACAAGCCAGACATAACTAAAAGCATGTAAATTAAGAAGAAACGACGAAGAACGATATCTTGTTAACCTAATCCCATATCAAGGTTTACAATCTTGATGTAATGTATCAAATGACAAAGATGAATATTAAATACATATGTAAATACAGTGTCATACAAATCTCACTCATGGGATTTGAATCCTCTACTTGATATGCCTGAATCACCAGTACATCAGATGACATCTACCATTCATCCGTCATACATCAAGATAAATAGCAATATACTACCGAAACTAGTTTCAGTATATCAATACTTTCTTTTCTAATCACTCTGATATTCTTAATGCGATCAGATACGGTGACGGTGATCACTTTCTCCACGCGTGGGCATCAACCGGTCAAAACTATTAGCTAATGGACCGAACAGACGGAGTGCGTCAGTGCGTCGTGCATTCTAGTCAGGCGTTTCATACATTATACTAACTGTTCCCTACTCAACTCTTTTGCATATCCAATTAAAGCCGTTTAATTAGACTTTTTTAAAGCTAGATTTGCCCGGCAAAACTAAAATGGTACCACTCGCTTACGTTATTCCGGTGTAAAGAGACAGCTGTGCTGTGCATTTCTTACGGTATGTACCGCAAGAAATTCATATTCAGGTTTGGAAGCTGTCCCCATCCTTAAACGCATTATTGCCGTTTAAGCTCAAATCGCAGAACATTAAAACGCATAACCGCAGTCCGCCTGATGACCCCTCAGACATTGTTCGGTTGGCGGTTTTCACGTGAGCGATTTGACGACATTCTTTTCAAATTGCCGTCCGTCACACGTCGAGCGTATGAAATGCCTCTTGTTTTTATGACACATGACTGACACCTTTTTGTTTGTGTTGACGTGGTTGATAGTTTTCATTGAGATTTCTTCATGGAATATGGATATATAATAATATAATTAATAGGTAATGTTTGTATGTTTGGATCGTCCGACATAAAAACACTTTCACCATTGTCAAAGAATTCAGACGTGTATAGAAGCACAATTCTTAAGGATTTTTTGTGCTGACTTTATTGGGGACTAGTCCCCAGTTCGCACTCGCTCGCTCTCGTAGGCTCATATGCTGGGGACATCGTGGTGCCTCTCGTCACGCCAAGCGGACGTTTACATCGCAGAGTTTGTCTTCAAAGTGCTCATAAGAATTACTGTCCTTCTATTACGTCTGAATTCTTTGCCATTGTAATGCAACGTTATCACTGTATATAATAATTATTATTATTATTAATATCAGTTTCAAATTGTACATCTGTAAATCTAAGTACAGCTTCTATTTTATCAATTTGTTATATATATTAATTAACAACTACACTAAGGGCCTGTTTCACAATCTCCCGTTAAGTTCCCTATAGGCTATAGGGAACATATTTGACAGATGTTTGACAGATAGAGTATGGAGTATCTGTCAAACATCTGTCAAATATGTTGCCTATAGCCTATAGGGAACTTAACGGGAGATTGTGAAACAGGCCCTAAATATAAAAACTAAACTAAAAATTAAACATGTCTTAAGTCGATGGGCGATGGTCCGTGTTGATGCGAGTGGCAAGGCATCGGTTTATGAGGCCTATGTTCAGCAGTGGATGGATAAAGGCCAAAGATGATTCATCGTCATTTCTTATATCATTAATGATAAACATAAAACAGTGCGCAAATAAAACAACTACATATTTCATTTGGACTTACTATTTAGTGTTCAAATAATAATTAAAAATCATTGTGTTATGATGTATTATAGTGTACTTGTACTATTTACTTTTATAATTAAAACTAGCTGTTGCCCGCAGCTTCGTCTGCGTTAACTAAGATTTACAACGGGATCTTAGTACGCGAAATAACATTTTTTACATCTTGTGTCCGAAAAACCAAAATATCTTACGGAACCCTATTTTTTATCAGAATAAAATTTAGCCTATGTTACTCGTGGATAATGTAGCTTCCGAATGGTGAAAGAATTTTTGAAATCGGTCCAGTAATTTTTGAGCCTATTCATTACAAACATACAAACATACAAAAATAGGTACAAATCTTTCCTCTTTATAATTATAATAATTAAAATAAGCCATAAATCTATCGCCATAATATATTGTTAATTTCTTAATTGCTTGATACTTTGAGGTTCACATAAACGCTGCAATACGCTGTTTGCTCATCCCCATCAAAGTATGGCTTTCATATCACCTGATATCTGCGGTTGTGGTGTTCGAAGGTTATTGAATCTAATCGGCCCCATTAGCTCCGCGGTATCGATCGTCACCACGATAACATATCAGATAAACGTATCCAATAGAATACAGCTTGATGCGTATCTATATACTCTCGTGGAAATGATAAGGGCATGGATGTTCCTGTACTCGAATGTTGCTCAATGATCAATTTGAGGACTGTTTTGTAATAATGACTACTCCACTCTCATGGCGTGACAGTCAGAAATCAGAATTTATAGACATGAGTTCGTCCGACAGTGGTTTGGCATGGACCCGCCACAGAAACAAACCCGACGCCATGAAGCCGTGATGGTCACACTTCACGGCTGGCGGCGGTGACCTCCTATCCATCTTAATCCAGTGGTGAAGCCAACCAGTTCCTCTTACGTCTGAAAAAAATTGAAGACTTGTCTCTGAGATGTATTAAGGAAATTCATAAGTACACATATTTACATAACATAATAGAATGCAGAATTACAATAACACTAAACAATTATCTATGTTCATATCATCATCAGCCTATATCCTTATGTGCTAAAATAGGCCTGCTTCTGTGAAAGCCAAGACGATCGATACTTTGCCACTCGCAAACATTAAACGCCTCATTAATTGTATGGTATTTAATTTCATTGAAAGAAGTAGATACTCAAAGAATTCATTTGATGGGATTCGAACCCGCGTCTATACTAGTCATCGGACTAACTGCCGTCACAAAATCAGAGCAAAAAAGTATTTAGATTTTTTTTTCGGCTTTCCCACCGCTGCAACTCCTGTATAGCCAGGATCGACAGCGGCAACCACCAAATGACCCTTTGATACGATCTCCGGGAGCCCGGGGGATACGTTAAACACTGCCTTGGGACCCGCAACGAAATTAATCAGAAGAATTTAGGAGGAGTAGGAAAAATTCCAGTTTCCCTCCCTGTTCAAAGCGGGAGACAGTACAGGATTGCAGTGACTAACAAAGTCAAGAAAAAAGAAGATAGCAGCCAGGTGAAGCCCAGCCGCAATGCACCACGGAGAAATAAATTTAATGTCTACAAATATCTGCATAGTGAGAATAATATACCTATGTATATTAACTATGAGTTATTGTATAACTTCGTGTTATATTTATTGAGATTAGAAAATAGAAGTTATAAGACTGTCTTATAAAGTATTTAGATCATATAATTGATATTATTTATACTTATCCATCTTTTACATATCAATGCTCCAGGCCACTGTTGACCCCTTCATCGCGGCGATAATACCATTCCCTACCAATAGACTCCGCGTGAAACCTGGCTGCTATGTTAGACTCGATTAGAATACAGTCAAAGAAGTAGCTACTTAAAACTGGAGGTTATATAAGACTTCAATTTGATTCGACTGGTAGAACGCAGGTAAATAAGCCCTCGCCATCATGGTTCAGGCCTCGTCGTGGTGGTCGGGCTCAATAGTCCAGGGTGAGCCCAGCACCTTGGGCGAAGCGAATTCAGCCGAGGGGGCTCTTTGTATCCCTCTTATAAGAAGAGGGGACAAAAAAGCAAGAGACAAGAGGTGAGGACGGGAACTCACATCACCTTACTGTTTTAGTGGGTAGAGTTGCGTCCACTCCCCAGCGAGATACCTTAGTGTATTTTCCGGTGTTAATGAAAAAAAGTGAATAAGCCCTACAGACAAACTACTGTTGGAAATGTTGTAAATTGTTAGAACTAAACTCCTACCCAATTTCGAACCATCTCCCCCGGAAATCATACTTCAGCCTACAAACTATCCCATTGAAAGACTACTCGACTTAAACCCCCTAGCCATTATCGAGCCTACCTCCCCGGATAATATTATGTCATACTTGAAGTGCCCCGGATCTGTCAGTTATCGCTTATTATCATAATGTAAGTACCAATGTTTAGTTTTAAGGAATGTTATCTCAAACCCATCAGCGTTATTTCTAAGCCTTCCAGCACGTTCCGCGGTCGTCCTTGAGCGAGCCGTGAACGAATGCACGATTCTTTCGCCAGGCGTGCTTCGTCACATCAATGTGTCATTTAAATATGTATTGAAAATTGTAGAGGTAATTCGTAAAGTATTTTGGATAGGTAATCCAAAATACTTTACGTATTACCTCTTAAGTATTTTGTAAGTACTTAAGTATTTTGTAAGTACTTAAGTATTTTGGAAAGGTAAATATATTGGAGAGGTAATCTATGAAACATAAAAGGTTAAAGTAGACAAAGATACGGGCAACAGCTGGTCTTGTTAAATTCGTTCACAGCACTCAAAATGATGCCCATTGTCTTAATAGGGCTACCAATTGGGGTTTTTTCTTTCGGTTCAAAATGGCGATTAGTCTAAGAATTAATAATTGAGGCAGTAAATTTTAAAATTAAAGTATTAACGTAACGATAATTCTTATTATAGTCACGTTAAACCCCGCAATTTAATGTATCGTCTGATTTTATTTGGCTCATTGGCAGCCCTATTTCAACAATATCTTGGAATTTTCTTTTCTACATAACAATTATTTCTTTTGTTATTATTTTTCACCTTTGTTATATAATGTGATGTTTGTTTGGATGGAAAATACGTAGTTTCGATTGACCAACTAGAAGGTCTAGTATATTCTATGTAAAGCCAGCAATTGATCGACAGAGACATGTATAGATTATTATAAATAAGATAATATTATGTAAGTAAATTTTAAACTTTTAATAATTGTTCAAATTATAATAACTTATATTTAATCTGTATTTAGTATAACATTTGATAGGTACTTGTATTAACCAGAAACGGGCAGGCTATGTAGTATGTACTTATGTCAGTGCTCTATATTATAATTTTTTCCAACAAGTAAATTATAACATACTTTGTCATAAAACGAATGTAGAAAAATCTAATTGCATTGATATGGAGTGCGCTAGGTAGCTAGATACCATAAAGCGCTTGCGCTGCTTCAATAGTATTCACTTCTATAACTCTAACAAAATAACGTGAGTGGAAATCAACGTTGGTAACCTCATCAACTGAATAGATCTAGATTCACTGACGTCTAGGATTCCTTGCACCCTAGGTTCCGGAACTGATGCAGTTCCGGAACTCGGATCCGTTTCGCGGTATTGCTAAGATCTAGATCTGTGATTGGGTTGCGTGTATCGCAGTTTCACGCCGATTTGCATACGCTCAATTCATCATGGCCTGATAAAGTAGCATGCATATTGTTTTCCGCTTGAAATACAAGAGAGATCGCTAGGAATACGTGTCGAAGTAATATGTATAATATGTCTTAGGTTGAACGATGTAGTGTATAGACCAGCCCCACCATGGTTCACCTTGTCGTGGTGGTGGGGCTCAGAAGCCGAGGGTAACCCCAACACCTTGGGTGAAGCGAATTGGGCCGAGAGGTCTCTTTTTACCACTCTTATAAAACGAGGGGGCAAGATGTGAGGTCGCGAACCTCACCTCATTGTACTAGCCGTCGAGGTGCCCTGTTCCTTGTAGATCCGGGGCACCTCACCAAAGGCGGCATTAGTGGCACTCGCCGGGTTTTAGTGGGTAGAGCTGCGTCCACTTACCAGCTTTTGGGCGCAGCGAGTCCTACATACCCGCCTGGGGAGACCCACTCCCCCGCGGGATGCCTAAAAGAAAAAAAAGGTACAATCTATGTCTTTGGTTAAAGCTTGATAGTGTATGTGAAAGTATAATCATTATTTTACTTATGTATTAGCTATGACATAACTTTATGAGCACATTATGAAATGTAGCCCTACATATTATACTCGTATGCATATTGTATATATTTTGTCCCATTCGGTGAAGAGACCCTTGGTCCGTGGGGTCCTAGCGCTGTAAGGCTTTTAAAAGAAATAGCAAAAAGGTTAGTCGACATAACAGGAGACCGAAGAGCTGGCAGCTACCTCGGACAAAGAATCAGTCTAGCTATACAAAAACGGGGAACGCTGCCAGTATCTTCGGAACCTTGCCTAAAGGGACTCTTTTTAATAATATTATATTTTAGTTATTATTTTATATTTTTTAAGGTTTTTAGTTTTAGGTTCCATTGCTTTATAAATTGTGTTATCTATGATAATTATCTTGAAAAGTATTGCTATAATCATAATAGTAACGTGAATGATATTTTTATCAGGCTGATGATAGTTAGTAAGGTACATGTCGTAAGTCGTAACATGATAAAAAGCAGTAGAACCCAGTACCACATATGGCGCATGCGTACTATATTGCTGACCAACATTTTTTACACAAACTAGTCGATACTCCGAAATCCGTATAATTAGCTTAATTGATTAATTACTTTTAATCGACCATTATCCGTGTCATATTCATTAGTTACTTTGAAGTCCATTTCAATGTTTACATTACGAAAGTATTTTTTTTTTAATTGAAATGCTTACTACATACTTTCAATTTATACCTCGACACTGTTTTATTGTAAAATGTGTTAAGTAGTTTGTTCGGCTTACTACTTGCATACCAAAAGTGCATATGAATTAAATAAAAAAAAATCCGTCGAGGAGTAAAATTTCTAACAGAACTATAAGAATTTATCATCATTATCATGTCGCCCACTTCTGTGTAAGTCATCCCACTAACCAAAAGATGTAAAACATCTAAAGCGAAAAATAATGCGCGCGCTCAAACAAAAGGAGTCGAAGTGGCACTATAGTACATCACGACATAAACAGCGTCACGTCATTTACGGCTTAGCGGAAATAGATGTTTTATTTCAAAATTGTTTAATTTCTTCTAAGTTAGATTGTCTGCAAAAATCGTAATTATTACAATTAAAAAAAACTTTCGAAAATCATTTTTGACAAATACGATGCGATTGCGCATTTAAATATAGTACTCGCTTGTAACAGTTTCTCAAAAGAAGTGAAAATACATAACGGTCCGATGCCCGTACATATTTTAACGTGGAAACCACGGGGCACGGAACAAATACCTGAACAGTCATTATATTGTGTACTCGTAAAATAAACACTGCAGGTAAATACCTTACGTACGACAGCGCGAAGGCTAACTACGGCTAAGACAAAGAGTTATTTAAATTATCCACTATCGAATAAACTATTGTGATTTTGAATTACGAATCTAACGAATCGTTGCCCTAGAAATGGATGAAGAGAGAGACGATAGAACTGATGGCTGATGGATGGATGGCCCATTATGGAGGCAACGTTTAGGTAGACGAAGTATTGCTCGGCCATTAACCAGGTAGTAAGACAATGTCCGTGTTGGATGCAAATGGCAAAGTATCGGTCGTCTTATCGTTTATTGAGGGAGGTCTATGTTCATCAGAGCTGATGGTGATGATGATAAGGATGTGGATTTTAGGTACCAGAGACATTATAGAAAAAACAAAATCGAATCACTCTTACAAAAGACTTAGGCGACATGCGCTTACGAAATGCTGCTCCTTTAAAAGTCTTTGCATTGGTTGATTCAATATTAAAAGTCCAAAGATGTAGTGTGACCGTCTTCCTGTGTTATATTGTAACGGATATGCCTGATGATGATGATTTGAAACTTTCTAATATGCTCCGAACAAAGTCAACAGTCATAACGAGAACAAAGAAAGATGTTGCGCCATAATTTATGTAAGTTAGAAAACTTAAGATTAATGAAGTTAGTGACAAAGATAAGTTATCCGAGAGTCACGTTAACTTAAGCCCCTTAATGTTGTCTACTTAACATAATACTGTTTGTTTGAAAATAGCATATGCTTAACACATTTCTAGAGCTTCATATTTACACGGAATTGGGTTAAAAACTTTTATTTGGATCCTCCTTATTAAATTTGGTATGATCATTCATAAAATTGACGACCATAACGATAAAAATAACGAAATCATCGTATACAATAAAATTATAATTTTAAATATATAGTATTTTAGTCATATTGAGAACTGTTAATAATTATCAGCTCTCGGCTAAAGGCTCTTCCAATGAATCTTGTGACTGTTTTAACTTGGAACTAGTGTACGATTTATTTTTCGTACCTCTAACATAAGTTGACATGTGTCTAACTAACATTATGCCATATGGCATATTTTGGCAACTGATCCATACGTTGAGCCTTCGAAAGAACCTGTATATTTTATGGAGAATACGCTAAACTTTACCGAAACTATAGCGCGTGGAGGGGTGTGGAAAATGGGCTCTTCAAATATAGGCCAATCCTCTAAGCAAAGATAAGTCAACCCTCATACCATACCATATACAAAACCCCCAAACTAATATTTTAGTCATGGCTGTTTGTCAGAAGCAAGAACTTAAATTTTCGTTCACATTTACCGAAATGGCAACAAAATTCATAAAACTTTTACCACACAAATTATAAGTTTTAAAACAATTTTTCCCATTCTCAACTGCGTTTGCGTGTTTCTGAGTATTTATTGTTTTCCACATAAAGATGTTTAACGATTTTTTAAGTATTATAATTATCTTGCTCGCTCGCTCTGTCTGAACGTTGCTTTTCCACGTAATTCATTATCAGCTGAGGATAGAGTAAAAGTGTTTTTATCGAAAGACTACGTTGGTAAAGAAATTATAATTATAGAATTTATTCTTGTTACTAGAAGTGAGTTGGCGGTTAGAAAAAAAAGGCCTTAGGACTTGACTCCTGACATCTTCACATCGTGTCGTCACCAACGTGGAATAGCGCAGTGTCGTGGCACGGTGCGTTGCTAGCTGCCAGGACGTGCTAGTGCTTATGGAATTACATCAAGACCTAAGATGGCTTTCAGTTCCAATGCACTATAGCCTGCCTTTTCTGAAGCACAACGAAGAACAGAGAAACACGTTGACAAAATATTCCTTCTATTGCTATGTCTATATACGGAGGGACATTATTTTAATTAAAAATAGTATTGTTTCAATATAAATACAATGCCACCTATCGCCTCCAAAGATTTTCAACTTAGACCACTAAGCTACGACGGTCTGCTCAGGACGACTAAAAACACTCCACGTTTTTAGTATGTACAATATGACATGAATTTTTTATAAATTCATTTTAAGTAAAGTGCTAAAAATCGTAAAGTATGAATCCAAAGTGAGCGATATGCAGACATCCGTTATGTTTCCATATGCGGTCCTTCTAGCGTGACGCCTCATGTAACTTCCTCGGCCATGTCTGTTACAACACTGTTAGCAGTACCACTGCGATGCCATATTGTTTATTAAATATATGTTTTTTAATACCATTTAAAAGTTGGTCAGGAATATCTTGCTCTTCTGAAAGTCATAATAGAATATGGCCATGCAAAATGTCTTCGAATTATATATTAAAAATCGTTTATGACCTTTTAGAATTTAGACATACCAGATGAAATCTACAAAAGTTATCTGATGTAATCATTAGATATCATAATACTTTAATCAAAGACTTTAGGTTATTATAGTTATTTATTTATTTGATAAATAAATAAGAATGCTGTTGTTTTGAGACTTGCATTTTTGGAAAGTAAACCCTCATAGAATATACGTAATTTCACGCAAATCTTGAGCAATCTCGAGATACATATTTATAAAATAATAGCTCGTTAAGATATTAGTTGTTGGTGCATCATCTGGTCACTTTACGCAAGTGCTTACTAGAGTAGATCTTTTGCGCAAGCTGCAATTGTGGCGTGTCTGATGACGTCATAGTGTGTCGGCCTAAATCTTTGTGCCTTATACGTAGTTGTGACTAACCTGCGTATAACTTTGGTTTGACTTACTGTCGTGACCATACCAAGAAAGTGGAATGATGATATTTGGAAGCCCTGAAAAACTGCTTAGCTTGTTTTTATAACATAGGAGCCAGGAGGGCAAACGAATAGTAAAAGCCTTTTGGCGACTATCGACGCCCATAAACATCCACACAACCAGAGGTTATGTGGTGTTGCCCTCCTTTCCGTACTTGTGTTACGAGTGCTGGGAACGAAAATGAATTTCGGAAATTTAAACAAACATTATTTACCAGTGGTGAGGACACGCTTTGTGACGCTTCCGGCTGCATGGACCACCATCTTGATTGCCTCTCAAGTAAAACAGTTGCTATTTTGGAAAGAATTGGAAGACAGGCAACTGGCAAAGTGCAATACATAAACGATTTTCATTTCTTCTCAACGAAGCGAGTCTTACATGGTCATAAGTCATAACAAAACAATTTTATTACTATGCGTATTAAGATGTTTCTTTGTTTTTTAAATTAATTGTTATGGGTGAAATATTGAATTCAAAACACTAATATCGATTTTATTGTTTTATTTATGAAACACGAATATTGAATATTAAAAATATGACAAATTGAAATTTAAAGAAAGTGTGGTTTGATATCATTTTAGAATTTATAATTATAAATAAACATGAAAGAAAGTTTATATAGATAGTAAAATATTAATGTAAATATTTTTTTGCGAACAATGAAAGCGTTTTTTAGCATTTATACAAGAAACCAGCTGTTCGGTCATTAGAAGTGGCTGGCTTCGATCAGTTGCCTGATCAAAAAGTATCAAGTATCTCTCCGAGTCCAAATGAATTCATAATTTGAATTTTCTGATATCTTTGAATCCAGAATGGACTTCATTTCAGAACAGTCGTCTGTGGCAATTCTTTATTAAATTCCTTCTTGGATAGACCACTCAGAAATCAGAATGGCTTCAAAATTAAGCTCAATAAAATTATTTAAGCTCCAAGTCATTGTATTATTGTTGATTGCTGTAGTGTGATTATTTGCTAGTTCGATTTCTATAATTACATGTTTAAAATAATATAGTAAGGGATTTGAGGGAGTCCAACGTTTAGCAGTGGACGGATAATGGCTGATGATGATAAGGCAAGGATTTTTTTTCTGGCTCAGTCTCGCAACAGTTAGTTGAATTATAATTGCAACGGTTTTCTGATCATTTACGTTGTACTACAAAAACACGTTTCGGTGGGTTGGCAACACGCGTCAGTGTGACCTTTGCAATCGTAACGGAAACGGGGGACGGGATGGGGTTAAAGGACGTATTCGCTACCAGGCGGTATAAGATTTCATTATGGACGAAGACTTAACTCCTTAGTGGCGGGATAAAATTACCCCATGAGACTTATTCCGCTAAGCCTGCATCTGAGAAAGAGGTAGTGCCATCAAAGAATTCAGACGTTTATAGAAGAACAGTTCTTATGGGCGCTTTGAGTGCAAACTTTCTGTGACGCAAACGACCGCTTGGCGGCGTGACGAGAAGGACACCGCGATGTCCCCAGCATATGAGCAAAGAGTATAATAAAAACACTACTGGCATATGAGCCTACGAGAGCAAGTCCGAACTAAGCCTGCTGGAGACATGTCCACAATAAAGTCGGCACAAAAACCTGGTGACTCTCGCTCACATGATATCGGCAGTGGCAGTTATGCTGTCGCGTTTTGTGCGGTTTGTGAGTTTTCGTTGGCTCATTGGGGGGATAGGGAAAAGGAGGAAAGGGCGTCGATAGTCGCCAAAAGGCTGGTCGTTTACCTATGCTATAAAAAAAATCTTATTTTAACATTCGAATGGACTGCAAGCGGAAAAGAACTCGCGTTGATACATTACTAAGAGTTAAAAAGCATATAAGTTAAACGCAGAGGTGTGCAATCTATGTTGATTTATAAGATTAGTAAAGATATTGTGTGACGTAGTAGCGTTATCAGTTTATTATTAGTTGATTGTTAATTGTTTAGTAAGAATCTAATCGTCATCATCATAACCAATCAGTCCGTCCACTGCTCTCTCAACCAGTCATTTTTTCTTTTCATCATCATCGTCAGAATTTAACCGTCCACTTGAACATAGAACGCCAAGTCCACCGATCCCTTGCCACTCGCACCCAACACGGACCGGCCTCTGAGATGGACTTCCCACCTGGTTAATGACTTTACCAGTTATTATTTCACATGCACGGCATCAGCATTATTTATAACATTGTGTTCATAATATGATTGATTAAGTTTATCAATCTAGGCTGTTGCCAGATAAGATTATATAGTGCTTAAGTCTAGACTACTAAATTAATCAAACTGGAATAGTCACAGGACTATCAGATATTATAACATATTCCTCCGCAAGTGACGAACGGGGATGCGTAGGAGGGGCTACTAAATGCTCCTCCAGTAACGCTCCTGTGCTTGTGTCGGGCTCGGGATGGGAACATGGGTCCAGTAGGTACAACGCGCTAAGACTGGTTACTGGCGAGGTGCTCCTGTTGTCTGCAGATCCAGCAATAAGTGGCTGTAGGGGTTTCCAGTAGTGGTAATTTTGATACACTCCAGGAGCTTTACCCGAGATAACCTTGATGCATGCATAAATAAATTCTCTGCATCAAAAAAGGCTATCATCGATCGCGTACTTTCTTGAAATCAATAAAATTATGATCAATAATATCATCAATTATTTTACATTATAATATTTTTATAGAATAGACAATCTTTCTTTATAAGACAGTATCACGTTACAAGTTGCCCTTCACTGGATTCGAACCACCGACTAACCACCAGCTGGCCGACTATAATCGATTGTATCGAGTTATAATCGTTATTATTAATCGACTTTCCATTGATCGATATTCTTAACATCACGCTAAATGTATTTCGTGAAAGTTAGTATCGTAAATTGTTTATGTATTTTTACACAGGAAAACATATTCGTGAGAACTGATTGCCGGAACATTAAGATATTATAACTTTATTCCATTAGCAATTAGATGTAGCTTCATTAAATCGCATACTTAGTGAAAGCATTTAATAATTATATTAAGTAAGAAGGAATAAAAAGAAAGGAAATAATAGTATCTATCTACACCTGCTTATATGAGGCAAATTAAACAAGCAATGCAATACTTATATGTATTTGATGGTACAGCATTCAACTCAAAGAGTATAATATATTATATAGATTCAACTGGTGAAGGTAAATAAATATGTAATACGATTATAATAATCTTAAATAGTACCTAATCATAAAATATTAACAACTCAGTTTCACATTGTTATACCTTGGAAAAAACTAAATAAACTAACTAAATGTTGTAGCTTGTATGTTTCACTTTCTAACACAAATTGGCATAATTGAAACCGTGATAAATTAGCAGATGGTAAACTAAACTGATTTATATAGGGTTTTGATATACTCTTGTAATTGAGAATCCGTATTTAATCTATAACGTTTCATCTCATTACGTTGAGTACACTTGAGATGAGGTGCATTTTATCACGTACTCAACTGCGTCGTGAGTAGCTGTGTCTGCAGTTTCCACAAAGTCTATAATGCTGTTTATATAAGGATTGACAAAGACATTTTTAAGGCAACTTTTCGGTTCAAGGTTCGACGACCTCTGTGGATCAGTGGTTAGCGCGTTGACGCACAAGCCGGAGGTAGCTGGTTCGAATCTCGCCAGAGAACAAATAGTTTGTGTTACTGGGTCATGGATGTGTATTAAATATGTGTATTATATAATACCGTAACACAAATCTCTTCGAGAACTTATCACGAAACCAGATTGACGTGGTCCATAGATAAATATTATTAAACTCGTTTATGTAGCGTACATACATTTATTATTCAGTCTCGGTGCCAGTAATTCACGTTGCCTGTCATCCCCTTCTCTCCGAAAAACAGCTATTTTACGGGATGAACAAGCAAGATGGTACAGCAGTTGTCATTTCAAAGCGATGTCAGAACGTCACTTTGAAAGGGCAGCCCTTCATTCGAACCCGCTAGTCGTAAACGCGGCGAATTATGTCCCCGATAGCTCAGTGAGAATTAATAAACGACACCCAAGACACGTATTAATCGACCCAGCTGATTAAATCTCACAGCTGTTAAACATGATGTAGCTTTAAGGCCTTAAGGCCAACAGCATAGATCCTTTCGAAAAAAAAAAAAAAAAAAGATGGTACAGCAGAACCATGCAGCAGAATGCGGCACACCGCATCCCACCCACCGGTATTTACGAAAGATAGACCAATTGATGATGATAATGATGATAGTGATAGACGAAATACCAAGTAATTTAACCTTATAATAATAATATCGATGCTTTTACACCACGTCAATCTGGTCCCGTGGTAAGTTACGGGTACCAGACAACGGAAATACATTTAATAACTTTTTATATTAATACATATATTTAAGAATTTTATTATATAATCTACATATTTAATACACATCCATGACCCAGCAACACAGAAACTTTTTTTGTTCCTTGGCGTGATTCGAACCCGCTACCTCCGGGCTTCAGCGCCAACGCGCTAACCATTGCGCTACAGAGGTCGTCTTATAGCTCCTACATTGTATTTAGAAGCATAAACTGATAGTTGGACTCAAAGACCTTTCACGAAGCAGCCAAGGGACAGTTTCGAGTGTCTAGCGAGCCCTTGCGCTTTCTTTTGACCCACTAACATTCAACCTCTGTGGCAACGTTTCGACATTATCGTTTCAATCGATAGAACAACCGTTATACTAACCGTTGTCCGCGGTTTCGCGTGATTCGACCTTTGTTGCTGTCCCCGTAATTTCATCAGCATCAAAAAAAAATCTATTCCATAACAAAAAGCTTTTAAAAATTGGTATTGAATGTCTGATCATTCTGAGGGTAGCTTAGTTTAAAGTCTTATTAGTTAATAGTAAAAAATGTATTATAATGAAACAAATTTACGGATTTGATCACGGTTTATTAAGTTTTTTACAAGCCCGACGTTTCGGATACTTTACAGCAACCATGGTCACGGGAGGAGTAACAAAATTATATCAATTTGTATAAGAATTAGATGTAATCAAAGTTTTGCCATCGAATCTTATTTTACTTTGACTTTTATTTGGCAAATCAGATGCCAATAGAAAAATACATAAATAAATTGATGATCTCACTGTTATGGTATACGAAATATTTCATCGAATATCCAACACGATGAATTTTAAATACGTACCGTAATAAAAACCAGTTGGCAACGCCTATTAATTAGATACATGTATATATTTAATAAGTAAACGACGTTAATATGATAAAAGGTTATAATTTTTGCAACTTGATGAGCAAATTACCTAATACCTAATATACCTAATCTTATCGATAACGAAGCTAAAAGACAAAGGAACTGATAGTATGTTAATAACAATATCCTTAGACAAGCGACCTCACCCGAGAATAGCCAATTCATAACTTATAGAAGCTCATAGATAAACGCGTTATCTTCGATAAACATTTTTTTCGACAACTCTTCTCCTATAGAAAAAGGCAAAGGATTATATTCATACAGCCTAGTTTAGCTAAGCGTTAGACGCTCGTAAACATAAGTTTACGTGGAGGCTGGAGCTTAATCGGAGTGAATATACGTTGTCTGTGCTGGGATTAAAATCGCCGACTATTTTTGCAATAATAAGACTATTTTCCTGCTCTTATGGCGAGTTGGACACAAACTACTTTACAGAAACATTAGCTGGGTAAGCGCGTGTAAGCAGTGTCTCTTAAAACGGAGGCACTCAGCAGGATTCATTAAAACAATAGTTATACTTTATAGCATGCATAATTCTATTGAAAATAATCTTTTGCCTATGGAAATCTACTTGGCGGCGACTACATTAAAATACTGGCAACATAATATTTGAATTTAAAATTGGAACCGAAATGGCGCGATAAATATAAAATGTCAAATGCACATTTGTTTTTTCTTTAGTATATATATATTAATTATGATACTGGATAAATAGTTTTGAATTTTGATTCTTTTTCTTATCTAGTATCTATGAATATTATTGAGATTTTTTATAATAAAATACAAATTACGTACACGTTATACATGGAGTTCAACATTTTTCAATTATTTCAGTTTAATGGAAACCATTTTCTTTTTTTAATTTTAATTTTCTAAGCAATTTATTTTTAAAAGTGATGAGTTAGTCACAGCATCAATATTGCACGCAACGATTTAACGGTACAGGTCAAGGAAAGTGATTTCAGACGAACGACGGCTCTGCGTTATCAAGAGATTTAAATTTTTGTGATTAACAATAAATTATAAATAAATACTGCTGTGCCCAGCTATCAAGAGATTAAATTTTTTTGTGATTAACAGAAATATTTAATAAAACGACCTTATGAATAAATAAACCATGTAATATCTTAAATAAGTCCAGGAAGACAGAATTCAATCTTTATTGGAATGGCAAAGAAATTCATAATTTTCGGATACATCGAGGCCTTTTGTGAATATAATATACTCGTCTAATGTAGAGGCTTTTATGTGTATTAATTTTCTTAAAACCTATAAATCTAGCTAAATATAAAAAACAATACATATCCATTCAAAAATGGGATGAGCTAGTCATTTTACTTTTTTTTTCGAAATGTCCTATGCTGTGTCGTCAAGGCCTAAAATCGGAGCTTTGGGTTGGCAAGTACCTTCCCGAAGCAAGTCATTTTACTCGTTAGTGTGTCGTATCTTAGTTAAATTGAGTTTAGAAAATGCATTCCCGATATTTTGTATTTTAAGCAAGCATGTTGCAAAGTCATTGCTTGCCATTTCGATCTCATTAAATTGAATAAAAAATCAATAAAAATTGAAAGTTGAAATATTCAAGATCGCATACCGTTGACCGTGTGACGAGGCATAACACATATTCGGACTTCGGTCACTTGGCCTTGGGTCACCGTCATCACCGTGTGACGCTGACTCACGCGATCAGCGGTCACGGCCAGGTTCGATTCCGGCTTCACCTTCACATGAACGACTGCTTTGTTTACTGTTACTCACCTTTGCCTGCGACTTCTTTCTGATATGTAGTGTATTATTTCTTCTAGTTCAAAAATTCTTAGTTATGCATTTAAATGCTATGATATTATTTGCAGCAAACTGAATCCGGCGGCAGTTGTCCTGCCTTACACCGGTGACGTCAAACTATTTTTTCATACAAATATGTCAATCTGTCAATAACGAACACAACAAAAAAAAATCAAATTTGGTGCTTTGATTCTGAAGTTATGTGCGCACATAATACATTTCAGGGAATAAGTAAGGTGATTGAAATTTTTTGCTGGAGTCGTTAGTTAAAACCTAAGTATATTTAAGTATTTACTATTTATTATAAGTTACACCAAGTTAACCTAGTCCCGCCTATAGTTATGTGTGAAAGTAGGTACATTGCTTATTGTTTTACTTCACATATATCTTTATAATGATCATTTTAGTATTAGCGGCTTTTATAATGAGAATATACCCACAAGAAACTGCGGGGCTCCTATAACTCTTTTAGCTGTGATCATTATTTCATATCATGATCAATGATAATGATCATTTTTCATTTAAATGTAGAACATCGATAAGAATAATAATAGACTAAAGAATAGTCATCGTTCTGCCATAAACAACAGCGCTCCGCTATCATGTTCAAAACTATGGCTATCTCTTAATATGTATAAAATCGGTCGTTAGGCTATCGCGATCGAACAACATGACACAATATTCTTATAAATAAAGATAACATATTAATTACGTATTAGATAAAAGACGACCTTGGAATTGTTGCATGTAAAAATCCGACGAGCTCTTTAGGCTTCGGAGTAAAAAACACGCATTTTGAGATATTTACTGGCTGTGCGTGGTGCCCGACTGCTTGTGCGTGCCATTTCGCTTTCACTTTTCGGAAACTAAACTTGCCGGAATTACTATCTTGTCCCAAGATATGCAGAATGAGTTAGTTGGGTTCCAGCCTCCAGGTAAACTCGGATGCTAAGCACTAACAAGGTGGCATGAATGCAGGGGCCTAGCCAAAATGCCAGTAAGAAAGCGTTAGCGAAGATCGAAAATGATAAAATGTATGGGATTGACATAAGGGACGCGCTTTATCAAGTGGTCTATCCTATACATTTTATCATTTCGAACTTCGCTAACACTTTCTTAATGGCATTTTGGCTAGGCCCCCAGGTATGTCTGATCGACTAACATAAGAAAAGGGTTCTAAAATAGAAAAATAGTTTTTCTATCATACTAAATAAAAATATCATCGTTAAATTTGTATTTTTTGTATTTAGTCAACAACTTTTGCTTACTAACAACTTGTAAATCGTATAAGGCGACCGTCAAATTTCGCAATAATCTGGTTCGCCTCAACGAAAGTTAACTCAATGTATATCAATCCTTATATAGTTAGAGTTTGCAAGGCTGACTATTAGTGCGCCTGTTTTTATGGCGCCGGTTGGGAAATTACTACTGTGGATCCGTTTTTTATAAGTTGAAAATTTTAAAAAGAAAAGCGTTTTTAGGGTTTCGTACCCAAAGAGTAAAACGGGAATTAAGACTTAGCAGTCCGTCTAAAGAGGTATGTTATTTAAACCGTTAAAGTTACGCAGTTGGTATGTTTACAGATTATGTATTTCTGTTGATGCTTTATCAATAACTACTGCTTATTTAAATAAATAAACGACTACTAAAACAGATTACAATCGCTATTTTAAGTGGAGCTTCCATACAACAAATTTCATGCTGTTTTGTTGTTTGGCGAATAAAATAGTAATTAACGAACACCAGAGAAACTATATTATTTCAGATATCACACAAAAATATAAAACTGGATGTATTGGTTCTCATAAAAAACCAAAAGTTAATTTCATAATGAACAAGAACATTAAAATAAATTAAAGTATATAATTTTAATTTGATGGTCTATTTATAAATTGTATGAATATTTCATCATTTTGTCATAAGCCCGGCTAGCTCAGTCGGTAGAGCATGAGACTCTTAATCTCAGGGTCGTGGGTTCGAGCCCCACGTTGGGCGCAATGTTTTTTTCTTTATCTTGTGCGATCATTAGTTGAAAAACCCGTGTTTTTTCGGATTTTAGTGAGGTATTAAAGATGTCGAAGAAATTTGTTATTGTTATTAATTATCTATTGCTTTAAGAGGTTTGGTTTTGTTGTGAAGCGGACAGCGCTTTGATGATGATGAAACATAGGTCAATAAATAACTAAGTGTGTTGCTACATCTTACGTAATATTTATTTACAAATCGTTTGTAAAAACTGACGAAATGGCAATTATTGTGGTCCGCGATTTTGAGCGTACATAAATGTTGTTTAGGTACAAAGGTTGTATAAATAGTTTTGTTTGAAAACAAACTACTATCATCATCGAGTCCGTCTTGTGTCGCCTGTTGTATTAAATCTATACAGACAAATAAAATAGGTGTCTGTTTATAATATTAAAATAACCAATTTTTACGAAATGTATATATGAATGTAGACACACTAAAATAGCATTTATTTACGATTTTTGTCTGTCTGTCTGTTTGTTGCAGATAATCTCTGAAACAGCTGGACTGATTTTGACGGGACGTTCACTGACAGATACCTCATGTAACAAAGAGTAACTAAGGCTATAAAAAATATCATCACTAGTCACTAGTCCGGATACGTCCGTAAATTAAAGATACTACGGACGTAGCCGTGGGCAGCATCTAGTAAGATATTATAGAACTCAAAATGAGATATTTATTTATTCAAAAGAACACCAGTGAAATACACTTTAACACATTTATAATAAAACTGCACGATTCATAGATAAATACAAATTATACGATATATCATCATCAATAGTTCGCGTCTGTTTATTACTAGGGCGTCATTACATGAACGTCAAAACTGCTTTGTTTCTACATGCTTTTCGCTAATGTATTATACCGTCTAGTTGCTGCTGAACTTAATGACATAAAATTTAGCACATTTTGTACAAAAAATTCCAATCACATGAATTATACTGTGTTTCAATTTTCTCAGACGACGATGAAGGCCAGGGATCTATTAAACTATTAGCGAAACCGCAATTATTATATCGTAATAATAAATTAATTACAATCAAATTGACAGCTATCTAATAAATGTCTTTTTTCCGCTCTCGATAACTATTTCCGTTCGATCTATCAATGACCTCTTTATCGTATTGTGGACTTTGATCGCGAAATTGTAAACATTGAAAACTGCTTCTATAACTACTGTACACACAATAATACAAGGCAGTACAACGTTTACCTTACAATCAAAATAACCTTACATGTTTCGACGCACCACAACAAAATGCATGTTAGTCTTGACATTTTCAATCTTTTAAGCTATCTATTAAAAAACTATATTAATTATATTGACATTTAAAACCTTTTAAAGTCAATTTATCCATAAGTGGATAGATTCGATAAACAAATTGAGTAAAATATCCATATTTAGTTAGTTCGTTTATCAATAGATGGCGTTATGCCAATTTTAAATCGCGCTATCGTTAGCATTACACCGATTTACATATAGAACCGTCTGATTATTTTCTGTGAGTATTATTACGAGTGAATATACGTGTTGAAAGTACGAGTTAGTGTTTCATTTTTAACATGGTGCCGAAACCAGGGAATAGTGAGGAACAGTGACTAAGTGGAAAAGTGACTAGTGAGAACTGAGAATACGTGGTAAAGAGTTTAAGTGAACTTTAAGTGCAAACTAGACTTAGAATAATTTGTGATTTTAAGAACTTTAAATTATCTATAGAAAAGGAATAACATTGAACATTTTATTGTTGCAAACATGGAGAAGTTAATAAGGGGACAACAAGAGTTATTTGATCAATTGATTAAAGCCGACCGTAATCTTAAGAAAGCTAATCAAGAGACACGAGCAAAATACAGTTATCTTGTGGCAAGAATGGAAGCTTTGGAGAAATTGGAAGAAGCATTTAGTCAAAATCATCTTGAAATAATTACTAGAGCTACGGAGGAACAGATACAAGAGTTAAAATATTTCAAAGATGATATGCAAGATCAATTTCAAGAATTATTTATACAATACAAAGCTATTTTAAAAGAATACATTGTTTTGGCAACACCAGGCACTGCAACATCTTCAATGGACGCAAAAGAAAGTTCGTTGCCTATTTTTAAAATAAATAATTCCGAGGTGCAGTTACCAAGAATACAGCTTCCACATTTTTCTGGAAAATACACAGATTGGCAATCCTTTTATGATATGTTCGTATCGTTAATACATGAGAATAACCAACTTGCTCCCGTTCAAAAGCTGCATTATTTAAAATCCAGTTTGTCTGGAGAGGCTGAAATGCTACTAAGAAATTTTCCTACGACATCGGATAATTATAAGGAAGCATGGGAACAATTGTCTAAACGTTACAACAATAAAAAATATAATTGCAACGCGATCATGAAGACATTATTTGGACAAAAAATAATACAACATGAATCAACCAATGCACTCAAACATTTATTAGATACAACAACATCTTGTCTGAAAGCTCTTAATAACCTGAATATTAGTACTGATCAGTGGGATCCAATTATAATTTATTTAGTGGTGTCTAAATTGGATCACGAGTCTGTAAGACAGTGGGAGACTTACGTAAGTTCAGCTTCAGACGATTTACCTAAATGGTCTCAGCTAGAGCAATTTATCGAAACACGATTCAGAACACTAGAATTGCTCGAAACTGGCAAGCAAATGAATAAAAATATGATTCAATCAAGACCGTCGCATCAATCGGCCAAGACCAAATCATTTCATTCAGCACTTGACGTAAAAAAGACTTCACCCGAGCCGACATGTGCAATGTGTAATGGTCCACATTTTGTGTATTACTGTATTCAGTTCAAAAAACTACCAATTTTAGAGAGGCAGAATTTAGCCCGGGCAAAAGGTCTTTGCTTTAATTGTCTTGCGCCAACACATGCTGTGCATAAGTGTCATCAAAACACTTTTTGTCGTAAGTGTGGAAAAAAGCATCACACTTTGCTTCACTTTGAGAAGGAAGACAAAGAAGCCTATTACACTCTGAAACAAAATGAACAAAATAAGGGAGAATCTGAACAATGTGAACGAGAATTGACTTCGGAGACAAATGTAGTGGCAAATTTATCGAGAGGAGAAATCAAAACATATAACGTGCTACTAGCAACAGCAGTTGTAAATTCTAAATCTAAGAACGGTTGTTATGTTATTAGAGCATTACTCGATCAAGGCTCACAAGCCTCTTTTGTTAGCGAATATATAGTACAATTGTTAGGTCTCAAACGTACAAATGTGAATGGTAAGGTGTCTTGTTTGGGAGACGGTCATCTTAATATTAAACACGCAGTTAATATCGAAATTGAGTCGCGTTACAAACCTGACAATAAGGTTTGTGTAAATGCTTATGTATTAAAATCACTAACGTCATTGTTACCGAGTCGTGAAGTTCGTGTACCTGACTGGCTTGAGCTAAAAACGCTACCTCTTGCAGATCCAGAATTTTCATCTCCGGGTAAAGTTGATATTTTACTTGGCGCTGACGTATATGGGGAAATTTTGCAGAATGGCGTGAAGAAGAGTCCGCATGGGAATTTATTAGCCCAAAATACTTTGTTCGGATGGATTTTGTCGGGAAAACTAGAGCAAGAGTCGCTGAAAGAAAATATTTTGAATTTACACGTTCAGATAAGAGAAGACGAACTATTGAGAAAATTTTGGGAGATAGAAAACGAGCCAAACAGTATCGTGAAAGGATTAACAGAAGAAGAAAAACGATGTGAGAAGTTATACGAAGAAACTACTTCAAGACGAGAAGATGGAAAATTTGTTGTCAGACTACCATTTAAAACAGTTGATCCACAATGTCAGTATGGTAAGTCATATGACATAGCATTTAATAAATTACTTTCACTGGAGAGACGATTGAGTAAGAACCTTACACTTTCAAACGAGTACAATAGAGTTCTAGAAGAATATATTACATTAAACCACATGAAACAAATTAGTAGTGATAATATTGACAACTCTAAGTGTGTCTACCTACCTCATCATGCTGTAGTGAGAGAAGACAAGCAAACGACAAAAGTCAGAGTGGTCTTTAACGCATCTAATAAAGGCGTTAACAGTGTGTCTTTGAATGATGATCTCATGATAGGTCCCAAACTACAACAGGATTTACGACATTTGTTACTAAGGTGGCGCAAACATCCGATAGCTATAATTGCAGATATTGTAAAAATGTATCGGCAGGTATATGTCCATGAAGACGACACCGATTTCCAAAGAATACTATGGAGACCTAATCCTGAGTTACCAGTACAACACTTTAAATTATTAACATTAACGTTTGGTACAGCCTCTGCCCCATATCTAGCGGTTAAAACCTTGCAGACATTAGCAGTTCTGGAAAAGGATAAGTTCCCAGTGGCTGCGAACATTACTAGAAATGATTATTACGTGGATGATTTAATGACGGGTTGTGAAACAGAGACAGAAGCATTACAAATTTACGATGAGATGACAAAACTTATGAATTCTGGTGGTTTTGAACTTCAAAAATGGAGTAGCAGCAATAAACGGTTTGTAAATTATATCGAGGAAAATAAGGTGAGCACTATGAAGTCCCTGACAATAGAAAGTGACGGCATGATGAAGGTTTTGGGAATCAAATGGAATAGGTTAACAGATAATTTTGAGTATGTAGTAAACTTGATTGATACCGACGAGCCTATTACAAAACGAACTGTTTTATCAGATATAGCTAGACTTTACGACCCTATTGGTTGGATTTCTCCAGTTGTAATTACAGCGAAAGTTTTTATCCAAAAATTGTGGAAAGAGCATCTTGAATGGGATGATAAATTACCCAAAAAACTATTATCAGAGTGGCTAAACTACAAAGATGAGTTGCGTAATATTAAGAATATTTTGATCCCACGGTGGCTTTGCTGTACAAAAAAATGTAAACTAGAACTACATGCATTTTCCGATGCATCACATGTGGCATATGCAGCTGCAGTTTATCTGAGAGTTGTAGATGAAAACAACCAAGTACACGTTAATCTTGTAACTGCCAAAACTAAAGTCGCACCAATCGAGAAAGAGGTATCCATACCCAGGTTAGAACTTTGTGGAGCAACTTTAGCTGCAAAACTATTAAATGAAGTTTCTCAAGTGATGGGAATACCCAAAAGTGACATGTTTGCATGGACGGACTCAACTGTTGTGTTAGCATGGCTACGAGGACCTGTCAATCGATGGGCGACATATGTAAGCAACAGAGCATCACATATCCTAACAATTATGAATTTTGAGCAGTGGGGACACGTGTCAACTAATGTCAATCCTGCTGATTGCGCATCGCGAGGATTGAAACCAACGGCATTAAACAGTTACGATCTGTGGTGGTACGGCCCTGATTTTTTATCAGAATTCATTGTTGAAGTAAAAAAACCTGATGTAATTGATACTAACGAAGAAGAACGAGTTAAGTCATTTTTGGTAATGAACAATCAGATAAATTTTGAATGGATGAAGTTTTCCGAATTAAATAAATTATTAAGGGTGATTTCATTATGTCGCAGATTTCTTAAAATAAGGCTGCCACCTGAGAAGAGAATAGCTTTTCCAAAATTTGTAACTCCTGATGAAATTGAACAATCTTTAAAAGTGTGTATCAAACAAGTTCAAGAGTGTGAGTTTGAGCAAGAAATACAGAGCTTAAAAACAAAAGGTAGTGTGGCCAAACGGAGCATACTGTATACTCTTTGTCCCTTTTTAGATAAAAATGGGATCTTAAGAGTAGGTGGACGTTTGAGTCAATCTGAGGTGAGCTACGATCAGAAGCATCCTATTATTTTGCCGGCTAAGAATCATCTTAGTCAGCTAATAGTGGCAAATGCTCATTTGAAGACTCTCCATGGTGGGCCTCAACTCATGATGAGTTATTTGAGGAGTAAATTCTGGATATTAAGAGCACGTGAAATGACGAAAAAGTATTATCGAAGCTGTGTCACTTGCTTAAGATATTCTAAAGCGGCAGCAACGCAGTTGATGGGACAATTGCCAGAAGCCAGATTAAAACCCAGTCGCCCGTTTAAGACATCTGGGGTGGACTACGCAGGTCCTATCAACATACGGTTTTCTCCTGGACGAGGAGCTAAATCCTATAAGGGATACATTTGTTTATTTGTCTGTATGGTGACCCGCGCAATACACCTTGAAGCCGTTTCGGATTTAACTGCTAAAGGCTTCATCGCAGCATTTAGGAGGTTTATTTCTCGAAGAGGACATTGCAGCGATCTTTATAGCGACAATGGAACTAATTTTGTTGGAGCAGACGCCATGTTGCGTAACATGTTTAATAGGGCTAAATCAGAATTAACGAATGAAATAACCAAATTATTAACATTAGAGTCGACAAATTGGCATTTCATTCCCCCAAGTGCACCTAATTTTGGAGGAATATGGGAGGCGGGTGTACGATGTGCTAAAGCTCATTTAAAGCGAGTCGTAGGGGATACAACTTTGACGTTTGAAGAAATTTCTACTTTATTAGCTCAAATTGAGGCTTGCTTAAACTCACGTCCTTTAAGTGTTCTCAGTGAAAACCCAAACGACCCTCTCCCATTAACACCTGGTCATTTTTTAATAGGTGAATCCTTATTAAATATTAATGATGTAGATTATTCTGATCAAAATGTAACAGGCTTAGATAGATGGAGAATGATTCAAAAAATGGTAAATTCATTTTGGAATAGATGGTCTAAAGAATTTTTAACAAATTTAAATCAAAGAAATAAATGGTGTAGTAAAAAGTCTGAACTTGATGTAGGAGATGTGGTTATTGTGAAAGACGATAATATACCACCCGCCAAATGGCTTTTAGGCAAAGTAATTAAAAAGCATGCCGGGCCTGATAATGTGACTAGAGTGGTAACCTTAAAATGTAAAGGAGGATTGCTTAAGCGCCCGATTAGTAAACTGTGTCTCTTAACAAAACCTACATGATTTAAACCACATTGTCACGGTGGGCGGAAATTCTTATAATAGATTAGATGGTTTTTTGTGTCTAAGCTTATTTTATTGCAATTTGTTATTAGTTTATAAGATTACTATTATACATGTAAAGGACTAAGTCCTTGGTGGGCGGAATGAGTAAAATATCCATATTTAGTTAGTTCGTTTATCAATAGATGGCGTTATGCCAATTTTAAATCGCGCTATCGTTAGCATTACACCGATTTACATATAGAACCGTCTGATTATTTTCTGTGAGTATTATTACGAGTGAATATACGTGTTGAAAGTACGAGTTAGTGTTTCATTTTTAACACAAATTGAGCTTCTGTATTTATATTATATTTCCTCTTTTCAGATGGATAGCAGCTCAGAAGCGATGGAGCTGAGGCGGGAGTTGGATGCTGTAAGAAGCGCTCTTCAACAACAATCAGAATCGGTACTGAAACAACGACACCAGTTAGTCGAAGCTAGTCAAACTCTAGCGGCTAGGAATAAAGAGGCCGCCCAAGAAAGACGCTTAAGGCAAGACCAGCTCGCTATTGTCCTGCGATCTTTAGTTTTGCTGGAATCCAGATTAAGTAGAGAACAAAAACAGATTAGAGTTTCGCTCCAGCAGAAAGAAAAGATAATTAAGTCTCAACAGGAGGAGATCGTGAAACTAAAAACGAGAAAGTCATATTGTAGCAACTGTCAGCAATTACTGGGATTTACCAGTGAACAGACAAACATAGAAACAGACCCCGAGTTCCAAAGTTTAGAAAGCACAGATTCTAGATTTCCAAACACATTCGTTCGAAGTTGTAGCTATCGAGAAAGAAAGTCTCCGCCCGTTTTTCAAAAGAATACAAGACTAAGCAAAAGCTTCCAGCTGCCGAAGAATGATGTTGCTTACGGGAACACTAGTTCTAGTGAAGAAGGTAACACCGCTAGTGTTGGAAGCAAAGGGACATTTATTAAAAACAAACAAGCATTTGTAAGGCGAGATGTTTTCAGGAGATCGCGAAAATATTGTGGAAGAAAGAATGCAGGAAAACATTGTGATACTCCACAAAAGAACCCATACAACAATCAAACTAACAACAGCAGTAGCGCAGAAGAATGTCTGGCAACGAATTATCAAGATAATCAAGACGATAATATTGTGACAGCCAACCAAATAGCAAACGATATTAGAAAAGCATCCCTTAAAATAGATCAGTTAATTGGTGAAGCAGCTAAAAAGGATAAAGATAGCTCCATAAGTGATTCAGATAAAACTTACTGTACAAAAATGGAAAGACTACATGGAATTAAAAGACAAGCTTCTGACGAGATAAAAGCTAATAGACAGATATTTTTAAATCAAGTTTTAAGTGATGATGGAAATGAAAAGCCTTGGTATGTTAGTGATCCCGAACCAGATATTGACTGTGATGAGAATATGTTAAGCAATGAAAATTGTAAATCTACGCATAATCTTATTATGAATGGTCTGAGCAAAGGTATTCTCAACGCTGAAGTAATATCTGCAAGAAATGAAGTTTTGTGCAATAACGTTATGCAAAATAATGAATTCAATTCAAAATTTAATGATAATAATAACATAGAATCTAATATAAACGCAGGTAATAATGAAGTTAGTGAAAATTGGTATGCTAGCACTAGTGATGCTGATGATACCCCACCGAATGAAATATATAAGAACAATCCAGTTCTTGAATGTGTTAATCAGATATTGCTTCAAAATTCTTTGGATGATAGTAGCAATGACAATTCCAAATCAAGTGAGGCTCCAAGCCCAAGTCCAAAAACATCCGCTAAACGGGTTCAGTTTTCTACATTAAATAGTATCTCCTACGATGATAAAATTAGAAGCCCTACAGGAAACAATAATACCCTACCAAGAGTTGATAAAAGAGCTAATAAAATTGTAAAGTTTAGCTTAGAAACTGCATCGGAACACAGTTACGAAGTTCCCAACACTGCCCAAGGTTTTCAGTATGAAATTCAGAGCATCTATAGCAACGAGTACGAGCCTATTATTACAAATACAACTGAGCAGAAAAATGCACCTGAAGCCAGGCTCGTGCATCCAATTGAAAAATGTACTGTTCCAAAAATCAGAGGTTCTATTGTCAAAAATATCGCAGCTAACATTGAAAGTCGAAACTTAAACAATCATAATAATGATTTGAGACATGATAATGGTATAGGGGGGAGCATGAAGATATTCAATAAGAGGAAAGTGCCTCGGACTCCGCCTGCTCTCCCACCTAAACCAAAGAACTTATCGACTAAATGGAAGACGGACAATCCAGTTAAACCTGCCACAGAACCTTTAGACTCTGAAGCCGTTGCGGCTAATCAACGGGTTGCAGAAGTTAAGACGAGAAACGTGGGACAAGCAGCAACCATTAAAAATTTAGAACCGGACTACTGTTCCATTTCTGAGATAAATGTTCCAGTAGTCAGCAATGGTAAAAGAGAATTGCTACTTACGCAACCAACTGTTGAGATACACAATGAACAGTACCCAGTGCATACGATGAATCAGAAAAACTGTGTGGCTAAAGTTATATCTTTACCAAGGATTCAGACTAAGATAAATGATAAAGATATACCAAAACTGCCTCATGTCACTGAAATTATTATTCCAGATGAGGACGAAAAGCCCAACGAGAATATTCGCTCCTTTCAACATGCAGGTGAAAGCTATTTAAGTAACTTTAGCATTCACCCTCTCCAACCTAAGCTAGATTCACGTGCGTCTATTCAAATGGGCAATACTGTTTCATCAATTCTATCAGAGATAAATAAGGGTGTTAAAACAAGTGGGAAGCAAATTAACTTAACTGACCTTGACAATCAGTTCAATCGTGGACCTGTTAAAGTTCAGGCAAAAATAGAGATGCATCAATCCGAATATTTTGATGAAATTGATAAGTTCGATCTGTCACAGGATTTTGAAGAGTTTAAAATCGACGAGGAACTCGGCAGTGTTGTGGCTGAAGAGTACAGGATAAGTTCCGGAAGCAGCGACGCTTCGATATCTGATGTCATAACAGAACATTTAAGCACAGTACCTGAAGAAGATAAACATCATAATAACGCTACTGAAAATACCAATGAGAAGAATGATACATTTCTTGAATTAAATGATAATATAAACAAGAGTCTTGCAAAAAATGCTAAGCTTTCTAATAAGCCCGATCTCCTTTCAAATATAGAGAATGTTGAGACTGAATCAGTAAGAAATTCTGATATTGAATCAAGCAATTCGTCTGGCAGTAACAGTGGTTCCTATAATACAGTGAAATGTGAACCAGGAATGATTTTAAACACTGAGCTGCATAGCGCTAAAACTAAAGGTGCATTTGATTTCTTCCTAGAGACATCTGGTCTTAGTTCTAAGTCGTTGTTTACGCCTAGTAAAAATTATTTAGGTATGAGGCCTCCAAGTGCCAATCATAAGAATGTATTAAAACCTAAGGATATAAAGATGCGGGTGAAAAACCCCATCGCAACGAACAGAATCAACGAAAAAACAACTATCAAGTATTT
Organism: Lycaena phlaeas; assembly: GCA_905333005.2. Taxonomy (NCBI): domain Eukaryota; kingdom Metazoa; phylum Arthropoda; class Insecta; order Lepidoptera; family Lycaenidae; genus Lycaena; species Lycaena phlaeas. The sequence continues at coordinate 3,009,233 of HG995170.1, read as the reverse complement.
TGAACCATATGTCTAGCAGATTATTTTTATGGATATGACAATGTAATCTTAATTACTATCTTTAGTTAACAAGATTATTTTTATTCTATTTATTGTAAAAAAAAGAACTTGCCTGCATAATATTAATGTATTTAATTTGTAATGTACATATTTTATTATACCCATATACTTTGAATTGAAATATAAGATGTTAAAATATTATATTGTTTTATTGTTCCTTTTGAACTTAACAAAAGGTCTACACATGTATATTATGTTTTATTATTATTTTAATTTAATTTAGTTAATTAGTTCCGTAAAACCAATAAACTGTCATTGTGTACATGGAGAGTCACACTATATCATTATGTCCTCACTATATCAATAAATTTCTATATTAGAAGTATTGATTGATGGTTTAAAAATTTAAAAATTAAAAAAAAATACGTGAACAACGCTAGAATATTTAAATAGAGATGGACAGATCAATTGTTTTGTTCCATTCCATTCTTTAGACTGAATAAAGTTAGTACTTCGTTTATGGGACAATGTATACGTTTTTACAATAGGATCCCAGAAAACGTTCAAAATCTTTCCATTAATAAATTTAAGAAAATTGTTAAGGAACGTTTGTGTGGTAAAGCCTATTACGAAATAAAAGATTTTATTGAAGATACCACACCTTGGGAATAAGACACTCACTCTTAAGATATGATGTTACATGTTGTATTTATAAAATATTATGTACTCATTTTATTGACAAAAGAGCAACCCCTAAGTTTTTTTCTCGTTTTTCTTAGGGGATCCTGCATCTCAAACGAGTTTTTTTTTTTTTTTTTTTTTATATACTATTACTACTTATTGACTACTTATGTTTTGACTTATTTCAAGTGTACAAGTTGTACCTACGTAATAAAGATATTTTTGATTTTGATTTGACAACTTAATCTACTGTTTATTGATCAAATCCTACTAATATCATTAACGAAATGTTTGTAAGTATGGATGGATGGATGGATGTATGTTACTCTTTTTCTAATTTTCTAATAAAACTTTACAGTAATATACTTTATACGTCAAACACATAGGCTATATATTTTGTCCCCATACTCCCACGAGAATGGGAAGTACACAGGTGGAACCGTGGGGCACTGCTAGTAAACTATTCTAATAAGCCATGTCTGTAGTGAAGTACATTAACATATATCGTCGGTGTAATTCTAACAGTGCGTAAGTCAAAAATGGCTACTTTACAGGAGGGTAATTTTTTTTTAATAAAAATATGTAATCTATTATTGAATTGTTATGCGGTGTTAACATTTTTTTTTTTAATAATGGACTTCTATTGGTCAGTCCTGGTGTTTTATTTGGTTGATATGATGCGCGTCTCCATCTTTCCAATGCTATTGCATTGGAAAGATGGAGACACAACTCTCAAAAAAGTCAAAAAATGACTTACACACTGTTAGAACTTCACCGTTGCTGTGTATGTGGTGGGTAAAAATTAAACCACCAAATTGAGTCATAAAAATACTATTTATTTCTTTTTATTTCTTTCCCGATGCCTGTATTTCTTTTCTTTTAAGTTCCTTTTTCTGTACCTGAAATAATATATAGGAAACATAAATTTTATTACACACAATTGAAATGTAATGTAACAATGAGCAAAATAGTAGGTTTATTGATCGATTTTACCATGTTATAGACTCAGTCAACTCATTTTTTACTATTTAAGATGTCGTTTTTACAAGTTGTTTACATGTATAAAATGTTAGTACAGTAAAACTTTTTTTTTGTAGGGTATAATGTTCCGTATTTATACCACTAATAAAGAATCTCAATGAATATGGAATGGAAAATATGGGATGAAAAAAAATTAATTACTATTAGAAACATAGTCCTTATAGACTATGTTTCTAATAGTAATTAATTTTTTTTATGAATGGATAATTTGCTATTTTTATTTATATGTTAATAGGGAAAAATCATGTCATTTACTTGCAGAGAGTCTGATTTATTTTATACATTCAGGGCTTATGCAGCATATGCCTTTGTGTATATCTTGGCATAATATTAGAAAATAATATATTTTGAGTGGCAATAAGGCAGTTCATAAATATGTTAATTTTCAATTTTATTACCAGAGATGATAATACCCATGGAATGTGCACACAGGAAATCTTCAATACAATCATACTTTACCTTGCCATAACTGCTAAGTAAATGACCAACATCATTGTTTTGTGCTTTCTTCTTCTTGGTTTTAGTTGCTGAAACACTTTTAGATATCATTAATTGTTTTTCCTCTTTTAGTTTTTCTTTTTCCTGTTTTCTTTTCGCCATTAATTCTTTATAGTTGACATATTGTCTCTTAGGTGGTTTAGCGCCTGTAATAATATATAATAATGATAATCAATCACATGTATAAAATCAAAACGTTCCTCTTTGTTCAAAATCAAAGTATATTTGCAGTACTTAAAACTTAGCACCTTTTTCAAAAGTGGATAATGAAGAACAAACAATATAAAAAATTGTTATACCATAGAATTTCTATATTATTAACCTCTTGTTTAGGAGCATATAATTATAAAAATAATAAAGTTATACAAATAAACTCACCTAAACTGACAGCCAGAGCTATTTTGGCCTCTTCCTTCTTAGTAGCATCAAAACCCGACATACCGAACCTTACGACTTCATGGCGTATTCTTTTTAAATCGATCTCTTTTTTTCCTGCTGATGTATCAACTGAATCAACATTGTTGTCACTTTTTGGGTGTGTTTTCTTTTTAGGTTTATGTGCCTCAAATTTTACAACCTGAAAATTACTTTCTGCATTCTTCATAGCTAACGCAGCTTTGGTTAATATTAAAGACATCGCTATCCTCCTTAATTATGAACTTTAGTTTTTTTAATTAAAAGTTATAAATCACTATTTTAATTAGATATAATAATGGAAAAATCAGTATTTTCAATGTCAGGAATTCATAATAAAGCACGTGAAAGTGACAAATGACAATTGTTAACAGTTCTTCTTCTTTAATGTTAGCTTCGTCGTAAGGTTTCGTCAAGGATTTGACAAAATCAGAGGGAAAAAATATTAAAATTAGTTAATGAATATTGTAGTGGACTGTTCAGGGTGAAATAAGTGGGAGGTGGTGGCCACTCGCCTTGGCGATGTAAAGCAGTTTTTCCCTATTACAGACTAAATATGGTTATCCGACTTGGCAACATAGCCTTTGTTCTATGCCGGCTACAACAGGAATGAAAAAACCAAACAGAAATCAAATACAGCTGTCAAATGTCATTGTCAAATAAAATTATTCTAGATTTGTTTTGCATTCCAATAATCGAAATTCCACTAACCAATGAAAATGTTTTCGGGTTTCAGGCAGTCTATTCTTAGGCTGATTTGTTTTTATTTTTCCTAATGATATTCTTAGCCACAAGTTCGTATGCGACGGGAACTACTTTCATTATATAACACATTCTAATTAAAGTCCACAGGTAGACTTGAAACATTATCACCAGTACATTTAGGTCTTAACATTCCAAGTTCCAAATATCATTCGATCGTCAATATCAGCAATACGTATATAATTTAATATATAAAAATGAGAAACACATTCAGAAAATCTGATACAGCAGTTAAAGCTGGGGATCTTATATTGTCTGAGGAGCCTTTTGCTTATGTCCTGTCTTCAAAGGAGAAAGGCACTAGATGTGATAACTGCTTGGAAAAGTGAGTGAATCGTATTTAATGTATAGTAAATATGCTTTTGTTCCTTATTGTTTTTAATCAATTAAGCTATTGTAAATTTTTAAGCATAATAATTCACACCTTAAAAATATTTTTATTTCGTTTGCTGAACTTATTCCTCTTGAAATAGCGACAAAGAAGATGGCTAATTCCCAAAATATTATACCTACAATTGATTTAAGTAATGATATATTGAAGCTAGTGTGCTAACACAAGTTATATGCTCATATATATAAGGATATATTATATTCTGAATAATTATCACTTTTGTAGAAACAACATGAAAAATAATAATTTTACAATAGTTATATACTGAATATTAATTTATAGATACTATAAAATATGATAAATTGTATAAAATTAATAATAAATAATATAAATTGTAATATGCCGTTTCAGGGGCAGGGTTCTAAAATGCTCTGGCTGCCAGCTTGTGTATTATTGTGGTAAAGGCTGTCAAATAGAAGGCTGGAATGATCACAAGGTGGGTACAATATTGAATATGCTATAAGCAAAATGTATCAGATGATGACGGGTCAAGAGTAAAGGCCATTATTCAGGCGGGTAAACAATTGCAATGGATCCAAGTGGCAAAATGTTCATTCAAGTGGATTGATTGTTCATTGTAGGAGGTCTATGTTCTACAGTAGACAGGCTGATGATGATGATGGTGAAAATGAAGCAAGATAAATGCTTTTTGTGTTGTTGCATCTTTTATTTAGTAAACTGTTTCATCATCAGCATATTTTGGTTTAGCTCAACATAAGTCAATAGTTAATAATATTATACCCCACTTGCATCTAGGCATGTGGAGGAGATTCTCAAGTTGCAAGGCCCAACAATATTGACCTAGCATTATTCTGGCCAGCAATGTTCCATAGATTTCATTATAATCCTCTAGTAAAATGAATACTGCATCTCTTCCTTGTCAATTTGCCTCAATTTTAGTACTGAGTATTGAAATTAATAACTTAAATAAATGTTATCCTTTTACCTCACACAAACAACATAGATTAGCGAAAATACGCAGAATATTTATACTTGTAAAAACATTGTATCAACATTAGATAATTACTTTGTTTACTTATGTTAATGGATTAATGAAACAACTTATAGATTATAATAATAACTTAATTATTAAAACTTATTGCTGCTTATTAAGATTTTTACATAAAACATATTGGATACTTTATGGCCACCATAGATTGTCAGTCCTCACATAAAATCTTTAATTTCTTTAACTTTTTTAATAAAATTTTGTTAAATTATTTAAGTATCTGCAATTAATTACACTCTATGAAAATATACTGTTTTGATATATCCGATCATTGCAATTTTTTACGTTTTCAAGTGCCCAGATTAGGAATGTATTAATTAAAGTTCTCAATGTGCTCATATTATTGTCATGATTTTTGCTTATATGTATTGTTATTTCTCGTTTTTTTTTGTTTTTGTAATGTAAAATGAAAATAAAGATTTTAAAAATCATACAAAATCATTGATAGTTTCATGAAGGCCTGTTCCATGAATACCTAAAATGAGTTCATATCTAGTATAACAAAACCACTATAGACCATTTTTTTTTCCCGAAAGGACCTATGCTGTTGGCCTTAAGGCCTTAAAGCTACATCGGAAAAGTAGATGATGGCTCATCTAAATATTTTATAAGGGGGATTTATTCCCCCGCCAGCTTCCCCCGGGGGCGTGGCTTGACGGTCGCGTCACTACGTAGTGTAGAATTTAAACTATAGGAATGCGATACTGTCGACGTTTTGTTATCATGATGGCCGGCCATCACCCCACCATAGGGGGGGCGGGGTCTACCACTGTAGACCAGTGTTACTTATGTAACATCCAATATCACTATTTGTATCATGATAATCTTAACTGTAAATTTTTAAATTCTAGTGGGAATGTGCTAATTTAAAGCGAGTATCGCCAAAAGAAGTACCAAATGGAGCTCTTATGTTGGCTAAAATCATCAACCGTCTCAAACGAGGCGATGGAGGCTCATACAAATCATTCTATTCAGCAACTTCGTTTAGGATGTGGAAAGATCTCATGTCACGTAAGTTAAAATAATGATATTTACATTTCTTCTAGGTTATTTTACACCTACACTATAGTAGAGAGGACTTCTGGCAAGAGCCAGAAAAGTTCATTTTTTACGTTCTTTGGATAGGAAAACTTAATAGTAGGTGGTCAGCATCGCCCTGAAACATAAGCCAGTTTTCCTGTACCTAGCCCAGTTAACTCATTCATTTCATTCATTGTCTCTTTGCCAGTAATTTCACTGTTTCTATCACAAATCAATCAATCAAGGCAGAGCCGTAAATAGCCTTTCTTGCGCCCTGTGCGAGCCTCTATAACTGCGACCTTAGCAAATCGAAACAAATAGTCCTGCCTGGTCTGGCCATTCTTGCGCCCCCAGGGTCTACGCCCTGTGCCTGGGCACCGGTGGCACCGAATCGTAGGCAAGGAGTGCTCTTTTCAAATCGTTATGGTATACGTTACAACTTACAACCCTTTTAACAGGGGCTTAAAAATATTTCTAGTAGGTACAGATGAGTCCATATTAGGCTAGGTTTGCATTAGTGAACGTCATTTCTATCATTCACTATTAGAAACTTGTCTCTCTCTCTATTTAAGAGCTTTGCTCTTGTCGGTGGAGTATTCGCCACTCATTCCTCCTCTCCGCCAACACCTTCACCTCCCGATACGACATAACCTGTACCTTCTCCTTTATTTGTTGCATATAACTCCTTCTCGGTCTACCTCTTCCTCTTTTTCCATCAATCTTTCCCTCTATGATATTTTTTATAAACAAGTCATGTCGTATCAGTGACCAATCAGATTTCCTCTTCGGTTCTCAACAGCTTTAATAATATTTCTTTCTTCTTTCACTATCTCCAAAACTTTTGCATTTGTCTTGAAACTTGTAAGAACACTAAAACTTAAGACAAAATCTCAAAGAAAGTTGAAGCTGGACAATAATTACCGATTGTCTCTTTCTTCACAACACCATAATATTTGTTTTGAACCCCCACAGAAATAGCCAAGTGTTATAAATGTCACTTCTAAGTATGGCTATGTTCTGTTAAGAGTGAACTGAAATTGGGGGTAGTAATATAATATAATGTTTCATCAAAATTGATTCAGCCGTTTTAAGGTTCTAGTTATATCTATATATCTGGCTTGGCGTATTTTTTAGTGCAACCTTGTATTTTTTACTAAACTTCATTTTCAAATTGAATAACTTTTTTTTGGCACATTTCAGATTATTCTGATATAAAGAAAGACAAGAAACGCATGGACCATTTCACCTCGCTGTGTGTAGTTCTGTTTGAGTTTCTCAAGGACATATCTTTACCAAATACTGTTGATCTGATGGGATTGTACGGCAGAGTAAGTGACCATACTCCAAAAATATACAGTGAAACTGTGCAAAACAGTTGCAAATCGCCCAGTCCTTACTTTTGCTAATTGTTAAGCAAATTGTTTAATTATATAATCACTATTATATGTAACTTTATAGGATTTTAAATTAACATGGTTATTTTCATTATTTAAACTATTTAAAACGGGATATTTACCATGTTTTTTATCAATATTTTCTTCAATTATATATTTATTCAATTATATAAAAAACATGGTAAATATCCCGTTTTAAATAGTTTAAATATATGTAACTTTCACCTGTTCAACTTAAAACCATAGTAAAAGTAATGATTAATGCCTGTATTCTATTTGCTAATTGTTGATAATCATTTATTTTTTGACGTGACAACGTCTAATAACACGATATTGCGGGCAGCATGCACGAAAAAGATGACGTCATGTAGCGTTCCGAAGGCGATCGAGCGATCGGCTTAGGGGGCGTGATTAAGCGCGGCCCTTATGTCAATCCCATACATTTCATCATTTTCGAACTTCGCTAACGCTTTCTCAATGGCATTTTGACTAGGAACCCAGTTCGGTTCGTGCTGCATGTAATGTTTGACGTTGTCACGTCAAAGTACCGTCCGTAAACCAACTTTACAGATAACTATTTTTTTTTCAATCAATAAATCAATAAAAAAAATTACATTTAAGAATATAATATAAGAATATAAGATAGTAAGTAAAAAAAAGGAAACTAAAAACTTATTTGCTCATAACTCCTGCACTTGAGTTAATTCGACGCGGATATTTTCCAAACTTTTGCCACCAAATTTTTCCTAATTTCTACAGATGGTCATAAATAGTTTCACGATACTGGATATGGACATGAACTCGATTGGCACGGGCATATACCTGGCGGCTTCCATCATAGACCACAGCTGCGAGCCCAACGCCGTCGCCACCTTCGCTGGGAAGACCATCAACATCAGAGCCATAAAGGATATGCCGTCATTGGATTGGAAACAGGTAACATATTCATATAGTGCCTTGTAAGAAGTTTTTAACGATTTTTCGTTTTGAATTATTTTAGCGCCCCTAGCGGCGAGTTTTGAAACTAATAAGCTAGTGAACAAACAACGAAGTGGCAGGAACTGGTTCAGCAGTGGGCAGATAAAGTCTGATGATAATGATAAAAAACAATGAAAGTATTTACTAAAAGTACAACCATCAGAATGGTTTTAAGAATTTAGTCTGCATAATTTTTGAGACGTCGGAATGTTGGATGTGACACGAAAATAAAAACACTTCCATAATTATAGTATTACATAGTTAAGATTCTTGTGTTGAGTGCAAAGCCAATGTTTTATTCCGATAAGTTTTTTTTTTTTTTTTGATAAAAACCGGTGTGTCTAGAATTGATACCATCACGCGTTTCAGTTTTACTCACCATGGCCGAGCATAAAAGGGCTAGTATCGTGGGTAACTTCACTTAAGTTTACAGGCGGATTTCATTGCAACAAAAAGAGAAGTAAGGAAAACTCAATGTATGACCCAACTACTAATTTCCTATTACTTACTCTTATTAACGTCAAAATGAATGATTGCCGGTTCCAAAGTTAGATCACATCAGATCGGATGGAGCTATGCTAATGGCCCTAATGCTTCATCGGTAGTGGGGTGGAGCCGGTTGGTATCACTCTGCGATAAAGTAAATGGGGGGTGGGGCCAGCCGTGGAGTGTGACTTCCACGGCTTCATGGCATCGGGTTTGATCCTGTGGAGGGTCTCTGCCTCATCACCGTAGGATGAAAGACCCACAAAACATTAAATAAACATTAATTTATTCGTTTATTCTCTTCAGATCCGCATCACCTACATTGATCTGATGAAGACTCCGTACGAAAGGCAAATGGAGTTGTTGGAAAACTACTACTTCCTCTGCCAGTGTGACAGGTGCATGGGTAATGCTCTAGACGTGCATACTAATTGCTTTAAAGTGGACACACTTATAAGAGTCGTTCGAATCAAACGCGAAGTATAGATATAAGAGTCCGAACGATATAGGCTTTTTCATAGTATTCACATACACAATAATATATCCAGATCTTAGTTCTTTTTTCTGCCACTGGCTGCGCTAGAATCGGGTGCGTATCGATGCTATTGTAGCGGACTAATCAGCGCCACAATACTTACCGCGTAAATATTTAAACGAGTACTTCTTAAAAAAAGACACGCTCTACCGACAAAAATTCGGCCCCCTAAATTGAGACTATTCGTTCAACATGACGTTCGGACTCCTTACTTTGTGGAATCAAAGTCGTGGAATATTTCACCATTCTTGTATACTTCGTCTAGTCGAAGGAGAATGTGGCGTTTCGACTTGTTTGCCTACGTAACTAACAAAGACGCGGGAAATAGTTTCCTAGAATATATGAAATTCTATATAATAATATAATGAATTCCAAAATAAGATTCGTTCGTCTCTTATATGTATGTGTTTACTCATTCTATCTTACTGTGGTATGGTTTATTTTTTTTAATATGGAATGGATTTTTTTGAACGTTAACTTTAATTTTTTTACATTTATTACTGTTTTCGACTCTCATACTTTATTTACTTATAACATAAATATTATATAATTACTGTAAACTTCCATTTATGACACCATATCCATTTGAAACGGCGATCTACGTGCGATGGAGCGTCTGTTTGTTTCTAAGTGGCTTAGAATTTAATTCAAAGGGTTCCCATATCCGCCATTAGAGAGAGAAACGTCGTTAACGATATTGATATCTAGTTGTCGGTGGGCCGAATAAAGAAATTTCTACATATTCACATTGTAATGTAGAATAATCTTATTTCAGATGACGTGTCAATAAAATACGTACATGCTGCAAAGTGCCCTAACAGGCAATGTGATAATCCTGTCAACATAATGTGGAAAGAAGATTGTATTCTAGTTAAGAAAGAAAAAGAAGATAGAAATAAGTTTGAAAATGATAAGCAAGAAACAAACGGCCTAGACAATAGTTTTGGTTGTGTAGAAAGTAGTAATGGACATGAGGGTAGTTTGGTAAGTGTGAGGGATGTCTGTGATAAATGTGATGCAAGATGCACAGAAGAATATAAAGAAGCGTTTGTGAAAGCGATGGAGTATTCAGAGTTACATTTGCAAAATATGAAAGGGACGTCAATAGCTTGTATCCTTTTCTAATAGTCTTAACAAACACTTAATAATCCTTGCTCAATAATATTTTCAATGTCTTGTAGGCGTAATATCATGTATCTTTGTTACTTTTTCTGCAAATTATTATTTTTAAATCACTGTGTGCATTGCATATAATATTTTATATTGGCCAATCATATGGCTGTTAGTCGCCTAATCACAGCGCAAGCGCAGCGACGTACCTCAAATTTGATGGAATTAATTTTATAAGACAACACACAACATTACTGCAGTATTCTGATTCAATGCTCTATGACCTGGAACTAGCCCAGCAAATCATTTAAGTGCCGCCTTATCCTGAGTCATGAGAGCTTGTCTCGGGGCCAGTTTACACTGCCTGTCCTGCTTCTCTCCGAAACAGCAAAGCTGTGTCATGAGAGAAACAAGCAAGATGATGGTGCATGTAGGATTATGGTGGACAGGCCCCAAAGGGAGATCTTCGACCGAGAGATGTGCGATGTTCGGCCAGGCCGAAGCCCACTTGCTATCGTGTCAGGTATTGTATATATAGCAACCGGGCATTGGAATTCTGATAGCGCGATTCAGTATTGTGGCGCTGTGATTGGTCCGCCACAGTGCACATGCAGGCGCGAGTGCGATAGAATATATTGAGTCAATTACTCATCCTTAAAACAATCTACAGATGTTGATGTATGTAAATACTGTTTGGAGAAGCAAGAAGGAGTTTTACATCCCTTAAATATAATGCACGCTCAAACTTTGGACCACGCTTTTGATGCTCTTATCCAGGTTCAATTGTGGGAACAGGCCTGTGTGTACGCTGAGAGGCTTATACCATGTTTTAGGTAACCATATGAATACTTTATACTGTATATATGATTACGTTCTTCATTCTGTTGTCGGACTGAGTCTGTGACAGGCATTATTTAAAAAAATGATCATAATATATTCAATAGAAGTCCCAGTATATCAATCTCCATTTCTAAGCTTTCAATGTTGCCTTTCATATTTCTGTTTCTGTTTGCAGTAAATCATACTACATATTATATAGCTGAATTAAAATCTGTTTTTGAATTTACATTTTGTTAAATAATAAAGTTTCCATCTAGTGATTATTTACATAAGTTAGTCTTTGTCATCCTTCTGCATAAGGCCTTTAGAAATTAATAGTACATCTCGCTTTCAGGTTTTACTATGGCAAGTTACATCCTTTATTGGGATTGCTGCATATGAAGTATGGAAAAATTTTACTGTACAAAATGAATCTTCGTGACGCTTTAAAACAATTCCAACAGGCAGAGAAGATTTTGAAAATCACACATGGAGAAAGACATACAATATACAAGGACCACCTACTGCCATTATTGAATCAAGCATTTATTGAATCAACATAAATGTAAAACGATTGTTTCTGTCAATTATTATTAATACAAGGCTGTCAATGATGTTTTGGCTGTATTACTTTTGAGACCACAATCCTATCTGTTATATCTGGCATGTGGGGTGCGATCTACCAATATCTTTTATATGACTAGACTATCGCCTATCGGATTCAAAACTATCCTATTTCTCAAGTTTGCCTAAACAACATTGTGAAAAAATGACCAAATCAGCAGTAACTCCTAGGTTAGTTGTGGATATAGAATATATAAAATGTAATTTTTATAAGATTTTGCACTAAATTATTTATCTAAAGATGTAAGGGTCAATATTTTATAGAGTGGGAAAATAGAGTAAATAATTTAACAAAAATAAGAGTTCTACAGTTTTAAGACTTGGGGGGGAGGTGGGTATGTCAAAAAAATTATTGTCAGTATAGGTATAATATTTATTAGTCCGTAAAACAAGGTCTGATACATGTATGTCTGTCTATATCCAAAGTTTGTCTCCTATAAAAGGGATGTCAATTTTCATATTTCATTCTTTTAGGGGGGGCCTCCTCATCTGCTTCTAAGACTTTGATACGTACACCACATATTTCAGCACCATGTAAGGTCTTCATAGCCTGATCAGCGGCATCAACTGTAGCGTACCTAGCGTAACCTACTGTTTTATTTGGAAGGGTATATACATTGATAAGATTACCAAAACGACAGAAAATATCTCTTAACACAGTTAATGGCGGTGGCTGTGGTTTGCATACTAAGAAGCATCGTTTTGCAACAGGACTATCTATATCAGCTAAAGGTTGTGTGGGGGGTAGCCTAACACTACAATAGTTTAAGTCATTACTATCTGGTATTGTGTCACCATTCACTCCAGTAGTTGCTACTTTAATAAGCTTAGAAGCTTCAGCAATTGCTTCAGCTAACTGAGCTAAGTCCGGTGAAGATGAATTGTATGTATTAGCAATGGCATTCCTCAAATTATTTACAGCTGAAGGTATGTTAAGACGTTCATTGTTATCAAAGTTTGCAGGTTTAACAAAAATTTTGTGCCCTGGTGGATATTCAAATTCGTTAAGTTTCTCTACAGCATATGCAGCCGAAACAGGATTAGAATACTGAACAGAACCTTTACCTACATTTCTCATTAAATCAATGTAATATTGACCTCCCGTCATCCCTGGTACAATATCAAACAGTGTTTCAACGTGGGCTTGTGTTAAGCAAGGATTACAGATATATTGCACGCGAGTGAAACCTCTCGGATTCACATTCATCATAGAAACGAGCATAGTTTTTTGGTTAACAGATGACGAGGCCAGAGTATTTATGTTACTCTCAAAAGCAGTTTCAGTACGCTGATTGTGACCTTGCGGTTGGGCAAATATAGCTCTATATTTCTTATCGCACTCTTCAAAGGCAGTGGCAGCTTCAGAAAATTTCCTAAACTTTACGTAAGCAAAGCCCTTTTTCTCTCCCGTATTTCTGTCTGTTTGTATTAAGATGTCATCTACATAACCGAATTGCTTAAAATATTCATACAACTCATCCTCAGTTGTGTTTTTTGAGACGTGAATAAACAATCTTCTATATTTATTGTTATCTTCTACGTGTATTTCGGATCGGTTGGCGGCAACCATAACTCTTATCGGACGGTTAACATTGGAGATAACTTTGTTATGCATGGATTCCAAAGCATGTGCAGCTTGTGATGTTTTAGCAAATTTGATATAAGCTACACCTTTACGTTCGCCAGTGTTATGGTCACAGGGTAGACGTATATCCTCTATATCTCCAAATTGACCGAATGCACCCCAAAAGTCATCCTCAGTTAGACTTCGGTCGCAAACTACAAACAATCTGGAATACATAGGTACATCCTCGTTACGATCGTCGTTACGCGCAAACTTACGCCGAGTATCCATTACGTATTTGTTTTATGATTATATAAAGAATAATAATTAAATCAAATGCTACACTTCAATTAAATTAAACATAATTTCAACTTCCTTATGAAATCACTAATCAGAAATCAGAATTCAGATTTTTGATAGATAATAGAATATAGACTACAGATCACAATATCTATGACCTATGTCGTAGGATCTATGGAATATACAATAGGGATGTTGCAATTTTTGGAAAAGTATTTTATAATATTTAACCGAAATATCAATATTTCATTTTAAAAAACAATTATAATTTATTGTTACGTTTTTAAAAACTTTTTGACATTTCCGCTATAAAATACTACCACCTTTAATGGCGTGACGTCACAGGTTCCTATATAAACATTGTTTGTAAAATTAATTCAAATAATACGTAATATTATATTATATAAAGAGATTTTGCTATTTGGGAATAGGGATGTTGCCTATTTTTAGGAATGTTTTAAATCGTATAATAATGTAAACTTATCTAAAATTAAACATATATCTAACAAAGGCGTAAATGTTTTATGTTAATATCTTTTTCTTCTACATCTTAACGTCTAGTGCATATAAAATCTTTCCATGTTAGAAAATGGCTTTAAAGTTTCATATGGATTGTGCAGTGCATTTTTGTGTAAACTTACCACTATTAAAACGCCTGGAAAGCTATTTGCGCACGTAATACGTACGGAAAACGATCCAAAAAAAGTTGCTAGCACTTACGCATCTAAAACAAATAAACAAACTTTACAATTAATGTCTACTGTTATAAACCAGGAAACGAATAATTTATTCTACTCGTATACTGAATGGTTTGCATTTGAACACTTGTTTGTTGTCACGTAATTTAATATGTTAAAATTTGTCAAGTTTGATTTAATTACTTTGAAATGAATGCACAATGTTTAATCGAAGGATTCATGAAAACAATTTTCGTGGAAGTAAAAATAATTAAAATAAACTAAATCAATATTCATCAAAACAGTATTACTCTTGAACTGAATAATATCGAGTTTTCTATCACTCACTGGGATATATTTGCACTCGAGTAACCGACTCACGAGTCACGACTGTTGCATCACTACAAAATTTGAATTGTCTATTTCCAGTATTTTTATCTATACTCAATTACAAAACGTATTATTTGGTCATAAAATCTTCTAATTCCCCTTAAAATTGCTGTTGTGTCGGTGTTATTTATTTGAACTAAATTCTAAACATTTAATTTAGATTATATTACATGTTTCCATTTACAAAATAGTGCTGATGTAAAGTGTCGTTATGAAACATGTCCGATGCACTCAAATGGTTGTTAGCAGTCGAGGGGTTCAGTTCTCTCGTCTCTGCTTCGTTTAAAATCAAAACATTAAAGTTATCGGTGCGTAACACCGTGTTTTAAAAAATCAATACCATGACCGGTGACACTACCTGTTTGTGAAAAAAATCTAGTCCAATTCTTCCAATACATTACCCTCGGTTTAAATAGAATTTTATTTTGAGTGAAAGAAAAAAATGTAAACAAACTTCTATTCCGTATATAACGAAATATATTAGTGGGACTGCTATATTTTTCAATTTGAGAACATTGTATAGTGCATAAGACTGAGAAAATGTTTAGTGAATCCTATGAAAGAAGACTGCTACAGCAGTGTAGCCCCCTCAGCAGGAAACAGTCTGTCCTGGTTCGGCCAGAACCTATGGACAGATTTATACCATGCAGATTGGAGAACAATTGGCAAACTAGCTTTCAAGGTATGTTCTATCATTTAATATTACCTATAGTTTGTGATTTTGTTGTGAGAATAATATCAACATGACAATTGACAGGTTTTGATGAAAACTGTTTATTTCAATTATTTTGATGATGATTTATAATGATAATACCAAACAAACAACTTGAAGTCCAAGTACATAATTAATTTTATTTGAATAATCACAAGTACAACAAAGGTCCTTTTTCATAGGTTTATAGTTTTTGGGGCTATAAATATATCATACTGATCAATATATATATATATATATCTAAAAGATATAGATATTTCAGAAAGATATGTCAAAATTTTACAGAACTTAAAATATTAAAAAAAAATACTTTAGTGTACATGTTGCATAAAACTGTTTTGGTGACCAATGACTGAATGTTAAGTTCAAATGAGATTAATCATAGTATTATGATAAGACTTGAAAATATAATTTTCAGCTCCATTTTTCAAATGCAAATTGGCTGCATTCAAAATTATTGCCGCTTTTAATTATTTTTATATGTATTATATCTATCTACTTGTGAGTAAATCAATAACGGGCTATTGTCCAATCCTCAATCAGTTTTATTTTGCAATGAAATATTATTAGCTTTGGAAAATGGTTAAGCTGTACATACATACAGTATTTATAAGTTAACACAGTCATATTAAAGTTTTACAATATTTTGTTTGCAACATCACCTAAGTGAACTTCAGTTTTGGCCTCATGAAATCAATTTTCATAACAACTTTAAATTTCACCAAAAAAAAAAAACACTGTTTTGAGATTGTTGGTTACATTTTAAAAGTAAGGAATAAACTTTTTTTGTCAAATGGACCTATGCTGTTGGCCTTAAGGCCTTTAAGCTTCATCGGAAAAGTTGATGAGCAGATGGCTCATCTAAGAATAGGGAAAAACTGGAGTTTTATATTATGTTCAATATATTTATATTACTGTGTTAATAAACTTTTATCTAATTAACAGTAAAAAAAAGTTATAAAAAGAAAAAAATAACATTGATTTTGAATCCATTATCATCATCATCATTTATTTGTCCACTGCTGATCATTGGCCGCCTCCTTTGATGAATGTGAAGACGATCAATCTATTATAATATTAACTTTTAATAAACCAATAAATAAATATAATTAATACATATTCATAATGTACATACATTAACCATATTTATTGTATTGTACCAACTTACCGTTTTGTGTTTATTGTGAAAATTAAGTAATGTGTCTATGTGTGCAATGAAGTTCTTTATAATAATAATAATTATTATTGATAATTCTAATAACTTAGATTTCTAGATAAATTAAATTAAGAGATTTTATCAAGATTGGATTTGAAAGGCAAAAAACTCGGACACTTTTATTCAATAGCTGTTGCAAAAAGTATAATCACCCAAATTACACCTTTTTATGTTTGAACTAGTAATGATAATGATTGTACTAAAATAGTGATTGCCAAATTAATTATAGGTTTTTGAATGTAATATCTTTTAATGGATTCTGTACAGTCTTGATGTAATTTTTTTTTTAATTCCAACAAATTATTGCTAGTGCTCCTACACCATTGAATGTATTTTGATTGTCATGCGCTTATATCTATTTTATAGAGGTTGTTCCTACAGTACCTAACATAGGTTTCACATGTTTTTTGGTCAAATAAAAAGTAATAGTCAATCATCTAATCGACATAGAATAATATCAAGTATTTTATCTAGTTATTGGTTAACCAGCATTTCTCATTGTCTTGTTTAAAATTGTTGTTTTTTGTGCACACGAACTAAAAAAATTGCAAGCTTATTGTGAAGGGTTGTCATGCTACCAGGTGGCATGGGTAGCATGAACCACAACTTTGTTTGTTTCTTATGTGAAACAGCTTTCTATGTTTGGGAGAGACGGCTAAGATAACTAAGTTATGTTCATGGGCTACTTTGATCTAACTACTAAAAATAATAGAAAAACATTAACATTAAATATATTGTTTCCGTTGCCACCGCGTTCTCCTCCGGGAAGAAGGAGTTGCGCGCTCTCATCTCTCTCTCTTCTCCTACATCACGATTTCGCAGGAGACACCGTCAGCCGATCGTGTTATCAATCGTTCTTACCCCATGCTGGCCAACATCAAATTGTTCCTTTGTCGCTCGCATCCAATTAATTCTAGCAAATCTTTAGTGAGATCCCTTACCGCGACTATGAAATATACCAATCTACTTAACAATATAGGTATCTATTATTATTATATATCTAACTAGCAGCGCCATTGTCTTGACCCGTGTATTTCCCATTGCCGTGGGAGTACGGGGATAAATTTTAGCCTGTTTACTCTTCTGATATGTTAGCTATATAATTATAAAGTTTCATCAAAAATGCAGTATTTTTTACGTGAAAGAATAACTAACATACACATCCATAAATTCTTATAAACTTGCGTTTATAATATTTGTATGATAATTTTGTTTTGTAGCCAGTCTGTATCTACCATTTGTGTAGGGATAATTTCCGTTTTTATTACTAGTAATAACGTACAAAAATCCAAACTCGTAATAATTATTTCGAGTTTATGTAGTTGTCTCAAGGTCACTGGCCCTTCATGGTGATAGTAAAAATAATTTCAAATCAGGACTTCCATTTGCAATTCATGAAGTCACACTCGGTTGCCCGCGCGTGCCTCGGAGCCCTATTCACCATACGAATGTAGTTTTTATTTCGATACATATAATTATCATGGGATGGTTATGGTTTTAATTAACGTGTACCTTACCGTCCTATCTTTTTTTAAGTCATTACGCTTTATATGTTTTTATAAGTCGTTATGAAGTAGGGAAACATGAGTCTTGTTATAATTCATGAATATTAAATATGTGTTTTATTAACTGGCATAATAAAGGGGTTGTATTTTTGTATCACGCGGGCTAAGATGGTCTGATTTGTAATAATATCTGTTTTAATAATTGTTACGGTCCTTGGTTTATTACAGATATTTCATATCATCATCAACAGAGAGACCCCTATCAGTGCACTGCTGATATAGGCCTCCCTCGATGAACGCAAAGACGACCGATTATAAAACAGATAGATATTTTTGCGGTATCCAATTTGATGAAAGTTTTATTATTATAATCTGAAATAATAACAAAATTTTTAATCTAAAAAGCTTTATAGAAATGTTTGATGTGTTTTTATTTAAGTACTAGCAGCGCCTTTTCACTTGCCTATTTCACATACACGTGGCAGTACGGTGATAAATTAAAGCCTATCTCATTCAATAACGTAGCCTACTGTTCCCCAGAGTCGCTTCTGCAGATTCATGTAAAGGAGAAATATAAAAAAGGACGAATAATATGCAAACTGACTCGGAATTAGCGATTTTTGAGTCAGGTTGACGGGATGACGATGTCCGCCTTGGTGAACTTAACACACCTTCAAGGACTTTTAATGTCATAAGGCATGAAGGTTTCCACACTATGTTTTGTTTCGGTAAGAGATCGATGGTCCCATTTCAAGACCACAGGGGGCCAGGATTGTACCCGAACCCTATCGCCCAAGAGGCCAAGCCCATATCTATTGGACCCTTGTCGTTTACAACAACTATTTGTAGTAAATTAATTAAAAAGACCATTGGTGACAAAATTGTACACTTATGGTGTTGGTCGGCCACTAACCAGATGAGAAGATGATGTTAGTACAGTGCTCGGTCCGTGTTCGATGCGAGTGGAAAGATTGGTTGTCTAACGTTCATTAAGAGAGGCCCATCAGCAGTGGACGGATAAAAGCTGATGATGATGATGGTAACAAAATTATAGGAAACCAAGTCACGCGAAATGATTCCCCTCTACGGTCTAGTGCTCCGGAATTAAATCAAGATGGAGTACGTCTGTGCCTAGGGCTTAGAGGTTTACCGTCACGCCTGACCTAACGTGGGAGCTTCATATTGTACACTGTAATAGTATTTTAAGGGGGGGGGGGGAGACTTGTTACTATGGAACTTTTCTCTCTTGCTATTTGGTTATTTTATGATCATGTCTTCGGAGTATTTGTGTGTGCTTCGTCAAGGAAATATTGGCAGTCTGTGAGTAATATGTTCGAGCATCGTATTCGGAGCATCGTTTTATAGCTCGGGGTGGAAGTCTCACGTTTCGGAGTCCAAGACCCACTTTGGGTCGCCGAGCCACAGAAGTTGAGTTTTATCGTATTGAGCTTGCTTGTTGTCGTATTGAGCTTATATAAAGAGCTTGCTTGTTGAGCTTCGACGCAAATTATTAGTTTTATCAATAGCTAGCCATCGCTCAATTAAACTTTCTACCTAGATTTTGTGTTTGTTTGGTATAATGTTTAGTATAATTAGGATTATTTTACGCGCTGCCAATCTACAAATCTACATGTCGGATATGTACACTTTTCACATTCGACAGCTCAAATATAAAGGCTGTTTATCCCTTCTGAAGGAAAGATTTTAATAAAATGTTGAATCAGATTGATGAAAATAATAAGTAATTATGTGACGTTAAGTAATCTATACCAATATCATAAAGAGGAAAGATTTGATCGTTTCTTTGTATTGAATAAGCTCCGAAACTACTTGACCGATTTTAAAAATTTTTTCACTGTTGAAAAACCAGACTACCACACCCCGGTGAACATAGGCTATATTAAATTTTCAAAAAGTAAGGGACCTGTTTTTAATTTTAGTTGACGCAAGCGAAGCTGCGTGCAGCAGCCTAGTATACAGTAAAGCAGTGCGCTGGCCCTTATAGTTGTATTTAAACGAGCACAAAATCAGCGCTAGAAGACGAGCTGAAAGGCCGTCGCCCCTGCTATAACTACGGTGTCCACACTATAAGGGCACGAAAGGGACAGATTGTAAAGTAAATGACTGCAGTTACATGTTAAAGTAAACAAGCTAAATAGAAAATGAGCCTTAACAAAAACCTACATCAACTTCGAATAATCGAAATACTTAGTATTTCGAGTAGGTAATGTTAAGGCGTTATTTTTTTTTAAGTTTGAGTTTCGAGCCACGGCGATCTGTATTTTTGACCCACGTTGTATAAACTGATTTTCTTTGTCACTTCGGTTTGAAACGTTTCATAATTGTCGTTGTGTTTGTGTATAAAATTTTACTTATCGTTAAACAAATCAAAATCATTCCAGAATTGTAACTTAGAGACAAAGGATGAAGAGTATTTCTTACAAAAGTGTCCCGATTCGCCACGCAATCGTGGTCACTGCACAACCAAGTCTAGCGAGCGTTAGTATTTTATCCGCTACGGCTATCTTTAATAAAGCGACCCAACTCGTTAGAGGGAAGCTGGATGCTTGAAATGTCCCATGATTGTAAGTAATGTGTGTTTACCTTAGCTAAGGTAAATTGTTTAATGCTATTGCTGAGGTGATGATATGTTTGATGATCATTAATGAGTGACGTCAGATTGTTCGTTGAGTGAGTACTGAGTGTATACTCGTGGCATTGTGTGGGTACTGGTCTGGGTACTCCTTCAAATCGGTACCGTCTTCCAACTATACGTAGTTGGAAGACTACGTATAGAGGTACAGAGGTCTTGTGTTTTATATTATGATAGGGAAATTGGCACCAGACCGACAGTGGTCACCGTCGCACATGAATATTAAAACAGGTTACAATGGGCTACTGACTGGGTTCATGCTGAAACATAATTGTGGTTGATGCTATAGACGTTTTACATAAAGATTAAAAGAAAAATATGTAGATATCAAAAACCTTTGAAAGTTGTTTGTTTCATTATAAATATTACATTTTATGATGTTGCCATTGCTTCATTACATCTTATAGCTGGTTACTAACATCTGTAATCATTTTTAGACATAATGAATCGTTTTACCATGCATTATAGGGTCCTGTTCGCCGACGTTTGAATCAGCGAGATCCGCATCCTCAATTCGATCTAACATGCAACGCTTAACGTCGAAACAACAGCGCTCGATAAAAAGCACCGCTTTAAAAACGCTTTACTGTAAATAAATACATGGGCATCCATTTGTATCATTTTAACGTTTTTTTAGCACTCGAGAAAAAAAGCGCACGTGTGTAAGATGCCTAACAATGGTTACAAAATGTTAAGATGTTTACGAACGTTTTATAAGAGCAGTGTGGCAGAACCATAAGGGTATATTTATCCATAAAGCACTTTTAAAAAACAAATCATTACATTCGTGTTTTATAATAAATTAATAGTAGTCATTTTTTTAATATTAAATTTATAGTTTCCTGCCTTATGATGTAATATTATTACTTCAGAGATTCCCTGCAATAGGGTAAGAAGCGATGCGAAAAATGTTAATTTTATATAGGGTCAAAGTGTAGTGTGCATAAATTAAATATTATAAAGCTTTACATTGGAAACTCTATGAAAACGGGCATGAAACACGATTGGCTTCATTCTAACCAGCCTTGTACATTACTGGAATTATAATAAAGACTAGCAGCGTCCCGCGGTTTCACCCGCGTATTTCCCATACCCGTGGGAGTACCGGGATAAATTATAGCCTATGTGTTATTCTGATGAATAAGCTATATTATTGTAAAGTTTCATTAAATATTGTTTTCCTATGTTTACGCGAATCTCACTAATTATAATCCATTCAGTAGTTTTTTTTTTACGTGAAAGAGTAACAAACATCCATACTTACAAACTTTATAATATTAGTAGGCATTAGGATATTATAGTAGGAGAAAGTATGATTAGTAGGATAGTAGGACTAGTAGGATAACTTTTAAAAGTCTGGGTAGACTTTTACGTAGTATACTTTTGTGTGTTCCATTTATTATTAAGTTACGCTTTCATCGTAAACGAAGAATTGTTTTCGTCAAGCACTGTATTATGCTGAAGTTCTCGGTTGTCATTAATGTAAGTAGGTTAGATTCATTAAGGCATTAGGTAATTAAAAAAAGCAATTAGTGAGTATTGTCATTATTGTACATTATGTGAGCTTTTTTGTGTCTAACGGACTTAACGTTTGCGGTTTAAATCTGCACAAATTAACGAAAAAACAATAAATCTGAGACTGGTTTTGTCGTCATTTTTATGTTGCGACAGACAGCGTAATAGCCGGCGTCTCGGTCTATAATTCTAGACCACACTGATGATTCACCTGGATGTGGCATCCCACGGACCCGGCTCCACTGGTACCTTCTCACAGATCAGCTTCGTCTGCTTGATGGTCTATATCGATAACAACCGTTTTTTTATGGTCCAGGAAACGGAACAGTTGGAAGCCTCTTGGAGACTATCGACGCTCATAAACATCCACACAACCACAGGTTATGCACTTGCGTAGCCATCCTTTTGCCTATGCTTCAAGTGCGCCACCGGTAACTCACAAACGCGACAGCTTAGCTGTCTCTTTCCAGTATAATTTAAATGAGAGGCATCACCCCGGTCGTGCCGGCCCAATTTGGCTGCAAAGCAACATGGCACTATTGCTTACAAAAACGTTTCTAGACTTTTTTTTTACCTAACCCAAAAATTGGAATAAGTTCTTCTTAAATAGGTAGCAGTGGAAGGATAAAAGCCGATGATGATGATGAAATAGGTAGCTTATAAAGCTTTAACAATAGGGGAATAAATAAAAAAAAATTTACAAACTCTAATAGCAGTTCTAAAGATTAACGCTTTAATCAAGACGACCAGACATCAGATTTATTATGTTAGATTTGTTATTTAATAACCTCATAACTTACTTATTTGTGGTGCATATTTAATATAATTAGACATTATCGTGCTTTCAAACGATCTATGGTAATTGGGGGTCGTAAGATCCCAATCCTGGGGGGTCGAGGTCAAGTGGCAGGGAAGTCAATTGTCAGTTCATTAGTTGGACATTTAATGCGATTTGTAACTGAACACGTGCGGGCTTGAACATAGTAGTGGGTGGATGACGCGGGTTCGAATCCCGTTTCTTTATACGTCTTCTCATCCACAAGAGATGTGGGTATTATGAGTTTCTAATTTTTTTTTGTATTTTATCGTCGTAACGATCAGGCCGGTATTGCTTGCTTTTTTTAATCTCCTAAGTCTTGTCTTCTCCATCAACTTTCTTTTGGTCGGTACATCTCGCGTCATGACGTCCTGGACTCCGAAGGCCGTGGACCTCCAGCTGTCACCTGTATTCTGTATCTATGTGATATTATGTACAGCTAAACTGTATTTTACTTTTAAATAAACACTGGACAAGGTTAACGTGATAATATGAAAGGCGTTCGTAGATAATGTCGAAATATCGGGCTCCGTGTAACAATAGTGTATCAAAAAATATTCCTAAAATATTTAAAACTATTTTATTGTCCATATTATGACGTAATGCTTATATAATTCTCTCTCTCTCTCTCTCTCTCACTCACTCACTTTATTTAAGAACTTTGCTCTTGTCGGTGGAGTATTCGCCACTCATTCCTCCTCTCCGCCAACACCTTCACCTCCTGATACGACATAACCTGTACTTGCTTCTTTATTTGTTCCACACAAGTCCGTCTCGGTCTACCTCTTCCTCTTTTTATCTCAATCTTTCTTTCTATGATATTTTTTAGAAACGATTTTTGTCGTACCAGGGACCAATCATACTTTCAGTTGTCTATGGTTTTAATAATGTTCCTTTTCTCTTTTACTCTTTCCAAATCTTTGCATTACATATACTATATTATATATTTGATAGGATTCAAATCGGTGACCTCTCGAGTAAAGTTCACTGGACCATAGAGAAATTCCTATAGAAATAATAATAAAAATAATTGTTATCGTTGTAACTTTTATCACACATAATGTATTTAAAAAAAGGTAAAAGTCATATGCAAATATCAGAAATAGCGAGAATGAATATTAATTTGTGGCCATGCCTTAAAATAGTCTGCCTATTTCATTAATCTAGATAATCTAGACCCGAGGGTCAGTGAACTCGGGATGTGGTCGGGAGTTCTCTTTTTACGGCACGAGGTGTGGTGGTTCTGGAAATTGTCATTGCTAGCGGTTTCGTTGATGATTATATTAACGTAGTGTAATTTTATGTTTCTGCTAGTCGTGATTCGCTTTTTTTAATAAACAGACAAAAAATATTTTTTCAAAGAGTTTTGGTTTCTTGTACTTTTATGTTGGCATTAAAATAATGTACGTTTAAATTCTAGTTAGCTAGTAATAATTAAAACGCGAAAGTTTGTAAGTATGGATGTTGTTGCTCTTTCACATTAAAACTGAATGAATTTTGATGAAAATTTACAATAATATAGTTTATACATGAGAATAACACATAGGCTATAATTTATCACCGTACTCCCACAGGAATGGGGAGTACGCGGGTGAATCCGCGGGGCACTGCTAGTTACATATATTTATTTTTTAAATAAAATTGGAGTGACTGTTCGTAATTTTTAAATTTATGTTTTACAATATTTTCGTTATATTCATCACTGGCTGTACACTGCAGCTGTATACGGTGCGATGATGATGAATATAATAATATTTTCGATAACAATCCCCGACCTCTCCAACAGTTGGTGTTTTTGTGCACGATAATAGCCGGCCTTATCATTTTAATGCATTTCTGATAGCTTCTGCAACCTGCCGTTAACACGCCGATAGTCCACGTCCCACTGACTCGGGACAAATTGGACTGATAATAAGTCTTATCAGTTTCAAATGAGCTTTTATTGCGTGCTAACTTTATGGCATGCGGTGATGATGATGATGGAACGGACAATTTGGACGTTTACACCCGGTTACTGAAACGTTAGTCCAAGTGTATGTCAACTAACATGGCTGTTTACGGCGGTTAACATGCGATTCTAGTCTTTGACAGCTTTTCATTGCTGTGGCTTTATTAACTGACAGGTTGATCAAATTGATTTAACCATGCTTCTAGCAACCTATTTCATACTTAACAAAGGATTTAACAGTCGAAGAGGAGACCCATTAGTGGGACATTCCCTGAAACAGTATACCATTAGGTGACTTGTTTCGGGTTTTCTAGAAGAACTAGAAGTCTTGCACAAGCTACAATAGATAGGGCTTAAGCTAATATCCATTGTTTTTGTTTGATAATAATAATGATAATGATAGACGTCATGTTTGTTTGAATTTAACCTACATCCACCTGAGGATGCGTTAATGATAATTGCTACAATGTTAAATTCAAACGTAAATAGAGATTTTAACGTTCAAACACCGCAAGCGTGTGTATGACCATGTTTTGCACCTGGTCAAATATTTGCCAACGCCACATTGTGTGGGTGAATGCACGCGAGTGGCGAGTCAACACGTTCAGTGCAAGTGATGAGAAAATGGTGAAAAACTCGTGAAAGATTGCTGTGTCTATCTGATTGGTTTTGTAGATGAAGTTGGGCGGGGTGCTTTTTTTTATAGCATAGGAGGGCAAACGAACAGTCGAAGCCTTGCGACTATCGACGCCCATAAACATCCACTTAACTAAATTGCAAATTCGTTGCATTGATGCGTTGCCCTCCTTTTCCCTATCCTTCCAATGGGCCAACGGAAACTCACACCGCACGAAACGCGACAGCATAACTGCCACTTTACGCCGGTATTATGTGAGCGAGAGGTACCACCTCGGTCGTGGCCCAATTCGGCTGCAAAGCAGCATGGCACTACCTCTTTCAAGTGTGTCTAGTTACAGTGTTTCTCATTGGGTGGCTCGCAAACCATTGCCGGGCCACGAAAATACCGGGTCGCATCTTTGCCTCCTTGCTTTATACAAGTACTACGAAAACTTGACTGACGAGACGAAAGGGTCAAAAATAACCTACTCCATACTTTCCAGAGTTCTAGTTATACTTCGGTTTGCAATAAATGTGTTTTACGTATTTTTCATAATACTCGGAGGGTTTAAAAACTTGAGTGGGTCACGAAGGGTATTTATTGTACGAAATTTGCCGGACGACGGCAGAAAAAAGTTTGTTAAAACGTTGATGTACTGTTACCAAGCCTCTTGAACTTGCTAGAATATGCCTGATAGCTGCTTTTGATCTTAGATTGTCAGTCAGACGTGCCACCCGATGGCAAGTGATCATCAATGTGCTCAACTCGATTGTTGATGAATGACATCACCAGTGACAGATTTAGGCTTGATGCCGCCCTAGGCCCTGTTTATTTTGCCGCCCTTAATGCTAGAAAAAAGTAAAGTATCAACCCTTATATTATGTCTCACTGCTGGGCCAGGGCGAAATTATTAAGATTTTAGTCATTTTTAAAAGTTATATATATATATTCAGTAATAAAACAAAAAGTAAAACACATCATTCAGTAAAGATTATAAGTAATCTTTAAAAAAACAATCTTTTTCATAGACTGAAAAGTAAATAAAAAAAGTGAATTGTTATAGGTATATTGTATAGAGAATTTTTTACAAAAATCAATCCAAACTCTTTTTCAAAGGCAGTCTTCTTTACTTTTTTCGTCTCTGAAATTTTGGCGCCCCTCAAATCATGCCGCCCTAGGCCCGGGCCTCACGGGCCTATACGTAAATCCAGCACTGGACATCACATTCATCACTACAAATCTAACTAATCACCACTAAGAATAAAATCGTTAACGTTAGTCTTAAAAACTTTTTCGGAGGATAATTAGTAGGCAGGTCAACACTGTGATTGTTGTAAGTTATTAATTATTATAAGTACTATTAATAATGATAACAATATCCCCTAATTATTTAATTTACTCTCCCATGAATTAAAATCTCGTTGATGGTACTTTTAATTAATAAAATAAATCTACATAAGAAATATTTGTTTATTACAATAATTCTCATACATTTAGAATCTTGGTATCACAAATTAAAAACAAAAGCATGAAATGAATTACATAATTGATAAAATAATCAGCCAAGTGTGCACCGCGTTACGCGCGATGGACCCGTACTATTATCTAAAAAGTTAATGAAAGTGTATTATATAATGTTAATTTTTATTGCAATGTACATTAAGCTTAATTTTAATAAGCAAGCATTATCTATTTGATTGGTATATTGTAAAGGGCAAATATTATTTGATAATATAATATCAAACAATTTCATGGTTTATATTAATGTAAATTTTGCTAGATAACATTGGCAAAGATGTTAAAATATGAAAGGTACTTGGGTATGACTGGAATAAACATAGACCAAGGATTTGTTGAATTTTGTTTATGCAATAATGATATACTACACAAAGCAAAACACATAAGTACTATGTACGTAAGTCGATAAACATTCGAAATTATGAAATTCGTAGAATCACTAAGCAATATAACCACACAATACAGTACCATAATTGACTTGTGCTAATTATATATCCTATCCAAATAAATACGAAAAATAAAAGATAGATTTGCGATAATTACTAGCGATAACTTTTACATTACAAGTTCTTTTTCATTATCGTTCCATTAGAGATTTCTTTCGCAAAATCTATTATATTATAGTTGGCTATTTTTTTATTGAGGGTTTCTTTTGTTTTGGGCGGTGGCTTTCTTGTCCGCCTACGGATCTCGAAAAGCCACCGGTAATTTGAAGTTGTATAAAGTTTGGATCTCTAAACCTCAGCAGACCGTGAACAATGTTGGAGTGGCGAAGCGTGGGGGGCACTGTTTAGTGTAACTCATATTGTAATTATATTATGGACTTGCTGACACTATCATCACGCTGCATCTATCAGTAGGTACTCGTTAATTATCGATCTCCAGATGGCTTAGGCGAAGTAACATTAAAAAAAACGATAACGAAGTTCGAAAATAATAAAATGTATGGTATTGACATAAGTCGCTCTAAATCACGTGGTCAGTCGTTATCGTCAACTGAGAGATGATAACGAATTTCGGTATCTTTACGCTATGAAACGATGTTTTTTGTCTAACCTCAGTTGTCGGCCTACTTGCACCGATTGATGCTAAGATTTGTATCAAATAATGTTTTGGGTGTTGTGCTTTCATCTTACAATACCGTCGCGTAGAATTTTCAGGTGGAAATTTTAAAGGCCACATGTTTTTTAGTCGCTCTTTAACACGTGATAATAAGAAAATGTCAATAAGTGTCCGTGTTGCAATGGTAATAATCACATTTTCTTGCAAAAGCGAAGTTTGACACACGGGCGGAGCCGTTCCGTGAGCCGCGTCGGAGGCACGCCTTTAGTAAAATAAATAAAATATATAAAGCTGAAGAGTTTGTTTGTTTGAACGCGCTAATCTCAGGAACTGTTGGTCGGAATTTAAAGATTCTTTCAGATAGCCCAATTATCATTCCATTAAGATGACGTTGTGAATCTCAGCTTTATGCAGGCGAAGCTTCAGGCTATAAATATAAAAAAAATGAAAATAGTAGAAACAGGCGCTTTATCGCATATATGAAAATGTATATTATCAGCCCCTTTTTTAAACCTATATTAAAAACTGTCATAAATTAAAAAAAAAAACAAAACACGACGGTATGTAAAAAACCTAATGCCGTCTACATCCCACATTATACAAGTATCAGTCACCATTCACATTAGGTTGTATAAGGCATAATAGGCTATATGACACCTACACGCCTGCAACGACCAGCCTTCAACCGGTCAGCTGATGTCATGTAATGTTTGTCTTCGTAGTATTTAGCCGTTGAGGCCCACTGTTGCCAATGTGTACAGTAGCTAGTCGTGTTGAGATGGATCCGTGTTTTAGAGGCCCCATGGGAGTCGAAAATGGATCGAAATTTTAGTGCATCTAAATTAAAATGATTATTTGATTGTTAACATTATAAAAAAACTACCTACTCCTGAGATTAGAATAATACAGACCATACTATACAATCTCGAAATATCGAGCTTCGTGAAGTAAAAATGAATAACATGGTATTTTAATTTTAATACATTAAGGGCCTGTTTCACAATCTCCCGTTAAGTTCCCTATAGGCTATTGGCAACATATTTGACAGATAGAGTATGGAGTATCTGTCAAACATCTGTCAAATATGTTGCCAATAGCCTATAGTGAAACAGGCCCTAATTGTTTTGTTTAAAAATTTAAAGTATGTATTCATATACTTTTTCATCTTAGTTTTGTATAATTGTTTTTATTAAATTGTTTATGAAATTGAAATTGTTTAAAACATATTTATAAGAGAACAGCGAAGTCACGTAATATTTATAGTTATTTCTCAGGAAAACCACAAAGTCTGAATAATCAATGTTTGTGTATCATTATTAGATATTTGTTTGTGCTTCTTACATATTTGTACCAAAGCGAACACCGTAATCCACCCAAATGTAATTCTTCTGTCCTATCAACAGCTAAGCTTTTTTTAACTATTAGGCCTGATGGCTTTTAAGCTCAGCTAAACAGCCAAGCTGTTAGGTTAGATAATAAGATGGTTTATTTATCTCTACAGAAGAGCATAAAGCGTAAAACCAGATTTCTTTTAATGATTCATCAACTAGTAGTCAATACTTGAAGGAAGATATGATTGTTTGTTTGTATTGAATAGGCTCCGAAACTACTCGACCGATTTGTAAAATTCCTCCACTGTTGGTAAGCTACACTATCCCCGGTGAACATAGGTTGTATGAAGTTTCCAAAAAGGTAGGGACCCGTTTTAAATCTTAGTTGACGCAGGCGAAGCTGCGTGCAACAGCTGGTCTAAAATATTTTTATGCATGTATTTATATATAGTATAAATTAGTTCAACAGCTTCGTTTGCGAGGATTTTACATTTACTTTTAAATATTAGATTTTACGGGCTCATATACATTTTACTTCATAGTTTCTTGAGAATTTCATTACTAGTGGTGAAGGCTACAAGTATAACTGATATCTAGTACTTTCACTTTTATATATTTTTCTAATTTAGATATGTCTTAATTTATTTTTGATATTCGTAAAAATTAACATTGTTCCACCATAATAGCATTTTATTAAATTCTTATTTTTATCTTCTTCTCTTCTCACAATTGTTAGGGTAATCTATCGTAGAGCAGCATCGTTGCTAAGCGGATTCATTTGCAAGATTAGCTATGCATTCTAGTTGTACATTATCCGTTTCATTGCAACGAACTATGCGACTCGTTTAAATATCTTGGTAACTAGCCAGAGAATGCGATCGTATTAGATAAAGACTAGCAGCGCCCCGCGGTTTTAGATGTGTATTTCCCAATCCCGTGGGAGTACGGACTAAATTGTAGTCTATGTGCTATTCTGACGTGTAAATTATATACATAATTGTAAAGTTTCATCAAAATCCATTCAGTAGTTTTATTTATTTATTTATTTATTTATTTATTTATTTATTAGGGATAAAAAACAGCTTTAACATACAATATTGTTAAGACATACGTAGTTAAAATAGATTGAGGATGAGGGAGCAATGTTACAGCCAACGATATTATCCACATATTAAATTTTACAAAGGTACATAATATTTTGTTTTTAGTTAGTTTAGTTTAGGCGTTAAAGGGTAACAATATGTTTGTCAGCCATACTTTTCGCGTTTATAATAGGTATAAGTAGGATATTATCAGTTGATCCTTCAAATTAAGAGTATAATAATTAACAAGCTCTCAATATTCAGAAAAAAATATTTATCTGGTACACAAATCCTGTGGTTATAGCGTGTCTTAAGAAACCCCTTAATCCAATTTTGAATAATAAAAATAAAAGTACTCCACCAAATTTTGCGTAAGATCTCTTATAATCATCAGGTGCCATTGATGAAGGATTCGTTAAATGCGCCGGTGGTGTGGGAAAAATTAGATGCATGATTAAAATAAAAAGTAAATTCACATGCGAACAGGTTCCGAGAGGAACTAATTAATTTGTATTAAGGAACGTTAGTGGCTCAAATAAAACGAGTGGCCAAAATGTCCGCCGTGCGATGTATCAAACGCAATCAGCTGATTCAGAACCTGCATTTTAATAAGATGGCGGAATTTTCACTAAAAAAAGTTTTTTTTTCCTGTTCTACCAAGTTCAACGCACCTCTGACTCAACATGGTCTTATTATAATGACAGAATCCTACAATGTTGTGCAAGTGTACCAAATATCAACAATAGTCGTTCAATGTAAGTAAGGCGTTGCATGAATTTCCTGTAAACAAAAATTTCTTGGCCAATTTATTCAACGTCTGAACGTTTTCATACAAAAGTCTGTAACGCGTACTACCGCAACTGATCGTCTGAAATTTTGATAAAAAGTTAATCTCGACTATAGATAATATACTATAGATAGAAAAAGAGGAAAATTAACAGAGGCCAATGTTGATTATTTTTATCCACTGTTTAAATCAAATCAAAATATCTTTACTTCCTAGGTAGCTTGTACTTGTAGGTACACTTGAAATACGTCAAAAGAAGAAGTCAATAAAAAAAAAAAAAAAAAAAAGTATTGTCATATAAAAGGTATATCCGAAATCAGCAGTCAGTGTTGCTATCGTTGTCGAAGAGGATTTTATTCTGCATAGAATCTTATAATTATTAGGTGTAAAATTAATAGTTTTTTTTTTAATATTCAAGAGCAAAGTTTATAGCTAAATTAGTTATAAACTTTGTTGACTAAAACACAGGATAGTTCCTGTGTTTTAGTCAACGTAAAACAAAATGAAAATATGGTATTTAAATAACAGGAAATTGCAGTGATAAAATGTGCAGTTTAGCAGTAAAACAAAGGATAATAAACAATAAAATTAATAATAATATTAAATCGTAGGTGTTTAATATAACTACAAGGAAAACACGAAAATCTCATGTTTTCTTCAAGTCATTTAGAATTAATTAATAATATTAAAATAATTTCAAGTAAATTTTTCATATTTTCGTTTTACCTCTGTGTTATCATAGAAGATACCTATTTTCCATCACCGATTTGGAAATGACGCGTTCCACTGATGTCATTGTCTCAATATGAAATTCCTATCTGATTTTTCGTTGTGTGTTTTCCTTTTTTATTTATTTTGCACGTTTGGACATGTCTTGACCAGCCTTCACCTTGCCCCTCCTTAAGATCAGCTGTTCGACTATCTCATATTGCATGTGATTCATTTGTCTTGTCATCGCGACACCACACTAGTCCAGGATGTCTAGAGTCTAGAACGTATTTTTTGATTCTACAGTGACTTACTCGGAATGTTATGCACGATATTTGAAATTAAGTTGCTAGGATGGAACTTTTATCGCTTTAAATATATATTTTTTGTCTGTAATATAAGTATTAGTTTATTACCAAGAATGTCTTTATGTGGTACTAGATGTTGCCCGTGGCTTCGCCTTTAACTAAGATAGATGAGCTTAGACTTAGATTTTCATTAATTCGCATGATTAGATTAGAAGCTTACTTCCAATAACTAAACTTATAATGAAATCTGTATTATATTTCATACTTAACAAATTTGGAGCACATTATGTGGTCTCTCTAAAAGTAAACAAAAGAAAACAATGTTATGACAGACTATCTAAGCATTGTACTATGGAAAGATTTCCATAGTATGTACAATGGTTAGAAGCAGAAAACCTCTAAACAATTCGGTGAAAGTAGGTCGGAGAAAGGGACCTCGGATGTGGTCACTGAAGCGTATCGGGCCAACAGACCGCTTATCTGAAAAACAAATGAAAATGTACAAGAATTTAGCGGTTCGTGTGATTTCTCATAGTTTGCGAATTTTTTAATGACAGACTCAATTACCGGCGACTTAGCACCCGACTGCAAGCTGTTAGACGAGCAAACAATAGCCGGTGCTTGTGTTTACTCAGTCAACAGCTCTGGCCCCATTGGGTACGCATTGCGATTTTTTTTTCAATTCCGTAATTCGTACCCTCAAGGCCTTTGCTGAACAGGAGCTGCCTTATTTATTATTTTTGGCACTAATGATTCTCAGTTATGTATGTTTCTTTCTGTTGGGTGTTTTTGTGTGCGGTTTTTTCGTCTAGATTTTCAGATTGAGCTCAACCGGATCGTAAGTTTTAGATGTCAATAGTCTCTGCAGTGTTTGTATTTAATTGTTGGCGTTTTTTCACGTACCCGCTTTTGACACCTGAGCTTCAAACATAAATCAGTTGTCAGCGGATTGAATATAGGCCGACGTGGAATAATGATGGGTGATCAATTGATGTCGAGGGATTGCCTGTCTGACATCATCATCACGAGTCTGACGAAAATTGACAAGATGAGGCGTTCCGGGCGTGATAAACGGCCATTTTGGCTCTTGAATTTGGTACCAATTTTAGGCGGACCGGTTGTCAGATCATTACGTCCTTCTATTTGGATAAATTATTAAATGTAAATGATGCTTGCCCTGTTTATGGTAAGAATAACACGTGATTAGGGACGCTAGTGTAGGATTACATACGTTCTCGAGGTGCGCCCGAGATGGGCGACACATGGGGGATTGTCCCTTCCCACGTCATCACCGCGATGCTCGGTGACGACGAGCCCTGGGTGGCGATGCCCTGTGAGGCAGCATCCTTGCAGAAGGAGACAAGGCATTATACATTACCATGTCCCAAGAGGAAGTCGACGAAAGAGTGAAAGAAAAAGCCGCCGACAAATGCTAGTATCTGTAAGAACTTGTGTTACGGGTCCTAGGAACGTAAATAAACAGAATTATGTATTCATAAATTATTTCCACCTGGTGGGATTCGAATCCGCGGCCGCTGCGTGTCCAGTGGGCTGAGCACTTGACCTCAAAAGATTGATAATGATGATGAACTTGTTCTGGTAAACTAAATACACGAATATATTTTATGCAAAAGCGAGCAATCTCGAGATTCTCTCGAGTAATCAACCACGTTTCTGGTTCAATGCACTCACGAAACACTCTGTCCGTACGTCTAATGGTGTTACAATTCCGTATTTAATCCTGTCCTGTATTATCGCGATTATGGCAGTGGAGTTAACTATTAGTTTTGTGTCCAGTCCATTACGTGCCCAATTACGGTAGCCGTTGTTTTTTGTGTCCACTTTTTGTGCCGCTTTTTGTAATGTGATTTATGTTAGATTATAAATGAGAGGCACGTTTTCTTTTTGTAATTCGCTAGGTTCTGGTGTCATATAAAATGGTATAAGATTAATGTGTATGTAGATTACATACAATTTTGCGAGGTTCCTTTTGTTAACGATTTTGCATAAAACTAATGATGACATAATGGATTTTTTAAAATTGATTTTTCTTAATAGACTTCTTCATCTCTTAATGAACTATAAAGAACGTCAAGGCGGACGATACCTCGCTAACTAAGTCTTCAGATAGTAAAGAAAAAAAAGTAAAGTAACAACCCTTATATGTCCCACTGCTGGGCACAGGTCTCCTCCTGGAAATCAGGCGAGGAGGGTAGTAATTTTTTTCTTTAGATAGTAAATTTTTTAAATGTCAATCATCATCATCGTCCTTTATCCGTCCACTGCCGAATATAACCCTTCCTCAATGAATGTCAACGTTAATCTAAAATTTATATCAACACTAGCTGTTGCCCGCAGCTTCGCCTGCGTTAACTAAGATTTACAACGGGATATTAGTACGCAAAATAAGTAACTTTTCTGGTTGATTTTTTACACCTTGTGTCCGAAAAACCCAAATATCTTACGGAACCCTATTTTTTTCAGAATAAAATTTAGCCTATGTTACTTGTGGATAATGTAGCTTTCAAATGGTGAAAGAATTTTTGAAATCGGTCCAGTACTTTATGAGCCTATTCATTACAACCAAACAAACAAACAATGTTTTCCTCTTTATAATATTATACTAGCTGATGCCCGCAGCTTCGCCTGCGTTAACTAAGATTTACAACGTGATCTTAGTACGCGAAATAACATTTTTTACACCTTGTGTCCGAAAAACCAAAATATCTTACGGAACCCTATTTTTATCAGAATAAAATTTAGCCTATGTTACTTGTGGATAATGTAGCTTCCGAATGGTGAAAGAATTTTTGAAATCGGTCCGGTACTTTTTGAGCCTATTCATTACAAACATACAAACATACAAAAATAGCTACAATTCTTTCCTCTTTATAATATTAGTAATAAGTAATATTATAAGCGTAGATAAATCGCTAGAGACAAAACGATTTTGCGAGCTTGGTTTTTTTCTAGTTTGATCGTAAATTTTATAATGAACACTATTTAAGTATTGACATTTAACTATTTACATGTTCGATGCATCGATGCATTGAGTCATTCGTTAGATAATTCAGACAATAGATGAAGGTCATTCATCCCGCGGAGAAAGCATGCACCTCTATAACCTGCATGCAACTTCACCGCATACTAGATAAATAATATATATGCAATGGTATAGAGAAACCTTACCTAAGCCTTTCCCTTCGCTTGTACTTTGAATTAACGTGAACAGTTGTCGATTAGGTCCTCTATTAAGGCTACAATAGAGTTTAATACTAAGGGCCTGTTTCACAATCTCCAGATAAGTTCCCAATAGGCTATCGGCAACATATTTGACAGATACTCCATACTCTATCTGTCAAATATGTTCCCGATAGCCTATTGGGAAATTATCTGGAGATTTCGTTAAGTTCTTTCATGTTGAGATAGGCAAATGACTCACCAGATTATTAGTGACGTTGGCAAGAAATAAATACTGATTTATGTATTGCAACGAATGTATTATCTGTACTAAATTTAGGATAGTAGATCTCTCCTTCCAAAACTCATTATTATTTCTCACTAGCAGCGCCCCGCGGTTTCGCCCACGTACATCCCGTTCCCGTGGGAGTATGGAGATAAATTATAGCATATGTGTTATTCTGATGTATAAGCTATATTCTTGTAAAGTTTCATCAAAATCCATTCAGTAGTTTTTGCGTGAAAGAGTAACAAACATCTTCACAAACTTTCGCATTTATAATATTATTAGGATTCCAAGTTTGAAAGATTTATTCTTTGTATAAAAATGATGAAAAATATATGCTTTCTTTGCGTTATGCTCCTACGTTAATTTATATTGTTTTCTAATGTTTACGCGAATTACACTCAAGATAATTTCGGATACTTAATAGTGCCCATGGTTATGAGATGACTTCTGACTCAACGATCCTCTCTAGTTACGAAGTATCCGTAACGTCGGGACGCTTTGAATATAATTAAATCTGTTCTTTCGTTGACGAAATGACGATCCACATTTTTCAGGTCTTGTTAAAATTCTTTTAAATATTTTTTTCTCGAAATTGCGCAATTACATCGCTTCCGTAATATCAAATACGTGAAATTGCAGAGATTATTTACCGTCGCCATAATGTTCTCGGCATTTCAACTCAAAGTCCCTCAGTATGCAAAGGACTCGTTTCGGTAAAATGCAACAACGGCCGATATACATCAGTTGTCGCGTATATTTATTTATACGCTAATCTCGAGAGTTTCTAAATCGTTGGTAATATTTAAGTGGCAACGTAAAGCTACAGATGAAAAATATCTTGTGTGGTGATAGTCCTGGAGAGGAATTACGATCGGGAAGACGAGGGATTATTGCCAACTAGAAGGGAAGAAGATATAATTGCAGTGGATGCGAGCGGCGAAGAGTCCCGAAAT
The DNA here is from genome assembly GCA_905333005.2 of Lycaena phlaeas. NCBI lineage: Eukaryota > Metazoa > Arthropoda > Insecta > Lepidoptera > Lycaenidae > Lycaena > Lycaena phlaeas. The sequence continues at coordinate 2,972,337 of HG995170.1, read as the reverse complement.
TGATTGAAAGAGGTCTGTCGTCAATAGTGGACGGTGAAGGTTCTTATAGTGAAAATGATGAGATGGTTCTATTTCCATTCTAATCTTATATATATATACAAGAATTGAGGCATCGATAAAATATGATTAGAATACGAACGTAAATTTCGCTGTCAAATTAGTGGTGAAATTAGGCAGTTAAACCCGAACGAGCCTGGTTCGAATCTCCAGTTCGAATTATATTTTTCCATTTTTTAAAATCATTTTTTTTTTGGAAGAAAAATTTTATAGTATCTTATCACTAAGGGTTACCGAGCAAATGCTCGGTCAACCAGGTACTAATCATAAAGACCTAAAATGGCAGTTTGAAAATTACGTATTTATATGATGTTTTAAATATCACATAAAGCCTTTTTCGTAACAAAAGCCTTTTTTACCAGGCTTAGGACGCGTCCGTAATTTTTATCCATGGAGATAAAAAGTATAGAAATGTGCAGATAAATTGATCATTTTGATAATACAAGCCCCCGTAATGTAAAGTTAGTATATTTCTTTATTACAATGAATTAGTTGTTATTTTAATGATCCTTGTACCTACTTCTGTAATACCAGTTTGCATTTGCAAAATTGCTTCAATGCAAATAAGTAAACCGTTGAGGCTACACGATGTGTTTTAAATAAACTTGCGCATTTCTAACGCCTCGCAATAAAACGTATAAGATTACCACCAGGATATACTCGGTATAATTAAACTGGCTCGGTGCTGACACCTAACAAGGTCTGGGCAAGATATATGGCTAGACTTTTAAATTAGAATTTCACTTGGAGTTTTGAAAAAGACTAGCTGGTACAGTGGCCGGATGGCGGATTTACACTCGTAGAGGTAGTGTGTTTGATAATGCATATATAGGCTATATAATTTGATTATTTTAAAATAAAAACAAGTACTGCAGAGCTTACCACGGGCCAAAGCTATCGTAGTATGATAAAATAAGTAAAAAAAAATATTTATGTAAAAATCTGAAACTTCAACAGGTCCTTCATAGAATAAGCTTATATTTCTTTTTTTAAATGCAATTTAAGAAACCAAAGTTTGCTTTGATATAACAGTTTTTTTTTTAAATTTAGATTTGTATCATTAACAAAGAACCAAGTTAAAGCTTCAACATGATTCAATTATAGAATTATATGCGACCGCACACTCATGCACCAAGAATTCTGTAGTAGGTATTCAGTTATATATAATGCGTAAAGAATTTCTCAAACACTATTGTTAGTCACAATTAGTGGGCTGATAACGTTAATGGAACAATGGTAAGTGCTCCCGTTGGCTCTGATAGCGGGGTGAAGGAACTCTCCCGGGGGAATGCATGATGCATTAGCCGGCGTACCGTTACTGACCTACCACTAGTGACTAGCTATCCTAGTATGTCCTAAACTGGTTTCGATGTATAGGAAGCGCCCTGCAAGCGAATCAAGGGATTATGGCCATTGTATAATAGTTCCTTTGTTTAGTAATTGCATAATGATAGATAGGTACTAGAATCTAATAGTTAGAATATAATAGAGAGTAAAGCAGAGAGGAAGAAATAGAGAATAAAGAAATAAATACATTTATATTCTTATATTTGATTAGTCCAAGTGTGTAAATTTTTTGCTGATGGTACTTTGATCATAGATTGGAGTTATGTATTTTTCGCTTGTATTATATAAATCTGTGTGACTAGCTGTATATTTCTAGCTTTTCCTGCTGCATCACACGTATTTACAGTGGTATTCAGATTACAACGAGTATTATGTATAAATTTTCAATGAGATTAGTATTTTGGAAGGTGCAAGTTCAATGAACCCAAAACTATACAACGATGTAAATTTACAAAAATCGTGGTGATTTTCAGTAGTAAAATTTACATCGTTGTATAGTTTTGGGTTCATTGAACTTGCATAACCTAAAGCACAAGGAATGTTAGGGCATAGATGAACAATAAGGGCATTGTTAGGTCGACCATCTAAGTGCATATGCAGACGGCCGTTATGCCAATTAATATGCCATTGATAAATCAGCTTAATCTACTCGGAGGTTGAAAGCGGAATAAATCGACGTTTCTGGATCGGTTTCGATATCTTTCGCTCTCAATAAGCGTATCTTTCGCTTAAATAAGTGTTATCTAAATTGTATATCGGTTTCTATCTAAACTAGGCATAAATTTAGTAATCTGTAATGGTAAAAATAATTGTTTTATATATCTAAACAAGACATTCCTTAGTTTCCAAAAAATATCTTTTTTAGGTCAGTCAGTAGTCAGTGTTGACCAGAATATGAAGCAGTAGATTTTTGTATTAGAAATCTGATGTTTCTTATTAATGTCTTCTGAATCTTTCAGGTTTTCTGTTTTAATTCAGTCTTTGGTTAGTTATCTTATCGACTAGAAAGCTAGAAAATTCTAAAAAAACTGGTTAGCTAGCTAACTTTTTTTTCATTCAACATTCTAATGGATATTTACTTTATTATTTTTTAGAAAATATTAGAAAATTATAGAAGTAAATGTATACTCTAGTAGACGATAGTATCCAAAGAAGCTTTACAGTTAAACTTATTTTTAAATATACGCCAGTTTGTATGTTTATAAAAAGTATATAAAACAAAATTTGCAGACATTTTATATACAGAGTCCTAGTGCGCGACGTAAGCCTCCATAAGCTCTAAATACGAGACAGGACCTAAGGTACTTGACCACGTGATAAAACTGCCGTGGCCGCTCAGAACACGTTTTAAATATTCTATCACGCTATACGTATGCGGTATTAGAAGATGTTCAACAGGATTTTGTGTAGGGATTCGTTTCGTACCTTTAATAAAGGAAATCTTTGAAATAAAGTAGATGGAAACAAACTTGGATGTAATGTCAAAAGTGATTAAGTTTTCCTGACGTATTGGTATTTGGTGACATATATCGGTTTTATTCGGTGATAATCAGCTGAAATAGTTATAGGTCTACCAAAGCTCTGACTTCCAGTTCGCTGTCTTCAGAGTATCTTTCGATGAGCTCAGTGCTCACCAAATTACCGATAAAATTCAAGGCACATAGGTCGAAAAATTTTGCCCTTTCGAAAAATAATCTTCAGAGTCTGGATATTATCTAGCCTCTTGGCCTTTCTGAGAACCTTTTAGCAATGTTCTCTCAAACTCTCTGCTTCATTTTTAACGCGGTATTTTTATGGCTATGTCGTCATAAAATATCACCTATCATCTAGTACTAAATTTCCAATCAGCGTTTTGTCAAACACGGAGAAAATATAAGCCGCTTAGCGACTGGCGCCTAGTCACAAGGCATTGCTAGGCTCAGCGGTTTTCACCGTAATGCAATAACAATGTCATTTAGCTGATGTGCTGGAATATAACTCCCACAATTTACTATACATGGCGTAATTCGAATTATATCATGTTTTATGGAGTCTAGAATCAATGTGAAAACGTAGGTACATATAGAGAGAAATTCAATAGACATATTTTACAAGAAAAGTCTTTGAATATTTGTTTAGTGTCATTAGAAAATTTTCTGCAGATGGATCTGTTTCATTGATTTCAAATTATATTTGCAAGACATGATGCAGTGATCATCATGGCGAGACAATTATTTGAAAAGATTTGACTTATTAGACTATTTAGGAAAAATGAATTATAACATTTAAAAAAAACTATGATAACTGAAATATTACATTTATTCGAACTGGCTACTTGGCATGATGCTTTAGAATGCTAAGCCTATTTTCACGTACATTTATTATTTACTATATATATACTATATATTATAAACTCGTTTATTTAGGATACGTTAACGCACTTTGCAGAGCTTTTTTTGCATCGACGTAATCTAATCTACCGTACAAACTGATTGCGGGACTCTTATCATCAAATAGGAGTCAAATGGGACACTTTTATAACATGCAGTACTTTGCACGATATGCAATTTTCTTAATTCTGATACATAAATAACCAAAGACGCAAGAGTTGGTAAGGTAGGACATACTTGAGTATCACATAAAGTTTCAACCAAATCGAAAGCACAATTACACGTACAGTAGAATTTTATTATAAAATGACGTTTAATTAATATGCCTGGTATTTAAACAAATTGCGTCAAAAATTATTACTTAAAATACATAACTTGTTATCTGTGTTCAGTAGTCATTTTTTTTCTACTAGAGTCCAAAACTCAACATAAGCTTTCATTAATGTTTATACTTGGAATCCATGGCTTGGACATATTCCTTTAAATGGAAGGTGCATTTAGTTTTACATTTTAACTGTTCAGTATTTCTATAGGTAGTAAATTAATTTTCACCAACATTGTTTCTCCAACTAGTTAAGGAGATTTTCCGAACCAAAACTCATTTTACGTCTCTATTGCAAGAACTAATGTTCTGACGTTTATGGTTTCTTTGTGTTCATAATACAACTTGAGATTTGTTTAAGTTTTAAGTTTTAATATCCATAAAATTGACATTTTATTTAAGTTACTAGGTAGATTTTTTTTTGAAAAGAAAAAAAAATTAATAATAATGGTACATAATGACAATGAGTTTGTTGAAAGTTGAGACTTTTTGCGTCTTATCCCACAGTAACCCATGGTTAGGAAAAATTGTGGATAAAAATGGAACCCTTGTTCTAGTTTGTGGACATAACACGTAAGACCGTTTAGTCATATTTCCGTTACATATAAATAACCAACAAATTACGTAAACATTATTAAAATAATATTTATCGTGAATACTTCGATGTAGATCTTTTAATAAGTTTCTTGTGTTTTCTTTGCTAGTTTAAGTTATATTTGAACAAATACATGATCTTTATGTTATGTAGTGTGCAACTATACCGCGCGTGTTATTGATTCTAGAAACATTCTGCGGTGCAAAGTCCTTCGCGGAACGGCAGTTTCTATTAGGTACCGCCGAGAATCTAGGTCGTACTAAGTACTGCTAGGGTCGCCATAATTAAAGAAATTTCGGGACAGAAACGAATGTTTATCTCGTTCCAGACATCCCTAATCGGACGCACTTAAAATAAACACGGCCCGGCCACGTCGATATCCAGGAGCGGGGTGAATAAACTAATTACTTTATCTTGTTGGAATACAAAAATAAAGCCCTTCTTAGTTCCAATCGTTATGTCAAATCAATAAAACATTTATATCTATACATTAAAACGCAAAGAGAAATGTCTGCCTCTTTTTAAACCTTATTGGAGTCCGAGGATTCGGTTTAGTCGGTTTAAATGAGATTATTTTATAATGAGGAAGGTTTTTGGCAATTTTTAAGAGATTTTATAACAAAATATATTGAAACTCCATTTTTAAGGTTTCCTCCTGCAATCGTTCTAACGTCAGTGGCGTAGCTTGTTCTAGAAGGCCTCGTATGTCATATCGGGCAAAAAATTGAATGGGATTCTGAATAGTTTTATGACATTTGCTTAAATCCGTATTCTTAATACGGCGATAGCGACGCCCCCTGGCCATCGTTTTGCTAAATTTGCCAAACAGTTTTGTCGTGTCTTGAAACCTTTTGAAAACAAAAACTTGTCTTGAAAAGAAACAGGCATGCAATGCACTTACCGGCACCGAGAATACTATCGTCTTTGAAAATGTTAGTTAGTGAAATGACTGGACTAGTTAATGTTTATTGGCGAGGTCCATCACTTAGCGTTGGCTGGCACGGATACTGCCAGTTCGCCTGTTCAATAGTAAAAGTAATAAATAAAATCGGTTGTCTGTAAAGTCGGTTTACTGACGATAGTTGAACGTGACAACGTCATAAGGTAATACCGATGGGATGATTGTGCCTGTTTGTCGCTCGTTTCGCACTCTAGCTTGCACTTCAAACTTTAAATGGAACGCCTCAGAGCGAAGTAACTCCGCTTGAGTCATGTTTTTTCGTACATGCAACCGGCTCCATCCAATTATAAGACGTTGTCACGTCAAAATAGTAACGCATTACAGTTTTGTAGTCGTATTACCATACTCGACCAAAGGGCTTGTGAAAGACGAAATGATTCAACTATTGTGACAACTAGAAGGATAGAAGCGGGAATATTATAAAATATATTATTTACTGACTAAAATATATTATTCAGACATTATAGAATATATTATTTACTGACGCTAAATACCTAATATGTGAAAAACCACTACGTACGTAATGCACATGCGGTATGCAAACACACGCAGATGTGTTTGCGGTTTTAAATGCTTCCTCTTATATATAAAATATATCAATATTGACAAGTACAGTAGAATATTACTAATTCGGCGCTGTTTAAAATCAGAGGGTGTAGGACTATTGAAACGTTTGGATTAGATTGTGTAGAAAATTTAACGCCTTTTGTGGCTCAATGGTTATATTATGGCGATAGCGCTCAAGCCAAGAGTAGCGGGTTCGAATCTCGCCAGGGTAACATAACTTTTCTGTGTTCCTAGGTCATCAAAATATGTTTAAATATATAACGGAAAATGTATAAGTCCTATCGAGAATAAACAAAATTTATGAAGTACTCGCTTGACAAAATTCATGGAGTTAGTGTACAGGTTTATTGCTCATGCTACCGAGAAAACAACTCTTATGCAATTTGTATTTCCAAGCTAAATGTGTGTGAGGAAAATTGCTCAAATATAATGTGGCTAAAATTCCACGATTGAATGGTCATAAATATGTTGACGAGTAACTGCTGTATCTATACAAAATAATAGCTAAACATAAAACAGTTTGAAAACTAAATTTTAACAGTTATTTTCTTATAAAGAGTGACATTTAAGTAAAAATTTTTTATGAACAGAGATTTCAAAAAAGCATAGTAATACGTATGTAACCTCGGAAACATACCATCTTTTAGTCGTCTGTAAATCGGTTGCCTATCAACTAACAAACAAACAGAACATAACATTTGGTTCGGTTCAACGTTTGCTTGCCCTCGTGTTATTTCACCTGTGACAAAAATGCACTACTGATAAAACCTGACACACTTTTAGCGTATTCCTACTGATAAGGGCAATCATTATTCCTGATTTACTAGTGTCGCCTTATCTACGTTTCACTGAATGTTTTTGTTGCTACGTGGCTTTACTTTGTTGTTTCTGTTACTTGAAATTGTTTTACGGAGTATTACGGGATACGTCATCATCTAAGTAAAAGATAATATAATAGTGATGTCTTAATGTGAGAAAGCTACTTTCTTTTTCGACTCTTCGGGATGCTGTAAATAAAAAGTTCCAATTGAAATTGTTTATTTTAGAGTACGAAGAGACTCATATATTATGTAACGTGGCTTTTTAGAATAGGTTATTAGAACATTCGAAAATAAATATGCTTTATTAGAAGAATATTCTGTAATTTCGTGAAGCTTGGCAACTAGTCGAACATGGTATAATAATTATTCCATCAGTGCATTCATTAGATCCGTCTAGAATATTCTGGGTGGTTCACCGTGATTCACTGAATGCATTTCATGTTTATTGCAAATATGTTTCAAATAAATCATTTTTTAAAAAAAGGCAAGTAATATATTCAAAAGTTTGTTTAGCTCTTTGAACAGAAATTTGGACCAATTCACTACCAAATTGGATGTGGGTTGTTCCGTAGGTGGAGGCCTTGCAAAAGGCGGTATTAGAGAATTAGATTGCACGAAAAGCGAAAATTCGACTCTATCTCTATAAACATTCAACGTACATTAGCGTCCGTCCGACTGTCAGGATGTCAAATTTGGCGTCGGTCTGAATTAATTACTGGTACATGCGGTACGTGACGGACCAAATATGTGTACCAGTCCTTGTACGGTGTCCCTCAGGAAGGAAATGGTGTGGATGGTACCTGTTTGTTAGAGTGTGGTTCTATAACAATTGATATGCAATTTCGGTTCGCATTTCCGAAGATTTACGTCCGGTTTAGGTTCGATGACCTATTATGAAGTGTCTAGTTTGAAAGGTAAAGAAACGATTTATCTTGGGCTTCCAACGTAAACTAATTTCAGTTTCGGTGTCAGAAATAAAACGCATTGCACAGATCTGTGTGTGTTATTAATATTTTCCAATTTTCCATTTTTATCTTTTCTTTTTATAAAAAAAATAGTAATTAGTATTAATTACTATTTTTTTTGTAATCTGAAACACTAATTAGTCAGTACAGTACAATGACCACACACATGTGAATTGGTCACACTCTGTGACCGTGGTTTTTCGTCCGTCAATAATGATTGTAACATTCCACCATGAGAAAATGAAAGGGTATAACTATCGCTGTTCCCAGGTTAACGAGAGGAGTTTAGTACATGAAGTTAATAGTCCCTACTTATATTTATTTTTTCCCCAGTAAAATCGCCTATTCCTAAAGGCTACTGTTTGCTATGATTGTGTATAATATGATAAGATTAAAAAAAATATGTTTAAAGCCCTTTGATCTTTCTTTCTTTTTATTTTCTCGCTAAGTGTATCACAGTCTTGAATGCAATTGTTTAATTGTTGAAAAAAAATGTTGATTTTTTCATCCTACCTGTCCTATTTAGGCCTAAGCTGTGACTTCTTTTATTTATACTTAAATGATGCTATTATGAGGTTGACAAAATTTAAGTAATATTGAGCTTAAAAGATGAAAGAATGAAGTAGCAATTCTCGAAATACAATAGAATCACCGTGAGTCAGGTCTGCATTCAATTTTTACGAATGAATCACTAAGAATTGCGTGGATCCTTTACAAAGAATAAGTATATTTTAGGCGGTCTCCCGGGTTGACGCGAAATTACTCGTTCAAATGATGGATTGTTGTTTTTTTTTTGATTGAAGAGTTTGTGTAATTAGTTCGTAGCGTGTGATATCAATTAAATTGAAGGCATTAGAAATTGCCATCTTTCATATAAAAGCTCTATCGAATTCCTTTTTTTCACCATCGATTATACACATAATATTATATGGGATACTCGTGAGGAAAGCAGGAGAAAAGAAGGATTAAAAGTATAAGAAATCCTCAGATGTACATATTAGGAAAGTTAAAAACAATTTTAGAGCAAACCGTTTCCTAGGTCTTCCGCAAGGACCAGTGCTATCACCTGCAATGTTGCTTCTTTATACAAATAATAAATATCTTATTCATAACGCAATATGTACTTATTTAAATAATATATATGGCTAATATATATAATTAAAATCTATATGTTATTTTAATATTAATTTGAAACAACGACAACAGTCGATAAATATTTTACATTGATACGTGCCAAATTGAATATATGTATAGATTTACAGTCGTGTGATCCGATCTCTTTCGTGCTCTATGACACGCACATGGCTCTGACAAGTCGGGGTAATCGGCGCGTGCGCACCGTTTCTATTTACGGCTCTGTAACCGCCACCCATCCGCTATAGTTAAATGTGTGCATCTTTAATGTTCTCCGCCAAAACGCTTTGTTTAACCATCTCTATTTTAAGATTTTGTATCTCCTTTTACACATTTTTTAGTTTTTTAGTCAGTATCAATATTTTTAGTTAATTAAATTATTCTGTAAATAAATGTATTTTTTTATTGTTGTGTAAAGTAAAACACTGCTGGACACGGGTCTTCTCCTCGAAACCAGGCGAGCAGGGTATTAGTTTTAATCTCAGGCATGCAGGTTTCCTCATGGCGTTTTCCTTCATCCATGAGCGAGCGATGGCTTCTTTTTAAGGGTATAATGGGATGAAATTTAGAAACATTCATTTCAAGGAAACGGAGGCCGAGCCCATACCTTACCATCGTGCCTCACGAATTGTTGTATGAGATACTATTGTAGTATATTCATGTTAATAAATGATTGAATTGAATTGAATATAGTGTGAAAGGTTGCAATTACAATTCGTAGAGGTTAAAATTACGAGTCTGCAGTCTGATTTGTACATAATGTGATTGTTTGTTCACACACTCGCAGGTCGGTTATATGACCGATATATGCATCGGGACGGATACACATTACGTCGAATAATAATAAATAGACGGTTTTTTGTAATATTTTAGCATGACGTACTCCGTTTATTGATATTGTTTTATTTTATTACCTAAAGATAACTTCGAAGGAAAATGTCATTAGCAAAATCAGTCATCATGATTGCCATGGTCTGAGCATCACGACTAATCATTGCATATTTCCTTTCAATTAAATTTTGTTAAAGCATCAAATCTTTACTAAAACGGCTTATGTATAACCATGAATATGATATTCTATGATAATGTCGAAATATTAAGCTCAGCGAGATAAAAGGGAAAAATATGGTTAATATCCCGTTTCAAATAAGTTATTAAATAACTGTGCCAATTGATTAACAAGCCTAAGGGCGTGTTTCACAATCTCCAGATAAGTGCCGAATAGGCTATCGGCAACATATTTGACAGATACTCCATACTCTGTCAAATATGTTGCCGATAGCCTATTCGACACTTATCTGGAGATTGTGAAACAGGCCCTAAGACTGTTTGACCCTTTCCAAGTTTCAAACATCTCCACTTCGCAAAGGCAGTAACTAAAAAGCATATTAATTTCTGATTGTGACTTATTCTTTTTGCAGCCATTCGGCGTGGTTCTGAGAACCAGCCGGCGAAGAAGGCGCGCAGTGACGGCGGCGCGAACGATGGCTCCGGTGGCGGGAGGGACCACCTGGCGTACGGGTGCCTGTTGCGCAACGAGCTGCTGGGTGCCGAGATTGAAGAGCTTAGGGGCCCTCCGGCGAATTGCCCCGAAGGCAACAAGGCCGCGCTGGGCTCATCGCAGTCGGCCTCCACTGCGATGACGACCGCGGCCTACTCGCCGTCGGTGTACAAATTCAGGGCCCCGGTGCATAAAGCTGAGGTACGTATTTTTTTTATTTTTCAGACCATTCCTAAAGTTTTAGCTTACGGAAGAAATAAGCAAGGTGGTTGCTGTCTCTCCCACCAGAATTCAGACTTCATTCATTAATAAATATTAAATATTTTATTAAAAAATATTTTATCAGACGAAGGTATGCGCTTGTGCTGTGTGCTAGTCTGATGACGAATATACATGATAACAATTAAGAATTCATCTATGTGACGTCATCGGTAATTATTGGTAAAACTGACCAAAAATTACAGTTATAGATAAGATGGCAAATATTTCTAAATTTAGTCAAACATTATTATAAATGCTTTTAAAAAACTTTTGTTTCTCAGGTAGAATTTGGAACACATAACATAATAATTATGTTAATGGCGATTCCGACTTAGTATTTTCACCCAATGCACTAATAAAAGTCATGAAATTGCTCGTATATAATATAAATTGACAAAGTCGTTAGACCCTTTTCGTCCATTCGTCCAGGTAAATGGAACTAAGACTGATATGTCGTTCGCTTGGTTTATATCCCGTTCATAAAGTATTTTAATTAATGTGCCTGACGTTAAATGCAATGTGAATGCATTAAAGTAATTAAACACGTTTAAAATTTATCAATGCATATGCGAGAATAATCTTAATTATGGGACTCGTTGGTTTTCATTCAAATTTACGGTTCAAATAAAACATTTAATGTGCGAACAAGTGAGCAAATATAATGTATACTAATATTATAATGAGGTAGAGTTTGTGTGTTTGTGAGGTAGGGGGTAATCTCTGAATCTACTGAAACGATTTTGAAAATTCTTTTACTAATAGAAGGCTACGTTGTTTGTAAGTGTCATAGTGGTAAAACCGTGGGGCGCTGCTAGTTTGGGATAAACTTTGATTGCGTACAGCAATAAATATATTTTGAAGTTAATTGCCGTGAATGTTTTGAATGTTTTTCACAATACTTTATTCTCATCACTCGGTCACATGTAAATGGCATTAAATGAACCTAATTTCACTGCTTTTAACAATGGAAAATTTTCTACTCTCCATATTATGTCCATGTTTGGACAACTGCCGAATTCAGCTAGTTTTTTTTGCATTACACACAAAAGCTCAATAACCTCTGAATACATAGCTATTAAAATCGATACCTAATTTAGTGTTTGATGATGATTTTAAAACCAAATTCGACTAATTGCACAGAGGCTTTTAAAATAACTAAATTGATAGATATTATTGAAGAATACGTTTTTAGATTTTGTTATTTTGAGAATGCCGATTGATTGTAAATTGCTATTAAATCCTTTTCGTTCAACAATGCACATTTGTTGTTCTGAGAAATTATAATAGTAAAGTATTTGTGGCCCTACCTAGTACCAATTAAGCAGTGTATGTCATTTGACATAATTAAAATTAGTTGTAAAGATTTTTTTTCCTTGCAACAGTTTACAATGAATAAAACTTTCTACACAAAACCAATAATTTTATAATACAACATGAACTTATTTTCTAAACAGCAACTAATTCGGAATCATCATTAAATCGAACAATTCACTGGTATATTGGTAAAACATTTTTTCGTTAATTGCAAAAAAAGACCTCTTTGACCCAAAATCCTTTATTCAAAATTACTCCTGACCTCCCACTCGACCCTCGGTGGGTAATGGTATTCACCATTTATTAGCTTATTATTAGCCAAAATGGCTGCATATCGCGTAAAGTTTCCAAATAATGTTTTCAAAACTTTGTTTTGACAGCGTCTTGAATTCTTTTGGCACAAAATTAAGTTTTACTGATCCCCATGTCGAGTTTTATGGTGGGGCCGATATTCTTTTTGTAACATTCCGGTGGTGGAACATTTAAGTCAGTCAAGGTAATAATCATATCTTTATTGCGTCCCTCTGCTTTGGCATCGTTTATTTCTATATGCTGTGTCTTCTAAACGAACTTGAACCTACGCGTTTGAACTCTGGTAACAGTCGCCATTTTAGGTCCAATGTATATTACCTTCTAACAATTCATTTATTTATTTTTATCTCCGGTTTGTATTCACTTTTATCTTTGATTTACACGTGTCTTATTTTAAGGATCCAATGTAGTGTTCAGATTTGTATTGTAGTAGTTTTAACATGATGATAATCAGGCTGTAAAGGACAGTTTATTGCTTAATATATTTTAGGGGGCGTTAAGACGGCTTCGCGCCTAATTTATTTTTCGAAAGGTCTAGACTTTTAGGCCTGATGTACTTTAAGCTCAATAGGTATGTAGAAATTACGGCTAACTTGGACCGTCTATAGTATGAAGGTTTTCATCCTTTTTAATTGAAGTTTGTCATAACATTCGTTAATATGGATTTTCTTTATTTATGCTGCTCTAGTTTTACATAAATCTAACAGATATGCAGTATGAATAAAAAACAAATTTTATCCATCTATTTTAGTAAGACGCATTAGTGAAATCTGCATTTAAAAAAAAGCAAATCTGTGGTCTTTTTGAAAGGCATTCGTAACCTAAGACATTTTACCATAAAACCTTATCGCAGGGAATAAATACAATTCTAGGTCGAGTACATTCGTTTCTCGTGCAATTTGAGAATATATCGGGCAATGGTGTCCGTCGATGTTTCCCTGTTATGTATTGTCCGCTGAGTCGTGTCGTTTTCGTGTCGTCGTGTCGGCGTCCATTGTAACTTGGCACGACCGGCTCAGTTATCAATAACAATGCGATGCTACTTAGTATTGTATTAGTCCAAACTTGGTTAAATGTGATTGATAGCACATTATAAGCCAGTTGTGGACGACAGATGTTTTTTGGAGGAAAAATTAAAATGAAAACTATCTGGGAATGGTAATTGCAATTTGCTACCAAAGCCCATAAGTCTAAAAAAAGTCTACAGTTTAAAAATCAAAATATTTTTATTTAACATAATATGCTCAGATGGCATTTATAAAACGTCGATATTGGTGCACGGTTCGGGTTGGTCGTTTCTATGGTGAATGGTGTGGTTACTACTTCCAAATCATTAATATTACAATATTGTTTTATACTATTGATACTACTCAAGCATCGTACTGCTGCTGCTGTTGCATGCTGTTGTGGTTGCACTTGAACTATTTCCTATTTTTGGGGTTTTGATCTCATATCTAAATAACGATAAAACAACATTTTTTCTAATAGCGGCTATACGGACCGAATATACCTCTACAATATAAATTTGCTTAGGTGAAATTTAACCTCTAGCTCCATTGGCTTCGGTGGCTATAGTGTACGTTGTTTTTAGCGTATTCTTTTGTATGTTAATTATACATGGTAATATACGACAGGTTGTTGCGACGCTTACTGCGGGTTATCCTCATTAGCGTATGGGTTTTTTGTTTTTAGAACTTTAAAAAAAGAACCTAAAAATACCAACCAAGTATTGTCATGAATAACAGTAGAAGTATATGGTTCATTATTAGACAACCAGGTTTGACAAACCGGTACATGACAATCAATGTCTTTAGCCTATTTATAAAATTAAAATTTTACTAAAATCCGTTCAGTAATTTAAGAGTTTATCGGAGATAAAGACGTGAAATTCACTACACCTACTTACATGTAAAGATGTTGGTAGAAATAGACGGTCAGACAGATGTGACCACCAGATGGCGAGTGGTCAAAGTCGCCCAAGAGCGTCGTTAGGTTCACCGGAGTGGAATTATTGTGAACCGTTCTGGAGACTATTTTAAAACATAAGATGATAGCCGGTATAATTTTGACACCGCGTTTGTCAAAACAAGAACAATTAATCTGGATGAGTGCTCCCACGTATTTCTATGATCTAAATGCATATGCTATTCATCATAAATTTAATCGGTTTTGATGTCGACGGTGTATCTTCCAAAACTCCAAATACCCAAATCCCGAATCCCACACGTGATCCGTTTTTCCAAGCCTTGGACGCAATTTTTGAAAGCAAACAGTTCTTTCGAGCTTTCCAGCCTCCTTAGACAAGTGGCACAATCGCTAAATGAATGAATGAATGGAATACTCATTGTATGGGAATGACACTAGCTGTCAAATTACATGTCGTAAGCTACTGTCATTCCCATACAATAAGTATTCTAATCTATTCGTTTAGCGCTTGTGCCACTTGTCTAGGAGGGGCGGATACGTAACCTGACACCGTGGCAATGGTGATCAAATTATTAATATTTATTTATTTGTAATATGTTTAATTGACTAATAATCCTTAAATAAATGAAAATAAACCGGCCACTATAACATCCTGTTACTTAAAATATGCAAAGCTCTTTATCCCGTCGTAAAGTTGCAGTTTAAATTAATATCATCCGCTCCGTGCAAAATTTGAAACTATTTTTGGGTGACGCTAACACCGAATCAACATTAGTTTTTTACACAAAAAACGGTGTCCAGTGCTATGTGTTTCCTTTGTGAGCCAATTAACACAATTTAGCAGGTTGGTGAAAATGGCGGATACACAATTTAGCGAGTTTTTTTTGCACTTGGCAACTGTACACAAAAATGGTTATATTGTTCAAAACAACATTGCAGAATGCGGTTTTAATTTGAATAACACATTCTTCGATAAATGAATCATTTAATATAAAAATTAATATAGAATGAGAAAAAAAATGTAATGTTTCCTTTTCCTTTTTCCCCGTAATATGTAAATAATAAAAAATAAAAAAAAACTATGATCAGACTACGATTCGAAAATCAAATTTTTACCGTCTGCTGTAACTCTACATTAATCTAAAAAAGTATTTAAATGAAATTTGACAAATGTAAATCCAATTTTTTTTATAATTCTTTTAAATATCGGGAATAAACATATCGTTGATATAAATCAACATCGTTTAGTTTATTTGGACAGATAATGATATACGGTGTCACTTCCTGATAAATTATGTGCCTCTAGTCTCGAGTGGTCTCGGGTAACTGGAAATCAGCTGATTTGGAGTTCATTATGGCTATAGGGGCTCAAATCAAATCAAATTATTAGTATCAATATTTATATATTCATTAAGGTAGCAGACAAATAATTAAATGATTAAGTACCTGTAAAGGGCTCTCCTAAAATGAGGAAGTTTTTTCTCACAGGTTGCTCTTTGTAAGAAAAATAATCATTAGGAATAATACTCAGATGATTACTTTTAGCAAAGTTCTGTGTGTAAATGTAACATTATTAACATCCTTGAATTTTATTGAAAATATTATAAACAGTTGAGATGATCATCACGTTAGGATATTATCACATCGTACAACCGTGACTTTTTTTTGAATAATGATAATAAAATACAAAAATTATATAGTGTCTACTCAACAAGTAATATCATAATCAGGACAATCCGGAAAATCTCCAAAAAACATGTCAAAAAAGAAAAGCAAAAATATAGTCAACAAACGGCAAAAGATTTCTTTCCGTCAGTTAAATTGATGATCTTATATTTTCAATTTAGCACCTCTAACAATCGGATGTACGTTATTATTTTCCATTTCAAATTGATTTTAAAATAAAAATAAAGACGAGATGGATATGGATAAAATATAACTATAACTCCGAACATCAGATACTCGTTTTTTTAATGAAAAATAGGGACAAGATCTCTTTCCGTCCATATAGATACATTTATTTTTCAGCACGTCCACTACTAAATCATAAACTATCAAATGAATATACATTGTTTTTTTCATGTCAAATGCATCAGTCAATTCCAAAGGCGATAAAGTAATATGCCATTGTTTTTGGATGTTGGCGTCCAGTCTGACATCATTCAGCGATGACAACGACCTAAAATAATAAATTATTAAAATTTCACGCTCGGACGCTTAGAATGTAAACATTTTGCATAATTTTTTGCTTCGTTTTTGTTTTTACGATTGAAATGCAAATGCGTGTGTCTCGTCAATCGCATAAGGCAAGACTTGGACTTCTGCTCTATGGCCATTTTTATGGTAATATGAGCTGGGTCTTGGACATTATGCGATACAAACGTTGGTTGGGTCAAAATGGAAATTGAGGGGACTGGTAGGTTTTGGTTGATAATCCGTTCAAAAATCTGAATTTATATTCAGATTTCAATCTTTGGTATTGATTACGTTTTGAACTAAAAGAGTTTTATCCGTAGTAAACGATATGAAACATATTCTGGTCATGAATATAAGATAGACTATAGACTAGCTAATTGGATAAGATAGGACAGTAAGTCATTCAGTTGTGGTGATGATGACAATGATGAATGATGCAAGAGAGCAAAGAGGCATAATTGAATAATGTACAAAACTAATAATACACCAACAATCAATATCTATTCTTACCCAGCAACACGATTCAATCAATCATCTATTTGCATGTTTATACACTCCAAAACTTACCCAATCAACTTTTTCTAACGTAAAAAAACATATATAAAATTTTTAAGTATCTGATCTGGCGAATACATTTTTTATGTAACTTCCATTTAAGTGCATTAGAAGCTTGTCAGTCTGTTGATTACCGTTCACGACCTGGGGATTGCTCACGTAACGACCTCCCGTCAACGGTGGACTCAAAAAAGTTAAGTGAAAAACTAAGTAACATCTTCTTTCGGAGGTGATAGGTCAAATAAAAAATTAAATGTTCCGACAAAAACTTCAAAATCTATTAGTTTTTTTAATCTTGTTACATTTACAGAATTTAGGTTGACGATAATGATTAGAAAAAAATTGGCAATCATAGGTAGTAGGTACTGCCGATAGAACGAAAAACTTATAATTTAGAATTATGAAATTGCGCTTCAAGCTTTAATACAAAAAAATACGTCATACTATTATGTCAAATTAGCATGTCGGTGACGCGTCCGTTAAGGATTTTCCTCAACCAAATAGTGCTCAACGCGGCTAAAGAAGTTTTCATTTCAAAGAAAAAACAAATGATGTGTACAAAATGTAAATTATTCCATGTTAGTTTTGTAGAGTTCATAAAGTGATTCAATAACGATTTACATTCTTCATGGACAAAAAAACGTGATGAAATCATGTGAATTTTTCAAACTTGAAAGCTGAACCGATCATATCGATCAAGAATAATAAGTGGCTTGAAAAAAAAATAGTTTAGCTATTCATGAAATTCTAGATCTGTCCCATCGCTGCCACCCACCGGATTACAATGCAAATGTCGTTGAATACAAATTCGGGTACTGTAAATGCATCGGTGGTCACCGCTGATGCGTCGACACAAACTTACAAATTTTAATGTATGCAAATTATTCGCGACTAAAATTTAGTATTGTTATCCAAATATATTCCTGTTTGCAGTTCGTATTCTATTGACGAGTCATGACAGGCGTCGTGCCGTAATCCGATCATAATCGTTTGCTCAACGTTAGTTATTTTTGATTTGAACATGGAAAATAAATTATTTTCATTTAGTAACAAATGGCCGACAATAAATTTCGCTAAGACTAATGTATGCAACGCATGTTTTAAAATGGTTTATTGGTAAAGAAAATTCTTTTGTGGAATTACAAAGTAAAACCAATCTCCCGTATGTACCTCATGGCGTAGCTTTGAAACTTATAAAAGTGAACCAATTAGTCATAAATTACCTTGAAGCTGAAATTAGAACAGCGTATAGAAATATGGATCTTTGTAATTTACTAAAACTTAAAAATCTTCAGTATCTTTTTCCTGTTTCGATTCAATGTCTTAATGATTATGATGTGCCTGTTCAAAATCGACAAGCAATAACATTTACGAGTTCAATATCGGATATAATGTGAGGGTGTGACGAATCGTTGCGTCGGATGGATCTAATGCCTTAAGACCTTGAACGTGTAAAAGTCTAGACGTTTTGCAATTTATAAATTTTGCGCCGTCGCATTTCAATTATACGTACGTTTTTTAGGGTTCATTGGTCCTGCTTTAACACAGTCATCGCCCAAGGAAGAGCCAGAGATTCCACGATTAGAATTCCTCAAGCATGATGTATTGGATTAAACGCACTTTTCGTGCAAGTGGCGTGACCTTAAACGACTTTACGCAAATTTTTAACGTATTCAGCAAAAAATTTATTGCCCTACATCCAATTGTATCACGCTATGACCAATCGATTGTTCTTATTATTATAAATACCATTTTATTGGTTGAGCCTAATCGGTTACATTAATTGGTTCTTGACGAATAGTGTGGAAAAAAAACATTATTTTTATGGCTGTTGTGAACATACTCTATGAAACTTCTCAAATAATTTTCCGGTGCAAGAAAGCTATATTTCTCATTTGTTTTTCTTTTATTAGCCTAAAATAACTTTTTCTCAATATATCCATGACCCATCTAAAATATACTATAATTAAATTCATACTTACTTACTTATAAGAAAAAAAATACATTTTTCCATAAAAACTGTGATCCGCCTGAAAAAAATCAATGTATCATTATTGAACTGTGACAATGGCTAATGGATTTTTCATGTTATTTATGAGTAGGAGTTTTCATTTTGTGATGACGAAATTCGTCGAATGACACGACGTGCAATAATTTAACTGCTATTTCGGCTTATGATTTGTCTAGAAACAAGTCTCGTACCTGTCTAGTGTCAGTCATTGACCGGGGATGAATAGTAATTTTTGCAGTATTAAAGCATGAATGCATGTTTTTATATTTTTTTTTCTGACTGCATGAAATCGATTTATTTATAGTTATTATAAATATACTCTCTTAGCTGCCGGTGTGTTTTTACAATCTAGATCGTGTTTCAGATTGTCTCTGTATTAGCAGAGTCACGCTTTGGTCTTTGTGTTACTTCTCGCTATCACTACGTCTTGGTCATTTCTTGTTAATTATATTGAAACAATTTTTTGCCATCTCTCCACTGGTGTTTGTGCTATTTGAATATTTTTTACAGCAGAACGATGACAATGGGCCCACTGATTGACATTTTCAAATTTATCAT
Source organism: Lycaena phlaeas (assembly GCA_905333005.2). Lineage (NCBI taxonomy): Eukaryota > Metazoa > Arthropoda > Insecta > Lepidoptera > Lycaenidae > Lycaena > Lycaena phlaeas. Next base: position 2,952,565 of record HG995170.1, on the reverse strand, counting down.
CGCAGATGTCCTAATTGTCATTTGATACCTAGAATGACAAACATTTGATGTCAAACAGTTGATTGAAATCATGCAGAACATTATTAGTATTGTGACAATGTGATATTCTATTGGATGATAATATTATTTCATTAGAACCTAGGTCTGACCTTTAGGAGTCTTCGTTTTATTTGCATCTATTGTTACCTGGTTATAAGAAACACCATTGTTTAATATTGAATCGGAATAATTATTGATTCCATCATATTCATCTGATAATCAAGCATAAACACGATGCACACCCACATGTCCTTGGTTCGATGGAATAGTCTTCATAGGAATTCGTAAGTGGTTTGTATATGCGAGTTTGTATATACAAAGTAAGTATGTACTGATGATAAGTTTGTCCCAAAGCGTCCGAGTTAGCTCAGTGGTTTGTTTGCAGAATCAACATCTACCGGTCCGCGAGGGAATTTCGCGTGTGACATCTTGGCCTTAATTATTTTCCTACTATTTACACAACTTCTTATTTGCCGAGGCTTTTGCGATCGAGGCCCGATAGGGTTACGTTTGTTCAGTCTGTTAAGTCAATTAGTTCACCGGTCGGAATCTTGACAGCGGTTTCGTATTAGTCGGACTCCTTGCAAACATGCGGCTCCTTTTCATAAGCTTGATCTATGGATACTATCGCGATCCATTTATTTCGTTTGAAAAAAAAACACTAAAGATTTTATTTTTTACGATATTAATTTGAGACTAGAATTTTCACTCACAAAAACCGCTACATTCAGACATACTAATATCATATACAATATCATTTGTAAAATTCCTTTCTTGTAACTGTATTCAAACTTGTATAAATATGTCATTTGCAAGCGGTCATATTACGTGGGTGAATTAATTCAGCTGATATTTTTAGACAAACAGATAATACTATAGAGTCAGGTTAATGACTAAGTATAAACGACTAGTTGAAATGGCTTTCTTAACAAAAAAAATATGGACGACCCAGAAAACATTAACACTAGTTCAGTTTTCTACAAACTAATTAATTGTTGCAAATATTGAAAAAACGTAAACAGATTTTTTGTGGCGATAGCCAAGTAACAAAAGAGTATTTGGTCATTTGTGTTTTAGTTAAACTTAAATTTCGAATATTCCATTTTTTGTCTTACTCTGTATTACATTATTATCATTATTTACACATTATTTTTTCAAATTTAAATTAGTCCGATGTTTAAAATTGTTATTCACAACAGGAGTCTGAAAGGGGCTGAGATTTTCTGCGGTTCAGATTGTTTTTATTACTCTGCAGCCAACGTGACTTGTTTGCGGGATGCGTAGGTCCCAAAATCTGCCATTCGCTTATAGTACCAATCAATCTGTTATCTAACATCTAGTCACTACTTGCAAGATTTCTAGCTTTTTATGCGTCTGCTATGCGAGGTTAATAAACTTGGATTCTGATTGCTCATTCATCTTACATCATTGTGGTTTGGATTTTATTGAAATTTTTCTTTTTACCTTTTTTTTCTTAATGTGTTGTATTGTCATTAGGTGGATTCGTGTTGCATTTGAAGCCACTTTGTTATCGTCTTAGAATAACTGGATATTTTTATTGTTTTTTATATGTACGGAATTTTTTATGGATGTTTAATGTGTGATCGTACATTGTACATACATATTTACTTTGCACTTCAATAAAACTGTTGAGTTCCAGGTAAGAGAACAAGATAAGTCTGATTACTGAGTAATGTTTTACTTCAAAGTTATAAGTAAGTGAGTCCTTACGTTCGCTAGTTTCGGATAGAAATGTTTTATGGGTGACGTTAATCACTTGCTATCAATTTGTGGTTTGCCTCTCTGATTAAAAAAGTACCGGATTCTATGAATCCAATGCTTCAGTCCCTATCAACAAGCAGGCATTATATCGACATTAGATTTGAATAATAATATAACTCTATTAGTTGTAGAGGGGACCTCACTACGAACTATTATTCATTTATTTTTTTAACCTATTGTACTCTTTTTATCTATTCTAGTCGAATAAAGCGATTGTGAGAAGAGGAAGTAGGCAATTGATTTATCTATGAATCTATTTTTTGAATGTTACTGACCATTGTAGAGTTCGCTTGGTTGTGGTTATATTGAAAATTATAATCATCAGCCATGTGAGGCTATGACGAATCACTTCATGTTTCTGCTCCCTTTAAATCTCAGCAACGATGACTGGAGAGAGAGATGAGAATCTTCCGATTTCTAAGCTAAGGATTTTTTTCTGAAAGTTATTAAAAAGTCAGCAACGCTTCCTGCATAACGGTATCGCGAAGATGGTAAGATAACACTGAATTTGGTATTCAGGAATCGTCAATAGTTTCCATCGACTGATGGCCGCATATCTTTTCATGACTAAGTGATAGGCGTGCTTCCGTCTATTTGATTATGCATCAGGTTCTGGTAAATACCAAAAAGAAAACCCTTAAGCTACTATTATTCTAAACGTGTTCATATTAAGCAGATATTTGTGAGTATTTTCCTTTTTGAATTTCCATTATAGATATAGGTACTTACTTTAATTGAAAATGAAAATACTTTTATTCTCAATATATTATCCTTTACAATAAGGTAAGTTACTATAAAATAGCTACGCAGTGTTGTCGATGTTTGGGTGTTTTTTTTGTCATATTTTAAAATATACCCCATGACAAAATTACTTTTTAGCCACACAATTTTACCATCGTTCTCAAAACTCTACGAAGCTCACAGAAATCTCGTTGAAAGACGCTTTTTCCGAGCAACAGTGTCTATTTACTTTAAGAACAGTGTATAGACAAATACTTTAATAAATAATAGCTTGAACGTTTTTACCATGACGTGACCAAAATTACCGGAGATGTACGCACAAGTATTGTGTAAAAAGCGTAATTTGCCTAATCAAAATAGCATTAGTGGAATGTCGACATCGCCCGTAATAATGGTAAACTATATGACCTAATCAGCTGAATTAGCTTCGCATCTTCTAGTTCCGGGTTCGAGTTACTAGTAACTACCTATATAATCAATTTCAATTGATAGAAGGGTCTGAAAGGATCGGTTCTATGACTTATGCATCAATTAGAGCAGCGACAATCTGTAGGGCTATTCTGTAAGGTTGTTTTCGAATCTCGAAAGAGGAATCCGCGGTAATATGACGAATTTGACGGACTTGTATTCTTTAAAACTCGACTATCTACCCATATCGATCAAGATCATTTTCGAAGTGACGTAATGTGAGCTCTTTCACTCAGGTGAAGCTCGATATTGAAATAATTTCTTACAGAATAGCCCTACTGAATGCATAAGTTGAGTGAGATGATGAAACAAAATTTTAAACTGTGGTCCTTATAGTTTTCTTTTGTTTATGCGAATTCCACTTATTATGATGAAACAACTTTTTGACGCTGACGTATCGAAAACTCTACAGTCTACAGCAACCATTGTCACGGGAGGGCTATCGTCCCGTAATCGACGTATTAGTCTGTAAAAATCTTAATAAATCTCTATAAAATCCGTAAAATATTGTCTCATTATAATGTTCGCTGTAGCAATAAAAATGATTTTCAGCTTCCACGTGCGATTTGCACGTGCACAATCCCCGTTGCTATGCGCTAAAACACAGAATTTGAAATTTGAATCTAAAGTCTTTATTAGTCTAGCAGCATTTGTTTGTCAGATTAGCGATCTGTTTTCCATTAACACAAATAAACGACTATAAATCCAAGTATGATTTTGCGTAGAAGACTACTCAATACTGAGACATAATATATGTTTTAATATGGTTGTATTGATTGAAAATTTCTATTCTCACGTCGTCTATACCGCAGAGTTTGAAGACGAAAGTCTTTAACTAATGCGTTCTCCCTGTGATGACGGACGGGGCAGAAGCGTGGCCTCTTAATTCACGACTGGTCCGCAAGGTTGCCGTAGCTCAAAGTGCTATGGAGCGTGCTATGCTGTGTTGCTTTGGCTACTAGGATTCGAAACGAAGAACTCCGCCAGAGAACTAAAGTTACCGATGGGCCATTATGGTTCAAGAATGGAGGCCGCGTTTAGGTAGACGAAGTGTTGGTCGGCCATTAACCAGATGTGAAGACGATCTCCGTGCAGTGGCAGGTCCGTGTTGGATGCGAGTGGCAAGAAATCGGTCGTCTTGGCGTTCATTAAGGGAGGCCTATGTTCAGCAGTGGACGGATAAAGGCTGATGATGATGATGATGATTGATTGATCGATTGATTGATTGAAAAAGTGATCTCTCAAATCTGTTATCCTCGTAAATATTAACTGGCACGTGCTCAAGCGAAAAACCAGTTGCAATTTCCTTCAGGCTGTTTCTGATTGCGTAATATGAATTCGTTTTCAAACCACTGCCAAGGCCACCGGGGCGGGGCTAAGTCTCCGTAAGTGGCAGCTGCGAATTAATCATCATGTTCACCTGATGCACTTTCCATCTCGCACGACATTATCATAGGACCTGATAACATATTTTTGTTCGCTTTTACAATTATTGACCCACTCTTGTATAACGGTGTGTCGGATATGGTATCTTATTATTCCATGTAAATCCCCTTTATCGCCGATATTTATGCTTAACACTCATGTTTATGTGCCGGGGTGTTCGTGTGTTTCTCACGTGGGTGTCAGCTCAGTTCGGTTTCAATTGGTGTATATTATGCCCTTTGTCAGTGCGATGGAATATTTTCGGCCCACGTCTCCATGTTCAAAACAAATACTATGTAAAAAAAAGTGAAGTATCAACCCTTTATGTCCCACTGCTGGGCACGGGTCTCCTCCTCGAAATCAGGCGAGGATAGTTCACCGCGCTAACCCAGTGCGAGTTGGTGAACTTCACATACCTTCAAAGACTTTCAATCTCATCAGGCATGCAGGTTTCCTCAAGAAGTTTTCCTTCACCGGTGAGCGAGCGATGGTCTCGTATTTGGGGTGCACTCAGAAATTTAGAAAAAACCCATTTCAAGGCACACGGGGGTGGGTCAGGATCGAACCCGGAACCTCTCGCATAAGAGACCGAATCCATCCACCACTGGACCATCGTCGCCATACTATGTGTGTATGGTAATTTATTCAATGCCTATTTGGCTTCCGTCTAGATTTGTATTGTTTTGAATATTTATAATGTTTGTCTTGATTCAACAAACGTAAAACGGGTTCACGGTCGGTTGTGTCGATGTGAGATGTGCACTTTTTGCAACGTTACTTGGAATATAAAGTTGTTTCGGTGTGAATTCTCTAAAATGCCGAGTGAGATCACGAGGTTAGAGCTATAAAAATTGTCTTGATATGTGAAAGGACTTGGCTGCTAGAACGTGCAAAGCTAATTATTTTGAGCGTTACTCGGTGGTTTTTTTACTGCCGTGTCTACAATAGGTAGCTGAACCTTCAAGGATTTTCGCGTTACGCTTCAGGAGGTATCGCGAATTACCCAACAGAGCCTCTTCTTCACTAAGCACTTATATACTTCAATGGCGTGGATTGTTCTAGAGGGGCTGCCTTTCATCAAATGGGATGTTTTAAATATAATCCTGTATGATTTTAAAAATTTGCATATTAATAATGACCCTGTGCCCGGGGCACTTATAATTAATACAGAAATAGATATGCCTGTTTTACATAATAGTTAAGTGGTTGCATAAAACACTTAAACAAAATGTCATTAAGTTACTGTTACCGTTTTAAATTTATTTTAAGTAACGATTCTTTGATAATGATCTGAATGAAATGACCTAAAAGCTAACCAACAAAAAGTCATTATCTAAGGCTTTATGTTTTTAATTGGTTTTCTTACAAGCGTCGATAATATTGCTTTGTAAGAGATGATAATATATATAATAGTTTATTATATAAACAATTGTTTATTTTTTGCTTAGCTACCGGAACCATATAACAGAAGCCGAGTGATTTTATTTTTCAAAAATTTATGATAAAATTTGAATTCGAATTGTACTTTTATAATTTAAAATTTTAAATCTGATTCATGTTGATCGTCCTAATTATGTAGCAAAAGATTTACTAAATCACTTGGGTTCAAATGAATTACTATAATTTATCACAAGTTTTTACATCGACGCCGATTTTAGCATTGCCTGTGTAGCTTTTGTCTTTTTAGAACATTTTTTAAAAATTGGCTACGAGCTATACAGTTTCGCATTTGTCTGCATTAATAAAAAAAAATTAATTGGCTACTTTAACAAAGGGTACATAGAGTAATAGAACCTTGGTATCTTATCGCACCGTAATGAGTAATTCAGTTACTTTAATGATATATTAGTGAGATAGAAGTCGAAACATTTCAATATGCAATACATTTTTTTCCTATTAAAAAAAAAAACGTTTTAGTATTAGCTGTTGATAGGAAATTTATTTCCTCATGCATTTATTTTATTATCCCGACCTGTCGAATCTTGATTGGATCTTGGACGAGCGGTAAAATCTTATTTTATTGCATTTAAATTATTTATAATATTACCTTTCCGTCTATGGAATCTGAAAGATTTATTTTTGCACTTCCAGACGTGACGCTGTCCGAATATATAAGTCAGTCTGATTTAGTGCTTCCCAAATACTCTGTGTAGACAGAAACGACGGTTTCTTTGCATTTAGTTTTGGGATTTGTTTTAATTTCTCATTAGCGTTTTGGCGAGGTTTGATTGATATTAATTAAATGCGCAAATTATTCTCGTTTATCTTGTCTCTGGGGGACATCGATTAAATGTTTAATAGTTTATGAATAAAAACTATATATATTTTATTGGGATTTTTGTTTTTGCGTTTGTTTGACTAATGCGGTAGCGGTTTTGTGTCTGAGCACGCGAAATTAAAATTCCGATTTATTTATTATGTGTGACGATGTTACGGTCTAGTTAGATATTTTATAATATTGCATAATTATAGGCCTATTAATTATTTTACTATGACATCATTAGGAGTGCACGCGCTCCTTTAGGTCATTTTATAGACATGTATTTCATGGTATCCAGTCGCCAAGGGCTGGTGTTTCAGGCTAGTTGTCAGGAAGTTCCCCACTGGCTAATTATACCTACCGATTGAGCTTAAAGGCCTTCAGGCCTAAATGTCGAAAGATCTTTCGAAAAACAAACAAAAACTGTATTCTTCATCTTTCATCATTCGCATTCAGCGATGAACTGATGTGTAATGCGTATACGACTGCTATGCTGCTTTGTATCTTATAATAATTATTTTTACAGTTACAATGTTAGTTATATTTTTATAGGAATCTGCCGAGATTGTCACATTGGGCTGACCAATGGGACTAGATTTAAGTCTCTCTTTATTGTTATTTTGCACATCAATCAAAGACAGAAGTTTATCTTTCTTAGGTTTACGTTCCATCTGTACTAGCAGCGCCCATTTCCCAATCCCGTAGGATTACAGGGATAAATTATAACCTTTGTGTTATTCTGATGTTTAATTATTGTAAAGTTTCATTAAAATCCATTCAGTAACTTTTACTTTTACGTGAAAGTGTAACAAACATCTATCCATCCATCCATCCATACTTGTAAACTTTTACGTTTATAATATTAAGTAAGATTTTGTTTATATATTTATTAACATGATTAAACATATTTGATGCTGACAAATGATTATTTTGTTTCAGGAGAACATTGACCCGTTCCCGTATAGCTTGTCACCGGTGTCGGCCAAGTCGCAGAAACTGCTGCGGTCGCCGCAGAAGATGATCAGGAAAATACCGAGGCTGCCGTTCAAGGTAATACTAGAGATGGGCACAATGAGAGATCAACGTCGCCCATGGATGGATAAGCTTAGCCATTTACTACCTTCATCACGTCAGCCAATCGACGCCCGCTGCTTGGTAAAGGCCTCACCCCAACTTTGCCGTGTTGTGTCGGCACATAAAAAGAATAGCACTACCCCCTCTCTTCCCGTGGGTGTCGTAAGAGCCGACCGAGGGAAAACTGCCATTAGGAGGTTGGCAGCAGCATCTCCATATAACAACAGGTCATACTGCGATCGCCAACCCGCCTGCCAAGCGTGGCGATTATGACAAAACCCCCCTTTACTACCTTAGAGAACAGTATTTTCTGTTCATTCCCTATCTCATTCTGGGCCTGTGTTTGTTATTCTATTGACAAAGATGCTAGCTGGTGCCTATTCTCTAGAGATAGACAGACACAATGACAGGTCAACGTCGCCGATGGATGGATCAGCTTTGTCATTTACTACTTTAAAGAAAAGTATTTTCTCTCCATTCCTTTTCTGTCCGTGTGTGTATGTTATTCTAATGTCTACCATCTAGCCTTTTCTGTGTTTTACAATACAAAATATCATTATGATTACATACTTACTCTGTGGTGTGTCACATACGCCAAGCCTCTTCACAAAATCGCTCAACTTCTTCCGTTTCTTTATACTTAGATATTTCTTTATCCTAAAAGAATAATTTACAATTAAAAAAAGCGATTCCAAATTAGTTTTTTGTATAAATAACAGTAGTTACATCTTTTATCGTGTTATTGACTATATTCATTTTTTTGCTATAAAAAAAAAAACTCGATGCATTTTTTTATTTTATTTGTATTTGGGTGCAATAAATATTTATTAATATACGAAATTATTCCAGTTATACCGTGTTTGGTTATTTATGCCGACATAAAACTATAAAAAGCATAAATTTGTCCCATCCTATCATTATATTAATTCGATTTACTCGAATGTTTAGTCTGTGTAAATATTGTGTGTTTAAATTCTTTTTTATTAGAAGTTTTTATAAGCTACATTTTTATATATGCTATTTGGATTAGTATAAAAGATATTGGATTATAATGTTAAAAGTATAATCTTGTTGCTTTTTTAATTTATAGGTATACATGTATACATACAACTGTATTTATATATGATTTAGGTCTCAATACAGAATCATGACATTTTATATGATTTAATACATAGTAAAATGCGCGGTTAAATAAAGTATTATTATAATAATTATGATACCCATTTAAGGGTTCAGACTCGAACCCAGATCGATACTTCAAGGCTACTACTACTAATCTACTGGACGTGGCTGTTTCGGAAGTGCCTACTTATTTCACCATCAACGATTAAATTTTTTATATATTATTATATATTAAGCTTAATAATTTTAATATATAATATTTTTATATATTAAGCTTGTCTTGTGATCCGCTAGTTTTTTGAAGAGATACCATACTACATCGTTTTTTTTGCCATAGCAACACAAAAAAAGTGTATTTTAGGGCTGTAAAAGATACTTATACGAACGCATAGGGTCATTGAAACCTAGATAATACTTAAATGAAATCCGCCATTGTGCGTCTATCAAACCCGACTATTGACACCAGGAGCGCATAGATAGAAGCGTTCTTTGCATTGTGTTGTTTCATTACTTAGTCAAGTAAGCTACTTGAATACTTAGTAATACTAGTTAATATTGCATTACATTATTTTGGTAGGTATTGTTATTAATATATCTTCTCTATCTGTAGGTGTTGGATGCTCCGGAGCTGCAAGACGACTTCTATCTCAACTTGGTGGACTGGTCGGCGGAGAACGTGCTCAGCGTTGGTCTCGGCAGCTGCGTATACTTGTGGAGTGCATGCACCAGCCAGGTGAGTTCCCGATGACTTACATCTATCATACTTCTGGTCATTGTTGAAGTGAAACTTCTTTTGAATTTGTGATTTCAAACCGGATGCAACGGAAAAAACGACATGTAATAGACACAAATACAAAAAAGCGAGAGAGCAAATATCGGTGTGTGTGTATATTGCACACTGTTTAATAGTTGCTTGCATTTAACATGTGTTTCACTTCAACCGTGTCTGAATCGCACACACACCTTTTTTATTATAACTTATAATAAATAGTGTCGTGATATTGAGTATTTCTTGCTTTCGGTATGAAAGAATATCGTACCGCTTTCTTTAGGTGCGAATGTTATTATTGTCGAATGTTAAGGCGCAGTTCTGCCGCTCCGCAAGGAGAGGTTACCTACGTTTTTGAGTTTCGCTTTGCAAGAAAACGTATGTGACTGTCTCCACTGCAACCCACGGATTCATTGACATTTTCTTGCAACGTGAAGGAAATACACTTGCGTAGCTTCATATTGGAATAATACATTTACTGTCTAAATTAGTAGTTAAGGTTAAAGGGGAATGAATGAATGTCGTAAATTTTATATAGCATACTTCCGTTTTATTCCGAAACTGCGAATTTTCTAATATGAAATGGTGCATATTAAGTTTCAAACGAAAGCAACGTATGTTTAAGATATTCGTTATCTATGCTTGATATTCTGATAGAAAATGCACGGGACGTAACTATAAAATTGAAATGTTAAAAATGCAATTACCAAAAAGACGTTGGCCCATGAGGGGATCGAACCCGCGACCTTCGCGTTATTAGCACGACGCTCTAACCAACTGAGCTAATGGGCCATTGACATTTTGACCAAAAAACATAATCTCTTATATAAACCTGTTGGCAAAGCAATAAAAAACGTCTAGATATTTTGTGCATCAATTTCTTCGTACGATATGTTTTTATGCGAATTTTTATAATATTTTTTTTATATAAGGAAGTGTGTCTTATATGGCAAGTGATAGCCGGCGCCTCGCGACATCTTTTAAAATACATGATTGGTAGTGAATGTACATGCTATTTTGATAGAAATGAACAATTACACCACGTTAAATTAATTTCTACGTAAGCACGCAAGAGCTTGCTTTACATGTTTCAGGAAATTTAAGAATAATCCAAAACTAATAAATCATTCATTAAAATAGTTTTGCAAAGCGGTATCCGTGGCCATGCCACTGGCACATAATATTGATCGAACATTTGAATAATATAACTGACTTATAATCGCTGATGATGATGATTTAATATCCAGCAAATAAATCCCCAGACAATGTACGTCTATAAAAAAAAACAATTACAAACAGACATAATCTCTAATCCTTTTCTCCTTATCTGTCTAGTATACCTGTTATAAAAAGCGACGAAACGGGTTATGCAGTCGAAATGCAGGTTATTACACTTGGTGTGAGGAGTTTTTTGCACACATTCAGACATAATTGGAGTCAGCGATCAATTAGAACATAATAAAACGTCAAATTAACTTAACTGATTTTGGGGGTTATTGATTGCTTTTGGCGTTCGAACGCAAGATTATTAGTGGGGTATTGGATTGAAGAGTTGGAGACCATCTTGCTTAATTCTTCCTTAAGAATTTAGCCTAAAATTTTGCTTTTGAAAATTTTTGCCTTTTGAGGCTAAATTCTTCAAAGGCATTGATGATAGCGCAGTTGGACAGTGATAAAGAAATATTTTATCACACAGTTAATGAATGGCTTATCCTAGGCACGATAAGCTAGAGCTCCTAATCTATAGTGGGCGCGGCCATAAAGTAGTTATCGCTGTAAAACTGGGGAAATACGCTCCTGCCTATACTCGGCGATGGTTTAGTAGGTAAATACTCGGCCTCTTTAGCGAGAGGGTCCGGGTTCGATCCTGACCCCCAGTGGTACCTTGAAATGATTTTTCTAAATATCTAAGTGCAACCTCTTTTGCCGGTAAAGAAAAACATCGTGAGTAAACCTGCATGCCTGACGAGATTGACAGTCTTTGATGGTGTGTGAAGGTCACCAACCCTCATGGGGCCAGCGCATCGGTGAACTATGGCCCAATACCCCTCCTCGCCTGATTTTACGGAGGTCTCCTCAGCTCCTCCTCACTCCTTGCTCAGCAGTGGGATATATTTGACACTCGACCAGCCGGTCGTCAACTTGATGGAAAATAATTAAATATATTTTATTTTGTTTTCGTAAAAATGTTTTCGCATTGTAGTTACAAGTTAGTAATATTATGATAATTTATAAAAAAAGTCTGTAAAGATCAGTCGTGGAGGGCGAATGTAGCTATTTATATTTCTAGCCCTTTCTCACAATGAAAATCCTAAATCAAATACGGTCGCGTGTTTGATACACTGTAATATTTAAACCGCGGGCGGTAGCTGGTGGGCGTGACGCGTGACACCGCGGGGGTAGACTAGTTCTAGACCAGTACTAGACCTTACAGGTCGTTGAACTGGGATACGGTTCATATGGGAGCGGAGGGTGCACGGGAAGCGAGATGAACGGACAGATTACGGCTAGATATAAATGTACATTTCCCACGATTTATTTTTGTATTTATATTATTATTATTTAATAGGGAAGTGGCATGTGTTATCGATTATATCGATGTATACAATAAAAAAAGACTTCTATTTTAGTTTATTCTGGTGACCCAGTGATGACTTACTACTACGTAGGAGTATCGGGTTCGAATCTCGAGTATACACATTTTTTATTTCTATTCCTAGTTCCAGTAAAGAAAGAAGTTACTAGTTGACTACGTTATACTTTCAATTTAGATATCTTTTAATTTCTATTTTACGAGCGTATTTATGCGGAGTTCAAGAATGTCTAGTTATATGTGTATAATAAAAATATAAGCTAGTTGTTACCACGCTTACGTGAGTCACACCAGGTACTTAACCAAATAATGGCTGGCTAGGAAGTGTTCCCATGGAGGCGTTGGGTTCTGACCTCTTTATTCGAGTTTTAACACCCAAACAAAACTACATTCCTATTGTTTGCTCATTCAAAGATCATTAACACAGAAAATGCTACACTATATTATGTATGTACAGCAATTCATCGAACACACCTCAGAATAATCCCACATATTATACTTTTTTTGTACCGAAAGATGTGTTCATTAGTTTTAATAATACAATAAATATTCATAAAATTGCAACCGGTATTATTTAAATACAAATATATGCTAAATTGTTGACTTCTGAATGTATTGACGAATCTGATTGTATGTATTATAAAACATCGATAACACGATTTTATGGTGTAATAGACGCACATCACTAAAGTCATTGCAAATTCTATTAAATGTGTAGGAACCAGATACAGAGCTACTTCCGATGGAGTTTAGAATTAAATGTCACTCACAATTCTGCTTTAAATGTTTTATCATCATCATCATCATCAGTCTTAATCCGTCCACTGCTAAAGCTATGTACGCCTATGTCTCCCTCAATGAACGCCAAAACGACCAGTCCCTAGCCATTCTCATCCAACACGGAACGGCATGCTCATCCTCACAACTGCACGGATATCGTCTTCTTTATATATGTATTGACCTCAAACGCAACTCAACTTTGGGAGCTGTTTAAATTTTGATGACATATGGATTTAAGGCGTGCTTAGTAGTTTGAGGAGCTCAAATATTTAAGTGGCGTTTGAGAATTTGGGTGTATGTCACTGAACGCCTAAACAGCTGTGTTGATTTTGATGAAATTTACGTGTGTTTAAGTGGAGTTGAGAATGGTTTAGATCCACGAATCTCACTATAAAATGTACAGGACAATTTTGACGGCTCCGCTAGTCTGAAATAGTATTACAATGTTTGTGTGGTTTGTTGCGTGAGGAAATCTGAAACCACTTATTCGATAAAAATATATTTCCCCGCATAATGGTGCGTTATCACCGTATGATATGGGGTATGAAATATAAAAAAAATAATGATCATAATTCCGGATACGGTGGTGGTTTACATGGAAAATATTCTAAAAACTAAAAGTCAATAATTTTACGCCAATATATTAATATATATTGTATATATAATAATAAAAAAGAAAACTTTTACACCATGTCGATCTGGTCCCGTGGTAAGTTTCCGAAAAACTTGTGTTACGGGTTCCAGACAACGGAAATATGTACATATATTTAATATTAATACATATATTTATTTTATTATTTATTACACATATAAAAAAAAATATCCATAACCTAGGAACCTGTTTGTTCCCTGGCGGGTTTCGAACCCGCTACCTCCGGTTTGAGCGCCAACGCGCTAACCACTGAGCCACAGAGGTCTTAAAATAATATGTTGTATTGTCAGCTCGTGGGAAACTTTGTTGTGGGTACGATTAAGGCGGAAATAAATTTAGGAAATATATGAATAATATGAATATGTATGAGTATACTTCGAGCATCCCCCGGCTTTAGGCATTTATAGTCATACAAATGTGAAAGGAAAAATACACGAGTCGACGTTCTCCGTCTGCGAGTCACGGGAACAGCCGTCTCGGCGTACATTAATACAGGCGTGTGTACTGTGTAGTGAATAGAGGAGGGTTGTTAATGATGATGATGAAACTGGCGCTTTCGGGATTCGAATAAACGAACTGTAAATTAACGCAAAATGGCTCGGTGTTAGAATACCACCATTTGGACATTTACTAAAATATACGCCTGTAGAACCCAATATAGTAATATTATAGAGAATACAATAATATTATAGAGATAAGGCACATTTCACATTAGTGCAGCAGGCCAATGACTCTATAACTGCATGGTTACGATTTCTCTATGACTTATTGTCTCTCTGATGCGACAGCGACACTAACGGTAAAAAAAAAATAATATAATTATATATTCCGTTGAACTGTATGTTAATATGGCTGAGAACATTGGACGTCTTTAATATATTTTGTTTTATTCAAAAATGCTTTAAAAAAATGACAATAATGAATGACTAATTTTGATTAAACTCCAAAATAGATGACGTTGTGATGAACTGGTAATTAAGCGGAAATTTCGGAATCGGAGCTTCACCTGAGAGATAGAACTCACTTTACGCTCACTTCGAAAGCGAACCTTTTAGATATGGATAGATAGTCGAGTTTTAAAGAATACAAATTCGTCAAATTCGTCATATCACCGCGGATTCCGCTTTCGAGATTCGAAAACGACCTTACAGAATAGCCCTACAGATCTCAAGTTGAGTTGTCTATCCACGCGATATGGCTTTGATACACTGTTAGTTTGTACTGTTACTTTGTAGCTAACATCTCCGAAACACAGCAGTTAAACTGTCTGTCCTACCAATTTCCGAAACACAACAAAACTTAACGTAGAAAGTTAGGAGTCAGACTGCGCATAATATACCGTAAGTGTATCAGCGGAGGATGTGCTAGGCGCCGCGCAAAAAGTAGGCTCCATTAGTGGATCGCTAGGCCTCTGGAGTAGGCCGTGTTGTGAATAATATTACATCACGAATGTGCTAAACCCGTCGGACAGACTATCAAACCTGTCCACCATTACATCATTATTTGATTAGGATTATTTTATAAACAAATTGCTGTAGTCTCTGTTTTTGTAAGGATTAAAAAATAATATTCGAAATAATAACTTTATTTTGCAAATTGCATTTTTCTTTGCAGTAATTTTACATTGACAGTTCAATGCAACTTTGCGCGCAGCTCTGTGGGCGTGTGCTTGTCTTTATATATAGTCTTAATTATGTGTTGATGTGTCACTGTCACTCAAAGAAATGTGTGATAACAAGCGCACGCACACATAGCCGCGCGGAAAGTTGTATTGAACTATCTAAGATATTTTTTTTAGATTTTAGAATATTGAAACAAAAACGAAATGCCTACATATTTTTAATTTAAACTCTTTATATCTATTCCAAGTCAGGTTTGGATGCGTCCATTCCTAGCACAGTGAGAAGTTTCTAGAGTGTTTCCCATTTGTCCTCAGGTGACGAGACTCTGCGACCTGTCATCGGAAGGTAACGCGGTGACGTCAGTGGCGTGGAGCGTCAGCGGCCATCTAGTCGCCGTCGGCACGCAGAAGGGCCACATCAGCGTGTGGGACGTGGCCGTCAACAAGGAGGTGATTACCAATTGGGAGAATACCAGTAACTAGAGCAGCGGCTTGGTCTAATATGTGGATCTAGATAGTTCTACTGCTCTTGCCTAAATCTATTATTACATTGTAAAGAGGAAAAATTTGATTGTTTGTTTGTATTGAAATGGCTCCGGAACTACTTAACCGGTTTGAAGAATTCTTTCACTGTTGGAAAGCTACATTATCCCCGGTGAACATAGGCTATATTAAATTTTCAAAAAAGTTAGAGTATTAAAACTTAGTTGACGCAGGCGAAGCTGCGTGCAACAGCTAGTATAAAATAACTCGAATCATTTTACAGGAGAAACAATAAAAACGGTCTGAAAATTAAGTTTGGTACGGCTAGTATAATATACATATCTATCTTAAAGCTATTGCCATTTTGAATTTTTTTTACTATCTGTTAAATTCAGATGTCAATGTGTATTATTTGTATTTACAGGTCACAAAACTACAAGGGCACATAGCCAGGGTCGGAGCTCTGGCATGGAACGGGGACATACTCAGCTCCGGCTCGAGGGACCGACACATCAGACAGAGGGACACGAGAACGCCCCGTGAGTTACTGTTTTAGTTGACTAGTTGAATAGAACTTGAACTTTTTGATTGATGATGAGTTACATAAATACAATAGATATTTCGCCAAAATTATTAAAAAAATCTCTAAAATAAATCAACTGTAAACTTGAAAATAATTGGGCTGAAAATTACAAAAAAAAAAAAACAGAATGCGGATATTTAACTAATATAACAAAGGGTAGCCTTTGTTATATTAGTTAAATATCCGCATTGTTATTTCATTGAATGCATTTATGTAAAGTTTTATTTAAAATTTATTATAAGCTTAAAATCTTCCGACGAAGCTCAAAGGCCAACAGGCCGACAGCATAAGTCCATTCAAAAAGAAAAGCGTATTTATGAGTGTAATAGCAAAATGTGGCCACGAAGATAGATGTAGCGTGCACAAAGTGTTAAGAAACACAATCACATGTGATTGTGTGACGATATCATGATATCGTTAAATTGATATAAAGCATGTGTCTACATGTTGTGGTCTATAAAAATACATTCACCTAAAATAGCTAGTAACTTATAAGGGTATGTGTTTATTTTCTAGCGATACAATCGTCGAGGATACTGCAGGGCCATAGACAAGAGGTGTGCGGCCTGAAGTGGTCGCCCGACGGACAGTCGCTCGCCTCCGGGGGCAACGACAACAAACTCTTCGTCTGGTCTATGGTAAGTTGTAATGTGACTTTTTTTTTTTTGTTGACGCAGGGAAATGTAGTTAGCACCTACCAGGAACTTGGGTCTCGCATTTGGGATACAACCGCACTGAAACCACTGCGAGTGACTTCAGCCGCTTTGTGAGGGTCCCGAACTGCAGGCAACAGGAACACCTCAGTGACAGGGTGGCCTCGGCGAAGGTCTGACTCTTAAAATAGGGGGGACTGCCCGACCGCTACAAGCAGTCCCCACGAGCACAGGGGTATTACTGGAAGCGCATTAAGTAGCGCCTCCGAAGCACCTCTGTACGTCGTCGGCGATCTCCTCTCTCACCTGTTCATTGCCTCCTGAGACATCACCGTTTCGCAGAAGGAGGCCATTGCCGTCAAGGACTTCTCATGATCATTCCTAAACATTAAAAGAGACTTAAACAAAAGAAACACCTTCCAACAGCGATATGGATATGATTATTTTCTTCTTCTATTGGTTTGAATGGCACACCTTTTGACATGAGTCATTTGTATCACAACAGTGACAAGCTACACCTGATGAAAATGATCAACATCATCCACTGCTGAACATAGGCCTACCTCAATGAACGTCAAGACGACCGATCGACCGACCCGCCGGAGATAATAAATAAATAAATTCTACGAAATCGAACAAGACGTTGAACACGTTTAAAAATGATTAACGCGGGAATACGAATTTAAATAAATCTGCATCTATTTTATAAATCATACTATTATAAAAACCTATTAATTATACCATCTAATCGGTCGGCGGTTTTGCGGTCTCCGATAGCACTGCGAAAATGACGCATCCTGTATTGACATAACTGTACTGAACATAACGTGTGAGAATTTATATCATATCAAATGAGTCCGTTTTTAAATATTAAAAAGTTGTAAAAAAAAAATGTGTGCGATTCACACACGATAGAAGTGAAACACACGTTAAATGCTCAAATACAAGCAAGTAATTAACAGTGTGCAATATACATACACACCGACATTTGCTCTCGCGCTCTGGCTCACTAATTACAGGCGACTATATGGGACAAAGAGGAGAGACCGATATTATAAAATAGTATGTATATTTCTGTCTCATTCTTTGCCGGCTTTTTTGTATTTGTGTCTCTTACCTGTCGTTTTTTCCGTTGCATCCGGTTTGAAATCACAATGATTCAAAAGAAGTTTCACTTCAAAAATCGCATTAAAAAGATGATCTTGAAACGGTTGGATTTTGATAAAACATCACGAATCAATCGAAAACTTGCTTCTAAAACGGTTCATCCGTTCGGGGTTATAGTGCCTTAGGTTTATACCGGAATACTCAAATGCAACTCTTTGGGAGCTGCTTACATTTTGCTGACATATATACTTAAGGCGTGCTTAAGTTTGAGGAGCCCCCAAATATTTAAGTGGCGTTTAAGAATTCGGGCGTTAGGGAATTTATAACACGTGTCTCACATAGGGGTCAAATATTAGCGCCACCGAGATAACCCTATGTAGTAGTTGTAATGAGGGTAATAATCATTTATTAGAATACCACTGATAAGGGACAAGCCGATGTCGTAGTGTTACCGGCGATAGCAAAAACTAGGCCGAGAGGCCAATGTCTAAGGTTATAATTAATATGAGTATATTTTAATAATTTCGAATTTATAATAATGTCCCATAACCTATAGACAACACAGAAGATCTTTACAAATATTTTTATGAGTAATTGTTCTGTAATCGTTACTTAGGCATAATTTGATAATTTTTCAGTCGTTTCTTAGTCGCTATAAATTAATTATTTTGTCCTGACTGATAAAATTGGCCGGTTACATTTTAGCTTCACACACCTTTTAATCTCACAAGGCACGCAGATTTTTTTCTCGCGAATGTTTTCCGTCGCGCGTGTTCAGGGTGCATTAGAAATTTAGAAAAATATTGTTGCATGTCGTCGTCGCTTAACTTTTTAGTCAATACCGATCACTTTACAGTCCTTATCGATTACTTGTTTACATAATGGTTGCAGCACTGCATTTCAACCAATACCAACTCTCTATGAATATTGCCAATCTCTTTATTGACGAATACCATTCTGTTGCAGCACTCGACGTCTCCAGTGCAGACGTACTCGGCGCACGTGGCGGCGGTCAAGGCGATAGCCTGGTCTCCTCACCAGCACGGCCTGCTCGCGTCGGGCGGCGGCACCGCGGACCGCTGCATACGCTTCTGGAACACGCTCACGTCGCAACCCATGCAGTGTGTGGATACGGGTAAGACATACTCAACTTTCCAGATTATTTTATGCTAGTAAGATAGCAGACAGATGTGTGACGGACCAATCACAGCGCCACGATCCTGAATCGCGCTATCAGAATTTCACCAACCGGTTGCTATATATATATAAGATCTGACACGATAGCCAGTGGGCTTCGGCCTGGCTGAGCATTGCAAATCGCTCGGTCGGAGACATCGACCACACAACCTATAGACTCCAAATGTTTGATTTTTCGTATTAAATGTTTGATTTTTCGTATTAAATGCATGCATGCATGCAACTAGCTGAGGTGAGACGAAAGGGGTTGCAATGTTGTGATTAGCTAATTCAAAGTCATACATTACCAATCACGGAACGTTACAAAGAAATGGATATATTTCGCAACGGGAAAGAATGAGACGACACTATAGTTTGAGTACATTGTTTACGGCTTACATCGGAACTATAAGTCAGATGCGTCGCCGGAACCCGTTCCCCTGTTATTAGGAGTCTATGGGTTATGTGGTCGATGTTACCAGATTATTTTATGCTAGTAAAACAGCAGACGGACGTGTGGCGGACTAATCACAGCGCCAAGATTCTGTATCGCGCTATCAGAATTCCAATGGCCTGGCCGAGCATTGCACATCGCTCGATCGGAGATCTCCCTTTGGGGCTTCCACCATACTTCTACAGACGTGTCACCAGATAAGAGGTCGACATCGCCCATGTATAAAATACTAGTTTATCTGGAACTAGTCCAGATGACTCATACACCTTGGGAATCCTGCCTCGAAATGTTCAGGCGTCGTCGGAGCTCCTTCATACTAAAAAGAAGCCCAGTTAGATCTTTACCGGCCGGTCGCGGGGGGTGTTCTGCAAGTCAGATTCGGGATACTACTACCCTTCAAGCGCCAGCCGCATGGCAAGATGGCAACCCGCAGGTTTTACTGCGGTATACCGGCACCGGTTGTAGTCGGGAGGGCGCCGGGAATGCCACATATCCCCGGAGATGACGCACCCCCCGGTGAATGCGCAAAAACATTTACACTGCGAAAACAAGGCAACTCATTCGCGTGTTGCCTATCCGGAGACAAAATCTATTTCACGGTGCTAGTAATAACCTAGCTACCAATACATGTCTAGACCTTGTTTCCAAAACACATCAAAGTTCATCCCTCCTACCAGCGAGTTGCCCCAACTCGATCCACAAAGGCTAGTTCTGGGTATTCATCAAACTCAACCAATATGCTAATCTAATTCTAAACTCCCAAGTCGTAAACTATATGGATTTAATTTTAATTTCCAGGTTCTCAAGTATGCAATCTAGCGTGGTCGAAGCACTCCAGCGAGCTGGTGTCTACGCACGGCTACTCGCAGAATCAAATACTGGTGTGGAAATATCCCTCGCTCACACAGGTAAGGAGTCGTTGATAAGTCCCATAATATTATACACGAATTATAGCAATTTTCTAATAATTCCGACATATGTATAAATTTTGCGCGCAAAGTGCACGTGACAATACAATAGGGTGACCATACTCTAAGTCCAAAAATACATTAATTACATTTGTCTATATTTTGTTATTTATGTGGTTTTTTTTGGTGAATATAATTTTCTTTGATTGCGAAACGAAGTTCTATGACGTGTCTGATTATATCCGTTCTTCAAAAAATCACCCTGTATAACAAATTGTAGTAAATAATTTATATAAGCGCATTCAATAAGTTTTATTGAGCGAGACTAAGCTAAGATGTGTTTTTTCAGGTGGCCAAGCTAACGGGACATTCGTACAGAGTGTTGTACCTGGCTCTGTCACCGGACGGCGAGGCAATCGTGACGGGCGCCGGAGACGAGACTCTACGCTTCTGGAATGTCTTCTCAAAGACCACGTCGCACAAGGAGAACAAGAGCGTACTCAACCTGTACACGGCACTCAGATAAGTGCACCATAGACAAAATTAATAGACAAAGAAGAAGAAGAAGCGTTAATAAACTGTCTGGCAATTCGACTGACAGTGAGACAGCCTTCTGTTATGTCAGGCATAGACAATTCGTGATAGCTGTCAACAGCATAGACAATTAGCCAAATGTTTGGAGTGTGTTTTGTAGTTTGATATATATTTATGGTGCATATACAATTAGATATTTGTAATGGTTTTGTTTCTTTGGAATTGGTTTTTTTTATTAAAAAATTGTGACTAATATAAAAAAATATAGGAACTTAAAAGTCTTTTTAGATATAGTTATTTATTTATATATTGCACTATCTGAGATTGTGCTTTGTATATTTTGGTGGGTTTTTCTGATTGATAATTGTGATATTTTTTTAACATTCACTTTGTGAATAATAACTGCTGTTATATTCTGTACTTTATCCTTTTAGAAATAAGTCCAAATTATATTTTATTCAGATTGTCACAGTTGTTATGTATTCTACATGTATGTAGACATGTTTAAGTGAATGTCATAAAATATCACAACTGTATGTATTTTTTTTATTTATGTTTATTTCATTATCTACCCTTTCTAAGTATTTTGGATATTTTGTATTTTTTATGGATATTTTTCGGCTATGTTACACAAATATAAAAATGAACACCTAACAAAATTAAAGAAGCAAGTGGAACAGTAAAATTTACTTATTTTCTTTTAACGACATTTTCAGTTAGCCACATATCATTTGCTATTAATAATTTTGAACATTTACACCCGTTTCTTTAGTTCATATACATTATGTTGTATATTTGTTTATTTAGGATATTTTTATTTATTTGAATATATTTAGAAAGGTATATATTTTGTAAATATATTACATGGTACACTTGTGAAATATACTATGATATGCTTAAATAAGGCGATAGTACATATTCTTTATACATGTTGAAATACATAACTCTTAGCAACGATTACTAACTATATTTTTTGAAGTAAGCGTAATTTCACAGGTGTACAATATTTTGTACCTCTTGTATGTTTTCGGAGATGTGTTTTGGTTTACATTAAAAACATTATAATTACTTAAAACTTAGTTGCTTAAGTATTTCTATAGTTTTTTTTCTTTCAATAAATTATCTGCTTTGGTTTTGGTAGAGTATAAAATTGAGCCATTCAACTTCGTCTTTTATAGTTATGTTGTTTGTCTATTAGTATCAATATAGCCTTTTGTAATGTTGTCTTTGATCAGAGGTTATAGAATGAGGGTCATTTACTTAATATATAAAATTCCAATTCGTATCTATTAATTGAAATTTCAAGTCAAGTCAAGAATTCTCGCTGATGGAGGTAAATAGCAACATTTAGCAGCGTAGAAATATATATTAGAGTTAGACAATTTGTACTACAGTATCTGGATAATAATATTGCACATTGACCATTAGAAGGAGACAATCGACTAATTTCGCTTTATAAATTGTAGAGCGTTCTCTCTGTCGCACACAATATGTGACAGACCTAACAAAACTTAAAAGGCACTATTAATATTTCGTGCAACAGAGATAAAGAGATTTTCCCTTTCTAAGGGTCGATATTATCAATTCAAAATCGGTCAATATATATCGGCTAGTACTATATTAATTCTTTCAATATAACCATAGTCTCATATCATTTATTAATGTAATTAACGACCTAACTATAACAGATGAAGATAATCTTTGTTCCAATGTCCTTGCCAAATAGCCATGAACTTGTAGTGTAATGCATTTATTGTAGCGGATGTGCAAGGAGGCTGGAATATACGGAGCCTCTTGTGATCTCAATTCAATTGAATATTTTCTATACATTAGTGTACTTTTTGTCTTTACTTCGATTTATTAAGGTGAGCACACACCGGGCAGTGACAATATTTTTTCTTAATCATATCCACAGTTTGTAAGTCGGATATAGTCTTATATGCAATATTATTTTGTTGATTATGCAAGTCGTATTTGTCTGTGTGTGCTTAGATCTATTATTTTTAAGTATGTAGTTTTTTTGTGTACAGGTTAGGGTAAAGTAAATTGAATATGAAAGATTGTCCTCTTTGCAATATATTATTGTCACCGTACATATACACCATACACTTTTGTTCTATTAAAAATCATATATTAAAACCAATAGGTTATACAAAAGAGGATAGTACATATTATAGTGTAATAATAATTTCGCTTGGAGCTAAATTATTTTCTTCATTTAATTAACCTGTATATAAGACTTATATTAACAAATTAATTGGATTTGTGCAATCTAGGTAATGATGATTACGTTAGAGCTTAATAAAATAGTGATGTTCTACGAAACGTAATATCGATTGTTATCAATCGATTATAATCGGAATCTGTTGTTCCGATTTTATATATTTAAGATCATGTTAGTTAACAAAATTTTTGGGTGAAATTCTAATTGTAATCGTGAAATATCGATTTTATTGCTTATTTGAAACCAAATATTAACGTTTTATTCGTGAAAGTAACTGTTACACGTCGTCTCAGTTTATTATTAGATGTGATTTGTAACACAACTTGTATTATTATTAACTTGGACAATATTAAATCAAACAAAACTATGCAAGAGACAATGTCATATAAATTAGCCACTTTAAATAAAAATCCTAGTAAATATTCTATGATAGTATAACAAGATTAAAATGCTAAACATGAGATTACTTTTACTTTTTACTTAAATCTACTACTTAGTTCTAAATTATTAGTACCCCTTAAAATGTGTGAATATAGTTAGTTGTATGTACATGTTTTTGCTTCCGAAAGTTTCATTTCTATACATTTACGTTTCATAACCTCGTTGAAGTAATTTTTTTTATTGCTACGTTTATATTTATATGATATTGTCTTTGGTTTGTTAGTTTTGTTTATGCTATGCATATAAAAGATATACGAATAACAAATGCACTTTGCTGTACCAAATTTGATATTGTTTAAATTAATCTTATTCTTCATTAAGTTTATAAGGGGATCTAACTAAAAAATGGTGTATTTACCAATTATATTATTTGTCTGTAGATATAGTATACAGATTGTATGGAAATCGTATTTATAATGTTTCTATCAAATTCTTCTTTTCTGATTTCAAAGTCTTCTTGAATATTTTCTGCTGTCGTTAACGGTTTTCATTCACCTGTATAATATTGTAGATTTGTACAAAACAAATGTATATTAATAATAATATCAGAGTTATATGTTAATAGAATAACTTGCATTTATTTTTTAAGCATACGATACCCACCTACCGTCCCACCAGCTAAGCTACCATTAACCACATTAGAGCTACATTTTATTACTTTATCTTCACATATAATATATGCTAACCATATTACAAGTGTGCTTATGGATTGTACCGGCGTGATTTGAATTCAGACCTGTTTGAGGTGATAAAAATGTATTTTAACTTCAAATACACTTTGTTTATTGCTTGATCACCGGTGAGGAAAAATAGTTAGTAAATCTGCATGTATGACCTTGGATTTTAGTAAGGCTTTCAAGCCCGCGCTAGGCACAGATGAAATAGCCCAATACTCACCACGCTTATTATATGGAGGAGTATCGGGCTTTGTTTATTTAACCAGAAGTGTAAATAGTTTATATTTTTCATTCCATAACGCAATTAATTTTAGTTTAGATCGCATTAACGAATTTATGGTTACTGTTGGATCCCCAACTAGGTGTAGAACATATATTTATAAATGAAGAAAGATTTAATATATTAAAATCAAGTGTATAATAGACTGATAGTGTAGTGTACACGGCGCATTGCAAGTTCATTACTATGTAATATTTGTCCTTAATAAAATTAACTATGTGTGATATGCGATTGTTTCATTTAACTAGTTTTATTATTTGATTATCCTCGCTCGATTTCGAGGGAACCCGTACTCAGTAGAGGGATGTACAAGGATTTTCATAGAATAGAGTTTTTAGTTCCTTGTCTATGATGGTTTCGTACATTCGAAGGATTATCGTTGTGTATGAATAGTGCTCGTCGAAATGCATTTAATAAAGATGGCGCTACATTAGCATCAGAATAAATTTAAGCGTGTGTGCGACATGAAATTGCGCACGCACACATGTGTGTATATAAACATACTCTTGCTGCACTAGCGCCATTGTGGACGATTTCAGAACTTGATATGGCATACACCAAAATACTTTATTTTTCAATATGAGATTCCCCGTGACTATACTCCATGACACCAAGACTAATGTGCACCCCATGGTGTATGTGTTGAGATTGACAAATGATAATTCACTCACCAATTACCATCAGATAAAGGTACTGTTAATGTTATTATCAACCACACGAGATTACACAAAACAGTCAATTCCGCTACGTTTTTGTTTACGAAAGCTGTTTTACACGTTTATTGGTTGACTTAATTTATCCATCTTTTCTGAAATGCGAAATCTAAAACGCTATCCCTCGTTGCTAAGATATTAAAACGATTGAAAGATTCAATACTTTAGGTATACTTTTTTATTTTCAATGTTGATTGTTTAGTAGAATAGCCATTAAAAAGTTATAATATTATTACACAAAACTATAATAAAATATAATAGAAAATATAGAACTAATAACATATTGTAAAAGATCAATGATCAGATTATACCTTACTAATTTTGTTCATGTCAAATGAATGTTGAAAACGGAGAATGCTATACACTCGATCTTATAACAAATTATAGAATCAGTATGCACAAATATTCCTCTATAATCAATAATCAGGCTATAATTTATCCCCGTATTCCCAGGTGTGTGTTATTATTTGTTAGATATTCTAAGTGTGCAAGAAAAACCGCGGGGCGCTACTATGTTCGAGAATATCAAGTTAATAAAGTTATTTTATGTTTTTCATGTTACTGACAGTGGCTTTATAGTAAGTAGTCGACTCACCTATAAATATAATCTTTTTTTTTTTTTTTTTTTTTTTTTTTTTTTTTTTTTTTTTTTTTTTTTTTTTTTTTTTTTGATGACGCAGCGGAAATCATTTACGACCTTACCAGGGCCTGGGTAGGCGCACTGGCGTGTGTGGGGACTCGCATTTGGGTGCCCTACCCCACTAAAACCGCTGCGTGAGCCTTCAGCCGCTATAATTGAGGGACCCGGATCTGTGCAGGCGACGGGATACCCTCAGCGACAGACTGGTCCCGGCAAGACCAGATTCTCCACAATAGGGGGACTGCCCGGCTACGACTTGGCAGTCCCCACGACGTCGTGTCTTAAGCTGGGCCCGGGTTCCCATCCCGAGCCCGACACGAGCACAGGGGCTTTATTGAAGGCGCATTAAATAGCGCCTCCGACGCACCCCCGTTCGTCGTCGACGGGGGGAGGCTACGTCAGCGGCCTCCTCTCTCACCCGTTCGTCGGCCTCCTTCTGGGACATCACTGTCTCGCAGAAAGAGGCCATTGCCGTCCAGGACTCGTCAGAGCCAAGCATCGCGGTGATGACGCTCGACAAAGACAAGTCCCCTCCGATGACAGACGTCAAATCATGACGCAGCGCCGCCCATCTCGGGCACACCTCGAGGGTGTGCTGGGCAGAGTCCACCGCCGCGCCACAATCGTGACATCCTGTCGTCGGCTCCTTTTGGGCCGTCCGACACAAGTAATCACCAAAGCATCCGTGCCCGGTGAGAACCTGCGTCAGACGGAAGGTGAGGGGTTTGCGCTTACGGCGCATCCACCGCTCAAGAACCGGGCGCAGAGCAGCCGTTAGGCGTTTGCCATACGGCTGACGCGCCAGGTCCTCTCCCCACCTCCGCATTAATGTCTCCATCCCTAGTCGGCGGACCCGTAGGACCCCGTCAGGCGAAAGGCTCAAGCCCAGAGACCTCCTATCCGAGACATAGGAGTGTGTCTCGGCCAGAACCTCCGCCACAAGTTCCCACGGGGGATCGCCGGCTAGAGCGGATGCTGCAGCCCACGAAACCGTACGGTACCCCCGAATCACCCTCACCGCGATGACCCGCTGCGCCGAGCGCAACGCGGCCTTAACGCTCGCAGTGAGGTGATCCGCCCAAATTGGGGCACCATACGTCGCCATACTCCGGCAGACTCCAGAGTACAGCTGCCTGCAGGCGGCGCTGGGTCCTCCGAGGTTCGGGAGGAGTCTGCCCAGCGCACTCGCCGCCTTCACGACCCTCGGTCCCAACGTTTTGAAGTGTGGGCCGAAGGTCCAACCTCCGTCGAGGATGAGCCCCAGGTACTTGATATGGGGGCTCATCCTGACTCTCACCCCTCCAATCTGGAGGGCAGCCCCCGGTGGGGGTCCTTTCCGCCCAGTCCCACGGAAGAGAAGGGCTTCGGTCTTGGATGGTCTGACCTGAAGCCCTAAACTCTCTATGCGGCCGATCACGAGGTCTAGCGTGACCTCGGCCAGCCGCGCCGCCTCCCTGTATGTTCGTCCCCGGGCGTATACGAGGGTGTCATCGGCGTAACATATGACACCCGTCCCGGGGAGGAGACGGCCTCGCAGGACCCAGTCGTACCCGATGTCCCACAGGATTGGACCTAGCACTGATCCCTGTGGGACACCGCACCCGACTCGCCACCACTCTACGGACCCGCACCGGTTCTCGCAGGCTACCCTCCTGTCGGAGAGGTACGCGTCCAACAGTCTCCTGAGATAGGGAGGCACTCCGAAGTAGGCCAGTGCCTCCCGTATCACACTGTGCGGGAGACTGTTGAAGGCGTTCGCGATGTCCAGCGACACCGCGACCACCACCTCTCCGCTGTGTTCCGCCTCACCCGTCACCGCCCGCAGGCGTTTGAGGGCGTCGATCGTAGACCGGCGTGCCCGGAACCCGAATTGGGACTCTGAGAGTCCAGGTCCCGGACCCTCCTCGAGGTGCTGAACGAGCCGGGAAGCCACAACTCTTTCTAGAGCCTTCCCAGCCTCGTTCAGCAGCACCACCGGTCGCACCGACGAAGCCGAGTCCGTGGGCCGCCCCGCCTTCGGTATTAGGCAGAGCCGGCCCTCCTTCCATGCCCTCGGGAACTGACCAGACCGCAGGCAGCGGTCAAACAGCTCCCGAAGGCTATCGCCGAGGTACACGAGGGAGATAGCAAGTACCTTCCCGTGCACCCCGTCCGGACCCGGCGCCCTCTTCTTACTCTGGAGGCGAGCCAAAACCGCCCCCATTTCAGCCTCCGTGACGGATGGCGGAACATCCTCCTCGTCCGGCGTCTGCGCCTGCCGAGCCATCCTGGGGGGACAGAACCCCCCAGGTGTGTCAGGGAAAAGTTCCCCGACAATCCTTCTCAGTTGGTCCGGCTGGAGCGTCTCGTTGATAGGGGCCGACTGGGCACGGAGCTTGTTCCGCGCCCACTTATACGGTCGGCCCCAGGGGTCCCGATCGAGACCCTCAACTAGCTCCTGCCAGGCCTCCTCTTTGGCTCGGCAAATGGCCTGCTTCAGGGCCTTTACCTTTTCCACGTAGGCCCTGCGCAGTCTGTCGTCCCTGTCGACGTCTTGAGGGCGCCGCCGCCTGCTCCGGGTGTACTGTCTCCTCGCCCCGTTACAGGCGACCCGGAGGTCGGCTATCTCTGCCGACCACCAATACAGCGCCCTCCTTTGGGGCGGACGTCTACAACGCGGCATGGCCGCTCTGCAAACCGCTGTGAAAGCGTCGCAGAGACGGTCAGCCGCCTCATCCACCCCTAGCTCCGCCAGCGGCGGGAGGCTCCATCGGCCGACTATGGCGGCCTCCTCAGCCAGTTCCCGGTCAAGCTTTGTGAGCGCCCAACGCGGAAACTGGCTTCGCCTCCCACCTGACGACGATGACGACGACGATGACGCCGGACGGACGGGGGCTGGAGACACCTCGAACCTTATATAACGATGGTCCGAGAGAGTCTCCACCCCCGTCTCAACCCTCCACCCCTCCACTCTGCGTGCTATGGCCGGCGTGGCGAAAGTGACGTCTACCACGGAACCTCCCGACCAACGCACGCACGTCTGGACTGACCCTCTGTTGAGCAGGGACAGTCCGGCAGCTAGCGCCCACTCCTCCAACCTATAAATATAATCTAGTTTAGCTGGAACTAGCCCACTCACACTATATCTTGCCCTTATCTGCGAAACGCAGCAAAAATGTTTCACGGGAGAACCGAGCAGAATGGAGGTAGGTACAACCAGGAGCGCGGCACAGCGCACTCCCGTTGCTCAAAATCATCAATAATAATAAAATTGTGTACGAGTAAACAGGGATCCTGGTTACAAAACATTGTATTTTGTAATATTTAGAACTAGCTGTTGCCCGCAGCTTCGCCTGCGTTAACTAAGATTTACAACGGGATCGTACGCAAAATAAGTAACTTTTCTGGTTGATTTTTTACACCTTGTGTCCGTAAAACCCAAATAACTTACGGAACCCTATTTTTTTCCAGAATAAAATTTTGTCTATGTTACTCATGGATAATGTAGCTTTCAAACGGTGTAATAATTTTTGAAATCGGCCCAGTACTTTTTGAGCCTTTTCATTACAACCAAACAAACAAACAAAGTTTTCCTCTTTATAATATTAGTGTAGATGTAGATAATATTATCACGAGTTATCCATTATCTAAAATCTCAATTTGCGAAAAAACCTAAATCTGATTTTATAATGCCTACATATTTACATAGCGTGTACGGCTAATTTGCCACAACAAAGTACGCACGAGCTCAAGTTAACAATGGCTCCACAATTGCTCCGGGATGGTAGACAGGAGACAGGAGGACACATCGCCGGAAGCAATCGTGTTCTCTTCATCCCAGTCGCCGTCACATGTTTCCTTTTTATTTCAACTCGACGCGTCGGCTGAATGTGCGATGTCTTTGCTTATGTGTATTGTAAAAAAAAATACGCTCAAAGACTCTGTGAAAATAATTAAAAATGTTTGTTATGAATTGCGCAATAAATTAAACATTGAATAAAATGGTTTCTTAAACAAGTATAGGTACATAACTTAGAAAAAGGATTCTGTCAACAAATATTACATATTTTTCATTGAACTATAGTCCGCGCCACTTTTAAAGTCCTGCGACTAATGCCCGAATTAAATTTGACAAGTCTGACATTTTGATGTCTGTCAATAGTGCTAGCAGAGAGAAAATTGTAGAATTAAAAATTAATAAACCATATAAATAAATATTTATAAATCTGTGTAAAAAGCTATATGTGGTAAATTATTATAATGAAAACAACTTTTACGGATTTTATCGGGGCTTATTGAGTTTTTTACATGCCGCCGTTTCGGATACTTTACAGCAACCATGGTCACTGGAGGACTATGGTAGCTGTAAAGTAGTGAAATTCGCGTAAATATAAGAAATCAATTTTAAAGAATTATACAAAATGTTTAAAGTTAAACATAATTAATTACAAAGTACTGTAAAATATTGAAAGCTTATCTGTGAAGAGCGACGAGACAATCCAGAGAACGACGATGGTCCAGTGGGTAAGGGGTTCGGACTCTTGAGCGAAAGGGTCCGGGTTCGATCCCCCGAACTTTCCCCCCCCCCCCCCCCCTGTGGTGCCTTGAAATGGGTTTTTCTAAATTTCTAAGTGCACCCTGACCATCGCTCGCTCATTGGTGAAGGGAAACATCGTAAGGAAGGACACAATTTCCATGCAGGTTGCATGGAAATTTTATAAAAAGTCAAACATTTAATTTCAACGATTCCATTATATTGTGATTGGTCCCAAACTATGTTGTGACTTCATAAGTCTGATTTTTTAAAATTTGATTGTTATTAATTGATCCTTTTACAAAAACCGGGGTTCTCAAATATTTTATGTATTTAACTGAATAATTAAATAAATCACTGATTAAGAAATAATTCTTAAATCTGATAATATCAATTTAAATCTTGTAATTTATTTCCAAGCTGTCAGAGGAAGATCTTGGTGCGTCCCTAATTTTAGTATCATCATAAAATCTCACTTTTTATGGCTTTAATTCTTTTTGTAATTTAAAACATTTATGTCTTTGATTATGGTCTAATAAATTTTTCGAATAAAATGTTTGATACAAGTCAATTTAAAATAAAAGGTTTAAAAAAAATCAATTTCATCATTAACCAAATAATAAAATGTATAAACCATGTATAAACTTATAATTGAGAATTGTAAAGAATAAATGAATAAATTGCCAAAATGCCTCAACAAAATACCCTTTTAAAACCTGTATCGTATTTAACAGCTTTGTCTAGACAGTCTATTTATATAGTAATTACTTTACCTCGAGGCATAAGCAAGGACAGTAGGCCGTAGTTATCCGGGGAAGCCTCAATTTAATATATTTTCATATTCTATACGAGTATAAATAATACAAAGCTAGATAATAATCAGCGAGGTAGCAGGAGGTGTAGTGTTAACGCCTTGCAAATGTGTGTCACACACACACACACGCATACGTCGACCGATTCTCCGAAGACGCCCGCGGCGGGGTCCGCCGTCCCCCACTTCCTCACTTTATGCGACGATTGTAGCGGTGGTCG
Source organism: Lycaena phlaeas (assembly GCA_905333005.2). Classification (NCBI taxonomy): domain Eukaryota; kingdom Metazoa; phylum Arthropoda; class Insecta; order Lepidoptera; family Lycaenidae; genus Lycaena; species Lycaena phlaeas. The sequence goes on along the minus strand of HG995170.1, from coordinate 2,920,821 downwards.
CACGTCTACATTATGTATCTTAATTTTACTTAATAAAATTGTATTACTGTTAAAAGTTGAGTTTTAAATATTACCGTAAGCGAACAACCAACGACGCAGACGACCAGTTCCACACATTTTTTGGTTCATCGAGCCGAAGATTTAAACAAAAATAATATCGGTGCATGTGCATGCTTGGGACAAAGGAAACGAGCGAATCGACGTGGCTTGTTCGCAATGAAAAATTACATATAAGCTATGCTGTATTGGATACGATTTTGCACCTGCCTTGAAAGTTGAAGTCAGTTGAAGTACATAATATAATAAGGATATAGGGTGGCGTTATTGTAAGTTCGTTCCAATTATTCTCCTATAAATTACAACTCTTATTTCATATTCCTTTTTTAAATACTGCGTTAAAGAAAAGTTCTTATTTATTTCATTTCCGAATTATTTCTATATTACCAGTAGATACTTAAGGTATAATATATCGTCACATTTCTTACCCTTTGGGGTCGAACAAGCAGAATTAAAATAACTTACATAGTCAGAAATAACTATAATATAATATATTATACTGACCAAAGGTCAGAAATAAACCTATCACTTTATTACCTACAATAAAATGGGTAATGCTTCATAGATATATTCAGTTTACTTAATATTTTAATTAATAGAAGGTCAAAATAGGTTATTTTATTGCAAATTATTTGCATTCAATTACCTGTCTATTAAATAAATTCATATACCTATCTATAACAATTATTTCAGAGGTTTTTGATTTGGATTAATCGTATTGTGTGTGGATTGTGTTTAAGAGACAGTGGGTAATTATTTCTTATTGCGAATTTCAGTCGATCACGAATGTGCATCGTGGCCGTTTACTGCTGCTATAGCGCTACCGCTTACTACCAATAGTGCTGCCGCGGTCAGTTGCCGCGCAAAATTCAAAATTGGTTGCCGAACGGTTGTTGCATTAGCTAAAGGCGCTGTTAGCTACTCGCATCGCATGCATAGTTTTTACATAGCTGCGTGTACTTACTGAACCCTCGCTTCTCTCCATTATTGCTTTTAAGTATTTTTCTATATTCTTCTTAAATAAGTTACGCTTAAATTCGATTTGTGTTTATTTATAGTTTATACTGATTTCGTAAGTGCTTAAAATATAACTCACAATGGACCCTAAAACTTTAGTTAAAAGGCGTGCAACATTTAAGGCTAAGCTTACATTTTTTAAAAATTATTTAGAGTCTTTCGAAAGGTTAGACAAGATAACATCACTTTCAATTAACGAGCTTAACATACGCCTTACTAAAATAGAAGAACTTTATTCAGAGTATGATGATGTTCAATCTAACCTTGAAAATATTTCTGAAATTCCAGAGGACCAATTCACTGAACGTGAGAATTTTGAGTCCCAGTACTTCCAGAGCATCGCGCTTGCCCGGGAGTTGTTGGCGCGTCAAGATCAGCCCGGCGTCACCGGTTCGAGTTCAGTGTCAGGTTCTAGTACTGTGCATGGAGGTGGGCCTAAACTTAAATTACCTACTATACCTATACCTACCTTTTCGGGTCAAAATCATGACTGGCTTGAATTTCGTGATACATTTATTTCTCTTGTGCACAATGATAACTCCATACCTAAAATACATAAATTTCATTATCTGCGCGCGACTTTAAAGGATAGTGCAGCATTAGTCATACGCTCGCTCGACTTCTCAGCTGCTAATTATGACGTAGCATGGGATCTTTTGTGTGATCGATATAATAATACAAGACTTCTTGTTACTAATCATATTCAGTCGATTTTTAATATAGAATCAATAACTAAAGAGTCTTCTAAAGCGTTACGTAATATTATTGACATAGTAAATAAAAATCTTAGGGCTTTGAAAACTTTAAAATTACCTACTGAACATTGGGATGTACTAATTGTGTATATTATTTCTATGAAATTAGACCCTATCACAAGCCGTGAATGGGAAACTTACCGTAACACGTTAAAGGACTTGCCGACACTTGAGAATATGATTACTTTCCTAAAAAATCAAGCGGATCTGTTGGAGACCATGGAGGACACTCACACGAAACGTAGACAGAGTGACGTCACTTATAATAATCGTCAAAAATCATTAGTAGTGAACTCCAACTCCTCACATATAAATAAACCTTATGTTTGTCCGTTATGTAAGCAAAATCACGCAATATATCGTTGTCTAAAGTTTAGGTCTTTTTCGTTAGAAAATCGTATGTCTAAAGCGAAAGCTCTTAAACTGTGTCTGAATTGTTTACGTCAAGGTCATACCATAAATACCTGTAAAATAGGGCCTTGTCGAGTTTGCAATAAGCAAATAAATAGCTTATTACATACACATGAATCACACACACCCAGTGAATCGATCACTGCACATAGTAATGTTGTTCTTTGTTCAGCGCCGCCGTCTGCGACGCCGCCGAATATAGTGCCGCCGTCGCTGTCTTCTTCAGTGCCGCAGTTGACGCCGCCGTCGCTGCATAGTTCACCTGAAACTCAAAAACATAATTACACTTTACATGATAATGTAGCTTTGTCAGCTATAGATAAAAGTTGTGTATTATTGTCAACAGCTTTGATCGCAGCTACTGACTATAATGGTAAAAAGCATATTATACGTGCATTGTTAGATAATGGCAGCACGTCAAGCTTTATTACAAAAAACTTATGTGATAAACTTAACTTACCAACCGCTTCGATCTCGTCATTAGTTGAAGGGTTAAACTGCCAAACTTCAAACTTAACCAAATGGTGTAATGTTTTAATATCATCGCTTAATTCCACGTATAAAGAGGAAATTAAATGTTTTATAGTGCCACGAATCACACAATTATTACCTACTACTCAAGTTGATTGTAAATCAATAATAATTCCAAAGGGGATTACTTTAGCCGACCCCACATACTTCAACCCATCGCAGGTAGATATCCTTCTTGGGGCAGATATATTTTGGAGTGTGCTTTGCTCTAATAACATTTCATTAGGAAAAAACAAACCGACGTTAAGTGAAACCAAGTTTGGTTGGTTAATCTCCGGTCTTGCACAAACACAATGTTATACAAATACAGTCCATTGCAAACATGCTATCATATCATCCGATCAAAATATTGATGAGCATTTAAAACAGTTTTTTGAATTTGAAGCAGTACCAATACGTAAGCATATATCCAAAGAGGAACAAGAATGTGAGCAACACTTTATAGATACATATACTTACGATTCTGACGGAAGTTTTGTTGTGACGATTCCTTTAAGTGAATCTCCCGACAAACTTGGTGATTCTTATCAGCAAACGTTATCGAGGTTTCTATCTTTAGAGCGTAGATTTTCAAAAGATTCCTCATTTAAAATGAAATATTGTGAATTCATTAAACAATATATAAGCTTAGGTCATATGACAGAGAATACATGTCCAAAAAATGATACTTACATAAATTTATTACCACATCATGGTGTTCTTCGTGAAAGCAGTTTGTCAACGAAATTACGAGTCGTTTTTGATGCCTCCGCAGCGACAACATCTGGAGTATCTTTTAATCAGATACAAATGGTAGGTCCTACTGTGCAGGATGATCTCATAAGCATCTTAATTCGATTTCGTCAGCATAAATATGTTGCTACTGCGGACGTTGAGAAAATGTACCGAATGATTAACGTAACCAATGAACAGCGTCAGTTGCAACAAATATTGTGGCGGTTTGAACCACACGAGCAACTCAAACATTACAAACTTAACACCGTTACATATGGCACAGCCTCTGCTCCCTACCTCGCAACCAGATGTTTGAAACAATTAGGTTTAGATTGTACTGATAAGTCTGTATCTGAAGTTATACAGCACGATTTTTTTTATGATGACCTTGTCACAGGAGCAGCATCAGAGGCCGAGCTAATAAAAATATGTAAAGGTGTTATCCGACAGTTAGAAGGTAGGCGATTTCATTTGCGTAAATGGTACTCTAACTATCCACATATAATTGATAAAATCATAAATGAGAATAGCAACGAAGAGTTACTTAACCTTAGTCAGAACGAGAGTTCAAAAACTTTAGGTTTTCTTTGGTCTTGTAAAGAAGACAAGCTGTTATTCTCAGTCAATATAACAGAAAATGCACATATTAGTAAACGTCACATATTATCAGTAATGTCACAAATTTTTGATCCTTTAGGATTAATTAATCCATGCATACTAACTGCAAAGATTATTTTGCAAGAATTATGGTCATTAAAAATCTCATGGGACGAAACAGTTCCAGCGGAAATACAAAGTAATTGGAACAAATTTGTTTTTTCTTTAACTTACATAAATAACATTAAAATGCCAAGATTCATATTAACTGATTGCTCTGTGTTTGAGGTCGAAATTCATGCATTTAGTGACGCATCAACGCAAGCATATTCAGCATGTGTTTATATTAAATCTATCGCGGTTAAAGGCCAAGCAACAGTTCATTTGCTAACTGCAAAAAGTCGAGTAGCTCCAATAAAACCGGCTACGATGCCGCGACTAGAATTGTGTGGCGCGCTGCTCGCCGCAAGGTTAGCTGAAAGGGTAAAATGTTCATTAAGATTAAATATAAAAAGTTATACTTACTGGTGTGACTCCACTATTGTTCTTAGTTGGATAAAATCTGAAAAGAGTCATTTATTAAAACCATTCGTTTTTAATAGAATTCAGGAAATTCTTGAAATGTCAGATGCTTCAATGTGGCGCTATGTACCAACGCATTTAAACCCAGCTGATATTGGGTCACGTGGTGCAGATGCAAAGCAATTAGAGAGCTGTTCGTTATGGTGGTCAGGACCATTTTTTCTTTGTCAGGATCAGTCAGAATGGCCTGTCCAACCGACCAGTTCTAAAAATAAAAAATTACCTGAATTCAAATTACAATGTCATTTAGCATCAAAACAAAATGATCATTTCACCTTCCATTCAGACTTTATTAGACGTTTTTCAAAGTTGGGAAAGTTACAGAGAATCATAGCCTTCGCCCAACGATTTATACACAATTCTCATAATCCAAATAATAAACTTAGTGGATATTTAAAAGTTCATGAACTAAATTCAGCATTAAAATCATTATGTAGATTTGCACAACAAGAGGATTTTCTTAAAGAGTATATATTATTAAAAAATAAAAAACAGTTACCTGCAAAAAATAAATTACTTAATTTAAATCCATTTTATGACTGCAATGACAACTTATTGCGAGTTGGAGGCAGACTATCAAATTCATTTTATAATTTTGAAACTAAACATCCCATATTGCTCTGCTCCTCATATATCGCAAACTTAATATGTCAATATTATCACATAGTTTTTTTGCATGCTGGACCGCAACTGTTATTAGCTTTAGTAAGACAACAATTTTGGATTATTGGTGGTAGAAACCTTGCAAGAAAAACAGTTCGTAATTGTATAAAATGCTGTCGTTTTTCTGGCAAAACTGTTCAACCAATTATGGGCAATCTTCCTGCTCAGCGCTTATACACTGAATTTCCATTTCTTAACACAGCCGTAGATTACGCCGGGCCAGTTATGATTTTGAATAGAAAAGGTAGGGGAAGCAAGCTAATAAAATCATATTTGTGTATTTTTGTTTGCTTGGCGATAAAGGCAGTACATATAGAACTCGTCACCGACCTAACCAGTGACACTTTTTTAGCCGCACTTAATCGTTTCATAGCCCGCAGGGGTAAGCCCGCCAACATCTTTTCGGACAACGGTACGAATTTTGTAGGCGCCTGCAATGAGCTTGCAAAATTCCTTAAACAAAGTTCTGTTTATATAGCTTCTAAGGCTGCAGACTCTTCAATAAATTTTAAATTTTACCCAGCGTATAGTCCTCATTTTAATGGATTGGCCGAGGGTTCCGTAAAGTCTGTCAAGCATCACCTAAAGCGTGTAGTGTCTTTAGCTAATTTAACTTATGAAGAAATGAACACAGTCCTCATACATATCGAGGCCATTCTGAATTCAAGACCTCTTACTCCGATGTCGTTAGATCCATCTGATCTTGTTGCTCTTACCCCATCTCATTTTTTAATTGGACGAACATTTACGTCGCTCCCAAATCCTGAGGTTAAAGAAACCGCTGCACTACATACACTCTCACGTTATATGAGAATACAGAAACTGAAGGCTCATTTCTGGAATCGCTTTTATATGGAATATATAACAGAATTACAGAAGAGACAGAAATGGCAAAGACAAGGTGGACAACTGAAACTTGGCGAAATGGTGCTGATCAAGGATGACCGGTTGCCTCCTAATCAATGGCGTCTAGGACGAGTTACAAATATATATCCCGGTTCCGATGGAGTGGCTCGAGTAGCAGATGTGATTACCACTTCAGGATCTGTACGACGCGCCTTTAACCGACTGTGTCCGTTGCCAGTCATGGATCAACAAAACTTCGTTCCTGGGGCGGCAACTTGTTAACGCCTTGCAAATGTGTGTCACACACACACACACGCATACGTCGACCGATTCTCCGAAGACGCCCGCGGCGGGGTCCGCCGTCCCCCACTTCCTCACTTTATGCGACGATTGTAGCGGTGGTCGCACGTCTACATTATGTATCTTAATTTTACTTAATAAAATTGTATTACTGTTAAAAGTTGAGTTTTAAATATTACCGTAAGCGAACAACCAACGACGCAGACGACCAGTTCCACACATGTAGGGTCGAATTAGTGGGAGGGATTTGATCTTCCCTGATTTTCCGTGAAACAGCTTTGCTGTATTCGGGGAAGAGAGACAGGCAGTGTTATTACTTTAGAGAGGCAGTAACTGGCGACACTTTATATGTCTCAGGGTAGGCAACACATTAATGAGTTGCTTGGACGAGTTTCAGCCATTTACCATCTGGTGTTTTTTTATCCAAGTAACTTTATGTTACTTGGATAAAAAAACACAGTGGTTTTTCATACACATTCCTCATACAGCGACGGAATTATAAGTAGCTTAATAGGTTAAAGAGTACCTACCTAATTATAATTTTCAATTCTTAATAATTTCGACAATAAAGACAAAATAAGGCGTATGTAAGGCGTTATCTCAGAATCACAAAATTTGATTATAATATTTGATTTCTTTTATTTTGATATATGTATTTCATATCGTTTTCAACAGCAGAGGCCCTATATTCATGTCACTGAGACATGACAATAATATTATTACCTCTTTGTCGATAAAATAATTAATTTGATTTTACGTCCAGTTGAAAACCTTTCAATAGACGCCTCAACATCCTTATAAAGAATTTCATTTATATATATTTCGTTTTTTTTTAAATTTAAAATAAACTGTTTTACTATAGGAAGAACATTACCAGTTTGAGCAAGTTCCTAGCCGCTTCGTCTGTCGTAATGAGTACTATAATTTTGATCATTTTATTTTAATGCCTGCTGTATGTCGGAAAGAACAGGGATTGGCGATTCTGACAATTTCTTTGAAGTCCAAATGTTCATGTCATATTCTAGCATAGATTTTAGTTCCGAGTAAAATGGCGAAGTTAAGGGGTGTATTCCTGTGGCAAGGTTATGTTTTATGCGGCATCACATTCTATTGCCTTATTTAAATTTTGGCTCTTCTCTCTTCAACCTTAAAGCAGCCAAATTGGGCCGGAACAACCGAGGAGGAACCTCTCGCTCACATAAAATCAAATCAAATCGACGTAAAGTGACAGCTAATCTGTCGCGTTTCGTGCGGTTTGTGAGTTTCCGGTGGCCCAATGGGGGGATAGGGAAAAGGAGGGCAACACATCCACATAACCTCTGGTTATATATATATATATATATATATATATATATATAACCTCTGGTTATGTGGATGTTAAGGGGTTACGGGCGCCAATAGTCGCAAGGCTTTGACTGTTTGTTTGCCCTTTGATGATATAAAAAAAAAAAAAACTTATATAAAATAATCTCTATTTTCGCCCGAGTCCCATAACGACGGGGCTATAATAAAATCTAACATAAAATTTATAAAACTAAAATATTTGATAGTAATTTTAATTCCGTAACATTAGCTTCAGTTTTAACATTATGCGTAACAGATGTTTCTGGTAATAATATAAACATTATACTTGTAAAACTGTTAGCTGTTATTTATTTTAAATGCTTTATGAGAGCCATAGTACTATTTGACTTTGCAGCTATGCTTTGTTTATTTTTAGATCCAGTAAAATAGTTGTATGGATAAACAATTGTTTTAACAGTATTGTAAATTCTTTTTACAATATGATATTTTGTTTATAATTCATTATAATAAATTAATTATACGTGACTATTTATCACACAATAAGGTACAAGATTGGAGGATGCGAGTGGCAAGGTATCGGTCGTCTTGGCGTTCATTGAGGGAGGCCTATGTTCAGCAGTGGACGGATAAATGCTGATGATGCTGATGTTGATGATAATGATTTATCACACACTATCTGACAACCACACCAGGATAACCTAGTCCCACGGAAACCATTAGTAACTTATGTTGAGAATAAGTTTATAGCGACTAACATACGGATTGACTGTCCTAATTGGGATTTGAACCTGCTAACTGTGAGCGAAGATAGTCTAGAAGATAGACTAGGCCTCTTGTGTGAGAGGTCTATGTATATATACATTTATTTATATTTTATTCTCGCTCCTGAAATGCCCGTAACAATCATTCTTACGAACTTACCACGGGGCTTGGTTAACGTGGTGTGAATGTTGAATAATACTCATTTGTTTTTGATTATTTATTGCTATATCGACTGTCCTGTGTCCTTAAAATAAGTTTTTCTAAATCTACGTGCACTTGATGTAATATAAGCATAAGACCATCGCTCGCTCAGCGGTGAAGGAAAACATCATGAGGAAATCAGATGAGATTGAAGGTCTTTGAAAGTGTGTGAGGTTCACCATCCGAGCGCATCGGTGACAACACTCTCCTCTCCTGATTAAGAGGAGACCAGTCCCTGCAGTGGTACATATGAGTATCAATGCTTTACTTTTTTTTAATGTGTAAAACTAAAAACTCTTAAATCAAAAGTTTTAAGTTCTAACAATATAAAGAAAGACGTAAGACACCCTGTATATTACTGATTTTATTGCATTAACAAATCGCACTTCAAGTTTGTAAAGCCACAAGTTATCAAGCAAGACCATGCGGGGAGTAATAATTGAAAGGCGCTGCAATCGTCAAAGACAGTTTACACCAGTGCCGTGTCGTAAGCCACAGTCGTAAGCTTATGTCTGATGAGTGGTGGTTTTAAAAACATCTTTCAAAAACGAAATGGTTGTCTGTAAAGTTGGTTTACGGACGGTTTGACATGACAACGTCAAATATTACATGCAGCACGAACCGAACTTAGCCGATCGCACGAGCCGATCATGCCTCTCTCTCGTTCGTGTTACGCTCTCGCTGGTGGAACGCTACATTACGTCATCTTTTTCGTGCATGCTGCCCGTAATATTGAGTTATTAAACGTTGTCACGTCAAAACTAAAATAAACATATTTTATAAAAAGTAATGTTAAAGTTGCTACTTGTATTTACGTGTTTATAAAATAGCCCTAAAATCTAATGCATTAGCCTTTATCCGACCACTGCTGAACGTAGGCCGCTGACTGAACGCCAAGACGACCGATCCCTTGCCACTCGCACACAACACGCCGGCCATTGCGCGAAAATCGACTTCCCATCAGGTTATTCCATTGCATACATGTTATTAAATCGTAGTATTTTCTTTCTTTGTATTTTTTTAACTTTAAATTAAAAAACATAAGGCTAGAAATTAATTGAATTATTCTTCCGCGTGCCAGTCTATTAAAAATACGTTGCAAGCGGTAAAGCGTTGTAAACGAGGCATTTAGTCGAAACTGAGACAGGGGTGAGGGGTCGATGACCTCGCCACTCCGCGCCCCGTGCAAAATGAATTTCAGTCTTGCATCGGAAATAAATAGAAATCGTATATATTGACCAGTTGGTGTACAAGACATATCGCATTATGTAGTAATTAATTATAAGGTTAGAATTTGAAGAAAATGGAAATAAGTATTTTCTAAATTAGGTTTTTATATAGCTTTTAAGATTTACACCCCTAGACAAGTGGTACAAACGCTAAAAAAATAGAATACTAATTATTGTATGGGAATGACACTAGCTTACATGTAATTTGACAGCTAGTGTCAGTCCCATACAATAAGTATTCTATTCTATTCTATTGATTTAGCGTTTATGCTATCAAGTCTATTCTTTTATAAATTGAGATACGAAACGAGATCTTAGTTAAATGTAAAATCTTCTCAATTTATTTATAGCATAGAAGGGTAAACGAACAGTCGAAGCTTTGCGATTATCGACGTCCATTAACATCCTCATAACCAGAGGTTATGTGGATGCGTTACCCTCCTTTTCCCTATCTCCCCAATGAGCCACTGGAAACTCACGAAACGCGACAGCTTAGCTGTCACTTTACGTCGATTTTATGTGAGCAAGAGGTTCCTCACGGCCATGCCGGTCCAATTTGGCTACAAAGCAGCATGGCATTAGTATAACCTCTTACAAAATATATTCCTGTATGCCCATAGGTGACGGTGACTACTTACTTAAGTTTGCCTACCAACATGAAAAATATAGATCTTCGTAAGCGGGGATTGAGCCAAATAAAACGCGTGAGATGTTTTACCTTTATATTAATGGATTTAAAACGCATCGCCCATCTTATATAATCTCGTTCTAAACATATATCAGATCTTATATAAACAATAAATTAAGTTCAATTAATACCCGTTTGTACAACATTGTGAGGAAAGTCATTGATATAAAATAACAACTAGACACTAAGTTTAAGGCATACAGAATACGTGGGTAGAAATAGTAACAAGAAATTCAAAATGTTTCCGTTAAATACATTTTGCCACCTAAATTAATAGACTTAGATATTGACACCAATTTGTTGATTAAGGGGCTTTATTCTATAGCCTTTCTTCTGGTTTTTGTTATTATCTGTTACAATTATAAGGCCGTAACTAATCTGTGTAGTAAGGCCTCCTTAAAAACTATAATTAAAAATCCAGGTGTTTATAGTGGTTGTTTTTTATATCCTGGCTATAGTAACAAAAATATATATTTTTGTATTAAATTATAAAAATTTATATATTTGTATATTTCATTCCAACATATTTTTAGTGTGGTATGAACAAGACCTGGAAGACAAATTATAAAGATTCAACTCAATTTTAAATTGACTATCACATTTTGTATAAATTTCAACATTATATAAGAGTATGTTGAAAACATCAACCAATTTCCTGTCGAAATAAATAAAACAAAATTTTCATCTACTGTTTTATCGGATTTTCTCGATACCGATCGATACATAAGTTATCATTATTTGGAATGTATGTCACTAGATCGGGAAATACTTGTCTATAATGTGTCCACGAAGTATAGATATAAGAGTCCGAACGATATAGGCTTTTCCATAGTATTCACATACACAATAACAAACCCAGATCTTAGTTCTTTTTTCTGCCACTGGCTGCGCTAGCATCGAATGCGTACCGATGCTATTGTAGCGGACCAATCAGCGCCACAATACTTCCCGCGCAAAGATTTAAACGAGTACTTATTAAAGAGGACACGCTCTACCGGCAAAACTTCTGTCATCTAAATTGCGACCATTCGTTTAACATTACGTTCGGACTCCTTATATCTATCCTCCGTGATTGTGTCTAGTTTTATTTCATAAACATTAACTTATACAAAATGTCCTATAGACAAAGGTTTGAGAATTTCAATAAGGTTCAGTTCAGTACATTGCGTGTTATCTATACAATTAATATCAACCACGTTACGTCAAATAAAACCTTATGCTAAGCTTACAGCAACTTTAATATTTAATTACAATGTAGACCAATTTTCAAATGCTAATTTAAACTAAAACTTTTAACTTTACACTTAAGGCATTAAAATTCGAAAGTTGATATTTTAAGATTTTAAATATAATGAAACAACTTTTTCATTTTATCCCAATTTATTAAGATTGTTACATTTGCGACTAGCTGTTCCTGCTGTGATCATGTTTTTTGTCTGAAACGTCGGTAACTTCAAAAAAGTTGTCGGCAAAAAAAATCTTAACAAACTGCAAAAAAATATATAAAAGTTGTTTCATTGAAAGAAATTCTCGTAAATATCAGAAATCAATAAATATTATAATAATATTATTTTTCTTCTCTATAAAACATAAATAATTTAGCTTGTCTGACTTTATCAAAATTAAGAAGTGAAACTTCTATGACTTTTACGTTATCATATAATATATTCTTCTTCTTCGTCGTTCCCTCACTGCTGAGGATCGTGACCACATATGATTTTCCACTGAATACGGTTTTGAGCCAAGTGAACTGCTCGGTGCAAATTGCCCCCCACTTTGGTCTTAACGGCATCGGCCCATCTCACTGGTGTTCTTCCTCTTGCTCGTCTTCCTTCTATCTGTCCCAGAATGAAAGTCTTTCCAGATCATGTTTTGGAGAACGCATGATGTGACCGAAAAAGCCCAGAACCCTGTCCTGGCATATTGTTGAGAGCCGTTTTTTGATGTTCAGCTCTTCAAGTATGGACGCATTGGTTCTCTTTGCTGTCCAAGAGATCCGCAGTAGGCATCTCCAACACCACATCTCGAATTCATCGATCTTTTTACATTCGCGGCTCTTTATGCACCAGGTCTCCGAACCGTAAAGAAAGATCGAGAAAACCAGGGCTCGCACCAGACGCACTTTTGTCGATCTTTGAATACCTCGGTTTTTCCAAATACACTTGAGGTCAGTCATTGCACTTTTGGCCATCCCGGCTCTACGGCTTATTTCATCGTTACAATTGCCCTCAGTCGTAATGAGCGATCCCAGGTAAACAAACTGTTTCACTTTATCATAGTGGCTAAGAGCATCTGTTATTGGAAGCACTTGGGCTCGGTCCACCACCATTATTTTCGTTTTGGAATGGTTGATCTTGAGACCGAGTTTAGCACTTTCTGCTTCAACTCTCCTCAGCAGGGTGGCCATTTCAGCTTCATCCGATGCAACTAATGTTGTGTCGTCAGCGTACCTGAGATTGGTGATCTTCTTTCCGCCTATTGTAACGCCGCCATTCCAGTCCTCCAGTGCCTTTCTCATAATGTATTCGGCGTATGTAATGTATTCGGCGTATATAATATATTAGCGATGTTAAAACCTTAGCTCTGTTCTATATCTCCCCTTTCTATTAAGTTTATTTTCTTCTCATTGAACTCCCTTTCCATTTAGTTGAAGATTCATCTTATAGTGTATTGTTGCTCAGCTTCACCTTTATTTTTGTAACTGCTATCGGCAGAGATTGCCAATACCAAAACAGTATTATGTCCCTAAACCTTATCTGTCGGTTAGCATGGTAATTTTGCTTTAATGATAAGAAAGTAATATTCGGTGTATATGAAATTTCTTTCTTGTTTAATACTGAATATGGGCAAAGAAGTTTCACTTCTGTAACTGTAGTAGACATATTTTATTCAAGATTTTTTTTTGTTAAAAATCATAATATTTATAATAATTTTGACTAGCGTTACTTTAATTTCATACAAACGACGTTACAAACAGAAACAGACTTGTCATCAAGGTTGTTTCAATAATTTATCTCTCCTTAATCTTCGTAACTCACTTAAGCGAATAATTCTCGCGTTTGTGGGACTCGTTAACGATTAACACTTTCATTAAGAACGATTGTTATATAACCACATTACAGAGGGGTTGCGCCTTTTGACATTCATCTGCTTAACTATCTTATCTATTCCTTTAAAATGTATAGACTGTGTGATTACTGGCATCGATACCTACCTTGGGTCTAGGCTTCTTGGTTTTATTCTTGGTTTTATTTCCTATTCGTTCATATTTTTGGACGATGGTCACCCCTCTGTCAGTTTGCGTATTCCTATCCATCAATGTTACATTCAAAATAAACGGTGAACTTAAAAGCTATTCTTAGACGATGCTTTTAATTTAGAATAACTACGTAACTATTTATTTGCAACTTAAAACCCTAAATTAATTAATTATAATCCAAGATCACAGAGCATTTAAAATACCACGCCATTAGAACATCGATCAAATAATATGCTCATAAATATACAAAGAAAGCTCCAACCCAATTCACTATAATTTACAGATTTCACCGACTAGATTCTACGTACATTTAGAAAATCTACATAATTACAGTTACGCACTAGGAGTCTAGACTTTTCGAGTTTTTCAGGGACCGTGTACTGAACGGGCCCGATTTGGTTTTCTTAATTTTATCCCCGGGGACAAAGGAGTCTGATGCAGCGGAGGATTGGTTGAAAGTCCTCGGACATGGCATCGAGTTTCCCGGTGAGGTGCCACTCTCAGAACTCATAGTAGCCGTACTGGAGGTCTCACTCGCACTGTTACATACAGACAGTTCTTGTCCTGGAATGGAAACGATTTGGCCGATCTGCTTCTGCCTAATCAAGTTTATACTTTGGCACACGTTTTTGATTTCACTATCACTTATTTCCTTTTTATGGTACCGGGTTAAGGTACCGGCTGAGCCCGCGGAATGAGCTCTATACATTGGCATGAATTGAGATTGAGGGTAGTATTGCATTTCGTGCCCTTGAGGCACCCAAGGGCCCATCGTTGACATGACAGGAGGGACATGGGGCCACATTGGCATTTGAACTAAATGAGATCCATCTGGCATTGGACCGAATCCAGGAGCGATCGGCATCGGCCTGACCACTCCAACAGGGGTTGGTGCGGTGTGTGGCCTTAGAGCTGGATGACCGTATTGCGCGTATTCCTCACCTTCATACATCCTTGTATTTGGAACATTAGTGTATTCCACGTTGGGAAAAACCGTGTGAGGACCACGCTGGAGATATGTAAACATATGCTGCTGGGCTTGCTTCATTGCTACATATTGCTGCAGGTGGATCGCCGTCTGCTGCCTCTGTTGGGCCAGATCTGGTGCTCCTGTGGTGTTGCCATGAATATAATAAATGTGCGACTGAGACCCGCTTTGGGAGACCGGACTCTGTCTTTGGGTACTGTATTTGTTATCGACCACATTGTTTTGAGGGTCTTGGTATTCTTCTGGCGGTGCTATGTATTTGGGGGGAGAGGGCGGTGTCACTTGCTGCGACATTGGATAGCTTAGTATTTGGGCTATGTACGGCTGTTGAGACTTTACCGAATGTGCTGGACTGTGTGTTTGGAATGTCGGGTTGTATGTGATTTGGGAAACATCTTGACTAGAATCGGACTGGTTTCCAGACTCTGGATCCTTCTGATTGGCTCGTTGGTTCTCGTTCGCTTCGTTCTTCTTCGGTTTTTGATTATACGGAGCGACTTTTGGATTGCTCTTCCAATTAGCACCGGCACTTTGGGGCCTTTTTACGGGGGATTTGGTGGGATCCTGCCAGTTATCACCGTTGGTTGGTCTCGGATCTGGTGGATGGTGTGATTGAGCACTGTGAGCTCTCCTTGGAGGCGGAGACATGCCATCAGGTATGTGCTGTTGCCTGTAACATCTTCTGGCAGTGCCAGGGCTGTTCTGTCGTTCTGGTGGTTGGGGTGCTGACCTTGGTACTCTCCGCCTCGCTGGAGTGGGTGGACTTGGCTGCGTGAAAGAAGATTGGGTGGACAGCGATGCGGACCGCCATTGCTCTATTAACTTCTTTCTGCGTTCGTTCTCTAGTCGTACTTCGGTTTCGCTTGAGGAATCGTAGTCTTTACCCTGTCGTAAAATAGAATATGATTTTTCAAATGTAATTAATAAAAATAAAAAGACGCCAAGAAAATTATGATTTGTTACCTTTTCAATTTTTTCGTCCAGCATCTTGAAGAAGTCCTGCATACTGGCCGACACCTCACTGTAAATATATGGACTAAATAAACTCTTTAATTAAAAAAAATTGATCTTGAGAACAAGTAAGATTTTCCTATCCTTGGTCAGAAAGCAAAGATGCCATATTGCATTGCAGCCGAATTACCACTACCGGGGTGATACATCTCGCTCACATAATACCAGCGGAGAGTGACTATTATGCTGTCTGCTGGTACTTTACTGTGAATAATTGTGGCACAGTGGTAACAGCCGCGCGGATCGATCCACCAGGTTAAGCAACGCTGGCCAAAGTTGATCCGTGGATGGGTGACCATCTTTACATACCGAGATTCCTCCGTGGGGCGGAAAGCACGTTAAGCCGTTGGTCCCGGCTGTCATTCGTGGATCTTTGACAGTCGTTACGCGTCGTCAGAAGCCCGAGAATCTGACAACCAGACTTACCGCAGGGTACCGTATCACCCAGTTACTGGGTTGTAGAGGTCCGATAAGCAGTCGCTCCATTTAAAATACTGGTATTCAGCTGAATCTGGTACACTGGAAGCCGACCCCAAAAAATAGTTGGGAAAAGTGTAGGCAGATGATGATTTGTACTTACATGGTAGCGGGGTGAGCGGTGAGGGGTAATATGTGCTTGGTGTTGTCCGGTTCATCTTCCGCGTCGTCTGCTGGTCCCGTGCCAGCGTTGCCCTCTTCCTCGTCAGCTTCTTTGTCCGCAGCGCCTGGAAAAGGTTTGAGGTTTACCTTTAGTATAAATCTGGTTAGGGATCGATCGTCTTGGCGTTCATTGAGGGAGTCCTATATTAAGTAGTCCTATATAAAGGCTAATGATGATGATTAATTAATTACTACAGGACTATATTAACGTATTGGCTAAAAATCCAATTCAAAAAGGAATACCTTATACGTTTGGGATCCCAGGGGATCGAGTAAATACGTCATATATGTAATTAATGCTTTTTATATTAATAAATATATTTAAGATTTTTATTCCATTGAGCCACAGAGGTCGTCAAAAATGAGTAACTAAGGCTATAAAATAATCATCAACAATCTGGTTATGGCTGTAAATCTAAGTTAAGACGGACGAAGCTGCAAACAAAAGCTCGTATAGTTTAAGGATCCTTTTAAATTGAATACGTTACCATAAAATTTAACACTTAACATGGATATTGTCGAAATTTGATGAAGATTATAAGACCGAATTCTTCGATATCAGAACGCCATGATAGAGAAAGAAATAATATACTGTATATATAAAAAAGGTGTGTGTGCGATTCACACACGATAGAAGTGAAACACACGTTAAATGCTCAAATACAAGCAAGTATTAAACAGTGTGCAATATACATATACACCGACATTTGCTCTCTCGCTCTTTTGTATTAGTGTCTCTTACCTGTCGTTTTTTCCGTTGCATCCGGTTTAAAATCACAACGATTCTAAAGAAGTTTCACTTCAATTAGTCGACATTTGGATCGACGGCACAAAGCGCATTCACCCAAGGGTTAATAAATTAAATCACCCAGAGGCTATATAATAATATGCCTATATGTAATGCTGTTTACTATTTGTTTACAAATTACTTAAACGTATTTGAATAATAATCTCATAGTCTCAATACGATTACTAAATGAGCATTTATTTATGTATAAAGTATGTAAATCCATATCTAGATCTCGACGAATATTATTTTCATGAGAGAAAATACAAAATAAATGTAAATGGTTCGCTAATGTAAGACACTACTTTATTATTTCGGTGTTCTGGTTAGCATACAACTGAATGATTTCATTCGATTTGATAATATAACTCAGTTAAATACATTTGTGATAATATTATTAACTAGCTGTGATCTGCGGTTTAACTCGAGTATTTCCCATTGCGGCGATATAGTGAAGCAATTGCGATCAAACAAAAACGACTTAATATTATGTTACTCAAAATTACACACAATAAAAAACTTTTTATCTAATGCGCGCAGAACTAAATAAACAAATTGTTTGTCTGTAAAGTCGGTTTACGGACGGTAGTTTGACGTTACAATGTCAAACATTAGAGCACTCGAGCCGATCATGCCTCTCTCTCGTTCGTGCCGCGCTCTCGCTTTCGGAACGCGACATAACGTCATCTTTTTCGAGCATGCTGCCCGCAAGTTATTAGACGTTGTCACGTCAAAAATTGATGGTTAATTTTAAAAAGTAAAAGAAAAAAACTCTTGCTGTCATTTGGCTCGTCTGCGTTCCCTACTTGTTACCTTCAAAAGGAGTTGATGGAACACCACAGGAAGTGGTTGTGACCAGCCATGGATCTGATCACTAGAACTTTACACGCGCAAAATAGAATTTATCGGAGGAAAGGATGCGTTATAGTTACAAGGAAGTATAGATATAAGAAGTCCGAACGAGTTAGGCCTTTTCATAGCATAAACCCAAATCATAGTTCTCGTTTCTGCCACTATCTGCGCTGGAATCGAGTACGTACCGATGCTATTGCAGCGGACCAATCAGCGCCACAGTACTTCCCGCGAGCGGACCAATCAGCACCACAATACTTCTCGCCTAAAGATTTAAACGAGTACTCATCAAAGAAGGCGCGCTCTGTCGGCAAACTTTTGTCATCTAAATTGCGACTATAAAAATACCATCCTAATTCCCAACTAAATTTCCTAATATTCGCGAGTACAACATACAGACGGACAAAACACTGGTAAAAATATACATTATCATTTATGTTTGTGTCTTTAGGAATCAGAAATGTGTCATTGGTTTTTCCGAATATCTCCTAAGGGATTAGCAAAATGTATTCATAATGGTATTTAATATCAACAGATATTATTATTAATAACATAAAAGCTCCCTGGGCTCAACTTAAAAAGCTAAGAAAGCTATCACATTACTGGCAAAACTTTAAATATATTCAGAAGGAAACTTTTATCTAAATACACTTCGATCGCCTACAGAGCTTTGTGTAAAACTTTAAGTGGAACTTGTTAAAACTTTACACCTCAGTTTTTAATTCTATCATTCATCATCATCAGCTTAATAACGATCTGCTGTCTACAGACATCATCGCTGAATTGTGCGTCGCGTGGACATGAAATCTTCACCGATACCAGGGCTATTACGCTAAGCAAATGATAACACCAGGAAATGTATTTAGCATGTAGCAAGACTACCAGGGTTATAGTTACCATTTATGAGCGCTTTCAGCCGCTTCTTAAGGATCCTCTGCAGGCAAAAGGTACGGGAAGGGATGTTTCATTGTTTGCTTCCTGGTTTATCTATCCTTACAAATATTAAAAATGTGAAAGTAGGGAGGATTGTTACGCTTCCACGCGACTACTCAACATAATGAAAGATTGTTTTAATATTCTCACAAAATATAAACATGTATATTATCGAAGGTACTAGAAGTAACATAAGGTGCGTTTAAAAAACAAAAGGATTTTTTTTGCTAACGCGGACGAAACCGCGGG
Organism: Lycaena phlaeas; assembly: GCA_905333005.2. NCBI lineage: Eukaryota > Metazoa > Arthropoda > Insecta > Lepidoptera > Lycaenidae > Lycaena > Lycaena phlaeas. The sequence goes on along the minus strand of HG995170.1, from coordinate 2,901,445 downwards.
CAACAGCTAGTCCCGTCAAGAGCACCATCGTCTTGCTTGCTTCTCCCGTGAAACAGCTTTGCTGTATTTCTGAGAGAAGGACAAGACAGTTTGTTAGTAGACGACGTAGAGCATTTACCATCAGGCTCTATCAGTTTGCCTACTAACGTTAAAATACCAAATTGTTAGCTATTCTATCAAATCTGTTAAATAGTCTAAGATACGGTATATAAACCGACCTTCATCGAGATACTTATTTGATGAAACTTGTTTTATATTCAATTTTATATGTCAATAAACATGTTGCATATGGGTTGCCTAAAAAAACAGTCCAGGATATGATTTTCAAAATTCGTCAACCGGAATTCGGAACCGATTTTTCGCAGACAACCCTTAACCGACGTATTCATAATGAAATAATCTTTAATATCATTTAATTTAAATTCAATAACCAGACAGGTGAAGTCGGTGAAGGTCGTTTTATATACCGTATCCTATGCTAAAACGTCTACTACAAATCACAATAGGTGAAACTGAAGAGAAAACCTTATTAAAACAATTTTAAAAGTTATTTTACAACACTTTATGATACCGTTTTTATTAATAATGAGATGTATTTTCTCATAATTATCACCATTGTAACATTACACTCGGCATAATTAAGAAATTAATACGAGGACAAAAGAAGTCAATCAAAAAGTTTTGAACAAGGAAGCCTGTTATTTGATGGGACAATATTAAGATAAGTCGCAGACGGATGCTTCCGAAACTTCAACGCTCATCTTATCCCCAATGATGTGGATAATTAATATCCTACTTAATATTATAAACGCGAAAGTTTGTAAGTATGGATGTTTGTTACTCTTGCACGTAAAAACTACTGAATGGATTTTAATGAAACTTTACAGTTATATAGCTTATACATCATAATAACATATAGACTATAATTTGTCCCCTCACTCCCACGGGAATGGGAATCACGCGGGTGAAACCGCGGTGTGCGGCTAGTATTCCATAAAATGACGTTTTTTTATTCTTATTCTATTTAGGGGTTTTATTCCTATGAAGATACCAACCCCATTGCACCCCTACTTTATTCATATAGACAGTCACTGCGGGGGCTCGGTAACCATCCGACACAAGTCTCTAGCTACAAAATGACGTTTTACTTTTTTGTTATATGGAACTGGTTTAGGTTGGAATAGAAACCCCACCATGGTTCAAGCCTTGTCGTGGCGGTGGGGCCCAGAAGCCTGGGGTGAGCCTAACACCTTGGGAGAAGCTAATTGAGCCAAGGGGGCTCTTTGTACCCCTCTTATAAGAAGAGAGGGCAATTATTTTAAAAAAAGAATTGGCAAAATTAGTTCAGGCGTTGTTGAGTTATGCGCTTACCAACACATTTGGCGATTTATTTTTATATATAAGATGCATATAAACATGAGACCATCGCTTGCTCATCGGTGAAGGAAAACATCGTGAGGAAACCTGCATGCCTGATGAGATTGAAAGCCTTTGAAGGTGTGTGAGTTAGAACTATCAACTACCAGTAATGAGTAAAAGTAGTCACAGAAAACTCATTCATAATGAGCATAAGATGCTAGATGATGCATATTATTTGTGACTTGCCCTTATTTCTAAAATACAGCAAAGCTGGTTAAAGTGAAATAAACAGAACAATGCCATGCAAACGACACAAGCGTATTCCTACTTTTTTTGACGCAGTGGAAATGTTTTGCCCATTCACGGTCTGGGACGTCCCCAGGGATTCCCGCTGCCCCCCCAATACCCCCGGCGCCAGTATACCGCATTAAAACAACTGCAAGTTGCGCTTGAAGGGGGGGGGGGTCTGACTAACATAGGATGACCCGCAACCATCCAGCTCCCTCAAAAGGATTAAGCGTTTCCTCCTACCGCTATGAATCAAGGCCAAACTCGCTTTTTTTACTTCATATATTCACTTTACCATAGAAAACTTAAGCCGGCGCAAATTGTGGACCTTAATTTTATTTAAATAATTAAATCAGCGAAAGCATTTTTTTTTTGTATAACCCATAACCACAGAATTTGGACATTTGATAAAAAGCTGGGTATTAAAAAGTAATTAAAGAAAAAAATAATTTGCAGTCTATAACACAAAAAATAACTTTCTTAGAAACTTGTAAGAAATCCTCAGGGGGCGAGCCTTTTTTGTTGATTAACTTTAATTCATAGCCATAGCCCATAATTGACTTTTAATAACCATGAACTATTATAGATATTATCCTAGATGTTTAACATATAGTTGGCGTTAGTTAACCGCCTCGTTTTTAAGATATTTCCAATTTTTTATTTATCTAAAAGCAGACACACAAACATTACATTTTTGTAATGTCGTGCTATCCAAAATTTTTCAGTACTGATACGAAAAATACCAATATTTTATATCTGTCCCTTGGTGACGATTCTATTTCCAAATAATATTATTGCTCGTTCCGAAAAAATATAGCATTTTGTGTGTGATTTCTATCATGTTAATACAGCTGTATTTTCACTAAATAAGAATATTTTATATGCTTTAGGATTCGAAACGAAGACCTATGCCAGAAAACTAAAGTTAACGATATCACGCGAAGAATAAGCTCGTTGAAGTGGCAGTACTCACTTAGAACGGATGGCCGATGGGCCAATATGGTCCAAGAGTGGAGACCTCGTTTCGCTAGACAAAGTGTGGGTCGGCCATTTAGGTGGGAAGACGATCTCCGTGTAGTGGCCGGTATTGGATGCGAGTGGCCAGGGACGGCTGTCTTAGCATTTATTGAGGGAGGCCTATACAGTGGACGGATGAAGGCTGATGATGATGAATTTCATTTAACGAGTATCAAACAGTACACACTTAAATTAGAAATTACGACATTTCCAATAGCATTCCAATAATTTCAAATGTCGTAACTAGTAAAGTTTCAGCACATCTAAATTGAGTATTCATAGAGAATATATTTAACTTTACAGTTATATATTTTACGAGAGAGATATCTGAAAGACTTCCTCTGTTCTCGATTTAATGAACCTAGATTGAAATAACATCGACACATTGAGCGTGTGGTCGATAGATATGGAAGTTATAAACTATGAAAATGTTATTCTGAAATTGCTCTTTCCGGTATTTATGTCTTTAGATTTCTTCATCGTCTTGCCTAGTATTTTATGGTATATATCAACACCGTGCCACTAGCCATATGTTTTAAGTTTTTTTTTGATGGGACAACTCACACACGGCCATCTGATCCCAAACTAGGTAAAGCCTGTTCTTATGGTAACCAGACAGCTGATACACTACTTATATATTTCTAAATATATACACATTATAGACAAATTACGCCCAGACACAGAACAAACGATCATGCTCGTCACACAAACATTTGTCCTGGGTGGGAATCGAACCCTCGACCTTCTGGTTTAGCAGTCAGGGTCACTAACCACTAGACCAACAAGCCCGTTTCAGACCCACTCTAGAGGTCGAATATTGGCAAGCTTTGAACATTCTTTGTTGTTTTTACATCAGCACTCAAATATTGTGATCTTTTATTGAGGTGCAGGAGTTTCCCTAATTTTCCAAATTGATTCTGAAATTTGTATTTAATAAGCGATTGTTATGTCTCTTCCTCGAAATCAGGAGAAGAATTATCTTCTCCTGATTTATTGACGAATATTAATTGATGTTATTGTCCATGCATTGACAATTATATTACGAGGTGAATTTTTTATTTTGAGGTGCCCAAGTTAGGCTCGAACCTAAGCCTTTCTAGAATTCCAAGCCTTTATAATGAATCATTCAATTAATAAAATCAAGCTACCACGTTATTACTTTTTGAATAACTTTTATCGAATTTCGATGAAACTGTTTCAAATAAAGTTGTTTAGGAATTCGTATTTCGTGATTCTATTTTTATCATTTTCATTTCATCCTCAAATAGATTTATCATTTTAGTAATGAAACATAATTGAACCGATGAATACAAAATATATTTCTTAAATTAATTTGAGATTCTATTCATGGCGTTTTGATTTTATTTACAAATTGACAAATATTGTATTGAATCGATTGTTGTGACAGTCTTCCTCGAAATCAGGAGAGGAGGTTGACGTTATTAATGAACTGGGTTTCATTATCTTGAGGTGCCCAGATCAGACACGAACCGTGGTCTTATTTTTACCATTCAGTAAATTTAAAACTAGACCTTTTTTTGGCAATATATCTTTCAATATTGTAGCCCAAGTAAGATAAATTACGTAAATGAAATTTTAGCATATTATTTTTCATAATATATTCTAACTGGCATAGGGAAATACGATTAGTAAAATTTTACACAGTAAATTTTCGTTTCATGTTCCCTTTTTTGCAAATTATTCCGGTGAACTAGGTCTCGATCCATATTATGTATTCAAACTTCGAAATTTGAAGAAAAAACGATAGTAATGCTTATTATATTGTTTATCCTAATTTATGCATACAAAATTTCATAAAAATCGGTCAAGCCGTTTCGGTGGAGGTAACTAACACCGTGACACGAGAATTTCATATATAAGATATCATACTAGATTTATACATACATACTAGAGATACATAGATTTTGATGACCTCTGTGGCTCAGTGGTAAGCGCGTTGGCGCACAAGCCGGAGGTAGCGGGTTCGAATCTCGCCAGGGAACACAAAAAAAAAAGTTTCTGTGCTCCTGGGTCATGGATGTGTATTAAATATGTGTATTATATAATAAAAATCTTAAATATAAGTATTAATATTAAAAGTATTAAATATATGTATTTCCGTTGTCTGGTACCCGTAACACAAGTCTCTTAGAGAACTTAGCACGGGACCAGATTGACGTGGTGTAAAAGCGTCCATAGATATTATTATTATTATTATATACTCATCATGAAAAATCTTATTGTATAAAATCTTATGTGTAGTTTATTTTTTATGATTTATTTTATACTTTCGCCGTTTGTGCCGCATACGCGCTTATGTTCATTAGTCTTTTGTCTCTTTATTATATTAATATATTATTATTTAATTAACTCAATTATATGGCTTAATTGTGTTAATTAAATAATAATTAATTAACTCAATTAAGATGTCTCATCAAAACTATCTAAAACGGACGGAGAGAACGTGGAAATCATTTTCTGGTGCCTCGTCAGAAACAATAAAGCACATTTGTTTACGCCCTTTTTTTGCCATGGGCAGCGTCGCTTAGAACTCATGTGTAGGCTACCTAGACCTAAGAGGCTAGTGCTAGTAACTACACTGAGTCTCTTGTCCTTCTCTCCGAAACACAGCCAGCCTGTACCACGGGAGGCAAAACGGGAGAGCGCCACGACATCTCTCGAACGTATTTTTATCAAAGAACGCCTCAGCATTGTTAGTCTATTAGAGAAGAAAGAAAAATTTTATAAGAACTATTAGAGAAGAATTATCTTAAAAATCATACTTTCAAGACTTTTTAATATTCATGCAGATGCGGGTCTCCAGTTCACGTTGAATTAATGAATAATTTATCAAACTTATCTAGATTCAAAGCCAGAAAGCTCTATATTACCGTGCTTTAAGCTCCGACCGCAAGGTTTTAAGTGCAACCTGTCGCCTGTAATAAATACTTCTTATGTAAAAGCTAGGAAAGCTATCTTACCGCGTTTTCCTTTGTCGGTTCTGGTCAAAATTTCGGTTTAGAGGTTCATCTTTGTAAAGCGGCTAACATTTTTTAGTCATTTTTTATGGAAACGTTAAAATAACTGATTTTTTTCTGCAAGATGGTAACCAACAACTTGCTTGTTTTTCCTGTGAAACAGCTTTGCTGTGTCATGCAGTGAAGGCTGTGTAATATGTACTGCCACCGAGACTTAACGTCTTCGTAAGATGGGCAACACAAATAGGCTAGTTAGTTTCAGGCAATCTATTAATTGTACTGTTTTATTTAACTGATTATGGGTGACGTCGCCCACGTGGTCGACTTGGTGGCACGTCTGCTACTTTGTCTACCCAAGTTATATTTAAAAAAATCATCTGACCTGATAAATTATTAAGATTTACCATCAAGCATAAATGTTTCTTATATTCACACTCTTTTCCTTATATTTTATTATCGTAAAATATTAAATACACACACACACACACACACACACACACAAAATATACACATGTCTGATTATATATAGAATATTTAAACGTCAAGTGACATGAGTTGGAAGATGTACAGGGTCCCGTAGGCTATTTAGATCTGTTACAAAGTAATTTCCTTTGTAATAAAAAGTCAATTAATGCGTATCGTTTTCGTGGTTTGTAGTAGAGATAATCATATTATACATTCTCTTGCAAATAAATGTGGGCTGCGCTGGAGTCGCGACCTTACTAAACTTACTAAAAGAAATAATTGTTTTTTATGAATTTTGACCCTTAATTCTATTTTACATATAATAGTCACACACTCAGGAGAACGTATAGCAGATACGTCAATAAGAATCCTTTGGTTCGAGCAACCCTAAAAAGTATTAAGGAACATTCTGGAAGCGTTGAATATTATTCGCTGTTGGTATTTCACTGTCACCCCCGAAACGTTAGGGATAAATAGGGATATACGCTCCGTATAGGATGAGAAATAATATGGTATAAATGGGAACGTAAATTGAGATGATATTTTGTTAAGAGATTAATAAAGTGTTGCAGTGTGTAAATAATTTTGCCCACCTAGACAAGTGGCAAAAACGCTAAACGAATAGAATAGAATACTTGTTATATGGAAATGACACTAGCTGCTCAAATTACATGTCGTAAACTAGTGTCATTCCCATACAATAAGTATTCTATTCTATTCGTTTAGCGTTTGCGCCACTTGTCTACTAGGGATGCAGATGTAGGAAAATGGTCGTATATGGTCGTTAGTTCGAATCTAAGGTAAGAAAATATCACGAAAAAATCTAGTTTATGTATATAATAACATTCTCAATCGAGAGATCACTCAAAATAAAATTACATCAAAATCGGTTTATCCATTACGAAGCTACAGCGAGGCAGACAGACGCATCTTCTCGTTTGAGAGACTAAATACCTATTGATTCATCATCATTATCAGCCTTTGTCCGTCCACTGCTGAACATAGGTCTACCTCAATGAACGCCAAGACGACCAAATTCTATAACCTAAAACCTATTGATTAGTAAATGTAAATACTGAACATACTGTGTTAATAAGAATTAAGAGTACGGGGATAAAAGATGTTGTTCAGGCTTGTAGTGTAGCTGTCATGAAATATTATTAGGAGTTTATGCGTTTTTGCCTTTCAAAATTGCCAGGCGCATTTTTCTTTCACTTATCACTTTGACAATTTATTGTAAAACGTTACTACAAAATTATACTTCATGTGAAACTGTAGTTGGGCTTTAATTTATCCAATATCATAAGTTTTGGCTCCAGTTTACACCAAAAGTAAACATTTGGTGGCCCATGAGGGGAAAGATTTTGAACTAGCAAACAGTGAAGAATGAATACTCAATCAAATACGATATAATCACGAAAAACTGAACGAGCCAGTCGGTCACCGCCAAAGTACCACATTGTTCCAGTGTTCGTCGATATAAGTTAAGTACCCTGGTCCTTTCATTCATTCTTAATTCCTAGTATATCCTTAATTCCTAATAAGTAATTGCTGAAATCCACTTATGCAAAATAAAATTTTATTGTTAATTGTGTTGAAGATAGGATTAAGTGACCTGCATTAGTTTTTGATTAAACATAGTTAATTTTGCTTAAATTTTGGTCGTAGTATTAAATTATATTTATAAAAAACCGTGTTTAATAATAATAAAGCCGTGAACTTGTTGTTAAGATAGATTTGCTGACTATTTTCAGATTCTTGTGCGGGTAGGCGCACTTACAACTTCTGCCGATTTGGAGAATTTGGCTAATTATTGGTATAAATTTGGAGGCCTGGGACAGTAAGGTGTCGCCGAAATAAGGAGCGTGAGCTATTTTTGTTATTTTTTAGTAAAATTAACATTCATTTTTATAATTAGATAACCTTAGTTTCTTACTTTTTTTTCGAAGTTACTACTACAATGTCTACAGATATGGATAAAAAACAGAATTTAAAGGATTTAATTACAAGACGTTCATCTGCTAAAGGTCAGATTACAAAATTTCGAAATTATTTATGTAGTATTTCCAGTTTAGAAGATTTATCTAATATTCAATTAACAGAGTTAAATCTTAAGTTAGCTAAGTTTGAGGCATTGTCAGTTAGGGTTGATGACTTGCAGGGTGAAATAGAGGTTTTGTGTCCAGATAACATGGCTAATGAGATCGATGAGCGTGACAATATTGAGAGGGAAATTATTGTTAACATGGCGAAGGCTAAAACTTTATTGGAAAAATTTAATAAAAAAATAGAATGTGAGAATAGGCGCGCTTCAGTGTTTGAGAATTCAATGAATTTGGATAATCAAGAAATGCATTTAAGACTTCCTCAGATCCAAATAGCAAGGTTTGACGGTGCATATTTTCGTTGGCTCGAGTTTCGGGACACTTTCGAAAATTTGATTCATAATAATACACGCATCTTGCCCATACATAAATTCCACTACTTGATTTCTTATTTGGAAGGTGATGCAGCGCGAATAATTTCCAATCTTGAGGTGTCTTCTGCGAACTATCCTGAGGCTTGGAAGTTATTATGTGACCGCTTTGATAATAAAAGAATATTAATTAATCATCATCTAAATTCATTATTTAACATTAAGCCACTTTCACGTGAATCTGAAAGATCTCTTAGATTTTTAGTTGATCACGTGACCAAAAATTTACGTGCTTTGCATAGTCTAGGTCAGCCAACTGACAAGTGGGACGTCTTAGTTATTTTTATTTTATCATCCAAGTTAGATAGTACCACCCTAGCGAAGTGGGAGGAGTACAGAGGTTCCTTAGATGGTGATACCGCCACTCTAGAACAGTTTAACAAGTTCATGGTTGATCGCGCGGATGTATTAGAATCATTAAATAGAAACAAGTCGCATGAAGGTAATGTTAACGCTTCCAAGGTACTGTTATATCGCAAGTCGCATGGTTGCATATGTATAGTAAAACTGCTGAGTTTCCCATTGCATTATTCCTAATGCAATAGGAAACCTCTATTTTTCTCTTTGATAATTCAAATTGTTTTTCAATTAGATTGAATTGGACTTCCGTCGGGTGCAGGTCTATTTTAAGTTATCTTTTTCATAATATATTTTAGTGTTGAAATAAAGAATAGTTTTTTTAAAAAGCAAATCCTGAACCGCTCCGTAATAGTGGTGTCAGAAGTGGGATTCCAGTGTTGAAAAGCCGTATTCGTTCCACTGGAATTCCATAACGGTTCGCGAAAAATAAAAATAAAAGAACTGAACTGTGAAAAATAAAATATATTATACAAACTCTATAAGCCAATTCATCTCCGGAGTGTGATCGTGATCTTAGACAAAAGGCAAATTATTTTAATATCCACTTCGTCAAACTCTATACTGTGTCTCGACAGTCAGCCTTACTCGTAAGCCTGCGGAGCAGTCCAAGTCCATCCTGCACCCCATATATCGCTTGTGCAAAACACGCACAGCCGCCGTTCCTGTTGCCGTTCTGCCGCCGTTCCTGCCGTCGTTCCTGCCGTGGCTCTGCTGCCACTCTGCCGCCGTTCCTGCTGTCGTTCCTGCCGCTGTTCCTGTGTTTCCTGACGCAGTCGCGTTTGTGGAAACGCGCTGCCGCTGCCTGCTGCCAACTCATCGTTGCTGTGATGCCGTTCACGTCCCTGGTGATCCTGTCTCTGTGAGTAAAACATATTATTATCTGTTACTGCTACATTTCAGCTATAATTTAATTGAGTGTCTTTCAATATACTTACCTATTTCCTTACCCATCTTTAGTCCTCACGTGAAAAATATATAAGTAATTAGTAAATTATATACACACATATTATCGTTTTTATATAGTTGAACTTTAATTTTCTCTTACAATGTCGACTGAAAGCAAAAAGACAGAAGTTTTATTAACCGAACAATTTCCTATTAATGTTTTATGTAATTTTATTAGTCCTTATAAAGGAGATCGTGAAACACTAACCGCTTTTCTTACCAATTGCCAAAACGCCTTAGATTTAGCATCAATATCTCAAAAAACATTATTAAATAAGTATATCTTGTCGCGTTTAGAAGGTAAAGCTCAAATTGCTTGTTCCAATAAAATTTTTGAAGATTTTAACCAATTAAAATGTTTTCTTAAGCAAAATTTTGGTCAGACAAAGCATTACAATCATTTATTATTAGATCTGCAATCGTGTAAACAACAAATAAACGAATCCGTTTCACAATTCGCACTTCGTATTGAAAGCTGTCTTACTGATTTACAGTCCGAAATCTATAATTCAGAATCTTTAAAAAAGGATATTTCCGGTAGAATCGCTATGACAGAGGACTTAGCGTTATTTTCTTTTTCTCTTGGGCTTCAGCCACGAATTAGTAACAACGTAAGATGCAGAAATCCTAAAAATCTTAATGATGCAATTAATATCGCTCTCGAAGAGGAAAAAATTCAAAACCTCTTACATAAAACTACCAAATCTAAGTGTGAAACCTGTGGGAAAATAGGACATGCGACATCGGAATGTTACAGTTTACAGAGGCGCTCAAATCCACGACATAATTTTTCAAAATACCAAAATCAACCATATTTAAATAATAATAAATTCAATTCCCACGTTTTCTGTCGATACTGCAAAATAGGTGGTCACGACATATCAGAATGTCGTAAAAGGAAATATGATTATGAAAAACGCAATTCGTATAATAAATCTAATAATTATAATAAATCTGAGAACGCGCATCATATAACATACGAGCCGCCGTCGCCGCCGTCGCCGCCGTCACCGTCACCTTATCATATTCCGTGTGAAAATGTCGGCAACAATGATTTAAACTAGGTGGTCGGATTACGAAAAAGTGCCGCCGTTTTCCGAATAATTCAGGCACACGAAAACTTAATAACAAATCAATTATTTCTAAATTTCCTAAATCTAATTATGAATCAATTAATGACTCTTCTTCGGTATCGGTAAATCAAAATAAAAAATTGTCAGACATCGCCACGGGTAACCAGTCCCAAATATGTCTCCAAAATAGAAAATCATCGGACATCGCCACGGGTAACCAGCCCCAAATATGTGTCCAAAATCAAAAATCATCGGACATCGCCACGGGTAACCAGCCCCAAATATGTGTCCAAAATCAAAAATCATCGGACATCGCCACGGGTAACCAGCCCCAAATATGTGTCCAAAATCAAAAATCATCGGACATCGCCACGGGTAACCAGCCCCAAATATGTGTCCAAATACAAAAATCTTCGGACATCGCCACGGGTAACCAGCCCCAAATATGTGTCCAATCTTTTAAAAAGTCTACGAAAAATTCAACCGATACTAAAAATGAAATTGACTCTAATTCTGAAATTCAAATATACGAGATAAATTCATTCGTTACAAAAATATCACTACCTTATATTGAATTAAAAACCGAATATTCTACGCATCTTTTAAGATTTCTTATAGATACCGGTGCAACTATAAGTCTTATTAAAAAATCTAGTTTAGACATCGATAAATATATCTTATCCCGCGAAATTGTAAAGATAAAAGGGATTAATAATTTTGAACATTGCTCCGAATCTATAGGTACATCTCAGATTAATTTTTATATATCTAATAACATTTATAATTATAAATTTCATATATTTAATGATGATGTACGTCTAGAGTATGATGGAATCATTGGTAGTGACTTTTTAGGTTATTTTAAAGCTAGCATTAACTATGACTCCAAATCAATTAATATTTGCGGGCAAACCATAGATATGAACTATGTTCAGCCAACTTATACAATTCCTGCTCGTTCCGAGGCCGTCATCGAGAGCGCAGTGTCAAATTACTCACCTGAGCGTTTTCCGAATAACCAAGGATTATTATTAGATCATACTTTAATTGATGGCATTTATTTTGCTAATTGTATTGTCACAATAAAATCGAATAAGAGAATTAACGTATCAATTTTAAATACCACTGACTCGCCTATCGAAATCAAAAATCACGCTGTAGAGTTAACTCCTTATGATTCACAAAATACTTCTAATATTAAATCGTCACAAACCGTTAATACTATTTCTTATTCTTGTTCAAATAGAGTACAAAAAGTACTTGCTCTTATTCGCTGTTCACACTTAAATCAAGAAGAGAAAGAATCTCTCTTGGAATGTTGTTCACATTATACCGATATATTTCATATGGAAGGTGAACCTCCATCCTTCACGAGCGCGCTTGAACACAGTATAGATTCAGGAGACGCGCCTCCTATTCATGTAAAATCATATCGTTTCCCTGAATGTCATAAGGAAGAGGTCGATTCACAAATCCGAAAAATGCTCAATCAAAATATTATACGTCCATCTATCTCACCTTGGAGCGCCCCAGTATGGGTCGTCCCCAAGAAAATGGACGCCTCAGGTAAAAAGAAGTGGCGTATCGTTATAGACTACCGTAAATTAAATGACGTCACTGTGTCAGAGAGTTATCCTTTACCTCTTATAACCGATATTTTAGACCAATTAGGACATAGCAAATATTTCAGCACCCTCGATTTATCAAGTGGTTTCCATCAACTTAAGATGAATCCAAGAGATGCCCCCAAAACGGGATTTACTATAAATACAAATTCTGACGTTTCTGGGCACTACGAATTCATAAGAATGCCCTTTGGGTTGAAAAATGCCCCTTCCACATTCCAGAGGCTGATGAATACGGTTCTCTCTGGTCTTCAAGGTCTTCATGCCTATATTTATCTTGACGATGCCATAATATATAGCCACGATCTTCCTAGTCATATTTCAAAACTTAAATTAGTCTTTGACCGGCTACGAAAATTTAATTTAAAGTTACAGCCGGATAAATGCGAGTTTCTAAGACGTGAAGTCGCTTACCTAGGCCATATGATTACTGACAAAGGTGTCCGTCCAAATCCTGATAAAATCAAGGCCGTAACTCAATTCCCGATACCTAAAAATCCAAAAGATATAAAATACTTCTTGGGCCTAGTCGGCTATTATCGACGTTTTATTAATAACTTTTCACAAATCACAAAACCATTGACATCTCTTTTAAAAAAGGATGCAATATTTCAATGGTCTCATGAACAAGATCGAGCATTCGCGATTCTAAAGGATAAATTAACGTCAGCACCTTTACTCCAATATCCAGATTTTAATCAACCTTTCTTATTAACCACCGACGCCTCTAACTACGCGGTAGGTGCCGTATTATCGCAAGGAGAAATAGGCAAAGATAAACCTATCTCATATGCGTCACGAACGCTTAATAATGCCGAAGGTAACTACTCTACCATAGAAAAAGAACTCTTAGCTATTTTATTTGGGGTAAAAACATTTCGCCCTTATTTATATGGTCGTAAATTTAAAATCATAACAGACCACAAACCGCTAGTGTGGTTGTTTAGTGTTAAAGACCCCGGTTCCAGGCTCATTAGATGGCGTCTTAAATTAGAGGAATATGATTACGAAATTGTGTATAAAAAAGGAAAATTGAACGCAAACGCCGACGCCTTATCTCGCTATCCAATTCTCGCCCTAGACGATAAAAGTGATAATTCAATAATATGTAATCCTACACTGTCACCCGGAAGTGACGACGACTCTCATAATCTTCCGTCAATATCCGAAACTTACGAACAATTTTTACAAATCTCAAAACAATCTGGTGTCATCTTCGATACCGTTATTCAAGAACACAACGAAAGTTTACTAAAAACTAAAATAAAATTAATCGCATATCCAACGTCAATTGATCTAGACGAATCCATTCCGTATTGTAGTGATATCATAGAAGCATCCACAAGCGACCCTAATATCCGAAATGTCGAACGCGAGCTCCATACCTACTATTCAACCTCTAACGATAATCATGTCTTCACACATTTGTTCATTAAATTAAATCATTTTGATGAAATGACTTATAAAGATATATTCAATGTACTTCGCGAATACCGAGAAATGATAAAATACTGGTATTCCGATGAGAAAGAGATAGCATTATCAGATTTTACAGATCCTTTTTCTAAACTTTCATTTACAAAAATATATAATATTATTGCGTTTCTTTTTCATACAACTAATATAAAAATTCATATTTATCATAATTGTATTAAATATCCGACACCGAGCGAAACCAAACAAATCTTAAGAGATAATCATGACTCACCTGTCGCTGGGCATCCAGGCATCTCTCGTATGCTAGAAAGAATCAAGTCACAATTTTGGTGGAAAAACATGAGACAAGACATCGAAGATTATGTAAAAAATTGTCGCTCGTGTCAAATAAACAAACCTCTACGACAAACCAATAAGGCACCGATGATAATAACTTCCACAGCGTCGCGACCCAACGAGAAAATCTATTTAGATCTGGTTGGTCCACTTCCTGAAACATATGAATATAAATATAAATTTTTACTTACCGTTCAGGATGATCTCACCAAATATTCGCAAGCTTATCCTATGCAGTCGTGTTCGGCTGAAGAAACAGCTAGAACATTCGTTAATTATATTTCACACATAGGAATACCTAAAATGATCATCTCCGACCAAGGCACAAACTTTTGTTCAGACCTTTTTAAGCAGCTAGGAAAATTATTTAATATTAAGGACGCGTTTACAAATTTGATAGGTACAGAATCGAACAACTACATTGAAAAAGTCACGCACACACGCGCACCCGCGCAATACGCACGCTTGCGTGCGGGAATAGTAGTCAAGTAAACGGATTTGATACTTTACAAATATTTGTTATTTTGATTATTTATAACACAAAATTATATTTTATTTCTGTTTGTTTTTACTATTTATCTTTTTACTTAGAATTAGTATATTAATTATATATATAATATATAATTATATATTATAATATGTAAGTAAACTGATATCTGTAATTCATCTTGAAAGGAGGGGGGGGGGCTCATAATTGCCACGCTGAGCAGGCGCATTGGCGATCGCAGATGATAATGAAGTCGCATCGGCACTGCTGCCTGATCAATCAACATTGAGGGAGGCCTATATTCAGCAGTGGATGGATGAAGTTTGATGATGATGACGATGATATCTATTTGTTTGCGAGTGGTAAGGGATCGGTCGTCTTGGTGTTCATTGAGGGAGGCCTATATTCAGCAGTGGATGGATGAAGTTTGATGATGATGACGATGATATCTATTTGTTTGCGAGTGGTAAGGGATCGGTCCTCTTGGTGTTCATTGAGGGAGGCCTATATTCAGCAGTGAATGGATGAAGTTTGATGATGATGGTGATATCTATTTGTTTGCGAGTGGCAAATGATCGGTCGTCTTGGTGTTCATTGAGGGAGGCCTATATTCAGCAGTGGATGGATGAAGTTTGATGATGATGATGATATCTATTTGTTTGCGAGTGACAAGGGATCGGTCGTCTTGGTGTTCATTGAGAGAGGCCTTTATTCAGCAGTGGATGGATGAAGTTTGATGATGATGATGATATCTATTTGTTTGCGAGTGACAAGGGATCGGTCGTCTTGGTGTTTATTGAGAGAGGCCTTTATTCAGCAGTGGATGGATGAAGTTTGATGATGATGATGATATCTATTTAATTGCGAGTGACAAGGGATCGGTCGTCTTGGTGTTCATTGAGGGAGGCCTATATTCAGCAGTGGATGGATGAAGTTTGATGATGATGATGATATCTATTTGTTTGTAAGTGGCAAGGGATCGGTCGTCTTGGTGTTCATTGAGAGAGGCCTTTATTCAGCAGTGGATGGATGAAGTTTGATGATGATGATGATATCTATTTGTTTGCGAGTGACAAGGGATCGGTCGTCTTGGTGTTCATTGAGGGAGGCCTATATTCAGCAGTGGATGGATGAAGTTTGATGATGATGATGATATCTATTTGTTTGCGAGTGACAAGGGATCGGTCGTCTTGGTGTTCATTGAGGGAGGCCTATATTCAGCAGTGGATGGATGAAGTTTGATGATGATGATGATATCTATTTGTTTGTAAGTGGCAAGGGATCGGTCGTCTTGGTGTTCATTGAGGGAGGCCTATATTCAGCAGTGGATGGATGAAGTTTGATGAAGATGACGATGATGATATCTATTTGTTTGCGAGTGGTAAGGGATCGGTCGTCTTGGTGTTCTCATAGAGGGAGGCCTATATTCAGCAGTGGTTGGATGAAGTTTGATGATGATGACGATGATGATATCTATTTGTTTGCGAGTGGCAAATGATCGGTCGTCTTGGTGTTCATTGAGGGAGGCCTATATTCATCAGTGAACGGATAAAGTTTCATGATGATGATAATATCTATTTGTTTGCGAGTGACAAGGGATCGGTCGTCTTGGTGTTCATTGAGGGAGGCCTATTTTCAGCAGTGGATGGATGAAGTTTAATGATGATAATGATGGTGACATCTATTTGTTTGCGAGTGGCAAATGATCGGTCGTCTAGGTGTTCATTGAGGGAGGCCCATTTTCGGCAGTGGACGGATTTAGGCTGACGATGATGATGATGATGATGATTATGATGATGATGATGATGATGATGATAAGTGAGCAAACGTCGAGAGAGAACGTCTTCCCACCTGGTTATAATGACCAACCAACATTTCGTCTACCTATGTATATGAAATAAACCAATTCCATAAAAATATATTGTGGTAAAAAAATATTGTAAAGTATCAAATCCAATCCAAAGTATCCAATATCAAAAATAAATCGCGATGTTTTTTGAGTCGAATTGCTGCTGACAGGTGACGCAGTGTCCACCCAGAACCGCGGCCGAGCGCGGACTGAGTTCTCATTTCAAAAATGTAAAAGAAATCGAGACAGAGACAACGATAAAATAAACCTTAATGCAATGGAATAACATTCATCTTTAGTAGCAAAATTGGTAAAAAAATTAGTTATCTTCATTATTTTTTTTAAGACTATTTTTAGCATTTTTGGGTTATTTTCTTGTCCTTTATTTAAAATTGAACATATTTCCCTGCTCCTACTATTTTTTAAAAACCTTAATAAATGTGGATATTAGACCAAAGGGGTACCGTAATTCTAATCGATTTCGTTCGTTTCATGGAAAATGGTAATGGAAGAACGTTGATTACTATATAAAAAAGCAACATTTATCAAAAAAATATGCGTTACCCTTGTAGATAAAGAACCATTCTATATGAAATAAATAATTTTTATATATGATTTTGTGTACTTTTGTTACAAACGGTACAGAAAAACAGCATAATTTCGTCTGATTCGTAAACGCGTCCTTAAACATATTTTCGCTTCTCCATATCATCCCCAAACATGTGGCGCTCTAGAAAGGAGCCACTCTACCCTCAAGGAATATTTGAGGTCTTATATAGGCGAAAATCAAAACACTTGGGATCTTTACATCCCAAGCGCTATGATAGCCTACAATTCAAACGTACATAGTACCACAGGCTACAGCCCACTAGAACTATTATTTGGCTTTAAGCCCTATCTACCGTCTAGCATAGACGTTCTCGATAATAACACATATACAGATTATATTCGTGCACTTAATCATCGTCTTTATTACAGCCGTCAAAAGGCTCTACAAAATATTCAAATGTCTAAGGAAAAATCTAAAAAGTATTATGATTCTCGAACAAAGCCTATTATATATAATGCTGGCGATATGGTATATGTCCGTTGCCACCATAAGCAAAATAAGGCCTTATCTCCGGTGTGGAAAGGTCCATATAAAATTATAAAACTAAGTGGTAACCATACCGCAACGTTATTAATTAATCGTAAGCATGTACGTCACCATTTCGATGAAATTAAGCCAGCAAGTGACGACATAACATAGTGTCCTAGGTCAGTAAGTTAGTAGTAACAATAGTAAACATAATAATATAATCGTAACATAAGTCTTTTCATTCTATTTCAGATGCGCGCTGTCGCCGCTAACTATATCAGATTACGTATCGCCCATAATTAGTAGTCCGGGCCTTTATTTTGATAAGCTCCTAGATCTTAAGTTTACTAATAATGACTGGAAAGTCGTATCATATATAGATATAAGTCATATTCAACCTAATCTAGATAAAATAGAGTTTTTATTACAAAAGTTAAATGTGTTTTGTGATTCTCTTATGTCATCAAAGATACAGTCGGATTCTATTAATTCGCTTTCAGCACTAAAAAATCAGCATCTCATAAATGTGAATAAGTTTTCTTCCGTTTCATATTTGTTACGTAGTGATAAAAGTAAAGATCGTATTAAAAGAGGTCTCATTGATTTAGGAGGCTCTTTCTTAAAAACTATTTTCGGTACTTTGGACGCCGAAGATGCTGTCAAATTTTCGGAAGCAATCAATACTGTACAGACAGATGAAAAACATCTCGCTCATCTTATGAAGGACAATATTCATGTTATACAGTCCACTATTTCGTCATTTAATAATTCCATGTCTAAAGTTAACTTAAAGGAAAAACATCTTTTAGAAAATATGTTAACAATACATAAAATATTAGACACAATCTCTAACACGAATGACAAGCTGACATTAAAAAATCAAATTAATTCCTTATCAAATTCATTGGAAGCAATAATTCTGACATCATCTTTTGACATCGACGACATCAATAACGCCATATTATTCGCAAAGCTCAACGTTCTACATCCTACTATACTGAGTCCTTATCAATTGTATAATGAACTAGATAAACACAGAAATAAACTTCCTAGCCATTATGATTTGCCTGTACCATTAACGCTACAAAACATACAAGAATTAATAGATATTTCTAAATTAGTTTCTTATTATCATCAAAATAAAATCATATTTGTCCTTCACATTCCTCTAGTCTTACCTCAAACCTATAATCTTTATAATATAATACCATTACCAGTTCCTTACAATATATTGAAACCAGACACTTACATTTTAATCGAGCCAACTAGCTCATATGTGGCAGTAACAGCTGATCGCATGTTCTACTCGCTAATAAGTGACATAGACAAATGTAAATTAATCAGTGAAAAGTGTTATGTGTGTGTGCTCGTCGACTCGTTTTCAGCTATTGCCAACCCTACGTGTGAAACAACTCTGTTAAGTGAAGTGGTAACTAAACTCCCTGATTCCTGTGTAGCTAAAATTATTCATGGTTCTATAGATGTATTCCATAAACTTAGTTTTAATCGTTGGATTTTTGTTCAGTCTGAGCCAGGTAAATGTCATATCACGTGTGAGAAATCTGACGTAAATAAAGATGTTATTTTATTTGGAACTGGCATCCTGACCTTGCCTAAATATTGTAAAGCATTTTATAAAACCTTACAGTTTACCGCAGTTGGCGAAACGTCACTCGGCAACGTAACAAATGTGGTGTCAAATTTTAACATTTTACTAGACGATTGTTGTGAACACTCGAAAATTAATAAAACATTTGCTAAGCTTCCACACTCTAGTTTAAAAAATATTGGAAATCTTGACTCACTACTACATGCAAGCATCCATCTCCATACAATGGAAGATGAATTATATAAATTAGAAAATCCATCTCATTTAGATACATATGGAATTCATTATTTGTCTATTAGTTTGTTAAGTAGTATTATATTCATAATATATCTAATGTTTAAATGTCGAAGAAATGTAACATGTAAAAAATCGCCTTGCTGTATTCAGATTTTCAATCAGTGTCATAATTCAAAATCTCGCACAGATCACCCGACATCTCTTGTTGTCCTTAAGGATAGTAATATTAAAAATGATTCTGTAATGGAGGAAACATCCATCAACACGCCAACTCCTTTGAAAAGAAATGTTATGTTAACTAATATAATAAAAGATCATGAAATGTAACTTTAATGTTAAACAATTTAAATCTGAAAGTTATAATAATGATAATGATAATTGTAATTGGTTCTGTTAAGGCCTCGAAGGGGGTTATAAAAAGAGTGGACTGTATTTAAATATAAATATTTATTGTGAGACAACGAAATGCCCGTATGCTGGTGCGCAACAGCTGGTGGCAGTCTGGCGGCCGAGCGATCGTGCGCCGCTCACCGCTCCTCCCGTGCGTTGACCCCGCTGTCGCCCTGTCGCCGCCCGACGAGGCCCGAATAGGCACGATAGGCGCCGACATACTCCCCGGGTTGACGTCAGTCGTCAATAGGTAGAGGACAGAGGCAGTTGAAGGCACGACGAATGGTTCCTTTCTTCGTCTTCACCTCTGCTACTCTTGTGACTCCGTCCACGCCCGGGTAGGTCCTGGAGACCCGACCGAGGCACCACAGCAGCGGCGGTGTCGTCTTGTCCTTGATCAGGACCATGGATCCCGTCTTCACTTCACCTCTGGAACTGAACCACTTGCATTTTTGCTGAAGTGAGGAAATGTACTCATTATGAAAGCGACGCCAAAAGTGAAGCTGGATGTACTGGATCCGCTTCCATCGTTCCAGAGTCGTTATTTTGGCGTCCGTCGTCTGAGAGCATGGCACAGACAAGAGTGGCCGTCCAATTAAAAAGTGAGCAGGTGTTAGTGCCGAATAATCAGTGGGATCGGATGATAATGGAGTAAGAGGGCGCGAATTTAAGACCGCCTCTATAAGAGAGAGACAAGTGACCATCTCCTCGAAAGTGAAATGTACGAGATGCAATAACCGTTTTAAATGATGCTTACACGATTTTACAGCGGCTTCAGCCAATGAATTAAAATGAGGACTGTAAGCCGGTGCAAAGACGAATTCGATACCCTCTTGCGCGATTTCAGATGCAACATTTGATGAACGTAAGAACCTGTAGATTTCGTTCGCGGCGCCTATGAAATTTGTCCCGTTATCAGACGTGATACTTCGAGGTTTACCCCGACGTGCCACGAACCGATTAAGAGCGGCCATGTAAGCTTCGGTAGTAAGATCAGTGACGAGCTCCAAGTGGACGGCTTTTACTGCCGAGCAAACAAAGATGCACATATAAGATTTTGTAAGTTTGCAGCCGCGTCCCTTGCGATCGGCCAAAAGTACTGGGCCAGCGTAATCTACATAGCAGTTCAAAAATGGGAATTCGAGACTAGTTCTTGAGCTAGGTAAATGACCCATTATAGGCTGTATGTTTTGCGCCTTGTGTCTGAAACATTTTATACATTTATTCACGACAGACCTAGCTAATATTCTACCGCCTAGAGGCCAAAACGACTGTCGAATGTGACTTAGAAGTAATTGAGGGCCAGCGTGTAGAAGTTTTAAATGTTGCATTTGAAATAATTTAATTGTGAAAATGTGCTTACTACATACTACGATGGGATGCTTGGTACTGAAGTCGTAGGGGGAGTTATCGAGCCTCCCGCCCACGCGGATGAGATCATGATCATCAATGAATGCTGATAAACGAATGAGTTTACTATCACGAGCCAATTTTTTCCCAGATTTTAAAGTTTTGTAATCGTCAGGAAACATGTCTAGCTGAGAATAATGAATTATTAAATTAAATGAATTTTGTAGTTCTTTTGTCGACAGATTGCCACTTAATTTATTTTTATGTTTTAAATTGTAGATGAATCTTTGTAAATATGAGATTATGTTTTGTACCTTTGTTAAAGATGAATGTTTTTCTAATAAATTATATATGATTGATGAATGATTGTGACGTCTGAATGATGAATATTACATGAATGATTACTATTGTCACTAATGAAATGCGTTACTACGTCCGGCAAATCGTGTTTCACTGTATTAGGCATTTTTGGCCATTCGTTTTCGCATCGTAATAAAAAAGATGGTCCGGACCACCACAAAGATGAGTCTATGATATTGTTGGCGGATAGACCACGGGAAACAAGATCTGCCGGGTTGTCCCTCGACGGTACGTAGCTCCAGGTATGATCACGCGTGCTCTCATGTATCTCGTTCACTCTGCTCCTAACAAAAGGTTTTAATTGGTTAGAAGGAGTGGAGAGCCAGCCCAGGACTATTGTTGAGTCGCACCAGAATTTACATCTAAGAATGGGCATGGTAAGCGATTCTTGAACCCTAGTACACAATCTTGCACCTAACAAAGCTCCGCAAAGTTCGAGTCTCGGTATGGTAGTTGACTTAATGGGCGCTACACGGTTTCTAGAGACTAGAAGTTGTACGCCTATGCAACCCATTGTATTGCGTGAACGAATGTAGGCACAAGCACCGTATGCCTTTTCTGACGCATCGGTAAAGACATGTATTTCGTGCATAGTAGAGCCTTCACGCAAAACCCAACGAGGAATTTTTAAAGTATTTAATGCAATTACCGTTTCTTCGAATGCAGACCATAGATTTTTAATGTTTAATGCTACTTCGTCGTCCCAGTCGTATTTTTCTATCCACAGTCGTTGCATCAGGATTTTTGCCTCAACAATACAAGGACCTACAAGGCCCAGAGGATCAAAATCTGACTGATGACAGATAGGATGTGTCGTTTAGTGACTTTAGTAGAAGGTGTAATATTTATACTATAAGTCAGGGTGTCAGAATCACAAACCCAGTTAAGACCTAGAGTTTTAGATAGATAAGAATTTAAACCTTGTTCAGAGAAATGCAAAATATTATTGAAATTGTCGCTATTTGAAATTTGTTTTAGAATGTCTGGATGGTTAGATCTCCATTTCCGAAGGTTAAATTTAGCAGACGCCAGAACCGATTGAACCTGCTTTGAAACGTTGACAGTCTCTGCTATGGTACTCCCTCCACTTAAATAGTCATCTACATAAAAGTCCCGTCTTATGGCAGATTGGACTTTACTATCCGCAATGTTGTCAGCCAAGCTCACTAAGCATTTGGTTGCTAAGTAGGGCGCAGATGCAGTACCATAGGTGACCGTATTTAACGTATAGATCTTAAGGGGCTCTGACGGATCAAACCGGAATAAAATTTTTTGCAGAGGTCGTTGTTCTGGAGTTAACTCAATTGCCCTGTACATTTTTTCGACGTCACTGGACACCACATATTTATGTTGACGAAAACGTGTTAAAATGTTAAAAAGATCGTCTTGCACTACGGGACCGACCATCTGAATGTCATTCAATGACACTCCCGAACTAGAAGAGGACGATGCGTCGAATACTACGCGTAGTTGAGTAGTGGTGCTAGAACTACGAATAACCCCATGATGAGGTATATAATATTTTGTTATGCTGTTATCAATAGAACTGCAAGAGTCTAGTGTCATGTGGCCTAGACGTTCATATTCGCGCATAAACTCGATATATTTGTTTTTAAACGCGGGATCACGCTTAAACCTCCGCTCTAGTGACAAAAAACGTTTTTTAGTGTTTTCATAAGACTGTCCTAGAGTGCTGGGATCCCTTTTTAAAGGCATCGTGACGACGAACCTACCATCATTTTTACGAACGGTAGTTTCATGAAAAATTTGTTCACACAATCGTTCCTCAAGAGAATGTATATGCTTGGGTGACACATTGTCAAGCTCCCAAAATTGAGTAAGATCGGGAATGACATTGGAATGGAAGCATGGAGTATAAGAAAAATTAGACCTACTGTTAGGTTGTAGGGAAATACTACCTGACACTAACCATCCGAATTTGGTTTCTGATAGTTTTGGAAGATTTTTGCCTAAGTCAATAGTATTGTTGCATAACACATTCCAAAATACTTCTGCCCCTACCAGGATATCAACGACCGACGGAACATTAAAGTTCGGGTCCGCTAATTTAAGACCTGTAGGAATAGGGACATTATTGATGTTCACGAAAGAACACGGCAGCAATTTTGTTATTTCGGGCAAAATGTAACACTCGATATCAACTTTGAAGGCACAGCATAAAGACTCTATTGTGAGATGACAAGACTGTGTACCAGTGGATATGTGATTATTAATACCCGTTACCTTGGTGCTCGTACCGCGTCGTGACAAACCCAGTGTATCCGACAAGCTCTTAGTTACGAAGTTCGCCGTACTACCGTTGTCCAGCAATAGACGTGCAGTGTACTTCTTACCCGTCGCGCTGATCACGTTCACGAGCGCTGTGGACAGTAAAACATGCGCAGAAGTAGCAAGCTGCATAGAATTGGCTGATAGCACAACATTAGACGTAGAAGGCGAAGCCGAAAGCAAAGCAGATGGCAAAGGATCAGCAAATTTATTGGGTTCATGTGCTTCTAAGTGTAAAAGCGTATTGTGTTTTTTATTGCAATATTTACAATGCGAAAGCTTGCATTGTTTAGCAAAATGTCCAAAGCGTAAGCAATTTTGACAAACATTAAAGTCATTAATTTTTTGTATGCGATCTTCTATGCTAAGATTTCGAAACGACTCGCATTTAAACAAAGCGTGACCTTGGGAGCAAAGAGGACATTTATTTAATTTATGTAATCTTGTATTATTTTTTTTGTTGATTTGAGTGAGTTTTGTGTTGTTTGTGTGATTATTATTTAAGGCAACAATTGATTTATTTTGATAAGTATTCAACATTTGACTAACTCGAGCTGATGATGATGTTGAACTAATATTAGATTCAACGGATTCCAACCAGTCCGCTCGTCTATTTAAAAAGGTACAAAATTGTGATAAATTGGGATTATCAGAGGAAAATGTATTTCTGTGCTCTTCCCAATCGCGACTGGTTGTCATGTCTAATTTTTTTACCATTACATGGATCAGTATAGTATCCCAGTGTTCAGTCGGTTGGTTTAAGGATGTAAGTGCCCTGACATTCTTATTTATTACGTCGACAAGATTGCGTATTGAAATACTCGACTCCCTGCTTATTGGCTCGGTATCGAACAACGCTTGAATATGGTTACTGACAAGAAGACGATTATTATTGTATCGTTCGCACAACAAATCCCACGCAATTATGTAGTGGTCGCCTTTAAAATCTATATTTTTAATAATTAAAGCTGCGTTGCCTTGAAGTGCAGCGCGCAAATAATGAAACTTATTTATATTATTAATGCTAGGGTTGTCGTGAATTAATGACTTAAATGTGTCTCTGAACTCAAGCCAGCACTGATAATTCCCATCAAAATGAGGCAAGTCGATTTTTGGCAAACGTACGAAATCATTCCTATTGGAAATATGTGCACCTGAGTTAGCGTCTCCGAAGCCCGCCTCGGACCCCGCACCGTTCGATGAAGCACCGAGCAGGCTGCGCGTGAGTGCCACCAGGTCGAAAAACTGACGGTCGAAGTCTTCACGTTCCGCAAATGCTGCATCGGCATCGTCGGCAAGAATTTCAATGTGGGTCTGCAAGTCATCAAATTCTGAATGTAGGGTTTCGAATTTGTTAAAACGCTCCTGTAAGCCTAGCCGCTGTAAATCCGATACTTCGGGACCACTTTTAATTAAATTTAAAAAATTATTATAAATTGTAAGCTTTGATTTAATTGAACTACGTTTTTTAATTAATGTTTTAATGTTATCTGCCATTATTTAGGTAAATCGAATGTGAAAATATGAATTAAATCAATAAAAAATAGTAAATATTAAAAGTAGGTCACTTGAAATTCCTTGTCTAACGGTCAATCGTCCGTTACAATGCAAGGACAAAGGATTGCGGTCAAAGTCACGTTCAAGGACACGACAACTTACTCGATGCGTATACGACTGAACTACACAATGAATTTGTAATGCATTCAAGTTATTAGTAATATTTTATTTGTAAATATTTTAATTTCTATGATTTTAAAGATAAGTCACTAATTATTTTCGGCAAAATATAGAAAAATAAAGGGAAATAAACTTTTTAATTGGAACGAACTCACTCAAATACTGTAAATATACTCCCAGAGAAAGACACCAGCTTCTTGAATTGTTGTCTTGCTGCAGCTACGGGAACGACTTCTTTGTTCTCACTTGCTGTGTTCGTATTTTAACGGTCAAATCTGCCGATGTTGACGTTCCGAATTTCAGCTTTCGCGTCGAAAAACCAAATCCTCTTCAAGGGCTCGAAGGACCAATGTTAAGGCCTCGAAGGGGGTTATAAAAAGAGTGGACTGTATTTAAATATAAATATTTATTGTGAGACAACGAAATGCCCGTATGCTGGTGCGCAACAGCTGGTGGCAGTCTGGCGGCCGAGCGATCGTGCGCCGCTCACCGCTCCTCCCGTGCGTTGACCCCGCTGTCGCCCTGTCGCCGCCCGACGAGGCCCGAATAGGCACGATAGGCGCCGACAGTTCTTAAGTTCAAATATAATATTATATAAACAATAAATATAACTAATGACTTAGAAATCCTATTATATAAATGCTATAATAGTAATTTTGTGTTAATTTAGAATTTAGAATAAAAAAAGGGTTTTGATAAAATCTTAGTAAATAATATTGTTTTTGTAATTTCGCAATTATTTGTATACTCCAAACGAAAGTCCAATCTCCGCGTTAATCTAAGTTAATCTCTCATCACTTTGAGATGTGATGATCGATCTTAACGGGGGGGTTGTTATATCGCAAGTCGCATGGTTGCATATGTATAGTAAAACTGCTGAGTTTCCCATTGCATTATTCCTAATGCAATAGGAAACCTCTATTTTTCTCTTTGATAATTCAAATTGTTTTTCAATTAGATTGAATTGGACTTCCGTCGGGTGCAGGTCTATTTTAAGTTATCTTTTTCATAATATATTTTAGTGTTGAAATAAAGAATAGTTTTTTTAAAAAGCAAATCCTGAACCGCTCCGTAATAGTACCTTTGACTTACTCGCGTGGTGGTCTAACACCAAATCATAATAAACAGTTTACTCATACAAAATCATTTGCAACTTTCAATTCCGCTAAAAAGAAGAGTTCTAATAATTCCAATAATTTTCTTTGTATAATTTGTAATAATAATCACAAAATCTATGATTGTCCTACTTTTAAGGCGATGGCGATTGACGAACGGCTGAAGAGTGTCTCTAAGTACAAACTTTGTGCAAATTGTCTGCGACAAGGTCATCCTGTAAGTCAATGTCGTATGGGACCGTGCCGAGATTGCAATAAGAGACACAATTCGCTGCTCCATAGTCCAGCCTCGTCTGATAATCAGCATAATGTTGCAATTCTTGATGCTGAGTTACCTGATCAAACTTATAAGCAAGGTGAAGCCGCTTCGTATTTTTCTAAACAATATTCGAACGACATACTATTATCAACTGCTGTAGTGCTAGCCTCGAATCCATTGACTCAGCAAAAGGTCGAAGTTCGTGCGCTGTTGGACTGCGGTAGTCAATCATCATTTATATCCAAATCTCTTAAGGAACGAATCGCATTGAAATCTATCTCAATCGACACTCTAAAGGTTGTTGGGATCGGCAATGCTAGTTGCATGAATGTTGTTGAGAGTTGTAATGTTCGCATACAATCTCTAAATAGCAACTTTAGTGTAATTTGTTCATGTCTAGTTTTAGATGAATTAACTGGAAATATTCCAAGGCAATCCATTAAGCCTAAAACTATTAAAATACCAAAAAATATTGTATTAGCTGATCCAAATTTTCATGAACCAGCCCCTATTGATCTATTGATTGGCGCTGACTTGTTTTGGGACATTCTTGGGAACGAACAACGTTCTCTCGGTCCCCTAAATCCAAAGTTACGTAGTTCTCAACTTGGCTGGATAATATCTGGTCCAATTCATTCAGATTCAATAAAAATGGGTACTCGTTGTAATCATATAGCCATTTCAAAATCGAATAGTCATGATAATATTGATAAAATCCTAACAAAATTTTGGGATATTGAAGAAGTACCTACAAAATGTTTGTTGAGCAATAAGGAAAAGGAATGTGAGAGACACTTTGTTACTCACACACGTAGAAATGTAGATGGTAGATTTTGTGTCAAATTGCCTTTGTTGGAAAGCCCAAATTGTCTTGGAGATAGTTACAACTTAGCAAAAAAAAGGTTGATAACTTTAGAAAAACGTTTTAAACGTAACCCAATTCTGAAACAAGAATATAGTGATTTTATAATGGAGTATAAATCGTTAGGACATCTGTCTCCAGCTACTGACTGTCCTAGTAATTGTTATTACTTGTGTCACCATGCTGTACTAAAACAGGATAGTGAGTCTACCAAATTGCGAGTGGTGTTTGATGGTTCCGCTCCGTCCTCATCTGGATTTGCACTCAATGACATCCTGATGGTGGGTCCAAATATTCAGCAGTCTCTCTTCTCCATCTTAATACGCGCTCGTCAATACCAATTTCTTCTAACCGGCGACATCGAGAAGATGTATCGCCAGGTTCTCGTGGCGGAAGAAGATCGCGACTTGCAGCGTATATTATGGAGAGAGGATGACTCCCGACCCATTCAAATGTACAAACTAAATACTGTCACTTACGGAACCGCAAGTGCCAGCTATTTAAGTACACGCTGCTTATGGCAGCTAGGTGAAGAACAAGACAATGAGCTAATAAAAACCATTATACAAAATGATTTTTTCGTGGACGATCTCATTACCGGTGCAGACACCGAAGAGATGCTGTGCTTTATACAACGTCATGTAGCTGGGGCACTTGAGTCTGGATGTTTCCATTTAAGAAAATACAAATGTAATTTACCATCAATATTCCAAAATATTGAAATTAATAATAACGCTAACTTAACAGTAAGTGAATCATCGAGTACTCTCGGATTAGGTTGGTCGCCCTCTAGCGACACATTATTTTTTCCAATTAAAAATTTTACAAATGCTGCTAACACGATTTTAACTAAACGCATAATATTATCTAATTCGTTTAAGATATTCGATCCTTTAGGTATATTGAGTCCAGTTGTAATTAAGGCTAAAATGTTGTTACAGTCACTATGGCAGAAAGGGCTGGAATGGGATCAACCTGTATCTGTCGAAATAAGAAGGGATTGGCTAAAACTATCTGACGATTTAGGTTACATTAAAGAGCTACAGGTGCCTAGATTAGTTCTGTGCAAATTACCAATTTCTATAGAATTGCATTCTTTTAGTGACGCTTCGCAAAGGGCATATGGTGCATGCATTTACGTCAAATCTACATCAGTTCAGGGTGAAATAATGATTAAACTATTATGTGCTAAGTCTAAGGTTGCTCCGCTAAAGCCAACAACAATACCTCGGCTTGAGTTGTGCGCCGCTTTGCTATCTGTTAAATTATGTAAGTCAGTTTTAGAGTCTCTCAGATACAAGCCAGATAAGGTTGTACATTGGTGCGACTCAAGTGTGGTATTGAGTTGGATTAACAGCGATTTAACTAAATTAAAATTATTTGTTGCTAATCGTGTGGCCGAAATCCTAGATTTATCACACCCGTCCTGTTGGCGATATGTACCAACCCATGCGAACCCGGCTGATTTAATCTCAAGAGGAGTAGATGCTAAGGGTTTAAGTTCTCTAAGCCTGTGGTGGTCCGGACCAGATTACTTAAGCAAAAATGAATCTGGCTGGCCTAACTTAAAGCCTAATCCTGTGACTGAATTACCTGAAATAAAAGTACATACATTAATAAATAGTGTTTCAATCATAGATTTTAATAGATTTTCTTCGTTAATCAAATTTCAACGCGTTTACGCATACGTGCTAAGATTTATTTATAACCTAAAAAATAGTAAAAATAAGCTTAGGGGTATATTGTCTGTTACAGAGCTTCGTGACTCGTTTAATTTCTTGTGTGCTGTTGCTCAGCGCGAGTCGTTCGCTGTCGAGTATAACTTATTACTTAAATCAAAACCTTTAAATAACAAAAGCAAAGTAATTTCGCTTTCTCCTTTCCTAGATAAATATAATTTGATTCGCGTTGGAGGTCGTCTTGATGCATCTCACTGCTCTTACGAAAAGAAGCATCCTCTATTACTTCATGCAAATCACAAGTTAACTAAATTAATATTCCACAGTGAGCACATCAATAACATGCACGCAGGTCCACAACTATTGTTGGCGATTGTGAGGGAGACCGTCTGGCCAGTTAATGGTAGACACCTCGCAAGACGCACGGTTAACAACTGCGTAATGTGCAGACGTATGCGCGGTAAAACGTTGGTACCTAAAATGGGGAACTTACCTGCTCAGCGTGTCAATCCAGATTTTCCTTTTTTGTCAGTTGGCATTGACTTTGCAGGACCGTTTCTTATACTTAATCGTAAGGGACGTGGAAGTCGCTTAATTAAATGTTATCTGTGTCTGTTTGTGTGTTTGCGGTATAAATGTATTCACCTAGAGGCAGTCAGTGACATGAGCAAGGATGCGTTTATTATGACCCTTAGGCGGTTTATTGCTCGTAGAGGAAGGCCATCGGAAATATTTAGTGACAACGGTCGCAATTTTGTAGCTTCCGCAAAGGAAATAGGGCACTTTCTTAAACAAAATGAGGAGACCCTATCTCAGTTTGCAAGTCATCAAGGTATTACTTTTAAATTTATACCTACTTACGCTCCTCATTTCGGGGGCATTTGGGAGGCTGGAATCAAATCGGCCAAACATCATATAAAGCGGGTTATGGGCAATAGCAAACTTACTTTCGAGGAAATTTCAACATTGTTTGCACAAGTGGAGGCAATTCTTAATAGCCGTCCCTTGTGTCCTTTGTCATCTTCTCCCAATGACCTCCTACCCTTGTCCCCAGGGCATTTTCTTATCGGCCGACCGCTTACTGCACTGCCGCCATCTTTAGAAGACATCGACACCAACGATAGCCAACGAAGACGCTACAACCATTTGCAGACAATACGTCTACACTTCTGGCAGAGGTGGCAGAAGGAATATTTATGTGAGCTGCAGCAGCGAACTAAATGGCGACAAAACACTGCACGTCTTGCCATAGGAGATATGGTATTGTTGGCTGAGGATAATCTACCACCGCTATGCTGGCGACTGGGACGCGTGTTGCGTCTATTCCCTGGACCGGATTCAATATCAAGAGTAGCAGAGGTCAACACTGCCCGTGGCTGCGTTCGGCGAGCACTTACTCGACTCTGTCCCTTGCCTACATCCGAAGATCTTCAAGGTTGAAAGGGATCTTTCAACGGCCGGGAGGATGTTCAGGCTTGTAGTGTAGCTGTCATGAAATATTATTAGGAGTTTATGCGTTTTTGCCTTTCAAAATTGCCAGGCGCATTTTTCTTTCACTTATCACTTTGACAATTTATTGTAAAACGTTACTACAAAATTATACTTCATGTGAAACTGTAGTTGGGCTTTAATTTATCCAATATCATAAGTTTTGGCTCCAGTTTACACCAAAAGTAAACAGATGTAAGACCAAAATAAAGCCCTAATATTATTGCAGTCTCATGTATAAGCTAATGATGATGATGAATTAAAGGGTCGTTTTATATTCTGTCGATATTGTGTGTGATCTGTGTTCTAATAGCGAATCTATCTCAGAAACGGCACAGGCTTTGACATATAGGCGTCTAGACTTAAACCACTTGAGTACTAATTGCTGGTGTATGTAATTCCTAGTGAAAACACTAATGATTTGAATTTGAAGCATTAGTTTGCACGTGTAATCTCCTAAGCTTGATTTTTGAAATACCAATATCGAGTATCGAGATAATTCTCGATAACATGTTACTCGATAGCATCGACACAACACTACACATATCTTAAAGTTGGCAGTAATGAAAAAATGGCGCAAATATTACGAATACGGAATGAATGAATGAATTTTTTGAATCTGTAAAAGTAGTTTTATTATAATCTTTTTTTTTTCTTTAAACTTCAATAAAACCCAAAAACACCATTAGCAAATAAGTATTTTTGGATCGATAAATGCTGAATGATAATGATTGACTGATGATGATGACCACAACTTTAAGAATAGTTAATTCGTGGTAATACGCCATTTTGTTAATGAACAACTTAATATTTTGAACGAGGTTCGATGGCGTACAATCGTTAAGTTTTACGGTGTGCGTTACGCCTCTACATGCTTCTATATGCCCCATATAGGCTTCTATCGCTTATTACATGGAAATAGAAGCGCACATATTGTAATTATCCTCCATTCTTGACACACACACACGCATCGACATACAATCGGAATAGAGCGGTGATACTTGAGTGCTTTTTACGAAAACGAATTCTGCCAAACGTGCTGTGACGCTGCGGTTCAGGGGGCTTAGTCAAAACGTCTTAGTCGCTCGATCGTTCAATCGACGACGTGATTTAGCCAATCACAACTTCTAACGAACGAACGAACTTCGCTGTCGTTTATGTAATGGCATTTTGGCTAGGCCCCCTATGCTCTGATTGGCTGACTAATGGCCGTTAAAGAATGATTGGACAATAGGACGAACACACTGGTTGGTTAAATTGCTGCTACGACATATCGCTGATTGATTTCGGATTTTTATGGCTCATTACTTACATCACCATCTTACACTAGTGATGCGTTAGTGTGGCGAAATAATTGTATACAGCAAAGGACAAATTCAATGTTATAATAAAGTACAAAATATTTACTTGATTACATGTGCTTTAAAATAAACTTCGGAAACTTTTAAACTGAGAGGATTGAAGTTATTTGAGGATGAGAAATTTAGTTACAAACTTCAAAATTGTACGGCATTACAACTTTGTTACGAAGAGAAAATATCAACCACAATTTACAAAGTAATTTTTAAAAAGTGATTTTTGCAAAGTGATTTTCATGAAATTATTTCATTCGAAGAATGTTACGTTTATAAAGAATAGGGATGTTGACTATTTTTTTTAATTGATTTTATTTGATAGATATACTAAAGATAAACACGAAAAGATTTTTGGATAGAAATATGTCCAATTTTAACAAAAAATTAAATAAAGAAAAATAGTTTTTAAAGCGTCCATGCGTCATTACGTCACACACCGCATACAGAGCTCGCGCTATGTTAGGTTAGTTTGTACTTAGCTCAAAGTTAAGTGACGTCATCGCCTTGTTGGCGTTTACAGTCACGTGATAATGCATGATAAATAACGCATTTTAAATTAATTTTCTAAATTTTAAGACAAATAAGTAGACTTTTTAAATGTTATTTTAGGTTACCAAATACTGTATTTAATATGTGAAACATAACTTTACATGAATTTGTAACATGTGTCAACATCCCTATTGCAAGGAATATACACAGCCTTTGATATAAAATCCTTTTCAACTGTGACTGAATAAAATTAGTCTTAAAATAAAACTTTGTTACATTGAACAATATGAGAATGCGTTACTCGGAAACGCTTTCAAGTGAATTATTCTGCTTTTATTGCATCAGTGAATCATTTACTGTTTTACATTGTAAAGACTATTTCCCGTTTTATCCCTCATGTGGATTCGAGACAGGAACAATGAATTATCAAAGTCCTTTTCATCAAAGCTATTTTTTCTTTGCTCGCGCAAGAGAGGGGTGGTTGCTGCTGTACCTATGTTGTGATATCGTCTAAGTCATACTGTCATGATCTGTTTTTAATTCCCGCCGCAAAAACGACAGGGTGGTAATGTTTGAAGAGTCTGTGTGTGTCCACAATAGCTCGCAAACAGATTAACCTATTTCGAGTTTTTTTGACGTGACAACGTCTAATAGCTCGATATTAAGGTCACGAAATATACACGTATACGTGTACACGAAAAAGATGACGTCATTTAGCGTTCCGCAAGCGAGAGCGCGGCACGATCGAGAGAGAGGCATGTTCGGCTCGAGCGATCGGCTCAGTTCGGTTCGTGCTGCATGTAATGTTTGAAGTTGTCATGACAAACTACCGTCCGTAAACCGACTTTACAGACAATGATTTTTTTTGTTTGTTAGGTAAATTTTAGGGACGATGGTCCAGTGGGTAATGGGCTCGGCCTCATGAGCGAGAGGTTCCGGGTTCGAATTTGATTACGCCGCCCAGTCTCGTGGTGCCTTGAAATGGGTTTTTGGAAATTTTTAAGTGCATCCTGAACACGAGACCATCGCTTACTTATTGGTGAAGGAAAACATCGTGAGAAAACCTGCATGCCTGATGAGATTGAAAGTCTTTGACGGTATGTGAAGCTCACCAACCCGCATTGGGTCAGCGCATCGATGAACTATGGCCCATTACCCTCCTCGCCTGATTTCGAGGAGGAGACTCGTGCCCAGTAGTGGGACATATATGGATTGTACTTTTGTAGATGAATTTATCGGGAGTGTTCTTAGCTATGTTTGATGAAAATCATTCCATAATTTCCGCTGTCACTAAATGACGAATAGTCATTTTGAGAACTCGATCATCGTCAATTAATCAAATTGGTATCAAATGAAAGGGCCTGATACACTATGACAAATTTCAAATACAATATGGCGGCCACCACAAAATGGCGCTTTTATTTACTTAATAGTTTTTCGAAGTGAAACTTCTTAGGCGGCGATTCGACGATCGGAAACGTGTACGCTAGTGATTTTTCAAGGCCTTACCAAAACCTTATTTGTTACATGAAAGAAACGAAAGCTATTATTTAATTTTAATTTTGTTATAAGGTTATTAGGATGCATCCGTTGCATTATAAAATTAAAAAAAAAACAAGACCGTTAAAATCAAATCAAAATTTGTAAGAACAAATTCAAAACACCAAAAACATGTCAAACACGAATAAAAGTAAAAGCAAATAAGGGATTTACTTTTGCTCCCAAGATACATATTATTATTTTGTGCCAATGAAATGATAAATAGAATATAGATTTACAAAATAAAGTATTGACTGAGTTTATCAAGTAAAGAAGTCTACATAGGTCTACATATATTCATATTGTCGCGAGTATAAATGAAAAAAAAAACATCTTCCGTAAACCTGTATGCCTAGCTTATCGTTCCTCACTAGGACTGTGTAGGTGAACTAACCCTACCTTAATAGGAGGGTGAGAGTCCTCCTCCCTGATTTATACCGGTTCCCATTTTAGAAGTTTATTCTATAAAATCCATCTCCAAATTGAATTAAAAAAGGCATAAGTGTTATTCGAAAAAACATTCAAGTGACAAATTGCATTGGTTTCGAATAGAAGTGTAGCAATATTTTTTACGATATGAAATAAGTACACAGCGAAAAATTGAAGTTAAAAGTAAACAAAATTGAATTGTTTTTTGCACCTACCACAAAGCTTTAAAGCGAAAAGCCAGTCGCGAAAAATATCACTGTGACAGATTCTATGAACGGTCTAGACCATCTGGAAAGCGGAGTGACGTCTACCCCGGGGAAATCATACGATACCTTGTCCCCTGCGAAGGAAACCGGGATACGCAGGACATACCAAAATCCCTCTGATATAATAATATTTTTTTTATAATATCTATGGACGCTTTTTATACCACGTCAATCTGGTCCCGTGATAAGTTCTCGAAGAGACTTGTGTTACGGGTTACCAGACAAAGGAAATACATATATTTAATACTTTTATATACATATTATATTTAAGATTTTTATTATATAGTACACATCCATGACTTTTTTGTTCCCTGGCGAGATTAGAACCCGCTACCTCCGGGCTTGAGCGCCAACGCGCTAACCACTGAGCCACAGAGGTCGTCAAAATCATGATATACTTAATAATAAACGCTTACTTTTGTATTAGATAGGTAAGTGTCATACGAACTAAAGTCAACATAATTGTAAACAACCTGGATAAACAAACTATCTTGTTGTTCTGCTAAGTCTGGCGTTAGTAGCCCTAGGTTGTCTATTAGCCACCCTTATTTTAAAACACAGCAAAGCCACGATTCACGAAACAAACGGAGGTATACTTGTTTCTGCGTGGGTCTATATATTATATTTTTTTTTGATGGCAAACGAACAGTCGAAGCCTTGCGACTATCGATGCCAATTAACATCAACCGGAAACTCACAAACCGCACGAAACGCGACAGCATATCTGCCACTTTACGCCGGTATTATGTGAGCGAGAACATACGTGCCGGCTCTTCCTCTATATCAGAAATTTTAAGATTTATTGTAAAATATATAAAGTAATACATTAAATAGACAATTCTGTAGCTTATCCGTAAATATATCTCGACAAAATATTTCTAAATTATATTAAACTAGCTGTTGCTTGCGTTACTTGCGTTAGCAAAATAAAAATCGTTATTTTATGTATTCTATGTTACTTCGAGTACCTCCGAGAATGTGTGTACAAAGTTTCATGATTTTTCAGTTGAAAATTTCATTTCATGAAAGCGTAACATAATATACCTTTTACATTTATAATATTAGTATAGATTTCTATGTTTGTACGTTGATTTCTTTGTTTCTTGGTCACATGTAAACGCTGATCGTATTTACTTTCAATATTGATATTAAGCTCGTTATTAATTCCTTTGTAATCATAATCATAATTTACAATCTATAATTAAATAGCTCTTAATCTGAATGTTTGAACCACACTGAAAATTACAAATAAAGCCCACCTGGGGGGCGCGGAGGGGGGCTCCACATTCCGAATTTTACTGGGTGAGCCATCTGCTCCCCAACCTACCTTTCAAAAAAAAACTATAGCCCTGACTTCAAAAAGGAAACAGTAATTATTAATACACAGCCAAAAATCTGAAGATAAATTATGTCAATCTGATCTTTCACTAACTTTAAAGGTACCTTAGCTCATTAAAAGATTGGCAGGATTCATCAGACCTAAGATTCTGAAGTTCATGAGAAATTAACACATTTGCCATACAAACATATCTAAATTATTAATTATATTGATATTTACTATGTTACTTTCGCGTCTATGTTCTTTAAGTACACACATACACCATAGAGATATTGCTGAAAACAACAACCAGCATACAAAAATATGTTATTCCCAACGAGAAAATCTTTACAAACAGTTGACATATGTCAACAGTCAGATCGGAGTCTGTATGTTATAAATCGAGTTGGTCACGTCTATGCTCCCGCCATTTTTCTTTTGAAAAATTAGATTTTTTATTTTTACCTTTACGTTAGTATTAATATTGGCTTAGCTGTGGCAGACGTGATACGTAAACGTAAACTTCTGAAAATGTCAAATTTACCAGTATCTTTTCTGAAAATAACAATCTTATTAGATTAAAAACTCAAAGGAAAGATAAAAATAAAGAGACATTTGTTCGTAACAAATAGGATACACACATAAAGAGCCATAATAAACACGGAGAAAAAAAAACCTTAAAACACAGATTTATAAGTAAGACAGATGGAGCATGCCGAACACGCGAGTGACGCCACCAAAGCGAATACAAATACAAAAGCGAACACGATCTAATAGACGTTTAGAGTACGACGCTATGTCAAGCATTTGAGA
The DNA here is from genome assembly GCA_905333005.2 of Lycaena phlaeas. NCBI lineage: Eukaryota > Metazoa > Arthropoda > Insecta > Lepidoptera > Lycaenidae > Lycaena > Lycaena phlaeas. The sequence continues at coordinate 2,864,148 of HG995170.1, read as the reverse complement.
GCGCTTTTGAATTTGTATTCGCTTTGGTGGCGTCACTCAGTGTTCGGCATGCTCCATCTGTCTCTATTTGAAATCTGTGGTTGCAAATAATAATTTGTAATATAATGTTTATGTGTCACGTATGCATAAAAATGGAAATAAAATAAGGAAATTTTCATTATTCTGTGATGCCCTGAGCGGAATTAGCCCAGTCCTTCAAAGGTCAGGGCTTAGCCGATCGGCTGGACATGACCTTAATTAGTCGTTAAGTATCTAGTGTCTAGTCTAGGCATTTGTAAGGCTTATCTAGGTCACTGTCAAAAATGTGCCTACATTTTGTCACAATACTAATTAGCTTTAGAACCGTTTTATAAACAATCTGATCGTGTTATTTTGAATATAATTGGTTCTTCTATTATATTTGATGTATATTAAGAATGATACTAAAGCAAATAAAAAAATCGCGAGTCGAAGTAGCGCACAAACGGTTTTGTACCCTTCCAACCTTCCAAGTGTCTAATATACTTTATCAAAAAATTGGTTGTCTGTAAAGTCGGTTTACGGATGGTAGTTTGACGTGACATCGTCAAACATTACATGCAGCACGAACCGAACTGAGCCGATCGCTCGAGCCAATCATCTCTCGTTCGTGCCGGGCTCTCGCTTTCGGAACGCTACATGACGTCATCTTTTTCGTGCATGTTGTCCGTAATATTAAGTTATTAGACGTTGTCAGATCAAAATAAAAGAAAAAATGAATCATCAATAGTGGATGCTGCCTTTAGGTAGACGAAGTGTTGGCTGGCCATTAACCATTTGGGATGACGGTCTCCGAGCCGAGAGAGACGAGAGATTGTGACGTCCGTCTTAGCTTTCATTAATGGAGGCTATCCTCAACTGCGACAGATGATGACGACGATGATGATGATGATGATATCAACTAAATATTGAATGCGCACAGCTGATCTTGATGGTAAACATCTTTCTATATAAAAACATCTAAAATGTGAAAAGTCGCTAAACGCGTAAAAATTAACGATAATATTACAAGCCAACATTTTGTGAGAGAAATAAATTTTTATGGAACGCTCTCGGGTCTAAGTTATTCAGCTAAGTGTCATTTAAAAGTAATTTTCTTCGTAATTTTTCGTATCCCAATTCAACAAAATTACCTGTTCTTGTTTTATTTTGCGATAGGGGACTGACGACTGAAGTCGCGTTTCGCGATTCATTGAATGTTAAAAAGTTATGTTATATAATAAAGCCGAAAGCTGTATATATGATACTAGCTGTTGCCCGCAGCTTCGCCTGCGTTAACTAAGATTTACAACGGGATCTTAGCGTGATGATATATCTTTACCGATAAATGGGCTATCGAACACTGAAATGTTTCATTAAAATCCAACCGATAGTTCCTGAGATTAGCGCGTTCAAATAAACAAACTCTTTAGCTTCATATCTTAAGGATTAAAAGCATGAGGAAAATAAACTCGTTTCAATGTAGTCCAAAAAAATCAAAATTTCTGAATAAAATATGGTTGTTGTGCCTCACTCGACATAGATAGGTATAGTGTGTCGTGGACGTTTTTGTAGATATTTTCTTTGTTTGTTTTTATTTTAGTTTTTTTGTATTTTATTTATTGATATTTAGATTATATTGAGATAAGATCTACAATTAATTAGAACATTTTATGATTCTATCTTTTATAGTTTAGGCAGCGTACGCAAAATAAATAACTTTTCTGGTTGATTTTTTACACCTCGTGTCCGAAAAACCCAAATATCTTATGGAACCCTGTTTTTTTTCCAGAATAAAATTTATCCTATGTTACTCGTGGATAATGTAGGTTTCGAATGGTGAAAGAATTTTTTAAATCGGTCCAGTACTTTATGAGCCTATTCATTACAATCAAACAAAGTTTCACTCTTTATAATATTAGTGTAGATATGTCGTAGTATGATTTGATAAAACGTTTTTTTGCGAAAATACTAGGGATTTTGCGAAAACACGGATAATTAGACATTGGCATTACATTTCTCAATCTTACTGAAAAAAGGTAGGGTTTTTGCAAAAATACCAGTCGCCTTAGCAAGATTGAAAATCCTTAACTCTGATTGGCTTGATTTTGGTTGACAGGCAAACTCTTAATGCGATTGGTTCATATTTTGCCTTGTAGGTTCGAGTATACAATAGGATCCAAGACATTACTATTTTTAGTAAGGTTAAGAAATATTTTATCCTATTATCCTATTGTTAGCTATTTTTTGATTATTTAAAGAAGTTAAGGTCTGATTAATTTTCTGTGATTGATGTGTTCCCCGGGTCACTAGTTTATATTTTAACTAAATTGTTTAGCAAAAAAGCAAAGAAACTATAAATCAAAGGCATCGCCTTTTCTTGCCCTTTAAAATTAAAAATTGATTTTTTTTATTCAAAATAGTACCACGAAGAACCGGCGAAGCAAAATCAGTGGAACTAATCTTTTCAAATATTCTATTACAAATTTAAATGCTATCCTGAAATTTCTGGGAGGAACGCCCTATTCCCATCGCGTGGTATCTTCCATTAAGACTTACTTTGTTATATCCTATTTGTGTGGTAAAAACAAACTTTCTTTAATAAATTTCTTAAATTTATTGATGGAAGGATTTTGAACGTTGTCTGGGACTCGAACCTACAAGGCAAAATATGAACCAATCGCATTAAGAGTTTGCCTGTCAACCAAAATCAAGCCAATCAGAGTTAAGGATTTTCAATCTTGCTAAGGCGACTGGTATTTTTGCAAAAACCCTACCTTTTTTCAGTAAGATTGAGAAATGTAATGCCAATGTCTAATTATCCGTGTTTTCGCAAAAACCCTAGTATTTTCGCAAAAAAACGTTTTATCAAATCATACTACGACAGATATATAGTATAGATGGATTTCGCCATAACTTCAAAACCGATCGTCCAATTTTAATCATTCAAAGTCGAAATATTATCTACATAAACTGTACTTAGTGATGAAATAATTTATTTTGATAAGGATCCAAAGCATGAGTAAAATAAACGCGTTTAAATGTAGTCCAAAAAAATTCAAAATATCTAAATAAAAAAATGGTTATTGTGCCTCACTCGACATAGATAGGTATAACGTGTTGCGGACTTTTTTGTAGAAAATTATAAGATCTACAATTAATTACAACATTTTATGGTTCTATCTTTTATAGTTTAGGCAGCGTACGCAAAATAAGTAACTTTTCTGGTTGATTTTTTACACCTTGTGTCCGAAAAACCCAAATATCTTACGGAACCCTATTTTTTTCAGAATAAAATGTAGCCTATGTTACTCGTGGACAATGTAGCTTTCGAATGGTGAAAGAATTTTTGAAATCAGTCCAGTACTTTTTGAGCCTATTCGTTACAACCAAACAAACAAACAAAGTTTTCTTCTTTATAATATTAGTGTAGATTATATTGGAGAACTATGTTACTTGTGTGTAAAACTGTGTATCATATCCTTACTAATATTATAGATTTGAAAGCGTGGATGTTTGTTACGCTTTCACGCAAAAACTACTCGACGAATCATCATGAAACTCTGTACACGTATTCTAAGAGGTACCAGAAGTAACATAGGATACTTTTTATGAAAAAAAGGGATTTTATTTGTCAACGCGGGCAAAGCCACGGGCATAATCTAGTTTTAATAATAAATAAGAAAGTAAGTATGTTGTTATTAAAAAACCAATTCTTCTTATCGTACGAATATTATAAGCGCGAATGTATAAATGTTTGTTACTCTTTCACGCAAGGACTACTCGATGGATTTTAATGACACTTTACAATGATATACCTTATATATCTAAATAAAACATATGATACAAATCATTTATATACTTCCACGGGAATAAGAAGTACGCGAGGGAAACCGCGGGGTTCTGCTAGCAACACATAAATTGGTATTTCTTTGTAACTGAAACATAGACAAACTTATTGACCTGACAACGTCTTATAATTCGATGGAGCTGGCTGCACGCACAAAAAACATGACTCATGCGGCGTTACCTCGCTCTGAGGCGTTCCATTTAACACTTGAAGTGCAAACGAGAGCGCAGAACGAGCAACAAATAGGCACCAATCGGCCCATCAGTATTGTCTTATGACGTCGTCACGTTCAACTATCGTCAGTAAACCGACTTTACAGACAACCGACTTTTTTATGTTAGCTGGTTAGGCAAAATGGTAGGTAAAAACAAGGCTGACAGTAATCTGGCTAATTGAGAGCGTCACTCAAAAATTGATTAGCGGGGTAGTGCATTCCCAAGTGCGTGTCCCCACCCAAGTCCAGTGGTACCTACCCAAGGTCCTGGGTAGTGCGAAAGCATTAACCTACATCATCAAAAAAGTTAACGCATTATGCTTTCCTAAAAGTACAGAATACGGGAGTACAGCACTATACCAGTGAATGAAGGTGAAAGAAACAAGACCTAGGCAAACGCGCGCTATTCTATTTTTAAAAGCTAAAAGATTCTCCAAAACGGCAAAACATAACGTCGACCTTTTCATAAGAGAACCCCAATTTTTCCCGCTTTTATTCACCTATTCCCGCCTTTAATTTAATAAAGGAAGTACGAAAGCGCCTCTCGTGAAGATATTTTTGGCGGGATTTCGCACAGGTACATTTCGGGATTCACGATTCTGGTTTAGTCTTATGAGGTGACTTTTTTGTTCGGTTCGGGATTTTTTTTAGATTTAATATATGAGAATTTCAATTTGATATTAACGACAGTATTGCAAAGTCTTAGATAAAATGATACAGATAAATCGCCCGCATTTTTCCAGGTGAGCAAGCGATGGCTTCGTGCTTAGGGTGCACTTAGAGTTTAGGAAAACCCATTTTAAGGCACTACAGAGAGAGGGGGTTTGGGTCGGATCCAGCCCCTCTTGTTCAAGAGACTATGTCTATACCACTTTATTAGCTCTCAAAATAGCAAGTTATAATTTATCGATTTTATATTGAATCGTACTTTTATAAATAGTACTAACTTATTTAGCGTCTTTTGAATCTACCACCGACGCCCACTGATAGGAACAAGCGAAATTCAAGACATTCGCAAAAGTCGTTATTAACAAATTCATAGTTGCTTCGTCTTAAGTTATTTATCTCGCCTCAGCCGGGGGATTACTGGAGGCTGGAGAGGGGACTACGATATTAATACATTCCTGTGGAGAGACACTATGTACTATGTACGGTCTGACAAAAAATTATTATCAATATTATATACCCGGATGACCGAGCTTTGCTCGTTAAAGTTAATTATTGTAAACACTAATAAAACGAATCTACACTAATATTATAAAGAGGAAAGATTTGTACCTATTTTAGTATGTTTGTATGTTTGTAATGAATAGGCTCAAAAAGTATTGAGCTGATTTAAAAAATTCTTTCACCATTCGAAAGCTACATTATCCACGAGTAACATAGGCTAAATTTTATTCTGATAAAAAATAGGGTTCCGTAAGATATTTTGGTTTTTCGGACAATATGTGTAAAAATGTTATTTGGCGTACTAAGATCCCGTTGTAAATCTTAGTTAACGCAGGCGAAGCTGCGGGCAACAGCTAGTAACTAATAAAAAAATAAATTATCGATTACTAGACACCTCCATGTATAATTAATATAACCTCTAAATTTCACAAAAATAGCTGGAGCCGTTTCCGAGACGTATATTATATGTATACAAGAATATTAAACGGGAGAGTGGGTTATACCACGATAAACCCAAAGACTACGGGATTAAAAAGTATATTTATTAAGTCTGATTATTGAAAAAGCATTTTTGATTTATTGAATTGATAACATCCATTGTTTTAAGATATAGAATATAAAATCATCATTATAATTTATCGCTCCACTGATGAACAAGGGCCTCCCTCAATGCACGCCAAGACATCCGATCACTATACGCAGTACAGAATATATGGATAAGAAAGTTAGCTTTTTGTCGGTTGGATAAAATATATTTAAAGTTGCAGAAAAATAAATACATTGACAATTTAAAAATGTCGATATAATATTATCTACATAATTATAACATACATATTTATTGTTGCACGTTATGTCGGACGAATGCAACCATAATACTGTATCGCAAATTTTATATTTGTATGCTGACCGTATATATATTTTGTGAGGGTGTTTATTGATGTAGTTAACAAGTATACTGAGAGCCGCAGGAATCATTATTTAATGTACGTGAAAATGAAAATTGTAATGAATCCGACTTTAAAACGTAGTGTCACTTTTTATTTGGGATCTCTTTCTTTCCTTCCAAATCCATCAGTATAAAGCATAACTAAGCCGTAATAGATTTTGAGCATGCATCTAGCTTGCCCAGGTCTCACAAGTCCGAGGACTTGGATCGCTTTTTGAAGGTAGTCAACATTTTTGGGACATTCAAAATACTCTGCCTTATCTGGTAAATTCTGCGACCTGTGTTTAGCCTCAGCAGCAAATACGTACAGTTATGTTGCTTGGGCGAGCTACTTGCCAACCCACAGCTTAGATTTAGCTCTAAGACTTTTTGGCCACAGCATAGGATACTTCGAAAAAAAAAAGGTGTGAGTGCGATTCACACACGATTGAAGTGAAACACATGTTAAATGCTCAAATACAAGCAACTATTAAACAGTTTGCAGTATACATACACACCGACATTTGCTCTCTCGCTCTTTTGTATTTGTGTCTCTTATCCGTCGTTTTTTCCGTTGCATCCGGTTTGAATTCACAACGATTCTAAAGAAGTTTCACTTCAAAAAGTATTTCAAAGGAACAGTGATTAGTTCTATCTCCCGTCGGTTAATCAACGTGGTATGTAGTAAATATAGCCCCAGAGTCCAGACACATCAGCTATCAATTACAGTTCCTTTATCCTGTAACCGCTATATTATTTTCGTATAAACCAACAGACGGGAGTTTTATAGTGACGTTATAATGTCGTTAGCTGATGCCTGTGTAAACGAGGTTGGCCATGGGAGGGGAGTGGAGGGGAGGGGAGGGTTAGCAGACTAATGGCGCCAAAAACGCATTGATAAAATACGCGTAGTATAGTGAGGAACACCCTTATTCAAAGAGCGTACTTGGCTAACTAATTATACGAGTATGTGCAGAGAATTAGCTGGTTCGTTGTCTTTCAAATGTGTGTATGTTCTTTTCTAAAAGTTCCCTTAAAAAAACTGAAAGCCGATAGGCTAATAACATCGACCACACAACCTAGAGACTCCTAATGTTTGATTTTTTGTATTAAATGCATTCTGGCAACTAGCTGAGGTGAGACGAGAGGGGTTGCAATGCTGTGATTAGCTAATTCAATGTCATACATTACCAATCACGGAATGTTAAAAAGAAATGGATATATTTCGCAACGGGAAAGAATGAGACGACACGATAGTTTGAGTACATTGTTTACGGCTTACATCGGAACTATAAGTCAGATGCGTCGCCGGAACCCGTTCCCCTGTTATTAGGAGTCTATGGGTTATGTGGTCGATGGCTAATAAGATTCAAGAGTGAAGGCCTTGTTTAGGTAGACGAAGTGGTGGCCATTAACCAGGCGATCTCCGTAGACTGTACAGTGTTAAATGCGAGTGGCAAGGGATCGGTCATCTTGGCGTTCATTGAGGGATGAGTCTATCCTTAGCTATTAATCCTATTTAGGTTGCCCTCCTTAATGACCCAATTTACAGTGTAGTAATTCAATGAGATATAAAAACGTGTGAACCCGCGGGAAACGTGTTGTATACATATAGTGTAAACACGCGTAGACTGTGCGAGTAAAGCCGCGTTTGTTTATTGCTCTAGCGCCAACGCTACTGACACCATATTGTACCGTAGTACGGGACTGTCTCATACCAGTACCAGGACGCACCAGGATCAATACCAGGGGAAGTTTAACGGATCGTGATGTCCAATGATAACTGGTATTTCCCACTCTTGGATCCTTATGATTAAATTCCTTGGTCCCAAGTTATGATCAAATTCGTTGCGGGTCCCAAGGCAGCTTTAACGTGTCGCTCGGCGTTCTTACCGTATCATAGGGTCATATGGTTACCACTCTTGAATCCGGCTATACAGGAGTAGCAACAGTAGAAACGTGTGGTAGACCTGCACGGTAAAAAAAATAGAACTGACCATTTCATACTAAAGGAATTTTGATGACAAGAGTTTCTAAAATCATGTGTATTGGACTAATTAAGCATATATTTATATTTTGTTATAAATACTTAAAAGCCTTACTCTCTGTTACCTGGTATTTTAAATTACACGCTTGCCAATATCATAAGAGAGTACATAAATTTTAAGGACTTCTAAAATCGGCCAATCATCCATCAATGGCGACAAGTCTGCCAATCAGAGCGCAGAACATATGCAACGTCGCAACACAATTTTGACGCAATCAGTTTTCCAAAAACTCATAACATCTAATCTCTATTCCGATTATATGCTTGATAGTGAATGAAATGGGAATGCCAATGTATATTTTAGTGTTGAAACTTTTTCTAAAATCCCTAGCATTTATCCTAAGAATGCGCTGATCATGGGGGCAGTAGTCAGTAACGAAAGAGAATTGTTCTCGTCACAATGTTTCATGTGTTGATGATCTTGATGATGATAAAATTACGCAGCTACAAACAGACATACTTTATATTCACTCCGTCGGATATATAAATATAGATTTTAATGAAACAACTTACGAAGTTTACCGTTTAAGATTTTTTCCCTCATTAACATACATAATTAACACAGACGGGCTTATATCTAAATCTAAATATTTTATTGTAATAATTTCGATGATCTTTTTAAAAATTTAATGACCTTGAAAAAAGGACGCGGGTCTCATTATAATGAAACAACTTTTACGGATTTTATCGCGGTTATCATGGTCACGGCAGTCCTCCCGTGACCATGGTTGCTGTAAAGTTTCCGAAACGTCGGGCTTGTAAAAAACTAAATAAACCGCGATAAAATCCGTAAAAGTTGTTTCATTATAATGAGTGAAATTCGCGTAAACATAAGAAAACAATACGCGGGTCTCCTTAAAATTGGTCCCATCTCAGTTGGGCAAAACATTTGTCCCGTGAAAATAGGTTGGTGCTTGGAAGACTCCAAAGAGTCATGGCGATTCGGGCAGTGCGTGGATACCGCACCATCTCTAGAGATGCGGCATGCGTACTCGCTGGCAGTATTCCCTGGGACTTAGACGCTGTATCCCTTGCTGACGTTTACTGGCGATGCGCAACGGTTCGCGTGGAGGGCAGCAACCCTCTACCGGAAGTAGTTCGTCAGTGGAGGGACTCAGTAACAGAGAGGGCGATCGAGCAATGGGCGGAGCGGCTAGAAGAACCTCAAGTCAGCGTGAGGTTGCTGACGGCCATCCGCCCAGTTCTGAAGGAGTGGGTGAAAAGGAAGAGCGGCACGCTCTCTTTCCGCCTCACACAGGTACTGACGGGGCACGGTTGCTTTGGGCAGTACCTGTGTGAGATTGCACAAAGAGAACAAACGACGCGTTGCCACCATTGCGACGAGGTCAGGGACACGGCCGAACATACCATCACGGCGTGTCCCTCTTGGACAGGACAACGTGCGGCCCTAACGGCTGTTATCGGACAGGACCTCTCACTGCCAGCCATCATCTGCGCTATGTTGAGCAGTGAGACATCGTGGTTCGCGGTGGAGACATTTGCGCAGGAAGTTGTCTCCAGCAAAGAAGAGGCCGAGCGTCGGAGGGAGATAGAGGCGCTCGATCCCAGAAGAAGGCCGAGACGAAGACGTCGTGCGGTCAATCACGACGACCGCAACGTCCCGCCTTAGGGGGTGATCTCGGGGCGGCGATGTGGGGACGCCGTCGCCCGCTTGATTCAGTTCCCGAGCGAACCGAGATGCGCAAAGTACTCCTGCGCATCGCGGCAACAGAGAGAAAACGAGAGGGGCATACTTAAAACCCGCAGAAGAAGGGTCTGTACCATCCGGCAGACAGCCGTCAGCAGAGTCGCGGAGTACGCCAACGCCATCCCGCGGCTCAGCAGTACGACGGAGAGAAGGAGTACCGCCGGGTTTTAGTGGGTAGAGGTTGCGTCCATCTTTCGGGCGCAGCGAGTCCCACATACCCGCCTGGGGAGTTCCCCCACGGGATGCGTAAGAGCATTTCCCGGCGTAAAAAAAAAAAAAAAAAAAAAAATGGTCCCATCTCAGTTGGCCCAATGCGGGTTGGTGAACTTTTCACACCTTCAAACACTTACAATCAAGGCTTCTTCACGATGTTTTCCTTCACCGGTGAGCAAGCGATGATCTCACGTTTAAGTGCTAGAAATTTAGAAAAACAGGCTTAGGATCGAACCTGAATCTTTTACATTACTCGCTGAGCCTATACCCACTGATCTTCGTCGCTAACTTCTCCATCATCGCTCGTATTATGACCTAATTAGACCTAAATTCTAATTTAATTCTGTGTAAATTTTAACGAAAATTTGTTACATTTTCCACTTATACAAGTTAGCTGTCGGGTTTTCGTAATACTGTAACAAATTCACGTCGAGGTTAAGAATGTTTTCAGGTCCCGTGGTATGCCCTAGATTTCTAAAATGTTTCCTGGAAGAAATTCTTAACAATATTTCGCATTTACCTTGCAGATATAATAACTACAGCATTGTTAAGTTAAATCTGTTGTATTAAAGAACAAGATTTTAATAGGATCTAGATTTATGTACACAACCTAGACCGGAAAGATCTACAGGCTAAAGGAATCACAATAAAAATTATATACTTAAAAACTTCATTAAAATCGTAATAATGTTATTATACCTAAATATATTATTATATGGTCTAAGAGCCGTGCAAGATCGTCTTTCACCGATCTGATAACCAGATGAGACTAATTTTTTATCAAATATTTTGTATAAACAAATGTGTCTAGATAAATAGTTGCCTATCCAAAAATGCTCATGGCTATTTTAAATTAAATCAAAGTACTTTAAGTACGGTTTTTTGCATGCAAGTTAATATTACTGATTTTGTAATAAAATAATCTAAAATTTTATATAACTTTCGATAAGTTAGCAAATCGATGAAATCACCTAAATTAAATTGACTAACCTATTTACATCTGTTAGCCAGGTAGCCATACACAGAAATGAGCAGGCAAGCCTACCTAGGCATATTATTCTGTGTGATAAAAACTATCAGTGAAATGAATTTCATGGTGGTGGTTATCAAAAGTATGAAAGTGATGAAAAAAAATGTAAAGTTAATTAAATTAAAAAAATGAGCACTTTTGGCTAGGCAAGTAATTCAAAATCAAAAATATCTTTATTTCGTAGGTAACAACTTACAACTACTTACACTTGAAATAAGTCAAAAAACAACTAGTCAATAAGAGTAGGTAATAAAAAAATTAAAGGTATAGCAAATATTTGATAAAAAATATGTCTCATCTTGTTATCAGATCGGTGAAGGACGATCTTCCACGTCTCTCCTACTGCTGGGTATGGAGGTCCTCTTCGAAATCGTGCGAGAACTACACATACCTTCAAAGACATTCAATCTCATCGTACAGGTTTCCTCACGATGTTTTCCTTCACCGATAAGCAAGTGTAGTCGCGTGTTTAAGGTGCACTTATAAATTTGGGAAAACCCATGGCACAAGGGTCAGGAACCCGGACCTTCCGCACAAGAGAACGAGCATATCAGCCACTGAATCGTCACGAATTTCTATTTATTACAGCTCATGCAAGTGGGCCGTAAATTACCAGGACACTCCATTTTGTACTTCATAATACAAATGTAAGCAAAAAAAAAGATGTTAAATTATATATTAATTAACAATATCCCGCGAACCATGCAGTCTTTATAGTAAATGTGTGAGTGCACGCATATGCATGCATATAGTACCGCCCTCCTTTCCCACACTGCATATGCGTACACTCGCATGCACCACCACCACACACACTACCATAAAAGACCACCACCATAAAATCTACGCACGTTTCACCCCGACACCGAGGCATCCTCAGGATGTAGACTCTACGATTAGTAATCGTTAAGTTAAATCGTTAACGATTACTAATCGTAGACATGCATATGCGTGCACTCACACATTTACTATAAAGACTGCATGGTTCGCGGGATATTGCTAATTAATATATAATTTAACATCTTTTTTTTTAATGGATTTCCGCAAAGTAACGCCTGATTCTATTAGCAAATGTAAGCAGCAAGTTTATAGTAAATATTTGATGGCGTTTTGAATCAGGAATGTTCCTTCTCTCTCGTAGGCGTAGGTTTAGTGGGCGGTGAGTATCAAAGGCTAGCTTACAATATCTTCAGCTTGAATTAATACTGCAATAGTCACAGACACAGAATGCATGACAAACGCGATTTCGTCGAATGAATCGATAGCGATTGTGTATCCGATCCAAAACCAGGAAAATATGAATTAAGACAATCCTTCTCGCGTTTTACACTTTTCTATTCACGCAATGAATTTAATATACATTAGTAATGTGTTTTATAGTATCAACAGTATATAAGTATAATCTATGATATCAACCCTTTATAAGTCCTACTGGGCACGGGTCTCCTCCTCGAAATCGGGCGAGGAGGGTTAATGGGCCATAGTTCACCGATGCGCTGGCCCAGTGCGGGTTGGTGAGCTTCACATGCCTTAAAAGATTTTCAATCTCCTCAGGCATGCAGGTTTCCTCACGATGTTTTCCTTCACCGGTGAGCGAACGATGGTCTCGTGTTTAGATGCGCTTAGAAATTTAGATAAACCCATTTCAACATGGTCAGGATCGAACCCGGAACCTCTCGTATAAGAGGCCGAGGCCAGTGTCACCCACACTGGACCATCGTCGACTCCAAAGTGTTTTTGATAACTAAAATCTAATTTTTTTATTACTAGCTGTTGTCCGCGGCTTCGCTCGCGTTAAATTCGGAGTAGCGCAGTTCCGTACGTACGTACAGTAAACACAGACAGATTATTTTTAACTACCCTGCGAACTTTCATCTCCTATTTCATGCTCATATAGGTAAAAATCTTTAAAACGGTGGAACAATTATTAATGGTCATTTAATTCTTAGTGCCAAATGCAAAGTTTCATGGCGTCATCTTCTATGTAAAATGACGAACTTCCATACAAACTTTCATCCCCTATTTAACCCCCCCTCCCTAAACTTTTTTCGCGTCAATAAGTAGCCTATCTCCTTTCTCAAGCTCTAATCTATCCCTGTTCCAAATTTCATCAAAATCAGTTCAGTGGTTTGGGCGTGAAAGCGTAACAGACAGAGTTACTTTCGCATTTATAATATTAGTAAGGATGATATCAGCTGCCGATCGTCGAATAGTCTTATTATATGTAAATGTTTATTTACCAACATTCATCATTATCATTAGCCTTTATCCGTCCACATGACATAGGCCTCCTACAATGAACAAATGAATGGCATCAACTACCAATAGATTCGTTCCCTTTTTTGCCCATGAACGTCCCTTTCCTATCAAATAAAGAAACTATCTGAGTTATCTTGACTCACGTTTTTATTGACTGGGATCTATAAAGGCGGGAATTTTTATCGCATAAATGAGGACGTACGTGGTTAGAATTTACGAGGAATTATTTTACCTCTACCTCATTTTGGTACATTTGTGCGATATGTGAAAATGGGTCTCGGCGCCATTTCTGGAGAAAAGAATAAATATCATTTATCGATGCAGAACTTTCTGTCTCTGAACTTGCTGTATTCTGCTACAAGAGCCCTCCGAGTAATATTTTAACTGATATATTTGACTAGCCAAACTTCTACCTACTCTCCTGAGTAGCGCGCGCGATACAATGCGCTCTCTGTGGGACGCGGAGGAGCGTTCCCCTTTCGAATAACTTCTAGGTGAGCCAGGTTTTCTGCTGATCTAGCTAATGAATGAGCTTAAAATCCACCAGGACTAAAAGTCTAGACTCTAGACCTTTCGAAAAGAACACGGTTCGGTCAACTGGTAATATTAGGTTGTAGCTGTGTGCAATGTGCATTATTTATTACTACCATGTTTATTTTTACATTTATATGTGTGTCATATTTTTATTTAAACATAAATTCAAGACAATAATTAAGATAATTCTAATTTTAAATTGAATTTTAGTCAGTCATAAATATTTATCATTATTCTATTATAGCATGTAAATGATTCAATGATAATTCATTAATGGCATGTTGTGACTGAACTTATTGGTTAATTAAAAAAAATCGAAATTAATCTTGATTAAAAATTTAATTTATTTGGATTTCTTCAATTGTTTGTATTTCTTTAATGTTTTTGGCACAAGACTATATTTCATCGTGAATAAATAAATGAAGAAAACAAAATCCTTCGAGAAAATAAAAGAAAGAGAAAAGTAATAATCATCAATCTGGATATGTTTGTAGATCTAAATTAACGCGTGCGAAGTTGGGGGCAAAAGCTAGTAAATTATAATACTATGACAGTTGATCTTCAATCAAATCCAAAACTTATTTCGTTTCCCAGCTTCTCAAAGCTGTTAATGGCAGAGTTAAGATTAGCGATAAGATTAGCTGTCGAGCTTTCGAGAGCTTTATTTGGACGTTCGGACGGCCGATTGTAGATATTCGAAATGTTATCGATTTACGTTTATAAAATGTATTTTTTGTGAGCTTGAATGTAGGAAATGATTACAGAAGTACGCGTCTAATTTAAGTATATTGTAAAATAAAAAAAATATATCTATTACATATATATAATTCCAGTGTCACTATGTTTGTTCGGGATGAACTCCGAAACTAATGAACCGATTTCAATGTTTTTTCTTTTAAAATGTGTGCTTTTCTCCAACTTAAAAGATAGGATACTTTATTACGGGAATTTGAGATAATATAGGTAGGACAAAAAATCTGCTACATACCAAATCTTTCTGACAGAACGAAGTCAGACGGGTCCGCTAGTAAACTATATTATGCTACATTATGATTAATATCTTATGGTATATGAGTAATAATTCTCATCATTCCCTATACCTCTATTATATCAAAGTAAACATGTTGAAGAGTTAAGATTTAATTCATTAGCAACCTGACAAGGTTTTGTTAAACAGCAAATAGGCTTATAGATTTAGGTCAATTTTGAACATCGAACATCGGTTTTAGCCGGAATAGAGCGTAAATTTACTTTTGTGTGAATATAAATTCCGTCTAGTCTGTGCTGTGACGCTGCGCTGGTTCATAGCTTTGATTGGTCGACTGATGGCCATTGATGGATTGACCAATGGGATTTATAGATCACTGATTAGTTGATTTGCTATAACGACAGTGATACGTCACTGACCGAAGATTTCATGGCTAGCATTAGTACGTTATGTATATGAATATTTATATGGAGTAAAGTTATATTTTTCATATGCAGTAATAAAATAAAACGTTAAAAACAATTAACAATGCGGACGAAATCTCCGCATATGGCGCAAGATCCGGTTGAACTTTTGACAAAATGTGCATTTTGATAAATATATTTACCTTGGTTTTACATACTTTTTTACATTGCAGGCTTGTTTTATTTTAATTGACTGCCGGTTGACAGTGAACAGAAAACGAGACACGAAATCGAAAACTCGAAAATACATTATTTACTGAGTTGGACATCTTTGTATACTTATTTATTTCTTCAGTGCGTGTGTCCGTGGATGCCGGATCGATTTCGACGAAAATTATTGTGTTCCAGAAGACACTGGAATGGTTAAGATTCGGTTTGCTACAAAATTTCGCTTCACTCAAGGTGTTGGGGTCACCCTGGGCTTCTAAGCCCCACCGCCATGATAAGGCCTGAGCCATGGTGGGGAACCCTTCCTTTATTCGTTAGTAAGTAAAATATTTCAAAACCCCTTCTCTGTGAATTCCCTGTGAATACAGGCTGTGCAAAATATCGTATATTCACAGGGTGTGCAAAATATCGGTACAGACGCCGCGAAACGTGTCATGTTACATGTAGGGTTTCGTTATTAAAATGTAACGTTATACAGGTGAAACTGAGCGAGTAATTGCTACACCGTATGGCGTTAATGCTAATGCGAAAGTGTTTGTATGTCCTTTCAATTAACCTGTCTTATATTATATGCATATTGAAAAAGAACTTTTTCAACTGAACATGATATTTTATATTCTTCATGAATTTATTTGTTGGTATGCGCTCGGCCTTCTGGGTGTCTGGGTCTGGATTCGATCCTGCCCCGCTGTAGTGCCACGAAAAGGGTGTTTTCTAAATTTCTAAGTGCACCCTAAACACGAGACCATCGCTCACTCATCGGTGCAACTGATGAGATTGAAAGTGTCTGAAGTTCACCAACCATAGGGCTAGCGCATCGATGAACTGTCGCTCTCCTCGCCTGATTTCGAGGAGGGAACCCGTGCCAAGAAGTGAGATATTTTGGGGTTGCTACTTTTTAGCGTCACCAATAAGTTTATTCATGAATAATGTGTTGCCCACTAAGAGTAAGCAAGTCACTGTGCCAATAATTAAACTGTCTGTCCTATCCTTGTTTCTGAAGTATAACGAAGTTGTTAGCATGTAGACGGGCGCGCCATCCTGCTCATAAAGAATTCATATGAATAGCATCACGACAGATCCCATTTCGCATTTTATCACGTAATTCTGGTCCCGACGTAATCTCCAATTTTTCTCCCCTTATAAAACTTATAAAAAATTAAATCAGCTTTCAACTAAATTATTATTATTGAAGACATCTGTGGCGCTAACCATTGAGGTTAGCGCGTTGACGCTCAAGCCAGAAGCAGTGAGTTCGAATCCCGGCCGGGGAACAAAAAAGTCTGTGTTTCCTGAGTCATGGATGTGTATAAAATATGTATTATATTATAAAATAATATGTATTAATATAAAACGTATTAAATATAATAATATGTATTTCCGTTGTCTGGTACCCGCAACACAAGTCTCTTCGAGTACTTACCACGGGACCAGATTGACGTGATGTAAAAAGCGTCCATAGATATTATTATTATTATGCTTGAAATTTGATTTAATTATTTTAATAAGTGTCCCAAGCAGTTGGTAAAATCCTGTCTATATTCAAATTTGATGTTTTTTAATTTAAATAGCCTCCTAGTTTTGAACGGTGCTTTTTTGCAAGCGTTCGTTTAAAAACGCTCGCTAGAACTCGGCCTAAGAGTTGTTTCATTATAAAGACGTCAGAATTTTTACAAAAACTAATTTATACAAAAAATACATTATATATTTAAAGCAGCATTTCAACGGTAATGTCAAAAACATACATTCACTTTTAATTTACCCAACTTATATTTATTGACTGTAAAAACTCTAATTAGTTTTAAACTTGCAACCAATTTTCAACTTTTAGCGAAAAATTAATATGAAAGGTGAATAAAAAATGAGTGGAAAATTGAAAGGGTTAAAGTGGGAGTATTTTAAAGTTAACCACAAAGTTAAGGTATGGATCAGAACAGACAGTGAGGGCGGCTGGTATCGCAGGATGTTACTTACTTAAACTTTATTTTGACGGGCGCTATTATATACTCGTCGGCTTACAGCATGGTTTACGCGGGTTCCAATCCAGCCAAGTGCAGACAATTTGTTTAATGTCGAATGCAAAAAATGATGACATAACCAGTACAGTATTATTCTTACTATAATAATGTACATTTGAAAGAAGGGGTGTTTGTTACCCTTTCACGCGAAAACTACTCAACCGATCATTATGAAACATTGTGCACATATTCTTCATTTTAGAAGTAACGTACTCGTAGGATACATTTAAAAAAAGCATTATTTTGCTAACATGGGCAAAGCTACAGGCAACAGCTAGGGGTTTTATATTTTATACTTACGTTTATCTTTTCATTACCCGCAACTCATGTTCTCACGAGCTCTACAGGACTAGTCTTACATACTACGTGTATTATTTTTATTATAAGAATCACATATTTATAAATAAAGACAGATGGAGCATGCCGAACACCCGAGTGACGCATCCAAACGAATACAAATTCAAAAGCGCTCTCAAGTGCTTGACATAGCGTCGTACTCTAAACGTCTATTAGATTGTGTTCGCTTTTGAATTCGTATTCACTTTGGTGACGTCACTCGCGTGTTCAGTATGCTCCCTCTGTCTTTATTTATAAATCTGTGATAACAATGACCATTGTAAACAAGGCCTCTTATAATATGTCTAAGCACTCAATACCTTGTTAAATTGGCCCGAAAGCCGTTATCCCCATCTTTTGTTTCCATTTTTAAGGGCTTTTGATAAAATTGAACCTGTCGTGACCTTCTGTCAGCCATGGACACTCAGTCCAAATTATGGTAAGTGATAGCTACATAGATACTAACACCAGGGAATAAGCAAGTGTGTTGCCGGCCTTTTAAATATTAGTATTCCGTTTTCCTATTCCTGGCTTTGTGTTCCTCGCATAGCACGGTTAAATTACAGCATCAGCCCTCCAGATGTTCACAAATTCAATAAGAACGTAAGAAACTTCAAAAAGTCCTAAACCTTCTAAAAATAATATACGCGAAACATTGTAAGAATGTATGGATGTACGCTAGTTACTCTTTCACGCAAAAACTAGTGATTATATTTTAATGAAAATTTACTATGATATTATATACAGCTAGACACCAGAATAACACGTAGTCTATAATTTATCCCCTTACTCTTAATGGAAAGTACGCGGGTGAAACCGCGGGTCGTCGCTAGTGTGAAATAATCTTACCTGATTTCTTGGCACTATTTCCCTTCCCACCATTTTTGTTTCTCCTTGGATAAAGGTTTATTTTACTCTGGCCACACCCCATTACAGTATTTAACAATTCATCATCAAAGTCAATACACTGGGAGTTACATCCCCATATTTAAATCACCACTAACAAATTTAGTGTGCTAACCCCACCATTTTATCTTAATCTTTCGTTGTTCTTTGGGCGTTTTGGAGTATCGTCCCATGGTTTCTTTCCTGGAAAAGAAAGAAACAATATTAAAAGGGGAATGAGGGGATCAGAGCGGAATGGTATTCCACAATCGTTGGTCTTAATTTGTGGTTCAAAAGAGTCGACGGTGACCGTGTTTATAATAAATTAAGAACCTATAAATGTTTAATAAGTTAAATAAAAAAAATATGTACAGTGACGACACAGAGAGAGGGAAAGAGACAAAGAGAGAATGAGAGAGAGATAGAGGCATATATTGCTTAGGCTATGAATATATATGAAGGCATTATTTGGCAAGGATTACTGAGTGAATGAAAAATTCAAATATAAGACTTGTATAAATGTTCCTTATCAAATATCATATCATATTTATAAAGAATTCTGTCGCTTTATACAAGACACATTTCTATAGTTTGTTTTTCAGTTTTAATGATTAACTTCCGCTTTTACTTTACTTTTTTTTGTCGTGACGTCTTATAATTCGATAGAGCCGGCTGCACGCACGAAAAAACATGACTCATGCGGCGTTACCTCTTTCTGAGGCGTTCATTTAAGGCTTGAAGTGCAAGCGAGAGCGCGGAAAGAGCGACAAAGAGGCATAATCGGCCCATCAGTATTTTCTTATGACGTTGACACGTTCAACTATCGTCAGTAAACCGTCTTTACGGACAACCGATTTTTCATTTTAAAATAAGACGTGTATGTTAGAATGTTTTTTTAATGTCTGGGTTGAACTCATAATATAATACTTTTGCTTACTTTACTACTTACAACTTTAAATGAATTGTTTGATTTCATACACACTTTCTTGAAATCATTTGTGGTACGACATTTTCAGGAAAACATGTTTTTTTTTACTAATTTTGACACTTCCAGTACGATATTTCATATTCTCTTATTTTAAAAAAGTCGTGCTCCTCATATATTCCCTTATTCGAGTGGATAATGTGTGGTTGTTAGCAAAGGGTTTCGAGAATTGTATACAGGAAATTAATTGGAGAAAATTTCCTCTTTTTCTTCACGTAAAAGGGACGTCTAAATCAGGGTCAAGACAAGGAGGTCAGGAAAATGTGGCCCATTGTTCAAATACCATTGTAGTTCCTAGTGCGCTAATTACCTATTGAGATAAGCACAATATTTTAGACGGTTTTATTTTAACTTGCTATGTTCAGATAAAATTAAGTAATTAAATTTTTATCTTTATGTTCACAGATTGATCAAAAATTTGATACCTTTAGTTCTATTGAGTATGAATTCAAAATGGACGCTCAAAATGGAGGGACTTGTTAGTGAATTGATAAGCATATTTATTCAAATTAAAACCTCACCCACCTACCGACTTCACCTACCAACCGATTGAGCTTAAAGGCCATCAGGGCTAAAAGTTTAGACCTTTGGAAAAAAAAATCTAAATTTTTTCTTTAAATCATCATAAAAGTTTAATTCCTAAATAATTCTTCCCTATTTAAATATTTATATGTCTAACTTTGTGTCCTATGTAAAAATAAATACAATCTAACTTAATACAGACAATATATCGTTCATGAAATTTATTGAAATGTTTTCACTGTATAGCTCTTGTCTGATTAGATTGAAAGTTCGAAGTCTGGTTGACAGATTAACAATAAAACTTGAGCTATAGATAACTTAGGTAGATGTTAAAACCTAGATAGTCTAGGTTCTGCTGACGTGAGACACTTCAAGACTGTTGAACTCCAGGCAATTAGCCACGCTGCTGAATTTTATCTTGCATTTTTTTATTGTTTTTCCTTGTTGTTTTAGTGTTGTTTATAGTTTTATGTTCGAGATGAGAATAGTTTACATTTTGACAGAGAACTTTTCTTTTTATTTATGTCTTGTTTATTTATAAATCATCGTGAAATGTTTCATGTTTTTAAGCGCAAATACTAAAACTTAATCAGTCAAAATAAATATGAAGTTTCCATAATAAACCAATATCAACTTTTAATGCTATAACACTGAAATAGCATAATATCTTATTAAACGACTTAAAAATTACTTTATTATGCTTTGATGTTTGTTTGCGGATAACTTCGTAGTTTATGAGCCCATTTTAATGATTTTTTTTTCAATCAGAGAAGTGTTTTTTCAGTATAATATGTTACATTACATAATATTATGATAGCAGTCGGAAATAAATTATAATTTAGAACATAATGTCGACAACGAACCTTGTCGTTATAAAAACGAATATTGGGATCAGAAGAAAATCTAAGCCTTTACCTAAACCGTAGTAGTGTTTATCAGAGTCCATTATTATTAACAATTTAGTAAATCTAGTAACCAAATGCATATGTATAAAAAATGAACTGGGATATTATTATTGTGAAAAAATGAGAAAAAAAATATTTATTCAAAAAAATTCATTAAGTATATAAATTCAAAATTATATATTAAAAAAAATACAAAATTATTTAATTATATAATTATACAAAAAATATTTATTAACTAGTACAAAAAAATACGATTTTAACAAATGTTGCTTTGATAATTTAACTTCCCGACGCAGGCTGAAAGTATTGTTCTTCCTCACCGTTAAAATAAGACCTAATTGATGGAAAACACAAACGGTGATTAAAGAACATAAATAGATGTACGGTCAGCAAAAGCCGACGAAACCAAAAGGACAAGTATCGCCATACATAGCGTAATTTGATCCCTCAAAGTATGATCAAAATTGTCAGGTTCAAAAATTTACGAAACAACAAACGAAATGGTTGTCTGTAAAGTCGGTTTACGGACGGTAGTTTGACGTGATAACGTCAAACATTACATGCAGCCCGAACCGAACTGAGCCGATCGCCCGTTTTCCTATCTACCTAACATAAGAAATCCTTATTAGCTTGATAACGTCCACTGAGACACTTTACTTAAAATGACCGGACAAAAGAACATGAATATTAAACTCAAGTAAATACTACTAACCAGAAGTACTATAGCGTATAAGAAGAAGAAGTTTAAAGTAGTAAATAGTAGTTCAAAAAGCGTCCACAATGGCGCTGGTGTAGATAACGAACTGCCCGTCTAGACAAATAGCAAACGCGCCGAGTCTATTCTATCGCAAGCGATACACGCTATAGCTCTGTCCATACTGCGAATTTTTAACGCCGAATAATTTTTGCCACTTGTTTATGCTTGTATGGCTTGTAGATGTTATAGATGTTTTAGACGAATCGAATATGTATTTATATTTTAAGACGTGTGCGCATTTTTAGCATTAAAAATATTTACTCTAACTTTTCAACACTTCGCCGGACACTTTATACATACAGACTCCTTATTCCATTCCAACTTTGAATGCCGACCGTACGCTACAGATTGAAAACCTCAATTCGATAGACAAGGCGTAAACAGAGAGTTGAGCAGGCCCGGATACCACAATGGCTAATAATAGGCACAAAGAAACTTCCGCGGCCAACACGATTGTCGGATGAGTGATGGCTGATTGAGATTAATTATAGACCGAGCGATATCGGAGAAACGGGTAGGTTTCTTGTTAAAGCTCCCGAGTTATTCACTAAGGGCCTGTTTCACAATCTCCAGTTAAGTTCCCAATAGGCTATCGGCAATATATTTGACAGATATTTGACAGATACTCCATACTCTATCTGTCAAATATGTTGCCGATAGCCTATTGGGAACTTAACTGGAGATTGTGAAACAGGCCCTTAGACTTTAGGTTCCGTTTGCCCATATACGTATCTATCTACTGTCTATGTCTATCTACTGATTATCCTTTCTAGTTGTCTAGAAAAATCGAAAATGCAATAATCTTAATCAATCACGACAAACTCCGAAAAAGTTTTAATATTAGGTACATTTTGCTGTACTAACAGCGTCCTGCAGTTTCACTCGCATACTTAACGTTCCCGTGGGATTATGGGGACCAATTACAATGAAGAAACCTTTCTCGCCATGTTTTTTACTTACAAGGCACCACAGAGGTCAGAATCTAACCTGAACCTCTCGCTGAAGAAGCTGAGCCCATACCCACTAAAGTCTAGACCACTTTCTCTAGAGTCTAGACCAGTGATTCCCAAAGTGTCTAGGTCTAGAGTCACTCTAGACCCTAGACCATTGCCATCCGTGGCGTTAATTTAACATTTAATATACTAGCAACGCCCCGCGGTTTCACCCGTGTACTTCCCATACCCGTTTGAGTCCGGTGATAAATTATAGCCTACTAGCTGTTACCCGCGGCTTCGCCCGCGTGAACTTAGGTTTACGGATTTATCATGTCTGATGATAATCATTTTCTATTTTAATAATGACTAAAGCTTTTGTATTAAAATGGGTATATTTGTTATCTTGAACATAAAGACATTATACCAATTCGCTTTCTGTATTTCTGTATGCATATAATGTACTATTTAGGATACTATTATTACACTGCCCGTTCAAATCACGGCCACACGATTTATTTTCTTGCGTATAATTTTGGGTTAAGGTTCAAGAGTGGAGGCCGCGTTCAGGTAGACGAAGTGTTGGTCGGCCATTAACCAGATGGGAAGACGATCTCCGTGCAGATGCAGGTCCGCGTTGGATGCGAGTAGCAAGGGATCGGTCGTCTTGGCGTTCATTGAGGGAGGCCTATGTTCAGCAGTGGACGGACAGAGACTGATGATGATGATGATGATGTATAATTTTGATTTTGCCATATCTCCTAAGGTATTTATTTAATTTACATGATGTAAAGAACAAAAATAATCTTCATAAAATGCTCAAGCCAATTAATTAATTTAAAATGATAAGGATTTATACCTTATTTGTGTAAATAGCCCTATAATTGCCCATTTTTTTAAACTATTAAATGAATATAGTATGATATCCCTAAGAGATAGACATATGCCATCGCGGACTTTTTTAGACCTATTTAAGATACACAATTCCACCATATATTATTTTGTTATATCATCTTAAAGGGTTTAGGCAGCGTTTTCGTTGAAAACTCCCAGGCGGCCTATTTTTTTCCGACACGTCCAACAATTATTGTTATATCTTAGCCGATGTAGATGAAAACTTAATTAATTATATACGTAAACCTTCCTCTTGAATTGTCCTATCTATTATAAAACCGCATCAAAATCCGTTGCGTAGTTTTAAAGATTTAAGCGTACAAAGGTATATAGGGACAGAAAAAGCGACTTTGTTTTATAATATGTAGTGATGATACATCTTAAAAATCTTAAATATTTTAGGTTATGTTTCATTGGTTAATGTTATTGAATTATTTTACCATTGTATGTTTTGTATCTATTATGGGAAATTCCCCGGAGCTACATTCCCATAGGACTGAGTAACAAAGTGTCAGAAATCAATAGATTCTGTATTTTACGACAGACATAGTCGTATGGCTTTTGGTCTTAGCTGGTTCCAACAGAAACAAATAAAAAAAAAACGGAGGGAAAAATATGTCATCCAATAATGAAATCCGTAAAAAGTAGTCAATTGAGTTACATATAATAATTGGTTTTTTTTGGTGGCTTTTAATTATCAAACCAATATATTCTAGGGTTTGATAAATGGAAAATTTGATTCTCCAAAAAAAAAAACCACATAAATAACAAAATATAGACAAATGTAGATAATGCATTGTTAGACTTTGAATATGGCCACCCTCTTGTATTATCACGTGCACTTTGCGCGCTAAATTTTGACAGACGTTAGTTAGTTAGACGGTAGGTATAAAATAATCGCGTCGCGTTACGCGAACGTGAGAACGCGGCCTTAGGGGGTTCGCGCTGAAACGTCGGTGTATTTGATACATCAATGATATTTATCAAACCCTAGAATATATTGGTAAAATGTAAAGAAATAAAATTATTGTTTTTCTTCAAATAATTATTAGATAATACATCTTAAAAATCTCAAATATTTTAGGGTATGTTTCATTGGTGTTAATGTTATTGAATTATTTTACCATTGTTTGTTTTGTATCTATTATGGGAAATTCCCCGGAGCTACATTCCCATAGGACTGAGTAACAAAGTGTCAGAAATCAATAGATTCTGTATTTTACGACAGACATAGTCGTATGGCTTTTGGTCTTAGCTGGTTCCAACAGGAACAAATTAAAAAAAAACGGAGGGAAAAATATGTCATCCAATAATGAAATCCGTAAAAAGTAGTCAATTGAGTTACAAATAATAATTGGTTTTGTTTGGTGGCTTTTATCAAACCCTAGAATATATTGGTAAAATGTAAAGAAATAAAATAATTGTTTTTCTTCAAATAATTATTAGATAATACATCTTAAAAATTTCAAATATTTTAGGGTATGTTTCATTGGTATCAATGTTATTGAATTATTTTACCATTGTTTCTTTTGTATCTATTATGGGAAATTCCCCAGAGCTACATTCCCATAGGACTGAGTAACAATGTGTCAGAAATCAATAGATTCTGTATTTTACGACAGACATAGTCGTATGGCTTCTGGTCTTAGCTGGTTCCAACAGGAACAAATTAAAAAAAAACGGAGGGAAAAATATGTCATCCAATAATGAAATCCGTAAAAAGTAGTCAATTGAATTACAAATAATAATTGGTTTTGTTTGGTGGCTTTTATCAAACCCTAGAATATATTGGTAAAATGTAAAGAAATAAAATAATTGTTTTTCTTTACATGACATTTCTAGACGCTTCAAAAATATTAAATAATATTTCGCCATTGTCCTTTCCATACAAACTTTCATCCCCTATTTAAACCCCCCTAAGCTTTTTTTCGCAACAAAAAGTAGCCTATGTCCTTTCCCAAGCTCTAATCTATCTCTGTTCCTAGTTTCATCAAAATCTGTTCAGTGGTTTAGTCGTGAAAGCGTAACAGACAGACAGACAGACAGACAGAGTTACTTTCGCATTTATAATATTATTAGTAAGGATGTGTTATTCTGATGTATAAACGTGGAAAAGTAACAAACATCCATACTTACAAACTTTCACGTTTATGATATTAGTAAGATTGTTTTGTTTAAAAGCAAAATAACACATATTATAAATCCGCTAATATCGACAGTTTCGCAGCTATACCGCGTAAGAGATCAGCGTCTATGATTCGAAGAGTGAGAGACAGTTCCAACATATACCTGAGGGAAATTGCTGTTACACTTAAAAACCCTATATGGAGACACTGGACTAATATTCATATTCTTATTCTTATACCTTTAAACGAGTAATTCTTGTATATGTATATATATATATATATATATATATATATATATATATATATATATATATATATATATATATATATATATATATATATATATATATAGAATCGGGATCTCGGAAACGGCTCCAACGATTTTCATGAAATTTTGTATACATGTGTTAAAAACGGCGATAAATCGATCTAGCTAGGATACATTTTCGTTTTCGTTCCGAAAGCAAGAGTGAGGAACGAACGAAAGAGGCATGATCGGCTCGAGCGATCGGCTAAGTTCGGTTCGTGCTGGATGTAATGTTTGACGTTGACACGACAAACTACCGTCCGTAACCGACTTTACAGACAACCAATTTTTTTTTGCTTAACTAATAAATATTTTTGTATTTTTATGTTGTTTGGTTTAGTTGTTTTGGTTGTTTGGTTGCATGTGTAACATGATCTTCCTTATTTCTCCTGTGATACAGCTTTGCTGTTTCGGAGAGAAGTGTAAGACAGAGTAATTACTAACAACGAGACTCAACATCTTGTCTCAGGCTATACTGATAATGATAAGCAGCTAGTCTCATGTTAACTTGTTTATGCTCATGTGCGACGTTGACCACTTGCCATCAGGTGCCTCCTCTCCCGTTTGCCTATTCATCTATCATTAAAAGTACACGTTTCATTTCTTGGTACGTTAGCATAATTTTTGTTTCCCTCCTTGAACGAAGCAGTGAATCAATGTTAACGATTACGGCCAAATAAAAGTTGCGTCGATGTTCAAACGAACCATCTGTTTCTTATAATTCAGTTTTGCTCAATTTATCGTTATAGCGGTTGTGTAGGTAAACCTTATCATCATCAGACTCTTCGGCAGCGATCGATCAGCCAAACTACGGATGTCTTCAAATAATAACGTATACCATTTCGAATTACGTTTAATAATACTCGCTAAGATTACTCGTTTAATTCGTTTTACAATATTTTACAATTTTACAAAATTTAATCGGGGCATGTGTTTAAATAAGAGCGAGAATATTCGAATATTTTCAAATTACGAAATTATATTTTCTTCTTTCTTCTCTCTTTCTTCAAAAATATCTTTATTTCCTAGGTAAAAACTTGTAAACTTAAAATATGTCGAAAGAAGTGGTCAGTAAAAAGTAAAAAAAGTAAAAAACCCCTTTGTGATGCAGGATCCTAAGAAAAACGAGAAAAAAAGGAGTTGCTCTTTTGTCAACAAAATACATAAAAACATATCTACAAAAAAGTAATTTAAAAAAAAACTTTATCTAACAGTAGACGACAACAGACCAATATTTTCCATTTAACCCACAGACTATACATATTTAGATAAAGAAAATCTTAAAACGAATAAATAATAAAAGGTCACCGAACCCAGTTGCATCTAGATTTATTATATCGAATTCCCAAATTTTGAATTTTATGAGCGGCTTCCATCGACAGCAACATAAACATGGCTAGACCAAGCTATGATCTAGCATGCAGTGGTATTCACTGATATATTACAATAATAAATATATCAGACGTCCCAAATATGTATATATGTACGTAAGTATATACAAACTTACAGAGCAAAATATCTTTGAGTTTTGCGATGGATTTCACGCTTTCATTAGCATCGTCGATAGACGACCTTTGTGGCTTAATGGTTAGCGCGTTGGCGCTCAAGCCAGAGGTAGCGGGCTCGAATCTCGCCAGGGAACAAAAAAGTTTCTGTGCTCCTGGGTCACGGATGTATATTAAATATGTGTATCATATAATAGAAATCTTAAATATATGTATTAATATAAAAAAGTATTAAATATATGTATTTCCGTTGTCTGATACCCGTAACACAAGTTCTTCGGGAACTTAGCACGGGACCAGATTGACGTGGTGTAAAAGCGTCTATAGATATTATATTATTATATTATCACGTTAGAACGAGTATTTTCATATGTATGTATGTCTATTTCTATAAAACGCACAGCATAAACAGTTAACGTATATATTCGGAAATTGTGAGTGGCATAATAATCAAAACTAATAAAGAAATGACGGACTTTTTGCGCCAAATTATGTCGCTTGTAACGCTAAACCGACTTTATTTATCCGATGTAGAATCAAAGATTTATATTTTATAATCATCATCATCATCAGCCTATATCCGTCCACTGATGAACATAGGCCTCCCTCAATGAACACCAAGATTCCTTACCACTCGCATCGAATACCACCGGCCACTGCTCGGAGATCGTCTTCCCACCTGGTTAATGGCCGACCAACACTTCGTCTAATACACGTTGTATATTCTAGGATTGATTCGAACCTACTATCTCTAATTCCATAAATAGTCATACTTACAAAACTATATCACATTCTTTAATAATATCAATAAATTTAAACTGACAATCACACAACATTACTATTTTCATATGGATAAGTACGTGATTTACAAACTTATAATAGATAGTAGTAAAGATAGTAGGTTCGAATCTGTCCTATAATACACGATCTGTATTGATCGATAGTCCTCTACATATTTATCATACACA
Source organism: Lycaena phlaeas (assembly GCA_905333005.2). Classification (NCBI taxonomy): domain Eukaryota; kingdom Metazoa; phylum Arthropoda; class Insecta; order Lepidoptera; family Lycaenidae; genus Lycaena; species Lycaena phlaeas. The sequence continues at coordinate 2,835,444 of HG995170.1, read as the reverse complement.
TTATCTGCACATGGCGAGATTCGAATCTGTGACCAACTTGGACTTCACAATAGTCTGATTCGTTCAGCAATCGATACGTGATCCAAAATACACCCGTTCGTTTTGTAATCCAAAACGCACACAATAGATTTTCTATTCCCACTTCCATTCTCGAAGCTAAAACAATACCTCTTCCATCTAATAAGCTATAAGCATACAAAAGTTCGATACCTCATTGGTTAGTAAGAACTCTTTGTGAATGTGACAAGGGTCCTCAGAGCCCTTGGAAAGGCGTCGAGTGGCCCACTTGCACCTCTGTCGCTTATTAAACTTCGTGATTCGCCCTTCGAGATTACAAGTATTCACAAGTAGTACCACGCGTACGTGCTGCCATCATACACACTTTTAAAGCAACTCTGGATAAAGAAAACTTGTTTTCTCCCCACTCACGCCTTCCTTAACAGCCCGTCGTCGTCTGCAGTCTCATACACGTTTTGTGTGCCGGCCATCGCACACGCATTTTTCTTTCTAAGTGAAGTTAGCATACTGAAAGTTCGTAGCTGTGTCACTATAGAATATTAGACATGGAAAAACGCAAGAATTACGATGAAAAGGAAAAATAAAGGATTGGAACGAAAAATGGCTAGAGATCGCAAAATATGTCTCCATAGTTTTATTCGTCATGCTCAAAATAATAACACGAGCGAATACAATAAATGAAGGTAAATCAAAAATTATTTATTCAGTTAATATTATCTTTTGTTATTTTTGTTTCTTCTTAATGCGATATCGTGATTGATCTGAAAAATTATTACCCACTAAAAAAAAAAAAAAAAAAAAACAGCCTAGAAGGTTGTGTCGTGAATACATTAGACGTTTTTTAGAGTACAGCCCGTGATACTGTATCACAGAAACTATGCAAAACAGTAACGATCATTGACAAGATGAGCTTACATAACCACACTTAACAATCATGGAGTTATTTTTCTGGACTAGGCGTTGTGGTTTTTATTGATGCACTTTATTCTAGAACGCACTCGTGAGATTGTTCGTGAGCCCAAATCCGTGAGATTGTGTCGTGAACACAAATCCGTGAGATTGTGCCCTGAACACAAAATCCGTGAGACTGCGTCGTGAATACACTGGATGTTTTTTCGAAGTGCAGCCAGCCCATGAGGCTGTATCACAAAAATGATACCAAGCATTAACGATCGTTGACAAAGATGAGCTTACATAACCACACTCAACAATAATGGAGTTATTTTTCTGGACTGGGCGTTGTGTGGTTTTTATTGATGCACTTTATTCTAGAACGCACTCGTGAGATTGTTCGTGAGCCCAAATCCGTGAGATTGTGTCGTGAACACAAATCCGTGAGATTGTGCCCTGAACACAAAATCCGTGAGACTGCGTCGTGAATACATTGGATGTTTTTTAGAGTACAGCCCGTGAGACTGTATCACAAAAACTATACTAGAAGCTAATGATCATCGACAAAGATGGAATTAACAGTATTTAATATTTATATATTTTTTTTTTGATACCCTCAATCTGTTGAGTAGTAGTGGGTAATAATCTTTCAAATTTATCTCGCGTCTGAAGATCAGCACCCTATCCTGGCTATCCTTGGCATCAAGGCTATGAGCCAAAAAATCAGAAACATTGGGGACTAATAGGTACATAAATACAGCTAGAGCCGATAAGCCTATATTAAGGTAAATTACATTGGAGAAGATATTAAAGACATTTTGGAAAATGTTTAAAAGGCATAACATGTTATCAGAAAATACACTAGCTGTTGCCATGTACGGTGTGACTCAAATTCTAACCTCATAATTAATGATCTTCAAGTCTCGCAACAATGGCGATAATCAATAAAAAATATCGAGTGAGGTAAGTCGTTTTTTTTTTTTGCTATGTTGACTATATGGGAATACTTTAACGGCTTCTCTAGACAAGAGCGTAGAAGATAACGAAGTATCTTAAACGGGACCAGCTCAGCTTTTTCGGAGGAGATTTACAAGAAAAGTTGACATCTATAAAAGCCATTTCTTACGACTGACGCAGAGTAGGTCTGCTATAACAAAGACTAGGTCGCTAACGACCACGAGTCGTAACTAACTTTTCCACCTCTAGTACAGGTTAGGCTTTAAACTTGGGTAAGAGCCGCCACCGACTCCGGGTGCTCGGTACACGCAACCGAATCCGACCTAATTTCGCCGGCTGGCGGTGCCAGCAACAGCCAGCAGCGGAGCGGCGCCAGAACAACAAGCGGACACCGGTGCTGAAAAAAGCGGCGGTTTCATGTGGATCGGTAGATGGCGCTCCTGACCAACACCCGCTGGAAGCAGGTAGACTTAAATTTTTTAAATAAGGCGTAGGCGCAGATATTGATTCTTGATATTGCCTTGAGTACAAGGTTTACGTATACCTTTTCTTTCTGCTGTTACCCAGACTAACATACCAGTCAATAGACCCACAAATATTGCATATGACAGGGAAATGACTAGGGAAATGACTAGGGAAATAAATTATTTACTTTCATTAGAGGCGATACATGAATGTAAATCATGTTCTGGTCAATTTATATGGCATATTTCTTATAAAGAAGAGTAATCGAAATAATGGTTTATTTCAACTGATGTATATCCGCGCCACACTTTTCAAACTTGATTATAGAACAGCTTTAAAACTTATTTCTAATAATTGTCAAATGTCAAATGTGCATAAACATGCCAATTTTTTTTCTATAGCTATTCATAATCAGCACAGATTTATTAATATATATTTATAAATCTGGGATAATCAGTGTAACAAATACTTGCGTTTTCAGTGGTTAAAAAGGATCAATGAGTCGCCTTACATTTTACAGAAATCATGCAACCAGCTTGTGTAATTTTTACGTAACCAGGACTTATTATATCTATTTTTTAGACAAACAAAAATAAGCAAGAGCCTCTACGATTTATTTATTTAACGACCTCTATGGCTTGAGCAACGCGCTTACCATTGAGTTAGCGGGTTGCACGGAAGGTGGAGTTACAGGGTTTGATTCCCGCCTGGGAATAAAGAATTTTTTGTATTCCTGGGTCATGGATGTGAAAATCTTGCATATCTTATGTATATTATATGTTAAAAGTATAAGATATGTTTCGTTGTCCAAAATACGTACCTTGACAACTTAGCGTGGAACAAGATTGACGTGGTGTAAAAGCGCCCATAGATATTACTACAATAATAATGATAATTATTAATAATCTAGTTTAAACATTTTTTAAGAGACTTAAGAAATTGCGACGCTTTACGCACTTGATAGAATCACTAATATCGGTTTGTTTAACATTACAATATGGCTGGTTATATACAAAAAACTTATGGGTTAATTTATCTTTATTTACAAGAAAATGATTACGACCAATATATCTATTTACCAATATGTTTATTTACGATTTCCACTATTAGATTAATAATATTGATGAATGTTTTAGCCCATACGGTTAGGCGTTTGTCGAACGGCATTATTTTCTGACTAGTCTCGTACAGGTACAGGGGATGAAATAGCTATTCTTAGGCAGGATTCTACCATCACATCGATTACTTATAGCTAAAGGTGCATTTTGTTGTCGCATAGTAATTCGGAATCAGTAGATTATGCAAGACATAAAATTAAACGTTCCGTTGAGAATTGACAACTCCACTGCTATATACATAAACAAATAATATTTATGTAAATAGGATGATATTAACCGACACACTTGAAGTGGTATCAAAAGGGTCTATATCTATATGATAATATGTGTTCGCATCCTACGTTAGCTCACAAGACAACTATGAGGCCGACGCAGAATCCCGTTTGCGTTAATTCTGATATAGAATAGGAGTTAGCCGACTATGCTTTTCAAAATTTAATAATTTCTAAAAACCTGAAGTAGATATTCTTGCCAGCTGGTTAGCAAATCAAATCATGATATCTTTTTCATAGGTGACGACTTGTACTCTTAAAAAGTAGTCAAAGTAAAAAATAAATAAAACATAAGTCTTCGGGAGTCGTAATTGTACCTGATAGTCTAGCCAGCCTTTTTTACAGAACATAAGGATTATCAGGGCAGCATTCGCAGGCCCCGAAACGCCGTCGAATACAACTGATATTAATAATATTAATAATAATATTTTTACTAAAAATTTTGTGAGTATCTTATATGCATAAAGATAATAATAATAAACATTTATTAAGGGTTAAGTAATGTTATTTTGGCGTCTATTATGGATAATACCATAAGACAATATCTGTCCTTGTTTCTATCAATGGTACAATTTTTTATCGTCAATAATATACATTTTATAGGATTAGGATTGATAACTAATAGTTAATTTTTTAAATTATTCCCCATTAACTTCGTTAAATGAGCTTTAGCACTAATTTTATTCAAATAATACGATTTGAAAATGTAATATCAATTATTGTAAACGATTTAAGAATTATTTTATGAAAATAGTACGCAGTATATATGACTAAGCACTCCGCGTCCAAAATATTATAATGCAACTGAAAAATTGTGCTCTTTTTTAAATATTAAGTATGGGTATCGTGTTCAAATATTCTTAATTTCAATTATCAAATAATATTCAAAATTAAGAAAATTTTATATTATAAAATCTGGGTTTATTAGAACTCAACCAATTTTAAAATATACATTGCTATGAGACGCCTTCTATTTACCTTACTAGGACCTTAGATTATTATTTGAAAATGTCTTCTGAGAGAATGCCTTTCAAATGTTATTTACCTTTTGTTAGTTTTCAGAAAACTTTTGAGCCTGTAAGTTCACAGATTTTTAGCCGATGAATAAAAGCTACCGTCCAGGATAGTGGGCACACCAGTGCTTAGTGCCCATAGTACGAGACATGCAGCTACTTGATCTGTTGCCGCATGACTGGTGTCAACATGGATGTTATCAAACGAACCGCTGGATGGATTAGATGTCACAAACTTAAGTCAAATTTTAAAACTGAGAAGTAACTACTGGTATCAAAACATTTGATTCCTTTTCTCACTTTCCTTGTAGGTTGGGGTTTTTTTCAACTTCTATTGGTAAACGTCAATTCTAATGTATGTATTATAATATACACAATATTATAATTTTTAATATAATTTTATTTACTATAAAATAATATAATTTTATTTACTATATGAAACATATTTTCCGATTATTTTAATAAAAGCCTTGTAATATTATCTAAAAAACTGTTGTTATAATATTACCTAACTACACTGTGTTTTCACTAGTGTAGTGAGCTATTTCGTAGTTCTCTAAACAACTACTTGTGAATACTTGTAATCTCGAAGGGCGAATCACGAAGTTTAATAGAGAATCAAACGAACTTACCTGTAAGTGAAGTTCGATGATTATTAAACGAGTGATTCGCCCAAGAGATTACAAACCCTCCCAAACCCTAATTACATACATATTATTTATATTGATGTAATGCCCTTTCGAAATAGCTAACAGGAAAGCCGTACACGACAGAAACGTGTATGAGACTGCAGACGACGACGGGCTGTTAAGGAAGGCGTGAGTGGGGAGAAAACAAGTTTTCTTTATCCAGAGTTGCTTTAAAAGTGTGTATGATGGCAGCACGTACGCGTGGTACTACTTGTGAATACTTGTAATCTCTTGGGCGAATCACTCGTTTAATAATCATCGAACTTCACTTACAGGTAAGTTCGTTTGATTCTCTAGAAATAGCTACATTTATGGGGTGTGAGTTTTTTTATGGTATAGTGAAGCACTTATATGTGCAATCGATAAAATTGTAGTCCATACTAGTATTATAAATGCGAAAATCTGTCTGCATGTCTATTAAACTAATAATAAGATTCAGTTTTGACGACCTAATTAGTATGATTACTCATTCTAGTCCAAAATTGAAGCCCACAGATGTATAAATTGTTATTTATGTCTGGGCTTCAGTGCCTAGCGCCCCCGATAGGTGAAAGGGGCCTTTTTTTTGATGACGCAGCGGAAATCCTTTTCGGACCATACCAGGGCCTTGGGTAGGCGCGCTGGCGTGTGCGGGGACTCGTCGCATTGGGAACACTACCCCACTAAAACCGCTGCGTGAGCCTTCAGTCGCTATCTGAGGGACCCGGATCTGCAGGCTAGCACGGGAAACCCTCAGCGACAGACTGGTCCCGGCAAGACCAGATTCTCCACAATAGGGGGACTGCCCTGCTACGACTTGGCAGTCCCCACGACGTCGTGTCTAGCAGGGCCCGGGTTCCCATCCCGAGCCCGACACGAGCACAAGGGCGTTATTGGAAGCGCATTAAGTAGCGCATCCGACGCACCCCCGTTCATCGTATACGGGGGGAGGCCACGTCAGCGGCCTCCTTTCTCACCCGGTCATCGGCCTCGTCAGAGCCAAGCATCGCGCTGATGACGCTCGACAAAGACAAGTCCCCTCCGATGAAGGTTAAAGGGGGCCTAGGGTTTATTGGTCGCCTCATTCATTCATGAAGGTTCATTCATTCATTCATGTTCAGCAGTGGACACATAAAGGCTAATGATGATGATGAGTTTTGTTTCTTATTCCAGGACATTAAGTATATTAGACGGTCAGTGGAGAAGCTTTTCCTAGCGGGGCCCCGCACTGCTTTTGTTCAAGACTTACACACATTAGGGCACTTGAAGTCGCGGGGCCCCCTATCTTACGGCCCACCACCCACGCCCCTTTGGACATTATCTTAAACCTGCTATGTCATCGTGAATGCATTTTAATTGGCGTCTAAATTATTCACTCATTCAAACATTTGAAGTGTGTTAATTATGCAAATTTGGAGAAATCCATAATCATCATTAGCTTTTGTTTATTTATTTGCACAGTAAGCTTCTTTCCATTACCTTAAGACTACGGAGACAATATAGTCTGTCTTATTCTGATGTGTAAGCTGTATTATTGAAAGGTTTTATCAAAATCCATTCAGTAGTTTGAAACAGTATTTCTTTAAAAAAAGAGTAGCTAGCATTCGCTTTTTAATATTATTAGGATTGTCATATATCATGGCATGACAGCAGCACGCCGAAATCGTCACGGCATTGTGTCGATTTTACTGTGTCTAATGTCGCGAATTCTTGCATCTGTTTAAAGCTACTATTATTCTGTTCCGCGTCCTCTATGTGTTCTGAATCAGATAGGGGAACCCATATTACAAAAAGCTACTCTCATATATCGGGATTAAAAAATGGGTTTATTCTAAATCCATTGTTTAGATTGACGTCGAAAAAATATGATTCGCTAACAGACGTTCGTTTTTGATGGTTTATGTGTTGTTAGTTGTAAAAATGATTAAGATGCCGAAAGACAAATAAACAAGTCATAAATACGGCGGTGTAAATCCCCAAAGTATCTGCTAGCCAAAATAAACCTTATTGGAACGTAAAATACATTTTTTATTCGACACCCGAAGAAAAATGATTGGTTATTAAAGATTTGTTTTACCATGGAAAACGATGTAAGATTTTTGGTGCTATAACTTGTGGGCAAACCAAACTTGTGGGTTTCGTAACCTAACTTCTACTAATTACTTTTACTTCAATCTATGTAACTTCCGTTTTTCTCGCGTATACGGCAGAGGAAGGTTCTTCCTCTCTCACTCGAGATAGATTTAATTTATTATAAATATGAAATATTAAAAATAATGAATAAATTTGTTATTATTATTATATAATAATTTAATATTTAACTACAAAATATTATTTATGTTATAATATGAATAACCAAGTTATCACTTCAGTTAGGTCACTCGTTTTTCTACAGGCTTTTTATTGGCTTTACCTCTATCCGTCATCCATCCATCTATCCATCTATCCATCCATCCATTATCATCCATCTTTAAAAGAGGTATTGCCATGCTTTGCAGCCGAATTGGGCCGGCACGATCGGGGTGGTACCTCTCGCTCACATAATACCGGCGTTATGTGGCAGTTATGCTGTCGCGTTTCGTGCGGTTTGTGAGCTTCCGGTGGCCTATTGGGGGGATAGATGATGATGATGGTGATAATGACGATGATTCCCATAAAGCCATTTGTCCATCACATTTGAATAAATTATGTTCTAGAACATTCCAATTACTCGGGTTGGGTGGGACGAAATAATGAAATTAGTAAATCTAATTAGTTAAGAATCAGTCGGGATCATTTAAATACGGATTGCCTCAGTAATAGCCTAGATTAAGGTACTATGTTTAATTAATGAGATTATGTCATTGCGATCCTATTTACTTTTGGTCTTCTTTAAATCATGAGACCACACATGATACTTTTTTATATGTTAGTCTACTTTTGCTACCTCGAAATTTGTCGAGGAGAGTATTAGAGTACGTAATAATGCGAGATGGTCAAATTTTTAAAGATTACAAGTTCGAGGACATGGAGGACCTCACGTCTAAGGATAAACGTCGCATGGATAAGTTGTCTGTGTTTGTGGGTAACGTTGACTATTTAACTGATGACTCATCACAACCTTCGAGGATGAGCAAGAGATGTACAGGATATTAAAAAAGATTTTTCAAACGAAACATATTTTTTAGATATGCCTCCATCGGAATCGAACCTGCACATTAAAGTCGACTAAACAACTAACGTAAATTAAAAGTTGAAAGACAAATCCTCTTGATAGCCTGATTTCTTGACGTTCATTAAAACGTATCCCGGATCAAGTGGTCGGACGAAGATTGATAATGTTCTTACTAATATATGTTGTAACGATATTAAGGAGTTGTACATATGAACCGGAGGAGTGGCGCGATGTATGGTAAGAGGCGAGGAGAGGTGAGGCGAAGAGAGATGAGGTGAGGTGAGGAGAGGAGAGGAGAGGAGAGGTGAGGAGAGGAGAGGTGGGGAGAGAAGAGGAGAGTGATTTTAATAAAACTGGCTGCATAAAAATGTCAAGCCATTCTTAAAAAGAAATTGAAGTGTCAACATTTAGGGCCTGTTTCACAATCGCCAGATAAGTTCCGAATAGGCTATCGGCAACATATTTGACAGATAGAGTATGGAGTATCTGTCAAATATGTTGCCAATAGCCTATTCGGAACTTATCTGGAGATTGTGAAACAGGCCCTTATAATTAAGCATTATTGTTGGAATTATTCAATATACGGATTCACGAAGAGATGTTGTTTCAATAAATGTTTTAATTAAAAGGATTGCCGTAATAATGTACTATAAACGTGAAAGTTTGTAAGTATGGATGTTTGTTACTCTTTCACGTAAAAACTACTGAATGGATTTAAATGAAACTTTACATTAATATAGCTTATACATCGGAATAACACATAGGCTATAATTTTAATTTCAATTTATACATGTACTCCCACGGGAATGAGAAGTACGCGGGTGAAACCGCGGGGCGCTGCCAGTGAGTAATAAATAAATCACTTTGCATATGCATGCGGAGGTAATTGCATAAAAGCCTGCTTTCAGTTTGCTCATCGATCGAATTGTTTATATAACCTAAAACAGTAAATGGCTTTCAACACACGCGTGGACATACACATACAAATATTCATGAATAATAAGGCCATTTCAATCGCAATGTAAAAGTAAACTAGCAACCCATATATATCACACTGCTGGGCACGGGTCTCCTCCTCGAAATCAGGCGAGGAGGGTACCATTCACCGGGGCATTGGCCAAATGCGGCCTGGTGAACTTCAAATATCTTCAAGAATCTTATCAGTCATCCAGGTTTCCTCACGATGTTTTCTTTTACCAATCAGAGCAGTCGCAATTTAAAGTCCTTATACTGTTTATTTAATTAAGGGTTAAGATGAAAGCATTCAACCAATGCATCCCCCCGAAGACCTATGGGGTCGAAGCGAGGCCTCTTGAGACTGATCCGAAAGTTTGCCTTTGCTCAACATGCGATAAAGCATGCTATGCTGGGTGTCTCTTTGGCAGATATGATTTACCACATGTACTCTACCAAATGTAATGTAAGTTGTATATAAACAATCTGATCTATTGTCTAGCCGTTCATTCCTATATAAATACTTAGCAACAAGAAAAGGATTGTGTGGTTTTAATAATCCACGGTAAGAGTGAAACATTTTTCACATTATAGACATTTAACAAACAAAATAGTGGAGCACTGACACAAATGAGAAGAGGTCTATACTCTATACACTACACGGTCAGCTGATGCGAACTATAGGCGCCATATTGACCTCCGACCGTCACGCGACATGCAACACACAGACGAAAAAGACGATGTAATAAAAGTTTCACTTTAATAATCCACAACCGTAGTATATTATTTCCAACCGAAACAAATGGAATTCGATAACCGTATAATTTACACTCAAATATATCCGTTTACCGGTACGTGACAAATCACTTACAACCCTCGAATCGGAACACCGATAAATTTACGGCAACGGATACTTTGTCAGTTAAGTCACATCTCCCATGATTAACCGGTTTTGCCGTTCATAAATATACACAGACGTTATTTATTGTACAGATTTTGTGCATTTGGTAGGATTGAACCTGTGACCTCAACGATTAGTTATCACGACTTTATAGTTGGTAGCTTAGTCATGACGAAGAAAAATATTATCTTCCTACTAATATTATAAACGCGAAAGTTTGAAAGTATGGATGTCTGTTACTCTTTCACGTAAAAACTACTAAATGGATTTTAATGAAACTTTATACCGGATCCGCACGTTTGTGGCTTGCCGCAAGCCCCAAGCCTCCACAAATCACAAGCATGTGGACGCCTCGCAAGCGCTTGCGACAAATTCTCTTTGGTTCCCTTTGGCTTGTGCACAATACCGACACTCGTCGGGTCGGCCACAAACCCTTGCAAACCTACGCAAGCCAAGACAAACTCTGTATCCATACGTTTGAATTTGTGTAGGCTGGCCAAGCCTCGGCAAAAGTGCGGTTCCGGCTTTACAATAATCTAGACACGCGGGAGCGTGTCAAGCCAAGTTCAGCTGGCGAGCAAGCGACGTAAAGTAATATTACACGAACCATTTGGCGCTACTTTTTACCCCCTCATAACTCAAAAACATATAGCTTATACATCAGAATAACTCAGGCTATAATTTATCACAGTACTCCTACGGGAATGGTAATTACGCGGGTAAAACCGCGGAGCGCCCCTAGTATACTAATGAATAGAGCTGAAGAGTTTGTCTTTTTGAACGTGCCAATCTCAGGAACCACTGGTTGGATTTGGAAGAATTTTCAGTGTTAGATAGCCCATTTATCGAACAAGGCTATAATAGTCCACTTGTAAATTTTAGTTAACGCAAGTGAAGCTGCGGTAAGCTGCTAATGCAATATAAAATGGTTAACTATCTTTAATTCAAACTTATATAAAATGTTTATTAAGTCTGTATAACGGAACGTGATAAAGTTCTGTTTGTTATTTATTAGTAAAGGAACTCCTAAAATTCTCCTGCCAATCAAAATCGATTAATGATTTTAAATGGCCCTTTGCTATGAAGGCGTCAGAGTTAATTGCCAACTTTTAAAGGGCTCAATTCCTATGGAGCTTGTAATTTAAAAATCGACAAAGTGTGATTTTTTTGCCGACCAAGAGTGACAGTGACCTATGACATTGTGTATTTCAATATTGAACGCGTCCTGTATTGTATAAAATGTTATATTACAATATAATATTATGCCCTGTAAAAATATTTCAAAATCGGTACAGCCGCTTAAGAGGTAGTTAGTCCCATACACAGAAGAATATAAAAGGATACAGATTCGCTAGGAAGAAGTGTTCTTCGCTTTTGAATTTGTATTCGCTTTGGTGGCGTCACTCGCGTGTTCGGCATGCTCCATATATCTTTATTTATAAATCTGTAGTAATTAGTGTGGTTTTGGCCGTTTAGGTTTCATCTGTATCCGACGTTTCGGAAACTTTACAGAAAACATGGTCAAAGAACTGAATTTAAATTGTAATTTATTAACGGGTAGACGGATGTCAGAGAGTCCTACGGAACCCCAAAATCGGGATCCCGGTCGTGTAATTTCCTGAGGCGGCACTTCCGCAGCATTATTAAATTATTGTTTGATAAAATATCCTCTCGCCGCGATCAATTATTAAGGTCGCCATGTCTCAACAACTTTTTATATATAACACTATGAAGACCATACCAATGAATACAGACGTACATAGAAAGACAGTTCTTAAGGATTTTTTGTGCTGACTTTATTGGGGACTAGTCCCCAGTTCGCACTCGCTCGCTCTCGTAGACTCATATGCTGGGGACATCGCGGTGTCCCTCTCGTCACGCCGCCAAGCGGACCTCAAAGCGCTCATAAGAAATGTCCTTCTATGTACGTCTGAATTCTGTGACCATACAGAGTTCATTTAAAATAATCATCATCATCCTTATCAGCTTATTCGTCTATTGCTGGACATATCAATGGATCTGTCAAGTCTCTTTCTCTCTCACACTTTCTCTCTCTTTCTCTCTTTGTAAGAGGTAGTGCCATGCTGCTTTGCAGACAAATGGGGCCGGCACGACCGGAGAAGAACTTCTCGCTTACATAAAGTCGGCGTAAAGTGACAGCGAAGCTGTCGCGTTTCGTGCGCCTTGTGAGTTTCCGGTGGCCCATTGGGGGGATAGGGAAAAGGAGGGCAACGCATCTGCATAACCTCTGAATTTGTGAATGTTAATGGGCGTCGATAGTTGCAAGTCTTCGACTGACCTCTAATGGTATAAAAAAAAAACTCTACGATGTTGTTCGTGGAACGGTGCGTTGCCGCGGTGCGTTACCACGACGTGCTGTACTGCACGGCAACGTAGAAGAGAAATGGCGCGTCGTGGAATGGTGCGTTGCCGCGGTGCGTTACCACGACGTGCTGTACTGCACGGCAACGTAGAAGAGAAATGGCGCGTCGTGGAATGGTGCGTTGCCGCGGTGCGTTACCACGACGTGCTGTACTGCACGGCAACGTAGAAGAGAAATGGCGCGTCGTAGAACGGTGCGTTGCCGCGGTGCGTTACCACGACGTGCTGTACTGCACGGCAACGTAGAAGAGAAATGGCGCGTCGTGGAACGGTGCGTTGCCGCGGTGCGTTACCACGACGTGCTGTACTGCACGGCAACGTAGAAGAGAAATGGCGCGTCGTGGAACGGTGCGTTGCCGCGGTGCGTTACCACGACGTGCTGTACTGCACGGCAACGTAGAAGAGAAATGGCGCGTCGTGGAATGGTGCGTTGCCGCGGTGCGTTACCACGACGTGCTGTACTGCACGGCAACGTAGAAGAGAAATGGCGCGTCGTAGAACGGTGCGTTGCCGCGGTGCGTTACCACGACGTGCTGTACTGCACGGCAACGTAGAAGAGAAATGGCGCGTCGTGGAACGGTGCGTTGCCGCGGTGCGTTACCACGACGTGCTGTACTGCACGGCAACGTAGAAGAGAAATGGCGCGTCGTGGAACGGTGCGTTGCCGCGGTGCGTTACCACGACGTGCTGTACTGCACGGCAACGTAGAAGAGAAATGGCGCGTCGTGGAATGGTGCGTTGCCGCGGTGCGTTACCACGACGTGCTGTACTGCACGGCAACGTAGAAGAGAAATGGCGAGTCTGTGGTCATAAGCCGGAGAGCGGCTAGCGGCTAAGATACGCTCGCTCGGTTAATGTTTTACACACGTATTCAAGAAGCGTAGGCGGATTTCACTTAGGTAAGTAATGGGTACGTGGGCCTCGTTGCACCCGAAAGATGGTAAGTGGACGCAGCTCTACCCACTAAAACCCGGCGAGTGCCATCACTGCCGCCTTTGGTGAGGTGGCCCGGATCTGCTAGCAACAGGGCACCTCGACGGCTAGTCAGTCCCTCAGGGGACCGACGCCACCTCCACAGAGGGTATATGAATTGTTTTGAATGACCCTATGCGTTCGGGAGTATTGTGACACCTCATAGTATTGTTTTTTGAAAAAGAGATGTCGGGGAACTTAAAGTCTGATTAGATGAGACAACAGATATAATATTTCTCAGGTACGCTCATGAGGAATGTATCGGAGTTTTCCGATTCAAGGCGACGGACGTAGAGGCGTCGTGAGTGACCTTGAGTTTGTTTTAATCTGAAATGGCTAAGGCAACCTAAACCAATATTATAATTAGATTTCAAATGAAATAATCATCGTATTTTCATCACCATTAAGACTATTTTAATCGGGATATCGCCATTATCTAAGAGTGGTGCCTCGCGTAATTCCCATTCTCTTGGGAGTAAGGAGATAAATTATAGCTTATGTGTTGTTACGACTCGTAAGCTATATTAAGCTATATAAGTTTCATCAAACTTTTTGCGTGAAACTTGAAAGTAACAACCATACATAAGTACTTCGCTTTTATTTTAGTAAGATAAAATTACATGCCGTTTGATACAGATTTAATATTGAATACTACGTTAAAAATACCTGATTTATATTGAAAGATAAAATAGATTTTAAAGCGGATAATTTTAAACCCGTTATTATTTGCAAAGATAACAATTTCCTTTTAATGGATTAAAAGGCAGCCGATCTCTCAAATCAGCTTTCAGCTATGATCGAGTAATTGCTTTTATACTTTATTTGAGGACTTGATTGATAAAAGACACCCTTTTAAATGAAATTTGCCTTAAATTTTATGGTTTTTTTAATATTAGTTTGATAGGCAAACTTTCCTAAGATATAAGGGGTTAAGTCTCAGTGCCAATAAATACACTGTCTGACTAGGCCTTTTTTTTGAAACAGCAAAGCTGTTTTATGGAAGAAACAAGAAAGATGGTGGTAACCAACGCAGTCATCCCTTGGTAAATTCACCGCTTCGATGCGGCTTGCTAATAATTAATTAGTTATTAGATATCATATCTTTCGTTAAATATTTATTAGAAGGGAATCGACTAATCTTAATACTAAAGATAAGATAAAGATTAAAAGATGTCTAAAATTGTACTTAGATGGTGATGGTATATGTCGTCTTGTCGTTCATTGAATGCCTTGGAGAACGAAGCGAATAATAGGTTAAAGCGGTAGGAATTTAAAATAAACTTATTTCAGACGAACTGAAAGAACAAAGTCAACTTGGCGAAGGACGGGCCCAAGAAGTCGAAGAAGAAAGGCTGGCCGGAGATACAGTCGCCGATAGGAAAAAATGGGTAGCTTGCCTGGCTCCTGCAGGTAAAGTACTCAAGAAAGAAGACTTTCTGATCAAGTCCATAGAATTATCCAATTTGGTGCAGTGGTTTTGAAGTTATGTGCATACATTATGGCGATTTATTTTTATCTGAATAGAAGATTTATTTCTTAGTTATAACATAATTACGCAGAAACGATGTTAATACAGACTTAGCGTCTAGAAAATTCCTTGAAGGAACTTGAAGAAATAGTTGTGTATCGTCAGAATTCTCGAAGTAGGTCAGTCGTTTGATGTTAAGATGTCTGTTTATAATAATCCTAATTTTCTTGAGAAATATACTAAAACAATAATTATAATAGACTTATTTATTTATTTCTACTACAGCATATACAAAATAGTATAAATATTTTATTTGTTTTAGGGTCTGTTTCACAATCTCCAGATAAGTGCCGAATAGGCTATCGGCAACATGTTTGACAGATAGAGTATGGAGTATCTGTCAAATATATTGCCAATAGCCTATTCGGCACTTATCTGGAGATTGTGAAACAGGCCCTTAATGAAATATGAATTGAAATATAATGTATAAAGTATCAACCCTTATATGTCACACCGCTGGGCACGGGTCTCCTCCTCGAAATCAAGCGAGGAGGGTAATGGGCCATAGTTCACCGATGCGCTGGCCCAATACGGATTGGTGAACTTCTCTATCTTCAAAGTCTTTCAATCGCATTAGGCGTACAGGTTTCCTTAAGATGTTTTGATTTTATCTACATCTTCATCTACACTAATATTATAAAGAGAAAAATTTTTTTGTTTGTTTGGTTGTAATGAATAGGCTCAAAAAGTACGGTCCGATTTCAATAATTCTTTTACCATTCGAAAGCTACATTATCCACGAGTAACATAGGCTACATTTTATTCTGGAAAAAACAGGGTTCCGTAAAATATTTGGGTTTTTCGGACACGAGGTGTAAAAAATCAACCAGAAAAGTTACTTATTTTGCGTACGCTGCTTAAACTATAAGAGATAGAACCATAAAATGTTCTAATTAATTGTAGGTCTTATCTATCTTATCTACAAAAAAGTCCACGACACACTATACCTATTTATGTCGAGTGAGGCACAACAACCATATTTTAATCAGAAATTTTGATTTTTTTGGACTACATTTAAACGAGTTTATTTTACTCATGCTTTTAATCCTTAAGATATGAAGCTAAAGAGTTTGTTTATTTGAACGCGCTAATCTCAGGAACTATCGGTCGGATTTTAATGAAACATTTCAGTGTTCGATAGTCCATTTATCGGTAAAGATATATCATCCCGCTAAGATGCCGTTGTAAATCTTAGTTAACGAAGGCGAAGCTGCGGGCAACAGCTAGCTAATATTTGATATAATATATTTGGTATTTATTGGGTCACCAATAAATACCATTCATAGACAGCAGTATCTAAATGAACCTTTGAAACGATTTTTGGGAGCTGGAAATACACGTTCAAGCTGCATCCCACATCCCCTCAAAAAAATAGAAGCCAGAAGTATACATTCAGGAGTGTTAAAGTGGAAAAGATTTTTCAGTTTCTATCTGTAATTAAAACAAAATATTTTCATAAGCCATGCATAATTATTACCAGACGTCCTAATAATATTATAAACGTGAAAGTTTGTATTGATGTTCTTTACTCTTTCCCGCTAAAACTAATGCATGAATCTATAGAGCGCTGCCAGTATCTTCATCTCAATGGCTGTATCATTATTATCTCATTTCCATCCGAATGTTTCACATGGAAACGATCACAAAGGGCCAATTTTCTCCTGACAAACGGTGATTTCCGTGCATTTTATTGAAGAAATTAATAGGATATTGATAGGTTTATAATTCAAAATCCCCTTAACCTACGCCGGGTCCTTCCCCTTGCATTAAGATATATCGATCGGGACGCACCCCTCCCAGGCCGCGGCGTCTTGCGACGGTCTGCTATTACTTCGAGATCCTTTGGAAATACTCACTTGTTCCTGTTACTAATGTTTCATACAACGTGAAATTTTCCTTATCTTTACATACGAATTTTCATGAAAAAGATTTTGATAAAGGCGGTATAAAGTTCAAAATTATATGAACGTTTTTCTGCTATCTTAATAAAATTTGCATATAAACAGGAATATTATGTGTTATAAAGATTTTATTTTCGTGTAAGTAAAATTGTGATATTTTGTGCCACTGTTAGAGAACTTTAGATAACTTTTTAACTTAGAGGAGTTACATAATTATCATGTAACTCCTCTACGTTAAAAAATAAAAAGATCTTTTAAGTTTAAGTTAGATCAATCAAAAAAACGTTTAATGACGATAATACTAGAAAGCTTTTCTCGTATCATCTTATAATATATTATATGAAAGACAGGTATTAGGAAAAAAATATGTGTTTATTTTTATTAATACCATACCATATGGCGTGGCGACGCGTCGCCATGCCGGAAATCGGTTTTACGTGCTGCTATTATTAGATGTTTTACCTCTAAAAATTTAATTTAACAATGAATGGTATCGTGGGACTGGTCTAGGAACGAAGTTCCTTCGGCTAAAAAGAAAGGTATTATACACTACTCGCTTGTGTATGCGACTGTCGCGCCTGCGCACGTCTCATTTAACGCTTTTATTCCAGGCACTTTTTCTTACGGTTTTACTATCACATTTTTTTCAGTTCGGTCGCGCAGCAAAATCCCTATTCCAAGCCTGCCGTAAGAAACTTCGTTCCAATAAATTAGTTATTGTGTTTTAAACATCAATTAACTGTATTTGTATTGATAATATGCAGCTTAAAATATATTTTGTGTTTATGTCCACCGACACTTTTATCACAATTGTCATTCAAAGATTTATTTAACATTAAATATATTTTTCATTTGAAGATCGTCAGCGAATCATTTTTGGTGTTCTTCCACTCGGATGATTTTCATCTCTGACCTCTTAAGAGGTAATCGGGCAGAAGGGATAAGGACAAGTTATAGTCCACAACTAATGTTTGTTTAAGAGTTATGTGTTTAATATTGTGATGTACGAATGAGTAGACTCTTCAAACGAAACCGGCATATTACCTAACGTCTCATCCTATTGCGTTTGTAATCGTTTATTCACAAAACCATTTGAGTTAACCCTTTTTATTCTTGAAACTCATAGGTACAATTTATGATTTTTCAGGATTTTTAATGGACGCGGTGATTGTCGTCTGACAGAGTCACGATAAGTACAGCTCTATAAGTAGTCGTATTTATTACGATTTACGGGGATTCCCCACTCACCAACTAAAATACTATTAACTTTTGAGTTTTCTGTGGTGTTTCTACTTAACTGTGGCGGAAGTACTCTGTTATGTTCTGCGATTACAAGTGGGTGCGTTCCACGGCAATTTTTTTGCCTATTTTCAATTGCCACATATTTTAATACGAATAGCTGTATTTTTTATGCCTATGATACCGAGATGCCTTATATTAGGGCAATTGCCACAGCAAAAACAACCAGCTGCGGATGGGCACAGTCGTGCTCGCAATATTATTATTACTTTATAAATAGCTTACGAGAGAAGCTCTTGGCCCAGTGGCTATAGCCGCGCGGATCGATTCACCAGGTTAAGCAACGCATGCCGAGGTGGGGCTGTGGATGGGTGACCATCCTTACATACCGAGACTCCTCCGTGCCTCGGAAAGTACGTTAAGCGATTGGTCTCGACTGTTATACTTGGATATTTGACATTCGTTACGAGTCGTCAGAAGTCCGAGAGTCTAACAACCAGTCTTACCGCGGGGTACCGTATCACCCAGTTATTGGGTTCTGAAGGTCCGATAAGCAGTCGCTATATTTAAAGTACTGGTCACTGAATACGGTTAGATTTGAAGCCGACCCAATATTATAGTGGGACAAGGCTGGAAGATGATGATGATGATAAATAGTTACTGTTAATATTTCATAGCTTGTGTCTAGATGACCTTTTCCCTCTAATCTCCATGAGAGCACACATTTTTGACATCTGTCAGTTACGGTCAAGTCAATACGGTCAGTGTTCATGATACGCGCCGCAACGAATTGTTTTAATTATGGCGCTTAATTTTTAAATTTGGAAGTTCATTTCAGAGATTTTGATACTCAAATATAATTCGCGCTGAATATCGTTAATAAATTGTAAAAATAATCTAAGTACGGTTAATAATACATATTAAAGTTCTGTTGCGTTAAGTGATTTTGGCACGAGCAGGAACAGCTTGTGCCAGATCTACGGACTTGTTGATAGTCACAGACTATCACTTGCCAACAGGTAACTTATCGAGCGAACGGTATAAGGATTTTAAATTAACACGGCTATTTAGGATTTTCCGTGAGCGACGATGGTCCAGTTGGTATAAACTCGGCCTCTTGTGCGAGAGGGTCCGGGTTCGATCCTGACGGGGGTGATGCCTCGAAATTGTTTATCTTAACGTCTAAGTGCACTTTAAACACAAGACAATCGCCTGCTCATCGGTGAAATAAAATAATATAATATATATTATTATTTATATTAATATAAGTAATTATATATTAATATAAATAATAATAACAGTCAAAGGAAACCTCATGCAGGTTTCCTCACTATGTTTTCCTGATGAGGTTAGTCTTTGAAGTCCACCAACCCGCATCGGGCAGCGAATCGGTGGACTATAGCCCGATACCCCTCCTCGAATGATTTCGAGGACCCGTGTCCAGCAGTGGGACATATTATGTGGATTGCTACTTTAATTTTACTTTATGGTTATTTTCATTACGTATTCTTGTTCGTAGACAATGCCATATCGAGCTCCGAAATCGAAATAATATTAAGAAACATGGTAAATATCCCTTTTTAAATAGCTTTAAAAATAGTATAGGATCGAAAACTACTATTACCGAAAATACTCTATTCTTATCATCATCAACAGCTTTTTTTTCGTCCATAGCTCCGTTCGAACATAGGCCTTCCTCGATGAACGCCAAGCGATCCCTTGCCACTTGTATGGTTTGTATTATGAATTTCACTGATTTTTTTTAGTTTTAATTAGTAGTAAGTAACTTCAATATGCTATGGACCAATAAGGTTCAAGAGTGGAGACCGCGTTTAGGTACTGAAGTGTGGTCGACCATTAACCAGGTGGAAAGACGATCTCCGTGCAGTGGCCGGTCCGTGTTGGATGCGAGCTAAATTGTTAAGTTTTATTAAAATCCGTTCAGTAGTTTTTGTGTGAAATTGTAACAAGCATCTATACACACAACTATCGCATTTATAATATGTGACACAAAATACAATTTTCCGTGATTAAAATCGCATTTACGCTCGTAAACTGTAATTACGCGGAGATGCCGCGAAATGAGGACTGTTCGTGTAATGGGTTTTGGCGGATGTATTTCAGTAACTCAGCAACCTTTCAATAAGAGTTTAAAGTAAAACAACCACTCACGTACCTTGTTACTTTCCCCCCTTTTATACTGTTTTGTCCGCGCGGAGTTTTATCAAGTCAAAAGGAGTCGGGAATTACTGTTATTCCATTATTTGTCGAGAGCCAATTTAAAAAATGGAGAAAGGAAATATACGAGGTTAGGAATACATTCGTTACATAGTACTTTTGTTTGTTATTATTATTGTGTAAACATTTCAGGAGTTGAGTCTCTTTTAATGAACGTCATAACTCCAGATCCCCGCCATTTGCATTCGACTAGGATTCGACATTTTACGGCGATTGTTTATCTCGTTTGAACCGTTTTATCTATAGGTGGATATTATGCTTACTTATATCCAGTGCTGGATTAAGGAAGCGCGGGGCACGTAGCAAATCCTTTCAAAGGGCCCTTATCCTGCTATAGGTTAGTATAAAGTGGTAAAAATATAACTCAGTACTCAATACGTTTATTTGCTATCTATAGGTTACAATTTTGTGGGTAATTAATAGAAAGAAATACGGGTAGACTAGTCGAGAAGTTAGTTTCCTAGTAAGACTTTTTGTAGAGCGTATCCGTTTATCGTATGAAATTTTTTACGCTTAGGATATAGTCGGGTACCGAGTGTCTGACGTGAATTGTCTTAGTAGGAAAAGATAAAACTTTTTACGTCTTTGTGACATAAAAAATTAACATACCAAATATAATAATTTTCAAAAAATTACGGTCAGGCAGAGATGAGTGGATGAGCCCTTTAGCGCGGGGCCCGTAGTAATTGCTACTCTTGCTATATGGTTAATCCGGCACTGCTTATATAATACAGTAGCTGTTGTCGGTGACTTCGCCCGCGTTCATTTAGATTAACGGACGTATAGTCTAAGTTACATCAGATATTTGCCCGTGAAAGTCCCGTCAAAATCGGCCTGTTTCAGATATTAGCCAAAACAAAGTCACAAATTAAGAAAATTTTATTTTGGTGTGGTACCTACTTATATAACTGTAAATATAAGTGCTTGGTTGAAAATTTGCTTGTTTAATAATTTCGACTTTATCATCATCATCAGCCTTTATTTCATTCAGTCCTTAATTTTCACTTCCTACCATAAACTCCACTTTTACACGTTTCAATATAATATTATTATACTAGTATAATAAATAATATTATTATATTGAAACATAAACAATGCATGTGTGCATGGTTTAGTTAAAGTTTAGGTAAATTAGTGATCTCGACGTTCAGGAGTACATGGTTTGGAAGAAAACATTGCAAAAGTCAGAACGGACTGGTACTAGGTCGGGTAAGTCCAAGACCTCATGTGGCAAGAGACCGAAGTGGGAAAGCTGGTGAGCAACATGATGAGACAGGCAAGGGACAGAGAAGACACCACTTCCTTTGCTCACGCTGTGGCCCAGAGACTTTAAATGAATATGCGTACTGCGTAGTCTAGTTTATAATCATGGGTGATGCTGACCACAGATCACGTTTGCACACACAAAAATAAATCTATAAAATCTAATTCCATTGCATTCTTTTGAGATAAAACACAATCAATCATAAAACATATTACCAAGTCTTACAAAAATGTATACATTGTTTACAATATTTGTACGCGGGTAATAAATTCAGATTTAACGAAAACATTACGTTATAAATATAAAAACCGTGAAATGTTAGTGAATTTGATTCTCTGATATTCAAAACAGAAGCTGAACTTTGAATTTTATGTGAACAGCTCGCCTAGTTCAAATTTTGTTTGGATCTTACTATTGCTAGTGATTTCGTGTGGTCTCGGGATGCAATACTTATAGGAACTGACGATAGTTGAACGTGACAACGTCATAAGAAAATACTGCTGATCCGATTGTGCCTCTTTGTCGCTCGATCTGCGCTCTCGCTTGCACTTCAAGTCTTAAATGGAACGCCTCAGAGCATGGGCGTAGCCACACTGGGGCAAGTTGGGGCGCTTGTCCCAACCTGGCTCTGACCTTAGGTCAAACAATTTTTTTTTTCTTATACTAACAACAATCATAATATCCGTAAGAAAGTTGCACAAAAAACAGAAAGCGCGCACGAAATTTCTTAAAATTTACAGATTAGCAAATAACAAAAGAGCCAAAACGTTACAAAAAAATTACCACAGGTTGACTGCTGCCCCACCCTGAGCCCAAAGCTGGCTACGGTCATGCCTCAGAGCGAGGTAGCGCCGCATGAGTCATGATTTTTCGTGCGTGCAGCCGGCCATCGAATTATAAGACGTCACATCAAAAGTATCAACGCTTATATGTGTCCCACTCCTGGGCTAGGGTCTCCTCCTCGAAATCAGGCGAAAAGGGGTCATAGTTCACCGATGCGCTGGCACAATGCGGGTTGGTGAACTTCACATACCTTCAAAGACTTTCAATCTCTTCAGGCATGCAGGTTTCCTCACGATGTTTTCCTTCACCGGTAAGCGGACGATGGTCTCGTGTTTGGGGTGCACTTAGAAATTTAGAAAAACCCATTCTAAGGCACACACGGGGAGGTCAGGATCGAACCCGGAACCTCTTGTATAAGAGGCCGAGTCCACCTACCACTGGACAATCGTCGCATTTAATACTTGCTGCGTACTCCGTGCAGTGGCCGGTCTGTGTTGGATGCGAGTGGCAAGGGATTGGTCGTCTTGGCGTTCATTGAAGGTGGCTTATGTTCGACAATGGACGGATAAAGTGGTCAGACAGTTTGGGCTCATTCTACTGAGTAAAATATACAAGGAAATAGTCTTATAGTGGGTTCAAATTCCGTCTATAGCAAACACCAAAATCGTAGACGATTTTGGTATTTTTTCCTATGATATTATTAAATTCTTATTAGTTTAATACGGTAGTCGACGACAAATAGTCCGTCAGTCTATCAATATTTGTACCCCAACAGACCCCTAAAATGAAATGAGATTATCCCTCAAGGTCTTTGGCTTTGACCTCAAAAACCTCCCACGTACGCTGTGCCAAAACGTTTAAAAATAGACAAATTAAAGCTATTTTCGTAAATCTATTTTTAACGGAAATTCCCGGTGGAATTCCTCTGCACTCGATGGCCAATTAATTCAGTACTAGTTTATTTTAGAAAGGTCACTACCATTTTACTTTCTACCTAACCCTACGTCTACCATCACCTACCATCGTCTACCACCGCCACTATAGTGTGTGCTTATCGCTACCTATAATCATACGTATTTTAATTGCCACATAAACATAAAAAGGAGACAGTGAGGTACAGGATTCGAATCCCGCCGGTGCAGGCAGGAAAGTGCGTGCGGAGCATTTCCCGGCGTAAAAAAAAGGCAGGAATGTGCTTCAGCCTTCACGTACGAGTAGCTTGTCTTAGTACCATCATATATAAGGCATACATATTAACTTTTTTTTACTGAATTGGTTGTGTCAGTTAATTGGAAAAAAAAAATGTTTTAATACATTATCTACTTATAATAAATAAAATATTAAAAGAAACCCCTAACATATATATAATGCGCCATTTTGTGGTGGCTCCAAGATGGCCGTCATCTTCAATTTTATATCGTAGCGTATAGTATTCGACTAGTAAAACCATTTTCTTATTGTGATACCATATTGAGGGATTGTAATATGCGATTGTAATAATATATTTACTTATTATAATTTGTGTCTATTTTATAGCGTACAAACATGGCTAATAAAACTCGCGACTTCCTCTCAAAAAAAAGGTGTTTGTGCAATTCACACACGATAGAAGTGAAACACACGTTAAATGCTCAAATACAAGCAAGTATTAAACAGTGTGCAATATACATACACACCGACATTTGCTCTCTCGATCTTTTGTATTTGTGTCTCTTACCTGTCGTTTTTTCCGTTGCATCCGGTTTGAAATCACAACGATTCTAAAGAAGTTTCCCTTCAAAAACTTTATCATTATCGGCACATGCGCTACGAAGTACGAAGCCGCAGACAAAGAAACACGCACATGCATTCATACACAGACTTATAAATACCTCATCGTTTTTGCGTCGGGGCTTAATAAGAAAATATATATTTTACTAGTCAACAATAAATAAGAAAATCTCAAGATGCTGAAACGCAATGTTGAATATTTCCTGTAAAATGCAGTCTGGCGTGGCTTCTCCGATATTGTTGGGAATTCAGCCCCGCTTCAAATAGAGCAGATTCTTCCGCCCCTTGCCCTGGAGTTCTCAGATGCGTCTAAAAATACTTCGGGTAACTACTCCAATTTTCCTCTCTGACATAATCTTTATAGAGTAGACTTCATTATCATCATCATCACCTTTATCGGTTAACTGATAAATACAGACGTCCAACGTTAAGACGACCGGTCCCTTGCCCAGCTGTAGACTCTCATCCAACACAGACCAGAATATAGACTAGACTAGACCAGCTGACTAAATTGACTACTACTTTGACTAGGAGGTCCCTATTTCTCACGTTGTCGTGTTTCGTGCGGTTTGCGAGTTTCGAGAGAAATAGGGAAAAGAAGGGCAACTCATCTAACTTCTGGTTGCAGGGCTGTCTATGGGGATTATTAGTCACCTCACCAATGCCATAAATAAACTACTACCTATTATAATGAAACAACTTTTATGGATTTTATCGCGGTTTATTAAGTTTTTGACGTGACAACGTCTAATAAATCGATACTACGGGCAGCATGCACGAAAAAGATGACATCATATGTAGCGTTCCGCAAGCCAGAGCGCGGCACGGATTTTTTCGGATACTTTACAGCAACCATGGTCACGGCAGGACTGCGGTGTCATACGTCCTACTGTTACAAAGTTATTTTAATACTACCCTATAATACATCAATATTTTATTAAGTCCTATCTATGCAATGAATGTGATAACTGAGTCTTTAGTCCTTGACATGTTATGCTTGGATTTTGATTTTATTATTTTTATTATGGGATCCCATGCAGATGGTAGTGGCCAGCCATCTTCTCTGTTGAAATTAGGATGCTTTTTTCATTTCAAAAGCCTCGCGAATCATCCTTGGTTCGAATCATTACTACACCATAGCCCCTCAAGTCCCACCCTTTAGCACCAGTAAAAGGTAAAAAACCAACAGACCTTTCCTTCATAATAGGGCAACGTTAACAAACATATAAGTACTTAAAATATGAAAATGTATGCTCCGATAAAAATAAACTGAAAATACACAAAAGATAGCAAAGGTGAATATTCATAATATATTCAAAAACAAACTTCATGAAACTCCAGTTGGAACAAGCTCTTATAAAATTAGATATTCATACTGATAAAATAATTCTCCTTCATATTTGAGTTTGTGTTTTGTTTCTGTAAACTACAGGTTACAAAGTTTTACAATAATTATCACTTGCAAACCTTTCTTACACTGTCATTGTTAACTTTACTGTCATGAAATACAAGAGGTAGTGCCATGCTGCAGTCGATATAGAACGACACGACCGCGGTGATATTTCTTGCTGACATGATACCGAAGTGACAGCTGTGCTGTCGCGTTTCATGCGTTTCGTGAGTTCGCGATCGCCCATCAGGAGGATGAGGTGAAGACAGGAAACGCATCTTTATCTGGTTGTATGGATGTTTATAGTCATTAAAGGCTCCAAGTGCTGGTATGTCCCCCCCCCTTCATGCTATAAAAAGCCTTAACTAGAAAGTCAAAAACAACAGACAGAACAACAACAAAAAAAACAGACAGAGAGATATCTTATTGAACGTCAAATTGAGTCTACTGCCGATTCCAAGTACGAGAAGAATTGGCAAAACAAACTCAGTGCAAAAGTTCATTATCGTAGGTAGATACTTAATTATGATTTGTGACTAAATCATCACTAAATACATTTATATAAATCTTGTGATATCAAAACACGCCTACAACTTACCAGTTATTATCTTATGAACTTATCTTATCAACTGACTATCAACCCCTTGTTAATAAACAGGCTACAAAAAGCTCTTAAAATCCTAATTGGATGGGCCCTGCACAGAGGTCATCCTACTTAAGGAAATCATTATGAGAGGAGCACAAAGGGTCACTCTGTCAAAAAATGTTTATATTAAACAAATACGACTACACAAATAATCCACATTGGACATGCAAATAATGCAAAATGTATAAGAAGTAGGACAGAAATGTTAAAATTGATTGCGTATAACCTATTTTGCATCTCTCTCCCCCATTTAGGTTGCGAAGGTTTTGCCGGAATGACGATTTTAAATCCCGTGGGATGATAGGGTATAATCGCCTAACCTTAACAAGAGACTTTTTCATCTCTAACGATATCATCCGATTTTTATACAGCAGTCTATTTATGGGGTCACTCAAGCACAGGCTAACCACCAGGCACCATCACTATAAGACTTGTCTAAAAATCATTTCAGACAAGTCTTATAGTGATGCTGAAATATAGATGGTTAGTTTCGGTAAGTGCTGTCAGTGTATCTCATCTTTAATTAAAATACGACATTAATTAGTGCTTCTGTAAATGAATTATGTATGAATCGTCTCAGCGTTTTGTTGACAGCACATTATAAAAAAAAAACCTTGTGTCTAAACAAGGAAAAAAAAACTTTTGAGTATGTAAAAAAAAACTTTATGCTTGTCCTTTCTTTAAAGAATGCAGCAAAGCTGTTACACAGATCTCAGCAGAATGTTGGCATTCAATTGTTTATAATGCCTTTAGACTATACAACACATGGTTGATTTTGACCCTTGATTGAGCAATTTTTTATTGTAGTTAAAGTACTTTAAGGGCGTCTTCTTTAGGTAACTTACACCCCCCGTATTCACTACTTCTTCGCTTCTAATGACGCTCGCAGTTGTTTTAGTATGGATAAGGCACTCCCAGATACGAGTACCACAAAGGTTCAGGATTTACCCGAAGATCCTGGCTACATCTGGCTACTTAAAGCACATTCCTCTAGTTTATTAAAACAGTTCTGCTGTTGTCATGGAGGCAGAAAATATAGCTAAAATATAGCTAGCTAGTAGATTATAAAGTTAAAATTATGCTATGACAAATGCTCAATAAATATCCCAACTTTCTGGTATATGTAAGAACAGACATATCCTTAGTAATAACTAAGTTGTTAACTTAGAATGTGACACGAAGTTTTCCGTCTCTTTATCAAGTGGAAGCCATTTTCTTCAAGTGTTCTTAAGTTAGTACTAGTGCACTTATTTCACTTAAGCTGTTACCTGCTTCGCTCGTTTTAGGTTTTAGGCTTAGGTAGGATATTTTAACTTTGATAATTAATTATCGATGTCGAATCAGCGGTGAGGTATGCAAGCTTTACAAACGAGCATACGGCTTAATATTTGTCTCAGTTTATTTACTACCAGCTGACTCGGACGTCGTCGTGATCTCAGCAAAAATGTTTAACCTCATCATCATCATCATCTTATAAAAACCTTGACCCGTTGATAACCAA
The DNA here is from genome assembly GCA_905333005.2 of Lycaena phlaeas. Taxonomy (NCBI): domain Eukaryota; kingdom Metazoa; phylum Arthropoda; class Insecta; order Lepidoptera; family Lycaenidae; genus Lycaena; species Lycaena phlaeas. Next base: position 2,807,419 of record HG995170.1, on the reverse strand, counting down.
CACATCGTATATATCTATGGACGCTTTTTTTTACACCACGTCAATCTGGTCCCGTGGTAAGATCTCGAAGAGACTTGTGTTACGGGTACCAGACAACGGAAATACATATAATTAATATTTTTTATATTAAAACTTATATTTATGATTTTATTATAAAATACACATATTTAATACACATCCATGACCCAGGAACACAGAAACTTTTTTGTGTTTCCTGGCGAGATTCGAACTCGCTACCTCCGGCTTGTGCGCCAACACGCTAACCACTGAGCCACAGAGGTCGCCAAATTAGGCATTATAAGAATTATCTATCTTGGTACAGCGGTTTTGAAGTTATGTGCGTACAAACATTTAGGCAGTTCATTTTTATTTAGATAGATGTTAAAAGATGTTCCTTTCCTATATATATTAAGGGCCTGTTTCACAATCTCCAGATAAGTTCCGAATAGGCTTTCGGCAACATATTTGACAGATATTGGACAGATACTCCATACTCTATCTGTCAAATATGTTGCCGATAGCCTATTGGGAACTTATCTGGAGATTGTGAAACAGGCCCTAAGCATCCTTTAATATTATCATAATTCTATATTATAATGAAACAACTTTTATGGATTTTGTCGCGGTTTTCGGATACTTTACAACAACCATGGTAGATTGATAAATAGATAGATAGATAAACTTTTTATTCACAGTTCTACTTTACACATATAAATTAAAAGAAGAAAACAAAAACTAAATTGAACATACAAAAAATAAAATAAATCTTTACAAAGTCCTCCTGATAAAATCCGTAAAAGTTGTTTCATTATAATGAGTGAAATTCGCGTAAACATAGAAAACAATATCCACATTTTCATTATTGTCGTCAATTTATTAATAATTAATAAACAACTTACTAAAATAATTAATTAACAACGTACTACACAATGTCGTATCCTAATGGTAAAAATGTAATGAGGCTAATAAAAGCGTGTATTTTCCAATTACGGGAAAATGAAATGGATTCCTGGATAACAGGGTAGGGATAACGTTTCCTGAGACATTTGTTTTGTGGCTAAAGACCTTTCACAATTTCCAACTCAAGTTGGAAATTGTGAATTCTCTCGTTACGATCGGCAATAAAAATTAGTAAAACATTTTCCGAAATTCATAAAACACGATCTACTAATCCTACTAACATTAAAAACGCGAAAGTTTGTTGCTCTTTTACGTAAAAACTACTAAATGGATTTTCATGAAACTTTACAATAATATAGCTTATACATCAGAATAACACATAGGCTATAATTTATCCTCGTACTCCCACGGGAATGAGAAGTATGCGGGCGAAACCGCGGGGCGCTGCTAGTAATTAATAATGTTAAATTACTACAATAGTTGGAAGTAATCTTCTAAAGTATTTGACTGATTTGTTTAATTTTTTTTTGAAATTAAAATTAGGCCTGTGAGCCTATGCAAAATAGGCACAAAAGCGTCGAGTTGCGGAAACCAGCCTGACCTCAAGTAATCAAGTAACAAGTTTGTTTGAAATTAGTCAATTAAGGTTTACCTAGGCATAGATAAAATAACATGGCTTCCTCGCCTGATCTCGAGGTATTCAACGGTGAATTTGGCGGATAAGTTTTAATCAGTATCATAAGCAGCTTATCCGTCCGCTATAGAACATAGGCCTCCTTGATTGAACGCCAAGCCGACCGATCCTTTGCCACTCGCGTACAATACAGACCGGCCACTGCACGGAGATCGTCTTTCCACCAATAGCCGGCCAACACTTCGGCCACTCTTGAACCTTATTGCTCCATTGGCCATCAGTTCTTATAAGTGTGACCAGGACAATACAACTTCAAGCTGCTTATTCCTATATGTTCAATATTCTTATATTAATGACTAGCTGTTGCCCGCAGCGTCACCTGCGTAAACTAAGGTGTAAAACGGGAACTTAGTGGGATTATATTATAGCCTATAGCTCGCTAAAAGACTATCTAACACTGAAATAATTTTTCAAATTCGACCCGTGATTCCTGAGATTAGTACGTTCAAACAAGCAATGTCTTCAGCTTTATTTATTAGTAAAATAATATTTATTTTTAAATTAATAAAATATAATTTATTATGTGCTAATAAAGTTGATTTACCTATTTTATGTAGCTTAGGTAGTACAGAAATAATAACCTAATCTATATACGGGTATAAAATTGGATCTAAAATTAAATATTAATTTCTAATCAGAGCCGGCGGATAACTGAGTGGAAAATATATGAATTTTGCGCTGGGTGTTATGCTTATATTAGAAAGTGTCGGTTTTTATCAGAATTTCCTACAAATGGTCAATAAGATATAATAACCGACGATGGCCCAGTGCATATGGACTCGGTCTCTTTTGCGAGAGGTTCCGGGTTCGATGACCCCTCGTATGCCTTAAAATAAGTTTTTCTTAATTTTTAAGTGCAGCCTAAACATGATACCATGCACCGGCCAAGATCGAGTCCAGAATACCCACTTTGAGGCCAATGTAGTTCACCTATACCACGAAATATCATTTTGCTCCATTTGAGGTCAGGTTGGTGTCCGCAACTCGACCCTTGTGCGCTTATTTTGCGTGCTGTGAGCCTGAAGCACTGAAGCAAGAAATAACATACATAAGTAGGTATATAAAATAAATATCTTTAAAAAAAATTATACTATTGCTGACTCTACATAAAAGGTATAAAACATGGCTTGGCAGCAATCAATGGCCAAGTAATTCTTATTCGTATAAGATTTTAATAACATTTGGCTGGATTCCAGCCGATCGAAACATAGACGACAGTTAAAACTATTAATTGATGAGTTTGGGTGTTCACTTACGCTGGCTTAATCATCATCATCCTCTATCCGTCTGCTGAACATAGGCCTCTCACAATGAATTCCTTGCCACTCGCATCCAACACGGATCTTCCACTGCTCGGAGATCGTCTTCCGGGTAGTGACCGACCAACACTTCGTCTACCTAAACGCCAGTTTATTCAAAAATGAGAAAAAGAAAAACATGGTGGACTAAGCGGCTATAATGTTTTAATCCTACTAGTGTTATCCTACTAATATTATAATCGCGAAAGTTTGTGAGATGTTTGTTACTCTTTCACGTGAAAACTGCTCAATGGATTTTTATTAATCTTTACAATAATATAGCTTATACATCAGAATAACAGATGGGTTATAGTTTTCACGCAGCGGTTTTAGTGGGGTAGGGCACCCAAATGCGAGTCCACACACGCCAGCGCGCCTACCCAGGCCCTGGTATGGTCGTAAAGGATTTCCGCTGCGTCATCAAAAAAAAAAAAAGATGGGTTATAGTTTATCACCGTACTCCCACGGGAATGGGAAGTACGCAGGTAAAACCGCGGGGCGCTGCTAGTAACTCATTAAAATCCAACAAATATTTTGACCAAGAGGGCATTTTTAAATCACAAATTGAATCAGTCTTCACAGATATATCGATTCAGTTCAGTTCTTCCGGTCAGGATTGTGAACGAATTGCTTCAGTCGCTCCGACCAACTGACGCGAGCTTACCTTAATGCCAAATACACGCAATACGGATTTACATCCGTCAGTCTGTGTTCTGTATTATAATATATTCTATATTCTGTATCTGTGGGGCTATTCTGTAAAAACCATTTCGATATGGAGCTTCATCTGAGTGATAGAACCTTATTGATATAGATGGAGAGCCGAGTTTTAAAGAATACAAATTCTTCAAATTTGTCATATCAACGCGGATTCCGCTTTCGAAATTCGGAAACGGCCTTACAGAACACTGAAGGTAAAACTGTCCGGACATGAGGAGCTTAATACTCATATGACAAACTAGCCTGCAAAATATCCGAAACGCCGGGAACTTAAGAATCACAATAAACCACGGTGAACTCCGTAAGCGTAGTTCAGTATAATCGCAATAGATACTCTATTTATATCACAAATGAGACAATTAAGATGATATTTTATTTACGAACCGTTCCTTTCCAGGAACGAAAAATATATGCAGAACTTGGCGCGTTTTTATTTCAAATACAGAACGGAGCTGTTTTAACATTTGACACGTTTTCTTTTGGAAATTTATTGATTTCACCGAAGAAAACTTTAAAGAAAAGAGTTTTTGAACACTCTTTTCTGCTGGAAAAAGTGGAATAAGCGGAATATCTGTCGTTCTGTTAGTTTGTCACAACCATTACACAAACATCGCCAGAGGTATTAGAAAATAACGTAATGGGTTACTTATTCAATGTGAATATTTGCTATTATGACCTTAGATCAATAATATGTCTAGATAGAGTGTCGCGCGGATGTCCAAAAAAATAGCGGCTAACTGTTCGCCTCTAAATGCTTTCTCTGTGTTTTAGTATCCGTCCCACTGTATACGCATTCGGTGCGTGTCCGCCAACACGTACAGACCTATCGCCCTACGCTCTCTGCGCAGGTACAAGTTCTCGCGCTCCATTGTTCTCGTAGGCAAAGGCTGTGCTCCAGTACTGTCCTTTGTCTATTGTTAGAGTCAGTATTGCGTCATCCTCGTGCGTTTCGTACAGTTTACAAGTGCTCTTAGATATTGAGGCCGTCAGACGACTCAATCGCGTTTAAACCCGTCCGTTATATCGCGCGCTTAGAACCGCGTTCGTAATTACGTGGTGTTCCGGTGCCACATAGTCGCGTTCGTTGTGATAGTGCCGCGTTATTAATCGCTCGCATAGCGAAAAGTGTGTTCCCGAAGCCGAACACGTAAGTTGTTTTTCGTTATTTACACACCTACTTGGGTTGCGTCCCGGTACCTGCCCAGGTAGACGACCGTATTATTTCCTTTGTCACACACCTCCCGCCAGGCGGGAGGGTAGGAACACAATGGCGTCTTAATGACGACCGGTTTTTTGTTTCAAAACCATTAACAATATAACAATGGCGGATCTCATGAATGACATTCCGAAAGAGGCCCTTATGGCTTTCCTGCGCGAATGCATACCAGACGTAGATGCGAAACTCAAAGTTTTCATCCAAAAATCAGGCAGTAGCCAAAGCAACAAAAAAGTGAGGAGGTTCTCGACCGACTCACTCGCGTCCCCCGCCGCGTTAATCGACGACGGCACGACCGAGGCCGGATCGGAAATCACGCGGACTTCCCGCTCGTCAACTCCGTCAGAGGAGGAGATGTCGGTAGCCGGCAGCTCCTCCGAGGAGGAGACCACCAACAGCGGATTCACGGAAGTCCGCAACAAAAAGAAGAGGCGGCGCCCGGACACCGGGTCCGCGCCGTCCTCCGCGCCATCCCCCCCGCCTAAGGCTCCGAAGGTAGGGACCCCGCCCCCTCAGGGCAACAAGGTTAAAGCGGCATCATCATCATCGCCGCAGGTCACCAGGCGCGACCAAGTCGCGTCCCCCGCGCCCGGTACATCGGCGTCCACCCCAAACGAGGGCATGGACACCGAAACGCGCACGAAAGCGCCCCCCCCGATAGTCGTCCAGGACACAAAAAGCTGGACTATAGTCTCGAAGGCTATTTACGCGAAGCAGATTTTATACAAATCTGCACGTTCGTGCGCAGACGGCATAAGAGTCCAAGTGGCGGACTCTAATGACCACCGTAGGTTGACCGCTTTCTTAAGCGCCAACAAAATAGGATACCACACGTACGCGCTCGAAGATGAGCGCGTACTGCGTGTTGTCATCGGCGGTGTCCCCCGGGATATGGACCCGTCCGAAATCAAGGAGGACTTGATCCTCCAGGGATACCCTGTGGAGGAGGTACATAGGATGTACCACCCCCGCAATAAATTCAAGTACAAGATGGTACTTGTCATCCTGCCGCTAACGCCGGCGGCGAAAGCAATATTTAATGTCCGGGCCGTGTGTAACATGACCGGGCTAAAGGTAGAGTCCCCCCGTAAAAGGGGCATCATAGGGCAATGTCATCGTTGCCAATTATATGGTCATTCGGCAAGAAATTGCCAGGCGCACCCCAGGTGCGTTAAGTGTCTCGGCGACCACGGGACCCCCGACTGTCCCCGCGATAGGGCCACAGCTACGGAACCACCTAGCTGTGTCATCTGCAGAGGCCAAGGGCACCCGGCTAACTACCGCGGCTGCCCGAAAGCCCCCGCGGTGGTAAGGAAAGGGAGGAGAGCCGGGAAAAAACCTGGTCCTGCTCCCAGATCCACCACCCGACCCAGGGAGGAGAAGTTTGTCCCCGCTCCGCCCCCTAAGACGAACGCGTGGCATGACAGAGCGGCTTCCCAGCCGTCTGCACCCGCAAAACCCGCTCCGGGCCTTCCAAGCCCCCCAGCGGCAGTAAGCAGGCAGCAAGCCCCCCCTGCAAGTACGAAGGTACGAGCAGCCCCCAGCTGTCCCGCTTCCCCCACCGACGAATTCGGGATAAACCTAGCGTTTGTCTTTCAGGCTCTCTGCGATATAGATCCAGAAGAGCTAGCCGTCCTGGCCCGCAAACTACGCGTCGCCACCACCCTACAGCAGACATGCCAGGCATATAGTGAACATGCCACCCTGGTCGCCAAGATTAGGTCCCCCCCCTCTCAAAGCCCTTAAATGGCTACCACGGCTAGGACAAAACCGCGTTCTCTCCGACTAGTGTCGTTCAACGCGAACGGCATTAGCGCGAATTTAGAGGAAATTCGCATTTTCGTAAAAAAATACGATGTTGACGTCCTCCTTGTGCAGGAAACGTTTTTAAAACCGTGTAACAGCAACCCGCGTATCCCTAATTATAACATCGTTAGGAATGATAGGTTGCGATCCCGACTCGGAGGTACACTAATTTATTACAAAAGAACACTCCATTGCATCCCATTAGACACACCGCCTCTAGCTTCACTGGAGGCGTCCGTCTGCCAGGTGAGCATGACCGGCCATCAGTCGATCATCATCGCCTCGGTATATCAATCGTGCAATAAAACATTACTCTTCAGCGATCTCAAATCGCTATTAGAACTAGGCAACGCCGTCTTTATAGCCGGCGACCTAAACAGTAAAAATCAGGCATGGGGCTGCAGAGAAAACAATAAAAATGGTATAATTCTCTGCCGCGCCGTCGATGATCTAGCCTGTACAGTAGTCGCCCCAGATGAGCCAACACGCTACGACTTCGCAAACAGCGATAGGAGTAATGTGCGGCCATCCATATTAGACATATGTATAATACGCAATGTATCCCTTCTGGTGCATTCTATTCAAACAGTACACGAGCTTAACTCAGACCACAGACCAGTATTAATTCAATTAGGTAACCCCGAGAATAATACTAAAAATCTAAAGAAAAAGATCATCGACTTTAAATTATTAAACGAAAATTTAAATTCACTTCGCTCGAGTCAACTCGACAACATCCCGGACACTATAGATAGTCCCGAGGCGGCCATTGCGGCCAGTTCCGACCTTACCGACCATCTGGTAGCGACGATGGAAAAGTCATCTAGGGAGATCTCAACGTCCAGCGATGGACACTGGGAGCTCCCGGATGACATTAAAGCACTCATACGCGCCAAAAACACCGCAAGGCGCAGATACGCTCGCTACCCGGCGGACGAGTATCGTCGTGACCTCCGTAACCTCGAAAGAGACGTTAAAACACGCATCTTAGAGCACAAAGCCGAAAAGTGGGATCGCCTCCTTAGTGAAATCTCACCCTCCCATGTGGCCTACTGGCCACTCGCTCGTTCTTTTAAAAAGAAAACGGAGGCATCTATGCCGCCATTAAAAAGACCAAATCGCGCGCCTGCACTAGAGGACGCCGACAAGGCGGAACTATTAGCCGACACACTAGAGAGCCAGTGTACCCCCAACATCACTACCCCCTCACCCTCCATAGGCTCCCACGTAGAGGAGGTAATTAGGGTAGTAGAGTCGAAGACTTCTGCGCCGCCGGAGGGGGATCCTATCCCTCCGACGGATGTAGAAGAAGTCCAAGACATTATCAAACGACTTCACTCCAAGAAGGCCCCCGGGCCGGACGGGATTTCCAACAAAGTCATTAAAATACTCCCACCCGCTCTTGTTTACCTCCTGGTTAGCATTTTCAACGCCCTCCTAAAGGGCTGTAGGTTCCCAGACCAATGGAAAGAAGCTACGGTTATCGGCATACCTAAGCCCGGCAAACCGGGCACGGAACCGTCTAGCTATCGGCCCATCAGTCTACTAAGCTCGATTGGCAAAATCTACGAACGGGTTCTGCTTAAGCGGCTCAAAGCCGTTATAGGCGAAAAGAACCTGTTCATAGACGAGCAATTCGCCTTCCGCGAAAACCACTGCTGTCCAAGGCAAGTCCACCGTATGACCGAAGACATACTCAGAGGTTTCAATAAAAAGAACTCCCGCGATACGTGCGCCGTATTTTTCGATGTAGCTAAGGCCTTCGATAGGATATGGCACGAAGGCCTCGTGTACAAACTGTACAAGCTAGGAATACCGGATAGGCTAGTCATCATCATCCGCGACTATCTGTCAAACCGGTCATTTAGGTATAGGGTCGAAGGCACCCTCTCTTCCCTGAGACCTCTGAGGGCCGGAGTCCCCCAGGGCTCCGTGCTGTCCCCAACTCTATACAATCTGTACACATCAGATATCCCCAGACCTCCGGACGTCAAACTGGCTCTCTTCGCTGACGATACAGCTCTATACGTTACCCACCCTAATGCTAATAGAGCATCGCTATTTCTCCAACGTGCCGTCACCGAACTAGGCAACTGGTTCGCAAAATGGAGAATAGCTATTAACCCCGATAAAAGCGCGTCGATTCATTTCTCTCGTAAGAGAAAGACACGCTTACCTAAACGCAGACAAACATGGTTCACGATGAAACCAATCTTACTAAATAACGTCGTTATTCCCAGAGTTAGACAGGTCAAGTACCTGGGGGTCACCCTTGACAGGTCGATGTCGTTTAGACCACACATCGCCGCGATTTCTAAAAAAGCCCGTTTCGTCAGTAGTAGACTGTACTTCCTCATAAACAAAAAGAGCAAAATGCCCCTCAGGCACAAGCTCACCCTCTATAAATCATGTATCCGCCCCATCATGTCATACTCCTGTGTGGCATTCGCGCATGTGCCTCAGTATAGACTCAGAGGCCTCCAAACGATCCAAAATAAATTCTTACGTGTGGCAACCGGTTGCCCGTGGTACGTAAGAAACATCGACCTACACCGCGACCTCAGACTAGATTCGATTAGGGGCCATTTCAAAGCGATGTCAGAACGTCACTTCGAAAAGGCACTTCTCCACCCGAACCCACTCGTCGTGAGTGCGGCAAACTACACCCCCGATAGCTTAGCACCTAATAAGTCTAGGTTACCTAAGAATGTCATAACCGATCCTGTTGATAAAATCACAGAACTGTTAAAGCGCGACGCTGAAGCGCGACGTAAGCTACAACACACACTCAGACATAACACAGCCGGTGTTAGGCACACATTCACACCGCATGGGCCCCGGGGTCGTATGCGACGTCGAACCCTACACTCCGTTGACCAGTTGATCCGGATCAACCGCGACAGCATAGGCTCAGATCAGCTACGAGTCGACACCAATATACACCGTGTAATCACCGATAGCACTCTGCTATCGGCAGCTTGCTCGGGTCCCGCGCTTGACCCGCCTCCCCCGCTACCGGGGGAGGGGAGGGCCGGCCCTCACGATAGGTTTCTAACGTCACCCGTTCCAAACCAGTCGACCGTAGCTGACCAAGTTAGGTACAAACCCGACGCCATGAACATGGCGGGGGGCAACCCCCCAAATTTTTAACGTCATAGGATGATCCAACCGGATCACCCCATTTCCGATGACGCATAACGGTCACTAGGACCATTAGCATAGATCCAACCGAAAAAAAAAAAAAAAAAAAAAAAAAAATGTATACGCATGAATTGTTACGCATTATTGTTTTTATTTATAATGAAGGTTTGTGTTGAAGTGTAACGAGATTAAAAAGGATGATTATGGTAGAACTGTAGTAGCTGGTATCACTATTCACGAATCTTTGAAAATGTTGGCCTGTTCTTTTTGTTTTGATAGTAGGGCGACACTCCATCTAGACATATTAATGATCTAAGATTATGACCTCCAAAGTATAACTAACATTTAAAAAACGAATAAAGCTCTTTAAAAAATCTCAAAAAACGCAAGTCCCATAGAAATTAGAACTAGAATTTTAATATACAACTCTTACCGTAAATGGCTAAACTGAATATGTATGTTATTTCCTTAACGGCAAAGTTGTTATTTGCATAAATAAAAAATAAGAAGAAAAAAAGTCGTTCTACATTTAATACATTTAAATTCTTAATTAAATTACATGCATCAAAGTTTAAGTAAGAAAAGCTCCGATAAAGTTCGTCATGTGCTTACGTTGAAAGCTCTGTAGACGATGTGACTGAAACTTTACAGACAACTGAAATAGATGAAGCTTTCGAACTTTATGCTGGACAAAGGGTTCTCGTTATTTTTTACATCTATTGCAGCGAGACTTTTTATGTTAGGTACTTGGACAGGCAAGAGCTACCAGATGGTAAACGTCACCCATAATCTCAAATCAATTTACGACTCACGAAGTATAGATATAAGGAGTCCGAACGATATGGGCTTTCCGTAGTATTCACATACACAATAATAATCCCCGATCTTAGTTCTGTTTTCTGCCGCTGGCTGCGCTAGAATCGATTACGTATCGATGCTATTGTAGCGGACCAATCAGCGCCACAATACTTACCGCGTAAAAATTTAAACGAGTATTTATTAAAGAAGGCGAGGAGGAGAGGAACATGGCTTCATTGCATCATTAAAAATGTGCTCTTAATCGATAGAAATTTAGAGTTGGATCGCTTACGCCCGATTTCTGAAACGTTGGCCAAAGTGTACATCAACTAACATGGCTGTTAATGGCGGTTAACATACGATTCTAGAGTCAAAGTCATCTTTTCATTGTAATGACGGCGTCAACTGAAAGGCTGATCAAATTAAGTAATTTAACCATACTTCTAGCAACTCATTTGACACTTAACAAGAGAATTGACAGTTGATTTGTTAATTTTTGCGCTGATCAGCTTGTCGGTAACTGGTGGTTAGAGTAGTATAATTTTAAAACAATAAAAAATAACAAAAAATACATTTTTTATTGTTAATTAATTATAACTCTCTCACAAATCCATACTCTTTATATAAGAAAAGTTGGCGACCCTATTAGTAAGGACAGGCTATGTTAAAGCTAGTCCAAGTTAAAATAAGATTGTGGCGTCAATCATCATCATCAGCATTACCATATTCATCGCTTCATCATCATCATCACGATGGGTTCGCCACATATGTTTTGTTTGGTGCATTTAAAACGGCAGGAACGGTGCAGGCTCTAGTCAAATAATATAAACCATTCTGACCTTAACAAGAGTGTCAGACCACAATCGATAGCCAGATGTATCTGTTCCCACGTCGATATAAACAAACGTATAATTTGACAATTTATAATTCAATAGTGCCTAACAGGTGATGATGAGCTCAGTGGTTTGCACTTTGCGCGTTGGCGCTCTAGCAGGAGGTAGCGGGTTCGAATCTCGCCAGGGAACAAAAAAAAACTCTATGTTCCTGGGTCATGGATGTGTATTAAATATGTGTATTATATAATAAAAATCTTAAATATAAGTATAATTATAAAACGTATTAAGGACGCGTTTACGAATCAGACGAAATTATGCTGTTTTTCTGTACCGTTTGTAACAAAAGTACACAAAATCATATATAAAAATTATTTATTTCATATAGAATGGTTCTTTATCTACAAGGGTAACGCATATTTTTTTGATAAATGTTGCTTTTTTATATAGTAATCAACGTTCTTCCATTACCATTTTCCATGAAACGAACGAAATCGATTAGAATTACGGTACCCTTTTGGTCTAATATCCACATTTATTAAGGTTTTTAAAAAATAGTAGGAGCAGGGAAGTATGTTCAATTTTAAATAAAGGACAAGAAAATAACCCAAAAATGCTAAAAATAGTCTTAAAAAAAAATAAAGAAGATAACTAATTTTTTTACCAATTTTGCTACTAAAGATGAATGTTATTCCATTGCATTAAGGTTTATTTTATTGTTGTCTCTGTCTTGATTTCTTTTACATTTTTGAAATGAGAATTCAGTCCGCGCTCGGCCGCGGTTCTGGGTGGACACTGCGTCGCTTGTCAGCAGCAATTCGACTCAAAAAACATCGCGATTTATTTTTGATATTGGATACTTTGGATTGGATTTGATACTTTACAATATTTTTTTTACCACAATATATTTTTATGGAATGACGAAAATGAAATGTTGGTTGGTCATTATAACCAGGTGGGAAGACGTTCTCTCTCGACGTTTGCTCACTTATCATCATCATCATTATCATCATAATCATCATCATCATCATCATTATCGTCAGCCTAAATCAGTCCACTGCCGAACATAGGCCTCCCTCAATGAACGCCAAGATGACTGATCCCGTGCTATGCTAAGGCAGCAGTGCTGCCGATGCGACTTCATCATCATCAGCCTAAATCCGTCCACTGCCGAACATAGGCCTCCCTCAATGATCGCCAAGACGACCGATCCCGTGCTATGCTGAGGCAGTAGTGCTGCCGATGCGACATCATCATCATCAGCCTAAATCGATCCATTGCCGAACATAGGCCTTCCTCAATGAAAGCCAAGACGACCGATCCCGTGCTATGCTGAGGCAGCAGTGCTGCCGATGCCACTTCATCATCATCAGCCTAAATCCGTCCACTGCCGAACATAGGCCTCCCTCAATGAACGCCAAGACGACCGATCCCGTGCTACTCTAATGAGGCAGCAGTGCTGCCGATGCGACTTCATCAACCTAATAGTCCACTGCCGAACATAGGCCTCCCTCAATGAACGTCAAGACGACCGATCCCGTGCTACTCTAATGAGGCAGCAGTGCTGCCGATGCGACTTCATCATCATCAGCCTAAATCCGTCCACTGCCGAACATAGGCCTCCCTCAATGAACGTCAAGACGACCGATCCCGTGCTACTCTAATGAGGCAGCAGTGCTGCCGATGCGACTTCATCAGCCTAAATCCGTCCACTGCCGAACATAGGCCTCCTTCAATGAACGTCAAGACGACCGATCCCGTGCTACTCTAATAAGGCAGCAGTGCTGCCGATGCGACTTCATCATCATCAGCCTAAATCCGTCCACTGCCGAAAATAGGCCTCCCTCAATGAACATCAAGACGACCGATCCCTTGCCACTCGCAAACAAATATATATCACCATCATCATCATCATTAAACTTCATCCATCCACTGCTGAATATAGGCCTCCCTCAATGAGAACACCAAGACGACCGATCCCGTGCTACTCTAATGAGGCAGCAGTGCTGCCGATGCGACTTCATCATCATCAGCCTAAATCCGTCCACTGACGAAAATAGGCCTCCCTCAATGAACATCAAGACGACCGATCCCTTGCCACTCGCAAACAAATATATATCACCATCATCATCATCATTAAACTTCATCCATCCACTGCCGAACATAGGCCCCCCTCAATAAACTTCAAGACGATCGATCCCGTGCCACTCGGATCAGGCAGCAGTGCTGCCGATGCGACTTCATCATCATCTGCGGATCGCCAATGCGCCTGCTCAGCGTGGCAATTATGAGCCCCCCCCCCTCCTCTCAAGATGAATTATAGATATCAGTTTACTTACATAATATGTAATAAATAATATTATAAATTATAATATATAATTATTATATATATATATATATATATATATATATATATATATATATATTTAATATACTAATTCTAAGTAAAAAGATAAATAGTAAAAACAAACAGAAATAAAATATAATTTAGTGTTATAAATAATCAAAATAACAAATATTTGTAAAGTATCAAATCCGTTTACTTGACTACTATTCCCGCACGCAAGCGTGCGTATTGCGCGGGTGCGCTTGTGTGCGTGACTTTTTCAATGTAGTTGTTCGATTCTGTACCTATCAAGTTTGTAAACGCGTCCTTAAATATATTATGTATTTCCATTGTCTGGTACCCTTAACACAAGTCTCTTCGAGGATTTAGCACGGGACCAGATTGACGTGGTGTAAAAGCTTCCATAGATATTATTATTATTATAAAACAATTGGAGTGTCTGTACGTAATACTAAAATAACCACTTTTTACTAAATATATGGATGTATACAAGGTACACGCACCGAAATTATATTTTTACAATATTTATGTGTGTCTGTTTGTTTTGGCATAACTCTCGACCGATTTTGAAGGAACGTTCATTGGCAGATGGCTCATGTAAAGAGTTAGGCTTTGAAATAATCATCATCAATCTATATATTCCCGTAGATCCATGGTGGAGGGCTTCAGTCGCCGGGGAACTGGCCGATGGACCTTGAATTCCGAAGCAGAGTAGAGGTAAGTAACTCAGCTCTGAGCCGGTTCAAATATTCAGCTCACTCAATCAGCTCAGCCGGATCTGCAGCAAGTCAAGAATGAACAGCTCACAGATCATTTTATCTGCGAGTTAACATTCGATTTATAATTTACTAGCTGTTGCCCGCAGCTTCGCCTGCTTTAACAAAGATTTACAACGGGATCTGAGTACGCGAAATAACATTTTTTACACCTTGTGTCCGAAAAACCAAAATATCTTACGGAACCCTATTTTTATTAGAATAAAATTTAGCGTTACTCGTGGATAATGTAGCTTCCGAATGGTGAAAGAATTTTTGAAATCGAACCAGTACTTTTTGAGCCTATTCATTACAGACATACAAAAATAGGTACAAATCTTTCCTCTTTATAATATTAGTATAGATATAGATATATCTTCGAATTTTGCGATTTATATATTATATTCGACTTATATAATATTGCGTTCCCGGTAATAGGGATGTTGACACATGTTTCAAATTCATGTGAAGTTGTTTTACATATTAAATACAGTATTTGAAAACCTAAAATAACATTTAAAAAGTCTACTTATTTGTCTTAAAATTTAGAAAATTAATTAAAAATGCGTTATTTATCATGCATTGCCACGTGACTGCAAACGCGTATAAGGCGATGACGTCACTGAACATTGAGCTAAGTACAAACTGTCATAACTCACCTAACACAGCGCGAGCTCTGAATGCGGTGTGTGACGTAATGACGCTTGGAGCGTTTTAACGGCAATTTTAAAAACTATTTTTCTTTATTTATTTTTTTGTTAAAATTGGATATATTTCTTTACAAAAGTCTTTTTTTCGTGTTTATCTATAGTATATCTATCAAATAAAATCAATTAAAAAAATTAGTCAACATCCCTATTATTGTTTCCACTGCCGTAGATACCGTTTTGAACATTTACCATATTTGTTCAAATATGAATTATGTTGCATGTGTATCCAAAACAAACCAGAAGATGTTAAAAAAAAAAGAAACTCAGCTTATGGCTTAGAAAATAAATAAGATTAAAAAATATACTTAAAAGAAATGTCGTGTCGTGGGACACCAGAAGTTCCTTCGGCTAAAAAGAAAGGTATTATACACTACTCGCTTGTGTATGCGACTGTCGCGTCTGCGCACGTCTCATTTAACGCTATTATTCCACGCACTTTTTCTTACGGTTTTACTATCACATTTTTTTCAGTTCGGTCGCGCAGCAAAATCCCTATCCCCTCCAAGCCTGCCGTATGGAACTTCGTTCCAATAAAAAAAAGTAATATATATCATATAGTAAATACATCATTTTGTAGAACCTTCCCCCTAGCTACTATTTTCTGAATATGAGTTTCCATTAGTACAATTTGTAAGATCAGCCTTTCCTGATAGCATATGAATGGTATTGGAAATGTGCCAAGTTCAGATAAACTGACTCGCGTATCTAGCGACGACAGGATGAATGTAGCGTTGAAAAATTGTCAGCTGTTTTACGAAACGTTTAACTCTTGTAGGTTGTTTTCTTATGTTTACGAGAATTTCAATCATTATAATGAAACAAATTTTGATAGTCCTGCGAATATGGTTGCTGTGTATCCGAAAAGTCGAACTTGTAAAAAACAATACTGCGATGAAAAATATTAAAGTTTATTGTATAATTAATTATATATTTAGGAAAACCAATCTTTAAGTTAAATAGAACTATAATATCTAATATTATAATAAATAAAAAGTAAAATTAATTATGTACAAAAGTATTACAAATAAATTACGGGTCATTCGGCTGGGAACATTAATTTTAAATAAGTAAAATTAAACACAGAAGACTTCTGGCGATCATATTATGTTTGGGTAGGCAGTTAACTACCAGTGGGGCTATTCTGTAAAAACCATTTCGATGTCGAGCTTCACCTGAGTGATAGACAGTGGCGTGACTATACCGTTCGGGGCCCGTGGCAAATTCATCGGATGCTAGGAAAAACACATTTTTTTTTACTAAATGTGTAATAATAAATGTTGGGAGTTGGAATTCTCCTCCGACCGGGGGCCACTTTCAGCTGGGGACCCGTGGCATTTTGCCGACTTGCCACCCTGTAGTTACGACACTGGTGATAGAGCTCACTTTACGGTCACTTCGAAAGTGAACTTTATTGATATAGATAGATAGTCGAGTTTTAAAGAATACAAATTCGTCAAATTCATCATATCACCGCGGATTCCGCTTTCGGGATTCGAAAACGACCTTACAGAATAGCCCTACAGAATAGCACTTGTCGAACATGATAATAAAGTTGAAGAGTCTGTTTGGACGGATGTCGATTTTTTTGAAGTGAAAACTTCTTTTAGCGCACCGCATACGTTTATTTGTAGGCTTTGAGTGAGGCTGATCCATCACGCTCTGAGTGAAAGGCTCGATCGGGTGAACGGTCCCAAACCGCTTGGTATAGCAAGAGTACTCACTCACATGATACTGACGTTATAGCTATGCTGTCCTGTTTCGTGCGGTTGATGGGTTTCTGGGGCTCAATAGGGGGTAGGGAAAAGGAGGGCAATGCATGTGCATAGCCTTTATGTGGCTGATAATGTGTGTTGATATTCAAAAAAAAGATTTCGGCTGTTCGTTTGTCTTTCATAAAAAGTATTAATAAATATATTTTTTTCTAATTTGAGACGATTGGAATCGAAGAACTTCTTGTTTCATGATTTTTTATTTATTTTTATACAGAAGAATCTCCTAAAACAGCAGCCAAGTGTCTCATTTCAGCCCAGACTTAGCTAATTTCTATATTAATAAGATTATTGTATGTCAGACACGCACGAATAGCGGAAGCCTTGTAAATACCATGCCTGGCCGCTCATTTTATACACTGTGCACAATTTGAAGGACGATTGACTTTGGCTTACACACGCACACAACAATACTTTGAGGTGTCAGTCTTCCTAACGCATAGGGTCATTCAAAACAATTCATAGACAGTACTTAAATGATCCGCCACTGAGCGTCTGTCAAACCCATATTAAACCCGACTGTTGATACCAGGAGCGCATAGATAGAAGCGTCCTTTGCATAGTATTGCTTAATTACTTAGCTAAGTGCGCTTCTTGAATACACTTGAATATGCTCACATTTGAAATTTTATGGCACGGTAGGGAAAAATGTTTCTCATGTAAGGTTCGTCATGTCTGGTGGTATGCTAAAAGCATAAAAATTAATACAATTTTTTTATATTTTGATAACGGGCTTAACTTTTAAGTTAACTTTTAAAAATGTTAACGGATACGTTAGCTTCCGTTAATATGCAGAAGTCCGTTAATCGTTAATCCAATGTAATATTTACCACCATGCACGGCACTGCGGCGCGGCGCGAAAATTAGGTTCCGACCAGTATGAAACGACAAGAAAAATTTCATTTCTGTCACGCAGTCTATAGAACTATTTTTTTTTATTTTATAAGCGCACTAACGCAACAATATAAAAATGCAATTTTTCATATTAACGAATTAACGATTAACGTTAACTTCCGTTAATGCTTCCGAAATGTAATTCTTTAACGTTTAACGAAGCTAACTTTTTTGCAGCGGATTAACATTAACTATTTGATTAACGGTGCCCAGTTATGCTTATATTATAGTATCTAATTATATTTACACGACAGGAACGTTCGCCCTCGAGCTTGCGTCGGTATTAGTTTTGCTTAGCCAATACCTGACCTCAATCTGCCGAGCAATACACCGGGATAAGATTAATACGAGCTGTATTCCACCCCTACCGTACGATCTATTTAAGGCTGTACTTCATAATAATAATGTCTATGGTCGCCGTTACACCACGTCAGTCTTAACAGCGATATATTTTTAGCAGAACGAAGTCTTCGGGTCTTCTTTTATTAATTATTTATATAATAAATGATCATTAAAAATTTACACACACTAAAACAATAAGTAATAAAAGTAAATAACAATGAAGAGTTAAATATTAATTTATTCAATGAGTGTTGTTCCCAAAAAATATATTCAATTATTAAATTGGTGTATAATTATGCGGTTGTCATGTCGATTACTTGCATATGTGTGATATAATAATAATAATAATAATAATAATAATAAACCTAATACAAAAGCATAATGAAAAAATACAAAAATACATTCCTCTCGCAGACGAGATTAAACAAATGTGGCGTCAGAATACAGTTAAAATAGTACCTGTTATCATATCCTCGACCGGTGTCATACCCAAAACTCTACACTCTGCCTTAAAAACAATAGATTTACATAAAAATTCATACATACAAATGCAAAAATCCATTGTCATTGATACCTGCTCTATAGTTCGTCGATTCCTCAACCCGTCGTCATCGTTCACCACATCACAATCATAACACTTCTAATGAATCAGGTTACTTGGCTTTAGCCCGTACCTGAATCTTTTATCCGGCAAAGAGCCGAGACTCGAATTGTTTACAATATAATAATAATATCTATGGACGCTTTTTACACCACGTCAATCTGGTGTCACGGTAAGCTTCCGAAGAACTTGTTACAGGTATCAGACAACGGAAATGCATAATATCTTACTAATATACTAAACTAATATTATTAAGTTTGTAAGTGTGGATGGATGGATGTTTATTACTACGAAACAACTACTGAATGGATTTTAATGAAACTCTACAAAAACATAGCTTTTACATCAGAATAACACAGAGGGTACAATTTATCCCCATACTCCCACGGGAATAGAAAGTACGCGGGTGAAACCGCGGGACGCGACTAGTATTTAATACTCTTTATATATAACATATTTAAGATTTTTATTATACATAATATAATATTTAATACACATCCATGACCTAGAAACTTTTACTGGTGGGATTTGAAACCGCTTCCCGGCATGAGTGCCAAAGCGCTAGCCATTGAGCCACAGTGGTCGTTAATGTGTATATTAGCCCACAGTCTTATGTCTTATCTTCTGGTTATTCTCGCTCTATAAATATGCTAAAATATTCATTTAATTTGCACGGGCGTCGAAATTAAATGTGAAACTTCGTTTAGTTCAACATATTTCATAAATAGAACTGTAACACACAACATTTCATCCACCGAGAATACTTGTCCAAAACTATTTGTTTACCCCGATCATGAACTAAGGGCATGTGTTGATTAACAGACAATATTATAGCGTTAAAAGTTTTCAAATTTAGTGAAAATTAATTACTTCCATATTTTTTTATAGAAGAGTAAAGTATCAACCCTTATATGTCCCACTGCTGGGCACGGGTCTCCTTCCTCGAAATCAGGCGAGGAGGGTAATGGGCCAATAGTCCACCGCGCTGGCCCAGTGCGGATTGGTGAACTTCACATACCTTCAAAGACTTTCAATCTCATCAGGCATGCAGGTTTCCTCACGATGTTTTCCTTCACCGGTGAGCGAACGATGGTCTCGTGTGCACTTAGAAATTTAGAAAAACCCATTTCAAGGCACACACGGACGGGTCAGGATCGAACCCGGAACCCCTCGCGTAAGAGGCCGAGTCCGTCCACCACTGGACCACCGTCGCTCTATAGAAGAGTAAGTATAGTACATCTAAACTAATATTATAAAGAGGAAAACTTTGTTTGTTTGTTTGGTTGTAATGAATAGGTTCAAAAAGTACTAGACCGATTTCAAAAATTCTTTCACCATTCTAAAGCTACATTATCCACGAGTAACATAAGCGAAATTATATTTTGAAAAAAAAAAAGTAGGGTTTCGTAAGATATTTGGGTTTTTCGGACACAAGGTGTAAAAAATCAACCAGAAAAGTTACTAAGATCCCGTTGTAAATCTTAGTTAACGCAGGCGAAGCTGCGGGCAACAGCTATAGAGTAATATAGATGTCTGCTGGCCACAGGTCTCTATTAATGGAAGGAGAGAAAATAATCATTATCACAGGATACCAACCCACGAAAAGGTAAACAGCGTCGCGGGTGTAAACTAGTGTAAATGTTCAGTTGTGTTGAGTCACCTGATAAAGCTAGGCATTTTTTTTACTTACGTTATAAGCTAAGTTCGAGGTCGTGCTAAGGGTCGCATTACACTTGAAACTAATCCGATAACCTTCGCCAGTACAACCTTATTAACCTAAAAGGACATTTTTATGAACGTTACTAACAAGCTTTTTAGGGTCCTGTAGTGGTAATAGCCGCACATATGCATTTACCAGGTCAAGCAACGCGTGCGAGGTTGGCCCGTGGATGGGTGACCATCTTTACATACCGAAACTCCTCCGTTTGAACCTTGGACTGCACGTGAAGCCGTTGGCCCCGGATGTCATTCTTGGATCTTTAACAGTCGTTACGGGTCGTCAGAAGCCCGAGAGTCTGACAACCAGTCTAACCGCGGGGTACCGTATCACCCAGTTACTGGGTTGTGTCAATCTGTTCAGACTGGACCGACCCGAAAAAATAGTTGGGTAAAGGCTAGGCAGATTATGATGAATTATAGGCTTTTTAGGGTATCGTTTCATTACGAAACTGAACCCGTACAGGACCACTTTGTAGTCCTATTGGTCGTTTGTCAAACGAAAATCCATTGACGATAGTCATATTTCCCTATGTTAACCTATAGCACTTCCCATTTAATTGCCACCATTAGAATTTTGAATTTTTAGAATTTTTTAAAAGAAGAACTATAGGTATATGTGCTAAAATTTACATAAACATTACATTTAATTAAAAAGAACTTCTTCCACAATTTTCTTTCACTCATTGGCCTTAAGCCTCTTTCATAATCAACGCCAAGACAAGCTCTTCCCATTCGCTTGCTCAGCCCTGCCTCTACACACCGACCGTCGGCCTTGCCTCTCTAGACAAGTGGCTTTTATGTTTATAGAATAGAATAGAAACATATATACAGTATCATATTGACGTTACTATGTTCGTTGGTTGAAATCCTCACCTAATATTATAAATGTGAAAGTAGGAATGTTTGTTACGCTTTCACGTGAAAACTAATCAGCCGATCGTCATAAAACTTGGTGCATATAATCTCGGAGGTACTAGAGGTGACATAAGGTGAAGCCGCGGGCAACAGCTAGTTATTTATATATCGAAAGCGAACGTCAATCTTTTAAATCGATGAAATCTTTCATAGGGACTCAAAATACGGTCCACTTTCGCTTAAAAACTGTCATTATATCCTTAGTATTCATAAAAACAATGTGTAAAAATTACAATCTTACTACTTTTCCAGTTTTGCGAACACACATACGGAGTGGATTTTAGTGGCTGACAACTTATTTTGGCGCACGGCAAACAGATTTTTTGTAGGCTGTGAGTGAGGCTTGGTCCGTCACATTGAGAGGTGAAAGGATTGTAGGTGAACTCAGGATTGCCGAATGTATAAGCACCGAACACACATTTTTCTCTCTAAGGCTCGGTCGGGTGAACTCGGTACCGCCGAATTTACCCGACTGAAACAGATACAGTCAGTTGCCGTACTGTGTCATCATCATCATCAGACTTTATCCGTCCACTGCTGAACATAGGCCTCCCTCAATAAACGCCAAGATGGCCAATCCCTTGCTACTCACATCCAACGCGGACCTACCACTGCATGGAGATCGTCTTCCCACCTGCTTAATGTTACTGTGTTTACTGCATTCAAATTATATGTAATAATTATTGTTATTATTATTACCAACTAGCAGCGCCCCGCGGTTTCACCCGCGTACTTCCCATACCCGTGAGTACGGTGATAATTTATAGCCTATGTGTTATTCTGATGTATAAGCTATGTCATTGTAAAGTTTCATCCAAATCCATTCAGTAGTTTTTACGTGAAAGAGTGACAAATATCCATACTTACAAACTTTCGCGTTTTTAATATTAGTTGGACTATTCGATAGTTTTCGCTTGTGTGGTGCGGTCTTAAGTACCTACACATATATTTTTACTTTTACTCACAAAGGGATCGTTCGTATGTCTTAATGTAAAAAACTTTGATAATGGCGTAGTTTTAGCCTTCTTCGAAGCTTAGACTTATCATTTGTTAATGCTTACGAATTTCCTTGTAATGAAACTATTTTTACGGATTTTATTACAGTTTATTTTGATATTTTCATGGTCTCAGGAGAACCAGTCAGAAGTATCTCTGCTGTATTACTATACAGCAGAGACATCAAGGATGTGAAAATCTCAATAATCCGCGATAAAATCCGCAAAAGTAGTTTCATTACAACTTGGACGTATATAGCTTATTCTTGGCACAAGCTGCTAATAGTATAAGCATAAATAGCATTGTTTGAATCAAGATTAGATGCTGATCGGATTAAGCTCGGATATTGTAAATCGGCGTTGAATTGAGTGGACGAAGGGTGTTTAAAGATACATAAAGGATGTAACCGTTATAAGAATTTGCATGTAATGGTGAAGGCATAGTCGGAAAACTTTAGTGGCGGAATAAACGGCATGGTTTACGGACAACAATAACTGCCAGTCCTCGAAGTGAACTAGTAACATAATAGCTTGACGTTGACTACGTATCATGTCTGCCAGCTTACCTAAAGTTCTTTACGCGGCTATGTTTGGCGTGACTTTGATTGATAGTTAAGGAAATAAATATACACGAAATTTTAATTAGATTAATTTAAATAAAAATCCGTTGCTGTAAAGTCGGTTTACTGACGATAGTTGAACGTGACGACGTCATAAGAAAATACTGATGGGCCGATTGTGCCTCTTTGTCGCTCGTTCCGAGCTCTCGCTTGCACTTCAAGCCTTGAATAGAACGCCTCAAAGGTAACGCCGCATGAGTCATGTTTTTTCGTACGTGGAGCCGGCTCCATCGAATTATAGACGTTGTCACGTCAAAAATAAGTTTTATTTCTATCAAAATAGTTATTGTTCTTCTTTGTCAGCAAATCAACAGAGGCGCCACCTGATGGTAAAATGGTCGACGTCACCCATGATCATAATCTAGTTTACCTGGAAAGAGTCCAGGCATCTCATTCATGTGTTGCCTATCCCTGGACATAAGATGTTAAGTCTCTGTGCCAGAAAACACTTCCCGTCTTGCCTTCTCTCTTAAACACAGCAAAGCTGTTTGACGGGAGAAACAAGGAAGACAACCCATGCATTCGTGATTCGTATAGGTAAATAATTAAAATATATTCAAAATCATCTAGCTTTTTTTTCTTCAACGCCGGGAAATGCACTGACGCATCCCGCGGGGGAGTGGGTCTCCCCAGGCGGGTATGTGGGACTCGCTGTGCCCGAAAGATGGTAAATGGACGCAGCTCTACCCACTAAAACCCGACGAGTGCCGCCACTGCCGCCTTTGGTGAGGTGCCCCGGATCTACAAGCAACAGGGCACCTCGACGTCTAGTCAGTCCCTCAGGAGACCGACGCCACCTCCACAGAGAGGTTGACCAGCACAGAACAACCACTTCCAACTTCGGGACAGTATAATGAGGCGTGGTTCCCGTCCGTGCCCCTTGCTTTGGCTTGCTTTTACCCCCTTTTCTTATAAGAGGGTTATAAGAAAAGGGCTTTTCTTATAGCGGTTGCCCCGCACCACAGAACAACCACTCCCAACGTCTGGACAGTACAATGAGGTGAGGTTCCCATCCTCACCCCTTGCCCCCTGCTCTTTTGTCCCCTCTTCTTATAAGAGGAGTACAACGAGCCCTCTCGGCTCAATTTGCTTCGCCCGAGGTTTTACCCTAGGCTACTGAGTCCCAGCGCCACGATAAGGCTTGAACCGTGGTGGAGGAAAAAAAACTTCTAGCTATCATAGCATGATGTCACTTGACATTGTCAAAGATCGACAGCAAACACCTTCGCGTGTTAATCCAGCTAACAAACAAACAACTATGTTTTTTTTTTTTTTTTTTTTTTTTTCGAAAGGATCTATGCTGTTGGCCTTAAGGCCTTAAAGCTACATCGGAAAAGTAGATGAGCAGATGGCTCATCTAAAAATTTTATAAAGGGGATTAACTCCCCCGCCAGCTTCCCCCGGGGGCGTGGCTTGACGGTCGCGTCACTACGTGGTGTAGAATTTAAACTATAGGAATGCGATACTGTCGACGTTTTGTTTCGGGTGATGTTGTTATCATGATGGCCGGCCATCTCCCCACCCTCAGATAGAGAGGGGCGGGTCGCGCACGGTACCCAGACTATCAGATGATAGCAACGGGCTATCGTTGTTATCGCGGTCTGTATTGTTATCGACATGTATCGGATTCGAACCTGTGCTAACGCGGTCGGTCCGGACCGACGTATTTAACATGTGTAGGGAACGGCGTCGCTCGGAATCCCGGGACTTCGAACGGTGTAAATATTTACCTATCCCCGGCTGGTGTTTGTTTATTGTGTTTTGTAATGTTTTACGCATTTTTGCGTCGTGTTTTAACAGCTGTGAGATTTCATCAGCTGGGTCGATTAATACGTGTCTTGGGTGTCGTTTATTAATTCTCACTGAGCTATCGGGGACATAATTCGCCGCGTTTACGACTAGCGGGTTCGAATGAAGTGCTGCCCTTTCAAAGTGACGTTCTGACATCGCTTTGAAATGACCTCTAATGGACTCCAGTCTAAGGTCACGATGTAGGTCGATGTTACGTATATACCAAGGACAGCCGGTTAACAACTATGTTTGTTGGTTTATAGTTTACACGTGTCATACATCAACAACATCAACGGAATATTATCAGTTAACATACATATATACAGATGAGGCATTTAATGTGTGCGTACTAATTTATATATTTCTATGCATTTTTTTTATTTTATTTGAACCAACCTAAACTACATAATATAATCCTACTAATATTATAAATGCGAAAGTTTGTGAAGATGTTTGTTACTCTTTCACGCAAAAGCTACTGAAGGGATTTTAATGAAACTTCATAATAATATAGCTTATACATAAAATTAACACATAGGCTATAATTCATCCCCGTATTCCCACGGGAACGCGGGGCATTATATATAAATGCCGTTGTAAATCTTAGTTAACGCAGCCGAAGCTGCGGGCAACAGCTAGTAAACTTATAATTGGGCTAAAAATCAATAGTATTTTATTTAACAAAATACCATAGCTTTGGAATTTAAATCTATCGAGGAATTTACCAATCAGGTTTTCCTGTCCCATTTCGTTAGATTATGTAATGAAAAATAACATTCTGAAATTTCATTCATATAAGCTACCTTATTTCGTTCACATTAGCGAAAGGATAACCGGCAAAAATGTTGAGCCCAAACACTATGTGGTTCATTGCGAAGTTCCGTTGGCCACCTTCCAGCTTACATCCATCATTAGACCAGCACCATGCCATCTTAATATTGCTTTGTCGCGCGATTTACACAGGTATGCAAAACAGCTCAATCGGTAACAGGGAAATGGCTCAAACTTAGCTTGCAAGATTTGATTACAAATCTCTGAGCAGGTGACACTTAATTAAAGCTTGTAATAACGCGCATACGTGGTATATTATGCGCGTTATTTCTTTGAATAAAACCTCCTTAATTGAGGAACGTTTGTGTTGTCACAAAATGGCCGACCTGTTTAAAAATAAATAAAAAGGCCATGCCCAGGTGCGTACGACCTCATTTTTCTGCACCGAGAAAGGAAATAAAGCGGACGCCATTTTCGATTTATATTAACAATTATAAAAATGTATAAATAAATATTTTTATGGATGTTGAATAAATGTATTGTCACGAAACAACATTCAATTAATTATTGCGAGTTTAAATATCCCTCGCCAAATACAAAACTAATTTTGTGTTCACACACCAATTAACTTTATAAATTACAAATATACTTAGATAACATGTTATTTCGATCATATTTTGAAATGAAATTACCACTTCATTAATAACTGGTAATTCTTCAGCTTCGCCCTGAACGCAAATATAAACTAAATACCGTAGAACTAGCTCACTATACAGGTAACTAATTCACGTATTGCTTCTAAGCTGTGATATAGGTAGCTGTACTGTCTGACCTACATACCTTTCTAAAAGACAGCAGAACTGTCGACGAATGAAACAAGCAGAATGACCATCAAGCACATAACTAGGATAAAGACACTAGAATCGTATGTTAACCGCCATTAACAGCCATGTTAGTTGACACACATTTTGACCAACGTTTCAGAAACTAGGCGTAACTGTATTAGATTATGAATCGTATTAAATCTATTAATAGGAGCCAAATACAATTCTTTGAGAAATCAAGGAACCTTTTGTTCTGTTGTTTCTTTTGTTAATTACGGATTCCACGAATTTTTCAAAGGGTTAAAATAGCGATGAAAGGTTCAAAAATTACAAAATCCATTACAAAATAGTACTTTTGCTTCTTTATTGTAATTAATTAAGAAATTTAAAAAATAATATTTAACCAAACAAACCATCACAAAAAAGATCTAATAGTATTTATTATTTTCTATAATACTTATATTATAATCTATCACAGACATTATAAGTATTATAATAATGTAATCATTTTTATTACATTCAACAATAGCAGTGGTACACTGGAGAGCTGATGGCCAATGGCTAAGGTTTAAGAGTGGCCGTGTTTGGGCAGTCGCAGTGTTAGTCGGCCGTTAACCAGATGGGAATATCTCCGCGCAGTGGCCGATCCGCGCTGGATGACAGTTCAATGAATCGTAGGGGCGTTCATTGTAGGAAACATTTAGCAGTAGACGAACCAACTCTGCAGCTGATGATGATGATATGCTGGTGGCAAGAGATCGGTCGTCTTGGCATTTATTCAGGAAGACCTACGAGGGGAGGTCAAAAAGTTCGCGGAATGAAGGGGTTGGCGGGGGTTAGTATTGTCGTCCTGATAGGCACTAGTTAAGTAACTCAATATGACTATATATACCAAATTTTAACTTAATTGGGTCATTAACTTTTGAGTTATCGACCTGCAAACAATTGAATTGGGAAAAAGTCAGCCAGTATAGAGAAAATTTAACAACGCGCCGTTATTAAGTTCCTTACCAAGCAAGGAAAACCTGCTCAGACTATTTTTAAGAGATGTTAGCAGTTTGCGCGGACTCTTCTCCTAGTAAAACTGTGGTTTACAAGTGGCATAGTCTTTTCAAACAAGGACGAGAATCCAATGAATACGACCCCTGCACCGGACGGCCATTTGAAGCCACCACATCGGAAATCGTCGAAAAATAGAAAAACTTGTATTGGAAGATGTCCGCCTTAAGAATAAACAAAGTGCAGCAATGGTTAGAGTATCTGAATAAACTATCTTAAATATCATACATCATCATCTTGGGATGACTAGGGACACTGCAAAATGGAATCCAAAAATGCTCACAGCACTTCGAAAATGCCGCTGTGTCGAGTGTTCTCGTCAGTTTTTGGAGCTCTGTGGAGAGAGAACGGAAGAAATTATGAACCGGATCTTTACTGGAGATGAAACCTGGGCTCATCACTATGAACCTGAGTCAAAGCAAGAGTAGATACAATACACATCTCCGCCCAAGAAGTTCAAGGTGGCAAAATCAGTCGAAAAGATCCTTACAACTGTCTTTACCGATACAAAAGGAATTTTACTGATCGATTATAAAGAACGTGATGTTATTATAACGAGAGAGTACTTCGCTTCTTTACTAGAAATATTGAAAGAAAAGAAGAGGAAAACTGTCAAAAGGTGTGCCATGTTGCGACGGCTGCCATTCATTATTGTGGCATCGAATTATTGAATCACTCACTCTACATTCCAGACTTGGTTCCTAGTGACTATTATTAATTTCCAAAAACGAAGAAAGAGTTGCGTGAAAAGAAATTTAACGACAATGAAGAAGCCAAGTCAGCGATTTCGACCTATTTAGACACCAAAGAAAAAACATTTTTTTTGACGGTATAAACAAATAATTGCAGATCCAAAAAATGTATTCGTTTTAAGGGAGAATATATTGAGAAGGAAAAATAGTTTGGAGCTTAATTTTAACCTCCTTCCCTCTCATTCCGCGAACATTTTGACCTCCCCTCGTATGTTCTGTAATATTGTGTAAACGACAAATTTAAATGATACTAAAAGTGAGGTGAGCTGAAGGCAGCCAAAATGTTGAATTTTAAATAATCAGTCAAAAGTCTTTTACAAGGTAAGATCTTTAAAGGCTAAAATATTTAATAAGATCAAAGCTGTATAAATTATGAATTTCTAATATTATCTGCATAAAAACTTTTGTTTTCATTTTAGACATTTAAAATTGTTTACTTTTTTATGTTAGTCGAATAGACATTTGCAGTCGAATTGGGCCGGCACGACCAGGGTGGTCTCGTTCACATAATACCGGCGTAAAGTGGCAGTTATTCTGTCTCGTTTAAGGTTATGGGCGCCATTTATTTTTATAATCGCACGTCAAAAATGTTTGCTTACTTAATTAGCTTTCTTAGTACGTGCCATTAACAAGTATGTAGTAAATTGATGGAAATAGTAATAATATGTTTTGACAACTCACAGCTGGTGGCCGTGCCACCTGATTCCAAACTGGGCAGAGCAAACTTATATATACCTCCAGACAGAACAAAATATGATCGTACTCATCATACTAGCATTTGTCGGGGATCGAACCCACGACTTTTCGGTCAGGCTTAGCACGCTTAGCAGTCACTACCCGCTATACCACCAAGGCCAGTAAATGAAAACCAAATTTTCTACATTATGTCTTTGCATATGGTGGTGCCTCTGCACCACCACTTCACCACGACTTCGTATTATTCCTACTGAAAGGCTTCTGAAATAGCCTTTCGCTATAAATATAAAAATAATAAATTCTAGCAAACCTTAACAAGGGTACTGATTTAGCTTTTCTGACCACAAAATGTCTCAGATCTTGATTTCGATCGATTGGAGACGACTTTGAGAAAAAGTAATTCTCCTTAGCAATTGAATTTAGTTTCTTCATTTAGAAGATCACTATTATCCTTTGCGAATTCAATGGAATAGCCTGATACCGGCCTTTTATCCCGTTATTTTTACTACTATTTAGGGAAAGTATCACGTTTAAAGTCTAGACCTAGATACTGATAGTAACGGGATAAAAGGCCGAATATCCGGCATCCGGCTAATCCACTTATAAACATAACCTGAACACAATATGAGAAAGGATATTTCCTTAAAATATTATTATACTAGCTGTTACCCGCAGCTTCGCCCGCGTGAACTTAGATTTACGGATTTATCATGTCTGATGATGATCGTTTTCTATTTTACTAATTAAGTACCTACTAAGTTTTTGTATTAAAATGGATATAATATCTTGAAAATAAAGACTTATCCCTTCGCAGACTTTTGTAGGCATATTTAGGGTACTATTATTATAATATTATTCCACCATTGTATTATGTTGATCATAATATTACGTCTACCAGAGTTAATACACTACGGCCTGAGACACCAGACAACCGCCCGTTCAATCACGGCAACACGATTTATTTTCTTGTGCATTATTTTGATTTTGCCATATCTCCTAAAGTAGTCATTTAATTTGCATGATGTAAAGGGCAAAAATAATCTTCATGAAGTGCTCAAGCTAATTAATTGATTTAAAATGATAAGTATTCATATCGTATTTGTGTAAATAACTTTTAAACTATCGCGTTATAATTGCCCATTTTTTAAAAGTATTAAATGGATATAGTATGATATCCCTAAGAGATAGATATATGCCATCGCGGACTTTTTTGTAGACCTATTTAAGATACACAATACCACCATACATTATTTTGTTATATCTCAAACGGTTTAGGCAGCGTTTTCGTTGAAAACTCCCAGACGGCCTATTTTTTTCCGACACCTCCAACAATTATCGTTATATCTAAGCCAATGTATATAAAAACTTAATAAATTATGTACATAAACCTTCCTCTTGAATTGCCCTATGCATTAAAAAAAATCGCATCAAAATCCGGTGCGTAGTTTTAAAGATTGAAGCGTACAAAGGGATATAGGGACAGAAAAAGCGACTTTGTTTTATAATATGTAGTGATTATAAGCACTATCGGAAATTATACACAACAATCTAAACTAAAAATACTTTGTATATATACATAATGGGGATGATGAGGAAATGAGGTGCAATTTTGTGAAATACTTCTATAAATTTTATCAATGTTTTAAATATATTTTAAATAGATTTAATACCAAACAAAATAAGGGTTTTCCGATGAAAATATTATGTGCTAATGTGGGTAATGAAGTATATATATATATATGTCTTCTTGGCGTCGTAGCGTTTATTGATGGCCGAGACCTGTATTCAGCAGTGAAAAGATAAAGGTAAAGATGATAACGACGGTGATGAAATAAAATGGAACAGTCAAGCAATCTGTTGAATTGGTGTTGATATCATGATAATGCCAATGTATATAGGG
Source organism: Lycaena phlaeas (assembly GCA_905333005.2). NCBI lineage: Eukaryota > Metazoa > Arthropoda > Insecta > Lepidoptera > Lycaenidae > Lycaena > Lycaena phlaeas. The sequence continues at coordinate 2,776,553 of HG995170.1, read as the reverse complement.
ATCTCGGAAACGGCTCTAACGATTTTCATGAAATTTTGTATACATGGGTAAAAAACGGCGATAAATCGATCTAGCTAGGATAAATTAATATAAAATATGATTAGAATACGAACGTTAATTTCGCTTTCAAATAATATATCATGGTAGCTTAGTGGTGAAGTTAGGCAGTTAAATCCGAACGAGCCCGGTTCGAATCTCCAGTCCGAATTTTTTTTTCCTTTTTTTAAGATATTTTTTTCTGGAAGAAAAATTTTATCGTATTTTATCACTAAGGGTACCGAGCAAATGCTCGGTCAACTAGGTACTGGCACATTCAGTGATAATCATTGTAAGCACAGAAACGGTACACGACACAAGTCGGTATACCATAGACTATATTATACCTGTGTGTATCATCGACATAATAGCGACATAACAACTTGCCACAGACAATGGACGATGTAACAACTTGCCATATACAATGAAAGATGTAACAGTCCGCCGTGCCAGAGACAATAAGTGATGTAAGACCGCCATAGACAATAAGTGTTGTTACAGTCACATCGAGGATAGTGATGTGCGACATTCGACACATCTGTCACTTTGATGTTGCAAGTTTAATGAATTTTTCCGGAACAAAGAGCCTTTTCGCATTACACTAAGTATGATGCTGTTAGAGTGGATACGCTTTTGAGTTTTACAGGATAACAAATACACTGCGGCCTACGACAGACAGATGATAATGTAGTCGAGTTCCCTTGTTCCATACCATATGTTACATTCTTCGATTGGACAGCGTTTTAAAAATGTTAAAAAAAACCCCTAATCAAAACCAAAGCACTTATCACAATCTAACCAAGGCTTAGAGGATGTGGTTAATAGGAAATATATTTATTAATAATCAATTTTATCCCCGTAAAGAGGCGAGGATGGCTAAGTTGGCAAAGTTTACGCACTGTCAAAAACTTTCTTTTAATCAGCTTTTATTCATATACTATTTTATTAGATTAAATAATATATTTTTTTAAAATTTGGAATGACTTATAGAAGTTACACAATTAAGTTCACATTCACTTTTTTATTTTTTTTATACAGTCCCAAAAATCGATCTTAATTTATAAAAATAATTGATATGAATGCAACTTCTTAAGTTAATGAAATAATATAATAGTAATATACAATAATAATGCAATTCTGTCGATTTTTTTTCAACATTAAGTTATTTACTAAGTTATTTTAAAGCAGATTTTTTTCAATTTCGAGACCGGTACTACCTATCATTAAAATTTCTGACAGATAGATAATAAAATCACTAAAAACATCAAAACTAAAAAAAATCAAGGCTTAAACAGGGCAAGTTTGATATAGAACCTTACTATATTTTTAGACTCTGACCCCTTGCTAGGCTTTTGAAGTCTTACATGACGTAACAAGAGAGAATTTATAGCTCATTTTACATATTAAGAATATGAACTAGATTATATACAACAAGTTCTTGAAGTACAAGATAGTTTGTGTCTTAGAATAGATAGTACTTTTTAAGTTGAAATCTGTAAAGTTTAGATTGTTTCTTATACTGTCCGTTTGTGTTATGTTCAGGAAATTTAATGTTGCACGGTTGGAGTTTTTTAATATTCTTTTTTAGGATAGTAGTGGTTTTATAAGGAACATTTCAAAGACGACTTCACGTCTTTACTTATATTTTAATAAGGTACCGTAAGTTTACCCTTAAAGCTAGTAACAAGTAGTATGGTGTATTAAGCGAGTCATAGCGGTGAGGGTGATCAGAGGCAGAGAGAGAAGAGAGAGGTACGGTCCATTGGGCAGCAGCCACTGCCCTGCCCGAAAATCCACCGTGGGAACATGTGGCATTGGTGCTCGCTGAGGTGGAGCATCCTCTGCTCACAGATGAGGTCACCCTTCGGGGAGTTGGAGAGAACATCTCGCTCTCTAGTGTGGTGTGCTGCGCTCGAGAGCGACAGGCAGGAACTGTTGAAACCGTCATTTCGTAGAAAGAGGCCGCGGAAGGAGATGAACAGGATAACGCCAAGTCCTCGCTTCGTCGACATATAATGGGAGTGCATAGGAGGCGCTATGCGCACCTTCTGTCTGCCGTCTAACGGGACTCAACGTGAGGGAACGCGTACCTGCCCCGGTTCAGGCGTCGGTAGGGGTGCTCCAGGCTTTCGGAGTTCTACCATACTAGGAGGACCCCCGGTTGGCCCCTTTATGAGGCGTGTCCTGTGTGAGTCAGATCCAGAACAGCCCCACATATCCCGGATACGTTCTGTTAGGATATAATTATATGAGTTACTACTCTAATTCTCGAAAAAAATCCATGACGGGCCATATATTATATACAAACATTTGCAGGCCCAAGGTAATACTGACGAGTCAGTAGACAAAAGCTAGTATTTATATAAATACTAGCTGTCCCGACAGACTTCGTTCTGCCAATATTAAAATTGCAATTACAAAATAGGGGTTGGTCATAGAGGGCTCAAAATTTACGGTTGTATGTATTTCTGTATGCTGTATCATAAAAAAATAGAAACAAAAATTTTCGTCCAAAAATTAAAAAAAAAATTAAGGGTGAACAACCCTTATTACTTAGGGGTATGAAAAATAGATATTGGCCGATTCTCAGACCTACTGAATATGCATATAAAATTTCATAAAGATCGGTCAAGCCGTTTCGGAGGAGTACGGTAACTAACATTGTGACAGGGAAATTTTATATATTAGATAGACAGATTTCAAACGCAACAGATACAAATTTTTTAATGAATTCATACGATCATCAATATAAACGGGAGTGAGAATAGAACTACCAGCAAATAGCAACGATTAAGAACATATTACTACAAAGTACCAACCGATGTCATTATTCCCAAGCCTATGAAACTAGCTGCCCAAACAAACAGAGAAGGAATCAGTAAAAGCTTTCGCTACTAACAAACAGTATTTTATTCGTATTATTTTTCCGAGTCAATGTTACATGATGCAAACATCTCTAGTATCACTTGTTTCATTACGAAAATAAATTTGTTATTGTGAGTGCCGAATGCGGGTGTACCATAAGGTACCGTTTTAGACCCTTATTAGTTATTTATATATTTCGTTGCGTTTCGTTGCATTTGATATTTTAGGCGATTTATTCTTGGAGTTATCATAATATATAATTTACTGATTACATTTATAAAAGTGTAAAATGAGTTATAAACATATGTAATAATAATGAAATATAAATAAAAAGAAATAAGAAGTATATTATTGTTATTTTTCATCGCCTATACGTATTTTACAGCTTTAACGTACTTAATCCTGGTCAATGGGTTTTTGCGTTCCCCATGTTTCGGATACTTTAAAGCGACCATGGTTATGAGAGGAACAGGGAAGGAGAGTCTTACCTTACTCGGGAACGTTTAAGGATACGGGAATACGGGAATTAATTTCAACAATTGACAAAAACTCGTACAACTCACATTACTTAAACCTGCAATATTTGGACGATATTCCAATAAACGGAAAATGAGGCTTACATTTGTTTTCCTTAATTAAGCACTCCTTAAAGCTCAATTCGCTTAAAAGCTTTGTGAACACGAAAGGAATTGAATCTGTCCTTTTGACATGCTTAAAATTGTATTACAATTTAAAATTGAAATGAATAATTACATTCATTAAATGTAATTATTATAATCGTCCTCTTCTGAAACCATCCAAAAATGTCTTTCAACATTCCGCTGCCAAAATCGGATAAATGTGTACGGGACAGAATATGTTTATGTTTCCAAGTTATTTTTGTTGTTTTTTTACTATAACTTTTATTAACTTCACCTGCTTGTATGTTTGTTTGTAATCGACTTCTTTGGGCTGATTACACTTATAGCAGTCAGATCTTATTTAAACTGACTGGTGATTTGATAATTACTCGTAGTTCATTATCTTTCTTTAAGAATCGTTAGGATCAAATGATTTTTTCATGTATCCCTTGCGTTAAATTTTCTCACAGTACCTAATTGTCAGACATTTGGCTTTCGCCCCATCGCTTAGGGCCTGTTTCACCACTTCCTGATAAGTGCCGGATAGGCTATCCACAACATATTTGACAGAAAGAGTATGGAGTATCTGTCAGGCTCACAGCACGCAAAATAGGCGCAAAAGCGTCGAGTTGCGGAAACCAGCCTGACCTCAAGTCCATGGAGTATCTGTCAAGTACATTGTGGATAGCCTATTCGGCACTTATCAGGAAGTGGTGAAACAGGCCCTTAGTATACTGAAAACCCGAATATACCCGTATTCGTGTTTCCAGTATCATTTGGTTTTCAAAGAGTTAGCTGCATACGTTCAGATATTTATTAGTTTAGTTTATTTATAAAAGTGTGTTTCTATTTTTTTAACTGTTATTTATTTTGCTGTGAAATTGGCACGACTGTTTTCTATTGTGACGCAAGCTTTGAGTTGCTACCGTTATTTTAAAAAATACAGTCCTGTTTTTTATTATATGAAAACATCGAAGAAATGTTTTGTTTTAAATAACAAAAAAATGGTAAAATTTCGTGTGATTGAATATATTATATAATGGTATATAATGGTACAAAGTGATAAAATTTTGGTTAAATAAAAAGTTTTGTATTTTCTTGCACTTTCTTAACAGAGTAGTATACTTTGAAGGATCTGCCTCGCCGAACGTGGTTTTCACTCAAAACATACGATGTATACAGTTAAATTAAGTATCGACTTTTTATGTCCCACTGCTGGGCACGGGTCTCCTCTTCAAAATCAGGCGAGGAGGGTGATGGGCCATAGACCATAGTTCACCGATGCGCTGGCCCAGTGCGGGTTGGTGAGCTTCACATGCCTTAAAAGATTTTCAATCTCCTCAGGCATGCAGGTTTCCTCACGATGTTTTCCTTCACCGGTGAGCGATCGATGGTCTCGTGATTTAGGGTGCACTTTGAAATTTTAGAAAAACCCATTTCAAGGCACACACGCGGGTTCAGGAGAGGTTCCGAGTTCGAACCCGGAACCTCTCGGATAAAAGGCCGAGTCCACCCACCACTGGACCATCGTCGCTCATATGTCTGATGATGATGAGGTGATTATTATTGTTCAAATGTTAGAAATTTTCGCCCTTCCACTATTAAACAGATGTCCTGCTCGAAATTAAGTGGCGTCATCATTTTATTTCATGAAAGTCAAAAGTGTTTGTCTTACAAAGAGTATAAAGATATCCTATAAGATGTTTTAACTATTACACGAAAGAGACTTTTTCTTACAAATAAAGACAGCATGGTCACTACCTGTTGGATCAAATTCACTTGCTCGAGTTGTAAAATAGGTTAAGCACTAAACAGATTTGAACTTATATCAGTTTCAGTTAGTTCCTGTGTCGTTGTCGAAAACATTATAAATGTTCCGATTAAATATTTCAATCGTAGAAATAGTTATGTTAAGAAATGATTGTGCATATTGTAAAGACTATAATTATAAAAAATGAAATAAAAAACTTTGTCGGACTGAAGTTAAACTGACGTCGTGAACGTCAATCTTAGTGAATTATGTTTATGCAAACTCTAAACCAACTATAACCCCACCAAGTTAAGATGCACTGTGTTCTCAAACGTAGCGTATAAGCTGTTACACCATTTTTATAAATAAGGTGTCAATCGATCCGACGCAAAGGCGACAAACCAAATACAAAGGACACATTACTTTTAGATGTGACACTTCTACTGGCGCACCAGATACGGTAGTATCCCTTAGTAGTTTGTGCGCACCAGGCAGTAAGATGCCGTGACACAGTCATCGCGTGACTCTAACTACCCCACCGCTTTTGACACTTTCCTCCGGGAGCTGCACTATATTTATTAATGTCATTCAATCTTTCGTACCCTTCGTATTAGATATTTATTGATTAGTCCTGTCCTGTAGCTGTCAATTTTTTTAACAATCGTAACGTAATTTGTGTTATTTTATTTTCATATATATTGTAGTTGTATAATCAGCACCATTATCTTCAAATTACTCTAAAATTTAAGCATAACAAACTAGTTACAGCACAAAATTATTATGCAATAAGTAGTAAATAAAAAAAAATGGTTGTCTGTATAGTCGGTTTACGGACGGTAGTTTGACGTGACAACGTCAAACATTACATGCAGCATGAACCGAACTGAGCCGATCGCTCGAGCCGATTATGCCTCTCTCTCGTTCGTTCCGCGCTCTTGCATGCGGAACGCTACATGACGTCATCTTTTTCGTGCATGCTGCCCGTAATATCGAGTTGTTACGTCAAAAATACAAAAGTTTAAATAATGATATTAAAAAAAAAAAGAAATGAATAGAAAATCCAAAAAGGAATAACCAAATACGGTAAGTTATAGAAACATTATAACAAAGTGACCCCTCGAGAGGTCCTAATAGTAAGTGGCAAATTATAAGGTCCGTACCTAACAGGGCAATGGCCCTGTTAGGTACAGTCTTTTGGCGCCAGAACCCAGGATAATGAAATTATGAGAGTAGAAATAAACAAAGGCCTGACACATCTTTTTGTGAGCTCACTTAATCAGCGCTAATTATCCCACAGAGCAGATTATGAATTATAAACGAGTACTATCATGGCGAAGGTTTAAAATTTTCCTGTTAGTGATATTCCCTACCTGATATTCAAGAGGTCTGATGAATGTCAGTAATTATCAACAATTTATATTAGCTTTTTGAGCGGTTCGGTGGGTATGGGCTCTGCCTTTTAAGCGAGAGAGTCCGGGTTCGATCCTGACCCCCTGTGGTGGATGAAATGGGTTTTTCTAAATTTCTAAATGCACCCTAGAGTCCCTACACACGGATCACCGTTCGCTCAACGATCGCTCACCGGTGAAGGAAAACATCGTTAGGAAACCTGCACGCCTGATGAGATTTAAAGTCTTTGAAGGTATGTGAAGTTCACCAACCCGCATCGGGCCAGCGGCTCGGTGAATAAATATCCCAATACCTCGCCTGATTTCGAGGAGGGAAGACCCGTACCCTGTCTATAGATTATCGATCGTTATGCGCTAGGAAATTGTTATCGATTACTTAGACGATGACGAATTTCGGTATCTTTTCGCTACGAAGTGATGTTACTTTGTCTAAGCCAGAATTAACATTTCACGTCACCGAATGAGCAATGCCTGAGCCTGTGTTAACTAAAAAGGGCCACTTACCATAAGCTACCATTTGCCAGCTTGCAAATCCTACTACCATGAAAAAGTCTATGCGCTGCATGAGAGTGCATGAGGTAAGTTTTGGTAACCCTTTTTGATTGTTTCGAATGCTTACGCAAATTTCACTCATAATATTACAACTTTTGGTCCTTCCGAGACCATGGTTGTTGCAAAGCAGCCCCCTCCCCCCCCCCTCAATAAACAACAAAATATAAATTGCCAATAGAAATATATTTTTGATATTAATGTGTTTCTTGTCGAAAATGGCCTTATAACATAAAACAACCTTAATAATTCTGACTGGGTACCAACCGCTTTGCGTGAGAGTGTCTGTTATCAAACCACCATTACGTAAATCTTGTCGCAAACCCCCTTTCGCCGAATGGTGAACCCCTAGGGGTTCGCGTACCTCACTTAAAGAAACCATGTTGTAAAATATCCGAAACGTCAGGCATGTAAGTTAATTAACAACGATAAAGTCCGTAAAAGTTGTTTCATTATAATCAATGGCTCGTCTCTCCGTACATCAACGGCCCGAAAAATGGCTCGTCTGTCCGTACATCAACGGCCCGAAAATTTCATACAAAGCTATGTTGTTTAGAATGCGATAGTCCTAATAGAATTCATCACCACATACGTGCTCACTAAATATACAGCATCCACACGGAATGAATAATTCAAACAGATGACCGCTCAGCACGTGTTGATTGAATTACAAATTTACATGACAAACAGACTAACTATAATAATATATACAATAAAAACGTCAACGGATTTTAAAAACCAAAAAACCAAACAACTATGGACAATAGTGAGCTTCTTTGGTTAGTTGTTAAGACTTGGTTTGTTTTGGCACTCATTAACCTGGCCTTGCCTTGGCCTGTGTCGAACAGTGGACGAAAAAGGCTGATGATGATAATAATATACGCACAGAAAAAAAAAATAAGATTGAAAATTGGTACTGTCAACTATATAATTGAATTTAGCATATAGCATTTAGCATAGCTGGACGATAATAGAGCTTCGTACGGGGGCATAAGTTATCTTATAGCGTAGCTTTAAGCCCGGGTATATCGTGGGCTTAAAGCTCAAAAAAACAACTTCCCGATTCCCATTCATGCCTACAATAAAACCTGGCGCAAATTGCGAAACGCGTAGGGTTGTCAAAACTTAAACTCGAGGAGTGGCTTAAAGAAGCTTTTCATTGCAAAAATACTATTCGCAGTAAGTAGGTGCAAGCAATATTATTATTGCTGAAGAAGACGATTATGAATACGACTTTCTAATAGTTCCAACAAAATCTGGGTTTCACTGAAAGGATCACAAATAAATTGAGATCAATCACAATTCTCGTCGGAGATGTTCAGAGTGCACTCAAACACTTTTTCTGGAAAACCGGCAATTTTGCAGCATTCTTTACACTTAACCAGGTCGCTGTATTCGCTTAGGTACACTCCTGTAAATTTTGAAAAATATAGTATTTTTTATATCATTTTTATAAGTAGGTATCAAATATTATAAAGAGAGGATATAAGCCTTGGGAATTATTTTATTTTTATAAAATAATCTAATTTATTTATATTTAGTTATTAATTTATAATATAATTTATTTGTTTTGCACTACTATATTTCTACGTTCACGCCGAATGGTCATGAACATGTAAACAAATGGATTTAAATTGAGTTTTCATAGCATTATAATAAATGCATCAACTCATATACTCAACCGAGGAGGCAACCCTACGTATTAGCACTCCTACCGCGCATATTATATGGAGTGATGTATTGTTCAAATAACATCAGCTTCAATGATGTGCCGCAGTGTTATTGAAAAAAAAACGCAAAAGCTCCACCGCCCGAGCTTTGCACTGAACTTTACAGCTTTCAAAAGCTAATGGTCATCTAAAGACTGCGGCATGGCGTACAAAAGACCAACGCTTTTGAAAAATATACGTAAAGCTTTTCGGTGCAAATTAACTTAATAACTGTGTTTTCACAACTTAAAGTTAATACTTTGAAAACCAACCTGATAAATTAACAAATGCTGACGTTGAAACGCCTAAACTGATTTTGATAAAACTAACAAAAGAATATTCTCTAGAATACCAGCTTTCAAATTTAAATACTCACATCCAAATTGGTTCACCCATTTAAGAACTACATCATCACAGACACCCAAAATTTATAACTCCCTCTTCTTACGTTAGGGGTCAAAACTAATATATTATTGGCCTCTAGCTACTGAGCCCCTTTTCTAGCTCGTTCTTACGGAGATCAAAGTTGAGAAATCATTAGAGATACACTCAGTACGGCATCGGGCATACCTTAGCACTTTGTGTGGCAGCAGTGTGGCTGCGGTTTTTTTTATTCAGAAAGAAATGAGGAAACTTCTGCCTTGAATTAGACAAGGAATATACGATTCTTTGGAGACAGGGGTGAATTTTTAATTATAGTGTAAGTTGAGCTAGATATTATGATAAGAATAATAATAATATGCTCGGATAACTCACACACGGCCATCTGATTCCAAACTAAGCATGACTGTATAATGGCAACTAGACAACTGTTAGATACTTATTTTCTAAATACATACATATCATAGATAAATTACACCCAGACACGACAAATGATCATGCTCGTCACACAAACATTTGTCCTGGGTGAAGACTAGTTTAGTAAGGGCCACAAACTAGTAGACCAAAAGGCCAGACAAAATTATGACTCTTTTCGATCCCAGTTTAATGCCTATTAAGCAGTGATGATGTTGTGTTCTGATGTTCTGTTCTTGTCTCTGATGTTCCATGGAGGGTCTCGTTAGTAAAGTTAAATGTTTTTTGACAAAACTTATTGCTTTTTTTCCTATTTTTGTGAAAATCTTAATGCGGTTCACAGAATCCATATACTTACCAAGTTTTAACAGTATGGTTCTTATAGTTTCCGAAAAAAGTGGCTGTGACATACGGACGGACAGACATGACGAATGCACTAGGATCACGTTTTTTGACATTTAACTAAGGAATCACAAAAACCACGCCAAAGTCTTTCAAAACTTATATTATAACTAGCTGTTGCCCGCAGCTTCGCCTGCGTTAACTAAGATTTACAACGGGATCTTAGCGGGATGATATATCTTTACCGATAAATGGGCTATCGAACACTGAAATGTTTCATTAAAATTCGACCGATAGTTCCTGAGATTAGCGCGTTCAAATAAACAAACTCTTTAGCTTGATATCTTAAGGATTAAAAGCACGAGTAAAATAAACTCGTTTAAATGTAGTCCAAAAAATCAAAATTTCTGAATAAAATATGGTTTTTGTGCCTCACTCGACATAGATAGGTATAGTGTGTCGTGGACTTTTTTGTAGATATTTATAAGATCTACAATTATTTATAATAATAATAATAATAATAATAATATATATTTATTTGTGACACATAGGTGAAATGATGGTACAGTTTGAATATTAATTAAATGTTTCTCTATGGTCTGCCTTTTAGGCTTACAAATATGTTGCAAAGTCAATATTAGGTACACAATCAGTCTAAGTCATATTATAGAATATTTAACACAATTTAAAATATTATTTTACTAAAGTCAAGATAGAAAAATGTCAAATTATAGAGTAAGTACTTATATAAATTATGGAATTTTATCATTTAAAAAGTCAGTAACATTATAATACACCCGGTCCAAAAGTAAATTTATTATATTTTTCTTAAATTTGTCAGCATTTAAGTTTCTCCAAGTCATTGGTAATTTATTAAAGATCTTCGGAGCCATACAATATATACTTTTATTCATTAATGTTGTTTTACATTTTTGTAAACATATTCTACTGTTATCTCTTCTATTTCGAATTACAATATCAGAGATACGACTAAATAAATTACTATTATTTTTAACAAACATAGCGCTTTCCAAAATGTATAGTGACGGAAGTGTTAGAATCCTATATTTCTTAAAAAATGGCTTGCAACTATCAGTATAATGAAGTTTAAACATAGATCTGATACATCTCTTTAGAACATTCATCTATTAGATTAGATATACATCTATTTAGAACATTTTATGGTTCTATCTTTTATAGTTTAGGCAGCGTATGCAAAATAAATAACTTTTCTGGTTGATTTTTTACACCTTGTGTCCGAAAAACCCAAATATCTTACGGAACCCTATTTTTTTCAGAATAAAATGTAGCCTATGTTACTCGTGGATAATGTAGATTTCGAATGGTGAAAGAAATTTTGAAATCGGTCCAGTACTTTTTGAGCCTATTCGTTACAACCAAACAAACAAACAAAGTTTTCCTCTTTATAATATTAGTGTAGACTAGCGGACTCGATAGACTTCGTTCTGTCAAAACAATTAATTTGCAATAAATAAAATTGCAATCTCAAATTTGAGAAATAAACTATCCTATCTTTTAAGTTGGAAAAAAGCACACATTTTAAAAGAAAAAACATTAAAATCGGTTAAGTGGTTTAGGAGTCCATTGAGGACAAACATTGTGACACGAGATTTATATATATTAAGATATGAGAAATCAATAAAGGGTACGTACATTACGCGTACAGAATCCCAGAGAATCCCAAATAAAACTAAAAGTGCACTCGAAGCTATCTATTGAGTTATGAGTTTTTAACTTCCTATAAGATCCGGACTGACAGGGCACACAATCTTCATTGCTCTGTTGAAAAACATCTTCCATTTCCACCCGTTTATCGCGCAAACACATTACTTTGTCTGCTTTTCGTTAAATCCTTGATCAACTCAATCTATCTTGTTATTCCAAAATACTTTTCCGCACATTGTTTTAAGATAGAAAAAGATAAGAGATAAAGATATGGTAATTGGCTTTTTATGGGCAATAGCCGAAGGACTCTGGTCAAGCCACCTTGACCGCCTTTCCGATATCGTCAAAACTGTTTTGAAAAGACAAAATGGTGTAGTTTTTCTATATAGAAGAGTCGGTTCACCATCAGGGAGTGATAGGCTGCCATAGACACCAACTGTAGGATTTATGCCTTTTTATGAGGTTTTGTTTACTTAAGTTTACGTGAATTTCACTCATTATAATGAAACAACTTTTACGGATTTTATCGCGATTTATTTAGTTTTTTTATGATCCCGACGTTTCGGATACTTTACCTGTACCCATTCAGGTGGGCATATTTCGTCCTTTTCTTGGGCTTACTTTTTTTCATTTTATTTCATTTGTCTAAGTAAGATATATATATATATATATATATATATATTCGGTAAGTGGTAGTGCCATGGTGCTTTGCAGGCAAATTGGGCCGGCACGACCGGGGAGGAACCTCTCGCTCACATGAAATCGGCGTAAAGTGACAGCTAAGCTATCGCGTTTCGTGCAGCTTGTGAGCTTCCGGTGGCCCATTGGGGGTGATAGGGAAAGGGAGGGTAACGCATCTGCATAACCTCGGGTTATGTGGATGTTAATAGTCGCAAGGCTTCGACTGTTCGTTTGACATAATATATTATGATAAAGAAAAAAACTTCTCCTCCATAGTCCATACCAATGTAGTCATGTCCTTAAACCAATCTATATTCTATACTAGAATGTGTATGCTTTATAAATAGCATACCTCCGTTATCATATCTGGTCTATTAATTTACGTCGGTCTGTTTATTTGTATAAAACATTCAACCGTCTTCGTTATTTTCATCACTATAAATAAATTAAGGTTTTATAGTGGTGATCGCATCCGGGATGTTAGAGACCTTCTGTCGTGATCGTCATCTGGTAGATTTGAGCGAATGATGGTATATTGTAAGGAAGATCAAAATTTAAAAGCAGTCTGAATCACCTGTGCTTAGGGATCTGTCAGAAATGTATATTTATGGTTTCTTCTTCATCTTGTTTCTTATATTTACGGTTATGTCAATGGGAAGTACCCAGTGAGTACTAAGTAGTAGTAAGTTTTTGTTTGAGAAAATGGTGTGAGCCGTGATTCTATACGGTTTGCTATTGTCATTTTTCGGTACGGAACCCAAGTATGGCATACAATTTGAAAAAAAAAAATCAATTTTTTTACGACTTTCGTTCGACAGATTGTTATAATATGACTTTTCAATAAATTCTATGTAAGTATGTTTATAAGCCACAGTTTACAGTGTTACGATATTATGATACCTATCAAAAACAAGTTGTGTCAATGTCAAAAATTAAGCTTAGACATGTTTTTGAAAACCGTTTAATTTTATCGGTATAGTTGTTTCTTAGAAACTTAGAAACCCTTAAACAAGGAACCCTAAAAAAATGTACCATTTCAGGGTAAACTGCGACTGCAATCTTTCTATGTCCTTAAAATTTGAAAACATAAACGCTACTTAAAATACGAACACTCTTCTACTTCTTCTTTTTCATTTTTCTTTTTTTACTTTTGTATAACAAAGAAATATTGTGAAAAAGTTATTTAGAAAACATATTGTTGAATGGATATTTACATATTTGTATGTTATGATTAATTTATGTATAGAATTAAGTAAAATACTACTTATGTTAACAAATTAGGTAACTTACCATAAAATCCGGTACAATGTTTAATCCAATTCCATAAACAGCTGTCATTATCACACCCATACCCACTTGGCATTACTTGCTATCACAATTATCACTAAACAAAACACGAAAAGTCAATACACAGCACACACTAATCGTAAAAACTTATGCACTCGAATATCCTAATTCCGCCATATTGTCATAACACGGACCGCGCTCTATGATTCCGCATTTGAAATTTGAATTATTTATTGGCGGGATTATTTGACGTTTCATTTTTTTATTAAAAAATATGAATATTGAATTCCGTGCAAACAGCCACACGTTTGCGCGATTCCCCCGTTATTTCGCGACTGAGTGAACGAATGGAGTACCTGATATTCGTGGGGGTAGCGCGTGCGTACAGGGATCGGCTTCAACGAGTTAAAATTATTAAGGCTATACTAATAGATTAAAAATAATTCATCATTAAAGGCGCTTATAATTTTAATAATAGCCTTTAGGTTTTTCTACTTGTATATTAATATATTCGTCGGTTTTTTTTAAATATTATAATAAGAGTAGACGTGGAAGTTAAAACATTCGTAAAAAGGTTGAATACACATTTCTATTCATATCATAGTACTTAATCTATTCACAATCCATTAGTTAAATCAAGTACCTAGAAACCAAGTTTTAGATTAATAATTGTCTGTCTTCGAATTGGTTAACGTGCTCTATCTATAAATTTTAATTAAATTTTCTGTATATAATATGTTCAATATTTTAAATTAACATGGTTATTTTCATTACTAATGCTATTTGAAATGGGTTATTTATCTCCTGGACAAGACATTCGTAGGAAATGTCGAAATATCTAGCTCCGCGAAATAAAGATAAAAAACATGGTAAATATCTTGTTTTAAATAATAATAATTTTGTAAATTCTTAATTAAATACATTAAACCGACAAAGACAAATGATGTAAACGCTGTAGCTCCAATTCCAATAACAAGTTTAAGAAATTGTTTTCTTTATTCGCTACAACGCGTAAAAATATGAAAGAGATAATATGAAAATTCATTTTTAAAAAAATTAAAAAAAAATATTGATTAAAATTCAGTTTTGTTCTCTAGCAACGAGATACTACTTGCATACTGGGTTTCGGTTTTTTTTATTAGAATATTTTACTTACTATGCAAATAAATGACATGATTTTTCCTAAAACCCTATATAAGTGGCACTACTATAGTTTTTGAAATTTTCGAAGTAAACTACAGAAAGTTCCTAAAGTAATAACAACAATAAAAAAATAACTAACAAAAAAAAGAAGAAAACTAATACTTCTTTGAACTAATACCTAGGTATCTATCGGGATTTTTTTTACTGATCGTGTTTATCCATAGGTACAAATTCGTTAGCATAATATATTATAATAAAAACCGTACCAGAAAAAAACGGTAAAAAAAATATATTTTGTTTTATGGAAGCCCACCTTGAATATTGTTTTTATTATTTATTATTATTGTCGCAATAAAAATACACAATCTGTAAAAATTTCAACTGTCTAGCTATTACGGTTCTTGAGATACAGCCTGCGAAGCGAAGTCTTAGTAATAGGGTACCGTTTTTGCCCTTTGGGTACGGAACCCTAAAAATCCATTCACATTACAATATCGAAAGTTAAACTGCTAAAAAATTGAATGCCTCGTCTTAATAGCTATGTTATATTAAAACAAAATTTATACTTTTGAACGCGAAATATTTTATTTAATATATTTACTGTAAACTCTATAACCTATTTTTTTTCTAGATAGAACCAAAAATAGAACACCCTTTATTATTCAAATTGATAACTGAAATACGGGATATATTTCAGTTTCATCCCATATTTTATATGAAAATTTGTCCGTATTAATTTATAACAGTTTTCCAAAATAAACAAAGAGCAACATAATGCAGAGGGGATCCCTTTATGAATTTCCAAGGCTGACTCTGGAGGGCAGGATCCCGGGAAGGCGAAGCCCAAGCCGACAGAGGAGACAATGGTTAAAAGCTATACGCAACTGAAAGAAGCTGCCTGAGATCGTAAAAAAAATTGCCAAATAACCTCCGAACTTCAATATGAAGATGGCACCTGATGATGATGATGAAAATAAACATTTTGAATATTAGAATCATCATGTGGCAAGCTGAGATTAAGGTTTTCTCGCGGGCATTAAATTTCATGTTTGTTTATAAGATCCGCAAATAAAGCTTGTTAATTTACCGCACACATAATACATTTTTCTAAAAATAAAATTTTATAGACAAAGAATAACACGAGATGCATCGTGCACGTAACCAACCACTTCAGCCCTGTGGCGGTTAATAAGTCTGCAGCGCATCAGAGGAGGGGGGTGGGGGGACACTGGAACACTTTGAACACTAGGAACAATGTCTAGATGCCCTAGACCTAAAGTACAGTCATGTACAAAACTATAAGAAAGTTTTCGTTCTGAAATTAAACGGAAACAAGTTGTAAAATCTACCATTTTGTATTCGTCGCCAAATAATTTGAAAGGTGAGCGCAATGAGATGGCTTCTTATAGGCCCGGAAGACGTAAGGTCTACTAGACAGTATGATCCATAATATGATCTCATTGAAGCGGTGGGCCCTGGTTGGAAGTGAGGGAACCTCATTATCAGGCAGTCGACGGAAAATAGCAGATTATGTCATAGACGTAGACGCATATTACGAGTATGAATAAATAATACATAACCACCGCTTACCGATCACCATATCGCTATTCTAGCTCTTAGAAAAAAAAACTAAAAAAAATCTTTCAAATTCAGCTTCCGTGTTATATGATATCATCTCAGGGTTATTTCTATCCCCCACGATAATAACGGTATTAGGTGAACTCATCTGTACCTATCCATTTCTACATGAGATAAGAGGTGTGGTGTTGACTTACTCCTTATAATTTTTCTGGGTTTCCTAGATCAGGTATAAAAAAATCTAAAGTTTTATAACAATTCTGTTACAATATCTGGCACCCCAGTCACCTCGCGGTCGTTGCATTCGAAACGTAAGGCGATAAAGTTCTTTAATTGTTTTACAGACGTTTCTCAGCGAGTGTACCACGCACTCGCGACAGGCTCGCGACACGTGGAGGCTTCCTCGCCGCACTTCATGAATGTGACTTCACTTCACAAACGTGTACACATTTTTATAGAGTACAACCCTCGCCCACTTCATCACAAATATCATCTAAGTTTTGTGCTACATCCGAATCCATGACATGGATCTACAATCCGTCTCGTTGCGATTCTAGTTTTTGATGTGACGTCTTATAATTCGATGGAGCCGGCTGCACGCACGAAAAAATATTACTCATGCGGCGTTACCTTTGAGGAGTTCCATTTAAGGCTTGTAGTGCAAGCGAGAGCGCGGAACGAGCGACAAAAGGCATAATCGGCCCATCAGTATTTTTTTATGACGATGTTCAATTATCGTCAGAAAACTGACTTTACAGACAACCGATTTTTTTTCGTTGAAGCGTTCGGCCCGGTCTTCCAGAATTAGCTAAGCATCTTTCCACTGCAGCAGGGTCTTTTCTCAAAGCAGAATACTGGCGTCATATTGTAACGACATATTTATTTAATAACAATGTCTTAAAAAAATAAATTCTATTTCTTGCTTTTAAAATGAAACACTAAACTTTTCGTATACAATGTTTTGATACCTTGGGGTCAATTTAAGCTACTTTCATACGTCATTAATACCATTAAAATAATTCAATTTGATGACCGTTTTTATGAATAATGGCGTTTGATTAAGTTTAAACCGCAACTGATTCCCCCAGAGGTTTTAATTTCCACAAAATTATTTTACATTGCAGGCTATATGTGGCATTTAATGTTTTACACAAACTCCATGTCCCGCGGGTCTAAATAGAATTAACGTTTTATGAATTAATTTATATACATAATATATTACACTAACGATGTATAAAGCTGAAGAGTTTGTTTGTTTGAATGCGCTTATCTCAGGAACTACGTGGATGATTCTTTCAGTTTTAAATAGCCCATTTGTCGTAGGTTTCATAGCCTTATGGCTGTATATCATCCCTCTAAGATGCCGTCGTAAATCTTAGCACAGGTGAAGCTGCAGGCAACAGATAGTTATTGATGTAGACAGTAGAGCTCTAAGTTTTTACCTTGTACTGTTATCTATAGCGTCTAATTTGCTAGGGCCTCAAATTCAAGTTCTAGAAATACGAAACTTATGTAAGAGACACCTATGAACTAGGTACCTATCTCCAGTAACTACTACTGTCGAGTCACTTCGAAAATAGATAATTCGTAGTCAAAATCGTTCACAAGTTAACATAAAGATGGCGCTGTAAAAGTTTTAGTGAATGCTTTAGCTAGTACCACTAGTACTCACGACTAACGGCGGTTTTCAATATCCTATCTATAGTCCTCGCCACTTTTAAAGTCCTGCGACTAATGCCTGAACTAAATTTGACAACATTGACATCTTGACATCTGTCTGGAGTAAGAAGTTGTGATATTTTAAATTGTTTTACGTGAAATATGGAGCATATAATATAAAGTAAGGTGTAAAAATTTAAGGCCGTATAATGATCGTTAAAGTGAAATAATTTTGTGAATTAGATAGTAAAAATAAACAACAATTAACCCCGTTAAATAATATGTTTATAAATGTCACAGCCATGACAGATAAAATTTAGAGATGCCAGAGTCACTCATTTTTGCCTAATTTATGGTTAAAATATTATCATTAACTCTATACCTACATTTATCTTATGATATTTTATATGAATATAAATACACGGTATTTAAGAATTAAAACCTTGTTCAGATGAATGATATTTTCAGGTGTTTCTGTAAAAAAGGCCGAACACATCCGAAGAAGCTTGTTTTAGATGAATTCTACTAATTGGTTATACGTAAAAAATACGAATGAAATATTTACAAAAAAATGTTTTATTTTACTAAAACCTGGCAGGGAGATTTTTATTTTGCTGCTATAATTATTTTTGTCATTATTATCATACTCAGTCTTTATCAATCCACTACTGACCATAGGCCCTATAATTTTTTTTTTTTTATTGTACTAGACTTGGTGGAAAATCAGTACACTATAAATTGGCAACATTGAGTTATGAGACCGCAGCGCCGCGTCTATCGGACTTCTTTTCGAGGAGACCTGTGCCCAACAGTGGGGCATAATGTGTGGATTATACTTTACTTTTTTACGTACCAACTAAACTTTGGAGACTGATTGCAAATGATATAATGATAATAGTCAAGTCAGAGTCGGACGAGGTCAATACAGTTTTTTTTAACATCTGATGATACTTGACGACGATTATCACTTACATAGCTCAATGCAGAGAAAAATGAGGTTACCAAAGTACTGTACTATAAATTAAGCTCCTCTAGGTAGACCCTAGCAGAACCCTTCACTAGCAATTTATAATTTTGAAACAAATTAAAAAAAAAAAAAAAAACAATCATTAAGAAAAAAAGGGACGTTAATGGAAATACTTTTTTTTGGAATGAATTAATTATTTTTATTCGATTTTGTTAAAGTAGTAAGTGTAAATTATGTGACGCAGTTTTTAACATAAATAAAACACACTCGTGTTATAGATGTAACTTTATTGGCTTAGCCCTGTTTCTGTGCAATTTCACGCGCCTTAGCCTTCTCGAGCTTGGCGATACGCGCGTTGGACTTGTTTCCGAGCACGCCACCGCCCCAGTGCCGGCGCAGCTCCTCGTACCGCTCGTTGAAGTTTGTCCTGATGGCTTCCACCACCTTCGAGAAGGCTGCGCGGTCACCGGATTCCACCTAACAAACATGAAGTCTGATATCATACTTGTTATAAAGCATCTTAAATGATTTTGTTTTCAAATATTATTACGTCATCAATATATTTTTTTATTCTCACATCCACTAATTCTTGAAAAGTAATTTTTCTATAAAAACATTGACAAACATACTATAAATCTTACAAGATAGTAAAATACAATATAAAATCATCAAAATACTGTGCAAGATAATATTATACAAGAGATATTTTGAAAAGTTTAGTTCACAGACAAATATTTAATGTTAAATGTTAATTACATACAAATGGGGTACTAATATCATTATGATTACTTTTCATGGATTTTAATCTTGTTTTTTAACACAGCAAAGGAATATATTATACACAACATGCAAGTTTTCAGTTCAGTAGTACATAAAAAATCTTAACAAAACCTTCAATGTTAATTATATCATGTAGATCCTAGATATTTAGGTGAAAGGATGGCATATTCAGATGTCTCTGTTTTGGTGGTAGAGGGTTGTCCTCATGGCGTTTGGATAGCAAATATATCATCATTACATGTCCATCCTTTGTTAAAATGATGCTTCAAAATTACAATCCAACTTACATGTGTGAGAGCTAAGCATGAGCATGTCTTTCTGTGTACAAGGGCTCCAAGGCGGGATTTGCCCTTTACAATACAGTATGGTACACCCATCTTACGGCAGAGAGCGGGCAGGAATAATACCAACTGAAAATAAAAAGATCTTTTAGCATTAAACATTTACAAGAATGTTATTGTCAAGTTTTTTACAACTCAGAGTCAACACTCTTCATGCAGCATATGACATCAAATGTTCACAGCCTCAGGTGAAGAAATTCTAACATCATAGGAAAATATATATTTTAGGTGGCCCATACATATTATATTAGATTTATAACTAGTAACAACAGATTATTCACACATCTTTTCACTTTATTTCACTTCTGGAATATATCAGTCTCATTAACAAAACACGATCCACGAAAATAAAAATCATGGCAAACATCCACATATTAATAATAGCTGTTGCCCGCAGCTTCGCCTGCGTTAACTAAGATTTACAACGGGATCTTAGTACGCGAAATAACATTTTTTACACCTTGTGTACGAAAAACCAAAATATCTTACAGAGCCCTATTTTTATCAGAATAAAATTTAGCCTATGTCACTCGTGGATAATGTAGCTTCCGAATGGTGAGAGAATTTTTGAAATAGGTTCAGTACTTTTTGAGCCTATTCATTACAAACATACAAAAATAGGTACAAATATTTCCTCTTTATAATATTAGTATAGATAAATTTAATATTTTTGTGACTTGACAAAAATAGATCCTACTTAACTTTTTTACTTACTAAAAAAACAAGCTGTGCCCACAACTTTGTCCGCATTGGTAGCTTTTTTTGTATGTGAAGAGCTGCTTTTTAACTTAAACAACTTAATCACGTTTGATAAAATAATCAATTTTATTCAACTAACTTCATAGTACCTGTATTTTTATAGCCATTGAGAAACATTTATATTTATTCATTATGCACTTGGGAAGAGTTTGTTGTCATTCGTCAGATAGGAAATAGGTACCTAGAATAAGTGTAAAAACTTATTTGACAACACACTAGTTTGTATTTGCTCATAATCCTACTAATATTATAAACGCAAAATTTGTAAGTGTGGATGGATATTAGTTACTCTTTCACATAAAAACTAGTGAATGGATTTAATGAAACATTAAAATAACATAGCTTATACATAAAAATAACAGATAGGCTATAATTTATCACCATACTCCCACGGGAAGTGCGCAGGTGAAACTGTGGGGCGCTATTAGTAATGAATATTTACAGCATTTACATTAATCTATGTACACTTATAACTTACCTCAATAGGGTCAACATCGTGTGCAATGACTACAAGCTGTGCCTTCTTCTTCTCTACGAGTTTGGTCACAGTGTTTGTACCGGCACGGACTGTGTTGGGTCTCTTCGCTGGAGGCTCATCTTTTTTGGCGACCTGCAAAATATATACTAATGTAAAAATTGTTTTAAAAAAATATTATAATTTGTACGATAGTAATTAATCAGAGATCTTGGTGGTTCAGAGTCTTCATGGCATTCCGAATTGTTTTATGCATCATTCACAGAATAAACTAAAAATATTATCTATATAATCTATCTTAATGAGGAAATGAACATAATTGAAATCACATTTACACTAGTCTAGCACAAGATGTTACAACTAAAAACTTATGATGTTTTGTCCAATGACTAGTAGTCTGTAGTATTACACGAATTGTCATTCCTAAAACTATCTGTAGTAGTATAATAGGAATTAGGATATAGAAATCCTAAAAAAAATATGACTAAGAAATGAAAAATTCATTTTTTATTTAAGTATACAACAGATTAATATTATTATTATAAAAATCATTAGCGACTTTCAGTTACTTTGATGATTGCTATCTTTCTTGCATTGCATATTTGCTTACCTTAGCTTCAGCAGCTTTCCTCAGGCGCTCTTTCCTTACAGCCTCAGTCTCAGGCCTGTATTTCTCAAGGATCTTGAATAATCCCTTAGCTGAAAAATTGAAGTCTATTTTAGTGTACATCGTCCAGAAATCTATTTAAATTCAGCTAATATGAAGAGTTCAGAGTTAAAAAGCTCGTATATTTTTTTGATAATCATTTTGATTCATAGTTGCATTTGGAAATCATCATTTAAACACAAGTCTCCTAAATATTTCATAATTATATTATAGTAGAATCTTGATAGTTTAAAAATCTCTATAACTTCAAAAAATAATGTTCCCTTAACCTCTCACTAATATGACCCTTGATAACTTAAAACCTCTGTAACTAATATTTTGTGTTTCCTTTGGACTTTAACTTATCGAGGTTCTACTGTATTTCTTAAAAGTAACATCTTGTTTCAATCACATTTAACCCAAGAGGTAATTAATTGTGTATTAATGTTTCACAAACCTGTAGTCTTGTCGAGAGTCTGTGTGAACTGGTTGATTGGTGGTGGCACCTTCAACCTGCGCTGCAGCACCGCCTTTTGGCGTTGAATACGGATGTATTTGGGCCATCTCACAAATCTAGACAGGTCACGGGTTGGCTGGATATCCTGTCCTGAGTTTTGAATAACAAGGATCTTAATAAAAAATTATAATTTAAACTAAATAATGATTATAATTATATAATAAAACTTATCAATATGTTACTTATAAATTTAAAAAAATAAACTTCTTGCTTGATGGATTAGTGAGTGTAAATCATTTTAAACTCGGAAAGAATTTACCACACGCAACCTTTGTAATTCAACCACTGAACACAGGTATTCTTAACGTCAAACACATATGGCGTCAGCTTGTGTTCAAGGGTATACATGAACCTATACCAACTAAAACATTATCACTTACTTCAGAAATATATAGTTCAGAACTTTAGGAACAAAATAATGTTTATTTAATATAAAACAATTGAAAGAGACATTGAGTTACTTGTGATTGTAGTATTATTATTATGGGACTACTGAAGGCTATGGCTACGGTCACACAATGAAGGTAATGTAGAATTCTATGTTCCCTGGTACAATGTGGACGGCTAAAGAATTTTAACACGAGGTGTCATCAGATTTGTCATGACATGGCAAGTAACACTAGGTACTGTCATTTTTAATTTTAAATAACAGTGTTAAATGAAAATAAAATGTTTGGCTCCTGTAACTTATATATTAAATATATAATTAGAACTCTACAAAACAGCACTATGGATGTACCTTAATCAATCATTTTGTAAATAATATGCATCCACTGCTGAACATAGGCCTTTTTCAAATGAACACCAAGCAGACTGATCCCTTGCCACTGAATAGCTATTGCAAAAAGACAGTACTACTAGTAAGACAGTACTACGTAATCATAGCCTCCAGCCTGTTGAAATTTTATACTAAGGATGTATAGAGCCAAATGCATAAGCCAAATTCAATTAAAATATCATTGTGATATGACTATGTAAGTCAAGATAAAACTTCAACAAATTTCTAATCTTGGCAGAGGTCTAATTTTGGAGAGATTTATGAAATCGAAACCTGTGCAAGTTTGAGTATAATTGTGTAAGTAATTAATATAAACCTATTGCCACAACACTTATAGTATTATTATAAAATAATCAGGATAAAGCATTCTAATAACAGCTTGAAAATTAAGACTGCAGTTATAGTGACTAAGTTAATCTATTCAGTTGTGAAATTTAAATTAATATGCATAACATAACAATATAATGCCAGAAAAATTTTGTAGTTCTTAAATCACAAAAATTCAATAAGTTATAATTAAAATTTACTTTGTTTCTAGAATATAACTTTAGACCAAATTCAGTGTTAAAAAGCTCGATATTTTCACCCTCATGGTGTTTCAGGGAAAAATGTTTTTCATCACTTGGTCATGTTTTGAAACAATAGCTAATTAAGTAAAAAGGGAATTCTTACCAATAGCAAAGTTCTTTGTCCTCTTTTCGAACAGAGGGTTTACAATCTTTTTAGGCTCAACCTTCTTAACGACCAAAGGGGCGGCCGCAACCTTCTTCCCGACCTTCTTCTTAGGCTAAAATAAAAAAATCTATTTAATTTAGTCAATATATGTATCGTTAATTACATTAATATTAGAGGTCAGAGATCTTGGTGATAATATAGACGTAATCACTAAACTTCATTAATAAGTTCACATCATGGTATAGTAGAGGTTATGTTTTTTTGTGATTGCGAATACTTTTTTTACATTAAGACTTTGCTAACACATTTCCTAAATAGAAAGCGTATTAGACATAGTAAAAACAACGAAATAAAATACTGGTCTCGTTATTACTTTGTTTGTACCGAAAAAAACAACGTATGTTGAACACACTTACAGATATGGAAGTTTCACTGTTATTTTAAAATCCCGAACAAAAATAGTATATTATAATAAACGCACATGGTTTTTACCTTCTTCTGCACCATCTTGTTAAACTTTTATTTGTGTGATCTAATGGCCACGAATGGATTCGTGACCCAAAAGGAACACAGTACTTTCGGCAAAAATGGCCGAATCAAAAAGAATTGTGTACAGAGGGGAGCGTCAAACGTCAGTTAGCATAGTCCACAGATAATATAAAAGCAGATAACATATTGATCAAAGAGAGCGCTAGTGGGTACACTTTTTAGGTATTGTGTGGAGATATTTAAAATATAAGTGGGAAATGATTCAGCCGCTAATAACCATTTAATATTTAGCAATAATAAATAAATAGCTATTTCATATTTGTGGAAGATTGTGGATTATTTTTTATTTTTAAGTCGTTATATTATGAGAATGTTTATTTATATACGTAAATATTAGTAAATATGTCTCTTGTCAAATTAATTGGTGGGGACAAGAATAACAAAATGTTTCAATTTAAACCTAATTAATGATAAAATAATATTATGTAATGTTAAATATTGAAAGCCTACCTGTGAATAATGATGCTATTTCACTCATTTTGATCTTCAGATGACTCGTTGTGACTTGTGACACAATTTAACTGCACAAATCGTTTTTTAAAATAAAATTCATTTTTCATAATAATATAATATTATACACTAAGAATAATAATATATATTTACTAAAAAAAATACACAAAGTATTTATATTCTATTTTTAGTTCAATAATTTACTTATAAAAGATTGTTTATCAATTGAATGCTTGAAAAAATCATTTAATCCTGACGATTCTAAGTGGGACAACAATCTTATCAAATTAGAGTATTGTCATAAGCCTTCGATATGTTTACGAAATTAAAATGAAACCTAACCGTTTGAAGTAGAACCAAATTTAGTCCTATAATGGAGTCGATTGCAAACAAACAAACATACATACAAGTGAAGCTAATATAATGTGTGTAAATAATATTATGTGTGGTCAAATACCTTTTCAATTTGCACAATTCAATAAATTTTAAATCATATATCAATATAATAGTTTACTGCCTCTTTCAATATATTTTTATTGCTGTAAATAAAAGAACTCGATGAAAAAGCCTGATAAAATAATGTTTTACGTGTTATTTTTGATGGGTATGTTCTCTATTGAATAAAACAGACAAATTTAGGCATATATGATATAAATATTAATTCTTTATTTATTGTGGTGTATAATAAATAATCCTAAAAATTAAAAAAAAATGTTAATATGAGTTCGTTTGTAGTTGTCTCGTTCATCGTCAGCATTATTAAAGTACATAGAACCTACATTTCATAAGTCATCGGTCTTCTTGTCTACACTAATATCTACACTGTGCTGATATTATAAAGAGGAAAGATTTCTACACTAATATTATTAAAGAGGAAAGATTTGTACCTATTTTTGTATGTTTGTGTGTTTGTAATGAATAGGCTGAAAAAGTACTGGACCGATTTCAAAAATTCTTTCACCACTTGAAAGCTACATTATCCAGTAGTAACATAGGCTTCAATTTATTCTGGAAAAAAATAGGGTTCCGTAAGATATTTTGGTTTTTCGGACACAAGGTGTAAAAATGTTATTTCGCGTACTAAGATCCCGTTGTAAATCTCAGTTAATGCAGGCGAAGCTGCGGGCAACAGCTAGTCATTCATATTTTAATGAAACCATTTCTTTCGCCGACATCCATTTCCTTATTTGCCACTCGCATCAAACATGAGCCATCACTTCATGAAGCGATCGCCACTCCATCTAGTTGAAGTCACGTATCCTACATCATGTCGAACGTTATGGGAGTTAAAGTTAACTAATTTTTGTATAGATGGCGCTCTAACTGTTTTTTTTAAGTAAATTAACGGCACCTTACCCAACAACATTGTAGTCAGATTCAATAAAATATCTTAATTATTTCAAATTTGTTTAATTCAATTCAAACTGAAAAGTAGGAAAGACATTTAAGATCTTTTAAGAATTATAATATAGTATTTAGGGCCTGTTTCACAATCTCCCTTTAAGTTCCCTATAGGCTATTGGCAACATATTTGACAGATGTTTGACAGATACTCCATACTCTATCTGTCAAACATCTGTCAAATATGTTGCCAATAGCCTATAGGGAACTTAAAGGGAGATTGTGAAACAGGCCCTTAGTCTTCTCTCCTCCAAAATGATTATAATTATAGTTCGAATAGGTTTCTTTGATATTATCTATTATGTTCGTAAGGCACGCTCAATTTGGTTTTGTGAGTATTTTTTAAAGATTTAAATCGTTAAATCTTTGATATTTTTTACGTAATCAACGAGTCACAGGTTAGCGTATTAAAGCTTTAGTTACCAGAATGTAGATGGCACTGTTTAGGACTCAGAATATTATGCAATAGCACATACTTAGCGTAGAGTCCTCGCCACTTTAGCCTTTAGGGGCCGTATTCAGAGACGTGACTTGAGCGCTGATCGGCGCTCCATACTAGATTTTAGTACCGCCAAAACTAGTATCAAACACCGATCAGCGCTCAAGTCATGTCTCTGAATACGGGCCTAGAAGTCCGATAGACGCGGCGCTGCGGTCTCATAACTCAATGTTGCCAATTTATAGTGTAATGATTTTCCACCAAGTCTAGTACAATAAAATTTTTAAATAATTATAGGGCCTATGGTCAGTAGTGGATTGTTAAAGACTGATGATGATAATAATGACAAAAATAATTATAGCAGCAAAATAAAAATCTCCCTGCCAGGTTTTAGTAAAATAAAACATTTTTTTGTAAATATTTCGTTCGTATTTTTTACGTATAACCGATTAGTAGAATTCATATAAAACATGCTTATTCGGATGTGTTCGGCTTTTGCCAGGAGTGACGATTTTCACAGAAGTAATTGCTGCCGTTGTTACTTCTTTTGTTATTCGACCTTTTTTACAGAAACACCTGAAAATATAATTCCTCTGAGCAAGGATTTAATTCTTTTACCTTGTATTTATATTCATATAAAATATCATAAGATAAATGTACGTATAGAGTTAATGATAATATTTTAACCATAAATTAGGCAAAAATAAGTGACTCTGGCATCTCTAAAATTTACCTGTCATGGCAGTGACATTTATAAACATATTATTCTACAGGGTTAATTGTTGTTTATTTTTACTTTCTAATTCACAAAATTATTTCACTTTAATGATCATTTTACGGCCTTCACTTTTTACACCTCACTTTATATTATATGCTCCATATTTCACGTAAAACAATTTAAAATATCACAACTTCTTTCTCCAGACAGACGTCAAGATGTCAATGTTGTCAAATTTACTTCGGGCATTAGTCGCAGGACTTTATAACTGGCGCGGACTATAGATTTAATATTTTATACTATGTAGTGATGACAAATCCTTTTTTTTATTCTCATTATCCTTTATTTTATTTTAACTTTTTTTCTCATATATTTAAGGTATTATAACATCTTCATTCGGAATGAAAGTGAATATGGAGGGTACGTTGCGCCTAGGCAAAGAAATTCTAGACACTTTATCAGATTACCTAGGCATGACATACCGAAGCTCACGAAGATCATTTTTACCCGTCGAAGAGGACTCTATCACCAGCCTAGTTCGATCCGCGGCGATCTGTCACTCTGAAACCTGTGGAAATCAGAAGAAATATATTGACGAATATATTGTAATATTAGCGAAAACTATTCAAAATATTCTAGAGAAGGCACTAGGTTCAAACTTCAAACAAACAGTGTATGAAAAACAACTGAAACACTACTTAGATCTTATAAAAGATATTGTAATTATTAAATCAGAGAACGACGTTAATGAATGGATGTCAGTATTAAAGAAAATTAACGCGAAATTTCAAGAACTCGCTTCCATTTATGTGAATGATATCGACGTTGAAACGAAGAACTTGAAAAAGGCGAAAAATGATTTGCACCATGCAATTGTACTGGCCACGGTTATCGTCGAAACAAACTATGCAAACACACTATGCACGGAATATAACATTTGCATGAAAATACAAACTGTGACGAAAAATCTCTTAGCTAGTCTTGAAACGCTGAACACGGCGCCTGAAGCAAAAGTGAAGTCTTTCTTGCAAGTATTTTATAAAGCACTTTTCGAAACCACTTTCTATCAGCAGATAGATGAAGCAACGGCCCATGAATTACAACTTTTGTTATACGGAGCAGCGTATTCTAAAGACATATTGGCAAAAAATGTCGTATCCGAAGTTCAGAAAGTCGTCGAAGAAAACTTGAATCTTGTAAAATCGGACAGAATGCAGAATATGTCGCAAGATGGACGACTATTGCATGTTATTTTATCAGATTTGGATCTCATTTTTGCCGTACAATCATCTGATCCATTTGCAGATTTCCTCAAATTTTTATATGAATGGTTGAAATCGGACGTTGATCTCTATAACAATGTGCACAAGGTTATGTTTGGAATGAAGAAGCAACTGTCCACTGTCTCTAGTGATCTCTTCCATAAATTAATCACAGAAATCCGGGTATTATTAAATATGTATTTAAATAGTAATACAGATACGTGACATCCTATATGTCTTTTTAATAAACTGTGAGTAGAAAATTAAGTGTGAAAATTATTTATTGTTATTTGAAAATTCTATAAGACAAGCTGTGCTACTTTGCCACTCCAAAGACATCTTTGGAATGGCAATAAGATGCGTGGCAGTCAACCACCCAGCTGATAATTAATAAAAGAAAAGCTTAATAGAATCGATTAACATACCTGCTATCAATTTCAATCGAACATCAACGCTAATCTTTTTTAAATTGCTCTTTTCTTGCCAGTCATTTCTATATTCAAATTTTTTCGCTTAAAATGGCGCCAATTGCAGGGATACAAATGATTGAATATTCTTTCTAAAGCCCGATAAAACTGCCAAAAAGCAATCAAAGTCAAAGTCAAAGTCAAAAATTTTATTCAAAATAGTACTATCCAAGTATCTTTTTGAAGGTCAATTGAGTCTACCACCGGTTCCAAAGTAAGTCCACTGAGAAGAACCGGCGAAACAAACTCAGTGGAACTAGTCTTTTCAAATACAATATTACAAAAAATAGTAATACAAACAATACATAATACTATACTAGTATAGTACATAAGAAGAATTCAGCAAGAAACTCTGTTGGGTTGCTCCTTTCAAAATATAGTTTACAATTTTTTATAAACATACATAATTACATACACTTATTACTATAACACATTTATTACAGTCTTATCCTAAGATCTTTATCCTAAGAAAAGTAAATAAGTAGATAAATTTAGACCCCGCAATATCCAAAACAAACCAGTGGACGTTAATAAAAAAAATAAAAAAAAGAAACTCAGCTAGGTAGAAATCGCATAACACGACCAGCCACCACAGCAGCACCTCCACATAGGCCTGGACGCTTGAGCCAGCGTCAACCTCTTCCGCATATTAGAGGGAAGTGGAAGACCCATCCCACAACGCCACCACTGCAGTAGCGTAAGCGAGCATGACATGTCATACGTTTCACCTTTACACAAGTTTAGTTCAACACACTGCAGGCTCAAAATTTATCTACATTCTAGATAAAACAGCTTTATAGAAGAGCAATTTAATCCCAAGGTTTCGCTTCGTCTAAATAACAAATTATGAAATTTATAATTTATACATTGTATAAAACCTTATGAGTGAGTGTCTTATTCCCAAGGTGTGGTATCTTCAATAAAATCTTTTATTTCATAATACGCTTTACCACACAAACGTTCCTTAACAATTTTCTTAAATTTATTAATGGAAAGATTTTGAACGTTTTCTGGGATCCTATTGTAAAATCGTATACATTGTCCCATAAAAGAAGTACTAACTTTATTAAGTCTAAAAAATGGAACATTCAATTTATATTTGTTCCTAGTATTTATGTTGTGATGGTCGCATTTTTTTAAAAAGTCATTAATATTTTTGCGGACGTACATCACATTAGCAAGTATGTACTGAGAAGCTACAGTTAAGATGGCAATTTCTTTGAATTTTTCTTTCAATGATACCCGGGGGCCCAAACAGTATATAGTTCGAATAGCTCGCTTCTGCAACAAGAAAATCGTATTAATATCCGCCGCATTCCCCCACAGTAGAATGCCGTAAGACATTAGACTGTGGAAGTAAGCATGGTATACTAATCGCGCCGTATTTACATCTGTCATTTTTCTTATTTTTTTAATCGCAAAAGTCGCAGTACCGAGTCTATTTGCCAACTTGGCTATATGTGGCGCCCATTGCAGCTTACAATCTATGGTTATTCCAAGAAATACGGTCGAATCCACCAAGTCCATCACCTCTCCGTTAAGTGATACATTAGTTTGCACCTGCTTGACATTAGGCAGTGTAAATTTTATCAATTTAGTTTTGTTTGAATTAAGTAACAAATTATTTACGCTAAACCAATGCACCATGTTCGAAAGAGCATTGTTTACATCGTCAAGGATCATTTGCTGTCGTTTAATTTTAAATATTACTGAGGTATCATCAGCAAACAATACAATTTCATGTTTGTCCTTCATAAGTGAAGCCAAGTCATTTATATACACAAGGAAGAGAAATGGACCAAGAATGGATCCTTGAGGTACCCCCATTTTTATTTTGGTACCAGCGGAACTTTTGCCATTTATGATTACTTTTTGTGTTCTATTATTTAAATAGGATACCAGTAGTTTAAGTTCAGTACCCCTGATACCATAGTGGTGCAATTTCCTGATTAACGTCGCATGTTCAACACAGTCAAAAGCTTTGGACAGATCGCAGAATACACCTAGAGCATCCTGTGACTCCTCCCAAGCTGTAAATATATATTTTAAAAGATCAACTCCCGCGTCAGTTGTGGATCTACCTTTGGTAAATCCAAATTGCTGTCTATGAAGTAACTCATGCTTATTAAAAAAGAATAAAAGTTGATTTAGAATAATTTTTTCGAATATTTTACTGAGAGTTGGAAGTATGGAAATTGGTCTAAAGTTCGAAGGGTCTGTACTGCTACCTGATTTAAAAAGTGGTAATACTTTACTATGTTTCATTAAATCATGAAATTCACCACAATCAATGCACTTATTAAATATGATTGCTAAAATCGGTGCAATAATATGCACAATATGTCTCATAATTTTTACAGACATGCCCCACAAATCTGTAGTATTCTTAATATTAATTAGTTTAAAAGCACTAGTAACATCTTTTGGGCAAATATATTGAAATTTAAATACATGTTTATTCTCATTGACACTTTTTTTAAGTAATGTCTCGGCAACGGTAGGAGAGGATATAAGATTTTTTGTTGTTGCCAATGGAACATTAGCAAAAAAATTATTAAAGATAGTTGCGACCTCTTTGTCAGTATCTATTCGTTTACCATCAATACATAAAGAATATTCAGTGTTATTATATTTATTTTTACCAGTTTCTTTATTGATTATATTCCACGTTGTTTTAATTTTATTATCCGATTTCGATATGGTATTTTTGATATGTAAGGATTTGGCTGTTATGCATACCTTTTTAAATATTTTAGAGTATGATTTTACATATTTTTTAAATTCTTCACTACTGTTGTATGACCTTTCATCATAGAGTTCATACAATCTTTGCCTACTTCTATGAATTCCTACAGTCGCCCATTCATTAAAAGGTTTAAGATGTTTTACATTTACTGTTTTTATTTTAGGTGCAAATACAACGTCAAACTCATTTTTAATTAAATGAAATATTTTACCATACAGAATATTCGAATGATATTATTCGAATGATTCGAACCATACAGAATATTAGATGGCGAACATTATGCAGGATTATAAATATTATATTTATAATCCTGCATAATGTTCGCCATCTGTCATTCCAAATTAGTTGCAAAGGATGTGTCGGTGGCGTGTCTATTTGTTGTTAGCTTAAGAATATTGAGGTACCACCCTATAAACCAATACCTAAATGACCTACAGTCAAACCTGGTTGAATGGGTTCTCTGGAGGCCAAAGATTTGCATTTTTTTTTCGATTAGGCAGGCTTAAAGTTCTCAGTTCTCTCATTTACAGAGGCCAAAAAAGCAGCGAGGGGGTGTCCATAAATTACGTGAGGTGTTTTTTTAAATATATTTAAGCAGCGTGGCACTACCTTACCGCTGCCGTATCACCCAGTTTTTGGGTTATGGAGGTCAGATAAGAAGTCGCTCCATTTAAAATTAATATTCAGCTGAATCCGGTAGACTGGAAGCTGACCCCAAAATATAGTTGGGGAAAGGCTAGGCAGATGATGATTAGATTTGACAATTTTGGGACGGTTGCAACGGGGGAAGAATTAAAAATAAACAAGTACCGTCAGTTAAATGATTTTATTGAAAGATCTCAATATCCCGGTTGGCACCAGCACTGGTAAGAGTAGCACCAGGCCGTCACCACATTCTTAGTGGTAAGCTGACATGGCGCCAAGCAATCGCTACTAACCGTGCAAGGGTAAGCAGTGTAAGCCTCTGAAAACATTTAATATAATA
Source organism: Lycaena phlaeas (assembly GCA_905333005.2). Classification (NCBI taxonomy): domain Eukaryota; kingdom Metazoa; phylum Arthropoda; class Insecta; order Lepidoptera; family Lycaenidae; genus Lycaena; species Lycaena phlaeas. The sequence goes on along the minus strand of HG995170.1, from coordinate 2,743,489 downwards.
CATGTAAATTATTATTTTTAAAACGATTTTTTTGTTCTTCGAAGTTCTGGTTAGATTTTGTTTATAATGGGCAAATATTAATTCAATGCTCCTCTTTAGTGTGACTAGAAAAAAAAGTAAAGTAAAGTGTCAACCCTTATATGTCCCACTGCTGGGCACGGGTCTCCTTCCTCGAAATCAGGCGAGGAGGGTAATGGGCCAATAGTCCACCGCGCTGGCCCAGTGCGGATTGGTGAACTTCACATACCTTCAAAGACTTTCAATCTCATCAGGCATGCAGGTTTCCTCACGATGTTTTCCTTCACCGGTGAGCGAACGATGGTCTCGTGTGCACTTAGAAATTTAGAAAAACCCATTTCAAGGCACACACGGACGGGTCAGAATCGAACCCGGAACCCCTCGCGTAAGAGGCCGATCCGTCAACCACTGGACCGCCGTCGCTCTAGTAGTAGTGTGACTAAGTTAGTGCGAATCGAAAAGATTAGGTAAGTAAATGTGAGAATCGCAGGACTAAGACCGCCAGGTGCCCTGTTTGCTAACAGATCCGGGGCCTCTCACCAAAGGCGGCATTGGTGGCACTCGCCGGGTTTTAGTGGGTAGAGCTGCGTCTACTTACCAGCTTTCGGGCGCAGCGAGTCCCACATACCCGCCTGGGGAGACCCACTCCCCCGCGAGATGCCTAAGCGCATTTCTCGGCGTTAAACAAAAAAAAAAAGGACTAAGGGCGGGACAGCGCTAGGCTTAGGCTATACTAGCTTGTCTTAGACTTGCAAATATGAAGACAGTACTCTAAGCACGAGACCATCGCTCGCTCACCGGTAAGAAAAACATCGTAAGGTGTGTGAAGTTCAACCTACATTAGACCAGCGGATTGGTGAACTATGGCCCAATACCCTCCTCGTCTCATTTCGAGGAGAAAACCCATGCCCAGCAGTGGTAAACATGTATACCTATTTTGATATATTTTTTACTTATAAATGATTTCTGATGACTTATTACCTCGCGATCGCAAGCTGCATCGACCTCCGTCGCAACTGGCTGAAAACCAAAAAATAATCAATAAAATATATAAAAAATATTATTTTTCTCAAGCTTGAGTAGCTTGAGAAAAATAATATTTTTTTGGAATATTTCCTCAGTACTCCACGCCTCAAAAAATGCATGTACTTCACAATCTTTAAGCTTTGCTTAAAATAACTTTGTCTTTTGTTGAGGGAACTCAGTAACAAAGTAAACTGTTTCACCAAGCACGTGTGGTATCGTATATACTTTTTATATACGATACTAATACTTTACTTTGCATACTTTAGGATTTTTTTATTCATCCAGCAAGGTGTTGAAAGTTTGTGTGAATATTTCCCCCTAATACAGATAATTCCCCCTAAAACAGACTGGAGACTCCTGCCACTGATATAGTATATTGTAAACTTGATTATTGAATAAAGATTATTATTATTATTGGAAGGAAGTTCCTTACGGCAGGCTTGGAGGGGATAGGGATTTTGCTGTGCGACCGAACTGAAAAAAATGTGATAGTAAAACCATGAGAAAAATTGCGTGGAATAAAAATGAGACGTGCGAAGGCGCGACAGTCGCATACACAAGCGAGTAGTGTATAATACCTTTCTTTTTAGCCGAAGGAATTTCGTTCCTACCTAGTGTTTTTATTTCTAGGACATATTTGCATGAATTTCGTATGAATTGAGCACAGTAAAAATTATGTGTTAAAATTTAGCGCTTTCTAAAATTCGACCCCTAAGATGTTGACATGCAAATAAGAGATAATAAAATTGCTAAGTATATTACAGGCCTTATTTCTGAATGTATACAATTATATAATTTAAATTTAATAAAATATAATATACGTAAGGAAAAAGAAATACTGACCCGTTGCTCGAGTAGAGACTAAGCAAACAGCCAGTGCGAACAAAATAGTAAGTAAAACCTTCATCTTACAGCAGCTGGTGATCCAAATATGAAGTGGGACACGTTCGTTCCTATAAATACTAAAAAATACATATCCGTAACGCAGAAGTCTGATTTCCATTAGTCAATATTATAATTGATTAATTCTACGTTAAGTAGAACTAATTAGTTGATATATACACCGTGAAATCTAATTGGCTGTTTCCCGAGATACGCTTACTTAGTTAATCATATATTGTTTCCGAATAAAATGAGAAAATTCAATAAAAAAAAGTTAAAAAAGAGGAATATAGACTTGCCTACAACACAGCATTGCGTAAGAACACACAAACGATGAAGCATCAACCGTACGTATCCAAGAATCGCCTCCATGCAGTCCAACCTTTGTCGAGGAAAAAGCCACCGAGAGATTTTTGAATTCGTCCTCGAAACCAAAACAGATGAATACCATCCACCAAATTCAGAGTCGGTGGAGTCGGTACCAGCCAAAACATCGATGCCCTTCACAGACATCTACTCAATACTTGGTGTATGTGATTGATCATTAAAATATCCTCTTTGGCTGGCACCGACTCCAAAAATACCCAATTTTAAATAGTATACTATCTTCACTTCAAAGTATTTCAATATTATTTTTAATTTTTTAGTTGTACATAAATTAAGGTATAGTTTTGAAGTCGGTTTTTGGTTTTTTATTTAAAATTATATTTTTTTTATTTTGCCATATCTCCTAAAGTATTCATTTAATTTGCATGATGTAAAAGGGAAAAATAATTTTCATGAAGTGTTCAAGCTAACTTTTGACTAATTTAAAATAAAAGCGTGCAAATAAAAATATAGAAACCCAAACTAAAAAATAGAAAATAAATTTTAATAAATTTAAATTAAGAATAGTGTTAAAAATTTCAATAACTATAAATTAATAATAGTGTAAATAAAAAAAAATATTTTATTTAAAAAAAAGCGTGGGGTGCTTTTTAAGATATTATCAAAATGATAATCACTCTACTCATATCTGTTAATAAAATATTTATAACTATATTGACACCATGCACCCCACGCTTTTTTTAAAATAAAATAATTTTTTTTTATTTACACTATTATTAATTTATAGTTATTGAAATTTTAACACTATTCTTAATTTAAATTTATTAAAATTTATTTTCTATTTTTTAGTTTGGGTTTCTATAAAAAGCGTGTTTTTAGTTTTTTTAAACTATTATTTATTTTTTACTTTATAGTTTTAACAATACGGGGAATCAGAGTTCGATTTCGGAGAGGGAGCCTGAGAAACGGCTACCGGAACCAAGGAAGGCCGCAGGCGCGCAGATTACCCACGGAGAGTTACATACTGACATACTGACATACTGACAAACTGACAAACTGACAAACTGACATACAAGTGAAGCTAATAAAAAGCGTGTAATGATAAGGATTCATACCGTATTTGTGTAAATAACTTTCAAATTCGCGTTATAATTGCCTATTTTTTTAAAGTATTAGTTGGATATAGTATGATATCAATAAGAGATAGACATATGACATCGCAGACTTTATTGTAGACCTATTCAAGATACACAATTCCACCATACATTATTTTGTTATATCTCAAAGGGTTTAGGCAGTTTTTTCGTTGAAAACTCCCAGACGGCCTATTTTTTTCCGACCCCTCCAGCAATTATTGTTATATCTTAGCTATTGTATATAAAAACCTAGTAAATGATATACACCAACCAATAAACCTTTCTCTTGAATTTTCCTATCTTTTAAAAAAACCGCATCAAAATCCGTTGCGTAGTTTTAAAGATTTAAGCGTACAAAGGGATATAGGGACAGAAAAAGTAACTTTGTTTTATAATATTATGTAGTGATGATGAACCTATTAGTTCAACTTAATGAACATAGAAATAATTAACTTTATTAATTACTGGAAATTGATTTCTCCGTTACTAATGATATATTTTTAGTACTCGTGTCTCGTATTTATAGGAACGATCGTATCTCACTTCATAGTTGGATCACTTGCTACTGTAAGATGAAGGTTTTACTTACTATTTTAGTCGCACTGGCCGTTTGCTTGGCCTCTACTCGAGCAACGGGTATGTGTTTTTATTTCTTATATTCTGTGATGAATGTGATTTCTTATAAAGTATTATTTAAATAAATAATGTTTAATTTTTTAGACGGTTGCGAAGGAGGACGATGCGGCTCGCGAACAAGAGGTAAGGAATATAGTACATTTCATTACAAGTGCGGAAAGTTTGTCATTGCAACGAGTTCCGACAAATGTCTACCCGAGCCGAGGCGCAGCCAAAGGTGAGGGTTGACAGTCGGAACAAGTTGCAATGACGGTTTCGCACGTGTACTGAATGATACACTGATACAGTTGCGAAAAAATTAAGCTATATAATAAAATAATAAAAATACAAAATGGCGCCGAACGTAAAAGAATATAAGCAGATTTTTTTTCTTCACCCGTTCTGAGTAGACAAAGGGAACTATGCCCATACAGCCAAGTCTTCAGTGGAATTGTTTTATTGATATGAAATAAAAATGAAATTTAATGAGATGAAATATAATGAAACCTAACCTAACTCATTTAATCAAATCATTAAATCTGATATTGAAACAAATTAGTTAGCTTATATTTAAAAATATTTGTAAAAACTTCGTGGTTGTTTTTTTTTTCTTTTTTTAATATACATTATTTTGACAGTTGGAAAAGAGAACGCACGAGTTCGGAAAAGGTAAAGAAAAAGCACGAGTGTGTAATAGCCCACTTTCCGAACGCTATACGTCCCTGTAATACGCCACTTTTTGAGCAACTGTTAAAAATAAGTTACATTAAAGTATTTACGAACCGATACGAGTTAGCGAACTTTAAGAAATGGAAGTAGCAACCCATATATGTTTCACGGCTGGGTACGGGTCTCCTACTCGAAATCAAGCGAGGAGGTATTGAGCCATAGTTTACCGAGATGCTGGATTACTGCGAGTTGGTGAATTTCACAGGTTTCCTCACGATGTTTTCCTTCACCGGTGAGCGAGTAATGCTCTCGTGCTCAGGGTGCACTAAGAAATTTATAAAGCCTATTTTTAGTACCACACGGTCATGATTGAAGCCGGACCATTTCGCTCAAGAGGTCGAGCCCCTTACCCACTGAACCATCGTCGCTCTTAAGAAATGAACATTTACTCATTAACATAGCTGGTGACGCTGCTAGTCCTCTGGCTCAACTGGTGTCTGTGGATGTCGCTATTACTTACCATCAGGTAAAACTTTGTCCTCCCTTTGTATAGAAAAACTTATATTCTAAGCCAGGGTTTCTCAAAGTGGGGTACGCGAACCCCTACAAGTTCGCCATTTGGCGGCTTGATAACTGACACCCTCACGCAAAGCAGTTGATACCAGAATAAGGGTTATTTTATGTTATAAGTCCATTTGCGACCAGAAACAAACACACCTATCACATTAGTAACCTTATTCTCTTCAACAGTCAATTTGGGGTTATATTAGATAGTTAGGCTCGCTGTCACCTGAAAATTTTAACATGGGTTCGTGGCGCCCAAAGCTTGCGAAACCCTGTTCTAAGCTGTCAAAGAAAGTCTATTTCGTTTTTGGACTCGCACACGGAAGGTAGTCCAGCTATCTCGTCGAATCTATGTGGAAATGGGCGGAGGAAATTATTGTGCCTCGTCTTAGCAATATATGTTTTAAAATATATTTTTAACCGACTTCAAAAAAGGAGGTTATCAATGTGTCTGTATATTTTTTTGTGTGATTATAGCAGAATTACTCCGATGTGAATGGATTTTGATGATTATTTGTTTAAAAGCTTATGTTACTGTATTGGTCCCATATCAATTTGATCGACATCTAAGCTGCGGTTTTAAGTTATTTACAACTAACAGCGCCCCGCGGCTTCACCCGTGTACTTCCCATTCCCGTGAGAGTACGGTGATAAATTGTAGCTTATGTGTTATTCTGATGTATGAGCTATATTATTGTAAAGTTTCATTAAAATCCATTCAGTAGTTTTTACGTGAAAGAGTAACAAACATCCATACTTACAAATTTTCACGTTTATAATATTAGTAAGATAATGCTTATTTCAGATGCATTCACCCAGTACCCGTGTTTGAGCAGTGACGAGTGTCTAGCGCCATGTAGAATGACCACCACTAACCTGGCGGCGGTCTGGTGCTACCTGTACGAGTGCTGGTGCCAGCCCGGATACTGAGGTGTATCAATAAAATCATTTCAATCAATGTATTGTTTCTTTGTACTCGAATATCTATTTAGATAATCAACAAAAGAGAAAAAAATAATCTAAACAATATTCGTAAGATTATGACCCGTAACCCAAACTTTATAAACGAGCAGTCGAAGTTTTGAGAAGAGAGAGAAAACCAAAGGCTATGCGGATTATAGGGAACCGCGTCATAGGGAAAAGGAGAGTAATAACGATGTGTTGCAGATACTCATCATCATCTTATTAAGAGGCAGTGCCATGCTGCTTTGCAGCCGAATTGGGCCGGCACGACCGGGGAGGAATCTCTCGCTCACATGATACCGGCGTAAAGTGCCAGTTATGCTGCCGCGTTTCGTGCGGTCGTCAAGACAAGACACTCATTCATCTACAAATCTGCAGGGATTAGAACCAACGACCTCTGCGAAAGTCTATTAATTTCAGCACTCGTTCAGGCGGCCGCCTTGCGGCTGCACTTCTCCTGGCTGCTATTTTCCCGACTTTTCTTAGTCACTGTAATCTTGTACTGTCTCCCGCTTTAGCCGGGGAGGGAAACGGGAATATTTCCTCCTCCTCCTGAATACTTTTGATTTAATTCGTTACGGGTTCCTTCCTCCCTGAGATCGTATCAAAGGGTCATTTGGAGGAATAGCTTAATATCCTTTTTATCCAATTTTACATCGGGTAATGCCCCAGGACGTATGTGGGGTCTCACACCTGGGAATTACCCCACTGAACAAAAAAAGGAGCGAATGTAAAAACAGTAAATTGATGATTGTTTTTTAATACAACGAATCTAGACACGCGGGAGTGTGTCAAGCCAAGTTCGGCTGGCGAGCAAGCACCGTACTACCTACTACATACGAGCCATTTGGCACTACTTTTTACCCACAGTTAGTTTTATAGCGATCGTTCAAATAATTTATATAATTCCACTGGTACACAGCAAACTTCTTTGACTGGCTACGATTGATTTCTATCGATATGTAGCGTTTGTGACCGGCCTACGCCGTAGCTACAGCCTACTATGCAATAGCCACTCGTGATCTACACTAGTCTACATCTACACTAACATTATAAAGAGGAAATCTTTGTTTGTTTGTTTGGTTGTAATGAATAATAATAATAATAATAATAATCATCTTTATTTCAATCAATCACAAAGACTTAACTACAAAATAAGTATATTGTTAGTTTGTCAGTGTGAGAGATCGGAGTCTATACTAGGAAACCCTGTGTTACAGAACTCCGGCCCCCACCCTCGAACCACATAAAAACATATGTATTTATATTGTTTACATTATAAACTATACATTATATACTACTTATATAGTGGAACTGTTTTTACTAAATAAAAACTCTTAACTCCAAAAACATGTGATGTGTGTATGTGTATGTTTGCTTTCTTGTGATGGATGAATGTGTGTGTGTGTGTGTGTGTGCCGTGCGCGTATAATTTGCGTATACGTGAGCGTTTGCGTGGGTGCGTGTATGAGTGTTAGATTGTGTATGTGTGTGAGTGAGAGTGTGACACTGGGTATGTGAGTGTGTGTGTGTGTGTGTGTGTGAGTGTTTGTGTGCGTGTGGGTAAAGCCGTTTACAATAAAATCTACATGCATTAAATTAATTAGTTATACAATTGTGTTCATCATTTTTTCTACTTCTTCATAATTCTTAAGCTTCAATAATTCAATGACCTTTAGCTTGCATTCGTGCAAAACTAAGGGATAAATATCTATGTCATGATTAATTTGATTATAAAGAAAAGGCCCCAAAAATATTTGATGATGCTTTGCATAGGCAGAATAGGATGTCCAAGATTTAAATATGGTAGGTTTTCTTCTGGTTTTGGCCTCAGGTTTTACATAAGTTGTCTTTGTATGGCAGCAGTCAGCATAGGCTCAAAAAGTACTGGACCGATTTCAAAAATTCTTTTACCATTCGAAAGCTACATTATCCACGAGTAAAATAGGCTAAATTTTATTCTGAAAAAAAAAAATAGGGTTCCGTAAGATATTAGAGTTTTTCGGACAGAAGGTGTAAAAAATCAACCAGAAAAGTTTCTTATTTTGCGTACTAAGATCCCTTGTAAATCTTAGTTAACACAGGCGAAGCTGCGGGTAACAGCTAGTAATTAATAAATACGTGTTAATACGTGATCAAACGTGGTAATACGTAGTAATACGTGGTAATACGTAGTCATACGTGGTAATACGTGGATTAATACCTTGCTGCCACTTGCCACTTGATTCCCGTGTAGATCAGAGTACACTTTGTTTTGAGCAAATGCAATCTAATTTCATTAATGGGTTCCCAACATGGCGGACGGCCGGAGTTAATTTTAAATAATTGTATTGCACAATAAATTAATATTATAGAAAACTTTTAAATAGCTTATCTCATATTTTTATTATATTATATGATAAAAATAATTATTTACTGATTTTGCACTTACTTATATATATTTTTGTAAATTATAAGTAAGGTTGTATACCATTTAATAGGACACAAATATCCAAACGGAATAACGAAAGACATAGGCAGCAAATTTAATTAAACAAAAATCAGTCTAAAGACAAGTTTTTTCAAAAATGTAAAAAATATCCACTTTTAACGAACCTACTTTCCATTTACAAACCAAATCGGTTTTCGGTAAACACTGCAGACAAATACACATCTAACTTATAACACCCGGTTTTATGAAACCACGGTTATAATGAATCTTTTTTTTTACATTATTTTAACTAAAAAACAAGTAAAATAGCGTGGAGCACTGGAGCAAATGAGTAATAGCTCACTGCGAACTATAGACGCCGCCATATTGGCATCCGACCGTCACGCGACATGCAACACAAAGACGAAAAAGTTCAGTTTGCACTTTAAAACATGTTGCCTAGCTGCACAAATTTGAAAATTTGCATTTATTGAACGCGATGCATCTTTAGTACATGCCTTTAACAATCTACCTATCGACCATCAAAGCATATGCAACATATACAATGTGTCCACCATTAATTAATTAACTAAATTAGCTTTGTCGCTGCTACTGCATTTCGCGTTTGAAGTGGATTCATGAAACTGAGAGCGGCTTTAACCAAATTAATATTGAGTAATAATAAACAAACATTGAATTGAATGGTGCTGTTTTGATTATGAGTAGTGAGTACAGTGCGACATTTGACTAAAACATATGGCATTTCGCGCCACAAACTCCCTTTGGGGAATATGACAATTGACAGTGAATATTTAGAGAAGCCACAGAGAAGCATTACAAAGCTTTGAGTTTTGTTATTGGATTTTGTAAATTTTAGACGAATAGGTTTGTATGTCTGTCAGAAAGACAATCTCCGTGCAGTGGCCGGTCCGTGTTGGATGTGAGTGGCTAGGGATCGGTCGTCTTAAAGGAGATGTTCAGAAGTGGAGGGATAAAGACTGGTGATGATGGATATGATGATGACATAAAATATATCAATACTAATAAGAAATTCATATTATCATCATTTACATTTTTCAATTCATATTGAATCGGAAACTATTCGAACTTCCGATGTGAATTTAAGTGAAATGATATGGTAATTGGGACAGCTAACATTGATATTTTTGCAAAAGTCTAACTTATAATATCAATTCACTTATTCCATTAGAAAAGCGCCATGGACTACGACAAAATTTTGTTAACCTCTTCTCTCGTGTTTATATTTCTTTTATAGGAGCTACCTGACGTGCACGCATACTCTTCTCTATACGTAAATAGAAGAAATAATCGGTAATAATTAAATTTAAGTTTTAACTTGTAGAGCCCATGCTTGGTAATCGAGATTCAAGAAAAACTCGATGTAGACAGTCTGTCTCTCTCGCTAAAATATATCTTTCTCTACGATGCTAGTTCGGCTGAGCGCTATTAGTTCTTGGTAAAGAAATACAATTCGATTTCAAGGCATTTCTCGCCTCGTACGACCACTATAGGAAATAACCACCAACATTTTTTCCAAACCAATACTTAGGGACTTTAAAGAAAAAAGCATACTCAGATTTGAAAGTTGGTGTTGTTATCACTTACCAATAGGTGAACGGACTGTCTCTTTTATAAGAAAACAAAAATAAATATGTGAATGGTTTTATTAAATATCTCAGCAAATAATTCAGACATATATAGAAGCACAATTCTTAAGGATTTTTTGTGCCGAATTTATTGGAGACATGTCTCCAGTTTGCACTCATTCGCTTTCGTAGGCTCATATGCTGGGGACATCGTGGTGTCCCTCTCGTCACGCCGCCAAGCGGACGTTTACGCAGAGTTTGTCCTCAAAGTGCTCATAAGAACTATCCTTCTATGTACGTCTGAATTCTTTGATCTCAGTCACTCCCTGGTTTGCACCAGCATGTCCTGTCGTAGCAGGTGTACGCCATGAGGTTTACGGTGTCCATCTGACACGGCACATAGCATTCCTCGGACGAGAAACATGGAAAAGGTGCATATTGTACTGAAAAAAAAACATTAACGTACAGTTTTAAGTAGCTTTTATGTATTTAAATTAATATTACATTATGTAATCACTAATCAGGCAGAGCGACGATGGTCCAGTGGTGGACTCGGCCTCTTATGCGAGAGGTTCCGAGTTCGATCCGGAAAGTGTATGCCTTGAAATTGAGTTATCTAAATTTCGAAGTGCACTCAAAACACGAGATCATCGCTTGCTCACCGGTGAAGGAAAACACCGTAAGGAAACCTGCATGCCTGATGAGATTGAAAGTCTTTGAAGGTATGTGAAGTTCACCAACACGCATTGGGTCAGCGCATCGGTGAACTATGGCCCATTACCCTCCTCGCTGATAAGAATTACGTCGATTTTTATTTTAATATAAAAATAAATTTTAATTACTTAACCCGTTTAATTGTTATTAAGTCTACTCTCAAAGTAGCACGTGCGAGCGTGCGTCGTCCTTTTGTTTATGGATGAAACATAGACATACAAATATCACGACAGTACAATAATAAATAAATGATTTTCCTCAAATATTAAATTGGAAAGCCAGGAAACGCTTCATAAGATTATGCTTTTGAAGTGTAAAGTCCACAAACCTGCATTGGGTCGTAGCTTGGTAAGCATAGGTGAGTTGTGGTCTCCTCCTCTGATTTGGAGGTAAGCTGGTCCTAAAAATGGTAGTAACGCTAGAAAAAGGGCCACCCAGGCATAAATCAAAAATTTCTTTAAATAACAGATGTGCGTTTTTAAAACCATGCGTTATTATTATAAGAAGAAAAAAAATATACTTTATTGTGCATACAAGTTAACATATTATTACAATTGATATCTTAAAGAATAAAACTTACAAAAAATATTACGCACAAATGCGGTATCATCATGTCAAACATGATTCTGTATATATTCAAGAAGCGAACTTGGCTAAGTAATTAAACGATACTATGCAAAGAACGCAAAGAAATTTGTTTAATGAGTGGCTAAAGGTTAATGTAAAGTATTTGGATTACTTACCGTCTCGCAAGTGGCATCCTTCGCAACCGCCTGAAAAGAATACTATTGAAAATATCTATCATCATCATTACTAGCCGTCGGACAAAGGCTTCAATGAACACCATGGAAAGAAAAAAAAATACACGGGACATTTTTTTGTCAACTTTGTTTTAGAATAGCACATTACAGACAAACGGGACAGTCCTGGGGGCTTAGTCAAAAAGCCATTACGAAAACGACAGCGAAGTTCGTTCGTTCGTTCGAAGCTGTGATTGGCTAAATCACGTTGTCGATCGCTCGATCTTTCAATCGACGACGTGATTTAGCCAATCACAACTTCGAACGGACGAACGAACTTCGCTGTCGTTTTCGTAATGGCATTTTGGCTAGGCCCCCATGTCACGTTATGGATTTAGGTAAACGAGTTTAAGCAGTATCACTGCCTGTCCTGTTTATTGTTCCAAGTACAGCAAAGCTATTTCTCTTGCTCTGACTCGATGGCTAATCAGTATATATTTTGGATCACTTACTATTTCCCAGTTGCAGATCGCAATGGCCTCCTTGGCATGTGGCTACAAAAAACAAAAATATTTGCTTACTAACTTAAAACATACAATTTTTAATGTCAATGTCACCAATAAACCAATCTACAAGGAACATAAAACTGTATCTAATATTGTGGTGTATTTGGAACGCTTTGAAAGACTTAAGCCTAATAATGTACTATTTATTTATATACTATTTGTTATGAACTCACGCTGACCGGGAGTCGCGCGCGGTGCGGGAGTTCGTAGTCGCACGACGCGGCTGTGAGTCAGCTGTTACATTTCTATTTTATTCAAAAAACGATTGTCTTAAAGCGCTATCATCAAATGTTTGTATCGTTATTTTTACCAAACCGGATTATACACAAAAAAGTTAAAAAAGACAACCAAAAAGAAAAAAAAATCTTTCGCTTTTTTCACTTTTATCATGTTAGGCCACTCCTACACTTTCCTCTTCGTTTTTCAAAGCGTTCAAAATACCCCCATAAAGTACCCTCATTTTTACTAAAGAAATAAGGGACCTTAAATTTAATAAAAGCTTTATGGGATCTAATTTCTTAGTTAAAATTTAAAAAACGAGATACTTGAAATCACATACCCGTTGCTCGGGTAGAGACCAAGCAAAGAGCCAGCGCGACCAAAACAGTTAGTAAAACCTTCATATTCTTTCAGTAGCAACTGATCCAACTATGAAGTGAGATACGTTCGTTCCTATAAATACTAAAAATATATCATTAGTAACGGAGAAATCAATTTCCAGTAATTAATATTATAATGAATGTGAAATAACTTTCATTCGTTCAACTTAATAGTTTTAATAATCACATTACATAATATGTATTACCGTAAAATTGTAAATATGGTTATATTAATATAATCTATCTTGCGAGATTGTAGATTATCGATTTGTAATATTATGTCGTTCAGAGATGATCCAAATTAGGATATGTCCCACTGCGGGGCACGGTCTTCTCCTCGAAATCAGGCGAGGAGGGTTAATGGGCCATAGTTCACTGATGTGCTGGACAATGCGGGTTGGCAAACTTCATATAACATCAAAGACTTTCAATCTCATCGGGCATGCAGGTTTCCTCACGATGTTTTCCTTCACCGGTGAGCGAACGATGGTCTCGTGTGTGCACTTAGAAATTTAGAAAAACCTATTTCAAGGCACACACAAGGGGGGGTCAGGATCGAGCCCGGACCTCTCGCATAAGAGGCCGAGTCCATCCACCACTGGACTATCGTCGCTCTTATCAATATTCTGTTTCATTCAGTATTTTATGGCGACCCATAGCTTAGGAAGCACTGGGTAAACATAAATAATGCCTATACGCGACGAATAAAATTAATTGCGTATCGATACTCTAGGGCAGTCTTTCCCAAAGTGGGCGATAACGCCCCCTCGTGGGCGCTGTAGGTCTCAAGGGGGGCGGTAAGAGACCCAGAAAGAAAATGGGGGCGTTGTGTCGAGGCGGGGGGTGATTTGTAATTTTATTTAGATTTATTCTTAAACAACCTCTTAACTGCAAGAGCTCTAGACTCTCAACAACAACTTGTGAACATCAACTAATATGAATTAAAAGATTGCTCAAACTCGATTCTATACTTCTCTCCGCGTAGTTCATATATCTGTCATATTTTATTGAATATAGAAAAAATGAATCATCATGTCAATCGGTCGCTCCGTTTCGTAATGAAAGTAGACACAAATAAAAAGGCAACAGACACACTTTCGCATTTTAATAGTTATTAGTACTCGTAGATATCTATCATGATTGAGCGTCGAATAAGATTAACGAGTTTATGCATGTTTGTTTTATTCCTGTCGGTGCGTGCTGCTTAAGCATTTCTATATAAACAATGTAATATTTATTTTATTTTCATTTGTGGTCTCGCGCGCAATAGATGAGCACTACTTACACCTCCTCTACACTACTCGCGAAGTTGAACGTATTTCTCAATGCAAAACAATGTCGGAAGTAAAAAAGAAGAGACGGCAATACTGTGCGGAATATATTAAATTCGGATTTATTGAAAATCCCACAAACCCATCGTCGCCTTTGTGTCTTCTATGTCTAAAAACATTTTCGAATGAAGCAATGAAGCCTTCAAGGCTGCAATATCATTTGAATAAAATGCATCCAGATAAGAAAGACAAGAATGTAGCATATTTTCAAGACCTAGAGAAGAAGCATAATACACAGCCAAGTGTAGCAAAACTATTTTCGGCGGCTGCTAAGCAAGATGACGACGGACTTCGAGCTTTGTACAATATCTCTTTGTTAATTGCTCAAAAAGGCAAACCACAAAACATCGGAGAAGAGTTATTATTGCCAGCAATAAATGAAGTAATAACTACCGTGCTTCATAAACCGGCCGCAGATATTATCCGAAAAATTCCTTTGAGTAATAATTCTGTGCAAAGACGAATTGATGAAATGGCTGAAAACATTGAAGAATCGTTGTGCGATCACCTGAGGACAAGTCAATTCTCAATTCAGCTCGATGAGTCCACTTTACCAACTAATGAAGCATTGTTTTTGTTTTACGTGAGGTTTATTAAAGATGAGAATATATGTGAAGAACTATTATTTGCTAGAAATTTAGAGACCGATACAAAAGGTGAAACCATATTCAATACATTGGAAAAGTTTTGCGATGAGAAAGAGATTCCTTTGAAAAATATTATTTCAGTTGCTACGGATGGCGCTCCGGCTATGACAGGGTGCCATAAGAGCTTCATAGCGTACTTAAAAAATAAAATTCCAGATGTCCTTGGTGTACATTGCGTTATTCATAGACAACATTTAGTTGCTAGAAACTTAAGTGAAAAACTATTTCAATCACTGCAATATGTCATCAAAGCAGTCAATAAAATCCGCAACAGCTCTTTGAATGATAGATTATTTCATCAGCATTGTGTTACTAATGACGAGTATTTCAACCGTTTGTTGTATCATACTGAAGTTCGTTGGCTATCAAGAGGCAATTGTCTGACTCGATTTTACAACCTGTTTGACTCTGTTATATAGTTCTTGGAAACTAGAGATACAGAATTGCACGACTAGCTCATAATATCAAAAAATGATATAGCTTACATGACAGACCTGTATAAATTGTTCAACGACATGAATCTCCAACTGCAAGGCGATAAACTAAATTTAATTAAAACAAAAAACGTCGTTGCTGCTTTCGCAGCCAAACTGCTTCTACACAAAAAGAATCTGGGCAGACGTGAGTTTCACAATTTTCCAAATTTATCGGTACCATGCAGTAACAACGAATTGTTTGCCTACTGCCAACATTTGGAAAACCTCCACATTGACTTCACCAAACGATACCAGGACATTTTGAACTTGGAAATACCAGACTGGGTGTTGGATCCGTTTTCAAATGTCAACACAGCAATGTCACCTCAGCTGGAAGAAGAACTTATAGAATTGACAACAAACGAGGAAATAAAAATCAAGTTCAAAAATGGTTACCGAGAATTTTGGCTACAAAAACCGATCCCGCAATTGTACCCTGGATTGTGGTCAATCGTTCAACGATTCTTGATAGCATTCCCATCGTCATATTTGTGTGAACGTGGATTTAGTGCTGTGACAACACTGCTTACTAAAAAGCGAAATCGTTTGCTTGTTACCGAACGTGGCGACTTGCGACTGTTCTTGAGTAAATTGGAACCTGATATCAACAAACTTATTAAACAGCATCAGATTCATCCTTCACATTAGTTTTTATATAAGGATTGATTATTTTAGTTATATTTTTAATAAAAGATACTCTGTTTTAATACTATAAAGTTGCGTTTGAATAATCATTCTTATTGCCAGGTGGAGCCCGTAAGAGTTAACTTGAGACCTT
Organism: Lycaena phlaeas; assembly: GCA_905333005.2. Lineage (NCBI taxonomy): Eukaryota > Metazoa > Arthropoda > Insecta > Lepidoptera > Lycaenidae > Lycaena > Lycaena phlaeas. The sequence goes on along the minus strand of HG995170.1, from coordinate 2,727,421 downwards.
AAGCGCCGTTGTATGTTACCTACTGCGCTCAGGTTTCAAGTTGCGGGTTATAGTAAAAGTTTCGTTTAGAATTCTCCGTTAATATACATAATATACATATATAGGTCACAATAATTAATTAATTCAATTTCAAGTTATAGTGGTTTTTAAATAGGTGAAAAAATGGGGGCGCTAAAAAAATATTTATTCTCAAAGTGGGCAGTAGACAAAATAAGTTTGGGAACCACTGCTCTAGGGCAATTACTTTCTAATTTATATTGATTATACCAAAAATAGAGTTAAGGTCATTTAAAAACCCCATTGTCCTTAATTGTGCAGAGTATTAATTTTTAATTTTTTTAGTGAAATTTCGACTCATGTTACGGGTATTATCATGAACTTTTTTTTTTCTTTTTATTCTTTTTTTGGGTTTATTACCCCACTAAAGCCACTGTATGAGCCTTCAGCCGCTATTTGAGGGACCCAGATCTGCAGGCACACGGAAACCCTCAACGTCAGACTGGTCTCGGCAAGACCTTCAATAGGGCTACTACTTGGCAGTCTCCACAGTCTCCACGACGTCGCGTCTTTAGCAGGGCCCGGGTTCCCATCCTGAGCCCGACACGAGCACAGGAGTATTACTGGAAGCGCATTAAGTAGAGTCTCCGACACACCCCTGTTCGTCGTCTACGGAGGAGGCCTCATTCGCGGCCTCCTCTCTCACATGGCAGTGGCATGGCAGGCACCTAAAAATGGCAGTCATAGACTGCCATTTTCAACTTTATATTTTCTTTTGCACCTCAAAGAAGATAAACCTTATCATTGTTATCATGAATCTTTAAAACTGAGCTTTACAAATCTGTTTTAGAGGCCTTTGTCGTGACCCGTAGAATTGTAATGAGTCGTTGTATCCTGGGGGTGGCCCAACTAATGACGTTAATTATTCAATGTACCACGGGTACGGTTTTACAAACTCAACAAAGAAACGGGCTTTAAACGAACTATAACACAAAATACACAAGTTTGGACTATATCTATATGGACTATAATCCAAGAAAAACAAAAGAAAATACTTCCGCGATTATGCAAATGAAAATCATTATGAGATAGAATATATAGGACTTTTTTGAGTTTAGTATTAAAATGCGAAAACATTGATATAGTCATCTCTTTTTAGTACACACCACTATTTTATAACTACCAAAAAAATTGGGTAGTATATAAGACATACGTTATCGTATGTATGTAGTAAAAATTTTTTTTTACTCAACAATGACGATGTTATAAAATGTTAAATTTTTCCTATATTCAATGCAAAATCATGGACACAAGAATTCTACAAAGAAAAATACAATGTGTCATTTCATTGATGAAAACCAAGCGAGAAGCAAACTATTGCGCTCCTTTTCATACCGTTGGCGATCGGCGATTATTATGTAGACTACCCACAATTCACTAATTTCATAAACATCATAACCCTGCCGCCCGACCGTGGCCTCATACCCCGCCAACTCGTTGCTTATTTATTTAGTTTTGAGCTACAAATTCTCAACGAATGTTATCACTACGTGTCGGGGGCGCGTACGTACACAAAAATTTTATTGCATTTGTCCAACAATTAGGTTTAATGTGGTATTTTTTTTAATAACGATTTTTCTTTTTTTATTACTGTAATGTGTTCAATAGCTGCGACTGATATACCCAAATTTTTTTGGTAATTAAAAAATAGTGGTGTATAGTAATCACTGAATTATAGCTTCCGCAGCGAACGAAAAAACACCGATTTTGTCCACGCACCGAGTACAAGGTACGCGTAGGACGATATGACCACACGCCGCAGTGAACCTGTAAATAAAGTAAATTATGACACTTGGGATTAAATATTATCTTCCTAGAACTGTTTTTAAATTAATTTTGTAAAGTTTAAACCCGCCTATGGAATGTTCAAATAACTCATATATTTACAAGTACAAGTAAACTGTGAATGTGAACATAATCACAGGATAGCAGCTGCATGTGTGATGACAATGATGATGACGATGATTATTTATAGGGATATCATTCAGTGATATCGTAGAGTTTCATTGATGAAACATCTTTTAAAATTGTTAAAGGTTTTTTGAATATCTCCCTACATTCTACATTAGGCACCTAACTTGAATTTTTAATTTTAAATAATCAAGACCAAATATTAAAAATTATGGTTTAAATAGAAAGAAAGAGAGAAAGAAACATTTATTCAACACTAACACTAAATGAGATATTCACTTCAATTTCTCGTAATTTCTATAACATTCTGAGAAGCTACCGGATTCTTTGGACGGGAAAATAAAGCCTGGAGCAAAATTGTACCCAAAAACGATCCACAATCAGCAATTCAAATTTCGATTCAATCAATGACGTTTAAGAATTCAAATTTAGAATTGAAGAATTCGCTTGAATTATAGAATATAAAATTTGGCTACAGTCGAAAAATTATAGAAACGTTAAACGTGTAGGGTGGAAATAAATCAAATACATGTAAAGTTTACGCGAATTTCACTCATTATAATGAAACCGCGATAAAATCCGTAAAGTTGTTTCATTATAATTCCAAAATAATCCTCGACGGTCGACAAGGCATTGCCTTCGCCTCTTGTGAGGGAGGTTCGAGTTCTATCCCAGTATTGCCTTGAAATGCCTTGCTGATTTTATTAGTGCACCTGAACATTAGACCATTTTTTTTTTTTTGATGACGCAGCGGAAATCATTTACGACCATACCAGGGCCTGGGTAGGCGCGCTGGCGTGTGTGGGGACTCGCATTTGGGTGCCCTACCCCACTAAAACCTAAACATTAGACCATGGCTTGCTCACCGGTGAAGGAAAACATCGTGAGGAAACCTGCGTGCCTGATGACATTGAAAGACTTTGAAAATGTGTGAAGTTCATCAACAGCATTGGGCCAGTGCATCGGTGAGCTACACAAAACCCTCTTTGCTTGATTTCTGGGAGTAAGCTTATGCCTAGCAGTGGGACATGTAAGGAACATAAAAAATCTTTTCTTCATGCAGTCAAAGCTAAAGCCATTTTTGCTGGATGTCTATCCTTCATCTTATAATCATGATGATTTCACGATTAATTCAGAATCAAGATCAAGAAACACAAAGCCTTGATCTATTTATTTATATCACAGGGATGCCTAGCCAAAATGCTATTAATAAAGCGTTAGCGAAGTTCAAAAATGATAAAAAGGACCACGTGATTAAGCGCGGCCTTATGTCAATCCCATACATTTTATCATTTTCGAATTTCGCTAACGCTTTCCTACTGGCACTTTGGCTAGGCCCCCAGAAGGGTAAACGAACAGTCGAAGCCTTGCGACTATCGACGTCTATTAGCATCCACATCACCAGAGGTTAAGCAGATGCGTTACCCTCCCTCTCCCCAATGGGCCACCAGAAACTCACAAACCGCACGGAATACGACAGTATAGCTGTCACTTTAAGCCGGTATTATGTGAGCGAGAGATACCACCCTGGTCGTGCCGGCCCGATTCTTCTGCATTAAGCAGCATGGCACTACCTCCTTACAGCTGTATAATATAATATGCAATGCTTTTATATGATTTCTTTCTTTACAACATATCATAGCATCATCATCAGCCCCTATCCGTCCACTGCCGAACGTAGACCTCCCTCAATACACGCCAAGACGACATAAATGTAAATAAACATAATCTTCTATATAACTTAAGAATATCCTTATATAAGACTATAATTCTTATACAGCCTGTGTTTACTTAGTAAGACCGAAGCCAAGTCTGAAGCATGAAAAAACGGCGGGAAATCCTTAGGCCCCGCCCCTCAAATCCCTCATCAATCAGCTGTCATTCCTCACTCCACCCACACAGAGTAGTCCACCACAATATTCGCCAACCAATCACAATATTATACAGATTAAGTTTTGAGAAAAACTGAAACCAAAAAAACACAATCGTGTTACTACTTACTAATACTTTAAATATTATACTGGCCACTGGGTGTTGGGCCGATTGGGATTCGAATTTCGAATTCGAACCCGCTACGCCCGAATACATTACCACTTTTTTTTTAATTTTATGTAATTTAAGACTATGATGAATATTAATTAAAATCCTGTACGTAGTTTGTTGGGTTCCCGATAATGAAATCAATTTCGTAACGTGCCATATTAAATGAAGTCTAATTAGTTTCGTGCGAATGTAATATTATACGAATAATGATTTATATTTTATTTAACACTAGCTGTTGCCCGCGGCTTCGCCTGCGTTAACTAAGATTTACAACGGCATCTTAGTACGCAAAATAAGTAACTTTTCTGGATGATTTTTTACACCTTGTGTCCGAATGCAATATCTTACGGAACACAATTTTTTTCCAGATTAAATTTAGCCTATGTTACTCGTGGATAATGTAGCTTTCGAATGGTAAAAGAATTATTGAAATAAGTCCAGTACTTTTTGAGCCTATTCATTACAACCAAACAAACAAAGTTTTCCTCTTTATAATATTAGTGTAGATGAACAGTATAATGTATACGATATAATATGCATGAATATTAAATATATTTTATATACTATACCTGTTGCCCGCGGCTTCGCCCGCGCTAATTTATATTTGCAGACATATCCGGATTGTGATGGTATGATGATGTGGAATGGTAGCCTAAGTTACTACAGCAGATAGCTGATGTAACGAGGAGTAACATCAGTGTAAGTCACGTCTAAATCGGTTCAGCCGTTCACAGATTGCCCAAAACAAACGGGCAAATAAAAAATGTTATTTTGGAGTTCGTGTCGTGTATTCATCATTTAGTAAAAATTTGTTTTAACGTTACAAACAGAGACTTCAATTTGATTTGTCTGTATACATAGTGCATAATATGCGATCTAGGCAACAGCCCAGTACAAATCCAGTATCCTCTTCTGAAAGTAAATTCGACGACGGCGACTGCCGTACTGGTAGTTCTACTATAACTACTATATCTACTATAATATTATGATTTTTTTTTTTTTTTTTTTGGTGGTGGCAACACTGGCGACTGGTCGTTAAAAACGACCTCTTAGTTAATTTATTTTATAATTATTGAAATAAAGTGTTTAGATTGATTAAAATCATTTCTTAATATTGAAATCATTGTATAAAGTGACACACACAGTGTTTGTGGCATATCTAATAAATTAACTCGTAAAAAACAATATCAAGTTCGACAAGTGTACCGGCTGTCAACGTTTGAACTGTGGATTTGAATTCTTCGAACCGGGGGAGTATTTTGTTTTAATTTTCTTAATTTTGTTGTTAAATAATTGACATACTATATCACACTACATCACAATAAATACTGCTCAGGGCTCTGAGCAACATCCACTACTCACCGGCTACGTTTATGTCTCATTTTGCTTGACATACCGTGGAAGCGAAATCGAGGACGAATTCACTTGCCCAGACAACATTTACTACAAATTCAACTCAACACATGAGACAAGAGAATATTTTGTAAAATAGTTATTCCTAAACTTCCGTTTTCCACCATATCTTAACCTTTTCTTCATAACCTTTTCTAAAAATTCTTCTATTTTTTTATTACTTTTGTTTTTATTAAATTTACTTCCCTTTAACTTTAAACTCCTACTTTACCTTAAGTCTTCATAAAACATAGTATTATCTTAACATACTCAGCTGTTTCTTGTCATTTTAGGTGTCACTTGAGTTATATCATGCAGACCCGTACTGCCATGGCCCGCCAGACTGAGGAACAACTCAGGCTGGCTCTCCAGGAGCTTAAGGTGTCAAAAGTGCAGTGCGAGCAGTTATTGAAAGAAAGAGATGACAATGAATGTGAAATGGTAACAATAATTAAAAAAAATACAGAACTAAAATGTGAACTATCCTCCCTATCAACTAAGTATGAAAACATACTTGACCAAAACCGGCAACTAGAACATATTGTTAATAGTTTTGACGAATGCAGAGAAGAATATGAAAGCACATTAAAGAACACTGCTATGTTAAATAAAAAACTAACCGAGGCACAGGAATATATAAATCAACTTGAATTAGAAAAAGAAAATTTCAAAGCGGCCCAATCTAGGCATCTTTTTAACAAACTTATTGGGAGGTCATCAAATCCTACCTATAATAATATTTCAACTATAGACTTGACTGGTGATGATTCGATTACCTCCCATCACATGCCTAGCAAAAAAAAATTAAGAAAATACAAAAACATCCAGAAATATATTAAAAAAACACAGCACCTCTTATTTAAAAATAAAAAATTATATAGTAAAGTGACAAAATTAATAAAAAATAATAGTTTGATAAGAAATAAATACATATCCTATAAAACACAATATGACAATGTTAAGAGCATATACGAGGCTGAGACTTTTAAGCTGCAAACAGAATTAACAACATTATATGAGTCGTTGAGGTCAATTACAACAAAATATGAAATTGCACAAAAAGAAATAGCGGGACACATTTCAGCAATGAATGGTTTGATAGACTTATGTAATTATAATGAAGAACGAGTTGAATCTATGCAAAACTATAAGTGTAATTGTCAGTGTTCACCCACAAACCAATCAAGGCAGAGTGTTAACCCTAACCATAACCAGGTGCCTACAGAGCATATTCCTGAAAGCCTTGTGTGTAAAGAAATGTACCCCCTGTCTCCTTCACCTGTAAAAAATCATGTCAGTATCTACAGTGATGAGATAGGAAAAGATATGGGAGTGTTGTTGTACCGGTTATATCAGGGAGGGTCATTAACTAATAACTGCATGACCGGTGCTTCTCTTAGTCAAATTGTAGAAGCAATTGTTGGTAGTACCCACCGTCCAAATACAACATTAATAATTATGACTGGCAGAAGGGGAAATGTGAACCAAAAAAAAATAGTAAAATTTATAGATTCATTAAATAGTTTACATAATATAAAAAGGGTAATTTTGTTCACATTTCCCTATATAAAAGCTTTGCCACAGGAAAACAAAATAAGACATAAATTAAATGTATTATTATATACTTTATCATGTAATAATAATTCTGTAGTTATAAATTCAAATAATAATTATACTAATAAGTTAGAAATAATTGACATTAATAACATAATTAATAGTAAATTTATTTTTAAGACTAACGATAAGTTTGACTTATCATATTATTTTAAACGACAAATAGCACTTTCGCTATCCACTTTTTTGTATATAGATCCAGCCAAGGATTTGGCTAAACAGACCACTGCTCCTATTGAGCAGTGTCACTTATTGACACAACAAAGCTTGGAATTCGTTCCAAATAATTTAAACTAGGTAATAAGACAAAAGAAATTATATCTTGCAATAAAATTAATAAATGTAATAAAATCATAACCACAGAGGTTACAGACACAAATAGAAATAATTATTGTAATACTAACCTGGTGCATCAAAACATGCAAGGTATAGTCGGTAAAGAATTAGAAATAGAATTATTTACTAAATGTTATAGTATTGACATACTTTGTGTTACCGAACATTGGTTAAATAAAAATGAAGTTATCAATCTCAGTGATCACCAGGTGGCAAGCTCATTTAACAGAGAACATGCAATACGAGGTGGCTCCCTAATACTAACCAAAACAAATCTAAAAGCTAAAGAAAGAAAAGATATTGTGAGCCTGTCTGTTGAACGCACTATTGAAATAGCTTGTGTAGAGCTTGAGTGTCTTATTATTGTAAGCGTATACAGACCTCCTAGTGGGTTATATGATACATTTGAACAAATTATGGAAGAAGTTCTTGTCAAGTTATGTGTATCAAAGAAATATTTAATTATATGTGGTGATTTCAACATTAATTTATTAGAAAAAAATCCTACCACTATCAGATTCATATCATTATTTAAATCATATAACCTTAGTAACTTATTCTTAGAACCCACTAGAATAACTTGCACCACAGCTACTTGTATAGATAACATATTTAGTAATGTAAAACCATACAGTCAATCTGTTATTAATAAACTTACTTCAGATCATTGTGGCTTGCAAGCTTCATTTAAAAACATATCTAAGGAAAATAATAACAAAAAGAAAGTAACGTTTGTCCCTGTTAACGAAAATCGTATTGAGAAGCTTAGGTGCAATATAACTGCTAAACTCTCGTATTTTGATTGCAACAAAAAAGACCCAAATATACTGTATGGTAAATTATTTTATTTAATAAAAAATGAGTTTGACGTCATATTTGCACCTAAAATAAAAACAGTCAATGCAAAAAATCTTAAACCTTTTAATGAATGGGCGACTTTAGGAATTCATAGAAGTAGGCAGAGATTGTATGAACTTTATGATGAGAGGTCGTACAACACTAGTGAAGCGTTTAAGAAATATGTAAAAACATACTCTAAAATATTTAAAAAGGTATGTCTTAAAGCTAAATCTTTACATATTAAAAGCATTATTTCGAAATCGGATTGTAAAATTAAAACAACGTGGAGCATAATTAATAGAGAAACTGGGAAAAATAAATACAAAAATACTGAATATTCCTTATATATTGATAATAAGCGAATAGATACTGATAAAGAGGTAGCAACTATTTTTAACGATTTTTTTGCTAATGTTCCACTGACAACAACTAAAAATCTTATATCTTCTCCTACCGTCGCCGAGACATTACTGAAAAAATGTGTCAAAGAAAATAAACATGTATTTAAATTTCAATATATTTGCCCAAAAGATGTTATCAGTGCTTTTAAACTAATTAATGTTAAGAATACTACAGATTTGTGGGGCATGTCTGTAAAAATTATAAGACACATTGTGCATATCATTGCACCGACTTTAGCTATCATATTTAATGAGTGTATTGATTGTGGTGAATTTCCTGACTTAATGAAACACAGTAAAGTATTACCTCTTTTTAAATCGGGTAGCAGTACAGACCCTTCGAATTTCAGACCAATTTCCATTCTTCCAACTCTCAGTAAAATATTCGAAAAAATTATTTTAAATCAACTTTTACTGTTCTTTAATAAGCATGAGTTACTACATAAACAGCAATTCGGATTTACTAAAGGTAGATCTACAACAGATGCGGGAGTTGATCTTCTAAAATATATATTTACAGCTTGGGAGGAGTCCCAGGATGCTCTAGGTGTATTCTGTGATTTGTCCAAAGCTTTCGACTGTGTTGAACATGCGACGTTGATCAGGAAATTGCACCACTATGGTATCAGGGGTGCTGAACTTAAACTATTGACATCTTATTTAAATAATAGAACTCAAAAAGTAATTATAAATGGTAAAAGTTCCTCTGGTAACAAAATAAAAATGGGGGTGCCTCAAGGATCCATTCTTGGTCCATTTCTCTTCCTTGTTTATATAAATGACTTGGCTTCACTCATGAAGGATAAACATGAAATTGTATTGTTTGCTGATGATACATCTGTAATTTTTAAAATTAAACGACAGCAAATGGTCTTTGACGAGGTAAACAATGCTCTTTCGAACATGGTGCATTGGTTTAGCGCCAATAACTTATTGCTTAACTCAAATAAAACAAAACTGATAAAATTTACGCTCCCTAATGTTAAGCAGGTGCAAACTAGTGTATCACTTAACGGAGAGGTGATGGACTTGGTGGATTCAACCAAATTTCTCGGAATTACCATAGATACTAAGCTACAGTGGGCGCCACATATAGCCACGTTGGCAAGTAGGCTCGGTACTGCAGCTTTTGCAGTTAAGAAAATAAGAATCATAACGGATGAAAATACGGCGCGATTAGTATATCATGCATATTTCCACAGTATTATGTCTTACGGCATTCTACTGTGGGGGAATGCCGCGGATATTAATACGATCTTCTTGTTGCAGAAGCGAGCTATTCGAGCCATATATTGTTTAGGCCCCCGTGTATCATTGAGAGATAAATTTAAAGAAATTGCCATCTTGACTGTCGCTTCTCAATACATATTTGCTAATGTGATGTATGTCCGTAAAAATATTAATGAATTTGTAAAAAAATGCGACAACCACAATATAAATACTAGAAACAAAAATAAATTAAATGTTCCATTCTTTAGACTGAATAAAGTTAGTACTTCGTTTATGGGACAATGTATACGTTTTTACAATAGGATCCCAGAAAACGTTCAAAATCTTTCCATTAATAAATTTAAGAAAATTGTTAAGGAACGTTTGTGTGGTAAAGCCTATTACGAAATAAAAGATTTTATTGAAGATACCACACCTTGGGAATAAGACACTCACTCTTAAGATATGATGTTACATGTTGTATTTATAAAATATTATGTACTCATTTTATTGACAAAAGAGCAACCCCTAAGTTTTTTTCTCGTTTTTCTTAGGGGATCCTGCATCTCAAACGAGTTTTTTTTTTTTTTTTTTTTTTTTTTATATACTATTACTACTTATTGACTACTTATGTTTTGACTTATTTCAAGTGTACAAGTTGTACCTACGTAATAAAGATATTTTTGATTTGATTTGATTTGATCAATCTTTTTGGGAGTTTATTTCATGGGCGTAGCTGGTCATCTTATCTAAGTAATCATTGAAACAGATTATCACTCAATTTCACAAAACTTTGCAACAATAAACAAAATCAAATATTGATATGAAAAGAAAAGACCCTTATACATGTATGTCTCGCAGCTGGGCCTTGTCTCCTCGAAAGCAAGCGAGAAGGGTTGGTTTTTACTTTAGACACCTTCAAAGGCATTTAATCCAATCAAGCATGCAATTTTTTTCACGGTGTTTTTCTTCATCGGTGAGTGAGTTATTTTCTCGTGTTTAGAGTGCACTTAGAAATTAGGAAAACCCATTTCAAGGCATTACAGGGGGTCAGAATCGAGCCCGGAACCTCTCGCTCAAGAGGCCGAGTTTATACCCACTGGACCATCGTCACTCAATATTGATATAATTCACAAAAATCTATTTTAATTCCTTTAAGATTAAATTCTAATTATTCATAATTTAGTGTATAATATATGACATACATAACCGTACAAGACCTTTCTATGTCAAGGCCTCATATGCATTTTCCCATTTTCACACATAAAATCTCGTGCAAGGAAGTTATTAGTACACCCGCCATTCCACGTATAATGTGTTTTCAAAATGGCCGACCTGAAAAGAAATTGCACGCGTCCAATTAAATGTTATTATATTCAGCTTTTAAAATAATTTATAAACCATCAGTTATATTCATATATATTATTTTATAAGTGAAATGCTTTTTTTATTTAAAGGTAGACAGATAACGCAGGAAACATCTAATAATAGTTTATTAAAGAGTCTTAAGCTTAAGCTGTTACCCACAGCTTAAGCTTAAGAATCCATAAGCGAATGATTAAGAATTGCGAAACGGTAGGGGTAGGGACTCGGTCTCTTGTGCGTGAGGTTCCGGATTCGATCCTGACCCCCAGGTCATTCAAATAAACATAATTTTAAATTATTTATAAATAGGTTTTATAAATGATTCAAATAGGTTTTTCTACATTTCTAAGTGTACCCTAAAAACACTAGACATCGCTTGCTTACATGTGAAGAAAAACGTCGTGAGTAAACCTGCACGACTGAAGTCTTTGAATGTATGTGAAATTCACCAACACACATTGGGCCAGCGCATCGGTGAATTTTGGCCCAATACTCCTCGCCTGATTTCGAGGAGGAGACCCGTGCCCAGCAGTGGGACATGTAAGGGTTGATAATTTTACTTTTCAAAGTTTCTTGGCAAGTTTATACTTATGTCCTTGACAAAAAATAAATTATCAGACGATTTTACTCTCCTGTGGAAAAAGGTTTTATATAAGGATTTCTATTAAAGTAGAATGCATAAATAGGCACCTGTTACTGGCTGTATGACGTCACAAAGTACTAATATAAGCGCATAGAGACATTCGAGCGACGCATTTTCTGGTGTGCAGCGTGCTCAGAAATCCGTAGATGACGTGACCGACGTGAAAATGCTAGGGTAGATACAACAGTATGACCACTCATCTAAATATGTTAATCTTTATAATGATCGTTACCAACATTTTTTTATTACTATTACTACTTATTGACTACTTATGTTTTGACTTATTTCAAGTGTACAAGTTGTACCTACGTAATAAAGATATTTTTGATTTGATTTGACATTCCCTCTGTGGCGGACCAATCACATCTTCACGATCCTGAATCGCGCTATCAGAATTCCAGCGCCCGGTCGCTATATATACGACATCTGACACGATAGCAAGTGAGCTTCGGCCTGGCCGAACATAGCACATCCCTCGGTCGGAGATCTCCCATTGGGGCCCGTCAACATATTCCCACACCTCTTTAAAAGTCTTGTGATCTATGAGAGCCTTGTAAATTACAAACCATTACAAGGGGTGCTTTGTGCCTAGGTATTGTACCACCACCTTGCTTGATTTTCCCGTGAAACAGCTTTGCTGTCTATTTAGAATAAGGGCAAGGTCACTGTTATTACTGGCAGCGAGACTTTACATCGTTTGTCTCAAGATAAGACAACACGTGAATTATTTTCCTTGTGTAATCTTAGATTAAGGTACTTATTAAGATTCATGGTCGACTTTGAAGCAATTATAACGACTTAACACCAGACCCACTAAGCTCGCGCTATATCCATTTAATTTATATTATAACATGAATATTAAACGAAACATGGCCTCTTAATTTGAAACGGGTCCGAATGTTTGCCGTAGCTCAACGTGCTATGCTGGGTGTTACCTCCACTAGAGAACTAAACTTACCAATATCACGCGAAGAATAAGCACGTTGAAGTGGCAATGGGCTGGTCACACACTCAGAGGAACGGATGGCCGATGGGCCAATAAGGTTCAAAAGTGGAAGCCGCGTTGGATGCGAGTGACAAGGTGTCGGTCGTCTTGGCGTTCATTGAGGAAGGCCTATGTTCAGCAGTCGGTGGATAAAGGCTGATGATATTAATGATGATGGATATTAAATGTATCTACTGTTCTATCTTGTCTACATTATAGAACGCAGCAATACCGCCGACTAGTCTATTATAGCACTAACTTTTCATTGTAAATATAGTTGCCGTGTATTTTACTGCCTTCGCATAATGTTACTCTTGAATATTATAAAGTTTGCCACGGCTTTATGATTTTTATGTTTTTGAGAGATGCGCTTGCCTGGGCCAGTAATCTATCTGTCCTACACGTATTTCTAAACCAGAGTAAAGCTTCTTGACTGGACAAATAGTTAAGGTAAAAAAACTGCTCGGCACGGGTCTCCTCCTCGAAATCAGGCGAGGAGGGTATCTGGCCATAGTTCACCGAGGCGCTGGCCTAATGCGGGTTGGTCTACACACACCTTCAATGACTTAATCTCATCAGACATGCACGTTTCACGATCTTTTCCTACGCCGGTGAGCGAGCGATGTTCTTATGTTTAGGGTGCATTTAGAAATTTAGAAAAACCCATTTCAAGGCATCACAGGAGAGGGGAGGGGGTCAGGATCGAACCCGGTCCCTAAGCCGGGAATGACTAAGGTGGTGGATACTAAAGTGTCCCCACGCATCTCTCTCGTCGATGAACGGTATCTACCATCTTCCACATTGCAAGTAGGATGTTTCCATCGCCCTTCGGTTTTTATTCTTGGTTGGAATTAATATTAATCTTGTGGTTTTGTAAATCCAATCATACTAATATTAAAAAAAGTGTAGAATGAAATTTGTGAAAATGAAAAAAAAAACTTATGAAAAGTAAGGATGTTTGTTACGCTTTCACGAGAAAATGATTCAACCGATCATAGTTAAAACAGGCGTTATTTAGCGGAAATCCATTTAAAAAAGATATTAAATTATATATTAGGTAGTTAGCGTAAATTATTATTATTATTAACTAACGCATTTACTGTAAAGATTGCATGGTTCGCGGGATATTTAATATCTTTTTTCAACCGATCATCATGGAACTTTGTACACATATTCTCGGAGGTACTAGAAGTAACATAGGATACATTTAAAAAAAGCCGAAGAAGCGACGCCGCGTGCAACAGCTAGTAGATTTATTTATTATAAACATAGCATTCAATCATTTAAAGTATTTAAAACGGGATATTTACCATGTTTTTTAATATATGTCTCGTGAACATGACATTCGTAGACAATGTCGAAATATCGAGCTCCGCAAAACAATATTAAAAAACATGGTAAATATCCCGTTTTAAATACTTTAAATAATGAAAATAACCATGTTAATTTAAAATCCTATATAGCATTCAACCACCTCTAAACTCTTACAGACGTAAGCAATAAATGTGCATTTGATTGAAAAATTTCTCTAGAAAAGAAAGTGCGCAGGAAAAATAATTCAATCATAAAATATCTCGTTCAGAATGCAGATTCAGAGAAACAAGCTTAAAGGATTCATGTAAAATGTGTTTACATTCGTTTGTTGGACAGAATACCATATTCTCGAGAGAAATGAGACTCTTCATCATCATCATCATCAGCCTTGATCACCACCGCAGCTGAACATAGGCCTCCCTCAATGAACGCCAAGACGACCGATCCCTTGTCACTTATGAAACTCTTATAGAATAATAATTTATATAGGGACACGTGTTACAAATTCACGGATACTTAGTTATGTTTTACATGTTTTAGAAAATTAATTTAAAATGCGTTATTTATCATGCAATATCACGTGACTGCAAATGTCAATTTAAGGCGATGACGTCACTGACCAGTGAACTAAGTACAAACTGTCATAATTCATAATTTATATTATAACTTTGTTTATCGGTGTGTGACGTAATCACGGTTACTTGACAACTTGGAGCGTTTTAGGTGCAATTTTCAAAACTATTTTTCTTTACATTATTTATTAAAATTGGACATATTTCTTTAGAAAAGTCTTTTTACCTATGGTATATCTATTAAAAAAAATTGTCCACGTCTCTATTGGGACAACTCACAACAAAATCTGATCGAAAACTAGGCAGAGCCTATATTTTGGCAACAGTCTAATACAGTATATTATATTAAAGTTGACGACAGAATTGAACCTGGAACTTGTTTCGATGATAGTTTATAGACTCCAGCTATCTTATTCATCATCATTATTAACATCCCCTCATAATTTTCTCTTAAAGCAACACATTTATAGTTTTGAGTATGAACTAAATTGGTTTCCGTAGCAGCTTGGCTCCTGATGAAAGTATTAAAAGTTGAATCTGTGCTGCCTGATACGATCCCTTTGATGGAAGTTCGATAGTTGATACGACCCTAGGGCTGGCAACGCTGAGAAAATTGAATTTATTTATTTATTAGGAACAGACAAGACGTTGAATTACAAACATTAACGTTTAACCTTAGATCAATAATATGTCTAGATAGAGTGTCGCGCGGAAAACACGTCCAAAAAAATAGCAACCAACTGTTAGTCTCTAAATGCTTTCTCTGTGTTTAGTATCCGTCCCACTGTCATAGAATACGCATGAATTTTTACGCATTATATACATCTTTGAAAATATTGGCCTGTTCTTTTTGTTTCGATAGTAGGGCGACACTCTATCTAGACATATTAATGATCTAAGCGTTTAACATTTTAAGTTTGATAACAAATTAAAGCTGTACACAACCTTCACAAAAAAGGAATGAAAATTCAGCAAACTTAAAATTACAATATATAAAAATAATATTTATAATGAAATTCACAAAATAATATCAAAAGTAGATATGTGAACAATAAGTTATGTTGAGAAATTGATGGTCACCGAGTCAATCACAATTATGGACAAGAGGAGTCGCTGTGGTGGTGTTGAAAACAGCATTGCTCATTTTGAGTGAGGTGAAAGAGGTGTATATTAATAAAAGTGACTATATAATATCTTATCAAGTGCACCCACCCAGTTTAATAGCAATTTATTAAAAAAACAAGGCCAAACCCTAAATTTCAACCTACGGTTAACGGACGGTAGTTTGACGTGACAACGTTACATGCAGCACGATCGAAGCCGCTCGCTCGAGCCGATCATGCCTCTTTCTCGTTTGTGCAGCGCTCTCGCATGTGGAACGCTACATGACGTCATCTTTTTCGTGCATGCAGCCCGTAATATCGAGTTAATGGACGTTGACACGTCAAAACTAATAAAAAATAATTTTAGTCGTCGAATGCAAAGTGTAAGCCCTATTGCACGTTTCACGTAACACGCCTGATACGTGATACAGCATTTGATATCAGCACACACGTGTATTACTACCTAATATAATATATACTAGCAGAACTGAGAAGATTCTCGAGAACTAAACAGAGCAGAGGAAATTAGACCTAATTGTCAGTATAATTTGAGTATATAATACCCTGGAAAACTGATGTTGAGATTGATATACGGGTCCTTAGACCGGAGACGAAGCTTGGTCCACCTGGGACAAGAGCTGGTCCATTGCTTGTTTGTTAGATCGGCGCTTTTTCTTTATAGACGTCCTACGCTCTAACGTGCGTGGTCTTTCGGCCGGGAAAAATTGAGAAGATCGCTGTATATACAAGAAGCCGGACAGATGTGCTGCAAAGAGCAACATTATTGTGTCAAAATTATTGTATTTCTTCTTATTATTTTTTTACCTTGTTAATTTACAAAGTTTCATTAAAATCAGTTTTCATCCCTGGTGTACATCTCTAAAATGATCAATATGGAATGTAAGTATCAGACGATACAATTCAGATACATGGGAGCAGATTTTTTTTTTTGAATTGGTGCATAATGATCTGCCGCATCCAACACTGACCGGCCACTGCACGGAGATCGTTTACCACCTGATTAATTGCCATTCAACTCTTCGTCTTCCTAAGCGCGGTCTTTCCTCTTGAATCTTATTGACCCATCAGCAGTGACGTAACTATACCATTCGGGGTCCGTGGCAAATTCATCGGATGCTAGGAAAGACACATTTTTTTACTAAGTGTGTAATAATAAATGTTAGGAGTTGGAATTCTCCTCCGACCGGCGGCCCCTTTCAGCTGGTGGCCCGGCATTGTGCCGACTTGCCACCCTGTAGTTACGTCATTGCCCATCCGTCCTCTTGGACATAATTTGTGACATTAGGACAGACATATTTTTCTTTTACGCCAGGAAATCGCTGAGGCATTCCGCTGGGGAGTGGGTCTCCCCTAACGGGTATGTGGGACACGCTGCGCCCGAAAGATAGTAAGTGGACGCACTCTACCAGCTAAAACCCGAGTGCCCCGGATCTGCTAGCAACAGGGTGCCTCGCCCTAGGTTTTGTCGTCACCCTGGGCTACTGAGCCTCACCAACACGAGAAGGCCTGAACCTGTAGGACCTCAGTCCTTCCACGGTAACTGTGTAGAGTCAGAAACGCCAGGATATGAAACCCTTATATTAATCAATCTTAGACAACTGAGACAGTCTAATTTTGGCCGTAGTTTCTATAAAGTATCAGAAACGCCGGAAATGTAAAACTCCTGATAAACCGCTATGAATTCTTTAAGAAGTTGTTTCATTATCTCCACCAGTTTATTAAAAATTAAACGTTATCGTAAAAGACGTTGGGCCGAGTTTAATTTCCGCCAACACAATACGGTCTATCTGACGTCAGGGTGAATTCAGTTTACGCTTTGTAGTTGACATTGTAATGTTACCAAAATTCTTTTCTTCTCAATTGTTATAACAAACTTATTGTTGTCTAGATAATATTAGATAAGGCATTTTTATATAACCTCTAAGGTATTATGATTGCCGAATGATTTGGACGAGTTTTCTTCATGGAGATGTGAGTTTTTGCTTCGATACACTGATGTAAATAAAAAGACAGTTCTTAATATTTCTATGATATGAGGGTTTCGAAGAGGCAAAGAATAAACTTTGAAATGGCAGTGGGCTGGTTACACGCTCAAAAGAACGGAAGGTCGATGGATCAATAAATTTCAAGACTGGAGGCTGTATTTATGTAGAAGTGTTGGTCAGCCATTAACCAGATGGAAAGACGATCTCCGTGCAGTGGCCGGCCCGTGTTGGATGCGAGTGATACGGGATCGGCCGTCTTGGCGTTCAGCAGAGGACGGATGATAGTGATGATGTTCATCATCATCCGAGCTCGAACCTGCTGATGCTCATCTGAAGAATTTACTACCATATTTCTCATCAAAGCCGCATTCATAAGAAATCGCATAATCAGTCGAATAAGTGAAAACTTCGTTTGTAAGTTCCCTGATTTTATCAAAAGTCTTTAAAATGGTGTGAAGTTCGCCTAAGGGTTGGCAGTAGACGGACAGAAATGCAGTTATAATATAAATTTATATGCATATTATAAATTTCATTTGGAAATTCTCATTTCATCACTTTCATACAAATAATCTAGATTTTAAAGGAAATACGGATCAGCTCTCCAAATAAGGGAACAATAACCTCGTTAATGTACATAAGGTACAGACGCTGCATCTCGGCGAATCATTTGCATTAATGTATAAGCTAGCGAGTGCGGTGGTACTCCGAATAATACAGCATTTTATTAGACCTCTTATTCGATCATAATATCCTGGTAGTTATTAAATATTAGTCAACTATTTTTGCAGATAAAATAATTATTGAAAATATTTTTTGGTGTTGATTTGAATTCATTATGTATTTCGAGTGTATTTTTTTTTTTGGTGTAATTAATAATTAATATTATTTTCAATGTCTGCAATTACGAAATTGATGATGATGAATGAACGAATGATGAAATCAAAGTCGCCCACATAAAAGAATGCACCGCTACTAACCCCACTGATTCACAAACTTTGAGGTGTCACAGTACTAGGAACGCATAGGGTCAAACCAATTCATGGAATACTTAAATGAAATCCGCAACTGTGCGTCTTTGACCCATATAAAACCTGACTATTAAACTCCACGAGCGCATATGCAGAAGCGTTCTTCGCAGAGTATTGTTTCATTACTTTGCCAATCACACTTCTTAAAAAACGATTAGAAAGGATTTAACTTCCCAATGAAATGTAAATTGAATTTAAAAAAAATATACTTTATGCTTCTGAGAATACGTTCAAATAATAAAAACATTATCTGCTTTAATATTTAAATTTGGATAATCTTTTAGACTTTGTGTTGCATTGATTAATATAATTATTGAACGATTTCCAAATTAGATGCATGTAGAAATGAGATATGTATTCCATTACCTAATTGATTGCTCCATTTCTGCTGCATCCGTAATTGAGGCGTCGCTGTTCGGAGCGAACACAATTATCTGAAAGGAGTAGTGTAGCTATCGAATTAGCTTATATTCATCAGTGTACACGTCAGGTTTACAGCATGTAAGTGCTACGCGAAATATTATTTCACAATAATGCTGAGATGAGAAAAATCAACGTCAGCTTTGGGCAAAAGAGAGGAGAGGTAGTCTAGGCAAAGACAAAGAAGAAGAAATATACTTTATTGCGCATACAACTTAACATAATACAATTGGTATCTTAAAAGTAAAGGTTACATTATATTATTATAGTATGCACAAAGGCGGTCTTATCGCTGGGGTAACGATTTCTACCAGACAACCTTGCAGAAGAGGAGATTTTAACAGAGTAGAATCATCAAAAAAGTAGGCAAATAGTAAATAAAATACTCTAACATTCCCAACAAATCTGACTTGTTCAGAAAGAACATAAGTTGAAGTAAAAAAAAATTAAAGGGTCTTCTCCTCGAAATCAGGCGAGGAGGGAATCGGGATAGTTCACCGAGGCGCTGACCCAACGCGGATTGGTGAACTACACAAACTTTTAAAAACTCTCTTATCATGCAGGTTTCCACCATGTTTTCCTTCACCGAGCGCGCGTCTTGTGTTTGGGGTGCACTTAGAAATTTAGAGAAATTTTGAAAAACCATTTTAAGTGCGGCGTAGGGTCATATTGTACTCACAATTTGCTTATTTTTTTTCTCCTAAACTTTCTTCATCAAAATTAAAAACGCAGCTAAATATTCAACTTTACTTTCATATTTTAAAATCATTTATATTTTTATTCGGTAGTGAAAGATAGTTAATTTAAACCAGCAGTGTCTGTGAGTCAATATGACCTCGCAAAGCACTAGCAAATAGTAGCTCCAGGGTCTATATGACCCCACAACGCGCTAGTTGAAAGTTACGGTATCGCAGTGAACGTGTGATCGCAGCACCACAGAGGGTCAGGATCGAAACTGGACCCTCTCCCTGTAGCGATCTAATCCATACCCACAGGACAGTTGAAGATTTAAGTAAAATGTAAACTATCATTAAAAAAAAAAACGACCTTACATTATTTTATTCTTGTATTCTTGTCACGTGAATAGAATAAATAAATAAAAATAAATATCATGTACACCAACAAGTGCCATAATAGAAAGGTTTGCTGTTACATGCACAGCCGCAGGGGTATTCCACTTCTGGGAAGAAGAGAGCTCCGCAACCACAGGAGACCTCCTTGCAGGGGTTGGTGATGTCCCGATAGCAGTTCCCGCAGGATGGGTAGCTCGAGCAGCAGGGACTGGCATATTCTGGCATACAGCATGCAGGCTCAAACGGGCAGGGATAAGGCACGCATACGTTTGGACATAGCTCCATGCTAAGCTGAAATTATTCGAGTTTATTATAAACTTCTGCTTATGCTGTATGGAAAATATAATAATAATATCTATGGACGCTTTTACACCACGTCAATCTGGTCCCGTGCTGAGTTTCAGAAGAACTTGTGTTACGGGTACCAGACAACGGAAATACATATACATATTTAATACTTTTTTATATTAATACATAATATATTTACATTTTTATTATATAATACACATATTCAATACACATCCATGACCCAGGAACACAGAAACTTTTTTATTCCCTGGCGAGATTCGAACCCGCTACCTCCGGGCTTAAGCGAAAACGCGCTAACCATTAAGCCACAGAGGTCGTCTTATAAGGCAACTTCGATCAAATGAAATCAAATAATCCTTAATTCGTAGGTAATGATTTGTACACTTGAAATACCTATGTAAAAAGAAATAGTCAATAAGAAGCGTCCATAGATATTGTTATTGTTATTATAAACGATTTTACTAGGAAACTCATTCTGGCGTTACGCGTTGCCTGTGTGTCTCGGTACAGTACGGGCCTGTCCTGCCCTTCTCTCCGAAGTATAAAGCAGTTTCACGAGGAGAAACAGTCTGGGCACCACATGGACGAAACCGTGGGCGTAGACAAAGTAACATTAAAAAAAACGATAACGAAATTCGAAAAGAATAAAATGTAAGAGGTAGTGCCATGCTGCTTTGCAGCCGAATTGGGCCGGCACGACCGGGGAGAAACCTCTCGCTCACATAACACCGGCGTAAAGTGACAGCTAAGCTGTCGCGTTTCGTGCCTACGGTCTGTGAGTTTCCGGTGGCCCATTGGGGGGGACAGAGAAAAGGAGGGCAGCACATCTGCATAGCCTCTGGTTATGTGGATGTTAATGGGTGTCGACAGTCGCAAGGCTTCGACTGTTCGTTTGCACTCCTATGCTATAAAAAAATTGACATAAGTCGCGCTAAATCACGTGATCAATCGTTATCGTAACAAAATCACAAACCGTCTATTGGTTATCGATGGTTATTGACAATATTTTATTGGTTAGGGAATTGTCATCGATAACTCAGAGACGATGACGAATTTCGGTATCTTTCCGCTACGAAACGATGTTACTTTGTCTAAGCCAGCACATTAATTCCGAACAAGTCAAATTAATAAACAAAACAAAAACATACCTTGATTACACATAAAATCACAACCAACGCTATTAGTGATTTCATTTTGACAAAGTTGTTTGAGAATTAATATAAATTCACATCGTATTTTTTCTTTTATATAGGAAAAACATATATCCCCTAAAATATTGCGAAAGCGTTTTCAAACGAAACAAGATAGTTTATTCGTTATTCGTCACGTACCATTTTGCATTTCTTATAACTGTGTCAGTGTTTTATCTATTTTGTGTGGTGTAATTAATTTAATGATGCTAACCCAAAAATACTGATATTTAATCTATTTTTAAAACAATTACAACACGTTAATGTTGTCCTGGCGAGGAACATTTTGCTGGTGGAGATCAGAAATTAATTCACCATAATTGCTTACCCGCGTATCTCCCATTCCCGTGGGAGTACGGGGATAAATGCCTGTCTTATTCCAATGTGTAAGCTATACTATTGTAAAGTTTCATCAAAATCGATCATTAGTTTGCGTGAAAGATTAATGAAACATCCTTATTCTTTACTAATATTATAAATGTGAAAATAGGGATGTTTGTTACGCTTTCACGCGAAAACTATTCAACTGATCATCATGAAACTTTGTACACATATTCTAGGCGGTACTAGGAGTAACACAGGATACATAAAAAAGGATGTTTTTTAATGCGAGCGAAGCCGCGGGCAACAGCTACCCATGTCACTTATAAACTGTCGTGTTTATAATATTAGTAGGATTTAGTCTTAGTTTACAGTTCGTCTTTCTGCTCGTAACACAGCAAAGCTAAATAGTAGAAATAAGGTTATGGATCTTTTGCAAGGGCACGACACAGCTCCTTCTTTCCTCCTTTGCGACGAACTTTTTGGTGTCAAAAATAACAATTTAAGTTTTTCCAAATTAGATTCGAAACGTAATGTAAGAAAAGGGGGTACTGAGGTTCATAATGAAAGTTACGCCAAATATTGATCGGCCACTAACCAGGTGGGAAGCTGACTTGGGGTCTGATTTGGAAGCGAGTGGCAAAGGATTGGCCGTCTTGGCGTTCAGGGAGGCATATGTCCAACCTAGGCCGGAGTTTATTATACTAACTTTGACTTTGACTTTGTCTTGTGGTTTAGTGATCCTGGCTGCTAAACCAGAAGGCCGTGAGTTCGATTTCCACCCAGAACAAATGTTTGTGTGATGAGCATGATATTTTGTTCTGTGTCTGGCGTAATCTTAAATATAAAATTCTCGTGTCACAGTGTACGTTATTGAACTCCTCCGAAACGGCTGGAGCGATTTTGATAAAAGTTTGTGTGCTTATCAGGTATGTCTGAGAATCGGACAACATCTATTTTTCATACCCTTAAATGTTAATGGTGGTCCACGCCAAAATATTTTATTTTTTATTTTTATGACTTAATTCTTTTTATGATACAAAAATATATATATCCTTAAATTACATCCTTAAATTTTCAACCCTCTATAATCAAACCCTATTTTTTTTGCAATTTTAATTTTGGCAGAACGAAGTCTGTCAGGGCAGTTAGTTTATCTATAAAATGTATGTATTTTTTTAAATATATAAGTATGTATCAGTTGTCTGGTCGCCATAATACAGACTCTGTCAAGTTTGAAACGTTTTACTCGGTTGTCAGAGTCGCGAGGGATAGGCACCGATGGAGGCAGATTATCCGCATGAGTGGACCATCAACATCCACAGATGACCACGATCCTCAGTCATGAGTGAGCGACCAGAGATAGAGAGAGAGTCTAGTTTGGAATCAGATGGCCGTGTGTGAGTTGTTCCAAAATCCAAGATATTATTATTATTATAATATGTCACATTATCCAGCCTATTAGTCAGCCAAGCTGTTTACATTATAAATTTTCATTTCGCAAACTTCTCGTCGATCCATCACCCTGACATCGTCTTTGTGCTCACACCAAAGGTTCAGGCAATCAAAATTGTTGTAAAACATTAGCCGTTTAGCCCAGTTTGGGATAACAACAATATTTAATAGTCTCAAATGTAGGCCATGTATTTTACAACACAACGCATATAAGCTTATAATCTGATAGTCCAACATTTGTCCAAAAAGTTTAATGGAGTTAAAAACTTTATTATGGTAAAATTATAAGTATGTAAAGGTAGGAAGCGGTATTTTGTTAGTGCCTATGACCTCGTCTGCGCATTAAGAGTTTTTGGACAATTCAAAAAGTACTTTTACAATTATAGCTTACTAGCTTTTGGCGGCTGGCGGCTTCGCCCGCGTTAGAAAAAAATATCCTTTTTTAATTCATCCTATGTTACTTCTAGTACCTACAGAACGTGTGTACAAAGTTTCATAAAGTTTTCGCGTGAAAACAAACATCCCTACTTTCACATTTATAATATTAGAAAGGTCTTCTTGAGTACTATGGTACAGAAAGGCTTTATTCATTAAATATGTAAATTGTCGATATTTTCGTAGAATGTCACGAGAAAACTTCGAGAAATATATTCTTCAAGCCCTGATTGGTCTTTATTGGTCCTCTGGTCCTCGGGACTAGAACAATGTCGCGCCAAAATTAAATAAAACTACGTAACTTATAATAATCTGAAACAAAATTGGACTTATGTTTACGCGAATTTCACTCATTATAATGAAACAACTTTTACGGATTTTATCGCGGTTTATTTAGTTTTTTACAATCCCGACGTTTCGGACACTTTACAGCGACCATGGTCACGGGAGGACAGTCCTCAGTCCTCCCGTGACCTAAGCGCGACCTTTACTCTTGAACCTTATTGCCCCATCGGCCGTTCTTCTAAGTGTACCAACCCACTGCCATTATAACGAGTTTATTCTTCGCGTGATATCGGCAACATTAGTTATTCAATATGATATCCCTAAGTCGTAAAACTTGTGGGTACTAAAGGGGTTTCATACGTTCATTTTATGTGACGGTAATAAGTATCACGGTGAAATGAATTAATTCTTCAGGCTCTTAACATTTTATTAGGCTTTACACTTTATTACAGGTAAGATGAAATATGCTATAGATTTTATGGTTGTGGATTCTCTTTGTCGCTCGACTGCATGTACCACCATCTTAGCTTGTTTCTTCCTTGATATGTTGTTTTAAAGAGAAGGAGAAAGCTTCAGTACTAAGACTTGACCAAACCACTTTGCAGACCAGTGTGTATTTCTCACTCAAATAATACTCGTGTATCACAGTACGCAGTAGAGTTCCTGCAGCTTAAGAGTTGCCAGTGGTCTATTGGAGGAATAGGGCAAAGGAAGGCAACGCATCTGCATAACCTATGGTTGTACGGATGTCTATAGGTACCAACCCATGAGGCTCTGAATGGGCTCTAACAGCTCTTTTATGTATAAAAGTAAAGTATCAACCCTCATATGTCCCACTGCGGGGCACGGGTCTCCTCCTCGAAATCAGGCGAGGAGGATTATGAGCCATAGTTCACCGATATGCTGTTGTTCACAGGTTTCCTCACGATGTTTTCCTTCACCGGTGAGCGAGCGATGGTCTCGTGTTTAGAGCGCATATAAAAATTCGGAAAAACCCGTTTCAAGGCACCCACTGGAGATCAGGATCGAACCCGGCTTCAGCTGGCATACTTCCTAAAATGTGGGTAGTATGATATCGAAGTAAATGAAATATATGTATGTGATATTCTTTTATTGAATATTTCTGAATCACAAAATATAGTGTTTACAGTAAAATTGCTTAAGCGAGTGAATTCTTAAAACACTTTTATTAGCTTCAGACGTATGTATGTTATCATTTATATTAAACATTGGATTCTGAAATGTACATTTTGGTAATATAAGTATAAGCAAATGGTGGAGACGACAGGTTGATTCTTATATTATCTATCATTAATATGTGACTATCATCCCTTTCCTTGTACTAAATCGCAAATAAAATGCGCTAACTCCTTTTATTTAAAGTATGTTAATCTAATTACTCAAAGTTTTCTAGTTTCAGATACGTAGGCCGCATTCAGAACTTAAAATATAACCTTATTGTTTTACATTGGAATGCTTTTTTTATTTTACTTTTCGAATGATATTGGTTATTATAAAAAATCAACCGGTATTTTACCAATTCACATACATTTATTATGATCGGAAATAGTATTATAGCAATGGTTTTTAATTATCTTTTTTATTTATTTTACTATGAAGTCAGACAACAAAATATTTACAATGTTTATTCATTTTTAAATCGCCGAGCTGGAAAAGGGAATTCATCTCGTGAACACAGCATTCGTAGACAATGCGAACATATCAAGCTCCACGAAATAAAAAGCCATACTAAATATCCCGTTATGAATCAGTGACAATAAATAATAGACAATATTTTTGTGATGAACATTCTTACATTCTTACATTTATACAACTTATATTATGAATGACTTACGAGATAATCACAGAAAGTCAATTCCAATAGACTATTTTAGGCTTTATATTTAACATTTTAGCTGACTAAGTTTTACATATATAGAGGAGAGGGTAAGTGCCAAATAAATTTTGTCCCATTAATAAACATTACCCAAAATGAGCATAAAATAGGATTGATATAAACTCAGCGAGGCAACAATGAAATCAATTAACTTATTACTGAGACTATGTTTAGTTAAACAATTTAAAAGAAACAGAGTGACATCTATCGACTTCCGAAAACAAAGGTTTATAGTATAAAGCGCAAGAGCAGAGCGCTAAAAATGTCGCACGCGCGCCGCGCGTTTAAGTAACGGTAAAATATCTAACGCCTAACGCGGATAATGACCGCGCGGCGATCGGCCCTAACGTGCGTATAAGCTCGCATCAGTACTTGTCAAGTAAAAATAAATTTTTCAAGTTACTTTGATAAACAAGTAAGTCAATGTGGCATATTGCAAATCATTGTCATGACCAATCCTGAGACAAGAGATGGCAACAATGCCAGTAAACTACATCTCTGGCAGAATAGCAGCTTATAAGTTAATGGGAAGTAATTAAATGAACGGCAATTATTAAATTTGGTGGGCCAAAAAAAATCGGCATTTAAATAATTTGGTTGGCATACAAAGATTTTGTACGCAATAAAATAAATCTGGTAGCAATTCTTGTTCCGCAATAACACCCATAAGTTAATTTACGAAGTGGTGGTTTTGTTATTTAGTTTACTAGAGAATATCTATTGTGATATATTACAGAATATGCGGATCTAACAAAGGCTCGCTCATGCTGACACTATATTCTATAAAGCTTTGGATAATGGAATTGAAAGCACAGCCTGAATTTTGTTAAAATGCAATTTTATAGAAAACACGAATTCAAAGGGTCAAAACATTAATAAAATATTTATTGTACATTAATTTTTAAATATTTGATATGTTCATGAAAATACTAAATACTCCATATCATATATACGTATATCTAATCATAAATAGTCCTTGTTCTTCAACTCGGATACTACAGATCTTGAAATTTGGAAAAGATATCAGGGAGCGGAAAAAACCACATCATCCTAATCTCACTGAGCAAATTTAGATGTTTAAAATACTTTATCATCAAAAAACATTAAAGGCGTTTCCAGTGATTTTATTTACAATGATTTGTGAATTCAAGATATTTGCAATAGGAAAATAGACGCGTAGAATTAAAAGCATTTTCTATTACAACTACATTGCGATTCCGCTTATACCTACTTTAGAATTGTGCTTTATATTTTGACATTGGTGGACGCTTAGCATCGCTTGCGTTATCCAAATCTCAACTATACTAAATTATACATTTAATTCAAATCTTTTAAATTGTAATATCAGTCCAGACAATAAGTGATTTTTTGAGCAATTTTTGCAGCTGCGAAATTATTGTATATCTTTTCAATTCGGATTAGCATATAGATAATAATTTAAAGTTTCCACAAATCGCAAAAATTATAAACAGTTTCATAAAAATGTTTTTTATAAATTCCTCAAAAAAAAAAATCTTAAATAACCGAAAACCGACGGCTGAAAATTTGACAAAAGCCACTTGTTGGCTACACTGATATATAATATAACCGCAGAATACATAATAGTACAAGTATATAACAAAAATAAAACATTTAAGTATATAAATAAAATTCTACGGTTATAAAGATATAGAAGTTCTAGTCGGGGTTGCCAATTTGGGAATTCCCAAATGAATATCTCATCGATTTTATCGGGGATTACCGCTTTGTGAGGATTTTAATATTTTGTTCTATTTTAGTTTTTTTAGGTGTGTACATACACAATTATTAAGTACATCAACAATTTTAATTGGTAAGCATTGATAGTTCTATAGATGTTTATTCTGTATGTCTGGATTAACGAGGAGCTTATTTTGATTTAACCTACAAGTGACAATAAATGATTTTGATGTAAACACTTATTTTAAATAACAGTCACATCAAAAGCCACTATATTGGAATTGCTAACTTTTGGGACTTGCACTATCGCGATATAATTAGTATAATACCTATAAATATCTTAAATATTACTATTAAAGATGCTTTTATATTATACACTTACTAAACAATTATATTGACTCAAAAATTGCAGTATTTTTAACATTTAATATCAACAATTATTTGATACAACCATCAAGAAATAATATATCAGTATCAAGAATAGCAGACGAAGATTCTTTTAAAATATTTATTCTATCTAGTAACGCGAGTTTGCGAAAGATTTTATGAGGATTCTTGTAACCTTAGAAGTTAAAATCCCTTAAGTGTTTAAGTATTTAAAATATCACTTTGATGTATGAAGATAAAAATAATTTGGAATATTTTTATATGTATTCTTTAACACTTGGATAAAACTTAATCTACCTTTCTACTTAACAAACTAGATGGAAATTTAAAATTTCATATGAAAATATTTCTTTTTACAAAAGTCGAAGTATGAGTTAATAGTATCTAAATTTTGGCATATCAAGTTTAAGCTATCTCACTCAAAGTTTACGTATAGCGCGCTTGACTATATTAAACTCAAAATTATTTAAAATCAAAGCCCTTTGACTTAGATGACATGATTTTTAAATTCACTCAAATCTAGGATATGCACACTTCAGGCATAACTCTGTGCATGCTCTAGCGGTATGTCAGACAACTTATTCCCTTTATCCATCCAGTTTTTTAGCCTCCCCCTCAATTCTTCCAAGCTCTTTGACTTAGCCTTGTTTATCCTCTTGTATTTCACGTCTTTTGGTTTAGTGACGTTCCTGTGATTGGACATGACTCTATTATACGTGACAACCTGATTCGATTTAGTTTCAGGGTCGCCTTCATCACTTTCGGCATTGGAAGTCACTTCCTCATCAGAATCGTTGCCAGCCATCATTCTTTTTGGCACGTAGCTATAAGACCACAGATCGCTGGCTTTTAATTTGGACTCCTTATCTCCATCTATGCTCTTCACTTCTGCTGTCAAGACCATACTTCTCATTCGGAAGTTGTCACGCCTTTGAGCGAGAAGACTCGTTTCTTTGTATTTCTGCTCATCAGTCTTATTGGCGTCTTTCAGTTCTTTTTCTGTGCTATTCTGAGCGCTCAGTCCTTTGGTAGAGTCACCGTCGACTTCTTCTTCTACGCTGTATACAGTTTCTAGTATTTCTGGTCGCCGGAGGAAGCCGTTTGACCGTCTAACTACAGTGTACTTTAAATTGGGATCTATGGCGTCGGAGATCGATCGCATTATGGTGACGCTGTCTGTGCTGTGGGACCGGAACCGTGGGATGTGGGGCAGGTTGCAGTCGGAGTCTACATCCTCCATGATGACCGCGGAATCTGAGTCATTGAGGGAGTCAAAGTCCCCAGCGATATAAGAGTCTTGCAACATGTCCCTGAAGTCTGGAATGTTCTGTGACATGTCGATACCATTATCAAGAAGCTTCGATTGTAAAGTTTCGATGACTTTCTGCTGTTTCATGATGATGGACTCGCGGAGTGCGAGCATGTTAGTGATTTCTTTCTGTTTACGAACTAGCCGCGATTCGAATAGCAGCAGTTGGCTAGATAGGGACTTTAGCTGTTCAGCCTTTTCTCGTTGCAGGCGGTTGACTAATTCCTCCTGGGTCCGATGAGCCCGGCGCCATGTTAGCAGCTGATGAGCTTGAGCCCTGTATTTCATCCTGAGGTCTCTGAAATTAAATGCACAGATAATAAAAAAATCAATATCTAATTCTAATTTATTAAATCTAACTTTTGCAATGTATGAAAATTAATTTATAAAGTAAATTTGAATGAAATGATTCGTTCGTCAAATAATGCAAGTTTTATAGTCGGAAAGTCGGAGAATAATAATGTGCAATGAAAATATTGTTATCAAATATTACGAATACATTTCCATGACTATAAATAACAATAGTCTACGCTCACATAAACACAATAAATATATGGTAAGCTCGAATGCACAACGAAATAAAAACCCCGCTGGTAGACTTAAATCGAACGCCTGCATGAATTAATGAGCAATACTGCGCTCCAGTCGATATTACACCTTGCTGTTACGCCTTTATTCATCGAATGCATGAATGTTTTGCGTTCCTTCCTTTTAGCGTTCCTTAAAATAATCTTAGGTTTTGAATGTTCAAATAAGGCTTCTTATTCTGTGCAAACGTATTTTAATGAGATTGCATTAAGAATATTGGAATTTTAATTAAGAACAAAATTAAGTTTAGTAAGTTTTTTTTTTATGTAGACCATCAATTGGTGCAAAATATAGACTTGACTACTGTGACATCAAAGTATTATGACGCCGTATTTCCTTTATTATTCCATCATTCGTTATATTTTTTTTATATTATGTATAAATTTTGACTTAGATGTTTTGTATATTGAGATGATTTTGGAGGAAGTAGGTACCTGATGGTTCGTCGCGCCTCATCCAGGGTGTGGGCCTCCAGGGGGTCCGTGAGCGACGCCGCTAGAGACACGTCCGGCTCCGTGGGACTGTTCAGAGCGGACTCGCTCCGGCTGTGAACAAGATGAGGATGAATTTACTCCACAATAGAAGATTACACAGCTTATGAACCAAGTCCGGCTTCGAATTTGCCCGGTAGCATCTAAAATGGGCTTTCTTTAATTTACTCGTACTTGTACATAGACAATATCGCTTGCTTACTCAATAAAAATATCTCGTCTAGATCGATTATATCCGTTTCTTTCTCTTTCCGTCTATTTGACATAGGCCACTTTCAACGAATGCTAAGACGGCCGATCGCTTATTTATTTATTTATTTTTTGCTTTTACGCCGGGAAATGCACTGACGCATCCCGCTGGGGAGTGGGTCTCCCCAGGCGGGTATGTGGGACTCGCTGCGCCCGAAAGATGGTAAGTGGACGCAGCTCTACCCACTAAAACCCGGCGAGTGCCACCAATGCCGCCTTTGGTGAGGTGCCCCGGATCTACAAGCAACAGGGCACCTCGACGGCTAGTCAGTCCCTCAGGGGACTGACGCCACCTCCACAGAGTGGTTGTCCCGCACCACAGAACAACCACTCCCAACGTCTGGACAGTACGATGAGGTGAGGTTCCCATCCTCACCCCTCGCCCTCTGTTTTTTGTCCCCTCTTCTTATAACAGGGGTACAAAGAGCCCCCTCGGCTCAATTCGCTTCGCCCAAGGTGTTTGGGTCACCCTGGGCTACTGTGCCCCACCGCCACGACAAGGCCTGAACCATGGTGGGGAGCCACCGCTTATCACTCAATCTCAAGTTGCTTCAATTTGGAAATTGCATGGATGCAGTTTTTCCCAAAACCTTGCTTTCTTCTGACATATACACTTAGGACTAACGAAATATTAATATTGTATACAAAGCATGCAATACGCGCACAACTTTTGATCAAATTTCAATTTGATTTAATAAAACCCCAAATCAAGTAACACAATTAAAACAAAAGTTTGTTAGCAAGTCTAACGAAATACATTAACGGATCATTTCAGTAATGCTTTACTCTCGCGAATGTTAGCCTTAATTTGTTTTGACAGTTGGTATAGACATGTAGAATAAATTATTTTGTTTATTGTTGATTTAATAAAGTCTTTTCTATAGCAAAATGTATAAGGATATAGTGATGATGTAGCTGTATCTTAAACTACCTGTTGCCTACAGTTTTGCCTGCGTTAACTTAGTTCTATAGTGTATAGACTTCCTCGATAAACGGGCTATCTAACACTGACAGAATCATTCAAACCCGATTAATAGTTTCTGAGATTAGCGCGTTCAAACAAGCAAACTCTTCAGTTTTATATATTAGTATAAGATACGACAAATAATGATGATGACAGCCTATTAATTGGGAGATAATGATTCCAATTCCATACAATCATTTATAAATTAGATTTGTGATATCAATTTAAATTTCTTATATTTCTTCAATTATCAAGGGATAAGGCAGGCAGATAGTTCATCATCATCATCATCATCAGCCTTTATCCGTCCACTGCCGAACATAGGCATCCCTCAATGAACACCAAGACGACCAATCCCTTGCTACTCGCATCCAAGGCGGACCTGCCACTGCACGGAGATCGTCTTCCCATCTGGTTCATGGCCGACCAACACTTCGTCTACCTGGACGCGGCCCCCACTCTTGAAGCTTAATGGCCCATCGGTCATCCGTTCTTCTGAGTGCGTGACCAGCCCATTGCCACTTCAACGTGCTTATTCTTATGGATAGTTAACAAATATGATATTAATAGATGAAGAAAAACAGCATAAGCCTAGTTCTTTTTGCTTTATGCGGCATGAAAACATTTAGGACATGGCATAAGAACGTGTGAGATGAGCATTTAGGGCATGAAGGGCGTCACGTGGTATAAAACCGTGTGAGACGGCATGTAGGGCATGACGCGGCATTACAAAGGCACTGGCGGTAAGACGTGCGATACTTTATACGCGAAACTTACAAGGGACAAGCTGTAGCGTTTTAATATATTTTAATTGATTAAAGGTACCGGTAAAAATAAATGAATATTAATGTCCTATATCAATACTTTTATAACTTCGAAAGACGAATGGTTGACGGCGATATTAATGATAATATCATATTTTTGTTCTTTTAATTACCTAATGTATGAGTCTCGATGGATTTTTATAGACGAATTTAGATTCGTCTATAAAAATCCAAGAAAAGATTTCCTTATATTTTAAATTTTCTTCAGTTTTTTTTTTAATTAGCAACACGCCAACGCTCCGTGCATATATCTGCAGAAGCACCATTATTCTGCTTTTATTAAAAGTTCAGGATGGGAATGTTATTATGAGTAACAAAATTCTATACTAAGACTAGCGGACCCCACAGACGTTGTCCTTTAGATACGAATCGATAGTGGCAGTACAGATCAATAACCTAGATACCGACTGCAGCGCCATCTGCCGGTCTGATTTGTGAATCTAAACCATCCTCGAATCTACTTGAACACACACAAAGAAAATCACTCAAATCGGTCCAGTCGTTTAGGAGGAGTTCAGTCACATACACACGCACACAAGAAATATATATATTAAGATAAGTAAGTTCTCCAGCAACGGTAAGGAATCCGAAGATTTTCTTCAATCTTAGATTTTCTGCCCTCAATTTTTTTTTAATTTAAAAGCTACCGACAATAATACTAGCCGAGAAACGCGGCACTACACGACAATTTCTGCACCACCATTCTGTTTAATAGTTCAAGATAGGAATATTATTATTAGTACAACTACTTACGCCTCAGGATAAGATCTTTACCAACTACTACATACAATCGCGTGACACATCTGCTGCCAATAACAAACAAATCCCACACACATAAAAACAATACGCTTCCGTCTATACCTTAAGACGTAATTCTTTAGACTGTACGGAACCATAAATTCAGTTTCAAACGATCAAAGGATAAAGAATTTATAAAAGTGATTTATTTCACGACTTCCATAATGATATGAACTAGTTTATGGCTGTGGCTTCACTCGCGTGTATATTTATTATAGACTTATTTTACATCAAATCTGACGACGATTTTGGGAGTGGGACGATCGCTACGTGGGTAAGATAATTTTAAATCCCACTAATATTATAAGCGCGGATGTTTGTAAGAAAGTATATATGTTTGTAATACTCCTTTACGCAAAATTTACTGAATTAATTTTAATGAAACTTTACAATAATTAGCTTACACATCAGAATAACA
This sequence comes from Lycaena phlaeas, assembly GCA_905333005.2. Taxonomy (NCBI): domain Eukaryota; kingdom Metazoa; phylum Arthropoda; class Insecta; order Lepidoptera; family Lycaenidae; genus Lycaena; species Lycaena phlaeas. The sequence goes on along the minus strand of HG995170.1, from coordinate 2,693,491 downwards.
TATAAGCTTTAATTTATGTACGTACTCCCAAGGGAATGGGAACTACGCAAGTGAAACCGCAGGGCGTTGCTTGTGAAATTATTAGAAGAATATTTCAGCCACGGACTAAGGGTTAGCACACACAACTTATATCATAGAATGTGACAGTGACAGTAATTACACTGTATTTCTCCTTCTCTTCAAAACACAGCAAAGCTGTTTCACGGGATAAACCACCAAGATGGTGGTAACCACGCTGACAGGATCGCTGCATATTCCTAACACTATAAAATTTATAGGATATATTTACTATTCATCATCATCAGCCTTTATTCGTCCATTGCTGACCAAGCCCCACTTAAAGACTGCCTGGAAGACCGATCCCTTGCCAAATCCCTCACGGACCGGCCACTGCGCGGAGATCGTCTTCCCACCTGTTATTGTTAATGGAAATTAAATATTGACACGCTGTACTTCCGTGGTATATCGTCCTCGACACCTCGACTTGAAAGAGAATTATGTCAAGGTGTAATCTGGGTCATGACACGAAATACTGATGCGAATGTTTGTGAGGATGTTAGTTACTCATACGTAGTTTCATTGCATTTCATTCAATTCTTTCTATTTATTTACGTTAATGCTATTTATGTTAGGTAAGCAAACTGTTAGACGTAAGAGGTTAAACTCGCCCATAATTTAAAAGAAGAAAAAAGACGTTCACCAACCCGCATTGGGCCAGGGCATAGGTGAACTATGGCCCATTATCCTCCTCCGCTTGAGACCCGTGCCCAGAAGTGGGACATATTATATTAATTAATACATTTGTATCGAATACTTAACAATAGTAAGTTTAAGTTTCGCGCATGCTGCCCGTAATATCGAATAAACGCCAAGACGACCGATCCCTTACCACTCGCATCCACGGACCTAATAACCTAATCTTAAGACCTAAAAGTCTAATTCCAATATATTTCGTGCCTCGGATGGATTCAATTGTAGATGTAAACTTTATTGACACAAACACATGAAATGGGCAGTAAACACCGCGGCCCTCCTCAAATTGGATTCCTCTTGCCGCGGTGTACTTTGTGGGTGTTTTAATATTGTATAACGCTTTATATACGTCGCACAATCGCTCGTATACTGATTATAATTCATAGTGAACTTAATAATGATCTAAATCTGAATAAAAACTTGGTGTGTAGTGGGCTGCCTGCGATGCACTCTGTTGGTCGACCTGCGAGGGTAACAGAGTGCAAATAACTCGTCGCCAGCCCATAAACTCTCTTCTAGTGGCTCCAAGTAGCTGTACTACAGCGGCCATACCCCGGTAACCACGTCGGCTCGTGAGCTAAACCTGGAAGAGGGGGTTCGGGAATAACCTCTCCCGAGCTTGTTCGCTGATCCCTCGAACTAGTGTCTTGGCTCTTTCGCAATCCACTTTGGGTGGCAAGACACCACGGCAGCCGCAGGAAGGCCTTAAAGCAACAACAGGGATCTCAGTATTGTTTGCCAAACTACTGCATCCTAACTCCCTCCGGTCGTAACGGTCCTCCGATCCATCGTATCCAAAGAGGTAGGACGAGGGAGTGCTCTTGCGTTTGCGCGCACGCCTGAGCACTATAATATCTCCTGCGCATCTGACCACTTCCATATCAAAGGGCTCCGATCTTTCTACAGTCAGGTGGCGATGGGTTTTAGCCACACACGACAATAGCAGGGAGTCGAAGTAGTTGCCGTGGGCAAAATCGGTCTGGAGGAGGATTAATTAATAATGATCATGCGTTACTATAAGTTAATCAGAAAATAAGTCGGACAACTTTCTCGTGGCGGAGTTTCTTGCAGAGACGCACTCTTATGTCTCGAATAAGTCTCTTTTCTGCGGATTGAGAACTTGGACCCAGTATAGTGCGACATCGCTAGGGCTGCTTAGTGGCGGTCGGGCAATCCCTTACGAGTAAAAGTAGTAGACTGATTGCCTTGTCTTCGTTGGTGCCTGTCGCTGAGGTAATCCTATTGCCTGCAGATCCGGGACCCTCAAAAACGCGGCTGAAAGCGTTCGCAGGATTTAGTGGAAAAGTGTATTTCCCATGTGCGAGTCTCTATATAGGTCCGGGAACCTTACCCGAGGTAAACCCGAAACACGAAAGCTTATTCCTTATTAGGCAGTTAAGAAGGTAACTCATTGTTGCCTATTCCGAGACGCTAGAGGTGTCGGTGTCCATAATTGCAGTCAAATTCACTGAAGAAATTTAAAAGTAGAAAATTAACTAAATATCAATCGAATACATATTTAATTGTTACAACCGTAATAAAGCCACAAAACCGTTAAATGTACCTACCTAATTCGTCGAAGAACTTGACTTCATAAGCAGTTCCTATTACTCATGAATCCATATGGTGGTGGAAGGTTCTTCCAAGGATCGTCTGCAAGGTGCAATCGTGTTTCCTGAATGCACACGTATACTCTCTTCATCAACCTTCTTTGGTATGTTTAGGAGATGAAAACAGAACAAGTAAAGTTTTTAACGGCAACCTTGCGTTTTGGGCAGACAAGGGTTCTTAAAGGCAATTCCCGGATCAATTATTATTCCTGAGTGACGTTGACCAGTTACCACTTGGTTGGAAATCCTGGGTTAGGAAATCTAAAATCCTTTACTTTGTACGTCATAACTATTGTTTAACTTTACATAGTTAATTAATAATTATTATTAGAGCTACCAGGAACACATAAATGTGGAAGACACCTCTAACTCACCACTTTGATCTCGTTTTCTTCATTTTAATCAAATATGAACCCATCGAAATTTCTTCACATTTCACTACAGTGTATTAATTTTTTTTTAATGTAGTTCACTTAAATAACTTCAATCTTTATTAGTTGTAGTCATAAGCACTATATCACAGGAGGGTAATAAGGGGTCCGCTGTACTGAAGTCGACTTTTTGTCCCACTCTACAACTTGTTTGAGCGGAAGTGATAACGTACAGTCGCGAAGAAAGTGTTTAAAACATTTTTAATTAAATACAATCTTGTATATGTCGCAGTCATCTGGTTGAATCAGTCATTTGATTGTATCACTAGCGCGTTAATCAAATGACGACATTTAATTGAATGACTAAAGGACAACTAGTCAAGTTGTTGAAAGTAACGTTCAACGTCTTGACTGAACGTCATTTAGCATTGTCGTTAAATGGGATATACCCGACTTTGTAATGTTTGTTTAGGGTAATCATAAGTTTCACGAGTTTCTTTACATAAAAATAATGAGGACATGAATATAAAATCATAATAAATTGTAATTGTGTTCACGGCAACAAGTAACTTACAAAGCCCAAATTCTCACACATAAACTAAGCCATAACATTCAACTGACCTTGATTATGTTGTTCGTTTCATCTCAAAATTTTTTTTAAAAGTAGCTGGCGGGGCGTATCAATAGGTGAATCCATGCCGTCTCACTATTTTATTTCAAATAAGTCACTTTAATATAAATTTAGTCAAAAAAATATCAAGGCAGTGTTATCTGCGCGAGCTGTATTACGCCATATTTGTTTTGGTGACAACTAACGCCGCGGTTGCAAAATAATGAACTAAATTACAATCACCTGACTGATTTTACGTCCGCTCTGTTCAAAAGGCTATGTTACAATCCGCTATCTAATTGGACGTTGAGCGATGCTTGTTTAATCAACGTTCGGCCTAGTCATTCAATTAAATGTCGTCATTTGATTAATGCGCTAGTGATACAATCAAATGACTGATTTAACCAGATGACTGCGACATATATAAATTAATTGGTAAAAAATATAGAATTTATTTATGAAATCTTAGATAATTAATATGTCTAGATGGAGTGTCGCCCTACAATCAAAACAAAAACTACTGGCAAACATTTTCAAAGGTGTGTTCGTGAATAGTAATACCAGCTACTACAGTTCTCCCATAATCATCCTTTTTAATCTCGTTACAATTCAACACAAACCTTCATTATAAATAAAAACAATAATGCGTAACAATTCATGCGTATTCTATGACAGCGGGACGGATACTAAACACGGAGAAAGCATTTAGAGGCCAACAGTTGGACGCTATTTTTTTGGACGTGTTTTCCGCACGACACTCTATCTAGACATATTATTGATCTAAGTATGAAATATAAACATTTGAAATGTTCATGCGAAAAATATGAGTTTCAGTTTGACAGTGACTCACAGACAAACGGACAAACAATGTGAACCTAAGAAGGTTCCTTTTTAATTTTGAGGAACGGATTATTAATAATATACATATTTTATTTACAGATTTTTAAACAAAAATTTATCGCCGTCTAAGAAGTTTCGATAAAAATAATAAATACGTATAAGGTCTCTCGCGTCGGGTTTGTGCTTGTATTTCGAAACAAAAGGCGTCTAACTAAAATGTCAACCCTTTCCACAATAACTAAATTAAGCGTAAGTAACTGAATATTGTAATTCAGTTGCTAAATTGGTATGTTCAAAGTCATCGCCGTAATTCATCTTGATTGCAAAGGCAAATCAACAAAACACAAAAACAGTCTTTCTCATAAAATATATTGTTAAGGGCTTGTTTCACAATCTTCAGATAAGTTCCCAATAGGCTATCGGCAACATATTTCACAGATATTTGACAGATACTCCATACTCTATCTGTCAAAAATGTTGCCGATAGCCTATTGGGAACTTAACTGGAGATTGTGAAACAGGTCCTAAGACACTAAAAATTTACTTTAAATAAAAAAGATACACATCTCTTGTAGACATTTCAAAAGATATTTCTGGCCAAGAAAATAATAATAAGAATTCTCTACATCAATGTACATAGGAAGGGGCGGTTACGGTCGAGTGAAAATTAGCTGGAGGCGGCGGCAGGTGGGTCCTCGGCGGTTGGCGGTGAAACAGCTGTGCTGTTTGTAACTGATATATAGCCCACTAAACTTAAAACCCTTTAAGATCCTTTAAATACTGAGGAAGCCAACGTTATAGCACGTAACAGCTAAGCCCCATTTAGGTAAAGAAATATTATGTAAAAGCAACACGTTTCATATGAAATTTTACTAACGTTCTCTTGATTTCTTTTTCAGACTATTTTTTAAATGAAATCCGCTACTGTGCATTTTTTGCATAATGTTGTTTCATAGCCAAGTACGCTTCTTCAATACAAGTCATAGTGTGGGAAGAATCGTCACTTCAGGTAGGCTTATGTTTTCTGTTATACTTTATGTTTTCATATCTATCGAATAACTATTATACCACATACTTGGCTTATTTTTTTATTACCTAGATACTCTTGACTAGTTTTTTTTACTTATTTCAAGTGTATAAGTTGTTACCTACAAAATAAAGATATTTTTGATTTTACCCTAATTTATCAGTCGTTTAACTTGTCGTTTAACTCGTCAACGAGGTTTAACACCTCATGTCTCAGAATAGGCACATGATTAAGCTAGTCTCAGGGGGCTCATGTGAGGCATTGACAACTTACTATTTGTTGGCAACACCAACAAAGCATAATATGTCACTATATAATGGACATTTAGTTTTTAAATATGGAATCATTTTTTTGCTTTATTAGCTGTTGGATTTCATTCGTTCTGTTCTCTCACGGAGTGTCTGTAGTTAACACGTGTCTTACTTTTGTGGTTACAATAAACATCTAAAAGTGAGAAAATTGGTTTAAATTCTACCATCAAGCCTACGACCACTATATACAGCACCGAACACAATAATAAAATACAGTCCACGATTCCTACTCTATTCAACTTGATGGTTTTAGTTTTCCTTTGACCCAGGAGTGGACTGGCAGTTCACGTTGTATTTGTGTCTTGTAACTCACTTCCTCCCTTTTTTTTTAAAACGGGCTTGGCCCACCACACTTTCCCACCGCTGCAACTCCTGTATAGCCAGGATCGACAGCGGCAACCACCAAATGACCCTTTGATACGATCTCCGGGAGCCCGGGGGATACGTTAAACACTGCCTTGGGACCCGCAACGAAATTAATCAGAAGAATTTAGGAGGAGTAGGAAAAAAACTTCTCACTTCACTTCCTCCCTTACAGTTAGATAGTCCTTTAATAGATCTCTAAAAGATATAGTTACAAAAAATAATGTTTCCAGTAAAAGTATCGACCCTTTTATGTCCCACTGCTGGGCACGGGTCTCCTCCTCGAAATCAGGCGAGAGTTTCCTCACAATGTTTTCCTTCACCGGTGAGCGAACGATGGTCTCGTGTGCACTTATAAATTTAGAAAAACCCATTTCAAGGTACACACGGAAGGGTCAGGATCAAACCTGGAACCCCTCGCATAAGAGGCCGAGTCCGTCCACCACTGGACCACCGTCGCCCTGTTGTGTATGTTTCCAGTATAATGTAATATTTGGCAAGTCCAGCATTAGTAAGGCTTCGGGCATACATTTGTAAGGTTCCGATAAGAAGCCCTTTTCCCCTCCCGATACCGGTTGTATAGGAAATGCGAGCGCATTTCTTGAGGTGGCATTTTTGAGGTTTTTTTAGCATTTTTTTCTATACCATAGGAGGGCAAACGAACACTCGAAGCCTTGCGACTATCGACGCCCATTAACATCCACATAACCAGAGGTTATGCAGATGCGTTACCAACTCACAAACCGCACGAAACGCGACAATTTGGTTGCCGCTTTACGCCGATTTCATTTGAGCGATAGGTGCCTCCCCGGTTCTGCCGACCCAATTTGGCTGCAAAGCAGCATGGCACTACCTTTTACTAAATAGATAGAAACCAAAGTACTTTCAGTTTATAGATTTTCTTTTTCGGATGGAGCTGTGCTAATGGCGCTAATGCTTCGTCGGAAGTGGGGTGAGCCGGTTGGTATCACCCAGTGATATAGCAAGTGGGGGTTGCCCCCCGCCAGCCGGGGAGTGTGACTTCCACGGCTTCATGGCGTTGAGTTTGTACCTGTGGCAGATCTCTGCCTCACCACCGTCGGATTTTATAGGATTCTATTCGGTTTATGGGATTGTTTGTGTGTATGAGCATAACTATTAATTTACAAGGCAGGATAGATAATAAATACATTTATTAAAGGAATAGATATTGCGTGAATGATATATTATTGACTAATATTCAGCGAATCTTGTCCACGTACATGCGCGAGCGCACGATATAATGCACGTACACATTTGGTTGTTACACTTTATCGCAGCAATGGCTTACTTTAGTATCATAGAAGTTCAATGAACTAATGATTTTTTTAAAGAACTAACTGTTGCCCGCATCTTTGCCTGCATGAACTAAGAATACTGTATCTGGGCTTACGACAGTTATTTAGTATTTTTAGTATAGTTAGATAAGTTATTAATTAGAATAGTATTATTATATTTTATTAATTAATATACCAACAGTGAAATAATGTTTTAAATCAGTTCAAGTAAATTTAGTTACAAATATACAAAAATCTCTTTTTAATATTAGTGTTGGTCGTTTTTAAAGTACATTCCGTAAAGGGATGAGTTATATTTCTTTTTATTAAATTAACCCACGCTATTATCGTAATTATATTTAAAATATAATTATGGCAAACAAGATTTTTATAAGACAACACGACGGATTCTGCTATTCTAACTTGCTCTCCTCTCTGCTCTTACCTGTAGTAGTTATCAACTCATATATATCCCGCGTTGGGCACGGATCTCCTCGAAATAAGGCGAGGAAGGTATTGGGAAAATTAGCCCAATACGGGTTGAACCTTCCACCTTCAAAGATTTTCAATCTCACCAGGTTCATGTTTCCTCACGATGTTTTCCTTCACCGGTGAGCGAGCGATGGTCTCGTGCTCAGGGTGCACATTTAAACCTCTTCCAAGGTATTGGGTGTTAGGATCGAACCCGGACTCCTATACCCACCATCATCCGTCGTTTCCAAGATCAAGTAAGAAGAGTATATTTAGTAATTAATTTAGCTGTACACAAGAGAAACTAATTTAACGAGCTAATTAGTTTTCCTTACAATCTTTGTTATAATTTTCTAATCTCCCTTAATCTAATTTGCCTTACTAAATTAACAAATACACTCAATTTTCTCGGAGTCTCTCTGCATTTTACCTTTTTATGCCGGAACATAAATAAAATTTACTAAAAAAATCGTTGGTCTTCAAGTTACGCCCGACAGGAATACCAGATGAAGGTAATCATGTCTTGGACTATGGGTGTGTAATGGCGTGTACGTGCGGTGAACGAATTAAAGACAGATTTCTTCAAAATTCGCAATATTTGACCACCCGTTTTTATGTTTTTATCGGCTATTTTTCTATTTAAATAAATATTTTTATGCGGTGGGAATGCCATGCACAGGTCTTCAGGTGAGCAAACTGATACGCGACCTCAGTGGCCCAATGGTTGGTGCGTAAGCGCTCAAGAAGTCCCTGAGAGGACCGACTAACCATCAAGTTGCCTTTTTTTAAGCTTCATCGGAAGTTGTCGAGGTGCCCTGTTGCTAGTAGATCCGGGGCACCTCACCAAAGGCGGCATTGGTGGCACTCGCCGGGTTTTAGTGGGTAGAGCTGCGTCCACTTACCATCTTTCGGGCGCAGCGAGTCCCACATACCCGCCTGGGGAGACCCACTCCCCTGCGGGATGACTCAGCGCATTTCCCAGCGTAAAAGAATAAAAACCAACTCATTTGTGTTGCCTATGCATAACATAAGATGTTCCGTTTCACACTACTTGTCTTGCACTTATCTTCAAAACACAGCTAAGCTGCTTCAAGGGAAAAACAAGCAATATGGTGGGCGATACCCACGTTGTCGGGAGCTCGGTACAGCGCACAGCATCGCTCTTAATTGTATCTCTCTAAATCATTGTTGTGTAAAAGTCCGAAACCATTTTGTCGTTTTATTTTCATTTATCATAAAGCGGAAGGCAGCCGTCGCTTTAAGCCATATTTACGCTAAGTAGTTACAATAAAAGAATTTTATTTGAAACAGAAAAATCCGCAGTTTCCTTCCCTGATAATATGGGTTTCATAATAGCTTACGTTTGAGAGGAATATAAAAACATCTTAATTGGCAATCTTGTTTTGTTTTGAAAGCTTAAATTTTGTAACTTTTTTATTCACATTAGTAATTTTATTTATTTATCGATAGGTTTTATTTAAAACGTGCATGAATGGCGAGACGGCGACTCGAACTCTTTTATTTCATTATGTTTTTCGTAATTGATATTTTATCACCATCATTATAAGCCTTTATCCGTCCACTGTTGAACGTAGACCTCCCTCATTGAACACCAAGACGGCTGATGCCTTGCCACTTTACAGCCAACGCGGATATCGTCTTCCCACTTATTAAGAGATATTTATGAATTAATATTTCTTGTTATTTAAATTCTAGAGTGTATACTAACCAAATGCGTAAATCATAATTCTAAAAAACTATTTTCAAACTATAACTTTCAAAATTTTCATTTTTATAATATGACTAGCAGCGCCCCGCGGATTCAGCCGTTTACTTATCATGCCTACCTACGGTTATAAATTATTATGGTCTATGTGTTTTCTGATGTATAAGCCATATTATTTAAGGTTTAGGTTTCATGAAAATCTATTCAGTACTTAGTTTTTATGTGAAAGAGTAACAAACATCCATCCATCCATACTTACAAACTTTCAAGTTGTGATACTAAAATACACTCCTTAATAATATTATGATATTAGTAAGAAGTATATATATAGTAGCGACGGTGGTCCAGTGGTGGACGGACTCGGCCTCTTACGCGAGGGGTTCCGGGTTCGATCCTGACCCGTCCGTGCGTGCCTTGAAATGGGTTTTTCTAAATTTCTAAGTGCACCCCAAACACGAGACCATCGTTCGCTCACCGGTGAAGGAAAACATCGTGAGGAAATCTGCATGCCTGATGAGATTGAAAGTCTCTGAAGGTATGTGAAGTTCACCAATCCGCACTGGGCCAGCGCGGTGGACTATTGGCCCATTACCCTCCTCGCCTGATTTCGAGGAAGGAGACCCGTGCCCAGCAGTGGGACATATAAGGGTTGATACTTTACTTTTATAAATATCAAGAAATATTAAGGATAAAATATCATGGCCAATATCTATGAATAGATCTTGTGGTCTCTGAACTCCTGAATATTGAACTGAGCTTTCCCATTCGTCGTTCGTTCCCCAGCCATCTAAATTAAATAATTTCTAAAACATCGGGCTGCGAGCAAGAGGAAATGGTTTATAAATTAAATAAACGAAATCTGATTTCTGTGAAAGTCTCTCAACAACGTTTCAGGACGTGGGTAGGAAGGGGTAAGCAACATGAGTCTTAAGGTCTCTGAAACGTCGTTCAAAGTGTATGTCAACTAACATGGCTGTTAATGGCGGTTACCATACGATTCTCATGGATGTAGTATAATAACAGGATGGCTTACTCGGAAAAAATGTATTTACGAAAGTGAACACTAACTCAACGCATTAAGTATTATATTCTAATGGGCATTACACAGATGCTGATCCGAGCCGAGCGGGATAGCAATATGTAAGAAGTGTGTCTCGTTCTTTTATCTTGCCAGCTTAAAAATGTATTTTATTAAAAATTTGGGCTGATCAAAAATTTCATCGAAAAAAAATGTCTTTTTAATATTATTTTGACAATTGCATGTCAAGAAATTGTAATTGAATTTATTTATTTAAATATATTTCCAATTCAAAAAGAAAACATAAATTATTATTTTGCTTATTTCTTTTATTTCTTATGGTAGCCCAGTTAAGTGTCATCTTGACATTTTGTATTGTAATGGTTGCTATGGTTACTTAAATAACATAATTAGTCAATCAAACTACTATGGTGACCATGATTTTTTGAAACGAAGTTCCTTACGGCAGGCTTGGAGGGGAATAATAGTAATGCGAAAAGCAATGGTCAGAACGTGAGACAGAGTGACTCCGTACTAAACTTCCCACGTTCCTAATTATTTTAATCAGTTTGAATCCATGGCATCTTTAATTGTTTTGTAATCTTAATTCAAGAATGCGTTATAATGAGAGTAAACCTAAGATTTGCAGTTAATATTTTGGGATGATAATGATAACTCGACCACCTGATGACGGATTCCTGTCAAGTCTGTAGTATGGAAGTATTTGTATTATGTATTTCGTAATCCATCTACTATTCTTCAGATTTTAACCATTGCTAATGTTGGTATTTTCGTTTATAAGTAAGTATAATACTTGTGTCAGATTTTTCAAGCACCCTAAATGCATTCAAGCTAACTTGCGATATCTGCCGGGGCTAAACGCGCCTTTTGAAGAACTTAAAAACTCGAGATTTATAATATTATGGCAGACGTGGTAAACTCATGCAGCTTAAAACTGCATACATCAAGTATGTACTAGTAGGATATAAAACCTTACAAAAAAAAAACCAATAAAAAAAATTAAAATTAAATAAAAAATTTCAATACCCATTTCCTGACAGTTTGAATTTTTGAAAGACATTTGTCCCACCTGTCAAAATCTTATTGTCACCTTATAAGAAAGGGACACACTCCTTAACACTGGCTATCTCTGTCGGCTCGTTTTTCTGTTACGAGTGCTCGGTCCTGTTATATATTATTACGTCCATTACAATTCTAGAGTCAAATTTGACAGCTTTTCATTGTAGTCTATGTCAACTGACAGGCTGATCAAATTATGTAATCTAACCATGCTTCTAGCAACTCATTCCACACTTAAAAACGGTTTGACAGTTGATTTGTTAATTTTTGCGTTAATCAACCTTTCGGAAACAAGGCGTTAGAGAACAAAATATAGCAGTAATAATATCTATGGACGCTTTTTACAACACGTCAATCTGGTCCCGTGGTAAGTTCTCGAAGAGACCTGTGTTACGGGTACTAGACAACGGAAACACATATATTTAATAATTTTATATTAATACTCATATTTAAGATTTTTATTATATAATACACATCCATGATCCAGGAACAAAGAAACTTTTTTTTGTTCCGTGATGGGATACGAACCCGCTACCTCCGGCTTGTGCGCCAACGCGCTAACGACTGAGCCACAGAGGTCGTCATTGAGCAATGGTCATCATCATCATCATCAAGGTCATTCATCTGTCCGTGTCTGTTTATGAGTCGCAAATAAGAGCCACATTGCCTTAGAATTTGTCGCAAGACATTATTGCACTGTAAGCTGAAGAGGAAATTGTAAGCACTGAACCTGGACTCTCTCAATAAAAGACAAGTCGGCCGATGTCCAATCTAGAATTTATATACTCTTCCAGTATTTTTAAATTGTGCCAACCCTGTAAGAAAACGATAAGACAAATTGATTTTGTTATGTTTACTAAAAGGTAGCGCTTTAACCGGTTTTTAACCCCAAATGGCCAAGCTCAGTTGTGTCGATTGATAAGCGCTACTCTAGTCACTGATAACACAGCTGCGACTTTTCCCGCCTTTGAATTAAACATGATAAGAATAAAGGTACTTGTACACCTTGGTTAGTATTATTGCTGGTTGCCTGATAGAAATCGCTCTAAAGCGACAAGGCCGCTAATTGTACTTATTTACTTTATAATATCTTATTTAGTGTATAAATTATGTATGACTGTGTGCAATAAAGTTTATTATTATTATTATTATCCCAACGAATACTATATTATCTCTACGTCCCGTTTTCGAAGAGAATGGAGATCCATGGCCTTCTGTAATACATATTGTAATATTCGATGTTGAGCTTCGAGCATATAACCGAAATAGAGCGGCAATGGTATTTGTTTTATCAATTAAAATTATCATCAGATAATTATCACACAGCAATTTTTGATATTGTATCAAACAGTGTCCAGTGTACAGTCGCCTTTGCTACCGCGTCCCCGCCCGGATGTCTCGGAGACCATTTCATTTATATCCAAGGATTTTTGCTTTGTCGCCGTACCACGTAAACACTATTATGTAAATACGTGTATGTTTAGATGTTTGTAACAATGGGAGTATGTTAAGGAAATGTTGATATTACATTTAGTTCGAGGAGATGAAAAATATCTTAATTCCTAGGAGAAAAACTTCCACAATTGAACAAATAAAAGTTAATAAAATTCTAGGTAACAAACTTGCTTGAAATGCAATATAAAGTTAGTAGTTTTTGCGTGAAAGTGTAGGAAACGTACATCCATACATTCTTGCATACTTTGCGTTTATAATATTATTAGCTACCCCGACAGACTTCGTTCTGCCTTATATAGGGTCTTTAAAATTACTTATATAGGGTCGTACCTATGTTTTTTTGTATCATACAAAAATAAAATCGAAAAAAAAAGTCTAAAAATAAAATGTTGGGTTGGGAGGACTCTCCCGTAACCATGGTTGCTGTAATGTATCCGAAACGTCGGGCATATAAAAAACTTAATAAACCGCGATAAAATCCGCAAAAGTTTCATTATAATGAGTGAAATTCGCGTAAACTAACTAAAACAAAATAAAGAACGTACGTTACGCTTGTGAACAGCTCGCACTTGGCTTTCAATATTGGGATGTTTACCTACGGGCGGGAAATCTGTACAGCCTCCGGAGTCCGGGCACGTGTATTGCAATACGAATTTCCATACAAATAACATTTTACGGACACAATTTCACACGGCTTCTAAAATTTCGTCGATAGATAAAATTTTGACGCTTTGTGTTGAGATGAATTTGGCTGGTCGGAGACGGGGAGTGGTCGATCTTAACATAAGCCCTTTGGGCCTTTCTTTTTTCTTCGAAAGGTCTAAACTTTTAGCCCTGATAGCCTTTAAGCTCAATCGGTAGGTACCTTTTGAACCCAAGACTAGGATTAAATCACGAAAAAGAAAAGATCTATTAAGAATTAATGTTAATAATCATCTGCCTAGCTTTTTCCTAACTATATATTGAGGCCGGCTTCCAGTCTAACCAGATTCGGCTGAATCCCAGTATTTTACATGGAGCGACTGCTTATCTGACCTCCACAACCAAGTAACTGGGTGATACGGTACCCCGTGATAAGACTGGTTGTCAGACTCGGGCTTTGATAACGACTGTCGAAGATCCATGAATTACAGCCGGGACCAACGGCTTAACGTGCTTTCTGAGGCACGAGTTCACGGACACCCATCCAAGGACCATCCTTGGCAAGCGTTGCTTAACCAGGTGAATCGGTGAATTGTTGTTTGTAATACGAATCAGTGCCAGTAATTATACTACCTGTGCCTTGCTTCCCGAAACGAGAGAAACAATATGGTGGCACTCATGCAACCGGAATAAAAGATAAAGGGTTAAAGATAAAATAAAGGTTTGCCTGATCAAAATCAGCCCCGTACAGCCACTGCTGGACTCGGGTCTCCTCCTCAAAATCACGCGAGGAGTGAGACAGGTCGACGGTGATGACAAAATATTCCTTTCCTTTTTAGGTTATTATGTAAGTTAAATATGTTGAATATTTGCGAACGTCATCTACAATTCTAAAAAACAGCTTTGTTCATAGGTTGTTTTAGAAGGAACACCTTCCCGATACATAATTTTTATTAATAAATAATATACTTTAAAATAATAATGTACAGCTTAACATAGAGCCGTGGTATCTTGGGGTAGTCTAAATCGAATACCTTCTAAATGAGCAATATATTTCCATTGAACATAAATCCCCGCGAAGAGCTCGTTTAATATGTGTTCAAAGTGGTTCGTTGCGTGTTAATGGCGAATAAGAGACTTGTATTTCATACAGTAGTAAATGATAAGAAGTTGATGATGATGCCATGGTTATTAGCGCAGGCAAATTGGGCCTGCACCATAGAGGTGGTACCTCTTACTTACATAATACCGGCATAAATTGACAGCAATGGCGTCGCGTTTCATATTATGTTTCCTGTGCCTCAATGAGGGGGGGGGGTTTAGGGACAAGGAGTACTATACATCTGCATAAACATTGGTTGTGCGTATGTGTATGTGACGTTATGACATAAAATAAGATCCAGAATTTATTAATGTCTATCGATAAATTGTCAAGTCTTAGACACAGGTCTCCTCAAATTTCGTCGAGGAAGGTGGTAGGCTTGCGGGTTGAAGACTTCCCCACGATGAAATCTTAAGCTATTGTACATATACCTATATACATAGGGCATGCATAGTTAAGGTCAAATTCATAAAAAAAGAGCGCAGGCTTGCACATATACGCCTCCGACTATACTCACTAGTTTCTAGCCCATCGTTTACATAATGAAACAAAAAATCCCAATTTTTCGCGCTGTCACCACAATTAATAAGAGTAAGCAATTTGTACCAACTTCATCGCACTTTGTTTTATTGCTGCCATTTTTACAAGCGCTATCACCTCCTAACAGCCTTCAACGAACTAGACTCTTGAGAAATTACCTACAATTTGTTTGAGACGTATATTGTTTTAAATTTGGATTTTCTCCTTCTAAGTATGTATTGTCTAATGTGTTTCGTCTTTTTATTTTCAAAAAATGGATTCGAAATTATTTAACTTTTTATTTATTGTGTTAATTTTTTTTTAAGTTAATAAAGTCAGTACTTCTTTTATGGGAAAATGTATACAATTTTACTAAAGAATCGGAGAAATAAAGTCGGTCATTAACCAGGTGGGAAGACGATCTCCGGTCCGTGTTGTGTGTCAGTGGCAAGAGATAAGTATTCTTGGCGTTCATTAGGGTTCTAGTCTTAGGTTGTCTAGTCTAGGGGGGTAGTCTTAGGTTTAGCAGTGGATGGATAAAGGCTGATGATGATGGCCTTGGTTTATACTTTATTTATGGTTATACGTGAAGCAATGCTGTACCGTCTCCCGCTTTTTAAGGGTCATTGCTACTGCTGTTGGTCCTGATTACAGGAGTAGTAGATAAGAGTAGCCATTTGAAGCTTACTTTAGAGTGGTCAACATGAACTGCTCATACGTTTTAATATAATCAATAATGTGTAAAAATTAAATAATAATATTCCGCGGTGACGTCACGGCTTCTGTCAACGGCCAGAGAAAGCCGGTCTTACATAAGAGTAACTATTGACCGTGCTACAGACGAAGGTGGAATCAATCACCAAGTTCAATTAGTCTTGTAAGTAGCGTAACTAGTGCAGTGTTAGCAGAACCTACACATAAACTACCAGAAAATTTTTAGTGTCGGGCTCGGGATGGGTACCGGGTACCGCTAGGCCCGAAGTCGTGGGGACTTCTTAGTAGCATCGGGCAGTCCCCCCTATATCTGAAGAATCTGGCCTTGCTGTGGCCAGTCTGTCGCTGAGGTGATCCTGTTACCTGCGGACCCGTTACCCTCACAAAGGTAGTGTACCACAATGCGAATCTCCGCGCAGAGCAGTCAGCAGTGTCCACTACGACATCAAAACAATAAAAAAGGAACCAGAAAAGCAAATAAAAAAATATATATTGAAACAACAAACAAAAAAAATGTTTCGTTAAAAAAATTAAAAAATACATGAATACTTTACGACGACGAGCTGAGATTGGCTGAGCTGAGGACGCTAAAAAAGCGTTTACATGAGTCAAATGGATACCGAGATACCCGACAGCGTTTTCAAAGCGCGGCACTTTTTCGTCAAGTAGGTACTGTTGGATTTTCAACGTTGAGTGGACGTTTTATCGAATTCATGCCAAACTTGCAACTCGAGCCAAAGTCGCATTTTAACCCGACGCTTATAAAACGCTCGTGCGAACGGGGCCTTAAATAAACTTAGAATTAGAGAAAAATAAATTTAGATAAAAAAATGATATTGTCACGATTTTGCACGCTTACCTGCACACAAGCCAGCGATTTATCTAAATTATAATTGCCATACAAGATATTGAAACGAAGTTATTTAGCAGAATTAATTATAAAGTTAAACCGTTAATTATAAGTTAACACAAGTTATTCTATTGTCGACGGAAAATTTCACATTAGAGATGGTTTTTGACAGGCGAACTGATGTAACAACTTGTTATAACTTATTTATTAGTTTGATCATAATACGAGAACTTTATAATGGTTTATTGAATTTACATAATATTTATTTATTTTTTTGTTTACACACAATATACCATCATCATCATCATCATCATCTGCCTTTATCCGTCCACTGCTGAACATAGGCCTCCCTCACTGAACGCCAAGACGACCGATCCCTTGCTACTCGCATCCAACGCTGACCTGCCACTGCACGGAGATTGTCAATATACCATAGTAACAAGCAAATAGTTCAAATGGTATCAGAGCATCTTCCAGAAACCACCGGGCATTTAAATAACTTAATAAGCCGCGATAAAATCCGTAGTTGTCTTATTATAATCAGTGAAATTCGCGTCATCAAGGAAACATTTAAGTTTGAAGATATAAAATGACCCAGAGAGTATAAAAATACCTTATAATTATTGAATATTTAGTTTAGTTCAGGTACATGAGTCGCGAATGGAGATGGAAATTCAAAAATGCAAAACATGCTAAATATTGCATTTCTGATAGTTTTAACTATAAAAGTTATGAAATATGTATCATAACAATGCGCTCGCAGTGGTTTTAGTGAGGTAGTGCACCACACCACACACGCTAGTGTGCCTACCCGAGGGCCTGGCAGGTTTTTTTTTCGAAACGTCTAGACTTTTAGGCCTGATGGCCTTTAAGCTCAATCGGTAGGTGAACAGATGGCTCATCTAGTAAAACCCTGGTAGGTGCGAAAGCATTTCCCCTGTGTAAAAAAAAGTATGATAGCAATAATATATTCAGCCAAACTGACATTATAGCAATATTCCAAGTTGTACGGTAGCACGTAATTAAATGATTCACAGCGTTATTTCGCCGATCACCCGCCATTATATCATGGCTACGTAACGTTTGCATATCAGAGATAGTACAGATTCCGTAAGCCACCAATACTATCAGTAAATATAGACACCAAAAAGACTTAAATCCAATTAAATTGAAAATTTACAATACCTTAATACAGAACAAACATTGAAATACCTTTAAATCTTGTTGAAATAATCACTATGGGATTTAAATTAAAAAAGAATGGAGATACCTAGAGAAGGATACTAAACGTCCAAGTTTTCCTGCAAAACAAAGGAAGAGTACAATATTACAAGTACACAGTTTAAAATCTTTTATAAGTACTTAAAACTTTTATAATAAGACGACAGTTTGTGAGTCTGTTAATCGACATCACATTTATCAGTACGATGGTTTCAGCGCTACCTTAAATTAAAACAGAATCGCCCTTTGTTCAGGCTTTGCTGTAGTTTAATAAAAAGAGTAGTGGAACCTAGTTTTGAACCACAAATGATTGACTCTTTTAAGTGTGTGCAGTAATGTCGCTCTGAGTGAATCGCGAGGAGTCACTGTTAATCAGCGTCTCACCATTGCTGTAATGGTGTGACAAATGCTGAGTGACTCGAGTTGCACGCTTAGCAACATTAATTCTATATAAACATTATGTCCATAGTTTAAAGTGATTACTTAGTGCCGACGAATCACAGAATGCGTGAGAAAGATTTCGCGCGATCAAACGTATTCGTTTGATTATCATTTACTATTGAATCAGATTGAGTATTGAATCAGATATGAGATACAGTTGTCACTCACAGATAAATTGAGCTGAGCTGTGAGCCGGTTCACAGCTCCAGCTCAACTTTGTGACTCGTGAGCTGATCTGCAGCTCAAATGTGCTGGTTGAGTTACCCATACCTATTCATTACTAATGATATTTACTTACGGCCTGAGGCCATAAGTGCAGTACCACCACAGAGTTGGTACTGGATCTATGACATGTGATAAGTGCTTTGCACAGATAAACGTTTGATTGATGAAATATTAAACAAAGCACAGTTACGCTGTTATTGTTACCGTGATAAACGTGATAAGATTAGTGATTGATACCGCTATTAAACTTAAGGTTCTCTTAATGTATTAACATTTAAATATTCTATTATAATAATTAATATAGACTTGCGGACCACAATTATGATAAACTAGCAGCGCCTCGCGGTTTCACCCGCGTACTTCCCGTTCCCGTGGGACCGGGATAAATTATAACCTATGTGTTATTCTGATGTATAATCTATATTATTGTATAGTTTCATCGAAATCCATTCAGTAGTTTTTAAGTGAAAGAGTAACAAACATTACCATCCATCCATACATCTTTACAAACTTTCGCGTTTAATATATTAGTGGAATAAAAAAATAATTATACTGAATAACTTTTACGGATTTTATCGCTGTCTATTCCTTCCTCATCTTCCGGTGACCATGTGTGCTGTAAAGTATCCGAAACGTCGGGCATATAAAAAACTAAATAAACCGCGATAAAATCCGTAAGTTGTATCATTATAACAGGTGAGATTTGCGTAAACATAAAAAAACAATAAGTGATTCTTTGTTTAATTTTTATACGTATTAATATTCAACCTCAACCCACGAGAATCTGAACAAGGTTACCGTGGTGTTAATACTTATTTTTCATAACGTATTCCGATCCCACAGATTGTACTAGTTTATTTGTATTTGTGAGAGGTGAGCTGATGCATATTGCATTGTATTAGAGAACCCACGCATTATGGGAAGTACCATTTGTTACTGACCTTTGCGTTGTACGGTATTCCTGATTCAAGATAGTTAACTTATCTATTGCCAAAGGCTGAAGTCTGAACTTTTAATAAAGATAACAAAAGATAATTCAAAACGCAAATCCAATTAGTTCTACACAAGCGTAAGAGATGTGTAGGAAGTCCATACTAGTATGATAAAAAGATAAAAGTTTATGAAATTGTAGGCTACTATCTAAACAATACTGAGCTTGAAAAACCGGTCAGTACCTTGTAGTGATTACCGACGCCCATTGACATCCAGGCAGAAGCCCTTCCGATGGGTCATCGGAAACTCACAAAACGCGACAGCACTACTGCCACTTTACGCCGGAATCTCTAAGGTACCACACCTCTACCCCGGTCATGCCGGCCCAATTTTGCTATAAAGCAGCATGGAACTACATCATATTTCTAAAAGTTATTTGTGATGGAGATAATCTATAATTTATCCCTGTACTTCCACGGGAATGTGACGGGTGAAACCGCGGGGCGCTGCTAGTGTATACTATAATAATAACAGTAGTGTTTATTGGTGTAATACTATACTGTATAGTTATCGCAAGAGCTTGACTTTTGAACGTGGCGTGGGTATTACAGATTATTACACTGACTTCATCTACCCACATAACAATAAAAAGTTTATAAGCAGTATTATATATATACAATAATGAAATATATACATCTTTAAAAGTTGCTTAAGGCCCCGTTCGCACGAGCGTTTTTTTTCCCAACGGTAAAAAATCGTTTGAACGAGACATAAATGGCCACCCATGTATCTGTTCACACGGCGTTTTTCACACGCTTTTTTATCGAGCACTTTTGGATTTTCGACGCTGAGTGTTTGACGTTAAATCGAATTTAGCATGCCACACTCGCAACACAAGCCGACGTCGGGCTTTACGATTACGCTTTATGATTTGCGACGGTTTTTAAACGCTCGTTCGAACGGAGGCGTAATGAAAACTGTGTCTAATTATAATAATTAATTGGTGGTCGTTTTAATACTTAATTATGATTGATAATATTTACAAAAACTTATGCTCCTACGGTAGATAAATCTACTGCTTAACGAATAGGTTATTATAGATAATAGGAGAGAAATACTAAATATTATAATAATTTATAATATTTAAATACAAATACCCGAAGACCATTTAATTTTGTGTTAGGAATATGATTTCTTTCCTTAATACATCATCATTATCATCATCAGCCTTTATCCGTCCACTGCCGAACATAGGCCTCCCTCAATGAACGCCAAGACGACCGATCCCTTGCTACTCGCATCCAACAAGCACCTGTCACTGCTCGGAGATCGCCTTAATACATATTCAGTAAATTTTAGACTATTAAATCAACATTATTATCTTCCGTTACGTCTTACGGCTAGGCTTGGAACTTCATCAAAATCGGTTTAGGAGGGTTGGACCATAGTTTACATGTACCCAGTGCATTTTGGTGAAGTACAAACATCATCAAAAACATCAGTCATGACTCATGCAGGTTTTCTCACGTTTTCCTTCACCGAGATAAAACCGATACCACTCAAAACACAGTCGAAGCTGGAGCGTGATTGTCCAGTTATCTGTTGTTGAGAAATGTCGTAAAAT
Organism: Lycaena phlaeas; assembly: GCA_905333005.2. Lineage (NCBI taxonomy): Eukaryota > Metazoa > Arthropoda > Insecta > Lepidoptera > Lycaenidae > Lycaena > Lycaena phlaeas. Next base: position 2,672,290 of record HG995170.1, on the reverse strand, counting down.
GCGCCAAAATTTATAACTTCATTAAATTCAGTGAAATGGTAATTTGTCTATTATGTACAAAATGTTAGTCCATTACTTTAATATCGCAAGTTTAAATGTTTAATAAACCCCGGCTCTCCAATATTACAGTGTTTAAATTTAACGCCACTCGAAATGTCCCGCCATTATCGTTTCTGTTCCGTACCCGAACAAGCGAACTGTTACTGTGTTCGCTAAATTAAAACGAAAATCTGAGTCATACGCATATACTGGTGACCATTCTTGATGTTCATTGAAAGATACATTGTACAGGAATAGATCGATAATGAAGAAGTTACAGCGACACCTCAAATTATAATGAAACAACTTTTAAGGATTTTATCGCGGTTTATTAAGTTTTTTATGAGCGCGACGTTTCGGATACTTTACAGCAACCATGGTCACGGGAGGACTGAGATATTAGATACCTGAAAACTCATATTTGATTCATACTAGGTGTTGCCCACAGCTTCGCCTGCGTTAACTAAGATTAACGTCATCTAAACGTGATGAAAACCTCGATAAATGGGCTATCTAACACTAAAATAGTTTGTCAAATAGGACCACTAGTTCCAGAGATTAGCGCGTTCAAACAAACAAATTCACTATTTCACTTTATATGTTTTTCATTGTACATAAATTAATAAATAAATAAATAAACTCTACAGCTTTATAATATTAGTATAGATTTCTTATTTGACGACTTCTGTGGCTCAATGGTCAGCGCGTTGGCGCTCAAGCCCGGAGGTAGCGGGTTCGAATCTCGCCAGGGAACAAAAAAAAGTTTCTGTGTTCCTGGGTCACGGATGTATATTAAATATGTGTAATATATGTATTAATGTAAAAAGTATTAAATATATGCATTTCCGTTGTCTGGTACCCGTAACACAAGTTCTTCGGAAACTTAGCACGGGACCAGATTGACGTGGTGTAAAAGCGTCCATAGATATTATTATTATTTCTAAATATGTACATACATATTACTGATAAACACCCAGACACAGAACAAATGATCATGCTCATACACCTTCCGGCGTGGCAGTCAAGGTCCCCAACCATCAGACCAGCAAGGCCAAAAATCCAAAAATATATATGATGCTGATGATGATACTGTATAGTGAACAAGTGACGTCACACCCGGTAATCACGTCATCCTGTCTTTGATAGGTCAATTAGCTTCCCTATTAATTAGTTTACGGACTCCTCCGAGCTTCCAGTCAAATCCTTATTGGTTTAAGTTGACAAGCGGACGAGCCGTATAATATTATATTGATGACCTCATAGATAGTAGAGTTGGGATCGGGTAGGGTTGCCAACTTTTATTACCAGAAATATATTTCAAAGGAGGTAAATAAGTACGTTCTTATAAATAAGGTTTTTACGGGTACTTTTTAAGGGTACTTTTTCCGATACAAAACTATTTCTAGTTGTTGTTAAAAGAAAGACAACGTTCAACATCCATTTTTGATTAATTAATTCCAATGAAGCACTCTTCCTGCCACTTATGGCTATGATCATGCATCATATATGAGTCAATCCTCCTATGCCACTAGCACTGCGCCTCCATGATAAGGCGTACAATATGGGTATAGAGTATGGTTGGCAACCCTTAACCCAGTCTCACAAGGGTTGAAATATCTTTACAACAAGTTTTTATCTAGTAAAGATAGTACAGGACATATTCCTGTAATTTCTTTTAAAAAACGTATTTATTTGTACTTCATCATCATTATCATCATCAGCCTTTATTGGTCCCCTGCTGAACATAGGCCTCCCTCAATGAACGCCAAGACGACCGATCCCTTGCTATTCGCATCCAACTGCCTGCCACTGCACATTCATTTAATATTAAAAAATATAATTTAAAGTACAAAAAGGATATCTTTACACATATTGATAATGTCTACGTGGTTTGCGGAATTTTACTACCCCATATCGGAAAAACATAAGTCATGAATACAATTTAGAAAACATGGTTTACTTATATTTACATGGCATGACATCTTTCAGTGTTAGCCCATTTATCAAGGAAGGCTATAGGCTATATATTATCCCGCTAAGATCCCGTTGTAAATCTTAGTAGACGAAGTTGCGGGCAACAGCTAGAGAGATATAAACTTGATTTAGCTTTTATCTTCTTTCTTTGATTTAGAAAATAAAACAAAATGTATAAGAGTGTTAGTTTATAAAGTATGAATGTAATCTGAGATATTGCGTACGCTACGTACTTAATATTAAAACGGGAACCGAGAGATAGCTGCAACACGAAATCAAAGTAATTTATGTTTCAATGTTATTTTATTTACTGCCAAATCTTTTTCGTTTTCTAAGCATCCCGTAATGATTATTTCAGAGCATCCTTACAACAGAAATATACAAAACTAAGTAAACCGTGAAAAAACCAATTAGTTTTTTTTATAACCTATAATAATCAAAGTTTTTGAAGGATACTAAGTTCAAATCTATACTATGAAAAAAAGGGTAATAGAATAAAATAGAAAATGTTTATTTCAGATCATATGTTACCATATCAGCTTATAGTTATGTTAGTAGTATTTAGGGCCTGTTTCACAATCTCCAGATAAGTTCCGAATAGGCTATTCACAACATATTTGACAGATACTCCATAGTCTATCTGTCAAATATGTTCTGGATAGCCTAATCGGAACTTATCTGGAGACTGTGAAACAGGCCCTTAGTATTTGACAATATACATTAAAGATTCAATTTTGATTGTGAAGTATATTTTTATCTAAAAAAGGATTGTACCTTTACGTGTGTTTTTAATACTTTGAGTAGATAACTAACCGCAATTCACGTTTTCATTGCCCCTGGACATAACGTAGTCACTAGTCTAGCGAGCCGTACTATTACAGAGTTATAAGGTAAGAAGTATTTGTATATTATTCATTGGTATTAGTATACCATACCATAGTTAGCCATAGCTCACATATCAGAATAACATATCCTTCTAATATTATAAACGTGAAAGTTTGTAAGTATGGATGTTTGTTGCTTCTTCACGTAAAAACTACTCAATGTATTTTAATGAAAATTTTACAATGACATAGCTAATACATCAGAATAACACATAGGCTATAATTTATCCCCGTATTCCCACGAGGATGGGAAGTACGCGGGTGGAACCGCGGGGCGCTGCTAGTAGGCTATAATTTTTACGTGGGTGAAACCAATATGTTTGATGTTATTCTATTTTGCTGAACTTACATTTTGTTTTGTATTATTCTTTACACGTAGTCAATATAAAAAAGGTTGAAAGACTGAATTTCAGAATGCTATAGATAAAATTACTTTCACGTGTAAATATTATAGACGTTATATTGGCAAATCCTTGAAGCTAATATTGAAGAAGAAGAAGAAAGGAGATATGGCGCGCGTAATGCGTTATATGATGTTTCTTTGGCAGATAGGATTTGAAACAACCACATTTACCAGGGGACTAGCGTTACCGATATCACGCGAAGACTAACCTCGTTGGTGGCAATGGGCTGGTCACACACTCTGGAGAACGGATGGCCGATGGGCCAATAAAGCTGAAGACTGCAGGCCGCGATTAGGTAGACGAAGAGTCGGTCGGCCATTAACTAGGTGGGAAGACGAGAGTCCGAGTTCCGTGCAGTGGCCGGTCCGTGTTGGATGCGAGTGGCAAGGGATCGGCCGTCTTGGCGTTCATTGAGAGAGGCCTATGTTCAGCAGTGGACGGATATGCAATGAGTGATTTAGCCTTATATTAATCAATAATTTGATTACGGCTGTTAATATAATGTCGAAGCTGCTAGCAATTGTTTCAATATACATTTTTGGTGCTTCATATTAAGTATTTCAAGACAAAGTAAATTGAGCCATATCAATTCCAAACAAAGACCAATTTAGTGTCACTAGCTGGTACTAGAATATTAAATACGGTTGGTCATTTAGTATTAATGTATTGAGACCAAGCACCGTTTACTCTTAATTAGTGCCAAGATGGGGGATAAAGGATCTTCTAGCATTAATTGTATCTTTATTCTATACTATAAACTTTATAGTATAATAATAATAATATCTATGGACGCTTTTACACCACGTCAATCTGGTCCCGCGGTAAGTATTCGAAGAGATTTATGTTATGGGTACCAGACAACGGAAATACATATACATATTTAATACTTTTATATTAATACATATATTTAAGATTTTTATTATATAATACACATATTTAATACACATCTATGACCCAGAAACAAATAAACTTTTTTTTGTTTCCTGGCGAGATTCGAACCCGCTACCTCCGGCTTGAGCGCCAACACGCTAACCACTGAGCCACAGAGGTCGTCAAAGACAACATAATATACAGGTATAAAGTAACAGAGAGTATTTTGAGTTTGCTGATACTGCCAAATTTTTGTACTAGTTTGATGAGAACAAGGTTAGGGATTTTTTCGTGTTTTGTTTATTAAGTTGTTTTTGGGCCCAACGCGACGTTTCGGATATTTTACATCAACTGTGGTTACGGGAGGACTGAGGTGCTTTCGTTCTTATAGTAAACCAAAAAAACCGTAAAAGATTTTAGTACTTTTACTACTAGTACTATTTACTACTAGATTTTAGAGTTTTTACTACTTCTAGAGTTTAGTACTTATAACAATAATAGTAATATATAGCTATGGATGCGTTTACACCATTGGCCCGGTGGTAAGTGTAACTTGTGAACTTTGTTACGGGTACCAGAAAACGGAAATACATATTTCATACTTTTTACATTAATACATATATATTTTAGATTTTTATTTCACACATATCCACAATCACAGTAACTTTTATTTCAAGCAGGGTTCGAACCCTAGTTACCTCCCAGTTTGAGCGCCAACGCCATTGAGACACTAATTGTAAAATTTTGTTAACTTTTGTTTTAACAAACAAACCGATTTTATTATCATTTACGGCGACTTTCAATATCCTATATATCTTAAAATTTTCTTATCTATCTTGTAATTTTGACACATTTTCTTACAAAATCTGTCGAAATTTCAAGATAGATAGGATATTGAAAACCGCCGGTAATGAAACAACAAAGATATATTACTGAATAAATTATAGTTTATTTTGTGTGGGCACACTATATTTATGCAATTATTTTGATAACCAGATTTGTAAAAAAGATGTTTCAAAGTATTTCCAGGTTAGGAGTCACCACCTCCTACTCGCATCCTATTGGATAGCGGTGGCTCAGTCATCTTGACGTTCATTGAAAGATGGACGCGATAAAGCTTACGATGAAGACTTTAGTTGATGATTTTTTTTTTATTTGAGATAAGCCGCTGCCTCACACAATCTACGCGCTCTGGTCGTCGAAATCTCAGATCGCACAACATCTGAGCGCGATGGTGTCAAATTGGAAATTTAAACCTAGCGGAGAAATATGATTACCAGGGAAGCAGGAATCGTACATGTTAAACGTAAGATATGATTCGCTGGAAATTCAGTTTCATTTCAAATTACATATAAATATATGTTACCCTGGTAGACGTTAACAGTGTGCAACTGCGAATTTTCAATTTTCATTCACAACTTACCAAGCCCTCACGAGCATCATCATTTTTTTAAGCCACCCTACGAAGTAAAAGTTCCATTTAAGTTGAGTGATCAAGATTGCCTTCTTAAACTGGTATACTGTCAACCAACATAGAAGACTATCACATATTTTTATTTTTTTTAATAAATGTTAATTTAAGCTAACGTCGCCTGATGTCAAAGGATTTTTACTTCGAATACCAATGAATAATTTAACTTTACACTGTATTAAATGCACGCCAGAGGCAGAAAGTCGAAATGGATGCTGTAATTCTGCTGCTGTTTATAGACCAAACAGCATTACTAATAAAAATAAAACTGCACTTTTTACAGAAGTGTACTAGCACAGACATACACACGTTTCCCATAGATATAACTGGGTCAGACCAGGATTAGTTATGTTTATGTGACGTTATTCACGGGTAATAAAGTTCCCCACCATGGTTCAGGCCTTGTCGTGGCGGTGGGGCTCAGTAGCCCAGGGTGACCCCGTTGACCTTGGGCAAAGCGAATTGAGCCGAGGGGGTTCTTTGTACCCCTCTTATAAGAAGAGGGGGCAACAGAACAAAGGGTGAGGATGGGAACCTCACCTCATTGTACTGTCCAGACGTTGGTAGTGGTTGTTCTGTAGTGCGGGGCAACCGCTCTGTGGAGGTGGTGTTGGTCCCCTGAGGGACTGACTAGCCGTCGAGGTGCCCTGTTGCTGATAGATCCGGGGCACCTCATCAAAGTCGGCATTGGTGGCACTTGCCGGGTCTTAGTGGGTAGAGCTGCGTCTACTTACCATCTTTTGGGTGCAGCCAGTCCCACATACTCGTCTGGGGAGAACCACTCCCCAGCGGTATGCGTCAGTGCATTTCCCAGCGTAAAAGGAAAAAAAATGGGTACGAAGTTGATCATTTTGCCTACGTAAATAACATTTTTTTACAGTTATTTCAAATAATAATGTACATAAATTGTTAAATAAATAAATAACATACGATCGAATATTTAAATAAGCCAAAATGTTTAAACGAATAAACAAACAAATCTGTTGAGCGCTTTAGTGTGAATTAATTCGCATTTCAAAGCTTTACAAATAATTAAATTGGCAAACAAATCAGTGTATCAAATTTTGCTGTATGATGAAATTAGCACGGGTTGTTGATATTTTCAATAACTAAGAGAGTTCTGCAGTGGACGCTGCCTCCGGGAAGACGGAAGGTCGACCTACAAACCCTCCAGCTGGATGAGATGGGATCAGCCGCCTTGGCTTTTATTTAAGGAGGCCTTTGTTTTTTTTATATAGCAGTGGGGCAAACGGACAGTCAGTTCACCTGTTCAAAAAGAAAAAAAATCACGTCTTAAATATAAAAAAGGTGTGTGTGCGATTCACACACGATAGAAGTGAAACATATGTTAAATGCGCATGTATTACAGTCTGCAATATACATACACACCGACAACGATTCTAAAGAAGTTTAACTTCAAAAAAGTAGAATTGAGAGCATCTTCTTTTTTTGTTAAATAAATGATACTATAGTATTCAGCGACTCTCGATGTAAGCCGCTGGCTGATGATGGTTGGACGGTACAGTCGCAGTTATCGAATTATTGAAATGACTTTACCTCTCTGAATCCATGCCTCTTCAGAGGACCTCCAGCTTGGCGAAGTTTGAATCTGTAACAAGTATTTATAATTTAGTTATGCGCACTGAGTCCTAGTACATTTCACTTTTATTATACATAGTAACTAGCTGTTGCCCGCGGCTTCACCCCTCGTTAGCAAAAAATATTCCTTTTTTAAATGTAAGTATCCCATAATAGTACCTCCGAAAATACGTGTATAAAGTTTCGTGATGACCGAGTAGATTTAGCGTGAAAGCGTAACAAACATCCCTACTTTCAAATTTATAATAATCTCTCTCTCTAGTCGTGCACTCTTGACAGAGTGGTCGTGGTTTGATGATGATCATGGGGTGGAACTGCATTAGTTCCCGCGATGCGCCTCCACTTGTTGCGATCTTCAGCATTCAATTTATAATAATATTAGAAGGATATTAGGACAGAAGGATATAGGAGCGACGACGGTCCAGTGGTGGATGGACTCGGCCTCTTATGCGAGAGGTCCGGGTTCGATCCTGACCCCCCCCCCCCCCCCCGTGTGTGTATTGAAATAGGTTTTTCTAATTTCTAAGTGCACCCCAAACATGAGACCATCGCTCGCTCACCGGTGAAGGAAAACATCGTGAGGAAACCTGCATGTCTGATGAGATTGGAAAGTATTTGAAGGTATGTGAAGTTCACCAACTCGCACTGGGCCAGCGCGGTGAACTATTGGCCCATTACCCTCCTCGCCTGATTTCGAGAACCCGTGCCCAGCAGTGGGACATAAAGGGTTGATACTTTACTTTACTTTACTTTACAGAAGGGTATTAATATCTACGGACTCCTTTAAACCACGTCAATCTGTTCGCGTGGTTTTTTTCCGTTTCTAGTGCTTGTAATACAAGTTCTTACGAACTTACCACGAGGCAACCTAGCAACATGGTGCGATTTATCATCATCAGCCTTTATCCGTCCACTTCCAAAGAATTCAGACGTACATAGAAGGACAGTTCTTAAGGATTTTTTGTGCTGACTTTATTGAGGACGTGTCCCCAGTTCGCACTCGCTCGCTCTCGTGGGCTCATATGCTGGGGACATCGCTGTGTCCCTCTCACGCCGCCAAGCGGCCGTTTACATCGCAGAGTTTGTCCTCAAAGTACTCATAAGAACTGTCCTTCTATGTACGTCTGAATTCTTTGGCTGAACATAGGCCCTTGCCTTGTCACTCGCATCCGACGCGGACCGGCCACAGCGCGGAGATCGTCTTCTCACCTGGTTAGGTGGGATTGTCGAATTATATTTATTACATGTGAGAGCGAAAGTCCACTATTTGATGTGATGTTTCGATATGGTCAATGTTGGTGATGTGGTCAGTAACACTATCGCTTCGAATCAATTTGATAGGACTCATAACGCACATCTGGTTATATACCAGCTGTGAAAAACTATTTGATGAAAGTGATAGGAATTTAAATTTGATAACAGAACTAGCAGTTGCCCGCAGCTTTGTCCCCTGTTTCTTGATTTACAGACGTATTCGGATGGATGATGTTTAATATTATAGCCTTAGATTATTAATATGTCTAGATGGAGTGTCGCCCTACAATCAAAACAAAAAGAACAGGCCAACATTTTCAAAAAGTGTTCGAAATTAGTGATACCAGCTACTACAGCTCTCCCATAAATCACCTCCCATAATTAAAAAATTGACTAAAGAAAAAATATAAGTGTTAGGTGGTCGTCATTATATTCAGTTTAAGTAACTCTATTATTTTTATTAAATATAATATATACTTTCTTATAATGAAACAACTTTTACGGATTTTATCGCGGTTTATTTAGTTTTTTACAAGCCCGACGTTTCGGATACTTTACAGCAACTTACATACTTTACAACAATATTTTTATAAAAATATTGTTGTATCATAGGGTAGTTTCGAATAACTTTTGTAACAGAAGGACATCTGACACCTCAGTCCTCCCGTGACCATGGTTGCTGTAAAGTGTCCGAAACGTCGGGCTTGTAAAAAACTAAATAAACCGCGATAAAATCCGTAAAAGTTGTTTCATTATAATGAGTGAAATTCGCGTAAACATAAGAAAACAATATAAACTTTCTTATTTTTTATTTATAATAAAAAGCACATTACTACTCTACTTTAATCTAACGCATTTGTATGTGTGTAAATGTTGTAATAAATCTGCTAAGTTAATTAAATTAGTATAACAATATTTAGCTTTATAGGCAAATGCAAGTAGTATTTAGAAATTTGAAGCAAAAGATCACATATAATGATGGATGGAAATGAAAAATGGATGATTTTTTAATCTATACTAATACATAACTATTGTTTAGTTTTTAACGCCATTAAATAAGTATTTAATGTAATTTTAAACGCGGAACTGACATTTCCATCATTACACGGGCCTCGTGCCTATTCACTTACACATTATATATTATATGTCTCTCTCGCTCTAAAGGGGTTACAATTGAGTGAAAATTGTGAAAAAAGAAGAGAATGAAAAAATATGGCGGAGCGTTAAAATCGTGTCGGCCGACCAGAGCGAATTAAATTGAAATTAAATAATGAAAATGTGTAATTATAATATTATTATTGTCATTTTTATTGTATCAATAAATAATGAAAAAAAAAATAAACCTAATTTTAATTAGGGAGTTCTAAGTATGAATGTGGCAACACACACACGCGCCAATGGCGTCATGCAAAATGGCGAACAACAATAATATTTTATTTTCAAAAAATGTTATTACACTATTCAGCTTGAATGATTGCCATATAATGATAAATTATCGATGGTAAGTACTTTCTTCGTAATTTTTGATCATCCTTTTTAATCTCGGCACACTTTTACCACACAAACCGTAATTATAAATAAAAACAATAATGCGTAGCAATTCATGCGTATTCAATGTCAGCGGGACTGATGCTAAACACTTAGAGGCGAAGAGTTAACCGCTATTTTTTTGTACGTGTTTTCCGCGCGACACTATCTAGACATATTATTGATCTATAATTATAGCCTAAATTCCTCCTTAGAACATCAACTATCAACCCGTAAAAGTTCCGTCAGAATTTTATATACAATGAATAAATTCACTAGAAACTATTTTTTTTCTGTTCTGCTTTTTTAGTCAGGGATAAAAAGAAAGAATGCACTTGATAGCTACAATTGCAAAATAGTAAAAACTTTAAAATTTAAAAGAACTTGTCAAGAGGAAAGACTAGCTCTACTTGAAATGCTTAACACATTTTAAACTACCCTCGAAACAATTCAAGTGTCGCATCAGACAGGTCTCGACAAACAAGATCTATCTTAGATAAATTGTTTCCAGCGGAAAACTAAACTGGCATTCTAGTTGTGTTGGCATCGCTGAAGTACTACTACTGTACATATTATGTACTTTGGTATCAAATGTTGTAATTTTCAAATAACAAAACTTTATCTAAAATTATAATAAACAAAAACTAAAATTAATTATGAAAGTATTACAAATAATAATAATTTTGTAATTTATTTCGTATATAAAAATCTATAATTTTGTATCCTAGGAAACTGTACAAAATAGTTATTTTTTAAAACTGTTTTTTAAATAAGACAGATATTTTGATGAAATATTATATATTTCAAGAGTGTTATAAATTTTAAATTAACATGGTTATTTTCATTATTAAAATGATTTAAAGCGTAACATAAATACTACTAACCAACAGCTGTTGCCAGCAGTTACCTGCTTTAGCAGCTAATTAACAGCTTCATTCGGTCTGTTGATAATAATATTTATAGTCTATGGTCACTTGGCGATAGCGCAGAGGGATCACGATAATAGAATATCTTAATATATATGTCGTAGTATGATTTGATAAAACGTTTTTTTGCGAAAATACTAGGGATTTTGCGAAAACACGGATAATTAGACATTGGCATTACATTTCTCAAACTTACTGAAAAAAGGTAGGGTTTTTGCAAAAATACCAGTCGTCTTAGGAAGATTGAAAAACCTTAACTCTGATTGGCTTGATTTTGGTTGACAGGCAAACTCTTATTGCGATTGGTTCATATTTTGCCTTGTAGGTTCGAGTATACAATAGGATCCCAGACAACGTTCAAAATCCTTCCATCAATAAATTTAAGAAATTTATTAAAGAAAGTTTGTTTTTACCACACAAATAGGATATAACAAAGTAAGTCTTAATGGAAGATACCACGCGATGGGAATAGGGCGTTCCTCCCAGGAATTTCAGGATAGCATTTAAATTTGTAATATAATATTTGAAAAGATTAGTTCCACTGATTTTGCTTCGCCGGTTCTTCGTGGTATTATTTTTAGTAAGGTTAAGAAATATTTTATCCTATTATCCTATTGTTAGCTATTTTTTGATTATTTAAAGTAGTTAAGGTCTGATTAATTTTCTGTGATTGATGTGTTCCCCGGGTCACTAGTTTATATTTTAACTAAATTGTTTAGCAAAAAAGCAAAGAAACTATAAATCAAAGGCATCGCCTTTTCTTGCCCTTTAAAATTAAAATTAAAATTTTTTTTATTCAAAATAGTACCACGAAGAACCGGCGAAGCAAAATCAGTGGAACTAATCTTTTCAAATATTCTATTACAAATTTAAATGCTATCCTGAAATTCCTGGGAGGAACGCCCTATTCCCATCGCGTGGTATCTTCCATTAGGACTTACTTTGTTATATCCTATTTGTGTGGTAAAAACAAACTTTCTTTAATAAATTTCTTAAATTTATTGATGGAAGGATTTTGAACGTTGTCTGGGATCCTATTGTATACTCGAACCTACAAGGCAAAATATGAACCAATCGCAATAAGAGTTTGCCTGTCAACCAAAATCAAGCCAATCAGAGTTAAGGTTTTTCAATCTTCCTAAGACGACTGGTATTTTTGCAAAAACCCTACCTTTTTTCAGTAAGTTTGAGAAATGTAATGCCAATGTCTAATTATCCGTGTTTTCGCAAAATCCCTAGTATTTTCGCAAAAAAACGTTTTATCAAATCATACTACGACATATATAAATCTCGTGTCACAATGTTTGTCCTCAATGGACGCCTAAACCACTTAACCGATTTTAATGTTTTTTCTTTTAAAATGTGTGCTTTTCTCCAACTTAAAAGATAGGATAGTTTATTTCTCAAATTTGAGATTGCAATTTTATTTATTGCAAATTAATTGTTTTGACAGAACGAAGTCTGTCGAGTCCGCTAGTTGTATTATAAGGATGCAAACTAATATTTTATCGACGAGGGATTCTTTAGTAGAATTCTGAATGTAGATCGGGTTTCAAAGTACGTCGCCTGAGCCAAAAATATATTTTGCGCCAAAATGATACACTCTATTATTTGAAAGCGGTTAAGTTATTCGTAGATTACTCTCAAAATCGAAATTTACAAACTTTTTTTAAATGTCGCAGTTGAAACGCCTTTGCACCTACCAGGGCCTCGGGTAGGCACACTGACGTGGGTACTCGCATTGAGGTGCACTACCCCACTACCGCTGCGAGCGCCTTCAGCCGCTTTGTCAGGGTCCCAGATGCGCAGGCACCAGGATCACCTTAGATCAGCCTGGCCCCGGCTAGGCAAGCCTTCAGATAAACTGCCTGACCACTATAAAGTAGACCCCACGATGTCGTGTCTAGCAGGACCCAGGTTCCCATCCCGAGCCCAATATGAGCACAGGGGTGGTACTGGAAACGCATTAAGTAACGCCTCCGACGCACCCCGTTGAAACTTACAAACCTATCTCTATCTTATATGATATGTATACTTGTTTATAATATACCAGGAATATAATAATGCATGTGGGATCAAATGTCGTAACGATCTTACCAACAACAAAGGTACAGAATATAACACTTAAGTATCAAAACTAATTTGAGACGATCTTGTATTGGAGCGTTCCGTTGCCAAGTTTGATTGGAATTGGAAGGGTATCAAAAAACTTTGATCTTATCTACTCAAATATTTTGAAATCTAATTCACCAAGGTCTGGTTAAGGACTCAAAATTCTGTTTCATTTACTTTCGAATTTCCATTGTGTATTTGTTTGTGCTCAGCAGGCATATTATACACTTGCCGTTGCCCGACTAGTTTTTTGTGGAAGAGGGGGGAGAGGAGCACGGACAGTCGGTTCACCTGATGGCAAGTAATAGCGACATCCACAGACTACAGCCATACTAAAGGAGTAGTAGGTACGTTACCAACATTTAAACTTAGCTTATATTTACAGACGTATCCGGGTTGATGATGATTATTTTATAGCCTAAGTTTCTTCCTGTTAAATCAGGTAACGGCATGTGAGCCAGCGCGCTTACCCAAGGCCCTGGTGGGTCCGAAAAGGATTTCCGCTGAGTCATCAAAAAAAACAAAGACAGACCAAATTAGTAAAAAAACGTTTTTTCCGTATGTACCGTGTATATGTATAATGTATAAATGGCAATTTTATTTATCTGTGTAAACGCAGAAAGTTAAAAACTTTAACGCACAACACATTTTGGCTTCATTCATCATTAGTTTTAGCGAAAAATACTCACCCTTCGTAAACAACCACTGGTAGTACAAAAACTTGGAAAAGACGCTTGATACGGCACACTCACACAAGCATGCGCTATAAGACCCCTAAGTGGCCCTCGCAGTGCTGGCAGTAGTAAGTGTCGTGCTGGCGGCATGACCATATCGACCTGGCCTGCTGTTCTAGTGGTTATTAGCCCTGACTGCTAAACCAGATCATGAGTTCGATTCATTTGTTATGGGCGTAATTTACCTATAATATGTATGTATTTTGAAATATATAAGTATGTATCAGTTGTATCGTTGCCATAATACAGACTCTGTCTAGTTTGAAATCAGATGGCCGTGTGTGAGTCCCAACATATTATTATTATCAATATTAGTTAGTACTAGTGATGAGACTTTGGATTATTTCTTTGTGTATTTTCAATTGGAAAATATTTCACACGATACAAGTCTTGAGATGCTTTGGAGACTTAAAGCGTATTGTAAACAGATTTATCACCAAACTAAAATATATTCTAACTAAAGATCACAACCCTTTGAGTGTTAAAGCGTATTTATTTCGTATGCTCAATACTATTTGAATCCATAAGTATATCTTTTTCTAAATCTTATTTGAGCTGTCTTCAAAGAAAATATCGGTAACAGACACCTAGTTTATTTGGGATTGAATTTTCAAAGCTTAGCAATATTATTCTTTATGTCCCACTGCTAGGCACGGGTCTCCTCGAAATCAGGCGAGGAGGGTAATAGGCCAATAGTTCACCGCGCTGGCCCAGTGCGGGTTGATGAACTTCTCATACCTTCAAAGACTTTCAATCTCATCAGGCATGCAGGTTTCCTCACGATGTTTTCCTTCACCGGTGAGCGAGCGATGGTCTTGTGTTTAGGGTGCACTTAGAAATTAGAAAAACCCATTTCGAGGCACACACGGGGGGGTCAGGATCGAACCCGGACTTCTCGCATAAGAGGCCGAGTCCATCCACCACTGGACCATCGTCGCTCTTATTATCATCATGATCATTGCAGATATTATGCCATCAGCCGTGAAAAACTCCATCTAAAGGTGAAATACTGATTGTCAAAGTAATCAGACTACACTGCACACGCCGGGTACACTGCTTCATAAAAATAGAGTGTAAATACGTGATTTATGATTATTACATGTCCGCATTTTCGGTACAGTATCCATTGTCGCGCGAGGATAATGGCCATAAAATTCATGAAAAGTTGTTTCATAATAATGAGTGAAATTCGCGTTATTTGGGAAAATGTGTCTTACATTCCTTATTAGCTAATAACTAGGACATTTTATTAGGTGTCAGCATGAACCCTTGGAAGGCAGCCAAGAATCTGAGGTCTTCCTTTGAAATAAATAAACTCTATGGAAGAATACTTGTTATTTGTTACAAATGTTCTATTACCATGGATTTAATGGTGAACGACGATGGTCCAGTGGGTAAGGGGCTCGGCCTTTTGAGCGAAAGGGTCCGGCTTCGATTCTGACCCCTTTGGTGGTGCTTTGAAATGGGATTAAGTGTACCCTAAACACGTGACCATCGCTAGCACGCTGGTGAAGGAAAACGATCAGATTGAAAGGCTGTAAAAGTTGCTAAGTTCACCAACCCGCAGTGGCCCAGCGCATCTGTGAACATGGCCCAATTTCCTCCTCGCCTGATTTCGAGGTGGGGAGGGGCATATATGTTGATTATAGACTTAAATATGTCTAATAGCTGTTTACTGATGATAAAAATGCAATTTTTGTAACTCATACATTTAATACTGTTTACTCTATGACTCCTAGTAGACTAACCTAGAATAGTGTTAACAGCGTACAGTCTTCTAATTAAATAGACTTTTTTATTTATGAGGTTTGCAACCGCGGGTAAAAGCTGGTGATTTATGCCGGTTATAAATGGGATACACTGCAGGGAATGTCGCGCGTTAGTATTGGGCGCGTCACCTGCTGGGCCTTCACTGAAATCACCTGGTAGGGGTAAGTTCGCCTGGAGTCAGACTCCAACCTTTGGTGACGTGGCGCCACTTCCCTGCATGTTACGACCCGATGCCAGAAGGCCGTGCGGTGGATCTTAACTTCACGGCTGGCGGGGAGACTACTCCCTTAGAATATTTTAACAAGCCATCTACTCATCTACTCTTCCGATGAAGCTCAAAGGTTAACTGCTCAACATCATGGGTCCATCCGAAAAGATAATAATAATAATACAATACACACGAGTATTTTTTCATTTTCCATCGAAGCAAATATTATAAGTAATATTCAGAGATAAAGCACGTCGTGTGCTCCAGCTTATCTCCGTTTATTGCGATAATTGTTTTTACGTATACAATAAAAATCTCATAAACTCAAACAGATGTCTTTTATAAATAAACGTGTTAATAAATCAATTCGTATTAACTTCTCATACATTATAATTAACCGCTAGTAACAAGTAGGTTCCCAATAGATAACGCCAAGCAATTAACAGTAACAGAAATCTGTGACGGCAAATGGCGCACCCCGTGTGAACTGGAGTATCTGTACAAGGAATAAGTGTTATGTCATCCAATGAGGTCTTGGAGGCTGTATTGTGAAAGACTTGTACAAACCTAAAAACCTAAAAAAATCTTTAATCGACACTCTTTTTTAGTGAATCTGAAATTGGAAAGAGTTTATGCGGTGTATCTATTTAAGGCATGGGCAAGGGACCGCGTCGTGATCGTTCACCAGGAAATCTCACCCGGTGCAGTTTATGAGATCTGCCCACGGGCTATGGAGCGTGCTATGGTGGTTGTTTCTTTGGCAGATAGGATTCGAAACGAAGACCTCCGCCAGAGAACCAAAGGTACCAATATCACGCGAAGAATAAGCACGTTGAAGTAGCAATAGGCTGGTCACGCACTCGAAGAAGTACGGATGGCCGTTGGCCATTAAGGTTCAAGAGTGGAGGCCGCGTTTAGGTAGACGAAGTGTTGGTCGGCCATTAATCAGATGGGAAGACGATCTCCGTGCACTGGCAGGTCCGCGTTGGATGCGAGTAGCAAGGGTTCGGTCGTCTTGGCGTTCATTGAGGGAGGCCTATGCTCAGCAGTGGACGGATAAAGGCTGATGATGATGGTGATGATGGGCAAGGGAAAGTGCTTACGTATCTCAGTCCCATATTATTTCCTAGTATCATACCTTTCCTACTATCACCTCGAGATAAAATGAAAAAAAAAAGATATATGTCCCGTTACACAGTTTCAAGAGTAACAATAATGTAAACTTAAAATCAAATCACAGCCACATAAACACGCAAAAACAACGAAAACCTTATGAAACAGTTTAAGTCTTGTGTTTAAGCAACAATTACTCTTATATACACCACCTATTAGACTACTTCGGCTTGGCACCATAAGTTTATAAGGTAAGATCATGAGAACTGAACCAGTTTCTACAAGAAACAATCGAATAAGGAATCAATGAAAAACACTGGGAATTATCTATAGTAAAAACACTTGTAATGTTGTGTAATTAGAACACCCTATAGAGTTGGGAATTTATAATTTTTACTATTGGCAAGACTAAAAAAATAAAAAGATAGACCATATTAAATAGCGAAACAAAGAATAAGCTCGTTGGAGTTGGATGGTCAGAGACTCAGGTTCAAGAGTGAAGGCCACGTATTCTAAGTAGACGAAGCGTCAAGCGTGGTCATTAACCAGGTTGGGAGACTATCTCTGTGCAGTTGCCGGTCCATGTTTGATGAGAGTGGCAAAGGTTCGGACATCTTGACGTTTAATGAAGAAGTCCTATGTTTACGATTTTAAGTGTTTTAGTTTAACTATTGTGTGCAATGCTATCAAAAACTCATTGTCTTCAAACATCCAGGTTAATAATAATGATTTTAACTGAAGAAAAATAATTAATAATAGTGTTAAGGGAACAGGAACTAAAACCACAGGAACATTTAACTAGCTTTTGATACAATTTAGCAAAAAGATTGTATCTCGAGGACGAAAATACGCTATCTCAATAATCATCAGCAGCCCAACTACAACTATACCTACAATATAACACGAGCGACAGTGTTTCATTGGCATGACAGCTGTCATTATAATCCGTGATTTAATTAAAATGACATTGACAGAATCCAATCGAATGACAGGTGTCAAACAAATTTAAAAACCGAAATGATGACAACCTTTTTCGATTACACGATTTGATATAAAACCAATAAGATAGTAAAAACAATTTCTATTACGATTCCCGTGTCAGAGGTAACAAAGGGAAGCAATATCCTGCGCTGACCCGCGGGCTATCTGATGATCCTTTGTTTAACATCGCCAGTACAAAGGCTCACTAATGGTCTATGCACTATTGTGGTGCAAGTCATAAGATATAAGACATTCATTCGAATCTCTGTTATATACATGGTGTCTAAATATCTCTGGCAATGTATCGAATTTTATTTAAAATCTGGTATAGTGTACTTTATTACACTTTATTAGTTATCCGCAGCTTCGCATGCGTTAACTAAGATTTAGAAGTTAGAACGGGATTTGAGCGGGATAATATATTGTGCATGTATTATGCATATAAACCTTCCTTTTGAATTGTTCTATCTATTGAAAACAACCGCATCATAATCCGTTGCGTACTTTTAAAGATTTAAGCATACATACAATGGGAGCGACTTTGTTTCATACTATGTAAAGAAGAATTTAACATAGCTGCAGTTGATTTGTTTGAACACTTACATCTCTGGAACTGACAGACGGATGGGAAAAAATTAACAGTCCGTTTACCAGGAAAGGTTTTGAAGAAAGCTATATTTTTTAAATTATTGTTCGAGACGAACGTGGGACAGTTAAATTATAATCAAGTCGTGAAACTAATGCATATTAAATGCATTCAAATCGTAACGTGATAAGCTGAGAACCCCATAGACCTGATACAAGAAACCAGAATCAAGTTTTCAAATTCAATTCAAATCAAGCAGAATACAGTTTTATTGGCTATGTGTATGTCGTTAAACTCTTCCTAAACGACCGGACCGTTTCTGGTGTTTTTTTTTTTGTTCAACATTTGGTAATGGTTTCGATTGACACATCGATCTATTGAATCCACTAGTGCAAAAATTAGAATCTGTAGTTTATATATTATTTTAATATACATTGAAGGTTTTTTTATTCTAGTAATGCGTGCAAAACAGGGAGGATCATCTAGTAACTTTATTACCCTTTAATTGTTTAATTCAGTAACAACTTTACCATGAAACGCCACTCAAAAAATACGTGATTTGGACTTATGGTCCAAATTCAAATAATTTCAGCGTAATCGATGATATACATTAAAATACTAATCGAAATGAGAACCTTTTTGTCGGTTCCAAACAAAACTAACGCTTATCGGTTGGGTCACACCGCGTCGTGACTATCGTTCACCAGGAAATCTCACCCGGTGCAGTTTATGGGATCTGCCCACGGGCTAACGGAGCGTGGCCGGACTGGTTATAGTGGCCAGGGTGCGCCATTGCCGTAGACCACTCACCCGTTGTCGAGCTCGTGGTGTATGTACGTGTGACTTAGTGAGACGGTAATATGATACGGGATGTCTATGGTTCACCACGCTTTTAATGTTGGCAGAGACTCGAGACGAAGTGTTGGTCGGCCATGATGGGAAGACGATCTCCGTGCAGTGGCAGGTATGAGTTGGATGCGAGTAGCAAGGGATCGGTCGCCTTGGTGTTCATTGAAGGAGGCCTATGGGTTCACTCCCACCCGCTAGATGGATTTTGATAACATTTGGAAATGAGATAGTCTATACTCTATATACAGGACAAATATGCTATCAAAGTAAACTATGAGTCCCGATACAAGTAACAATAATTCCAAGTGGGCGTACAAATAATACAATTTCATCAATCTCTATGCAAGTTAAAACTGATTTCTAAATATACACAATATAATATAATTGACCGTCCGTCTGCGAAGGCCTCTAATGGCTTCACGCGAAGTCGCGTGGGCTGATAGGTCATGAATGGATGTAATTAAAACGACACGTAAGTTTGACTTCTTATATAAATACAAGCTTTTGTTTATCAGATAAGTTGCATAAGAGGTAGGGGTTCGAATCCCGCAGGACAGAGTATGCACATGTAAGTAAATCTTTACATAGTATAAGATAAAGTAGCTTACGCTGTTTGTTCGCATAAATCTTTTAAACTACTTAATGGATTTTAATGCAGTTTTCAGCTATAGATAGAGAGATTTAAGAGGAAGGTTTAACAACATATAAGAACAAGGCAAATTGTGTTAATTGATTGAAATACGAAGATTCCTGCAAAAGGCAGGCATCTAGCTAAAAGCTAAAATAATATTAGCTATGTCAAATAAATATCTCGCTATATAAGATATATCTATGATCCCATATTAAGCTCTTAAGAATTTGTGTTAGAAGCACAAATAATATAATAATGAACAATACAAAAATAGACAAATATTGAAAATGTTTAGTGAAATCACAGCTTTATTATTAAAAACAGATGGAACATGCCGAACACGCGAGTGACGTCACCAAAGCGAATACAAATTCAAAAGCGAACACAATCTAATAGACGTTTAGAGTAAGACGTTATGTCAAGCACTTGAGAGCGCTTTTAAATTTGTAATCGCTTTGAAGCGTCACTCGACTCGGGTGTCCGGCATGCTCCATCTGTCTTTATAAATATGTGAGTGAAATATAAAATAATACAATAAAATTATGTATTGACAGCGTCATGTAGTTTATTGGTATCTCGACATTCTAGACAATTCTACAAAAACGCGCCAATACATGCTTCACATCAATGAAACTTGCGGTATGAACAGATGAACAGACGAGAAGTTTTCTATTCGAGAGATAGCATTCTACTAATTTACACTAGCGTATTTTATCTAGAGATATCCGGACGGTTTATTTCCAAGGACCGCAACCATTAATTGTGGAAACAACAGAAAATAGTGGATGCATTCTACAATTTTCAACAATTGGAATAACTGGATTTTAGGTTTACTCACTTGAAACTAAATGTTTTCAGCTAGAATTGGAAAGGAGTTTTAATTATTCGCGCTTCTCGTGATAATGTTATTAAAAGAGAATCTTCATTTATTTATCATCATTATCATCCTTTATCAGTCCATTGCTAGAAATAGGCCTCCCTCAATGAACGCCAAGACGACAGAACTCGGCACGGAGATCCGTTTATACGGTTCCACTCCTGAACCTTATTGGCCCATCAGCCATCCGTTCTTCTGAGTGTGACCAACCCACTGCCATCAAAAAGCTCTACCTATATTAAATTGAGTTTGAGAGAATTTGAGTGTTTGTTTAAGCGCACTTATCTCCGAAACTACCAGTTATATTTGAGAAAAATAATTCAAATGGAACAACTTTTACGAATTTTATCGCGGTTTATTAAGATTTTTTTTACTCTCAACGTTTCGGATATGTCAGTCCTCCGGTGACCATGGCTGCTGTAAAGTATCCAAAACGACGGGATCGTGAAAAATATAACCACCACAATATAACCACGATAAAATCCGTAAAGGATGTTACTTTTACTGACTGAAATTTGCGTAAGTATTAAGAAATATTTGACACAATAATTTTACACTTTATTGGCTAAATTTGGAGAAACTTATACAATCTGTAACATTTTAGAGCAAGACTAGATATGGTAGTATTTTTATTATTTTTCTGGTAACAACTATAGAGTATATACAAAAAACTAGGTCAGACGAACCATAAACAATACACCGATCAATATCAACGGATTCGAACCTGTAACAATGGACGAATGCTAATCAATAATCATAACATTTCTATTCTTTAAATATACATAGTATTCAAGGGATACTACGCCTTGAAACAATGGAACAAAAACCAATTTAATGTTACCAAAAAATTCAGATGGAGTTTTAGCTATAAGGTGCTTTAAAACAATGGTTCAGGAATGGTTTTTGTTTGTGTATATATAATTAACATAAGAATTCCAAAAGAAAACCATGTTATGTTATGAAAGTGTGAAGTTAAATTTATGGGATGCAAGCAACGAAATGTATAGCATTGAGTGTGGCAATTAATTCTTCGCTAATAAACGCTAACTTAGAATTCTATAGGCATGCATCATCAGGCTATGAGATTGAAGGACTTTAAAGATTATTTTTTTTATAGCATAGGAGGGCAAACGAACAGCAGAAGCCTTGCGACTTTCGACGGCCATTAACATCCACATAACCAGAGGTTATGCAGGTGCGTTGCCCTCCTTTTTCCCTATCCCATGGGCCAATGGGCCAGCGGAATCTCACAAACCGCACGAAACGCGACAGCATAACTGTCACTTTACGCCGGTATTATGTGAGCGAGAGGTAACACCCCGGTCGTGCCGGCCCAATTCGGATGCAAAGCAGCATGGCACTACCTCTTTACAAATAAAACGTGCGAAGGATGTTTTTTTTTCGAAAGGACTAGACTTTTAGGTCTGATGGCCTTTAAACTCAATCGGTACTTAGAAAGTTAAATTCGAAAGGGGGCGCCCTCCTCCGTGCCCCGCAGAGGGCGCGGTATTGCGCGCTACTCTGGAGAGTAGATGTTTGGTCGTTGAAGATGTGTGAAGTCAACCAGCATTGGGCCAGCGCATCAATGATCTATGGCCCAATAACTCCCTCGCCGGATTTCGAGGAGACACGCGCCAGTGGAAGTTATATGTTGATATTTTTTTAAAGATGGATGCAGTATTTTTTACATCTTGTTACCCAGCTGGACCAACGCAGTATGATAAATAAATACGCTGAACTATGGTCTAATACTCTCCTCTCATGATAACAAGGCGAACAGCAGAAAATGTACACTCTCAGCAGTGGGAGTATACTTTTCAGTGCTGCCGCGCTAAGGTGTAGCTTGCTTGCGATGTGTTAAAGAAACTTTTTACGATATATTTTTAAACTACATACGTATGTAAAATTAGAGAGGGATACGTTAATGCCTTCAGAAAAAAAAAATAGAAAAATGTCTATTACTTATTCGCTCGTTAGTCTATGCCAAAGAATTTGCATTTTTAATCGTGGAACGCGTTTTGCCCGGGTCGGGTACACCATATTTTTGCTATTTCGCCGTCTTTACTATTTTCCGGATACAGAGGCAGGTAGTAAAGTAAGCAAAGCAAAGTGTAAGGTAACGCATGATTCAGTTATCAGATTGACTTATGTTGCTTCATCTCTTTTACACCTCTTCATGTATCTCAATCAAGGCCATTTTACTGGAGATTTACGAGTAAGTTTCCACAGATATAAAAAACTAGTTGCCGCCCGCAGATTCGCCTGCTCCAACTAGGATTTGCAATAATGATGTATAGCTTATAGGCTTCCTTGATAAATGGGCTATCTAAAACTGAGAGAATCATTTTATTCCGATCAAAAACCCGTTCCTGAGATTAGTGCGTTCAAACAAACTGTCATAAGATATATATTAGCAAACCTACATACTTGCTTGATCTTTCATAATATATGATATTGATGATTGTTTAAATAATAGATTTCTTATTGAGAATAAATCCCAACCGGCAAGCTAATGCCGATTCAATGAAAGCCTCGATAGATCAGAGTTAGCTTAGATTCAGCCAATGCGACACAATTGGAAATTGTTGCAATGATAAATATGATAGCTGAATCGCTCATCGAATAATAGAGGTAACGTAATATTAGCTATTATAGGAATCTATACTTTATTATGAACTGTATTTATATAGTAAAAAGGGTTGTTTCATTTGTGCTAATCTCCAGATGTTCCAGTTGATGTGAGCTTTTCTTGATATTTCCATAAAGTATACTTCAATTACTCAGATTTTTAAATAATTTTGAAGCGAAATAGTGGCCCTCGCATGACACCCGGGTGTATATTAGACTTAGGGCCTGTTTCACAATCTCCAGATAAGTTCCGAATAGGCTTTAGGCAACATATTTGACAGATATTTTACAGATACTCCATACTTATCTGTCAAATATGTTGCCGATAGCCTATTCGGAACTTATCTGGAGGTTGTGGAACAGGCCCTAAAATTAATAAAAATCTATTGAATGATGGAATCAATGCATGCCAACGACACGCCAATGTTCCTACGTCATTCAAGTCCATTTTACCGCCAAGGTTTTTCAGCAAATATTTCACATATTACTATGAATCAAAAGAAATAAATTCGCATTAAAATAGCTTTACTTCTATCTACATTATGATTTATTTGATCCTCTAAACAAATACGTTCGTCGTAGCCGTCTTACGTTGGCTGTTTGCCAGATGTGTCAAAATGCCAGACTTGCCATGACGCCATGGCTCCTGCAAAACCTCTTTAAATATGCTTTATTTTGTGCATATTATTTTATAATGTATAAAATATATTGTGTTAAACGTAGGTCTGTATTGCTTTGTGGTTACGTGTTATGTATTTGAAATGACATTTGTGTTTATTGAAAGTGAAAGATTGGAAGCTTCTGGAATGTGGTGTTGGAGAAGGATGGAAATGTCTCAAATGCTAAAGTTGTAGAAAAGGTTAAAGAGGTAGAAAACATTATTAAAACTATAGAGAACCGAAGAGGAAGTATCATCGGTTACCTGATAATGATACGTTTTTTAAAAAATATCATAGAAGGAAAGATTGAGGGAGAAAGAGGAAGAGGTAGACCGAGACGGACTTATATGGAACCAATAAAGAAGAAAGTACAGGTTATGTCGTATCAGGAGGTGAAGGTGTTGGCGGAGAGGAGAAATGAGTCGCGAATACTCCACCGACAAGAGCAAAGCTCTTAAATAAAAGGAGAGATTAAACACTGAAACGGAAGAAGCAACTATGCCCATTTTATAAGTAGCAGCGCCCCGCAGTTTTACCCACGTACTTGCTATGTGCAAAACTATTGTATCCGAACCCACTACGAAAAAATGCCTCTTTCGTATCTTAGCATAGCAATGAGCTATTGTAATATTTGGTGTGATTAGGAAGTTCCAGAATATACTATATAATAAAATGGAATCGGGCCTAGAACATTCGGTCAATGGCCACAAATGTCTTAGAAGTCTTTAAACTTGTAAACGTTTTATACCATGTAATTATATGGAAATGGAATGTTTTAATTATAGGTTCGCGGCATTAAATCTTCTAGAACGCTCTATACAAGACGTTAAGGTCGTAAAATAATAGTCATAAGTTGGTTTTACTTTATCATATGCTTACTGCAAAGGTTTCTCGATTGGCAGGGTTTTGCCGCCTTGGGTGCCATCTTTCTAGTTCCTTTTGCTAAATAGCTTTGCCATTTGAAAGGATTAGAACAGGCATTATATAGGCTAGTTTTAGTTTAGATTTTTATGTTTAATGGCGCGACGCTCACCATTTTTTACCATGCATCATCATCAAAATGTATAAAGTATCAACGCATGTATGTCCCACTGCTGGGCACGGACCACCCCCTCGAAATCAGGCGAGGAGGGCAATGGGCCATAGTTCACCGATGCGCTGACTAGTAGGGGTTGGTGAACTTCAGACATCTTCAAACAATTTCAAAATTTGGCATGCAGGTTTTCTCACGATGTTTTCCTTCCCGGTGAGCAAACGATGGTCTCGTGTTTGGGGTGCACTTAGACATTTAGAAAAACCAATATCAAGGCACACACGGGGGGTCAGGATCGAACCCGGAACCACCTACACCCACCCACCAATGGACCATCGTCGCATCAAACTAATGTTAAAATATGTGAAGAAGGGTGTCAAGATACCCCTAATAGGCTTCTATATGAATTAGCGTTTTATCTTATCAATTTTAATATTTAGCATTTGACTACCGACAGAAATACTAATACAGGGACCAAAAATCATCAAATTACTAAGGAAAATGCCAATCGTCGTTAGTAACAAAACAAAAAAACCAGCTTTTATAGAAGGTCGAAGTAGTCGACCATTTCTTTAAGACGAGACACCTGAACATAATTTCGCTCCGCCCATTTTAGATAGTTTAACTCTGTGCGCAAACAAAAGAGACGAAAGACTAATGAACACAAACGCGTATGCGGCATAAGCGGCGAATGTATAAAATGAATCATATTAAATAAACTACACAAGTAAATAGAAAGGTTTATCTCATTTCACTAGATAAGTACTATTGCTATCGTTTCCTAAGTGTACGATGTATTAATACATATTAGTTTCAGAATAGTTTGCAAAAAAAATTGTCACTTTTTGTGAATCTAAATCAATCGACGAAATTTCTATAATCGTGTTTTCCTATCCCAGTTTGTTAGAATATATGATGAAAAATAAAATACTAAAATTTCATTCACGTTGTCAACTTACTTTGCTTATAATAGCGAAAGGAACATTGCTAAAAAATTCAAATCCCTCATCTTAATATCTTGAATACTTTTCGTGTATAAAAAGTCCGAAAAAAAACTTACCACATATTATTTTATTTGTATACTTACTGGCAAAACTACATAATAATTGCCTCATAATTTACTACCAACAATAAGTACACTAGCACATAAATAATTGAAGAGAATCCACAATTAAGACCCAGTTAAGTATAACTACAGTTAGCGAAGACAGTAAAATCTTATAGCGCCACATGTTGCGCTTCGTAATAAACTTACCGCTCTACCGTCTACTATAGTCCGAGAGACACCGAACAAACTGAATAAATGAATAAATAATTATTTATTTTATAATTTTGAAGTCGGGGCCAAGTAAATGCACAACAACCTCACTACAATATTAAAATTACTAAGCACACTTAATATTTTTAAATATATCATAGCAATTACAAAATAATAACGGTATAAGAAAAATATGTATTTTTGACAAATTCTTATAATAGCATGAACGTATTAAATTGAATATGTATAATTGAATCACAAAAGTTGTTAGAAAGATTGATAATATGTATACACAGTTATTGTTTTACTTGGCACCGACTACAGAATTATACAATAATTAATTATTTACTTATTTTGATTTAACTTTGTCCAAAGTAAATTTATTTTTTGGTTTTTAGTTTACTGTTTGAAGTCGTTTCTTTTTTTGCTAAAAATTATGTATTTAAAGAATTATGCTACAATCCGCCCATACTGGGTATCGGTGTGTCCTACTAATCCAATAACGTTAATATCCTACTAACATAGAAAACGCGAAAGTTTCCAAATATGGATGTTTGTTACCTTTACTCGGAAAAAACAAATAAATGGACTTTAATGAAACTATAATACATTTCAAAATAACTTAATCAATGCGTGGAAATATATCAAATATCCCATGGGAACGGAAAGTACGCAGGCGAAACTGAAGGGCGCAGCTAGTACGTTATATGTATAATATATGTATTCTAATTATAACGTGATAAGGAGATAAAGTAGTGACAAGGGATCGAACATCTTAGCATTCATT
Source organism: Lycaena phlaeas (assembly GCA_905333005.2). NCBI lineage: Eukaryota > Metazoa > Arthropoda > Insecta > Lepidoptera > Lycaenidae > Lycaena > Lycaena phlaeas. Next base: position 2,645,116 of record HG995170.1, on the reverse strand, counting down.
GAAGGAAACTTATGTTCAGCAGTATAGGGACGGACGCTGATGATGATGATAGATAGATAGATCCGAATTACAAGAATGGACTAATTGAGAACTACCTTTTTTTGTAGTTGTTTAAAAATATCTTAGCTAATGTATATAAAAACTTAATAAATTATATACATAAACCTTCCTCTTGAATTGTCCTATCTATTAAAAAAAGATATTATACACTACTTGTGTATGCGACTGTCGCGCCTGCGCACGTCTCACTTAACGGTTTTTATTCCACGCACTTTTTCTTACGGTTTTACTATCACATTTTTTTCGGTTCGGTCGCGCAGCAAAATCTTTATTCCCTCCAAGCCTGCCGTAAGGAACTTCGTTCCAAAAATTGTGAATATTATATAAGAATCTCAATTGTTATTGTTATAAAGGTCAGGAGTTTTATTAGAACCAAATTAATCCAATTATTAGAACGGGTGAAACCAGGGCGCAGAGCTAGTAAAATATTAATGGCTATTCGCTTACCCTTACAGGTACATCGCATCATCGCATCTCACCAACGCCATAAAACGTCGAGTGTAAAATTCCCGAATCGCATTAAAATCCGTACAAAGTAGTTTTATTATGAACTGAAAGCTTTCTGGTCCTTTATTAAAGCTATTCATAAACCTGGGACAACAGAATAAAAGAATACCATATGAATAAAACTGAAATGAGTTTTTTTGACGTTAAAGCATTTCATAGTTGGAGAGACACCGGAACAAAAGATGCCGATGCGACTGAAAATAAAGTATTTGGCACTTCTGTGAAAAAGTAATATGGATTACAATTGAATTTCTTTAAAAGTTTTTGTCGCAGTGCGTATACTTATAATTGCCCCAGAAGAGTGAAAAAAGGGGTCCACTTCTAAACATTGAAACTCACTCGAGATTTCCTTATTGGTAACTTTACCTAGGTCTAATAGTATCAGGGCCCTTAAGAACCAAACAGTTACTCGCCTCTAGCCGTCTGAGTAACGTTTGACGTTTTTCAGAGCTTAATATGGATGTAGTAAGTATGAGCTTACTGACACAATACTCATATATCATTATTATACAAGTGTAACTAAAATCCCCACCACGGTTCAAGCCTTGTCGTGGCGGTGGGGTTCAGTAGCTCAGGGAGACCCCAACACCTTGGGCAAAGCGAATTGAGCCGAGGGGGCTCTTTGTATCCCTCTTATAAGAGGGGGCAAAAGATCAGGGGTAGGGGCGAAGACGGGAACCTCGCCTCATTGTACTGTCCCGACGTAGGGAAGGATTGTTCTGTGGTGCGGGGCAACCTCTGTGTGTGGAGGTGGCGTCGGCCCCCTAAGAGACTGACTAGCCGTCGAGATGCCCTGTTGCTTGTAGATCCGGGGCACCTCACCAAAGGCGGCATTAGTGGCACTCGCCGGGTTTTAGTGGATAGAGCTGCGTCCCCTTACCAGCTGTCGGGCGCAGCGAGTCCCACATACCCGCCTCGGAGCCCCACTCTCCCGCGGGATGCCAAGGCGCATTTCCCGGCGTAAAAGAAAAAAAAGGAGACAAGAGTGGAAACGAAAAGAGTCCACTTCCATACAGTTAAAGGGTTACTTTTTCTTATTGGTTTTTAACTTGACCTTTTTTTAAGACAATAAGCTTAAGCCTAAGTCTAGGTCTAAATTGACTAAGTGGTTACCCGCTTAGCGCCTAGCCGTTCTAAGAAGCGTTTGACGTTTTTCAGAGAGTAGTGAGACGATACTGATTAATTATTGTTTTAGCGTATTAAAATAACCACTCCAATGGTCGTCAATATCGAAAAGCACAGCACAGAAACCTCATTCTTCATCATCATTAATCATTCTTGATTTAAACTTTCGATGAACGTCAAGTTATTCCCCGTCACTAGCATCTAACTAGGCCGCATGCAGATCGTCGTCCCAACTTAGAAATCGACGTCCAGCTTTGCAATCCGTTTATTCAAAGAAGCTTAATATAATAATGTAGATCGATGCAGCCTCAAAGAGAATATAAAATGATATTCGATTATAGACCACCCTCTGTGGACTAATTAGTCTAGGTTTTAAAGCGGGTAATTACATTAAAAGTACCATAAAGGACGCCTTTGTACGAGCTTGATGAGAAAATAATGGCGGAACGTTCTCGGTGCTTTGAGAATTACGGCTTAAGTATTAACATATATGCTACCGGTGCGCTCGTCTGTCTTCCGATAAGCTGTTCCAGAAAAGAGTATACAATGGGAAGTAGGTGCATATAATATGAGCATATGAAATGGGCTCTCCACACTAGCACGAAAATGTGGAACCGGTTCTCGGGTTCCGCGAGAGTGTAGAGAGCCCAATAGTACCTCTCGTTTGCATGGGTAGTGGGTACTATCGTTATTTTTATTTATTCGTGAATCTTCGCTATGTTTCGGGGAAATGGCCAGTGAGATTAAAAGCATCGACACTTACGTCTTAGGCTAGGTTATGTTTGGTATAGTTGCCTGGGCTGTCATTACTTATGTTAGTGCGCAACTTACGGTCAGATGGCGCTTTTGCCTATCCAACTAACATGACGTTCACTTACAATTGTACCTCGTACTTTACGAGCCTGACTAGCAGATGATATGCCAATCTAGTTATCTTACAGACATTCAAAAATACTGTTTACATAATGTATTAAAAATATTTTAAGCTAATCTTATATGACATATGGACAGGACATGTAATGAGAGAGGAAATTGTAAAATGGACTAGAGCTGTAACAGAGTGGTACCCCAGGGATGGCAAAAGAAGTAAGGGTCGACAAATAAAACGCTGGGAAGATGACCTAAAAGCAGTTGCCGGCCCAGAATGGACCAGAATCGCGAGAGACAGAAACAGGTGAAAATCTTTGGAGGAGGCCTTTGTCGAAGGACAAGCTGTTGTCTAAATAACCGATTGTCAGTAACAGATGCAATAATGTGTTGTAAATTAATGTAAACAGCAATAAAGGCTTTTTATTATTATATGATACACATATTGTTTAAAATGTTCTATTTTTTAAAGCTATCTGACGATTTACCTTTGATGAATTATTTATATGAATTGCAGGTACATTTAGAAGTACTATAAGGATTTAGCTAATACATAATGAGGCAATGTTTGTAGTATCAAAATGTAAAAATATATATTAACATATTTTAAATACTAACCTGGGGCGTTATTAATTTGTATAGGATTTTATTTAAATTTAAAATTAATTTCTTTATGTCCCAATAAAAAAAATTAAAAACTTGAAATCGAAAGTTTTTTGTTATCTCTTTACTATTAAAGATATTCTAAATTACACATATCAAATCTAAATATATAAAAATATGCAAACATTAACACAGTTCCATATATTTTTGCATATAATTCTAAATTTAATTTTCCCTCCATTCCGAAGTCAATCTGACATTAGCCATTGAATTGACCACAGATGCATTACAGTGGAGTAAATTGGCACTCATTTGCACAGATACACTATGATAAAGGTGAACTAATGTGGCTTTCAATTTATGGCTTTTTTTTTTTTTTTTTTTTCGGTTGGATCTATGCTAATGGTCCTAGTGTCCGTTATGCGTCATCGGAAATGGGGTGATCCGGTTGGATCATCCTATGACGTTAAAAATTTGGGGGGTTGCCCCCCGCCATGTTCATGGCGTCGGGTTTGTACCTAACTTGGTCAGCTACGGTCGACTGGTTTGGAACGGGTGACGTTAGAAACCTATCGTGAGGGCCGGCCCTCCCCTCCCCCGGTAGCGGGGGAGGCGGGTCAAGCGCGGGACCCGAGCAAGCTGCCGATAGCAGAGTGCTATCGGTGATTACACGGTCTATATTGGTGTCGACTCGTAGCTGATCTGAGCCTATGCTGTCGCGGTTGATCCGGATCAACTGGTCAACGGAGTGTAGGGTTCGACGTCGCATACGACCCCGGGGCCCATGCGGTGTGAATGTGTGCCTAACACCGGCTGTGTTATGTCTGAGTGTGTGTTGTAGCTTACGTCGCGCTTCAGCGTCGCGCTTTAACAGTTCTGTGATTTTATCAACAGGATCGGTTATGACATTCTTAGGTAACCTAGACTTATTAGGTGCTAAGCTATCGGGGGTGTAGTTTGCCGCACTCACGACGAGTGGGTTCGGGTGGAGAAGTGCCTTTTCGAAGTGACGTTCTGACATCGCTTTGAAATGGCCCCTAATCGAATCTAGTCTGAGGTCACGATGTAGGTCGATGTTTCTTACGTACCACGGGCAACCGGTTGCCACACGTAAGAATTTATTTTGGATCGTTTGGAGGCCTCTGAGTCTATGCTGAGGCACATGCGCGAATGCCACACAGGAGTATGACATGATGGGGCGGATACATGATTTATAGAGGGTGAGCTTGTGCCTGAGGGGCATTTTGCTCTTTTTGTTTATGAGGAAGTACAGTCTACTACTGACGAAACGGGCTTTTTTAGAAATCGCGGCGATGTGTGGTCTAAACGACATCGACCTGTCGAGGGTGACCCCCAGGTACTTGACCTGTCTAACTCTGGGAATAACGACGTTATTTAGTAAGATTGGTTTCATCGTGAACCATGTTTGTCTGCGTTAATTTATGGCTCTATTCAATTATAATGTAGGGGGTTAAATGAGCTGAAACAAATTATTTTCATTATTATAAGTTCATATAGGACATAATATTATGTTTTATCCAATTTGGGCTGGCCCCTACACGACAACTCTTGTCTCCGTTTTTACGTGACCTCTTTTCTATCTTGTTATAAAATATCTAATATATAAAATTTCCCTGTCACAATGTTAGTTACCGTACTCCTCCGAAACGGCTTGACCGATCTTTATGAAATTTTATATGCATATTCAGTAGGTCTGAGAATCGGCCAACATCTATTTTTCATACCCCTAAGTGATAGGGGTTGTTCACCCTTAAAATTTTTTTGTTAATTTTTGGACGAAATTTTTTGTTTTTATTTTTTTATAATGTGGCATTGAAAAATACATACAACCCTAAATTTTCACCCCTCTACGATCAACCCCTATTTTTAATAGCGATTTTAGCAGAACGAAGTCTGTCGGGACAGCTAGTTTTAGTATAAAGAAGTAAGGTACATCATATAATATATGTCCCACTACTGGGCAAGGGTCTACTCCTTCAAATCAGGCGAGGAGGGTAATACAACGGGAGTAGCGTCTTCGTCTAAGATTGTTTAAGTAATGTAAAGTCAAATAAATATTTAAATTATTATTATCAGAATCAGCTTCAGATCCGATTTTGACAATATGTTGTCCTTTGATATATTTTTTATGGCAACACATACGTTCCAGACATACCCGTTTATATTAATGGGAATTCCACTTACCATCATTTTGCCGCAAATAAAATTCAGTTACTTAATGCTGTTTAAAAAATTACGTCGGATCAAAACTAAGGCCGCCGCAACTCGAATACTTAATCCGAATAATAATATCCTGCTGTCGTTGATGTTCTATTAAATATAGAATGTGCAAGTTCAATTTTTACTGAACTGAAATTAAAATGATGATAAAAATATACTTAAAAACATTGGTTTAATTTAGCGGACACTTGAATGTGAAAACTGGTCTACATTCTATTTTTATTATTTGGATAGGCTTACTGGCAAACGTGGTAGGAATGGATTGGGAAACTCAAATGGTGGCACACTGCGGAAATGTCAGAAATTAGGCCTCCCATTCACAAAATAGCCTTTAAAACAAATCTCATAAAACTTATCTCGCCGTCTCTCTCACCCATTAATGTTTGTCCTTTTTCTTTCACACAGTTATTTTAAATCTTATACAGGAATCTGAATCGCTATAATCTTATAGGTTTTGTTGAACACGTAATACGATTTCTGTCCGTTTTATCCGATAAATTAAAATGTATTTAAGTTTTCTGCCGCTATAATTGAATATTGTGGTTCATTTCAATATGCGGAGGCTGCCGTCAACATGAAAGCAAATGCAAAATACATTTTTCTAAGCTTAGAAGGATATTGTGGTATGTATGATTAAATTTATAATTATAATGAATTTTTGAAACAACTTTCACGGGAGGACCACAGTCCATGGTCCACCATGGTCGCTGTAAAGTGTCCGAAACGTCGGGATTGTAAAAAACTAAATAAACCGCGATGAAATCCGTAAAAGTTGTTTCATTATAATGAGTGAAATTCGCGTAAACATAAGAAAACAATATAATGAATTTTTGCAACATTTTTTACAGATTTTATCGCGGTTTATTATATTTTTATATGCCCGGCGTTTTGGACACGTTACAGCAGCTATAATCACGTCAGGACTCAATAAAGTCATGATTCCATATAATGATATAAATATAACGAAAACCTTAGAACTGTTTTATTATTTATTTTTGGCTTATAGTACATTGATAGAAATGTATGGGGTACGGATAGATTTAAAATTGATCTCAACAACTCAAATTATAATAATATTTATGAAGTTCTAGTTTTTATACATCTATGGTGAAAGTTGAAACGAAATGGAAATATTTTCTTTTCGAGTTGAAATCCTCTCAGTTAACATTTAATTAAAGCAGGTAATTCCTACTCTATAAATATTAACTTTGCCGGGATTAAAAATATATTAAACCTAATGCCATTTAAATGGGTGTTTAAGACGTTGTTTATTTTTAGACCTTCATACATTGAAGCCTCTACATTATTACTAACGGTTGCCCGCGACTTCACTCGAGTTTAAGTCAATAAGGTATATTTTAACATAAGCAGATATTTATATTCATAGGATTTTTCGTATTTAGTCGAATAGTATTAATATAACATGCAGGCTACCGTTTGGTGATGATGATTTATAGTCATATTAAGGGTTATTATTAGCTTAAAAAGTATAAAGTAAAGTATCAAACCTTATTTGTCCCAATACTGAGCACGGGTCTCCTCCTCGAAACCAGACGAGGTAATAGGCCATAGTTCATCGATGCGCTGGCCCAATGCGGGTTGGTGAACTTCACACACCTTCAAATACTTTCAATCTCATCGAGCATGCAGGTTTACCTCACGATGTTTTCCTTCACCGGTGAGCGAACGATTGTCTCATGTTTGGGGTGAAGGCACACACCCCCGTGTCAGGAACGAACCCGGAACCTTCCGCATAAGAGGCCGAGTCCATCCTACACTGGACCATCGTCACTCGCATTCGCATCGCATCTTTAGTAGTAAGTAAATTTTATTTATTTGAATATGGAAATAAAAAAAAATGACCCCATAAGCGAGAATGTCCGGGTCCCGTCAGGTAGTGAGTTGAAATGGTTTAGTAATTCTAGTAGAATTTTTCTATCGAATGAGATTTTTTTCTTGCCAAATAAGTTTCTAAGGGCCTGTTTCACAATCTCCAGATAAGTTCCGAATAGGCTATTGACAACATATTTGACAGATACTCCATACTCTATCTGTCAAATTTGTTGCCGATAGCCTATTCGGCATTTAACTGGAGATTGTGAAAAAGGCCCTTAGTCTTTTCTGTATGATTTTTAAAATTAAATACTAGTTAACTAACGAATTCCTTATTTTACTATATAAAACTATTGCTGTGAAACATTTCAGAAGCGGCCATATTTCTCCTAATTCGTAACAGATGGTAAAACCTCCGTATATATTATTTGGGCAATAAACAACGCTGCGGTACCAGTGCTAGCGGGGCTACTTATATCAAACACACAGACAGACAGAATGCTTAATTAACCTGTGAATCTGCTTTCAATGTTGATACTTGCCAAAGTAAACATCTAACCAATATTATTTGAACGGGTTTGCTTGTTAGCTCTTCTATCATGCAAACAAGCAATCGACAAGATTGTTAGGAACTAAGAAAAAGAAAGTAGGAACTAACAAATATAGCTTACTTTTTAGCTTTGAGTTTTTATTCTGCGTGCCATTGAATTTTTAAGGGAAGCGAAGAAAGCAAAGCAAACAATTATTGAATTAAATAGGTTGCATTTTTATTTGAAGACATTTTGACGACACACGACGTCATCATCATCATCAGTTTTCTGTCCACTGCTAAACACAACCCCTCAATGAACGCCAAGACGGTCCCGATCATGTCACTCGCATCCAACACGGACCGGCCACTGCTAAGATTATTCCCACTTTGTTAATGTTTTATCTTCATTATCATCATCATCATCACTTTTTATCCGTCCACTGCTGAACAAAGGCCTCCCTCAATGAACGCCAAGACGACCGACACCTTGCTACTCGCATCCAACGCGGACCTGCCACTGCACGGAGATCGTCTTCCCATCTATAAATTATTAAATGATTTTTGTCTCTGACCCCTTAGATCTGAACGCCGCTGCTAGCTCGGCCACAAGCCATTAAAGTCATCCCCATTCGACCGGATCGCTCCTTTCTTTCAGCCACAATAGCTAGTCCATTGTCCGTAGATTAAACGTCTATATTTATGGAATTTAATTTACTTCAAACATGCCTATAAATTGCTATATTCATTTAGAACAAACTAGTTAAATTCTCCCGGGCTTGCTTGCGTAAATCTCGTTATTCCGTGATAATTGTTTAATCGTATATGTATGTATGTAAAATAAACATGTCTAAATTAACACAACATAAATAAAGAATTCACAAACAGTTATTTAGAGTATTCTCATTTTTTTTACTAAAGGCACGGGGCGAAATTACTGACAATTTCAGAGATGTAAAGGTAAAAAGTGTCCTGTAATTAGAACGCCCGCTCTAAGTAGACACGTCTTTAAAAAATTAACAAAGCCAGACTCATTTGCGTCTCTATAAAAATTGTACCTTTGCCTCTTTATAAAAATTGTGTAAAAAAATAAATTACTGGCTGCACATCTTGAAAAGGGGTGGCAAAATGATATGATGTGTCGGTCGTATATTGTTAGATAAATTTAATATGTAACATTACAACGATATCCAATAACCTAACCGAGTCATGTTGGGGCGGAATTCACGTTGCTAATATATGTCAAAAGTATCAAGTTATACACATCTGAAAACCCTATTGCTGGACCAATTTTAATAAATTCCACTGTCAGAAAGTGTATGTGTTACCATTCATCAAAAACGTAGATTTACTTCATTTTGTAACGTATGATTTCAACGTGGTGATGTGTCGTGTTACTAGGTTAACATAAATCTGACTACATTATCACCGGCAAATGTGTTTAGTTTAGTCGAACTGTGTTCATTACATTACATAAGTATACGCAATGATTTACATATTCATGTATACCTTGTTGAATATATCCTTAGACCTAAAATATCAAACTAATAAGGAAAGAGGCAGGAAATTTGCATGGCTCTCATCTGATTTGTAGCCTCACCTGTGCTAATAAAGACGTTATAGGCCAAAGTGGTGGTGGAGACAATTCTATACTACCATCAGGTAATAAAGATATAACCAGAGAATTAGGAGAACATCAAAAACTTGATGGCAGTCAGCTGTATATCGCTTCTGTTGGTTTCTAAGGGCATCAGAAATCATATGTACGAATACTTCTAATGTGAATTGTCGCTGCACCGAGAATTCAAGTTTGAAATGCGGGTGCCGGATAAAACGGTCTATTCCAAAAGATTTTTTAAGTACGTATTGTCATGTTGAAAAGTGTCAAAGAAATTTTAACTAACAATAGAATGTGTATGTAAGTTTTGTAAGCACTTTTACTCACTTTATAATTCAGAAGTACACAGAAGTTGCTTACCTGTAAATAAAAATATTGATATAATTACTATGCAAAATAAAAAGCTTGCTTGTTTTTTGATGGGCCGATTTTGACATATTATGTAAAATTGACATATTGGCAAGCAAGAACAAAACTTGCCGTCGGTCGAGTTTTAATGACGGAGGACGGTTCATGGCAGAAAAATAGAAGAAGTAGGAGTTGAGCGGATTATTCGTTTGATATCTAAATATCATGTACATTGAGCTGGCGGTTTAATATAGTTAAAATAATTAAAACGATTAATTAAAAGTTATTTGAATTAGTGATATACTTTGTTTTTTTACACTTTCTAGAAAATGTCTAAAAATAAATGTCAGTTAATAGTTTAATAGTGGTAGCTCCACAGTATGTTTAAAATGAAAAAAGTAATAGTTTTTTATACTTAAAAAAAATGTTTAATTTTTTTTTGCCAAATTGTAAAGTTGAACCACAAAACAAGTTTAAGGTTTACATGAAATAAATGTGTTTTTATAAGAAGCTCAAACACTCTTTGATGTGGCTCACCACATTTTAATTCTCTTGTAACTCCGAATATATTATTTAATGTCTGGAATAACATAGCTGTTTTTAATACATCGTTTCATCCCCGCTCATACTTTAATATAGCTTAAAAGTATTATTAAATAAGTACATATTTTAGTTTACAATGTCAACCGAAGTAAAGATCTCTTAGAAAATTCGGCGCAATAAACTCAGCGGCACTAAATTTCAATATTTATGTATATATCATTCTATGTATATCTAAGATAAGTGTGGACACGACGAGTTAATCGAAGTGTCGATACTATCTCGTTATCAGAATCAAGAAAGTTAACTTTCAAACACGTTTCCATTTCGTGTTCACTTAATAAACAATCTTCGGTGTAACGTGTACATCAGGGGCCGTTAACAGCAAACTCAATGGACCACGATAGCTGTTAGAATCAAGAAATGGGCGGGCGTCATAGAGCGCTGAAGGTCCAAGATGGGACTCGGTTTCGGTGGAATAGTGTTTGGTTCTGGTTTAAACAAGAGGTGATGGAAATTGGCGTTGGCCTAGGCGTTTTTTGAAAGAGGCTCAATTCTTATAATAGTAGAGGGTAACAGGTTGATAATTATGATTACGCAATCAAATACTTTTCTAGAAAGGTCCGGGCGTGTTTGCTTTACTTTGTGGTGGAACAAAACCAGTGGCTAAAATTTCTTTACACTCTTCTCAAATCAGGAAATCGGGCCATAGTTCAACGATTCGGGTTGATGAACTTCACACACTTTCAAAGACTTTGAAGCATCAAGCGTGCCTGCAGGTTTCCTCGCGATGTTTTTCTTCACAAAAGTGCGTGCGTAAGAGATGATGATCATGGTTATGAAACGCATAATATGAAGCATTGCATCATCATCAGCTTATTTTATGGCAATTTTAATCGATTCCCACCAATTATATAAAAAAATCCTAGCAGTGTTGGTCTCACCTATAAACCTTGTTTAATAATTTAATCGAAATTAGCATTTTCATAAGGTTCTCTACAGATTATTTTGTTTTATTACATTGTATATTTGAATGTTTAATTAATTGCCTGTTATACAATCGTTTTCTATTCACGATGCGGCATTTTGTACGCAGAGTGCGTGCGCGCGTTACGACAGCAGACCGCCTTTTGCGGCGCGTTTGCCGTTTATTAAGAGGCCATTTTTATTAATAGAAGAGCCAAAGATCGCTTCGTCCTGCTCAAAAAAATTATTTAGCCACACGTCTCAAGTCTCTGGTTAGGCTTTACTGTAGACACATAACTCTTATCTTTCTAGGCGACATCACTTACAAGCTAATATTTTTATTGAGCATAATTGCCACTATCATTTTGTAATTATATCAAGTCTAGAATCTAGACTCTAGACCTATCTAAAATTCTAACAATTTAAGTTCAAATACTACGATTACTTAAAGTTTCCTTATACCTTTCTTCTTTTTAGCATGGAAGGGCAAATAACAGTCGAAGCCTTTTGCCGACTATTGACGCCCATAAACATCAACACAGTTATGCAGATGCGTTGCCCTCCTTTCCCTATCCCCCCAATGGGCCAACGGAAACTCACAAACAGCATGAAACGCGACAGCGTAGCTGTCACTTTACGCCGGTATTATGTGAGCGAGAGGTACCACCCCGGTTGTGACGATGGCACGAATGGCACTACCCCTTTAAGGATACCATAATGATCTGAACCGGTGTCGTACATATGGAAATGTACGTTTATGCTTCTATTTAATTTTCACAGCGGCTATAAAATCATGCAACTGTAATCGCATGAATTAATCAAATCTCGGAGCATGCGAATCATTAATTAAAATCGATAAGCAGAGCAAATGTAGCGGAAAATACACTGGCGTGTACCAGGATTACATAAAGAGGTGTAGCATCTAACTCATAATGAAAAGCTAAAAAAAAAATTACTTGCGCTTTGCGAAATGTCGGTACTTCGTTTAGGAATAAATAGGTCGTTAATAACAAATTGAGCGACCATGGTCCAGTGGTGGATGAACTCGGATTCTTATGCGAGAGGTCCCGAGTTCGACCCTGACTCCGTGTGTGCCTTGAAATGGGTTTTTCGAAAATTTCTAAGTGCAACCCAAACACGAGACCATCGCTCGCTCACCGGTGAAGGAAAACATCGTGAGGAAACCTGCATGCCTGATAAGATTGAAAGTTTTTGAAGGTATGTGAAGTTCACCAACCCTTATTGGGCCAGCACATCGGTGAACTATGGCCCATAATCCTCCTTGCCTGATTTCGAGAATGAGGCCCGTGCCAGCAGTGGGACATATAATTCGCCTATGTTTTTATATGATATATCAATAATATTTTAATACTCTTACCAATAAAGCTTCAAGGAAATGCAACTAGCGGTTGAATTATAAAAAATATTAGATACAACAAACGCACTAATTGTAAAGTCCATCTTAAGTATAATGTATTTAAATATTCATAAAAGTATCAACCCTTATTTGTCCCACTGCTGGGCACGGGTCTCCTTCCTCGAAATCAGGCGAGGAGGGTAAATATTCATAAACACAGTTAATTCGTTACATTGAGCGTATGAAGTATAAGATAAAGAAATTAATTAAAATATAAGAATAGTAAGGCTACAATATTATTACTATCGTTATAATCAACATGTCTAATTTATGGAGATTTACAATAATGAATTGATTTTCATACAGAAATATTGTTTGCTTGCAGAGCCATAACTTCTGGAACAATTTGAAAAAATATTTTATTCATATCAAACCACATTATCACAGAGTAGCATAAGCAACAACAGCCGGGACAGGTCGCTAGTAAATTGTAATAACTTTTAAAAAAAATACCAACATTAAAAACTTAAAGATGAAATGGCCAATCGACCGTACCTTTTCATTCAATTTGTTTCAAACGATTTCAAAGGATTCTGTGAATTGAGTTTCAATACTGTAAAAGCTCTGTCAAATGGCCTTAGATATTGAAATTTCATAAGCTATTGAATTTAATTGAAATGATAGTGGCGCCATCTGTCAAAAGGACAGTGTAATATTGACACCGACAATTACCATCTTATATCAATTATATGTCCCTTTGTCCCTCCTCCTCGAAATCAGGCGAGGATGAATTTAGAAGTGGTAATGCTATACTGCTTTTCAGCCGAATTGGGCCGGCATAAAGTGGCAGTTATGCTGTCGCGTTCCGGTTTGTGAGTTTCCGGTGGCCCAGGGGGAAAGGGAAAAGGAGGGCAGCACATCTGCATAGCCTCTGGTTATGTGGATGTTAATGGGTGTCGATAGTCGCAAGGCTTCGACTGTTCGTTTGCCCTCCTATGCTATAAAAAAAAGGTTTGGACCAAAGATCTACCACTCACTGGCAAGATACGGGTTAGTGCACTTCACACAGCTTTTAGAAGCTGTGTGAAGTGCACTAACCCGTATCTTACTAATCACCAGGCATGTCCGTCACCGGCTAGCAAGAGATTTGAATTTCAAGCTCATGGGTAAATTTTGAAAAGCTCCTTCCATGAATTAGTATTATTCTCTGACCTCTCACTCAAGAGGCCGAGCCTCAGGAAAGCCAGGAAGACCAAGGCTAGTTGTAAGATGATATTAAGGATTGGACTGTACTAATAAACCAGATGAGAATATTCCATGATTGGACGAAGTATCGAAAGCTGACCTCCAATCTTCGATATATGATGCAAATTGTCTGCATCTTTCCAAATGGGAATCTGTAATCACAAACCACTAAACCTGCAATACATAATCGTAATTTAAACATTACCTATAATTTTCGTGTCTACGACATAAGTAAGAGTCATTTGAAAATATAACTTTCTTATAACAAAGCATTACATAAATTACAACTTGTTAATGACTGACACTTGTTTAAAACGATTAGCAGGTTACATGTAATGTGCTAGAAACGAAAGTACTTCACAACGCTCTGTTAAAGGTAATAGCGGAGTAGTAAAGGGCTGAGGTTTCGGTTCAAACCAGATTTTATTGGTAATCGATTACCTGGATTATCAGATTCTGTCACAAAATTCTAGTGATAGAGATTACTTAATCTGATCTTTCAGGAACAGAAGTGAATAAAAATTCAATTGTTTTTTCCTAAAACAAGTGTTAGGTTCATTGGTTATTATAAATATTAAAAAATGTTTTAAATAAAGGTATTAGTAAGTAGGATAAAGGCTGATGATCATATATTAAATTAAATAAACATAAAATTGATAAATATTTAGGCTTATTAGTTCTTTAATCTAACTGGAACTAATCAACTAACTCACAATATCACTAGTTCACCGTCATCCAACTAGCATTTCCAACGTGTTCTATTCAAAGTAATATCCCTCTAACTATAAAATGTTTCATCAAACGTAGCTGAGGCGTAATGACAAAAGTTTTTTTCATAAACATCTAATGCAAATGAGAACTACACTTAGGGCTCCCACACAAAACCGCGAATTCGCATCGCATCGCAAATATCTGCGAATTCGCACGAACGCACTGCAAGAATTTCCGATCTGCTTCGCATCGCACATTCCTGCGATATTACGTCGTCCAGTACGGCTGACTACACATGAAGGAATGGTCGCCCTACCAAATGGTTTGCCGCACTAAATCGTATCGCAGAAATTCGCATCGCAAGTTACTGCGATGCGAATTCGCATCGCAGTTTTGTGTGGGAGCCCTTAGTGAGAGCGATGCACTATGCGCTATGCATACCACCACACATATTATACCATACATAGTGGTACCAACCACTTTGCAGTAACGTTTTTTGGTAACAGAACAGACTATTCTTCGGTGTGTAAAGAAATATTTATTTGTTTGTTTAAACACAATTATAACAAAATAATATGTAACATAGGGTTTACCTAGTAGACTCCAAGCTTCTCAAAATGGATTTACAGCGTGCATATAATTTCATCATCCATTTCTTCATTATTTAGACATTACGCTCTTCTCTCATTTCCGACATATACGAAGATCGCATCATTTAGCCAGAATCCAACCTACACTCCTCGAATGCGAGAAATCAAACGGAAATGAGTACCTATTCAACCTAAATAAAAACAGATCATCTTCTATTTAGTAAAGCATCAACCCATTTATGTCCCACTGCTAGGCACGGGTCTTCTGCTCAAAAACGAGCAAGGCCATCGGGCCATAGTAGCCCTAGCCCAATGCACGTTGATGAACTTCACACACGTTCAAAGACTTTTAATCTCATCAGGCATGCAGGTTTCCTCACGATGTTTTCCTTCGCCGATTTTCAGAGGCACTTAGAAATTTGAAACCCATTTCATGGCACCAAAGGGGTCCAGATCGAACGCGTAGCTCAGACTCGAGGCCAAGCGATATAGACCATCGTCGCTTATTACAATAGCTTATTTAATAGAGCCCCGGAAGAGATAACAAAGTTACACCAGCGTTCCACATGCGAGCTACTGCTCTGGGACCTGTCTTATATAATGTTATCGCAACATTTTTATAGATCGCTTATGAAACAATATTATTAGCCGACAATAAATAACCATTTGTATTATGTTAAGGCACTGTGCATAGTCGATAGGCGGATTATTGGATTCATAAAAAAAATTAGGGAAATGTTTATTTAAGAGCACATAATATTTGTAGTACATTCCATCTGTCTTTATAAATTCATCTACACTAATATTATAAAGATGAAAACTTTGTTTGTTTGGTTGTAATGAATGGGCTCAAAAAGTACTGGACCGATTTCAAAAATTCGTTCACCATTCGAAAGCTACATTATCCACGAGTAACAAAGGCTAAACTTTATTTAAAAAAAAATGGGGTTCCGTAAGATATTTTGGTTTTTCGGACACAAGGTGTAAAAAATGTTATTTCGCGTACTAAGATCCCGTTGTAAATCTTAGTTAACGCAGGCGAAGCTGCGGGCAACAGCAAAATAACTATATTTATAAAGAAGGTGAGCGATTTTCATATATATGCATCCATGAAAGTTGGGGGACCTAATATTATAGTGTGAGGAGGAATCTCTATGTCAAGAAGAACCAAGCTGGCAGTTCTCAGTGAAGGCACAATTACAGCTAAAGCGTTATATCGTGGAGGTCATAGGATCTGTTTTCCTTTTTTTAACAATTTTTTTCTCGTTGTCTTTTTTTGCAATAGTATTCGTTTTTTTAAGAAAAGTGGTCTCAAAAGAATTCTTCAATTATTTCTGTCATTATTTTATACTTTTATTTAAAGTTTATTTATTTATCTAATTCAATAATTAATTAACCCTTGAATTGCATGAATTCATGAAAACACAAAAAACACGGTGGCCCTGATTTTGTTTTTACTAGTATATAACATTATTAAAGACAAATATAGAGTCAAATTTTGTATCATGAAAATAAACCAACCTTTTTCTAATGTAGCATATTTCCTACAAAAACGTGTTCCTTCCATGACATTATATTAAGACTTCCTTACACCTTTTCACATAAAACTGTTCCGAGATGACACTTGTTGACGTTTCATTATTTATTTATTTATACTGCGTTGATCCAGCTTTATAACGAAATATAAAAAATACTGTATCTCTTTAAAAAAAGTAAAATATTAACACATGACTCAATGGCACGGGTCTCCTCGAAATTAGGCGAGGAAGTTATTGGGCCATAGTTCACCGATGCGCTGGCCCAGTGCGGGTTGGTGCACTTCACATACCTTCAAAGACTTTCAATCTCATCAGGCAGGTTTTCTCATTAGTCATGCTTTTCTATTTAGGGTGCACTTTGAAGTTTAGATAAAAAACTAAGGCTTGGTAATCAGGATTGAACCCGGAACCTCACTGGACCATCGTCGCTCGTATCCAACGCATTACTTTGTAATTATGATTAAGAAGATAAGTTTCAAGTATTTACATGTGTACTTAATCACGCAGCGTTGGATGATCCAGTCACCGAATGACACCTGTATTCACAAACAATACTATGAGGTGTCATAGTACTCCCGAACGCATAGGGTCGTTCAAACCAATTCATAGACAACTAGCAGGGCCTGCAGTTTCACCCGCGTACTTCCGGTCCGGATGTGTTATTCTGATGCATTATTGTAAAGTTTCATCAAAATTCCTTCAGTAGTTTTTACGTGAAAGCGTAACAAGCATCCATACTTACAAACTTTCGCGTTTATAATATTAGTAGGATAAGTAGGAAGTAGGATACTTAAATGAAATCCGCCACTGTGCGTCTGCCAAATCCATATAAGACCCGACCGAATACCAGGAGCGCATAAATAGGAGCGTTCTTTACACAGTATTCATTACTGAGCCAAGCACGCTTCATGGTGGGGTTAGTCTCGTTGAGTAGGCAGCCGGTGATGATGATGGACGTCTCCATGTTACATCTTACGTACTAGGTCAAATCAATAAAGTCTAAACATAGTCGAGCCACTTGTTGGCCGGGCTGCAGCTGGCATGCTCATTTATATTTCCTATTAACTCAATAAATGATAAGTTGGCTGGTATAAGGATCTGTTTTTTTTTTTTAATTCTTTATTCAAAAAACTTACACCTATATAAGGTTAAGCCAGCTACGATCACAGTTCGAATTCAATAAATGATTCTTCATCATCATCATTATTTATCCGTCCACTGCTGAACATAAGCCTATCAATGAATGCCAAGACGCCAGCTTAATTTTATATTAAATTCATTATTTTGTATCTGAAATCCATTCCACTGAAAATACCTGGCGAAACAAACTCATTTCTAATTGTAACTGATATAAACGTGTGTGGGAAGTGTAAACGTCGGTTAATTATGGCCGTGCGTGGGACTGCACCATTACAGGTTCAAATCTATACCACAAATACACAGGTCAGTGAACACACCAAAATACTTACCATTGTACGAAACACGATAAAACAAAAATATAATACTTCAAAAA
This sequence comes from Lycaena phlaeas, assembly GCA_905333005.2. Lineage (NCBI taxonomy): Eukaryota > Metazoa > Arthropoda > Insecta > Lepidoptera > Lycaenidae > Lycaena > Lycaena phlaeas. The sequence continues at coordinate 2,626,925 of HG995170.1, read as the reverse complement.
ATAGAAAAGCCTATTTTTATAATAAACCTCTCTGTATATGGGAATTTATCCTAAATCCGTAAATAGGTTGTTTTAATTTTATTGAAATATTTTTTTGTGGAGGAAAATCTTATAGGTTCGCATCACCGACATGCTAATATTACTTTATGAATTATGACGTCATTACGAAATTTATTTTTTTCTTAATTTGAAATTTACTTCCGTCGGCAATCCTTGTGACTGCCATTTTTATTTAAAACTAGCAGCGTCCCGCGGTTTCACCCGCGTACTTCCCATTCCCGTGGGAGTACGGTGATAAATTATAGCCTATGTTTTATTCTGATATATAAGCTACTAGCTGTTGCTTGCAACTTCGCCCGCGTTAACTAAGATTTACAACGGCATCTTAGCGGGATGATATATATTTACCGATAAATGGGCTATCGAACACTGAAATGTTTCATTAAAATCCGACCGATAGTTCCTGAGATTAGCGCGTTCAAATAAACAAAATCTTTAGCTTCATATCTTAAGGATTAAAAGCATGAGTAGAATAAACTCGTTTAAATGTAGTCCAAAAAAATCAAAATTTCTGAATAAAATATGATTGTTGTGCCTCACTCGACATAGATAGGTTAGTGTGTCGTGGACTTTTTTGTAGATATTTATAAGATCTACAACGAATTAGAACATTTTATGGTTCTATCTTTTATAGTTTAGGCAGCGTACGCAAAATAAATAACTTTTCTGGTTGATTTTTTACACCTCGTGTCCGAAAAACCCAACTGTTTTTTTCCAGATTAAAATTTAGCCTATGTTACTCGTGGATAATGTAGGTTTCGAATGGTGAAAGAATTTTTGAAATCGGTCCAGTACTTTATGAGCCTATTCATTACAACCAAACAAACAAACAAAGTTTTCCTCTTTATAATATTAGTGTAGATGTAGATATTATTGTAAAGTTTCATTAAAATCCATTCAGTAGTTTTTACGTGAAAGAGTAACAAACATCCATACTCACAAACTTTTACATTTATAATATTAGTAGGAAAAGTAGGAAATAAGATAGTAATGTCTACCAACCATCCAAGGTTTATTGAACGTCAATACTTCTACCGGTCCCTAGGTGATACCACTGAGTAGAACCAACGAAACATACTCAGTAATCTTGTAAGTATACTATAATATAGCAATTATATTCGGCTATCCTGAATTAATATACTTTTTAAAACTTAACTCATATATAACCTAAATACCATTAATATGATTTTCCGTCAGGTGTGATATCGCCTAGCACCATATACGTATATGTTTGGATGTTAAGTTCATATGTGAGCGTAATTATTCCATTTCCGTCGTCGTTAAAAGCAATCTCATCGATTTTGTACCAATGTAAAGAGAACTTTTAAACGTGTGTAGGACAAAATTTAAAATAGCGTTCCTAGGTTCAATTTATTAAGAACTACCTGTTTATTGGAGTGCATTAAATGGACTATCATCATCCGAGTCTGAGTCTTAATGAGGACTCAGTCCTGCCGTAATCATGGTTGCTGTAAAGTATCCGAAACGTCGGGCATATAAAAAACTCAATAAACCGCGACAAAATCCGTAAAAGTTGTTTCATTTTAATGAGTGAAATTCGCGTTAGTATAGGAAAACAATATATAAATTAGATCTTTTTGATTAAATATAACCGGCCAAGTACGACTTTCATGCTATCTTAATATAACTCTATACAAACTACTGAATGGATTTTTATGAAACTTTACAATTGTTAGCATACACATCAGAAAAACACATAGGCTGTAATTTATCAAAGTACTCCTACGGAAATGGGAAGTACGCGGGTGAAACCGCAGAGTGCTGCTATAGTCCATTGAAAAGTTACATTTGGGGTCGCGTTTTTTAGAGAACGCAATTTTATTTTTTTGATGTGTAGTGGGGGTCAGTGTAAAGCTAAAACCAAGTTTGTGGGGTCGCCACCCTTGTCCCTCGGCCGCCATCTTGAAAATAAGGGTAGAAATGGTTTTTACGATATATCTCTTAAAATAATTATCTGATGAAAAAAAATTGTAGATATTTTTTGTTCCAAATTAAAATCTCTACAACTTTGGTCCAGTAACTTTTTGTCGTAGAACTATAAATAAAAAAGTTATAAGCGTAAATGTTCGATTAAAGATCAATTTAAGATGGCGGCCATGGGACAAGGGTGGCAACCTCACAAACTTGGTTTTAGCTTTACACTGACCCCCCCTACACATAAAAAAAATAAAAATGCGTCCTCTAAAAAACGCAAGGTTAGGCCTAAAAAATGTAACATTTCAATGGACTACTAGTAATATATAAAAATTTCAAGTAACGTCGTCTTCGATGAACCACAATACAATAAATCGATTTAAATGAATGTTTATATGTGTGCAGTTAATGGTCGAATTTGAGACATAGAATAGTCTGCCCGGGGCTCGTATTGTATTGTTGTAATGATATTTTAAAAGCCTATATTTGAAACGAAGCCTCTATGTGCGAGCCTGGCGTTTAGCTGTAGTTATCCGTGTCAAGCGTCAAATTTTATCCTTGCACTTTTCTATGTTGGTTTCTTATGTTTACGCGAATTTTACTTTTTATAATGAAACAACTTTCATTTGTCAAGATTTCAACCAAGGATGATTAGAGAGGCTATCAATAAAGAAGATGGCTGGCTACTACCACCTGCTTGGAATCCCATAATAATAAAATCAAAATCCAAGCATAATATGTCACAGACTAAAGACTCAGTTAGCACTTTCTGCATAGATAGGACTTAATAAAATATTGTTGTATCATAGGGTTTCGAATAACTTTGTAACGGTAGGAGGTCTGACATCTCAGTCCTTTTTTTTTTGATGACGCAGCGGAAATCATTTTCGTACCCCAGCCGGGCCTTGGGTAGGCGCGCTGGCGTGTGTGGGGACTCGCATTGGGTGCACTACCCCACTCAAACCGCTGCGTGAGCCTTCAGCCGCTATTTGATCCGGGTCGCAGGCAACGGGAAACCCTGTTGGACTGGTCCCGGCAAGACCAGATTCTCCACAATAGGGGGACTGCCCGGCTACCACTTGGCTGACACCTGTCCTCCCGTGACCATGGTTGCTGTAAAGTATCCGAATCATCGGACAAAAAAAAAAAATATTAAAAATAAAAAAAAAATCTATGTTTACGACTTTGCTCATTGGTAATTATACCAATAAATGTCTTTTGTAATGCAGTAACCCTTATTAACAGTTTTCTCTTTACTGCTAGACTTAGGCTTAATTCGTCTACTGCTGAACAGAAGCCCCCATCAATGAACGCCAAGACGACCAAGTCGACGTCTTAACAATCTTTTTACGTATTTTATGACCAATTTATAAAGAACTTTATGAGTCCTACCAAGGGAGGAAAGAGTCTATAAAGAGTAGTTTTATTAATATAAGTGAAATTCAAGTAAATAAAAAAAATCACATTCTGTATGTGACAGATGTTTATTTCGTATATAGTGTGTTCCAATGGGTTTGTAAGATTTTAATTGTTTGTCATAAATCAGTTATCGACCAGACACAATAATTATACTAGAGGCCTTGAACTTTCACGCCAGTTGTATGGTGAGGTAACACATGGAGAGGTCGTGGGTTCTAACTTCTATCTTGCTGACAATTCGTATGACTAGTATAATTATCATAGACATGTGCTAAGTCCGCTCCTAGTACCAGAAAATAACGAGGGTTGTCGGTTAACATTTTTGGAACGAAGTTCCTTACGGCAGGCTTGGAGGGGATAGGGATTTTGCTGCGCGACCGAACTGAAAAGAATGTGATAGTAAAACCGTAAGAAAAAATGCGTGGAATAAAAAGCGTTAAATGAGACGTGCGCAGGCGCGACAGTCTTTACACAAGCGAGTAGTGTATAATATCTTTCTCTTTCTCCCTCTTTCTTTTCGTTCTCTCATCTCTTCTCTTTCTTAACTTCGTTCCTACCTGGTGTCCCACGACACCACATCATTTTTTTTTGTCTATCTTAACGCGGCCACTCTTGGACCTCTTCCGTAGCTAGCTACGGTAGCAGTTACTACAATTTTTGACAAAAAAATTAAAAAATTGGCAAAAAAAATTTTTTTGCCAATTTTTTAATTTTTTTAATGTATCCTATTTTACTTCTAGTACCTCCCAGAATATGTGTGCAAAGTTTCATGACGATTCTTCGAGTAGTTTTTGCGTGAAATCGTAACATACATCCACGCTTTCACATTTATAATATTAGTAAGGATTATAAAAATATATGTTTGTAAGTTTGATATGACAGTCAATCATTAAAACTACTTATCTGGTTCAAACCTTTGATCGGTATAAGCGTAAGATAATACGGGCGAAGCTGCGGGCAACAGCTGGTCGTAAACAGATTTATTCTAGTTATCAAGGCGTTGCTGAGCCCGGTGTATGGAGGTAGTAATTGTTTCAGAAGTGAAAGTTTGGTCATTGTGATCTCAATTCACTTTCTACTGATCTAGACCTGTCTTATCTTAGTCTTAGAAGGACATCAAGCTTTCTAGTCTGATTACCTTAGACCAGGTCTGTCCAAAGCACGGCCCGTGGGTCGCATGCGGCCTGCGAGTCCCCTTTGTGCGGCCCACGGTAAGGTTTTAATATTATAACGTAAAATAAAATTATCCCTTTTTTTTCAAATTTTATTGGTGTAATTTAATTTTATGGGATATTACAAATTAATAATTAGAACATTATTTTACACGCATGGCAACAAGTTTTCTAAAATTAGTCAATTTAAACTTTAAGTATTAAATCATTTTTATTAATTGACTTTTTAGTGCGTCCCGCCAATAAATTTTGTAATTTGTATTGGCCCAAGATCACCTCTGGTATGGACAGCCCTGCCTTACACCATTAAATATATAAACTGAGGAGAATCATCTCTGTGTATGAAAATTTATAAATTAAGGTTTTGTTGCCCAAAACCTTAAGTTCTTGAATATAATACACAAAGCGTCGTTCTAGGCTTTTTTAAATTTGTGATAAAATGCTCTTTCATATAAAAAGCTAGCACATCATATTACGTACCAACATGTGCTACCTTGACCAACTAAAAGCTTACGCTAAAAATTACTTTTTAAGTAATAGCCCAACAATTTTGTTAAGTATTTTGTGTAAAACTTTTTTCATAATATAAAACTCTGTTGATCGCGTTAAAAATATTTTTGCTTTTGTTAGCTACATTATTTAGGTTCATTATTATAGTTATGTTAGTTTTGGACACAAGTTTTTTTTTCAAATGTTGGTGCAGGTTATGAAGGCGGGAAATATCTCGTACTAGATTTTGCCCTCGGCTTCAGCTGCATAATCTTAGATTTACGAAAAGATCCCGACTAATGAGGATAATTTTTGTAGCCTATGTCACTCCTTGTTACATAAGGTACCAGTGAAAGTCCCGTCAAAATGTGTCCAGCCGTTTCAGAGATCACCCAAAACAGACAGACAGACAAAAAACGTTATTTCGGTGTATACAGTTAATATTTACCATGTACAAATCCATGTAAATTTATTAAAAACTGCTTGTTTTTACATCACAAACAGACAATTTTTTAACTGTTTAGATATAAATATACACCTGTCGTTATTTTATTATACAACTGCTAAATCACGTCTTACTGAACCCCTTTCTCCTTCAAGGTATCTGCAGCTGTAGTAAGTAGACTATTTTATAATTTATACTTAAAATATTGAAAAAGTAACTGTTCAAACAAAATACGCAAAAGAATATTTAACTATTAAAAAGTAATTTAAAATTGTTTGTTTCAATATGCACACAATATCCGTATTCGAGTCCACGCCGCACTCTGGCTGGACGGTAATTGAGTGCACAAATCTGAATTCCTCTCTCCTCGACAATTTGCGACCGACGTGACAGGAATCATAACCAACTTTCGGAAAACTACACAAATGTCTTTAGAACGAGTGTTGCGTTTTACCGATAGCATTAATATGAAAATATCGATATCTTAATTAAAAATCGGCATGCATAATTCGATCTAACGTCCAACGCTAAAAGCAGAAAATACAACTGCGATTGACAAAAAAGCGCTGCGCTTAAAAACGCTATACTGTTAATTAACTTTCCTATAAATTATAAATGGGGTATCCATTTGGATCATTTCAATAAATTTTTACGCTCGCTTAAAAAGCGCTCTAGCGAACGATGAGTGGTGACCAACACTTTAACATGCTAATGGTATTTTAATAATACGAAATAATTTTCGAAACTAATTTAGGAAATTACTAGGATAGTCTGAGAAATCTAGGAATAGGACTGAGGAATCTAGGAATGATGTTACATGTTGTACTTATAAAATATTATATACTCATTTTATTGACAAAAGAGCAACCCCTAAGTTTTTTTTCTCGTTTTTCTTAGGGGATTCTGCATCTCAAACTAGTTTTTTTTTTTATAACTATTACTACTTATTGACTACTTATGTTTTGACTTATTTCTAGTGTGCAAGTTGTACCTACGTAATAAAGATATTTTTGATTTGATTTGACTTCTAGTCTAGTGGATAGACAGCTAGAGGCACTGCTATAATAATATAACAGAATTAATCAAATGAAGTCGGTAATGAGTATACTACGTAGGTACGTGACTCCTGGGCCCAGGTGCTGTTTACGCGTCAGACCTACATTCACCTTTTGATTAAATTTTAAGATTTTAGGATCAATTTGTTGAATATAACGTACCTTCAAAATGTATTGAGAATCACTTATTTTAGAACATGAACGACGATGGTATGAGCTGGACCTCATGAGTGAGAGGTCCAGAGGGCGGACGCGGCCGAATTCTTAACCTAAGAAGTTTACGATTATAAAATAGAACTAATTAATTAATATAATAAATGAAACAAAAAAGCGTATGTGCGTGCAAATCACACACGGTAAAAGTGAAACTTCTAATAAGTCCCAGAATGCACCAGCTTTAGCTTCCTGCCACTAGATGGCTGCATCTACTTGAGCTCCCCCCGCACCCCGAACGTCTAATGTGTTCTATCTCATTCTCTCGCCGGCTAAATCCTATACATTTACGTGTTTGTCTCTCTCTCTCTCTCTCTCTCTCTTGGACTTACTTTTTCGTTTCATCGAATTCGAAATCACAACGATTCTAAACTTTCAGTTCAAAATATTAATTGCGTTACATTATTGAGCGACATCCAAAAAACAATTAAGATGTAAATTTTCGGACCTCGTATGATACGGTATACTTGTCACTGTTGACTCATTTAGCATTATTTAAATAGAGACTCTCCGAAACTCCACACTCCGAAATTACAAAAAAAAATAAATCGCCATACCGTTTAAAACATCTCGTACATTTCTCTTTATAGCATTTTACACCCCCCACCCAAACAACCCTATCACCCCCGCCCCCCGGCTGGGGAAGACAGATGCTCAAAAGAGTTAATTAACAGGCAGGTATAACCGCATTACAACAGGAATGTTGACGGAAATTGAAACTTTATTGTACGTTTTATTGATGAATAAAATTATTGGATAAAAATACTTTGGACATTTTGTCGTAGCATATTATTAATACTTTCCCGCAGCTTAGCTCGTCCGCTCAGATGATCAGCCTATTTTGTAATGACGTTGATTTTTTAATAAGCTAAAAAAATTTATCATCTTTTCGGTCACTCCCAACTAACCTCTTGAACGAATAAAATGATTTTGATGCGGTTGTTTATAATTTGAAAACAGCTTTTTAAGTGAAAACTTATATCGCCGCGCTCAGCGTTTTTTGGCAAGGTATACGCTGTAAAGTAACCGCAACGTCAGGCATGTAAAAAACTTAATAAACCGCGATAAAATACGTAAGTTGTTTTATTATATTGATTAAAATTCACGTACCCATCAGAAAAAAATATAAAAATCAAGTGGTGAAGCCATTCCGAAGCAAAAGCTTTTTTTTATTGCGAGTGATAGCTGATAAGAATAAATATGATTAGTAGCTTTGTAAAACTATCGATGTATATTTTGACCCTAGACCCCGGGCGTGGGTACGGCAATATGTTGCCACGGCATATGTGGGCGAGATCTAATTAGCTTTGCCTTTGCCAATCTCAAATATGACTTAATATATAGTGAAAAAATAGTGAAATAAGAGTAGGCATTTTAACGACCAAAAGTAAAGCCGATGTTTATTTCAGGGGAAGGCATACTTTTTGATGTTTATACATGGATGTTAGCGAGATTGTTACTTCTGTGAAACAGGTTGGTATATTTTCTTATGCCGTAAGTTTTTTTTAATTATTTTAATTAGAAAGGCAAAAGGGCGGACGAGCCACATGATGTTAAGTGGTTAGCGGCACCCATCAACACAAACAAGACCTAACCCAAGCTACTAATTTATGCCCACCATGGCCTTGTTGTTGGGGGGCGGGGGCTCAGTAGCCCAGGGTGAGCCCAACACCTTGGGCGACTACAATCCCTCTATGGAGATGGCGTCGGTACCCTGAGCAGTCTAGCCGTCAGTCGAGGTTGCTAACAGATCCGGGGCACCTCACGAAAGGTGGTATTGGTGGCACTCGCCGGGTTTTGGTGAATAGAGCTGCGTCCATTTAATTACCAGCGTCCGGGTGCAGCAAATCCCACCTGGGGAGACCCACTCTCCCGCGGGATGTCTCAGCGCATTTCCCGGTGAAAAAATGGCAACTCATTCATGTTTTGGCCATCCTGAGACATAGATTTTAAGTTTCTGTGCCATTAATTACATCGCCTATCCTGCCCTTTGCTCCGAAACACAGCAAAGCTGTTTCCTCCACATCCCTTCCTCCCATAAAAAGATAGCAAAAGAGCAGTTAGTCTTATAAAAGATATTTCATTATTAATTCAAATATTATTTCAACATTAAAAAGCGAGTCTTTCTTGGACTGAAGATAACTTATTAGATTAACAGTTTTAATTTAAACATTCTTGAAATATTTGCTTACATCTTTCTTTGAGTTCCAATATCAAATTCTAAGGTACATAAAAATATAGTCGAAATTAAAAAGGTAGAGGACCTCTTTTAAGTCGATTAAAATAGACTGAAAATCTATTAGTCCTTTTCACATCGCATTCACTTTACGCTGCAAAGAATTGCGTCACTGTTCACCTCGAATTTACGAGTCAAACTGGTAGTAAAAGGCTATCCTTTATTTTGGTAAAGTCTCATTCTGTAAAGCTTACTTGACATGAGGCTTTCTCAATCCAAATTCAAAGGCTGTAAATATTTCTGCGATCGAAGACTGGAATAGCAGCTGGTATGCTGCAGATGAAGCCATGTCAAGGTCACGCGTGAATGAAGACTTATACAGAGGAAGGAAGTATTTTGTGAACGAAATGTTTTTTGAACGAAATGTATATGTTAATGATAAGTAAACGGTTAGATGTTCCACTTAATGATAAGGGGCCAACGTCGCCTATTATATGCAAGTCCACATGTCAAAGTCTAAACGAGCTCACTCGTAGCCCAGGCAACTTACTCATACGTTGTCTTTAATGAGTGGTAAGATGAGCAGTCTAGGTACCAGTAAAAAAGTATCAACCCTTATATGTCCCACTGCTGGGCACGGGTCTCCTCCTCGAAATCAGGAGGAGTTGTAATGGGCCATAGTTCACTGATGCGCTGGCCCAATGCGGGTTGGTGAATTTCACATACCTTCAATGACTTTTAATCTCATCAGGCATGCAGGTTTCCTCACGATGTTTTCCTTCACCGGTCAGCGAGCGATGGTCTCGTGTTTAGGGTGCACTTAGAAATTTTAGAAAACCCATTTCAAGGCACACACGGGGGGTCAGGATCGAACCCGGAACCTCTCGCATAAAAGGCCGAGTCCACCCACCACTGGACGATCTTCGCACGTCTAGGTACCAGTATTTACACCCAACCAGTTGAATCTTAATTTTAGCTGAATACAATTTTATGGTCATGGCAGGAGTATTTTCCTTTAGTTATCGGTAGAAGGGATGCGCTATGCCCGGCTGCATGGGTACCACCATCATGTTTGTCTCGCAAAACAGCTTTACTGTTTCGCAGAGAAAGGCAATACAGGCAGTTTTCTTATTGGCTCTGAGGCTTAACATGTTATTTTTGTCTGGTCTTGTTCCAGGTTATGTCTGGAACCCGTCGACCACTTGCCATGAGGTGGCGCGTCTGTCAGCTATCTAACTAACATTTTTTTATAGCATAGGAGGGCAAACGAACAGTCGAAGCCTTTTGGCGACTATCGACGCCCATAAACATCCACATAACCAGAGGTTATGCAGATGCGTTGCTCTCCTTTTCCCTATCCCCCCAATGGGCCACCGGAAACTCACAAACCGTACGAAACGCGATAGCATAACTGTCACTTTACGAAGGTATTATGTGAGCGAGAGGTACCACCCCGGTTGTGCCGGCCCAATTCGGCTGCAAAGCAGCATGGTACTATCTCTTTGTAAAAACCAAAAATATTAACAGAAGCACCTCTTTGAGTGGCTATTAATTATATTGTTATTTAGCGATTATCCCGTTAATTTAAACCGGGTACATTATGCGGCGTCTTATAATTGCTTAATTAACTTTAACAATGGTAATGAGATATTTAAAATATTGTGCGTTTTCTGAAAAATATATATTTCATTGATTTTATTAAGCCATATTTTTTATATTTATTTATTTAAAAAGGACACCAACAGTACACACATGATAACATTTTTGTGATATACATGATGAAGCAAGATAATTCTGATGTGTGTACCTTTGTAAGTACATTAACTGTCCTCGAAAATCTTTGCTGGTGATGTGCGGCCAGTATCTTAGAGAGTAGCTGTAAACAGGATGAAAAACTTCCTGTTTTTTATCTTTTCGTTATCCCATGTGCGATAAAAGTAGGACTAAGTTATAACTTATCTTACAGAACACGAAATCATAATAAATCAGTCTGGAAATGAACTACGGGGGATCGTAAATGTTTCTGAAATCGCTTCATGCATTACAATTACTTTGACTGTCCTGTTGGCCTAATGGCTAGTGACCCTGACTGCTAAGCCAGGTCGTGGGTTCGATTCCAAGCCAGGATAAATGTTCGTGTGATGAGCATGATCATTTGTTCTGTGTGAGTGTAATTTATTTATGCTGCTAGCTTTTGCCCGCGGCTTCGCCCGCGTTAGCAAAAAAAATCCTTTTTATGTATAATAATATTAATATCTACGGACGCTTTTACACCACGTCAATCTGGTCCCGTGGTAAGTTCTCGAAGAAACTCGTGCCACGGATAATACGGAAATGTATAATATATTTAATGCTTTTTAAATTAATACATATTATATTTCACACTTTTATTAAATACTACACGTATTTAATACACATCCATGACACAGGAACATAAAAACTTAAACACAGAATTATGGATTTTGAGGCAATTAAATTATTGGTATATCATCAGCATACATAGTACAGACAATCTTGTTCCCCGCCAATCTTCTCTCATCTAGATTTCACCCGCCTGCTTTCCATATTTTACCAATACATAAAGTATTCAAAAAGAAAAAGAGAGGGTAACGCTTCATTTGATGACATTAAAATGATATACGGGACCCCATGAACACATTTTCTCAACATAAAGTCCAGCACAATATCTAACAAGTCGCGTGTTGCAGCAGATAAAGCCTCGCCCTCAAACCTCAGCCCTATACTAGTAACGGTTGCTTCAGTTTAAATAGACGCTATAAAACATAACGTGAGCTTTTGATGAATAGAACAAAAAACCATTGGCATATTATGAGCAGGAAAAAAGTATGTCGCAACGCCCAGATGTGTAACATGTCATGTGATAAAAGATTGCATAATTAATAACAATATATAACCAAAATATTGGATGCGAGGGGCACGGGATCGGTCGTCTTGGCGTTTATTGAGGGAGGCCTTTGTTCAGCATTGGACGGGTAAAGGCTTATGAATGATGAACTAAATTTTAAAGAATTTCTAAATGCTCTACATGACACTGAACTTGCAAAAACACATACAAGCACTTGCAAGCACTAAGGGATTGAATTCCTATCGCTCGTTTCAAATCTTCGTTTCTCGGCTATCGGTGTTTTGCAGTCCGGTCGGAATGTATTATAATTTTGAGAATTTTTCATTTAAAAGCTATCCAATAGCATCATCATTATTGTAGTGTATAGCTATCTTAATAGTTATAAAACCGATCTCGTACTCACGGTATGGGCGCGCGCACGTCACATCAGCGAGAGCCATGGGCGAGAGCGGACGTGCGCCTGCGACCAACAAGTATCGTGTGTTGTCGAGCCCGTGTAATTGTGGTATCGGTTATTATAACCGAATATGCTACAATTATCATCAGCCTTTATCTGTCCACTGCTGAACATAGGCCTCCCTCAATGAACGTCAAGACGACGCGACCGGTCTCTTGTCACTCGCATCCATACGGACTCGCAATTTCACGGAGATCGTCTTCCCACCTGGTTGATAGCTGACCCACACTTCGTCTACTTAAACGCGACTTTCACTCTTGAACCCTATTGGCCCATCGGTCATCCGTTCTTTTGAGTGTATGACCAGCCCACTGCTACTTCAACGAGGTTATTCTTAGCGAGATATCGATTTTTTTCAAATACCCTATTCCAATAAAATTATTTAGAATAATATCTACATTTTCGAATTGTTCAGCCAATTCGAAAACGTTATGTCTAACAAAATATTATGTTCGTTCAAACTGTCATTTATTTTGATTTTATTTGATCCTCCAAATCAAATACTCACGTGTATTTGAATTGTCTTTGTACAAAAATCAGATATTTTGTTAGATCTAAGAAAATTACAAAGAAAATCAAATATATATGGTACGTATGTGAGTAGGTATATAAAAATTACATACAAATATTTTGTAAGCATTTTATGCAGAGCTTATTATAATTAATCCTCTCAACATTAAGTTAAATCTCTTCAAGAATACATTATAAACGAAATACAAACAGTATTATCATAACAAACAAAACCGATACTTATCCTAAATCATCTCGTTAAATCACTTTTAAATTCTTTAATATCTTCTACTTCGAAACAATTTTGAAATTTCCAAGTTCTTTCCGACTTTTGTTATAATCCGCTTTTTATCGTGTAAATGTATTGTATCTAATGAATCTTTTTAAAATATTAAGGGCCTGTCTCACAATCTCCAGTTAAGTTCCCAATAGGCTATCGGCAACATATTTGACAGATAGAGATTAGTATCGTCACATAGAGAGTATCTGTCAAATATGCTATGTGCTCATTACACGCTTTTTATTAGCTTCACTTGTATGTCAGTTTGTCAGTTTGTCAGTTTGTCAGTTTGTCAGTATGTCAGTATGTCAGTATGTAACTCTCCATGGGTAATCTGCGCGCCTGCGGCCTTCCTTGGTTCTGGTAGCCGTTTCTCAGACTCCCTCTCCGAAATCGAACTCTGTTTCCCCGTATTTATAATATTTATAAAAATAATAGTTTAAAAAAACTAAAAAAATCACGCTTTTATAAATAAACCAAACTAAAAAGTAAAAAATAAATAATAGTTAAAAAAAACTAAAAACACGCTTTTTATAGAAACCCAAACTAAAAAATAGAAAATAAATTTTAATAAATTTAAATTAAGAATAGTGTTAAAAATTTCAATAACTATAAATTAATAATAGTGTAAATAAAAAAAAAATATTTAAAAAAAAGCGTGGGGTGCGTGGTGTCAATATAGTTATAAATATTTTATTGACAGATATGAGTAGAGTGATTATCATTTTGATAATATCTTAAAAAGCACCCCACGCTTTTTTTAAAATAAAATATTTTTTTTTATTTACACTATTATTAATTTATAGTTATTGAAATTTTTAACACTATTCTTAATTTAAATTTATTAAAATTTATTTTCTATTTTTTAGTTTGGGTTTCTATAAAAAGCGTGTTTTTAGTTTTTTTTAACTATTATTTATTCAATAATGACGTTTAAGTAATAGCCGCCATCTTTGTGTTGAATAATATTTGAAAAACTTGACAATTTTTTTTATTTTCTTGCACGTAAATTATTACGATAAACCAATTTATTTTATTTTTAATGAAATCTATGTATTTTTATTCATTTATAGTATACTGTACAAAGACTACACCAGAAATGGACCGTCTCCTTTAACGCAATTTTGCCTAGTAGAGAAGTTTCAGCTAACACATTTTTCGCGACATCAAGGTGTTTATGCAAGCAAGCGTTAACTTCAAGCCACACGCGAGAAGTTAGTAACTTTTAATGACTTAGTCTCCCTGCACTAGGCAGTCTTAAGCCCGTACGATCTCCAACAAAACAAAAGTCATTTATTACGTTCTAGCTTCACTATAAATCTGCAAAACTTTATGCTATTCTTTTTTTTTTATATAATCCCCTATCTTAGTGTATCATTGCGAAAGTTGGGGAATAGAAATAGAAAACAGGGAAACAGGTGATCTTTTACACAGCACAACATATTTATGATGTCGATTAGGCCAATAATAATAATGTTAGTTAAAAATGTTATGGTCCGGGAGTCAGGTGAAAATTTGGTTAATTATTTCCTCCCGAGAGATAATTCGCGAGACGTAATCAGAGAATAGTACCGCGCGCCAGTGACGTTCACGAGGCTTCATGATACGTCTCACGAATTACATATCTCTCGGGAGGAAATTAATCATGAAGACCTGTTACTGGCTCTCGGGCTTAGTCTTGAAGAGTGGATATGTGAAAATAATTATTTTAGTAATTCGAAATGATTAAGTACACACACGATTTGAAAGACAAGGATTGATAGTTTTCAAACCAGCTAAGAGTATCATCATCATCAGCCTTTATCCGTCCACTGCTGAACATAATAAGCTAAGAGTATAACAAAATAAAAATAAGACTTGCGTGTTTATAGTCGCCGTGTCTGTACAAGCCCTAATACGTAGATATTTATTATATTTTGTCCAGATATACGAACCGCACGATTACATGTCAAATTTTAATTTAGAGTTTAAATCGCGCGACGGTCGCCGTATCTAAACGAGGGCATGGGATGTAAACATATTTATCATAATCACCAGCAGCATACATCATCCCCAACCCTGCACGTCTAAGATTAACGACCCCGCTAACCGCACGCTCGATCCTGTAAATCTTCCAAAGGGTCTGGGTCTAACCTAGGATGGACCACAGCCTCACGAGTCACAAGTCTGAATAAATCACACTGGGATTAACGATGTTTTGATAGTTCGTCGCAAATGAAAGGAATTTAAAATATATAGAAACAAAATAGTAGTCATATCTGCCTAGGCCTTTTCCCAACTATATTTTAAGGCCGGCTTCCAGTCTAACCGGATTCAGCTGAATACCAGTATTTTACATGGAGCGACTGCTGTCGGACCTCCACAACCCAGTAACTGGGTGATACGGTACCCCGCGGTTGGGCTGGTTGTCACGTTCTCAGGCTTCTGACGACCCGTAACGACTGTCAAAGTTCCATGAATGACAACCGGGACCAACGGCTTAACGTGCTTTATGTGAAGAAGACCCATCCACGGATCAAACTCGGCAAGCATTGCTTAGCCCGGTGGATCGATCTGTGCGGCTGTTACCATTGCGCCACGAGCTCCTCCGACACAAAATAGAAGTGTAAAATAATAAGCGTAATTCGCATAAACAGAAGTAAGTGCAAATTGTCAACGTCACCCATAAATATATAAAACAGTCTGGGACTAACCCATTCGTCTTTTTCATGCGATGCCTTTGAGACGTTACATACGTGTCAGGGAATGTCGCCATGTCACTAAGCTTATCAAACACTACACTTGATTAAGATTTATGACGTCATGTCCTAAGTATTCCATCCGTGCAACATAGATCTAGAAACATTTTTTTGACGTTACAACTGCAGTGCCCTGACATTATATGTAATCAGTCAGGGCACTACACAACATCAAATAACACGATATGCTGCATGCACGAAGAAGATGACGTCATGTCGCGTTCCGCAAGCGAGAGCGCGGCACGAACGAGAGAGAGCGATCGGTTCAATTGTATTCATGTAATGCGTTGTCACGTCAAACTACCATCCGTAAACCAGCTTTATGGACAACCTTTTTTTTAAATTATAATCACAAGTCTAAATGACACTATCTGATCTAACACTGGTCTACAGTGTTTCCCAAACTCTTTTGTTTCATAGACCACTTTCAAAATTTTTCTGCATCTTTTTGCTTTATTTTGCTGCATTTTTTTTTCAAGAATTGCTCGTTTTAAGATATAACATTATAATAGTAACATTCTCTTAACAATATCGATAGAAGTTATCATTTTGTTTCTTCACTATCGAAACCAAATTCATTTTCATGGACCCCCGCTTACGATTGTGGACCCCCATTTTTTGTCACGCTCATCTTGTGGACCCCCTAGAGTCTTCCGTGGACCCCTGGTGGTCCACCTGGACCACTTTGGGAATCACTGATCTAGACTATACTATTATTTTTTTGTTAGACTTTAGATAAGGAATTCTAATTGGCGTTGGTGACCTGTCAGTCTGTTTGTAGAACCAGTTAACTAGTCCCTCTAAACGATAATGTCTCGCGGGTTCCCATGGGCTTAGAACCCACCACCTCTGACGCGTTAGATAACATCAAACCGGTTTTGTATGTTTAATAGAATTTTGTAGGATGTGCAAAAAAATACATATAATTTTTCAATGTCATTGACTATTAAATCAATTAGAAATAATATAATTAATCTCACAAATCAGAAAACTCGGAACAGAGCAGAGGGTTTTATAATGACAGTTTAATATGATGTAGGAGTAGCAAAAACCTTGCCTTTGGCATGCACTTCAAACCTGATCTTCATCAGTTTCTTCTTTTATGGCGCCCACGTGGTTATATGGTATGGTTTTCTAAAAGACAAATGCTCTGCTAAGAACATTGACTACATAACCCATAGACTCCTAATAATAGGGGAACGGGTTCTGGCGATGCATCTGACTTATAGTTCCGATATAAGCCGCAAACAATGTACTCAAACTATCGTGTCGTCTCATTCTTTCCCGTTGCTAAATATATCTATTTCTTTTTAACGTTCCGTGATTGGTAATGTATGACATTGAATTAGCTAATCACAGCATTGCAACCCCTTTCGTCTCACCTCAGCTAGTTGCCGGAATGCATTTAATACGAAAAATCAAACAGTCTATATGTTGTGTGCTCGATGACTAATAACTTGCCACTGTCACACTATGAAAGATGAGATTATACATCTTTATATGTCAAGATCGTGATTATCGGCTCTCCATGAAAGCTCAAAAGCTCTTATGAAAAAGTCAAAGAAGTCTCATGATCGTTCGGTTTTAGATAATTCATAAATACTGCCGAATGGGAGTAGTTTATGCCAGTCTGTCGCTAGCTTAATGCGATGACGTCACGCCGTTGATGACGTCATGAAATATGAAAGAAAATACTTTTCCGCAATTACAAAATCCAAATTTGAATAGGCGAAACAGTAGACATTCAAGCTTCAGAGCATCGCACCTACAGCAAATAAAGCTATATACCCATTGTATTTTTGACAGGCAAAAAATTATGTACGGTGCGCAAAAAAATACAAAAATGTTTTTGTGTGAAAAAATATTTTCATACAGCCTTCGCACTTTTCATATTTAGTTTTTAGTATTCGCGTGACGAAGATGTATTTTTTACTGTACTGTCACAAGCAAGGCTAATGATCCATGAGTTTTTCGTTTAAACCTTTAAAGCTGCGATTTTGGTTTAACAGCAACAGGTGACACGGCATGTTTGGTAATTTTATAAATAGCCCTCAAGGTAGGCCAAGGTGAATTGTCCAAAACGAAACACCAGTACTTTTCTGTATTCATACAACATAATATCTTTCTTAATCAGCTGATTGCGTTTTTTTAATACTTTACTATTTATTATATTTTACTAATTATTTAACTACCTTCACCTGCCTACTTCTATTTTGAACAAATGCTTCTCAATGATATTGAAATTGTAAACAAGATGTCCTCGCTTATTTTCGAGGAACAGAACATGTAAGGAGAACATTAATTGTATAGTATAATCGATACATACAATTAAACCGATCACAAATGTAAATGGCACATTTAACCTCAATGCTTTTGTGTTCCATACGCGGACAGGAAGCGATATCGCGCATCAACAGGTAAGTATTATATGAGTGAGACACGCGGAGTTGGTAGCGTTTTATACAGCGTTTATCTAAATTTAATGATCTAGGCGTTTAGACGAAACGAATAAGTTAACATAAAAAATATACACGAATTCAATTAGAACATAATTAATACATCCAACAAAAATACATTTAAACAATTTAAACAAGCAAAAGCTGAATCAAATATAGGTAAAGAAATAAATAACTTTAATTTTAACTTTAATAACAAATTAATGATTTCTAGAAATGACAAAAACAATTTTTCTATCGTTAATATACTACGTAAAATTATTTTGTAAATCCAGCTAAAAACAGAATTGCATCATTGCCATTATGAAATGCATGACTATAACAAACAAATTGGATACAGTAGAGAAAGTTTACATGCGTGGAAGTAATACAAAACTACCTTTTTGCGCTTTTGGCACACTGCCAAATCTCAATTGTCTCGACACAGTGATCCAACAGGAGTTGACAAATGCAAGCGAGTTTCAATGTCTCTGATATTTAATTTTGGCTATCGGCAGTACGTTGAAAAGATACAGAACCGGAGGAAGCCGAACGGACAGACGGATTTTACTAATAGGCTTTTGTGGACACGGCATTAAATTGGCATATGATATATGTATGACAGTTAATTAATAACTCGCCCCGCTATCAGCTCCGCTTGTCTCTAGTTATCTAACTAGGGAAGATTTATTCTCATCGAGTGGGTTTTCTCAGGTACAGAATAAGACCTTAATCTTATTAAGTGTGTAATTATACCTTTATTTTGTGACGAACTAATGTAGGCTTTGACGTAATCCTGGTACAACTTCATATCGTGTTTTAGACGAATGAATATATTTATTTATATCTTTAAAGAAAACTTTTGTTTTATATTATTGTGTTGCTGGACACACTATAATAAGGGTCGGAAAATTCTAAGGGCCGGTTGTTTCAAACCATCTGTTAACGTAAGAAACGTTTAATTTTAACGTCTGTTATAAACTACGCTCTTTGGTCACTAACGTTCGTTACCGCCATCTTTGACGAATATGTAATTCTTTAAAATCGGTAGATGCAACCTGCCCTAAGTATGACGGAATGTGTTTTTAATGACATTAAATATTGAAATTTACATTTTGAAGATTATATTACGAAGACAAATTATTGAATAATCGCTTGTTCTTCTGTGACAATCATTTTTTATATAGATTTTCCTAGTAATCACCTGACATTGAACTACAAACAGTATATTCCACGAAGAACTTAAGGTCTTCTGAACTTCTGAAGGTCGGCGGCCATTTTCTCTACCAGATATTTTGGAAGCATCCAGTCAACGTACATCACTACAAACATAACGCCATGCCATTATCACAATGTTTGACTTTCACTCGTTCGTCCAAAATTATAATAACGTACCATATGATCTGTTCGACGTATGGTATAATTCATAAACTAAAGACTAACGATTTGCATCGATAAATCAATAAGTTACAATCGAATCTATCCCCGGGATAAGCTCAAATCTTGTGGAACGGATTCCAGGAACGTAAATAAAGAATTCAAATAAATTTATACAAATAATAAATAAGTTTTAATTTCTTTAATGAAATGAATATAAAATGTGCGTCACTTACATAATAAAATCTGTTTTTTTTACTATTGGCTGTCTTTCGGCTGGTTTTGGTCGATGTTGGAAGGTCTAAGTCGGTAAAAAATGATGTTAATTAGTAACTCACACTATAAAGCGGCGAAGCTGCGGGTAACAGCTACACATACTATATAAACGTGCAGGATTCGATGTAAGTGCCTATTAAGTACAAATTTCTTCAACTTTAATTTAATTAACTTTCCTCCTACATAATTTCTAAGAAATGTAATCTACAGGTAAATAAAATCGTCCCTACAATTACGTTTTATAATTATATCTATTATTCTGCAAATACGCAACGATATTTTTAGATTTATCTATCCTCGACCTAATAGGTATATAATAAATCTGGTCTAGGGACTAGACTAGTGTCTACGTCTTCTATAGCACCTAAGTACGAAATAAACCCGTACTTTTATTAATATCTGATTAAAATTATGAGCTTTAGGGCGAGTTGCATCGACCAATTTTAACGAATAAGTAAACGTCAAAGATGGCGGTAACGAACGTTATTGACCAAAGAACGTTGTTTTTAACAGACGTTAAAATTTTGCGAAGTCTCTTACGTTAACAGATGATTTGAAACAACCGACTCTAAGCCTAGGTTCTATAGATTCTATAGCACCTGGTGGCAATCAAATCCCGGGGTATTAAGGAGGTTAAGAGATATTTCTCTTAGCTTTCTTAATACCCTGGGAAGATGTGCTATATAAAGCTTCCATGGGCTTCTGATGCTGTGTAATACCTGCCTCCTATACCTTGGGTCGTGTTGCGTCACCTGTCTGCTTGTGAGTTTGACATTAACAACGAAAGGTTGCAGCGATCAACTCAAGGCTTATTAGATCTTCGTACAAAAGATACACAAATTATGAGATGACTGTGTACACGCATTTTAGAAACTATATTAGTATTTATATATATTACCTTTTGCCTGCAGCTTAGCCTGCGGTAACTAAAATTTACATCGGCTTATCAGCGGGATCTGATAATTTATTTGATAAATGGGCTATCTAATATGGAAAGAATCTTATTGTTTTCTTATGTTTACGCGAATTTCACTTATAAGAATAAAGCAACTCTTACTTATTTTATCGCGGTTTATTTGGTTTTTTTATGAGCCCGACGTTTCTGATAGTTTACAGCAACTATTGTCACACATGGCACATACAAACAAACAAACTATTCAGCTTTATATATTAGTATAAGATATGCTCTTGTATCCGTTTGAGTGTAAATTTTTGGCATAGAATAAACATAACTGTGCATACTGTGACAAGTGTTACAACTTACAAGTAAAAAATCGATAAATTGACGAAAACAAGTCCAAAAAACTAGGTCATTAACAAAATGGGCTACGTATAATATGAGTACCTTATTTGTAGATAATATAATTTACTGTCACCGTACGTTAATCTTGAATTTTTTTTTTGTGATAATTATTGTAATATTAGATATAGTTATTCATCAAAACCTGTTAGTTATGGCTTTTTATTTTAAATGTAACGTGATAAATGATACAATAGAGTAAAATTATATAGCCTGTAAAGAGATTTATCACTTATCGCAAATTAGGAATGTTAAACTCGTTCTAGTAGACATACAGCATACTAAGAACACTAATCACTAAAAAAGTCGGTTTATAGTCATTTTTTATAGTTATTTTTTGAAGTTACATTATTTTGTAAATGGAATCCTCATAATAATATAAAAGCCAAAGTTTATCAGAATGTATAGATGTAAGTTTATGAATACACACAAAAACTACTGAATGGATTTTACTGAAACTTTAAAATATATAAATTTTAAAATAACTTTCACATCAGAATAACACAGGTATTTTCACCCCCTATTCCCACGGGAAATGGGAATGGGAAGTGCGCGGGCGAAATCAGTATTAAATCAATATTCACGAGAAATATATTCAAAGTCAAAATGTGAAAATTAATAAAATTACAGTCATAGCACGAAGCGCAAAAAACAAATCTGTAGATAGAGTCATTATTAAAAGGGGTTACTAATAGGGCTGCCAACTTTTATTAGAACAAATAAAATATATCTGATTTAGAAGGAGGTAAATAGAGAATACGGATTTATGAAAAATTATACTTATTTACACAAATTTTTCATTGCTTTTCAAAGAATATCTACATGACCCTAAACGAATAACTCTAAGTTTACATTGATCAAGAGCTTATTTTTATTTCATTCCAATAAAGCCCTCTACCTCTCTTCCCGTCTCTTATGGCTACGATAATAGATACGCATCAGATATGGCTGACCGACACTAGGATAGTAAATATTGTGTTAAAGAGTATTTCAGCGTCTTCTACCAGTGATATAGATTATAGAGTATACATAGAGAACTACATGATATAGAGTGCGATACTCTATTTGAGAGTACTGTTGGCATCCTTATTTACACATCTTTATTCAGGATATTTTCCCAAAATCTGTGCACCATTAAGCTCTTTATACATGACGTTTCCAAAGTTCTGGAATTGTGCTATAATTATTACAGGAGGAGTAGATATATGAATATTGATGCCAGACAAGTCTTCACATGTTTGTGAACTACTTGCAGCGCCCCGCGGTTTCACCCGCGTACTTTAAATTCCTGTGGGGGTATGGTGATAAATAAATAAGCCTTTGTGTTATTTTAGCGTATAAGCTATATAATTGTAAAGTTTCATCAAAATCCATTCAGCAGTTTTTGAGTTAAAGAATAGCAAACATCCACCCATTCTTAGAAACTTTAGCGTTTATCATATAAAAAAAATGTAGATTCTAATGCAAGTGTTCGACTGATATTTTCGACACGGAAGACGCAGATGGAAACATAATGAATACGTCATAGTCTTACAAACTAGCTAGACCTAGGTGGGAATCGAACCCACGACTCCCGGCTTTCAGATTAACCAACTTCACGAATTTCGTCATCATCAACCTCTATCCGACCACTGCTGAACATAGGCCTCCCTCGTTGAACGCCAAGACGTTCGATCCCCTGCCACTCGCATCCAAAGCTGATCGTCACGGAAATCATCATCCCACGTAATTAATGGCCGACCAACACTTATTCAAAAACAACAGACGACTTTTTTATGTATATTTAAAATATATTTTATCTTTGCTATTGATGTGACAACGTCTAATAACTCGATATCACGGGCAGCACGCACGAAAAAGATGACGTCATGTAGCGTTTCGACAGCGAGAGCACGGCACGAGAGAGAGGCATGATCGGCTCAGTTCGGTTCGTGCATGTAATGTTTGACATTGTCACGTCAAACTATCGTCCGTAAACCGACTTTACAGACAACCATTTTTTTATTATAATATTATTATCTAATAATTTATATACAATATGACAAGCCGCTTAACGGGGTGATGATAATGATCCACGTTCGGAAGTGCCACTTCATTGCACGTAGCTGATGATTGAGCATTGTCTCATAAACTAGGTCGATAGGAATTGTCTACTCACGAGAACGCCACACCATTATCCGCCGTTCAGCTTTTAGACATTTACCTGCAACAGAAAAGCTTTATATAGATACCTTAATTATTATCTATATACTAATATTATAAAGAGGAAAGATTTAATCATTTGTTTGTATTGAATAGACTCCTAAGCTACTTGACCGATTTAAAAAAATATTTCACTGTTGGGAAGCAACACTATCCCCGGTGAACATAGGCTATTTTAAATTTTTTAAAAGTTAGGGACCCGTTTTAGATCTTAGTTGACGAAGGCGAAGCTGCTTGCAACAGCTAGTTATTATTAATTTAAAAGTTTAAATCTGTATATCATCATCATCATCAGGCCTCCCTCAATGAACGCCAAGACGACCGATCCCTGTATCTGTATATACCATAGTAAAAATCTCACACTATTTGTAAAGCAACGTTACATGAAGTGTTTTCACGCGTAACGTTTAGTCATGTAACGTTCTGTTACATATTTTAAATGTTTCATGATTCACATCATGTTAAGTGATCCACGTCTATGAACACGAATGAGTTCACGGGACCCCGGCTTATACATGACCTCTAGAGTCGTGAAAGTATCCCAATGAATACTGCTCGGCAGGAAATAAGCAGAAATTCGCATGAAGACAAGTCCCGCGTAGAACAAGGTTCATCTCATTTTTCAACGGTATTTATTACTTAATACTAATTATATAATAAAATACTAAGGGTCTGTTTCACAATGACAGATGACAGATGAATTTGCTAATGGCCAGTTGATCCGACCTATAGTTTACAGGGAACTTTATTAGCCAAATATTGCTATTTGTTAATTGTGAAACAAAAACGTTGTAGTTATGTGGTAAATATGTTGCAAATAGCTTAAATGGAACTTTATTAGGACATTGTGAAACAGACCCTAATAATATAATTTAAAAAAAAGTCATTAAAATAATAATTTTAATGACTAAATGAAAAGGAAATAAATTTAAGGAGTCCAAGTACAATAATAATATATTATCTTATCTTATATATTTAAACGAGCAATTCTTGTATATATCTTATCTTATACCTTTAAACGAGCAACTCTTGTATATATACATATATATAGAATATGAATCTCGGAAACGGCTCCAACGATTTTCATGAAATTTTGTATACATGGGTTAAAAACGGCGATAAATCGATCTAGCTAGGATAAAATTTTAGAAAACTTTTTTTTATCCGTGTTTTGAGGCAACTATAAAATATGATCAGAATACGAACGTAAATTTCGCTGTCAAACAATATGTCATGATAGCTTAGTGGAAAAATTAGGCAGATACATCTGAACGAGCCTGGTTCTAATCTTCAGTCCGATTTTTTTTTTCCTTTTTTTTAAGATCATTTTTTTGGAAGAAATTTTTTATCATATTTAATCACTAAGGGTACCGAGCAAATGCTCGGTCAACCAGGTACTTAATATCTATGGATGATTTTACACCACGTCAATCTTATCCCGTGGTAAGTTCTCGAAGAACTTGTGTTACGGGCACTTGGGATTCGAGCCCGTGAACCTTGCGTAGTGTCCAGTCTGTCAGCTAATGGAAAGACCAAAGAAACCCCTAATGGATTTATATATTGCATTCTGACCATTTCCAACCTTTTTCTCAATATCAACGTCTTGGTTTCCGTTTATTCCGACATTTTCTTGGGTTTCCCCAAGAAAATGCCTTTCTTAATATCAAGAAAAAATATTCGTGTTAAGTAGCGTCTTTTTCCTTTATTTAATACTAGCAGCGCCCCGCAGTTTTATTCTCGTACTTCCCACTTTCCTGGATGATAAATTATTAGTCTGTGTTATTCAGATGTATGTTGTTGTAAATTTTCATTAAAATCCATTCACAAGTTTTTACGTGAAACAGTAACAAACATCCACACTTACAAACTTTCGCATTTATAATATTAGTAGGATTTAGCGGAGACCACATAAGATATGTAGGTAGTGTCTTTTTATCTCTATTAATATCTTCTTTACCAACTAAACTATAATCATATTTAGATAAAAAAATTGCTGTTTAGGAAGACAGCAGTTATATGGGCACAAGTTCTATATATTTTATACTAGTGTTCTATAAGAGGTACCTTAATATGTTTTTGAGATTGTACGTAAAAAATAATAATCGAGACGGATTAAAAATGGTATTTATGCGAACTGCCGATAAAATTGAAGACTCCAATACATTATTATATACGCAATTTTAAATTTAAATATAAAAAAAATGAAATTAAAAAGAGGAAGTGCCATGCTGCTTTACAGCCAAATTGGGCCGGCACGACCGGGGTAGTACCTCTCGCTCACATAATACCGGCGTAAAGTGGCAGTTATGCTGTCACGTTTCGTGCGGTTTGTGAGTTTCCGGTGGCCCATTGAGGGGATAGGGAAAAGGGGGGCAACGCATCGAAATAACCTCAGCCCCTCTAGACAAGTGGTAAACGCTCGCTTCTATTCTTTTGCGTTTATTCGCTAACTCCATAGGGTTGCTGCAAATTTTTTTAAGAACGTTTATTAACATACATAATTTAACAAACTAAACCATATTTAGTTTGTTAAAACGTTTAACAACCTCTGTACTTCGTTTAAAACGAATATTATTGTTATAATATTTCTTGAATTTTTTTTTACGTCGTAAGCTAGTGTAATTCCCATACAATAAGTATTCTTTTCTATTATATTCGTTTAGCGTTTATGCCACTCTTCTAGGGGGAACGAATTACATATGTTTTTAGACGTTTTTACAAACAAAACCATACACTTTATGCGTCTTAATAAGCGTTCCTAAAAAAATTTGCAGCAACCCTATGGAGTTAGCGAGTAAACGCAAAAGAATAGAATTGAGCGTTTGCCACTTGTCTAGGGGTGCTGGTTATGTAGATGCTTATGGGCGTCGATAGTCACCAAAATGCTTCGATTGTTCGTTTACCCTCCTGTGCTATAAAAAAATGTCTGTCACATTAGAAGCATGCGGTGATGACGCTAGTTTCACCTATTGTTCACCCACATAGTACTCCTATAGACACGGTAAACATAGCCCATGGAAAGCGTTCGGTGACGATAACGAGTTCTTTAATTTTTATTCGCTCAAGTTTTCAACGCGCCTTTGGAAGTTTTCACTTCAAAAATGCTTGCACTCCGTAATCACAAGCAGCATAAGCATTAAAAACAACCGAATCCGAATACACTGTTAAACCATGTTAAAACGCCCGAACGCTGCGTTCAGTAACAAGCATGGAACAATCATATATTATCAAAACTAGTATTATAAACAAAAAAGGTTTGATTGTTTTTGTATTGAACAGGCTCCAAAACTTCTTGACCGATTTAAAAAAAATCTCTGTTGGGAAGCTGCACTATCTCCGGTGAACATAGGCTATTGTCAATTTTCAAAAAAGTTAAGCACCCGTTTTAAATCTTAGTTGGAGCAGGCGAAGCTGCGTGCAACAGCTTGTCATAAATATTTACGTAATTTTAATATACTTGATTAAAAATGTTTGAAATTCACTTTGGAAATATCTGGTAAAATATGATGGAGAGGTAACTACGAAATAGTATTTTAAAGCACAAAACCATTCTCACTAATGGATTCGGAGAGCATCCATCAAGCCGAAACTGCCTTTTTATTATATTAGCTATTCGTTCATTCGTTCCACATTGCCTCTCTTAGCCTCTGGATCGATCAATGTACACTCTACGAAAAACACAACCGGGAAAGACAATGCTCAGGCAGTGTGTTTCAAAAGTAACAAATAAATTGAAAATAAAGTCGGTTTACGGACGGTAGTTTGACTTGATAATGTCAAACATTACATGCAGCCCGAACCGAACTGAGCCGATCGCTCGAGCCGATCATGCCTCTCTCGTCCGTACCGCGCTCTCGCTGGCGGAACGCTACATGACATCTTTTTTGTGCATGCTGCCCGTATTATCGAATTATTAGACGTCGTCACGTCACAACAAAATATCCGACTACCCATTTATAGTCATCATTAGAAGCTCTTTATTTTGATAACCCACTTAATAGGTTCGAGAGATTATATTTAGGGCTTGTTTCACAATCTCCAGTTAAGTTCCCAATAGGCTATCGGCAACATATTTGACAGATACTCCATACTCTATCCGTCAAATATGTTGCCGATAGCCTATTGGGAACTTAACTGGAGATTGTGAAACAGGCCCTTACTATCTTAGTATAAAGCGTCCTATAGTCGCCATTTTGAATTTTTCAATTATAACTTCAGTGACATGCGCTCTAGCAATACGATTCAAACGACATGCGAATTGTCAATGGCACGCGTTTTGGCTATAATCATAGTGTCAAGGAGGAATTCACATACATACTGTTAAACACTTTACCACACATTGCTTTGCGCGGGCGGTTTCAGAAAGGCTGTGCAGGCCAGGCCAGGGTAAATCCCCCCTCCCTAGCAGTTTCTTCTATGGATGCGTAGCTCAGACAGCTCATACGTTGGCTTTCGACGTTTGATGATAAGGTTCGGTTCCAATAATATTACAGGCTGTACTACTCCATCATTTAAAACCCAAGGAAGCTGATATACGGAAGACATAAGGATGGTACGCATGCAGAGCGTATCCATCTTATTAGAAGCGATCTAGAGATTGCCAAATACTTGATGTCCCTTAAGCTATATATGTTACATTAACATTTTATTACTTCTTGGATCTAGTACACCAAAAGGTAAAAAAAGGAATCTTCATAAGTAAATTCTCTTGTCCTTCTAATTTTCTTAAAAACAGGTGATCCTAGCATGTTGAAATTTTTAGCAGATACTGAGGAAAGACTTTGATTTTTATACTGATATTGAAATATAAGGCTACGTTTTGCGACAGGCTATAATTAATCCCTGTACTCCCACGAGAATGTTAAGTACACAAGTGGGGTTTTTTTTCGAATGGACCTATGCTGTTGGCCTAAAGGCCTTTAAGCTTCATCGGACATTCGATTGTATAGTTGTATATATGTATGATAGTATATAAAAACCCATTCGTGCACAAGCCCGACTCGCACTTAGCCGGTTTTTTGCTCATGAAACTTGAAGACCGGATAATAGAACTATTCGTCAAAATACCTCTTACTATTTAAAAATATGATCCAACCTAAGTCGTAGTTCCCACAGTAACAAAACAAATCTCGTAATTCTTGTATAGAGATAAGCATTTTCTTCGTCTATTATTTTTTTATATCTTTTTTATATCCAACACAGTTCCCTAGCTAACACAGGCGTCAGTAAAATGTTTCCCAACACGTACATATAAAGTAGTGTAGCTTATTTTATGTATGTGTGTACATAAAAAGGAATTTTGTCATGTTATAGAATTTTCTATTGTGTTAGCGCCTTTAGCCTGTTTGGATTTTATGTTAGTAGAATAGGAAAAATGAAATTCACAACAACATAATAATAATATACAGCTTACGGTGATAATAATGTGAACAATAGAGACGGCCACTCAGCATTTGTCACAAAATTACAGCAATGGCGAGATGCTGATTAACAGTGACTCCTCGCGATCACTAGCGATTTGGACATTGAAATCTGTTGACACTGTCCAAGTGGTGGCAAGCTTGACTTTAACATCGTCCATAAACATCGAGTTTATCAGAATTTTTTTTGCTAGCTCCAAGCTATGCTAATGGTCCTAGTGGCCTTGCTTCATCAGATGTGGGATGAACCGGCTTCACCCTCTGATGAGTAAAAATGATACCGGATCCACACGTTTGTGGCTTGCCGCAAGCTTCAAGTCTCCACAAGTCACAAGCATGTAGACGCCTCGCAAGCGCTTGCGGCAAATTATCTTTTGTCTCCTTTGACTTGTGCACAATACCGACACTCGTCGGATCAACCACAAAACCTTGCATAGGTTTGCAAGAAACCTACGCAAGCCAAGGCAAACTGTATCCACACGTTTAAATTTGTGAAGGCTTGCCAAGCCTCGGCAAGCGTGCGGTTCCGGCTTGCGGGGTTGCCCCGCCAGCCGTGGAGTGTGACTTCCGCGGTTTCAAAGCGTCGGGTTTGTTCCTGTAATTTGCAGTCCAGGAACCCTTTTCTTCTTTTCAAAACAGAGGCAGTAGAACTCATATAAACGCGAACGCGGCATATAGAATCCCTCCTACAGATCCAATAAACATAAACCAGATGGTAAGGCGATCTTCAGCGGTCGCGTTGGATGCGAGTGGCAAGGGATCCGGTCGTCATGGTGTTTATTTAAGGAAGCCTATAAGATTTTAAGATGATGATTGTACAAGATTTTTATTATTATAAGTTACAGCTTGGCTATAGAGTATGGAGCGGTTTGTAAGCTTCCATTGGCCATTCGGATAGTGACCTCTGGGTAGGTTTAAACTTTAAACTCTACACTCATAAGGCCGTAAGAAAAACGTTGAAATATTTAGATAACATCTCTTATTCGCAACTGACTGTACAATGGTATTCGCTGAGGTATTTTGTTTGTAAACTCAATCATCGAAACTTTTCTGTACATGTAAATCTAAGCGATACATGTATTTTATTCATCATCATCATCAGCATCATCATTATCATCATCATCAGTCTTTATCCGTCCACTGCTGAACATAGGACAATGAACGCCAAGACTATGTATTCCATTATCAGTAAAAAATTCTTTCAAATATGATTATGTAACTCACATAAAATTTATTCTCTTGAATTTGTCTTTGGGAATGTTTCTCAAATGGTATACTAAGTCCAAGTTAGACTACTATTAAAAGAAATTAGCAATTACTTCGTTCTCTACAGCGGGTGGTATCATCCCCATATCTGAACTAAAATGGACTCCTATAGAAATTAAACAAGATTTTTTTTATAAAGAAATTAAGAATCGGTATCCCGGCCATAACAATCTTCCGCGTCTACGCTATATGTTATAATATGTTGGCTGGGCATATAGCTATATACTGGGTAAAGATAAATATTACTGTACAATAACCCGAAAAACTGTTCCGTCCGGGTCAATATATTAAGGAACTAAAAAATGGTCGTCAGTTAAACGCTGGAACTAAAAAATTGTTGTCATACACATTTTGAGGGAAAAAATCGAGGCGTGGAGAGAGGTGAAAACACTGTCGACATAGGAGCAATGTCAATGCCTCGACAAATTTCGAGGAGATCAGGTTCAACAATTGGATATGGGTCGAATTTAAATAGCCAAATACCTCAGTTATCATTTTTGCATTACAGCTCAAAGAAAATCGATTTTATTCGATACCTTGGCGAATTACTTGTAAAGTCCTTATCACGTTGGATATAGAGAATATAATTAATACAGTCTATTTAATTGTACTATTAGGCTAATTACCATGCTAAAAATTGCACAGAATTCAACGGTGATTAGTGCTCTGTGGACTTTTAAACTACTGTAAATCATAAGAAAATTGTGTTTTTCGATACGGTCCGACTTGAGATTGAAAGTTAGCAGTTTGAGAAACTGCATATTTAATTACTTATTAGAATGTTTTGTAATAAAACAATCTAAAAAGTAGAAAATATTGTTTTAGTAATTTAAATTTTGAATAGATTAATAAATAAAATAAATTATTTTAATGTTAAAAAGCAGAGGGTGTTTTTGATAAATATTTCGCTAATGTATATAGTAGATACTCCTATCACTAACTAGTAATATAAGGGGGTGTGCGCTATGGACAATACATAAGAGTACGTAAATACGTATTTCGCAAACTTGCACACTGTATGATAATGTTTCTATTTAAATTGGTTTATTTAACTGTCTGTTAACATCCTACACAATTTCCCCCGTGGTCACTATCTACTCCAATCCACGTCTATTCAGCGTAAAAAACAAAAAGCTAGAGCGGGCTGTCAGTTAATATGCAGCGGCAGCGCAGCCAGCAGGGGAACTGAACAATCGCCCACCAGTAATAGCTTACACAGACCAGGCAACGGACAGAGAGCATACTCTATTATTTGATGGTTGAGTATAATTGTTGTAGATGCCTGATGAAGGCTTGATAATAAATTCGAAGCGTAGCTAATAGTAAATTAGTGTGTTTCTTCTAAATACAGCCCAATTTCCTGCAAATTAAATAAAAACCATACTATATATTATGTTATCTTCTTCTACTACTGTTTCGGAGTTTGGAGTAAGGAAGTATTTGTCAACTTGTAACTTCAAAGTACGCTTCGCATAGGTGTCGCGTCGTATATTTGAGATGTACTTACGACTTACAATTTGGCAAATTCAGTCTAAAGTAACACAATATAAAGCTTGCATTTTAATGACATACTTGTGAGTTGAGTCGGCGTTGAGTAGGTGTTATGTGCGAAGATCTATAGTTGGGTGCTCAACTAGTTATGAAACCAAAATTATTTGAGAGTAGACCTATTTGCTAAAAATCTGCATAAAAAGTCAATTTTTTTTTTATTTCCAACAAAAGCATGCCCACTGAGAAGAAACGGCGAAACTCAGAGGAACTAGTCTTTTCAAATATTTTATGTCAATTTTTACATTTTATCATGAAATACCTGGGAAGAACGCCCTATTTCAAAGGTTGTCGTCCATGAAATCTAGATATATCCTTTACGCATCGACAAGGGTATATTTAATCGATGCCATTACGACACAAACGCTCTTTAGTTACAATTATGATTTTTTCAATGCGTAAATTTTGAACGTTTTCTAGGGTCGTGCTTTTAAAATAATTGCTTATTTTTATAATTACGTATATCTCAACTATGAATGCCACCTTTTTTACTGAAATCATTTATATTTTTGCGGACAAACAGCTCAAAACATAAAAAATAATATAGATAAGGAGTAACAAAACAGATATTATTCCTGGCTTTTTTACTTGACCAAAGTTTTACCTCTTATCTCAACATAATATAATGAACATAAAAAATGGCGGAAACTATCCGACCCTCGCATACTAAATACCGCATTATCCAGCGAGCCGATCCCCCGTTATTAGGTACCGATATTCGCAAAATTTTCACTAAAGCATACAATAATGAAAACCCGCGTAGAATTTAGTTTGAATTTCGTACAAGCTAAGTTTTGTCAGGATCTTATTACTTTATGTTATGACAATCGCTATATTTTGATACAGATTTATATATTTACACTAGCGGACTCGACAGACTTCGTTATTGCAAACTCAAATTTGAGAAATAAACTATCCTATCTTTTAAGTTGGAG
This sequence comes from Lycaena phlaeas, assembly GCA_905333005.2. Lineage (NCBI taxonomy): Eukaryota > Metazoa > Arthropoda > Insecta > Lepidoptera > Lycaenidae > Lycaena > Lycaena phlaeas. Next base: position 2,594,351 of record HG995170.1, on the reverse strand, counting down.
AAAAGCACACATTTTAAAAGAAAAAACATTAAAATCGGTTAAGTGGTTTAGGAGTCCATTGAGGACAAACATTGTGACACGAGATTTATATATATTAGATATCGGGAATAGTTGCAGGTAAGTCTTTTTCATCCAATCTTTCATGTTGTTTTAAATAAATTTCAGGACTGACCATTGAACTTGGCTCCCATTTAGATCTCACTTCTTCTGTAGTTGGAGTCAACAACCATGGCTACTCGCAGTAGTTTCAGTGCGGTACACCGGCGCTGGGTGTAGTGGGGAGACCGCCAGGAGTTCCACATATCCCCAGCTGAACAAATCATTTCCACTGAGTCAAAAAATAAAAAAGGCCTATATGTTGTCTATCCCTATGTACGTCTATTGTAAGAGGTAGTGCCATGCTGCTTTGCAGCCGAATTGGGCCGGCACGACCGGGGAAACTCTCGCTCACATGAAATCGGCATAAAGTGACAGCTAAGCTGTCGCATTTTGTTCGGTTCGCGAGTTTCCGGTGACCCATTGAGGCTATGGGAAAAGGAGGGCAAGGCCTCTGCATAACTTCTGGTTATGTGGATGCTTATGGGCTTCTATAGTCTTCAAAAAGCTTCGACTGTTCGTTTGCCTCCTATGCTATAAAAATAAATCCTAAGACACATGTTAAGTTTCGATGCCAATAATTACAAATACAGTCTTTCTTGCCCGGGGCAGCCAGGTTCATTCTAAGGGTCTCTTGAGAGATATAAATAGAAATACTAGCACCGATAATATCGTGTTAATAATGTTCCGGAGTCATGGATATGTATTTTATATGCAAAAACTAACGGCAACTAGAAACAGTTACCCATAGTTAAATATTGAAGTTGTACACTACTCTCGTGAACAAGCCATAGACAAACCGAAATATCTAGCTCCGTGAGCAAGTTGGCTGCAAACAATGAAATATGTTACTTATCTTTTATACCATAAGAAGGCAAAAAGCAGTCGAAGCCTTATTTCGACTACTGAGGCCTACAGACTCCGCACGAGAGGTTAAGATGTATTGCTCTATTTTCCCTATCCCATCAATAGACCGCCTGAAACCCGCACAACAAACCGCAACGCGACAGCATGGCTGTCATTTTAGATCGGTATCATGTGACCGAAGCCGCGGGCAGCAGCTAGTATAGGTATGAATAAAGCACGATTTTGATAACTACTAACATCTACTATTTTTTTTTACTATTAACATCACGATAATATACCGAAGTGAATACAAAAATACATAATTTCTGTTACATTTTCAGTCGTAGACCGCATATCACTGACATGAGTTACCTTTTTTTTCTATTTTTTTTTGTCGCAGTGGAAATCTCTTTCGGACCTATCAGAGTCTCGGATTCACATTAGCGTGTCTTGGGACTCGCATTGGGTGTACTAAAGAAGGACTGCCTGACCACTATAAAGCAGTCCTACGACGTCGTGTCTAGCGGGGTGCGGTTATTCATCCCGAGCCCGACACGAGCACAGGGGTGTTACTGGAAGCGCTTTATGTAGCGCCTCCGACTCACCCCCATGCGTCGTCCACGGACGGAGGTCACATCGGCGGCCTCCGCTGTCAACCGGGATGAGATACTTGGGCTTGTTCCTGATGATCTCATGTTCGTGGACAGCATTGACCACTTACCATCATATGACATATTTGCCAGTTTTACTGTTGTCAAAAGAAAAAATATATGTCTACCGCTACCTAAACGCGGGCTAAATAGCGAACAAAAGTTAACAATTAATGTCAAGGAAATGTCTGTGAGGTTACAACTTGTAGGAGCTTATTACAACTTGTTGGCGACTGGCTTCGACGTCCTTTTGTAACTTCAAACTTCGCCACGAAGTTTCCAAATGCATCCTTTTATGGATTAAATTTCAACTAACTCTTCACGTCTTTTCCCGGGTTTATAAAATTAATTAAAGAAACTTTACAATAGAAGTAGCAACTCATATATGCTCCTCTGCTGGGCACGGGTCTCCTCCTCGAAATCAGGCAAGGTAGGTATCGAACCATAGTTCACCGATGCGCTGGCCCAATGGGAGTTGGTGAACTTCACATTTTTTTTTCGAAAAATCTAGACTTTTAGGCCTGATGGCCTTTAAGCCTAGTCCTAGTCACCTAGTAAAATTCGAAAGGGGGGCGCCCCTCTCCGTGCCCCGCAGGAGGCGCGGTATATCGCGCGCGCTACTCTGGAGAGTAGGTGTTTGGCTGGTCAAATCCAATACGGTCGACAAGTCATTAGCGGATGAAGTTAAACTATTAGTCGGAGGGCCGGCCCTCCTCTTCCCCTCTGACGGGGGAGGTGGGTCGTGCGCGCAACCCCTGCAATCGACCGATAGCAAAGTGCTATGGGTGTTTTCGCGGTTCTGATTAGTGTAGACTCGTATCGGATTCGAACCTAAGAACTTCACATACCTACCTTCATAGACTTTTAATCTCATCAGGTATGCAGATTTCCTCACGATGTTTTCATTTACCGGTGAGTGAGGTCTCGTGTTTATATGAACTTAGCAATTTAGAAAAATCATTTCAAGGCACCACCGATCAGGATTGAACCTGGAACCTCTCGCTCAAGAAGCAAAACCCATATCCACTGGACCATCGTCGCATCTTTACAACATCTCACTACGTTAATCTGGTCCCGTAGCAATTTTGAGATTTGTTACGGATTACGGAGGAACTAAATTTAATTTAATTTCTTGGTTAGATTAAGCCTTATATTCATATGGTATGGTAGAATGTATTAAACTTGTTTTTAATTTTAATATCACCCATGTAAATTTACTACATTCATGTGAATAAATGATTGAATTGAATTGAATTGGCGTTCATTGAGGCCAGAAACATATTATGTTCATGGATTGTTTCAGCAATGGACGGATAAAGGCTGATGATGATGATGATTTTAAATTAAATAAAAACATACATATACACGACTGTATGCATACATCTATATTCATCATAATATCATCTTGGAGAGAGTAGTGACCGGTTCGTATATTAACCATGGTCCCGCTATCCGACTAACCGGGACAATTAACTTACTAGTATGGATATTAAAAATAAAGCCACTCATAATCTATATTCGACGAATAAACTCATTATACTTTTTACCATCTTTTCACATTATGCAACTAAACTCAGTTGTGAATAACAAGTCAGTTTCGACTCGCAGATGGGTCCTTGAGAAACAGACAGACAAAATGCAACCGAATAAGTGAATAGTGCCAAGTTGTTTCAAAACTAGTGATGTAACCGTGTCGACATTTGACACGATGCGACTTTTTTCTCAAATGACAATTTTAATTTGTTGTAAATGTTTTTGTGTAATTGATGTCAACTCTGATTTCATTATAAAATAATTTGTGTTTATTTAATTTATTAATTTGAATACAATTACATAAATGTTCAAGAGTGGAGGCTGCGACCTGCGTCAAGGTAGACGAAGTGTTGGTTGGCCATTAACCAGGTGGGAAGACGATCTACGTGCAGTGGCCGGTCCGCGTTGGATGCGAGTAGCAAGGGATCGCTCGTCTTGGCGTTCATTGAGGGAGGCCTATGTTCAGCAATGGACGAATAAAGGCTGATAATGATGATGAAAAGAATAGAACATGAAAACATAAAAAAAACTAACTTTTTAGTTTGTGATATGAGCATGTTACGTTAAAAATAATGATGGTCCTGTGGGTGCACTAGCAGGCCCTTTAAAAGAGTGGACTGGGTTTGACCTTGAATTTTTTTTTCTAAGTTCCCCGGTGTTTTGGAACACGATAATATCGTGAGTAAGCCTGCATGGCTGATGGGATTTTGTCTTTAAGGGTGTGTGACGGTCGCCAATGCGGGTTACATTGGACCAGTGCATAAGTGATCTATGGTGCAACACCCTTTTGATTTCAAAAAATCTGTCTCCAGCAGCCATCGACCACACAACCTATAGACTCCTAATGTTTTTTCGTATTAAATGTATTCTGGTAACTAGCTGAGGTGAGACGAAAGGGGTTGCAATGCTGTGATTAGCTAATTCAATGTCATACATTACCAATAACGGAACGTTAAAAAGAAATGGATATCTTTCGCAACGGGAAAGAATGAAACGACACGATAGTTTGAGTATATTGTTTACGGCTTACATCGGAACTATCGTCAGATGCGTCGCCAGAATCCGTTCCCCTGTTATTAGGAGTCTATGGGTTATGTGGTCGATGCCAGCAGCGGTCTTCTCCCCGAAAAACAGTAGAATAGTCGATGATTATGTTAATGATAAAATTAAAATTAAAGCTGATATTTTCACTTCTACGAGAGTAAACTATAAAAAATATAAAACATCTTTGGTAACATAAGTTAAGTTATAATAAGAGCATAAAGCTTGCCAATACATTTTCTTTGAAACACTAATGACAGCAGCTACGACCAGAAAATTGAACCATAGAGACAACCAAGACATATTGTTATACCTTTTATGTAGAAACTGATTTTTGGTATTCATGTGAATTTTATCTGTTATATAAAACTTCTTTTCAAGTAAATTGCCTCTTGATAAGGAAGTCTTATATAGACCTTCGTAATAATTGCCACTTTAAAAAAATAGGAATTAATTAGTAATTTAATTAATTAAAAATATATAGGTTGCTAAAAATCCACACATTTTATTAAAATATAGTGTCATGAAAAATAAATTATTTTGAGATATAATAACTGACATCGATATGTAAGATCTCCATCCCTAGACATTTATCAAAAGAAAACACTCATTACAATATTTATATTTAAAGAGTTGGAAATTAATTACTTTACTTCAGTTTATTTCATCTACCCTCCGGCTGCAAGGATAAACTTTACAGATTATCTTAATGAAGAGAAAGTTAGCACTTATAGGTTTTTCCGAGAACTCATACTTCTAACTTGTATTTTTTTAATACTGCGATTTGAATTTTAAAAAAATGTCCACAAAAAACCCATTTTTGATAGAATTTTCACTAATAAGTAGTATTACTTATAGCTGTTGCCCTTTTTTTTTTTTTTTTGACGCAGGGGAAATCTTCAAAAGATATCTGTTTCCTGGGAAGACAGGTTATGTAGGATTTTTACCTACTAAGACCCCTGCGATGGCCTTCATCAGCACAGTAGGGAGACCGCGGGCACACCAATGGAACTACGTCCGCGGCCCCACTAGGTGCTCCGCTGTGGTGAGAGCTCGTACATAGCTGTTGCCCTATCCTATGTTACTTCTAGATAGGTTGAGTAGTTTTCGCATGAAAGAGCAACAAACATCCCTATTTTGACATTTACATTAGCAAGAATTATTACGTTCCATACCCATATTGGCCATAAACCATAAATGTTTAAAAAATAATTATTGTTGTTTGACGGATTTCGGAACGCAATAGAAAAACGAATTTTCTTTTCACAAAAAAATCGTTACTACGAAAAAATCTTTACATACATATTTTTTATACTCTGAAACATTCAGCTTGACATATTTATTTTGTACTTTAATGTTTTAATCCGTTAGGATACAGACTAAAAAGTTGTGTGTAACGAGCTGCAGTAGTTGGTAACAAACTGTATACTTTATATTTCCTACAAATATTTACGTTTAGTTTTGGTGAAATCACAAAAAATAAAAGAATTTCGTGACGCTCGAAGCGCAAAACTTGCCGAGTTTTGTTTACTTTTTTCGCAAAATAACGAAGCACGCTCGAGATATTAAAGCACAATTCAAATTTACAAAACAAAATAAATTGTATCAATTACATAAATGTACACCTTTTTACCATTCCTTGTTTTAAGGAGGTTGCGATGATTACTTCTTTTTCTTCAGGATGAATGAAGAAAAAAAGATATCCAATCCCAAGATCCTAAACGCTTTGGAACACGACATTCGCGTATAACCTAAATTAAGCTTGACACACTAGTCAGCGATCAAAACAAATACTTCCTTCCAAAGAAGTAGTGCCCCGCGACGTCACCCGCGTACTTCACATTTCATTATATGGATCACAGAAAAACACACAAAACTATATGAAAATAAAATTGCGTTGGGTTTCAGATACTTTTTTTTTTTTGTTTTTTGATGACGCCTTGGAAACGCTTTCCGGACCATACCAGGGCCTTGGGCAGGCGAGCTGACGTGTGGGGATTCGCATTGGGTGCACTACCCCACTAAAACCGCTGCGTGAGCCTTCAGCCGCTGTCTGAGGGACCCGGATTTGCAGGCGACGGGTAACCTTCAGCGACAAACCTCCCGGCAAGACCAGATTCTCCACACTAGGGGACTGCTCGGCTATCACTTGGCAGTTCCCACGACGTCGTGTCTTTACTCTTTAGCGGGGCCCGGGTTCCCATCCCGAGCCCGACACGCGCACAGAGGCGTTATTGGAAGCGCATTAAGTAGCGTCTCCGACGCACCCCTATTCGTCGGCTACGAGGAGAGGCCACGTCGGCGGCCTCCACTCTCAAGGTTTCAGATACTACAAGTGTACATTACATCCAATGGTTACTTTTTAATGGTTGAAAAGTAAAACCTAAAGAGGTTTAGGTTGAAATTCTGAACTACGCGCTTACAATATTTTCGAATTTCCCGTATTTATATTATTTTCGTATTTTATCGCTTGCTTGAAGTAAATCGTCATTAAAGAGAGTAAGCAAATCTAAGAGTATATTATGTTAGTAATCCGATTCAGGCTATACTATGTCACATTCTCCTCGCCGAATTTCGAGGAAGAGATGCTTGGGTCTTTGGTGCTTAATCGTATAAATAACTAGCACAATTTATCTATGTATAACTAAATATTTAATTTCAAAGACAAGCTGTTATTAGCATTTTAAGGTTTCACAAGCTTTTAGTCCCAGTCGCGTCGCCGTATTGGCGTGTTTTTAACGTGATTAAAACTCGAAACAGATGGAAGTGGGCTGTCAGCATCTCATTTTGATTAAAGTGTACTAAACTCGGAAAATTATATTCACTTTGATAAATTATAAACGTGGCTGTATCCATAAATAGAGTCGGAGATTTTAGATTACGACTTTCCTGATCGGGTAAGGCCAAGGTTATTACTATTTCTAGAAAAGATACATCTAAGATAAATAATATATCTGATAATCTACACTAATATTATAAAGAGGAAAACTTTGTTTGTATGGTTGTAATGTATAGGCTCAAAAAGTACTGGACCGATTTCAAAAATTCTTTCAACATTCAAAAGCTACATTATCCACGAGTAACATAGGCTAAATTATATTCTGAAAAAAAAATGGGTTTCGTAAGATATTTGGGTTTTAGGACACAAGTGTAAAAAATCAACCAGAAAAATTACTTATTATTGTCACGTGACAAGTCTGTCCGTTTTTTTTCTAGATAATAATCTACAAAACATACGCAGGTATGTATACTTGGGTGAATAGATATATCCCCACATGCATTCGTATAACTATCCTGCTACCATTTCTCGTAGAACAGTTTTGCTGTTTTGAAAAGGGCCAAGGAGGTGATGTGCTCGTTTCATTCGGCATACCTTACCATCGAGCTCATCTGTCGATTTGCTGTCAATCCGCACGGAAGAACACAGTGGTCATTTCACGCCATCTTTAATGTGAGCGAGAGGTACCAGCCCGGTCGTGTCTAATTCGGCTCCAAAATATCATACCCTTTGGAAATGGAAATCAACAAAAATCGCTATTCTGAATTCAGATTACCTTTTTGTATTGAAATATTGAATAAACACATCATGTATAAACCGGAGATATCCGCATAGAATATACGCCCGGAGCTGTGCTCATCCTAACGTATCAAATATTGAATATTTGCAGTACATCATATCTCCGAGGATTGTACTAGGACTTAGGTGAGTGAACTTGTTCAGTCTAGATTCTAACTTAAATATTGAATAAGATTATGATCTAGATATGATCAAGATATGATCTAGATATATCTAGGGTTCGATTCTGTTCCCCAGTGGTGGCTTGAAATGGGTTATGCTAAATTTTTATGTGCACTGGAGACCATCAATCGCTCACCGCTGAAGTAAAACATCGTGAGGAAGCCTGCATGCCCGAAGAGATTAAGTCTTTGAAGCTGTGTGAAGTGGCCCAAACCCTTCGTCTGATTTCGGGATGGAAACCATGGACATATATGGATTGATACTTTATTTTTTTTTATTTGCAGTGAAATATTCGTAAAAATCAAGTCATAAATCATAGTTACAATGACAAAATAAAGGAATACGTACATGTGTTTTATACAATTTAATTTCTCTATCAAATATTGATACGCCTGACATGACTCATATAAAAATATCATAGAGGGAAAGATTGATGGAAAAAGAGGAAGATGTAGACCGAGAAGGAGTTATATGCAACCAATAAAGGAGAAGGTACGGGTTATGTCGTATCAGGAGGTGAAGGTGTTGGCAGAGAGGAGGAATGAGTGGCGAATACTCCACCGACAAGAGCAAAGCTCTTAAATAGAGAGAGAGATTGATATACCTAAATCGAGATTGGGTATTAGATAATACATCTTAGTTCAAAAAGCTAATTTTTAATGTATTTAAATTAAATTAATTAAAAAAACAATTTTTGAGTCTACAGTCTACTAAGAAATGGTGATGATTAATATACAAATAGCCGCTATTGAATAACTTAAATTTCTACAATTGTGGATTCGTTAACCTCGATCTATCATTTCCTGGTGATGTTACTGCAACAAGGTTAAGACATAAAACCTGATTGGTTGCGTCATTTAGTGCTTACTGATAATCAGTGTTACAAATTGGCTTGTCGATCTAAACGTCACCAGTGAGTTCAAAGAACTGTTAAGCGATCTATCTCCGTGGTATGCCCCAAGGCAGCGTCCTACCACCTCTGTCTTTCTGTGTGTTTCAAAAATCACCAAACCAGTTCAATCCACTGATAGTGACCTAATCAAAAATTGTACTTGACCAAATAAATCACTCTTATGTAGTATTAATACTATACATTAATAATTATTACGTATACTTTAATCAATTTTGATAATCTTTCTTAATTCGTAGATAACCCTATTAAAAATATTCCATATATTCAGTGAACAGTCGTTCTATGAATATATTTAAAAAACATTTTTTTTACTTATGTTTACGCGAATTTCAGGACGACCGAGGACTGATTTCGAGATCTGACTGTGACTTCCCGTGACCATGTCAGGTATATAAAAAACTAAATAAACCGCGATAAAATTCGTAAAAGTTGTTTCATTATAATCAAAAAAACATTTTTTTAAAGATACGCTACGATAGATGTAAAGTTTCATATTTTTGTAAATCCTATCAGATCCTAAAACCCAGTCCTAAAGGCCAATCGTTACTGCTAAAAACCTAGTTCTGTTAGCAATATTATTAATATTCCATCAAAATATCGTAATTACGCAGTTTGCTTGGTGAAGTAAACTGATCATGAGGAAGCAGCTCTATTCAGCGCCAGCGAACGGGTTTCCAATTAATTTCCACTCGGCTACCTTTGTAGTAAGTTTGGACAGTCTGGCGGTCGAGCTAACAAATAAATGTACTGGTTTTATAGAAACTTATTTAAATTAATACAGCTATTAATTTTTAGTATATATTAAATGATGAGAGAAAAGCTATGGTTTCGTTTGTGGAAACTGGAAAGTTAAATTAGTTGGTTAGATGATAATGAGTATAAAATATTTAACTTCCCATAGCATCCAGCGCTGTTTCAATATTACAACGTGAAACATTTTATTAAACCTTATCAAAAATCCTTTGTAATGTCTTCTTATCTAAAAATCCTTTGTAAAGTCACTGAAGGTTAAAACGTAAAAAGAGGAGTACTCCCGTGACCATGGTTGCTGTAAAGTATCCGAAACGTCAGGCTCATAAAAAACCAAAGAAAAGATGTTTCATTATAATGAGTGAAATTCGCGTAAACATAAGAAAACAATATTAGTGAAGGTTATCTTCTGAATACCGCAATTTAGGAAAAATTTCTTAAATGTAATTCGCATTCCATCAACTGGATGCCGACTTATAAAGCTCTGACTGCGAACGAACACTTAAATATATTCAGACATTTGTATCGGTAACCTTATATTTTTACCGAACAGGAGTGCCACAGGGGCAAATCATAGCGTCTGTGTTTTTTACAATGTATAATTTAAATAAAGTTATACTACTATAGACATAACATCCTGAAAGTTTTAATATTATCCGTCTAATCAAATCGTGCGAAAAATATAAGATCAAATTAGATTGCGAATAAATTATGGCCTAATAACCCCCGTCCCTATTTCAGGATGTATAAGAATCGAATATTTTAATCATTGGATAGAGTCAACGGCCGGCTGGTCGAGTGATAAGGCATCTTGACATTTCAGCGTTCACGTGTTCAAATCTCGCCAAATACAGACAATTTGTATTATACATTTTATAGATCTCTCCGCCGAGTCATGGATGTGCATAAATTATCAAATTTATATACATTTCTTTAATTTATTTCCATTTCAAGTTCTCAAGAACTTACCAGGGGCCTTGGTAAACGTGATGTGATTGTTAGCTAATATTTATATTTATTTGTTAAACCGCTCTAAATAAAGAATTCTTCGTATCTCATACACTGACGAAGTTAGAGAAGTTATCCTTTGTTGAAAGACGAGACAACTTCTCATTCAGCAGTAGTTGTCGCCAACAGTAAATGGCTTTCGCAAAACTTCTGAATAAAATCTATTATATCTATTATATAACAAGAATTTTGTTTTATGAGAAAATATGAAAAGAAATATAGCATATTATGACACCAGCGCCTTTGCCCGCATGGAGAGGAAGTTAAATAAGTACCTTACAACAGTGTGTGTTCTGACTTTTGCGGTTCACTTAAATTTATATATTATATCTTTCGGGATAGGTTAAAAATAAAGTTCCAAAAAATATAAAAGTATACTATATTCATTACCATCTGAGGATTGCTTTTTAAATATATACATAATAATGAAAGATTTTTTAACAATCAAGACGAAATTTACATTATAACAGAAAATAACCAATAGTACAAGAGCACTGAATTTAAAAGGGAGAATTTGACCGAGTTGAATAGCAAATTACAAAGTCTAGGCAATATATCGCTGACGCATGTATTATTTCATACTATAAAGCTGATGGTTCTTTGTAGTGTGTTCTCATTACACCAAGCACAATACTCAAAATATGGCGCGTATGACACAACTACGACTCACACAATACAATGCGAGTGGGAAAAAAGATTTTGAAATGCTTGCAACGAATGAGTAAAAAAGTTTATGATAACTTTGTACTTAATTCAATTTCCATCCTTGATAAGTAATGAATCAATAAATAATTGAATTTATGAATGTATTACCTCCCTACAAAGTTATTATTACAAAATTAACTTCAAACATCTTAAATGAAACACCAAATCACTATGTATGTGTGTGTAACAGATATCCATATTTTTTCCTAGTCTGTACTCTCTTTCCCTCGTTGTCTTTACATCTCTATCAACAGCACTACTGACTACACTACCCATCGATACTAAGTTGAACGCTTTTTACTACCCTATTATTTAGAATTTAGATTATAGACATTTTATTTCCAAATGATTTTTTATGTTACGGATCGAGTGAAACAGCTGAATCAAAATAACAAATAGTCTTAGTTCAAAGTTCACATATAAAGTGCAAGTTCACAAGAAGTATTTCCATGAAAAATCGTGACTTAGATAAGCTTTAAACGACGATAAGGTTTGTGAAACTTACACCGATCATGCAATTCCAAATTGCCATAAAGTTTTTTATATGTAAAGACTAATTTCTTGGTTTGCCAAATAACTAGAAAAGATTTAAATTTAGAACGTGTCACTGAATGAATTCGATTTTAATTGGAACTTCATATTTCAGAATCTATAAAACGCCATGTTCACGAGGCTTCGAATACGTAATTTTGGTAAAAGGTTTTAATAATATAATAGAAACAATAGTACTAATAAAATTGATAGCTACAGTTTTATTAGATAAGTTCGGGGAGGGATTCAAACTGTGAGGTCTAGGCGCCATTTTGGCCGTCACCGTACGTCAAACTAATTCCTAAACTATTCATGTTTATGCTTCGAAGGCTTTCACAGTGGAAATCTGCTATAGCGAAACTTGTGAAGGAAGTAGAATGTTCATAGTCATCATAAGATTAATTGTTTATATGGACAGGGCACAGTATAGGGCATAGATTATATGATTAGTAGATAGATGCATAATTAAGAATATTAAGATTTGAAAGGGCAATGCACCTACGGATCCTCTATGTACCTTGGTAAATGACAAAAATGCTTGGATATGAATTGCTCTAGATTTAAGTGACTTTGTGAAATAATGATCACAATTAAAAAAATGATAGGAACCCAGCAGAGTTTTTTGTGGGTATCTTCTCTGACATGGGCGCGTTGCGAACCCTCTTTATAAACTTAGCTGTTAAGACGATCATAAGTGATCATTATATAGATCTTATATGTGAAAATTAATAAATAAATAAAAAAATAAAATAAATAAATAAATATACATGTCGCTTATTTTTACCATTTACCACAGATTACCACCCAATGAGCAAACTTTTGTTTGGTTTTCTATGAATAACACCTTTGAATTAATGGGTGAACTGGGGCCTTGCATGGACAGGACCATAAGAGGCCAGTTTCCTTAGCTAAAATAGACACAGGGTACGAATCAGAGCACAGAATCTCGTCTCTGCCTCTACCGGCTGCTCGGTAATTCCGTAGCTACAAAACCTTCCGTGAAGGACTCCCAAACATAGAAATGCAACTTTCTCTTTTTTACAAACATTGACTTGGGAAGATTATTCATTGTTATGCATTATTGCAGTTGGTGTTACGTTTATATAATAAATTGACAAATATGGTCGGTTTGGGCCACTTAAGAAATGCTTTATATCTGATACGTGACACAATCGGGATGTCGAGCAGCCTTGGTGTCCACTTCAAGTGAAGTCACTGTAATGATAGCACAAACTATTGATGTGAAACATCCATGTGCTCGCCTTGGGTGTAAATCGATTCATATGCCGTGACGCCAAAATATTGCGCTCATCACCTCAAATTATTCTCGACTTCTTTGTGCATGCACATAATAAATATCTATTTTTCAACAATTACAGCACATTAATCTAGCCCCATTGTAAGTATTTTAAGAATACGTTTATACGTGAACAGGTACATGTCGAGTTTCAAAGTTAACATTGTCAAATCGCCTTATAGACAGAGGCTGTCTACCTGGCTGTATGGGCAGGATGACGGTCGTTGTTTTATGTCATAGAAAGGTAACTGAGCAGTCAGAGCTTTATGGTGACTACCAGTGCTTATGAGCGTCCGTGATGTGTTGCCCTCCTTTTCCCTATTCCCCCACTGGACCGACTGAGCGAGAGAAACCATAGTCGTTCCTACCGGCCCAATTCAGCTGTACAGCATTAAGGGAGTACCTCTCACCCTTTAACTATATCAAATAGGCCCTGTCTATATGTTATAAGAATTCACCATATGGATTCGTGTGTGTGTGTATCACGCAGCAGTGTTTACATCAAATACATCAAAATCAATTACATCTTCTTGTTTTGTCTCATTAATAAGTAAATTGGAGCAAATCATCACGCGCTCCAATAAGCACCTTACGTTTTCTAATCTCTTCAACCTCCTCGAACAGTAATTACTACAGCCCCCCCCCCCTTTCGAGGAGGTACGACGAGGAGGTGCGCCGCGACGAGCTCGTCTCGGCGCACTGCTGGAATAGTATGTTCACTACTTGGCGTGGCGGGTTCGAGTCTCGCTAAATGCATATTATATATCATGAATATAATATGACAGTGGTTATAGGTATCATTTATATAAAGGCGCAGCACCACCGCGGTTCACGGCGACATTTGTCAAGTTTCGCTTTGCAAGAAAATGTGTGATTGTTTCCACTGCAAACCACGGACACGCTACGCATTGACATTCTGTTGCAATTAACATTTTAACACGTGCGTAGCTTGTGTGTGCGCCGCGGTGGATCTGCGCCTTTAATTTTATAATGATCATAACTGGTATCAGGACATTAAACGCATGAGTGCTTTCGACAATTTTTAGTAAACTCAATATGGCCATGGGCGACTCTGACCTGCTGGCTGGCTGCCGGCTATCCAGACAAAATATATCTAGTACTGAAATAGAGCACAAAAAATACTTAAGTTACTTTTAATACTGTTAGTAGTTACGTAAATGATTTTTGAAATTCGTTGAACCATTTCATAGTGATTTCCATTGAACTTTCATCACAGTATTAATATAAAATATCGTATAAATGTTTACTGTTAAGTTTCAGACACTTCGGGCATGTAGAAAACTTAATAAACCGCGATAAAATCCGTAAAAGATGTATTTTTAGAGTTTACTTCTTATTAAGAATCGATTTTCACTATACAAAGCCGGGTATGAAAATCTATGGGAAAAAATCCAATTACGATTTTACACGAGGATGTCACACGAAGCGTTAAGCGAAAAAGGGAGCCTGAGAAACGGCTTCCACATCCAAGGAAGGCAGCAGGCGAGTAACAAACTATATTTTAACACATTTATTCTATGTTTAATAAAAATAAATGTATCACGTATGCTCTAAATATCATAAAAAATGCATTCATTAGCCCTCATCAACCAATCCATTTATTTTATAATTGTTCGTAAGGAGTAAACTCCTGTAGTGCGTCGGAGCTGACAGCCTGACACACACTTTTTTATTACTTTTATCTGGAAAATCACAGATGTTTCCATTTGTTTTATGAGTAGGTATAACTTTACTAGTAAAGGTAAAGTTTGTGAGTTTTTGTGTCTGTAGGGAGTAATCTCGGAAGCTACTGAAACGATTTTGAAAATTATTTTATCAATAGAAGCTGCGTTATTTGTGAGTGACTAGAATGTGGTATTCGTGGGTGAAACCGCGGGGCACTGCTAATATACTATTATGCATGTTTATAATATTAGTATATTGTAAAAGAGTCAGGTGAAACCACAGGCAAATATAGTGTTACGTGATTACGGCGCTCATTTGGAACACCTCCAGCGTTTGAAATGTTGAACACGTAATTAGCACGTAATAACGTATGGAGAACTCATTTTCTATTCAAAACGATATGTCAGGGAAATAGAGGAAATAGGGAATTAGCTGCGAGGTGTATTGGACGGGGTTTCGATTTATTTTCTAAAATACACTTCGATATAGACTTCATCGTTATTTATTACTAAAATACATCTACAACATAGAGATTTTAAAACAAAGAATTCCGCCGAAATTGTGCTGCGACGCCACGGCTGTTCTGCGCTCGGATTGGTGGACGGTTGACCGATGAAACTGTAAAGCGATACGAGGACTCCGACGCCGGAAGAAGATCCGTATTGCTCTAGGTATGGATGAGACGTACACAGAGATAATTCAATAGTTGAATTATATTATATTACTAATTCCGGTTTTTGAATTTCGTGACTTTCAATGAACGTCATGGCCGTTATGATAACCGTTTAAGCAAATTTAAGTATTAAATAAACCAGATTTATCAATAGAAATACCATAAACGTTCCACAGAACAGACCGTCATTGCGTTCATTGGAAGTCTCGAAACTATAAAGCGGAAGCAGTAATGTAAGATATAAAAATCAGCGGTCAGTGATTTGACACTGACGTAATAGCAATTCAACATTCAATGACTCGCAGCCAACTACGCGCTCGCATTAATCCCGTCTTAGAAAAGGCCAATACACCAGAGAAATGTTTGAAGATATCAAATAAGTTTAAATAGCCTTACACGTAGTAGCTTTAATTTTACAAATTTTCTTTTACTTTTATTATCTTTGATAGTACCTTCGACACAAATATTTTTCTGTATAATACGCTTGAGCGGAATTTTGTTCCTTTGCTCGAGTCCCACGGCGCCGGCGCTTGCTTGCTGTCTTTGCATATTTTATGAAGTTCTTTCAAGCAGTCTGCTTCATATCTCTTAAATTTTTTATTTTTCTCAATCTATTTTGTGAGATTCGACAATCCTTAGACTTAGCGTAAAAAGTCTGTCTTCTGGGATACGGTGGTTTGGCAGAAGAATAAAGCAGAATGGAAGTACTTGTGCAGAGGAAAGGCTGTCTCACCAACAAACAGAAATCGTAAAAAATGTGTATATATATGATATCAATACACTTAATATTTTCACTTTTGTAATGTTATTTAAAATTTCAAATAAGTAAAATTTTGAAATTGTAGGTAATTTATGATATAATTAAATATGATTTACTATTATTATATTTGACGATATTTAAAATAAACCTTAAAGATATGCATAAAACAAAAACTAATGTTAGTAGAATCATCATTTAAAAATTGTGTAACTTAAATATTTCATCATCATCATCAGCCTTTATCCGTCCGCTGCTGAACATATTTGTAGGACATTAATTATTATGTTGGTGAATATTAAATATACACGCCTTTGTCCGACGACTACTGAACATAGGCACCCCTCAATGAACGCCAATACAACCGATTCCTTGCCACTCGCATCCAACACAAACCGTCTACTGCACGTAGATTGTAATCCAACCTGATTCATAGCCGACCAACACTTCGTCTACCTAAACGCCTATTTTAAATATACTTTTGAATATATTTTATGGAAAGGTGAAAAGGTGTGAAAGGTTATGGAAAAAAAAATAGGTGAAAAAGCTTTGTTTGTGGGTACGCTTTTTCGGCGACCGTACAACCGTCAAAAAACTTACTTGTATGTTACCATATTTACCATACAAGTTACCGATTGAGCGTAAAGGCCATAAGGCCTAAAAGTCTAGACCGAGAAAAAAAAAAAGTATGCACTATAAATCCTTTTAGGTTTCTTATAATACCTATACCTAAGAACGCCATCAGGTTAGTGTAGGTAACATAAGAAAGCCAAAGTTTAGATAATTTAAGATAAACCAACCAGGAACAAATACTATTTACATTTTGTTTGTTTGAAACCAACAATTTTCGTAAATGATGGTTGTATTAAAAATACATATCATCATCATCAGCCATCAATGAACGCCAAGACGACCGATCCCTTGCTACTCGCATCCAAGGCGGACCTGCCACTGCACGGAGATCGTCTTCCCATCATGGCCGACCAACACTTCGTCTACCTGAACGCATGTCTATATGTCATTTTATTTCAAACATTAATAGCACAAATAATTATTATAGGTATTAAAAAATATGTGTACAAAGTTTCATAATGATCGGTTGCGTAGTTTCCATTAGAAAGCGTAACAAACACCCCTACTTTCACGTTTATAATATTAGTAAGGATATGATGACCTTTTTTTAATTTTGTGTTGATTTAGAACAGTTACAGATACAGTATCATTAAAATTTTCACATCTTTTTTTCATCATATAAAATTATTATAATTGAGATTATAATAAACTTGTTGGACCCTGGGGTCAGTAACTTTGCGAAAATTATTCTCACGTTTTGTAATGACGAGATTAAATTAATGTGAAGAGATGAAGAGAATATAACTGTCTGGCTTTAACCACATCTTAGGTCTTAGGTTTGAGTACAATAATAATATCTAAATATTAAATACCATAAAAAATAAATTTGTTAGTTTAGATGTTTGTTCTTCTGTGTTTTTATAATATTATTTAAGATCAGTGAATCAGGTTTGTCTTTTGTATATCTATACTAATATTATAAAGATGAAAGATTTGATTGTTTGTTTGTTGAATAGGCTCCGAAACTACTTGACCGATTTTAAAAATCCTTTCACTGTCGGGAATCTACACTATTCCTGGTAAACATAAGCTATATTGAATTTTGTAAAAGTTAGGGACCTGTTTTAAATCTTAGTTGACGCAGGCAAAGCTGCGTGCAATAGCTAGTTATTCATGTAGATCAAATATGCCTGGGGTGGATAAAAAGCACCTGAGGACATTTCCATTGAATATAGACAGGAGAAATAATTTGAATTGCAAATTTATACCCTCGCAGTCTCCTTTCTTACGATCTTCACATCCTTTGACAAGCGCTACGCAACTGCCATCACTCAGTGGTGTTATTAGGATGAATAAAGAATTATCATCATTTCCATAGTTTCAGTCTCCTCTATACAATCATCATCATCAGTATGCAGCCCACTGCTGGACATAGGCCTCTCCCAAGGCGCGCCACTTTTCTCAAACTTATGCTTTGAGTTGCTGTCCACCTTGTGCTGATCCTCGCTCCATCTAGCAAGGAGATCCAACACTACGTTTGCCCATACGCGGTCTCCACTGCAGAACTCGACGACACCTGTTTATCAGTTCTGCTACAGATTTGACCAGTACATTTCCACTTCAGCTTGCTTATCCGAGTAGCTATCTTAGTTGGTTCTCTGTCGAAATATCATTTGGATTCTATCCCTTAAGTTACTTCAAGCATCTCTCTCTCCATACAATTTAAATGTTTACCAGCAATTAACTTACTCCATATTTTCATATATTATACGCATCCGTGTATTATGAAGGTGCATAGGCCGTTAAATTTAATCAATATCATTCATCAAGCCAGCATTTAACAATATGAACACTGAAATTGATCCGAAACGCACTAACAAATTTCATCTCTATCACATGACAATAGCGTCCAGTATACGATAGCTGTAATAGTGGCAGTACATAATTGAAGTGTATTGTAGTGACTTGACACATGGACACAACCCCAATTCTATTATCTATGACTTGATGTTATAGTTATGATTTACAGATTGGTTAGAGACATTTGAATTATAGGTGACAAGTCCACATTATACACGGCTTTGCCATGTTACGGAGAGCTCAAGCACTGCAATAATATGCCATTCAAGCAACGTATGAATGAGTTGAGAATAGTATATTTCGTTACAAGTGCGGAAAGCCTGTCATTGCAACGAGTTCCGACAAATGTCGACTCGAGCTGAGGCGCAGCCGAAGGTGAGGGTTGACAGTCGAAACAAGTTGCAAGGACGGTTCCGCACGTGTAATGAACGACTATTTTTAATACAGTTGCGAAAAAATGAAGGAATTTAATAAAATAATAAAAACACAAAATGGCGCCGAATGTAAAAGAATATAAGCAGAGATTTTTTTTCTTCTGCCATTCTGGGTAGGCAAAGGGAACTATGCCCATACAGCCAAGTCTTCAGTGGAATTGTTTTATTGATAAGAAAAAATAAATTAAGTAAGATAAAATAAAATGAAACCTAGCCGAACACATTGAATTAAATTATTAAATCTTATATTGAAACAAATTAGTAGCTTCTTTTTAAAAATATTTGCATGAATCATAAAAAAATCAATGAATTCCTTTTAGTAAAAACTTCGTGGTTGGTTTTTTTTCTTTTTAATATACATTATTTTGACAGTTGGGAAAGAGAACTCACGAGTTCGGAAAAGGTAAAGAAAAAGCACGAGTGTGTAATAGCCCACTTTCCGAACGCTATACGTCCCTGCAATACGCTACTTTTTGAGCAACTGTATTAAAGAGAGACTTATGTTGACGCGGTGAAATCCTATAAAAGATGCCTAAGCGACAGGCTGGTCCCGGCGAAAGGCCAGACTACTCCTCGCAAAGTGGACTACCCGGCCACTATTAAACAGTCCCATTCTTAGCCCGACACGATTGCAGGAACCTCACTGGAGTCACGTTTAATAGCGTTCTTATGCACCCCCGTGCGAAAGTCTTTTAAGAGACGATTGCTGTCCAGGACGATTTGCTTGAGCTAGCTTTTTAAGTTCATAAACACTGCTGTGAATGACATCTTAATAATGACCAAAAACACTCATATATACTAATATACTACATAAAGCTTATTTGTTTAAACGCGCTTATCTCAGGACCTACTGGTCCTGGTAGTTTTAAACATTTCATTTATCGAAGAAGGTTCTATAAGGCTATATATCAGCCCGCTTAGATCTTAATTAAGGCCGGCGAATCTGCTGAAACAGCTAGTGAGGGATATTTATCCAGGTTATTTTTTGTCCTTCACTTCCAAATATTACTAAAAACTATTCAAGACTGAAACTCGTAGGGGAAAAGACCTTTTGTATGTTTATAAACGCTTACATTAAAATGAGAAACGTTTTCTCAAAAACCCCGTGTTTGTTTGGCGTTGTCACCGTCGAGTCAACACGGCACTTCTCAGCGATCTGAGCGCATTAATAATTCAGCAGCATCATTACCGTGCAGGTTTGCACCACTTCAAACCTCCACTATCTTGATGGAAACTTTTGTTAAAGTTAATACGAGCAAATAGAATCTTATACCTGCTCCAAAGCTGAAAGAGCCTTAGAATAACACTCCTTAATACTTTATGCTGTATTCTGACGTGACAACGTCCAATAACTCGATATTATGGGCTGTATGCACGAAAAAGATGACGTCATGTCGCGTTCCGCGCTCTCGCTCGCGGAACGAACGAGAGAGAGGCATGATTGGCTCGAGCAATCGGCTCAGTTCGGTTAGTGCTGCATGTAATGTTTGACGTTGTCACGTAAACTACCGTCCGTAACCGACTTTACAGACAACCAATTTTTTTTTATTGTATCTAGGCCTACTGAGATATTATAAGATGTTGAATCTCAGTGATTGTAATTACACTGCCTGCCTTGCTCCCCGAAACACAGCGAAGCAGGAGCGGGAGAGACAAGCAAGATTGTGGTACCCATGCAGAGTCAGTTGTCAATGTTATATTAGATGGCTAGGATAAGGTCAAGTTGAAACCCTGATACGGCAAAAGTACGATAATTTATAATAAATATATTCTATGTCATTCAAATTCACTGTTGACAAATTGAGACACACCGATGAAGCGCCGAGTGGGAACAAAGCGCTAACATCGTGGCACACTTCACAATACACATATCCTTATCCCCTCGAGATTAACGTCTTTTAATTTAGGGCTGACACTTTCAGGGACAATGTGTTTTAAAACTTTCTAGATTTTATGAATCTCTGATCTATCCTTAGATTAAACTCGGTTTAATCTTGATGAGGAAATCTTCTAAGAAACATTAGCTATGGTAGAGGAAGCATGTTAAAAAATATTACTTGCATCTTAAATATTTTTGGAGGTCTTCCTTAACACGGACAGACTTGGGATATAGGGGCACTTCCTGGTGAAATAATGGAGGTGAAAGAATTAACATATCAAATCTTTGAACACTACATACAAGCCACTGTAATGGCGGTTGTATACTCTCGAGAGCACTCGCTATGTCTCACCCGAAGCTTCTCTAGCCGAGGCGTGCAAACGTTACCATCTACACTCTCGCGTTCGTCCTGCCTCGGACAGTCTCGGAGACAGCAGCAATAATGGTTTGGACATATGACGTCTCTAACTACTATGTACGTTTCTAACACTAAAACACTATCACAGCTAACATCGGTCGCTTATATTCTCATCAGGGTATAATAAAAGCACCTATCCTGAAAACATTTGTCTTGATTTGCATAATTCGAGTCGGACAACCCTATCGCCTGTGAACATGAGCGCTTACAGAAGCGCTTTCTGCTCTCCCGGGATTGCCGTGCCTAAGCAATTTGTTACTAAAACAACTTAAGTGCCGGAACGATAAGTAACTTTGTAAATTAGCCGGGTATTGCATTTTGTATGGGATTGTTCACGCTGGTATGGAAATCTTTATAATTCATTCGTGCAATGGTAGACTTGCGCAAAGTCACAAACTAAACTAAGGTGTATTGTAATTAATGTACGAGTATCATTGTAGCTCGAATGATTTCATTATTCGTAAAGAGCGTGGCAATAAATTCTGGAACAGAGACTAAGCCTCTATGATCTAATGATTTAGGACTGGCAACTTCAGGTGATCTCGCTATTTTAGGTGAACTCGCTATTTTCAGATGAACTCGCTATTTTAGGTGGACTCACTATTTTCAGGTGAACTCGTTATTTTAGGTGATCTCGCTATTTTAGGTGAACTCGCTATTTTCAGGTAAACTCGCTATTTTCAGATGAACTCGCTTTTGTTCATTGTCTACTTTAATCACTTACTATAATGAGTCCTGTCTATCACCATACCATTTATCAGATATCGCAGAAGGCGACACCGTTTTGAAACCATTTAGATGTAAATATCTTAAACCGCCTGTTAATGATGTTATATTTGGCTGTAGGACCAGCCTAAAATCTCACCTTGAAACCGGTGGCAGATTCAGTTGATTGTCAATTAAGTACTTGGTAAATACAACATTAAATAAATGATTTTGATGTGCCCAATTCTGACCGACAATGGCCCAGTGGGTAGGTATGGGCTCGGCCTCTTGAGCTAGAGGGTCCGGGTTCGATCCTGACCCCCCCCCCCTGTGGTGCCTTGAAAATGCATTTTCTAAATTTCTAAGTGCACCCCGAACACGAGACCATCGCTCGCTCACCGGTGAAGGAAAATACTGTGAGGAAACCTGCATGCCTGATGAGACTGAAGGTCGTTGAAGGTGTGTAAAGGTCACCAACCCGCATTGGGCCAGCGCCCCGGTGAACTATGGCCCAACACCCTTGGCGTGATGGTGACGCCTGTACAATGGGACATATATGGGGTTGCTACTTTGCTTCTTTTAATTTACAATTCTGACCAATTAAGCATGTTCGGGTCACTGATGACATATTTTTAAAAGAGCCATGGGAAGCCATCTTTAGCCAGGAGTTAGGTCGGCTATGTCGACTATTGCACGTAAAAATAACATTCGAAATGTCGGCACGATATACTGAATTCGTGATTTAACAATCAGTTAACGTTCATCTGTGGTAACGGGTTACCGCGAGCCGCCATTTTAGTTTATACTTTTTAATCGCGAAACGATCTGGGTTAGCATTGAATACTATTTAAAAAGTATGATTAGAGGTAATAAATTGTCTTTTAGGGTTCCGTACTTTTTTATTTACTTGGTATTAATAACTTCACTGTATGTCCGTCCATAAGAGATCAGGCTGTTTCTAATAAACGGTGACAATTAAAATTTTCATGATGTATTTTTGTTGTCGCTATAACAACAAATACCTAAAACAGGTATTTGTTGTTGAGCGACGGTGGTCCAGTGGTGGACAGACTCGGCCTCTTATGCGAGGGGTTCTGGGTTCGATCCTGACCCGTCCGTGTGTGCCTTGAAATGAGTTTTTCTAAATTTCTAAGTGCACATTAGACCATCGTTCGCTCACCGGTGAAGGAAAACATCGTGAGGAAACCTGCATGCCTGATGAGATTGAAAGTCTTTGAAGGTATGTGAAGTTCACCAACCCGCACTGGGCCAGCGCGGTGGACTATTGCCCCATTACCCTCCTCGCCTGATTTCGAGGATTTTTTACCTAAAACAGAATAAAATTAATAATTAAGGGGGCTTCTTTGCAATATACGCAATATGATAAAAAAACATGTTTATTATATACGGGAATCTCATACAGTAATTTATACGTTTTGCTCGAAATGATAACGGCAATTGGTAAACGTTTGAATTTTCCACTCAATATTTAGTTGTGTATTCACTTAAAAAGTGAATTTGAATAATATAATAAGTATATTTTAAAAAGTTTATTATAATCTTTTGTTGTACATAAGATATACGTGACCCTTCGTGCGTGAGTGCGGCTCGCACTTGACCGGTTCTTTTCATTTGATAAAAGTGAATGTGATCCATTGTGTTCTATTTTGCGATAAAATATAATTTACTATTAGAATTACGCAGTTTAGTTAAAGTGTACCTTTCAAAAGCACCTAACGCTTACATTCAACAGGGCTTTTAATCAACAGGTCCATTTATTATCGATCCCACCCTTCCTGTTATAACAGCAATAACTGCTCGTATCTTAATACAAAATCTGATAGTACTAGGGATCTAGGGATTGTTGTTTTTATTTTCCGTGAGGAACTTAAAGATCGAGCACTTCTTTATCAAAATTTGATATTTCTGACAATTACACAAGACACATTTTACATAAACAGCCATATTTAAACAAAAACACATCAATTATCATTAACACAACAAGAATACCTATGCAGAAAGTTGTGCTCAATATTCAAATCAACCGACTTTACGACACAATAAAACTATAATGTGTTTAAATAAAATCATATTACGTAAGCCGAGGTTGTCTCATTTGCGCGATAAGACCCCGATACGAGAAGGATAAAATATTTTACATTTAAAACGTGACCGTGGGTAGCTTCCTTAATAACGGGAATATTGACTTGTATAATAGCGCAATAATGGTAGCGTTTCAATGATCACGGGTTCAAATCGCAAGGGCATCGTAGGGAAATAACCATAGTCACGACCTGAACATGGGATTGGGTTATCGTGGTGTGTTTGGTATAGAAAATGTCTCACTACACTGATATGAGATAGGGAGGGGTTTTTCCTCTAGAACCGCCTCGGATAGAATGAGATTGCGTGGGTTGAAGAAAAACTAAGACACATTTGAAAGTTGTAAAAAATATAAGAAATAGTAAAACAGCAACCCATATAAGTCTCACTGCTGGGCACGAGCCTCCTCTTCGAAATCAGGAGAGGATATCGGGCCATAGTTCACCGATGATACGGGTTGGCCTTCACACACCTTCAAAGACTTTCAATCTCATCAGTCATGCAGGGTTCCTCACGATGACTTCCTTCAACGATGAGGGAGTGATGGTCTTGTGTCCATTTTGGACCCTTACGCTCAACAGGCCGAGCCCATACCTCCAGTGGGTATGGATGGACTCGGCCTCTTACTATTTTTTTATCTACCATCGTCACTAGATAAAAAATATATATTTAAGTAAATAAAATCCATTTTTATACAAAACTTTTTTCTTCATCAGCGCAAAAGCGTGCGAAAGCCCCTCCAAGACTTGTGATGTGAACAGAAACCTGTTGTTTTAATTGCCATTATTACAGTTATATTTTAAAAATAAAATACGCCTTGCAAGTATTTTAAATGTTTATTATAAATTGTGTAGCCAGCAGCAGGAAATAAATGTAATCAAAGTGAAATAAAAATTTCAATTAACAAAAGATCTAAAGCAAGTAGACTTTGACCTTTGAACTCTGCAAGTCGGAGACAAGATACCCAGTAGTCAAAGTAAAAATTCGGTCTTACTAATAGAAAATTCGTTAAGTAATACTTAGTCACCTCTTAGTTAAACAACTATTTTAAAGCTATAAATCAGTGATTAACTTTTGTTTACTGGTAAACAAACAGATTAGACGAGCATTACTTAACGACTTCTTAACGCTTAAATAGTATTTATAAGGGAGATCTTTACTTAACAATTTTTTAAAAGTAAAAGAGGTTTCTAAGTAAGGCCGTTAGTATGATCTATGGATTTTTACAGGCAGTAAAGTCAGACCGTAATTATAGATATTTATCGAAAATATATCGCCCGAAAGCATACTCATATTCAAAAGGCTGGAAACGCACCTGTCAAGCTCTAGTGTAGCTGGTATCTGTGGATGTCTTATCACTTACTTACCATCAGTCATCAGGTGAACCGACTGTCCGTTTACCCCCTCTTTTATTTTAAAAAAGGAACCTAGCATAAGTAGAATTTCATTTTCAAATTTTCACACCAAGAAACTGTTAAGGTTCGTCCATATCTTACAAACAGTTCGCAACATCTAGAAAGAAGAAATGGACATAAATGGTCTGATGGTAATTAGGTTAATGATATTAAGCAATCCGATCTTATCTGGTCCCTGGGTCAGACCCCGATTATGTAAATCTTGGGTACAAATATCGAATACTGAATAATTAAGGAAATGTCAAAACGTTGACCAAACATAAGAATCCTGTAAAATAAAGGCGAGCAAACTTTCACCTAAATTTGTTTTTAACGTGACATGAACTCATTTTCGTAGGACCCAAGTTAATCCTTATCTTAAAGGCTGGTAAATAGGGATGCGGTTAGTTCCATGCTGAAAGATTTGCTCTTATTATTTTCTCGATACACAGACCAAACGTTTTCTTGTTAAAAAAGAAATGCGCAAAACAAAGTGAGATTAATTTGAAGTTACTATCTTTAAACAACAATTTGGTAAGACAACAAACAATATTTGAGGTGTCACAGTAAATAATGAAACAATACTATGCAAAGGACGCTTCTATCTATGCGCTCCTGGTGTCAATAGTCGGGCTTTATATGGGTTTGACAGACGCACAGTGGCGGATTTCATTTAAGTATTGTCAAAGAATTCAGACTTTGAGGACAAACTCTGCGATGTAAGCGTCCGTTTGGGGCCGTGAAGAGAGGAACACCGCGATGTCCCCAGCATATGAGCCTACGAGAGCGAGTGAGTGCGAACTGGGGACAAGTCCCCAATAAAGTCGGCACAAAAAACCCTTAAGAAATGTGCTTCTATGTACGTCTGAATTCTTTGGTATTGTCTATGAATTGGTTTGCCCTATGCGTTCGAGAGTACTGTGACACCTCAAAGTATTGTTATGAATTGTGAACGTGTTAGATCTGTAACTGAGTATTAGCATTTATTTGAGATGGTTTTTCCTTAACGTATTTCATAAGCTTACCTACTTACCACCACTTTAAAACATTCATATAGTTTTTCTAATGTTTACGCGAATTTCACTCGTGATGAAACATCAACAGATTTTATATATTTTTAAGGATCATCCTCTCGTGACCTCGGATGCTGTATATCCGAAATGTCGGGCATGTAAAAATCCTAATGAAAAGCAAAAACTTTCCGTAGTTTTATTTTTTATTTTTTTAATCGCCCTAATGGCTAATGCACATACAGTAACAGCAAACATCATAGTGTGTGGGGTCCGAAATTCAGATTAGACACAGAGCCTTGCTGAAACACGTCCTTAGAGAAATCGAACGATTAACTACTTTGCTAAGATAAACACTTGTAAGAGCATTCATCATCATCATATGCCGTAATGTAGTCAATATAAACATCGAAACGGCCAATAGATAGACGAATTTACCAAGACACCTGAAGGTAAGTGTTATCAAAATACGAACTTTTTTTTCTTTTTCTTTTACGCCGGAAAACTGACGCATCCCGCGGGGGAGTGGGTCTCCCCAGGCGGGTATGTGGGACTCGCTGCACCCGAAAACTGCTAAGTGGACGCACCTCTACCCACTGAAACCTGGCGAGTGCCACCAATACCGACTTTGGTAAAGTGCCCCAGATCTACTAGCAACAGAGCACCGACGCCGACGCCACCTCCACAGAGGTGGTTCCACGATTCGCTTTGCCCGAGGTGCTGGCTCACCCTAGGCTACTGAGCCCCACCGCTTCAACGAGGCCTGAACCATGGTGGGGACTGGGGATCAAATTGTGACCTAGTTTTTCTGGAACTATCCTACTAATATTATAAAAGCAAAAGTTTGTGAGGATGTTTGTAACTCTTTCACGCACAAACTACTGAATGGATTTTGATGAAACTTTATAATAATACAGCTTATACATCAGATTTACACATAGGCTATGATTTATCACCGTACTCCCACGGGAATGGGAGATACGCGAATGAAACCGCGGGGCGCTACTAGTTATGTTATATACTACTTCTATACTATTCTATTCTACTGGTCCAGATGCCAGATCGTTGGTAGATCAACTTAATATCTTTTGGGTACGATCTCAGTAAGCGTAATTACACTGCTTTTTCAATGGCGAGCCCTATATGATAACGGACGGACGCGCATTCATCATGATGTTGACAATACGTGTCATATCACATCATTATCTAACATTAAGAAACCGGTTATACATCATCATACATGATATCGATTATGTAATTAATTACAATATTTATACACCAACCGTCAACACAATGAACGGCCGCATCGATTCGATCAAGATTAATCGATATCTGTTATTTGCATTTCTAATCGAAAACATTCAACATCTGATCCGATTATTCGGTAATCGTATTTTATAACCATTTTGGGCATGATCTACGCAATATTCGAATTTCGATGACAAGGTTCAAAGGTGGAGGCCGCGTTTTGGTAAAAGTGTTGGTGGGCCATTAGCTAGGTAGGAAGACGATCACCGAGCAGTGGGCGGTGTTTGGTGCGAGTGGCAAGGGCAAAAAAAGTGTCATCACTCTAATAATAATAATTTCTTAAAACTTTAAAAGAAGCTTAATAGCAACGTATATCGCATTTCTTATTCTTATAGCATATTCTAAAAACTTGTTTTGTTCAAAGTTCTAGAATCTATTTCCAACAAAGCACGAAACCCAAAGCCATCAAGACCCATTCGTTCTGTTCTCTATCGATTCAATTCCTGTATCTTGTGAAACAAGTGTCACTTGTGTTGTTATGTAACCAAATAAATGTTCGGCCGTTGTTATAAAGCGGTGGTCTTTATTAAAGACCAGCGCAAACTATACTTATATGAGATGAAGAGTCTGTACGTGCTAATCTCCAGAACTACTAGTCTTTGAAACCAAGGATTTAGAAATTCTTTTTTCTCTATACCACCCTTATAGATAGACCCTAGATTTGTTTTATCTTATGGGGCGGGTCTAACCTAATGCAGCTGCTATTTAAATAGGTCTACCTTTTTTATGATCGCCATATAATAACGCTCTCAGGGCTGTGGTACGTGTTGGATCAGTGGCAATGTATCAGTCGTCATATCGTTCATTTAGGGAGGCCTATATTCAGCAGTGGATAAAAGTTGATGATGATAGAATGAATGATAGGCTTTAAGTAAACCAAAATGCCAAATTAAATGATTCTTACGGTTTGGTCACTTTATAAAAACACAACTTTAAAACTAAGCATTTGCGATATCGTTGTCGTCTTAACCATTAGAAGTCTATTATATAGCCTAGCCTAGCCTTAACATCTTAAGCCTGAACGTGCCTGTCTATACCTAGACAAATAAACGGATAGATTGAATTAACATTATACTATATATTATCGACCAGCCTGTTGGTCTAGTGGTTAGTGACCCTGACTGGTAAAGCAGAAGGTCGTGGGTTCGATTCCCACCCAGGGCAAATGTTTGTGTGATGAGCATGATCATTTGTTCTGTGTCTGTGCGTAATTTATCTATAATATGTTTATATTTAGAAATATATAAGTAAGTAGTAAGTTGTCTGGTTACCATAAGAACAGGCTTTGCCTAGTTTGGGATCAGATGGCCGTGTGTGAGTTATCCCAACATATTATTATTATTATATTATATTATAGTAATGAATGCATTGAATCTACGGTATTTGATATTAGTAAAATACCTCAATCCTTGTAGCAAATAAATTGAGGTACGTTAAAATCCGACGCGATAAAATCATTTCATTTGAATTTTTCAATGAAAGATTCAGCTGAAATCCTTCCTTATAAATGATTCAGCGAATCGTGTACCAATAGCAACAGGTTGACTTTTGAAGTGCCTTACTCGATAGGCGCGATATCAAAAGTTTTAAGCGCGATATTTGACCCCTGGGCTGTGTCGTGGACTTCTGATAAATCCATCATATTAATTTCAACCAGCTCTGAGTATTGTTGCTGGCACTAGCCCCGAATTATAGGCACTCAATTGGTTTAGCCTCACTGGCACTCATTTATATTAATAGGAGTATATCTTATGCTTCAGAATAGGCTAGGACACCGGGAATCGCAGGTCACCTCGACCCTGTTGCCTGCCGATCCGGGACCCGCACAAAGCGGCTGAAAGCGCTTGCAAAGCTCGCACAATCCAGGACAATGGGTTGGAACCCAGTGTCCTGGATATTACCCTTCATCATACCTGGATCAGTAAACTACATAAAAAAAAACTAGGATACTGGTGAATTCATAGTCAAAATTATAGGCAACATTATTTCTAGTATAGTTATCTGAATAACTAGATCGGCACAAATCGAGACAAACTGAATGTTGCATTATTTAAGTCTGAAATCAATATGAAGATGAACTGTCCCACGATAGATGGCCTAATTCTGTCCGCGGCCTTAACCCACCAGCGCCTGTTAATATTTAATTCGGGAAAGAATAGAAGGCGATTCTAGAATCACAACGTTGCTACACCAATTCAGTATTAACTTTACGGATCATATTGTTTCAAATTAAAGCCAGATAAAGCATCGATCTATGAGATTTCTTCAGATATCCTTGATTCTAGACAAATTAGGTATGCTAAAAACTATGGAACCCTCAACAAATCTATTTCCAATGTGGAAGATGAGAAGAAAAGAGTTGGTAACTGTAGATTTTGTTGTTTGTTTAGGGTCCAAAACTTGATTTTTTTTTAATATTGTAAATTATATTAAAAATAATTAGTTATTTATCTTTATATTTCAAGTGTTTTATATTTGACAACCGTAATCCGTAATTTACGAGTTGACTTTTACTTGTCCTATTTAGTTATTGCCACACAACTGTAGGTCACCGCAATACCTTATTAATAATGCTAGACTAAAATAGCCACATCAAATGGATGGATTGAGCTTCATAATAAGAACCTTTAAGATCATTTTATATGAATTTCAACTGAACTTTTTAAGGAAATAGAAATAAAAATATGGCAGAATAGGCGCAAATGTGACCCCAAAAACATTAATAAACTTCTGTTCATACAAAAATTATAAAAATCTGCTTTACTTTTGAATTCTGGTTTCCAAAAAGTATAAATT
This sequence comes from Lycaena phlaeas, assembly GCA_905333005.2. NCBI lineage: Eukaryota > Metazoa > Arthropoda > Insecta > Lepidoptera > Lycaenidae > Lycaena > Lycaena phlaeas. The sequence goes on along the minus strand of HG995170.1, from coordinate 2,563,646 downwards.
AATGCTGACTTTTAATTGCTATGCAGAAGCTAGAATTTTAATGAGACCATTTTAAAACAAATTGATATAACTTTTTCATATGAATATATCTATAATGTCACATCTAATGTCCTAAAAATTCTAAGCAAAATAACTAAAAATAGACAATGTTATTGACGAAAATCTATTGAACGAATCAATACAATATTTCATAAACTTATTGAAACAAACGCTCCGAATTTAATTGGTACCTACTACGAAAACTTTGACGAACATAATTAAAAATAAAACGAGTAATTTGTAATTTTGCGAAGAGTTTGTTTCGATAAATCATTACAGTTTGCTAGTGCTAATTGAAAGTAAATACGACACAGGCCTTCAAATTGGAAATTCGATCCATGTCCTTTATTTTGACCCTATTTTTTATGAAGCCCTAGTATACAATATTATACTCGCATTTGCACATAGTTTGCATTGTTTTGTTTTTTTTGCATTGACAGTTTAAAACACGGAGAATTTGAGTTGGCGAAATAAATGATCGAATCTATGCCTGTGGCTCAGCAATGAGCCGTGCGATCAATCCATCAGGTTAAGCAACGCTTGCCGAGGTGGTCCTTAGATCCCCACCATGGTTCAGGCCTTGTCGGGGCGGTGGGGCACAGTAGCCCGGGGTGACCCTCGGGCGAAGCGAATTGAGCCGAGGGGGGTCTTTGTACCCCTCTTATAAGAACTGACCCACTCCCCAGCGAGATGCGACAGTGCAATTCCTGGCGTAAAAGAAAAAAAAAAGAAAAAAAGGTGGTCTTTAGATGGGTGAATCTTTACCAAGACCCCTCCGTTTCTTCCGACTGTCATTCATGGATCTTTGACAGTCGTCACGAGTCGTCAGAAGCCCGAGACACTGACAGCCAGTCTTACAACGGGATACCGTATCACCCAGTGACTGGATTTTGGAGGTCAGATAGGCATTCGCTTCATTCAATGATGCTGGAAGCTGGCCCTAAATATAGTTGGGGAAAAGCTAGGCAGATGAATACAGTCTCTCCTTGCAAATAATGAGCAATTTAAATACAATTGGATAGCCACTTCGCGTGTCTTATAAGAACATACCCATCTAGTTTTAAATCACCCGTACGACACAATAATGTCCAACAGAACCTAACTTTATCACTGAAATAGAGATAAGTTTTATAATAGCTTTACAACATCAAGAACAAGTAACAACCATGTAATGCATCATCCAGGCTTTTACATCAGCAGTAACTATCTTATATATTAACTAGCTGTTACCCGCAGCTTCGCCTACGTTAACTAAGATTTACAACGGAATCTTAGTACACAAAATGAGTAACTTTTCTGGTTGATTTTTTAAACCTTGTGTCCAAAAAACCCAAATATCTTACGAAACCCAATTTTTTTCCAGAATAAATTTAGCCTATGTTACTCGTGGATAATGTAGCTTTCGAATGGTGAAAGAATTTTTGAAATCGGTCCAGTACTTTTTGAGCCTATTCATTACAAACAAACAAACAAAGTTTTCCTCCTTATAATATTAGTGTATGTAGAAAATATAAACGTGTGTAGATGTAGATAATATAAACCCGAAGAGTTTATTTATTTGAACGCTCTAATCTCAGGAACTAGTGGTCGGATCTTAATGATTTTTTCAGTCTTAGTCCATTTATCGAGAAAGGCTATATATATTACCCCGCTAAGATGTCGTTGTAAATCCGCGAAGGTTCAATTACCAGCTAGTAAGTAATACCAGGGTAAATTATTTCTGAACTATTATGTCTAATAGGAATAATTGTAAGAGGTAGTGGCGGTAATGCCAAGCTGCTTTGCAGCCAAATTGAGCCGTCCGAACCGGGATGGTACCTCTCGCTTATATGAAATCAGCGTAAAGTGACAGCTATGCTGTCGCGTTTCGCCCGGTTTGTGAGTTTCCGGTGGCTCATTGGTGGGGATAGGGAAATGGGCGTCGGTAGTCATCATTGGTTCTTCTGCTCGGTTGCCTCCTTATGGCATAAAAATTCGATATTAAAATTACATAGAACCTAGGCTAGAAAAACCTGACCTGACCAAACCCATGTCATTTTCCTCTCCGGGCAAACGCCTAGGGCTTCGCAACGGAAGTTGTATTCACCGTAGCTGTATAATAGACATTGGACACTTTAGTATAGGAGCCCTATAGGCCTCATTATCATAGTGCCTAGGGCCTCTAATAGGTTAAAGACGAACCGGTAAAGCCTCACGAACAGAAGGTAAGTGCGTATGTGAAAGCACTCTTTTTTGTCCTGTCTACCCCCAAAGTTTGTTATTAAATAAGTTTTCAATTATACTTATTTCAAAGATCGTTTATTTGAAAGCACCAATCTTTTGAAGTTCTCGGATTAAACATTCTTCCTGCATTTGATAGATAATTTTTTTAAGAAAATATCGCCAACCGAGGCAGGTGAAAACAAAACAGTAATGAATATACCTAAGTATAAATAAATAATATGAGAATCATGAATTCATGAATGTCAATAGTAAGGAATGAGTACTTTGCCGTAGTTTTGAGATTTCTTAATCTCCAATCAACAGGTTTTAGCGAGAATATACTCTATGTTATCACAATATTTGCACAGGAAGCATTTTACTTTTACATAACAAATCTGCATTTCTATTATATTTTGACTTGCAAATTATCGAACACCGTTACAAAATATTCAAATAAAATACATTTAAAACGCTCACCTGTTAGTAATAACAGCAATCAAAAAGTACAATCCAGTAACACAAAATTAACGGATAAACTAAGTTTTCACCCCAAGTTCACAGCACTTTCTATGATATGAATATTAAAAAGTAAAACACTGTTCCGAATGGATCGTCATTAAATAATCGATATTGGTTAATTTAAAACACAGAATGCAAGTCGATTTAAAAATACGATCGCAACGGTGGGCGGCCATTAACACACGTATGTCACACGAGACGAATGTAACTGGACTGAGTAAAAATGGCGCTTGTTGCTTGGCGCGAGCGACCGGGCGACCGCCGACCGCCGACCGGTACCGCGCAGGCAAAGATCATGCGTGTACACTGTACAGCACGGGTGATAGCAGTCATCGTGATTTGTGGGTTTTTATGCCTATTTCGTACTTTTTTAGGCACATATTATTGATACTTTATTAATTGTTTCTTTGTTGTTTGATAATATATCCTATACGTAATAAGTTCAATGTATTTAATTGACATAACAATATCAAAGCCAAAAGTGGTCGAAAGTTTGAGGCAAAATAAATTAAGTTAAAATCAATTTGATGCGGAAGTATGTACGTAAATTACTTTTATTTGTCACTAACTGTTATGGAGATAAAACACAATATTTGTGTAAGAACATCATATCAGTCGCAATCTATTACTACCATAGACTTATTACTGCTAAATGAATCTATTTTTGAGGTACTGTGAACTATCGGTCGTGTGTTTATTATTTATCATGACATGCTCATTTATTTCTAAAATCTGTTATTCTCGGGGAACGGAAAGTGAATTGTCTTCTAAGATAAAATATCTCAATTCATGCGTCAAATACCAGCAAAGCATATTTCATAGACAATATTGTGGTTGTATATTTTCTTTCTCATCTGAAATATTATGTATAGAATAACTTTCAAGATTTAAAGATCTACTTACAACTTATCATCGTCACTAACGAGTACGATTCCATTATTTTAAAATTCTGGATTATATCGGAATTATTCTGGATATATTATGGAAAACTCCGGATTCTATTTGAAAACTTATCGTTAACAATTAAAAAAAACAGGACAACGACGATACCACGTCACGATGCATATTATCCGTAAAAACATGCTTCATATACGATATTAAATTATGAGGAATTCTTTAATTGCAACCGTTGAGAAGCTGTACAGCGAGAAAGCATTCATTTATCACTCGAACAAAAGCTTGTCTCTAAAAGTTTAATTATTCTTGTAATTAAGCACAAACAATAAATTTCGTTTCAAGTATTCGAATCAAATTATAATAAATAACAATTGTAATATAAATTCTGACATTTACCACGTAACTTATTATTTATTAGCGTCAAAGATATTCATATTTTTTAATAACTAGGTGACTGTATATATATTATGGTTACGTTTACTTATGTAATGTACAGCTGCTTTACTAAAGTCCTTGAGGTTTCATTTGTTCGGTGGAAGAACAGTTCAGGGGAGATCCTCTAGATTTCTTCATCATTCTCATCCATTGAAAATGGATATAAATAGAACACAAGCCGATAAATGATGGAAGTCAATTAATTATGACATTTCTTTCCTATAAGGAAAAGTCATGTATTAGAGTTCTTAAAATTAATAGAATTTTGAAAGAAATTCGTGTTGCTAATAAATTTCCTAAAATTTTAATTTTTTTTCTTGTAAACAGTTAAGTATCTGTAATTCCTAAGCCATAAGTCATAAGTCATTTATTTCACAGACACACATAATAGATTTTTAATACATATTTATTTTTTAATTAAATGCATGCAACCAGACAATGCAGCACGTGATACATGCGATTTACGATTCTAGAGATATTTTAAATATCATATACTTTCATAATTATAAATGTGAAATTGAAAAATATACTTAAGTACTGTTTTTCGTAATTCCACAAAAGTTGAAGGTCACGGAAAGGGCAAAAACTCTGACAAGGAGATGGATTTTTCTGCAAGATACTTAACATCTGATGGTCAACACCGTCCATGATCACAAACCAGTTCACTTGGTATTGACCAACCGCTTATATGCGTTTACCGTCTTGAGACCTCAGTTAAGTTGTAACTGGTTAAGAAGAAATTAGTTAGACGCTTTTATATATGCCTGCCGTCTACCTAAAAGCACGGTATTTTGTCACAAGGAAGGTTACAAGCTATCAAAAGTATAATCATCAGTCTTTGTATCGCTGTAAATCTAATTTAAAGCGCTTAAAACTGCCCGGATAACAGCTAGATGTATAAAATAATGATAATATTATCAACCAATAATAAAACGACTTTTAGTGATTTTATCGCGGCTTAAGTTTTTTAATATGCTCGAATTTTCCCGAGGACTTCCATGGTTACTGTAAATTAATGTGAATAACTTAATATACCGCGATAAAATGCATAAAAGTTGTTTAAACATAAGTAAATAATAATATAACTATGGTATTTATAAAAAATGCTCATCGCGAAGCAGACACAGCAGCTGCTTTCATCTAAACATCCGATATTTATTTAAATTCTACCTTCCCCCAAAAAAGGCACCTACCGTATTTCCGTTCCTGGTCCCTTAACCATTAGAGCGATAAAGCGACCTTGAAATTAGTTCAAACCTAAGACCTAAGGGCTCCCAAACACATTCTACATATATAACGGAAATGAACCCGCGAAAAGCTCACCCATATCAAATATTAGACGGCTATTCTGGTATCCAGTGGTGAGGGTTGGAACTTAGAATCTTGCCAAGTTTTGATAATTTGTATTATGAACTAGCAGCGTCCCGCGGTTCTTCCCGTTCCCGTAGGATTCGTAGCTAAGCGAAGCTATATTATTGTAAAGTTTCATTAAAATCCATTCAGTAGTTTTTCGTGAAAGAATAACAAACTTACAAACTTTCGCCTTTATAATATTAGTAGATGCACGGGTTAATTTATGTGCAAGTTTTATAAAAAAAATGTTTGTAGTAGTAGTACTAGAACTCGTAGCAGACGTCCTAGGCTTACCGTTAGATTAGAATGACTTGTGTGGTGAGATGGTGTGATTGTATCTTGTAATTGTTATACCTAAGTGTTTAAATTGATAAGTTTTTTGTCCATAAGTGCGAAAAAGTTGTCAAGAAATAACTTTTTTAAGCAGCTAGTTACGAAAAACAAAGGTTTGTCTGTAAAGTCGATGTACGGGATTTTACTCGATAATATCATAATGCGAAGACCGATCGCTTAGGCCGATCGTACATCTCTAACGCTTGTTCCGCGGTCTTTTGCGCGCTCGGCTGAATCGGAACGTGAGCGTGAATCATACTTCTATGTGAGTGCAGCCGGCGTAAGTCGATTTATAAGACGTAATCATGACAAAAACAGTTACTTTAATTAAATAACGTTTTACAATTTTATCGCGATTTAACATGGAGGCCATATCGCTTCGAGACTGTGGTACCTTCTGGAGAGTATTATAGTTTAAAATTCGCGTACCCAGTTGTAATAAAGTTTAAAATGTATATTTTATTGTGTCTATATCTATTTCTGTTTTAGTCTTTGCCTAGTCTGTTACGTTGCGACTGAAAACCGGTCCTAGACGAATAGATAAAATTGTTTATTTACCTTTTAAAATATATTATGTGTACATAATCATTTTTAATAGCATGTTAAATGCTGTTATTGAGCTGAGGCAGCAGTCTATTGGTGAGATGAAACGCTGTGCTGGGCTTCTGTCTAATGGCTATAGAGTGAAATAGCTTCCTCCTGGAAAGGAGAAGAAGTGCAGTACAGACTACAGATAGTGCAGTCTCTCTCAATCACATTGAACTGAGATGCCTGAACTAGTACTTGGTGAAATTGTTTCAAGTCTATCTGATGGTCAATTATTAACGTTTTCCATGGCCGCCTAAAGACTTTGATTGGCTTAAATTATGTTTGGCAAGTCATCTATGCCAGTGCCATTAATGAGTATGCTAGTTTTTTTTTTTGTCACAAGGCAAAATAGTGTCCTACTCGGACAAGGCGCTAGCCAGCGCATCACACCGTACATTTAGAATAAAATATTTTAATTCCTTAATATCATAATATTATTGACCATAATTCTATTATAATTGGTTTGATTTCAAAGTGATCCAGAAATATAGGATTTAATAGCAGCGCCCCGCGGTTTCACCCGCGTACTTCCCATTCATTCATCATAGCCCTGTCTTGTCTGTTTTGGAAATGGTATTCTGGATATAGCAGATAGATTTTAAAAGAGGTAATGCCATGCTGCTTTGCAGCCTAATTGGGCCGGCACGACCGTGGTGGTACCTCTCGCTCACATAACACCGGCGTAAAGTAACAGTTTTGTGAGTTCCTGGTGTCCCATTGAGGAGATAGGGAATAAGAGTGCAATGCATCTGCATAAATTCTAGTTGTGTGGACGTTTATAGTTGAAGGCAAGGCTTCCACCGTTCGTTTACCCTTCTATACCATAAATAATATAAAAAAATCGTTCAAATTTTGTTAAACTTTTGCCCTGGCCCGAGAGCTTATCCTTGTTCCTAATGATACAGCTGTAGCCCCTGACCAGAAGTGTGCCAAGCGTTGCTTACACTTACGGTGTCGGGTTTGACCGATCATAATGTTAGACATCCCGTTGAAGTCTTTCTTATCTGTGATAGACGCGTGTGGTTTGATTGTCACAAATCTTACTGAAGAAAATAGAACTTTATTTATCGTAACTAATAACTATAGATTTAATTTAAAAGTCATTGAAGGTATGTGAAATTCACCAACCTGTATTGGGCCAGCGCATCGGTGAACTATGGCCCATTAACCCTCCTGCCTGATTTCGAGGAGGAGACCCGTGCCCAACAGTGGGACATACAATAATAATATAATAAGTTCGTCTTAGCGTTCATTGGATGAGGCCAACTTATATCCAACTGTGGCTGGTACTTTGTGCCCAAACGAGAGACGTTGATAATAATTATTATGACATTTACACAAGACGCCACAGATTGTGATAAGATGTGATGGAATGAGCCACGACGACAAGCAATAGGTTCCGGGTTCGATCCAGACTCCTGTGGTGCCTTGAAATGAGTTTTTACTAAATTTCTAAGGGTACCCTGAATACGAGAACCCTGCATACAAAGTTCATTCAAATCGGTCCAGCGTTTAGGAGGAGTTAAGTGACATACACCGTACAAAATTATATACAAAGATATAAAAGTAATAGAATGCTTAGGCAGACGAAGTGTGGGTCGGCCATTAACCAGGTGGGAAGAGGATTTGCGTGCAGTGGCCGCTCCGTGTTAGATGCAAGTGACAGGGTGTCGGTCGTCTTGGCGTTCATTTAGGGAGACGTGTGTTCAGCAGTGGACGGATAAAGGCTGATGATGATGATGATGAAGTGATAGGAACACTACCCAAAAATATTGATGCAACGAGTGTCATTGACATACGTCATACGGAGTGATAACTGGTTATTCGCAAATGAGGTCGCACGTGTCGACATGCAGGTGCAGGGGACCTTCAACCTGGTTAGGATGCGGGTAGTATCCTCATATCTATAGGATAGGATGGGAAGAGGCCCAGAGGAACAGCACGGCTAGAAAACCGCAAGGCTGGAGTTTAAGTTATTTTAGAATGAACGTACGACTTTTTTAGGATTCCGTAGCCAAATGGCAAAAAAACGGAACCCTTATGGATTCGTCACGTCTGTCTGTCTGTCTGTCCGTCCGAATGTCACAGCCACTTTTTCCCAAAACTATAAGAACTGTAGGTACTGTTGAAACGGTCGGTAAGTTGATGTATTCTGTGAACGGCATTAAGATTTTCACAAAAGTAGAAAACAAGTAATAAATTTTGGGGGTTCCCCATACTTAGAAGTTAGAACTAACACTCAAAAATTTTATTACTTACATCAAACACATACATACCCTACACATACGTGTAGGGTATGTATGGATAGGTGATATGTCTTCAAAAATGATATTGAGTTTTCTAATTTATTTTTGTCTAATATTTGTCTATATAATACTAGCAGCGCCCAGCGGCTACACTCGCGTACTTCCCATTCCTGTGGGAACTTCACTTTTTACACTACTAGGGCCTTTATATTATTCTGATGTGTATAGTATTGAAAATTTTCATGAAAATCCATTCAGTATCTAGTTTAGAAGTACATTCTGACATACTTTCGCGTTAAAATATAAGTAGGATATTTTACATTGTCCGCACTCATCTGAAAATATAATATACACATATTCATAAAAATACGAGCGCGAATTATGGGAGAATACGAAATGGAAACAGTATAAAAGTGTTCCGCCATCTTGAAAAGCGAATATTCAAATCAACAATAGAATTGCCGTCGCTTCTGCACAATTTATGTGACTGAAGCGAGACCCGATAAGGGTCTGCGTTGGCCTTATTATAAAGGTCGAATGCATTTATTGCTAAATTTAGATACATACAATATAGAAAGATTCCTATATTGTATGTCATTTTATTAATGTTTTTTCCTAAAACTCATCTCAATCAACTCATAATCAATAAATTATTTGTATTAAAACTTTATACTTACAGATTTTGTTGTAGTTTGTTTGTATGATTCTGACTTTTTCCGACATTCAAACGTTAATATAGAAAGCACGTATATGTATACGTTTTTATTCGTTTTCACACCAAAATTAATTCATGTAAGCAGTAAACAAAACATCACGTAGGTATCTTGAAAAAGCGCCAAAAAAGTATTCACAATATAATTATGTTTTTATTTTCTTTTTCATTTTGCGAATTGAATTAAATTCTTGCCACGTATTAACGGCAGAAGTTTCATATTGAGAATAATTAAATAATAACATGGTAATTAGGTATTTAAAAAAATGTTTTTCTATTACACGAAGTGTAGATTAAATATTATAAGGAGTCCGAACGTAATACGTAAGTGAACGAATTGGCGCGTTTTTAATAGGTAGGTATCTATAATTCATGTTCTATTACATAAACAAAATCCATAAATCCGACTTAGCGAGTATCTTTCACTTACTATTTTTTTTTGCGTTTGCTAAGGGCGCAGTTATAGAAGCTCGCACAGGGCGCAATAAAAAGGCTATTTACGGCTCTGCATCATACAACCCGTGAATATTACTTCACTTCTAAGAAGTGCTTACTCGATGACGTAATAAGTCCAAATTAATCGTATAGTTCACCTCGTGTTTTGGTCGTATGACGTCATTCGATTGACAATATGGACGTGTTTTTACTGTCAACGGCGCGGCGTACAAATGCCACAGTCGCGGTGAACTTAGTGGGATCACATGTTTTTTTTGTTTTGTTTTATGTCATAAGGAGGTATACCACCGGGTATTCGAAGCCTTATGATGAATATAGACGGCCATAGCAAACACAACCCAGCCCCACAACCAAAGGTTATGCGGATGAGTTGCCCTCCTTTTTCCTATCCTTCCCGATTAGCCACTTGCATACTTATGTCTCGCTGCTGCTGTACTCTTCAGGATTATATCTATTAGAAACAAAGATGTTTTTTAAACGTCAATCTAATCGACTACTAATTTAGTTTTAGGTGGGCGGGCCAAAGTACTAATGAACAAAGCCTGATGAGAATGGGCTTACGCTTTCAATGATAAATAATTATGTAATTCGTTTATCCGAGACTAGCACATTCATCTCAGTGAGGATCTTACGTGGTTCCTTAGGGTTTGCCGACAAGAGCAGATGGTTTTAATGTGAAGAAGGAGGGTCGTGTGCGGCATCTTATGGCTAAATCCTGCTGTTCTCGAGTGGTGGTTGTGCCGTGAACGTCACCCTCACCTTCTGTATGACACAGGTGCTCACCGGGCATGGTTGCTTTGATTCGTACGTGCCAGACCGCTTACAGGGAGCTGATGACAATGTGTCGCTGCGGTGGATTCGGCCCAGCACAAATTCGAGAAGGGCCCAAAATGGGAGCCGCTGCGTTGCGATTTGGTATGAGAGAGATTTAAGATTAGAGCACATGTCTCGAGGAATCATCTGATGTTTGTTTAAAATTCAACCTTTATCCGTCCACTTCTGTACATCCTTCAATGAATGCCAAGACAGCCGATCGTTTACATATTGAATTAACAAATAAATATCTAATAGATGGTGTTGATGTAAAAAGCAACATTTTAAAATTATGGTAAAATATGTTGAAAATATTTTTACTATGTAAAAAATCAATAATTTATATACAAATCCCAATTTATTTATTTGATGACCAATCAAGTTTATATTTTATATGAGTTTGCATATTGATTTAAAATATTCATGACAAACAAATGGACTGTCTAAAATCTTTATCAGTAAAAGAAGATATCAATATCATATTTTGATTTTTTTCATTTTTTTATGTGCTTATAAAAATACTTTTTTGATTATATGTAAATACATTGGACATAATGACTTTTGTAAGCTTTGTAGTTTAAAAATACCTATATAAAATTAAATATTCATACATAAAGCAAAAATATTTTTGTAAATATTACATTCATTCTGGAAATGAAATATTTAAAATTTACATTTGACTAAAGCAAGGGAGATGACTTCACAATATCGATAACAATATTTTCAGGTCTATTTACAAGTAAATCATATTTCCCCGTAACATTTTTCTGATCAACTATACTTAAATGTTTATTAACCATATGTTTACGTGCTGAATCTCTGGTGAGGAACTTTTTATTACATTGGGGACATACAAAATTCTTCTCATCAAAATGTCTTCTTTGGTGAACTGTAAGTTTTTGTGCTGTCAAGAAGAACATGCCACATACGGTACATGGTATATTTTTATCCGTATGTCGCTTTTGGTGCTTCCTAACTAAATGCATTTTTAATGTTTTAAAGTCGCACAATTCACACTTGTAAACATCAGTCTTCTTATGCACCCATCTCTTGTGGTTGCAAAGTTCTCCGCTTGTATAAAATGTTGATGCGCATGTTTCGCACGTGTACGTTTTAATGCCAGTATGTCTCTTCATATGTAATTTTATGTTCCTTTTGCTTACAACTTTATTACAAACTGTGCACTGTGTTTTACCCTCTCTATGTGCTTTTAGATGCCTGTATACATTGCCTCGTCCTTTAACATGTTTCCCACAGTATTGGCATGTTATTTCTACTATGTACTTTTTATGGAATGTCTCTTTGTGTGTCTGTAATGAGCTCATCTGTGAATATCTATTTGGACACATATTACATTTGTATGGTTTTTCTCCGCTGTGTGTTCTTAAATGAGCATCCATATCCTTAATTCTTATAGTTTTATAATTACATTCTTTGCATATAAACTCTCTAGATTTACCAACACCTTCTATTTTTACATTTTTATCACTTGCTATACGACATGATCTACTATTATTTTTGGCATGTACGTTGTATGCTTTATAACTTTTGAATGTTCGTTTACAATGTGCACAAATAAGAGAGTTCAGCATATGAGTATTTTTCCAGTGAACCCTTATTTTACACTTTGATTTAAATTCACCGCCGCATTCATTACATATAAATTTTGAATGTTTTTCTAGGATTTCAGGTGCATTATTTAAATGTTCCACTGATACGCAATCCTCCTTTAGAGACTCATCATCTCGTTCAATATTTTCTTCTAGTTTAATTTCTGAATCAGAATCTTCGCGTTCGATTTTAACGGGAATGTTGTTAAGATCGCAAGGAATGCTGCAATAACTTTTTAAAAGGCTATCTGTCTTCTTGCATTTCTCTATAAAGTTTAGTGCTGTTTCTAATTCCATGAAACAAGTGCTACATATTTTGTCCGGTAAACCATCATTTATTTGTATGTTTAATTTGGTAAGCTTATTAATATACTCCAAGACACAATATTCCTTATATCTTTCGCGTAACGATTTGATACTGTTCTGCTTTGAACATAGGCATACACGGCATACTAGAGTATCTTTACTTTCTTCGCACATTTTTTTTTATAAACAAGACATAAAAAAGTAAATAGCAAATAATAACAATTAACAAATTACAAAATCAATAAATAATATTATTGTGTACATAATATATCTGGCAAATGGCAATTAAATATGTCAATTGTCAGACGTCAAAAACTGACATAAATGTGTTTTTTCATTCCTATAGGAACATGCTAAGACCAAAAGCCATGATACATTTTCTGTTGTAAAACTAACAGGACCTCGTACTCGCAACTGTAAAACAAGTTACAAGAGACAGAGAATACCAAGAGAATATGCCTCTCTCTAACAGGGTGATAATAAAATTTAGCTATGTGGGACAAATTCAATTAATAACTGTCATCACATAAGTATTATAATTTTGAACCAGCAGTGAGGTCCGTTGTCTACTTAATGTGAGCAGTTTAAAGCGTTACATGCGCTTACCACGACCACAATATCGTCATTGTGGGGGCGATATAAGTGGCCAAAAATGTTTTTTGTTTTTCAGTTCTTCGGAAGGCACGCTAAGCCCGGAAAGATGTCGCAAGCACTTTTGTAATAGTTTGAAGTATTTATTTATTAATTTATCCTAATGAGCTTAGATTAGTAGTAGGTTACACTATACTATACTCCACTGGCTCAAGGACCCGAAGTGGATCTTGGCCTCTGACACCTCTTCACTTCGTCCTGTCTTGAGTGACCACCTCCCAGCTTACAGCGCCCAGGGTTCGTAGTTCTTTTAGCACTTGGTCCCTTCAACAGTATTTGGGTCAGCCAATTGGTCGGCGACCGCAGGGCTGTTCCTCATAGGCTTTCCTTGCCAGCTGTCATTCTTTCGAGAAAGCCAAGTAAATACAATTGTCTTATTGCCAGCAATACAACATACTGGCAATAATGGGATATAAACTGCATATGAAAACCGCATCTTTAGAAATAAATCAAACCAAATCACCGTACACGGTACATCATAAACGGTGAATGTTGACTAGAAAAAATTTTATCAGGAAAAGTTGCCTACCTATTTCATGAATGTAACGACTGTAGCTAATAGGTTCTTAGATTTCTATCGTTTTGACATTATTAATTATCAGGACATTACAAACAGCGGAAGAATATGGCATACCTATAATTATTGTAGATTTTTGGTGAAAAATTTGAATGAAATAAAACAAAAATTATTTCAAATAAATACAGTTTATTTTACTTAATCATTATTTTTATATTTATACATATCACCTTTTTATTTCATTTTTATACTAGTTTAATGAACTCATTTCTATTATTAAAAATATTACGAGAAGTTACAAGAACCTACACAGTATATAATATATAACAACATAGAACATAAAATATATCTAAGATTAAAAAAAATTAAGAACTAAGACTAGTTTAAACGTGTCTATGATAGTTGCGAGTGCATAATTTATTTAAAAAATAATTAAATTGTGTCAGCGATTAGATTTGGACCGATGAGTAATATGAAGAGCTGAAAAATATAAGTTGAAAATTGGCAGATATAAAAAGCTGAAAAAATATATTTAAAAAATTAAACACGTACTTATATCATATATATTATACAAAATGTAATCACAAAATGTGTATACATATTATACAAAACATGATATTGATGTCATTTTTCATGTATCATACGCTTTTTATTAGCTTCACCTGTGTGCATGTTTGTTTGTATGCTTGTTACCCAGAGCCGTAAATAGGGCGGTGCCACCGGTGCCCAGGCACAGGGCGTAGACTCTGGGGGGCGCAAGAATGGCCAGACCAGGCAGGACTATTATTTTTTTCGATTTGCTAAGGGCGCAATTATAGAAGCTCGCACAGGACGCAAAAAAGACTATTTACGGCTCTGTTGTTGCCGACCAATTCTAAACGGACAGATTTCGTTCAAACTTCGTAGATCTATAAGAAACCGATGACAATTATTCTAGTTTCGATAAGATTATTCTATTTTTGAATTTTTTTGAAGTATTAATTATTTTGAAAGTATTTCTCCAATGATTTGTTAGTTTTGGCTTAAAACATCCCAATAACTGTACGTCAATATCGATATCATGTCAGGGAAAGTCTCGGCTGTGTCCACAAACCTTGATCAATGGTCTACTGTGGTCAATTAAATTATTTTAGTGCACGGAATGTAGAGACAAGGATGGCCATAATATGTATTATAAAAAGTGTGCAAACACTAGTCTAGTCAATACAACAACTACGCTCATATGATCATATCGTAGTTTTCCCATTACTGGAAAATTTATTGTCAATTATTTATATTGTTTTATATTGGTTGTACAATAATAATATAAAAAAATCACACTAAAATAAAGTCTCTCCTATCTCCGTCTATTATCTCTGCAGTATTTTTACTAAAACATATTAAATTAGTTCATGTCGAAGTTTTACCATTCATAGCCAATAGTCAAAAACAGTATAAAACTAGCCAAATCAAACATTTTTCGTCTAAAGCGGAAGAATCTTATTCAACTTTCGCGCCAAACGAGATTGTTATCCTTGTCTCTACACTCCATAATTTTATTTTGTTCTTTATATTATGTCGATAAATGTCCAAAATTTGAAAGTGATAAACAAGTACTTATAAATAAATGCTTAAAAATTGGCTGTTATATCTTCTGTACTTACATAATATTAAGATAGACAATGAGAAAGTCTTACATTCTGTGTATAAAATATTCTTAAAAAAAATACATCTAAGGCACAATATTCAGACATCAAAAAGATATTGCATTTTCATACATACCTTGGTCCCAAAGTAATTTCAAAAAATTGTACTTAAAATAAATGGCCCTTCATACGTAACACAAAACCCAAAACCGTCAAAATTAGAATCGTTATAAAATATCTAAATTTATTCGATACTGAAAAAAAAATTTGCCAAAATAAATTGTAACCTACATTTATAATGAAAATATTTTTTATTTTTTTTATTTTTTTGTATATTTTTATATTATAGAAACATACCTTGAAAATGATCAAGGAAAGCTGTTGTTAATATTCTTAACATAAAATTATATTTATGATTTGAAAAAATATGTTACAGGCAAATATCTTTCATCGATCATTTCAAAATGTGTTGAAAACAAGGCCCTTAAGGCATTAAAAGAAACTACAATTTTAAAGTTTTTTAGTTTACACTTAACAGTATTATTGTATATTTATATCTAAAAAGACATTAACTATAAAACAACGCAACTAAACATACTGTCTTCTCTTCTTAATCAAATATACATACATAAAAACATAATATTATAGTAACTTCTTAAATAGATATGGCTTGGCATAACTACATATCGATTTTATATAGGTAACATAAGTAGTAAATCAAGTAATAGTATTACCAAAAATATAAATGTAATAATATGTAAGTATAATACAATAAATTTATTAAAAGTTTTATGCCAAACTATATTTTAATAATGGCTGTCACTAGTGTGTATTTGAAAATGTTGAGTAATATAATTTTTTTTTACACTTTTTATGTCATTGCAACATTTATTATATTTTTTGGTATCATTTGTCAAATCTGAGTTTTTTATGTTTAATTTTAACAGTGCGTGATATAATAGAATATTATACTCCACAAAACATCGTATTTTAATAACTGGTAATATTTTTAGCTGTTACACAATAATCTTAGTAATTCTTAAAAAAATATAAAAAAATGTTTTATACACATTTTCGCATTAAAATTTGTGACGTTTATAGTGAGACGAACAACTCTTGGTACTTGCCGAACGCACACAAGACCAGCCATTATTCTCAAATGCAAGACGCAGTCACCAACACAAGTTATAATTATTATCGCTAATGATTTCAATGGTCTGCTAGAAAGCGTACTGATGAATGATTTGGTTTTTTTATTCCTCGATTAATCCCATTCAATCCGGGGGCTGCTCCTGGTGGGAGCAGTGTGGGACCGGGGATGGTGATGATTTGAAGGCTCGAGGGAACAACGAGGAGTATGATGGTGGGGGCTCATATTCGGGAGGCGATGGGGGGAGCGGCTGGGTGAAGAGCTGTTGTGACGCCGCCGTCACCGTGACAGTTGGAGAGAGATCGATGCACGAGGCTGGTATGTTGATGGGAGTGTCTGACGGCTTCGAGCGCTTGCAGCAACATTCTGGAAGCAATAGTTATATTGAAATCACAAGGGAAAGAAATATATTAATTATGAAATAAATTAATATTTCTTAATTCTTTAATACTCATAGTAAGCAGTGTTCTATACAGAAAAGTTGACCTCAAACATTTTTAATCTGGTTTGATATGTTTCATAATAATCATCACCAGCCTTTATTCGTCTACTTAACTTAATCTTTATGCACGTTAACTTAAAGTTGAATTATTGTTGCTTACCCCAAGCCAAGCAGAACATGAGAATGGTGGCACACACCAGCATGCCGACCACCAGGTAGCTCCAGGGTCCGTAGGGCTTCAGCGCCGCGGCGAACTCCATAAATGCGTTCGTCTTCTGCTCACCCTCGCCAATCTTCACTGAAAGTTTCAAGTCACCTGTTCTAAATTACATCCGTCTTGGTAAATTCCGATTTTCGGAACAAGCC
The DNA here is from genome assembly GCA_905333005.2 of Lycaena phlaeas. Lineage (NCBI taxonomy): Eukaryota > Metazoa > Arthropoda > Insecta > Lepidoptera > Lycaenidae > Lycaena > Lycaena phlaeas. The sequence goes on along the minus strand of HG995170.1, from coordinate 2,546,386 downwards.
CTGTTAGTTATTTTCATTATTTAAACTATTTAAAACGGGATATTTAACAGGTTTTTAGCATTATTTCGCGGAGCTCGATATTTCGACGTTGTCTACGAATGTCATGTTCAGACTCGTGAGCATGACATTCGTGGTCACCACGGCCACAGTAGCTGATTTCATTTATCATCATGCGTTCGGGAGACTTATCAAAGTATCATGGGCGTAGCAACACTGGCTCTGACCTATAGGATCAAACAATTCATCAATTTTTTTCATCTTATACTAACAACAAGTAGCAACAAAGTGCGATCAAACCAGAAAGCGCGCACGAAATCCCTCTAAATTAACAAATAACAAAAGAGCCCAAACGTTACAAAAAAATATCGGGGCAAGGGGGGGAGGGGGTGGTTGACTGCTGCCCCACCCTGAGCCCAAGGCTGGCTACGCTCATGCAAAGTATTGTTTGTTAATACGGGTGTAAATCCTAAATAGGCTTGAACACTCACTTATCACAGAGGGTTTTGTCGGAGTATCCGGTTGGTCCAAGCCGAGCAGTTCCTGGTTCCTCGCGGCGAATCTCCTCAGCATCTCCAGAAGCGGATAGTCCCGTCTTTTCGCGCAGGCGCTGGAGTCCTCATCCTCGCCCCCGGGACAGTGGCGGACCCCGTCGCACACCAGGTCCGAGGATATACACAGGCTCGTCATACCGCATATAAATTGAGATTCATCATTGCACACTTGCCCTGGAAGAACACGGAAAGTTGAATTACAATTATGTGAGAAAGGTAGAATTAGGGTTGCCAACTGTTATCCAAAATACCCTATTTTGAGTGTAGCGGTATCAAAGTCAAAGTCAAAATTTTTATTCAAAATAGTACAATTAAAGTATCTTTTTGAACGTCAATTGAGTCTATCACCGGTTCCAAAGCAAGCGCACTGAGAAGAACCGGCGAAACAAACTCAGTGGAACTAATCTTTTCATAATCTGTTACAAAAAATTAAATACATACTGCTATATTAGTATAGTAAAAGAAACTCTGTTGGGTTGCTCTTTTCAAAATATAGTTAAGAAATTTTATAAACATACTACTATAACTACTACTTACTACACACTAGCCTAAAATTAATAAGTAGGTAAATTTAGACCCCGCAATACAGAAAACAAACTAGAGGATGTTAATAAAAGTATTGTAAAGTATTGTGAGTGTAGCGGACGAAACAGCGCCACAATCGCGCTATCAAAGTTACATAAATAATATCTGATAAATTAGCTCGTTTCGTACTCAACCCTCATTGCTGACCCTTACACGATTTCACATAAGTTCTCTATGTAGTAACTCTATAATCTATAATCTATATCATTGTTAGAGGACGCTGAAATACTCTTTAACACAATGCTTACTATATCATTGTCAGTCAGCCATATATTATGATGCGTATCTAATACCGTAGCCATAAGAGACGGGAAGAGACAAACGAGAAACGAGCGACATGGTGATAGTACCAATTCTAATAATAATAAATAAATAACCTAAGTCCAGTTATATCATGTTACATTCAGGCACTGTTTGTTCCCTTATGTTCATATCTAGGTGACGTTGAGCGACGATGGTTTCATCATCAGCCTCTATCCATCCGACGATGGTTTAGCGGGGATGAATTTGGGCTCTTGTACGAGAGATTTCTTCTTCGATCCTGAAGTATGCCTTAAAATGTGTTTTTCTTAATTTCCACCATCTCTCCCTCATCGGTGAAGGAAAACATCGTGAGGAAACTTGCATACCTAATGAGATTGAAAGTTTTTGAAGGTATGTGAAGTTCACTAAACCGCATTGAGTCAGCGCATCGGTGAATGGCCCATTACCCCCCTCGCCTGATTTTACTTACTTTTACTTTGCTAGGTTAGATGTTAAGTTAGTCATAAGTCTTACCACTGTTAACAGCAGTGACCACTAAACGCAACTTATCCGTGTGATGGTATGGCGTGGTCGGCGGGTTCCAGACGATGCGTATTTTTGGTGGCAGCAACTTAGTTCCCGCCCTGGCCGCCACTGACGCAGCGTTCCCGCCGCACAGAGATAGACGCCATGTTGGCGTTTTCGCGTCTCCCATGTACTGGAAAAAAGAAAAAAAACTGAGTATTTATAGTAAACTCGCGATAAAATGTCAATGTATGTTTTTTGTAATAATAGAGATTAGACACAATACACAAATAGTTTGTTTGTGTGTTGTTGTGTGTGTAGTTATTGTGTGTGTGATTACCAAGTTCTTTTTATAAGTCTAGGAAAAAGTAAACTGATTTTTGTAATCGAAGAAAAAACATAAAAAAAACCTTTTTGTATGACGTGTTACCAAAGGTTTTCTTATTTTAAATTATTAGTTCCAAGTTTTATTCAAGGTACAAAGAAAATTCGAGATATTTATCGACAAAAATAAAAAAAGAAGTTTTATAAAAATACTTTCTGGTATATTTGTAAAAAGGTTAGTTTTTTTGCCTGCTAGAGTACCCTCCGTATTTTCCTTTAAGAAACTACGTTCCACTATAAAAATAAAACACATTTGTATTTAATAAAGAGATTCAAGACAATTGGAAAAACAAAGAAAAAATATCAACATACGGCGTCTTTGTACAAATTGTGTAACGTGCTTTATCATGGTTTTTTTGTCCAAACTCCGTGGAAGTATATCGATACTTTTTGTAACCTAAGTCAAAGACGTTTCTCAGAATTCCCTCTCTTGTGCGAGAGATTCCTTGTTCGATCCTGAAGTGTGCCTTGAAATGGGTTTTTCTAAATTTGTATGTGCTCCCTAAGCACGAGACCATCGCTTGCTCACCGGACAGAAAAATATTGTGAGGAAACCTGCATGCCTTAAGTCTTCGAAAGTACAGGAATGTAATGATATAAAGTATAATAATAAACGCGATAGAAGTGCTATTTTTAAATCAAGCAATTTAGCACGACTTGTACTGTGTTACAATTGCACATAGAAAGATTTACAGGGTCCCATTAACACCAATTGACCCAGCATTTATCTAGATAAGGCGACTAAACAGTATCCTGTACTGAACTTTTGTACAAAAAAAAAGAAAGTAAGAGACACCAATGAAATTGATTTATGGTTATTGCACTATGTAATTTTTGATTTCATTTTATGCTAATCGAATAGGCTAAATGAAAGGAAGGAATAGGCAAAGGAAAGTGGGTTCAATACTGTACGTTTTTAGTACTTACACTTTACATTAAATAAAAAAATAGTTTAGATTAAAATGCTATGAATACTAAATGGGACGAATATCTCCATTAGCAGCGCTAAGTTTACCGGCGATTTTTAAGTGTTAGGGATCGTTTTGGCGTTTATTGAATGGTACCTATGTCCGACAGTGGGCATAATCCCATGGTTGATGATTTTTTTTTTGATGACGCAGCGGAAATCCTTTACGACCTTACCAGGGCCTGGGTAGGCGCGCTGGCGTGTGTGGGGACTCGCATTTGGGTACCCTACCCCACTAAAACCGCTAGTGAGCCTTCAGCCGCTATATTTAAGGGACCCGGATCTATGCAGGCGACGGGATACCCTCAGCGACAGACTGGTCCCGGCAAGACCAGATTCTCCACAATAGGGGGACTGCCCGGCTATGACTTGGTAGTCCCCACGAAATCGTGCCTTAAGCTGGGCTCGGGTTCCCATCCCGAGCCCGACACGGGCACAGGGGTGTTACTGGAAGCGCATTGAGTAGCGCCTCCGACGCACCCCCGTTCGTCGTCTACGGGGGGAGGCCACATCAGCGGCTTCCTCTCTCACCCGTTCGTCGGCCTCCTTCTGGGACATTATGACTCGCAGAAAGAGGCCATTGCCGTCCAGGACTCGTCACAGCCGAGCATCGCGGTGATGACGCTCGACAAAGACAAGTCCCCTCCGATGACAGACGTCAGATCCTGACGCAGCGCCGCCCATCTCGGGCACACCTCGAGGGTGTGCCGACAGAGTCCACCGTCGCGTCACAATCGTGACATTCAGTCGTCGGCTCCCTTTGGGCCGTCCGACACAAGTAATCACCAAAGCATCCGTGCCCGGTGAGAACCTGCGTCAGACGGAAGGTGAGGGGTTTGCGCTTACGGCGCATCCACCGCTCAAGAACCGGGCGCAGACCAGCATGGTTGATGACTATGATAATAATAATGATGGGGTAGAGAACTTACCACAAACAGCTTGCAGGCGTCGGTGGAGTTGGTGGCGTGGGATGGCTCCTCACTGGTGTCCTGCGCGTGGGCGCTGCGGAGACTCCACTTGCGGCCCAGCGCGCCCACGGGGGCGGACGCCTGCACGCCATTCACCTCCCGCTCCCACTCCGACGGGGATTCCTGGAACACGAATTGATGTTACTTAAATTCGTCCTCGTAAGAAGTTGATTTAGGTTTTAAACAAAAGAAAGTTTGTATTTTATCATATGCGGCCTCTTTCTGGGACATTACATTTACTGCCTCGTAGAAGGAGTCGTCTCTGAGCATCGTGGTGAGCCAATATACTATAATGCTCTTTATTACCGTGTCACATCGCTGTGAACATAATCATTATCAGTTCCAATACATCTGTAAATGTTAGTGCGTATGAAACTGCGGGCAAGCAAATAAATTTATAAAGCGCTGACTATGTAAAAGCGCTCCGTCAAACATACTCCATCTATCCGACAAAGTCTTTATGGGTAACTATTAAAAAAAAAAATCGTCATTTATTGTTCTTTTAGAACAGTAGAAACATGCAGAAATAGCAATAATTAAAGAAAAATATAAAAACAAAAATAAACAACGTAACACTAAAAACAAAGAAGTAATTGGCGGTAAAATTTTACTTTATTACGCCGCCATTTTGAAATCGTCTCTCATACGATAAAGGTAATTAACATTACGCAACCAAGGAGGAAGAGGTGGTGATATCAGCGCAGGCGCAATATGAAAGTGTCGGATGTACGCAGACCTTCGCTAAATATATACCACGTATAATCATTATGTCTGCTAAAATAGATATATCTTGCTAAAATAACAGTGCAGATCTATCTCTCTGAGGATTATTAGCACTGGGTTCAGACTACAGGTCTCGTTAAGAAAATTGAAGACCTATTCGAGAACATTGAATGCTAACTCAATGCGGGTGAAACTTCATATGTTCTAAAAAATTGAATTTTATGCAATTTGACTGGCCTGTTGCTCTGGTGGTTATTAAAACTGACTGATTAGCCAGAGGGTCATGAGTTGAATTCCCACATAGTACAAATCTTTGTGTAATGAGCTTGATCATTTGTTCTGTGTCTGGGTGTGATTTGAATTTATAAAATATAGGTTTAGCCTAGTTTGGTATCAGATCGCCGTGAGTGATTTATCGCAATATCCTATTATTTTTATTTTGTTTTCTTTTTCGCCCGTGCGACCATGGTCATAAGGTACTAGGGCTAAGGGTTAAGGGTGCACAGGGTGACGAATAATCCATTTTCATGATATACAAGTCAGGATCGAATCCAGATTTATTACCGGGGCTATCCATATCGTTCCAGGTGGTCGTAATCCCACTCTGTATTCCAGTCATTTGATCAAAAAGCCATCGTTATTTTCCGTGAAATAAGGTTTTAATTTGAATCTAAAGAGATGCGCAGGGTAAATGGCCTTATTGGTTGTTGCAGCACGGCTACCTAACTAATGACACATTCTTTATTTTCAAAGAACTCAGAATTAAGAGTTAGCACGTTCAGTGTTGATAGGACTAACCAAAATATTGATCTCATAGCTTTGTTTTAGGAGTTTAACACTAGTCCTCCCGCGACCATACTTGCGGTAAAGTATCCGAAACGTCGCGTCGGAAAAATAAACACCAATAAACCATAAAGATGTTTCATTATAATGGTAAGTGTTCCAATGTATGGCTGATGGGCCAATAAGATTTAAGAGTGAAGAAGTGTCGGTCATTAACCAGGTGGGAAGGCGATTTCCGTGCAGTGGCCGAACGCTTTGGATGCGAGTTGCAAGTGATCGGTCGTCTTTGCATTCATTGAGGGAGGATTATGTTCAGCAGTAGACGGATAGAGGTTGATGATGATGATGATGATAAAGTATTCCGAAGCATCATAACGCTTAAATGCTTTTGGCACGGCAACTCCATGATTATCAAACTTATCAGACCAACAATGATGTTAATAGAATTCCATATGGAATCCTTATGAGTAATGGATACTTCCATCCAGGTCTCAGGGACGCGACCGGTTATGTCCAAATTATTAATATTTATAAGATACGAAACACGCATATTAAATTTGTTTCAATCGTAAATTCCTTTGTCTCATTTTGCACTCAGACTTTTTGATTAGCATAATATATTGGTCATGTGCTACACAGAGGACGCAGGTTCAAACCCCTAAATACCATTTTTATGATTTTAAAAGTGGAAGTCCATATTTCCTTTGATTAGCTGCTTATTAGTACTATTGTATCTAAATTCTATAACTACCTAAATATGAAACTAAATTACGTAAATATGACTTTATCAAATTGTTGTGTTCTGTTTGTCAAATTGCGAAACTACGCCGTGATGTCGCGCTGTGGCTGACTGACTTCGTGCCGTCGCACATTCCTGAAACTTGCCGTGAAATGGATGTCTGCCGCTGCTGCAAAAACTTTGTTTGCTATAGCAAAAACGCTATTACAATTCGTTGCCCTTTTCCTAGACATCTGTAGGGCTATTCTGTAAAATCGTTTTCGAATCTCGAAAGCGGAATCCACGGTGATGTGACAAATTTGACGAATTTGTACTCTTTAAATCTCGACTCTCTATCTATATCAATAAAGTTCGCGTTGGAAGTGACGTAAAGTGAGCTCTATCACTCAGGTGAAGCTCGATATCGAAATGGTTTTTTACAGAATAGCCCTACTGTAGTCTGGACTCTGGACTCAGGATGAAAATGGCGCGTGCGACGTGCCGTTTTCATGCGCAGGCGCGAAACCTTTGACGCAGGATAATGCTAATGTTAATGATTTCGGACGGGGAACAGTCGCGAACACACTGCAACCTCGCGAAAACCATCCCTCATTCCAGTAACGTCTGTTACAGCCGCAACTAGATAATGTTACAAGAAATCCATAGCTACATTATAAAGAGGAAAGATTTGATTGTTTGTTTGTATTGAATAAGCTCCGAAACTACTTGACCGATTTGAGAAATTCTTTCACTGTTGGGAAGCTACACTATCCCCGGTGAACATAGGCTATACTTAATTTTCAAAAAAGTTAGGTACCCGTTTTCAATCTTAGTTGACGCAGGCGAAGCTGCGTGCTACAGCTAGTCAGGAATATACATTTACCCCTACACTCGGAAACATACGAAATCAATATTATTTATATAAACATGCTCTATTTTTATAAAATAACTAGCGGACTCGACAGACTTCGTTCTGTTAAAACAATTAATTTGCAATAAATACAATAAATAAAATTGCAATCTCCAATTTGAGAAATAAACTATCCTATCTTTTAAGTTGGAGAAAAGCACACATTTTAAAAGAAAAAACATTAAAATCGGTTAAGTGGTTTAGGAGTCCATTGAGGACAAACATTGTGACACGAGATTTATATATATTAGATAAATTCGGAATTTTGAACAAACGATTATATTAAAACAAATATTTAATAAATATATTATAAACTAGCACCGCCTCGCGATTTCAGTCGCGTATTTCTCATATAGATAGATAGATAGAGCGATGCTATTGCGAGACAATAACTAAATGTTACTCAAAATTACGCACATTATTAATATATGAAAGTTATTTTTATTTGCATGTATTAATGTTAAAAGTTCCAAGGAAATGGATTCCGTTAATTACTATCCCATAACACTCTAGCATTTTTTTACATTTACAATATTTATACAGAAACGACTACTCTACAGTCTCTACATAAATATTAATATTAAATAAAAATATGTGTTGTTTTACAAAGTATGACTTATAACGCCAACGCAGCGATTACTTCCTACTGCAGACATTTTTTGCCGGTCAGCCTTGATATTTTGGATATTAACAATATTATAAATTATTACACTAAAACCACTTCGGGTGACAATAATGTGTGGTCGCCAGTTCAAATCCCAGGGGACGTTTTATGACGAATATGTCCTGTTACCTGTATACATAGGTATAACTCATAAACAATTCAGAATTCTCTATACTTATAAAACTAGCGGACCCGATGGACGTCTTTTAGATACAAATCGATCTAGCCATTTAGTTGTAGTATAGATAAATAACCTAGGTACCGACTGCAGCGCCATCTGCCGAGTTAATTTGTGATTTCTAATGGAATCTAAACCATCTTCCAATCCAACTACCATCCAAAAACCATCTTGAATACACACAAAAAAGACCACTCAAATCGGCCCAGCCGTTTAAAGCCGGAACCGCACGCTTGCCGAGGCTTGGCTAGCTTTCACAAATTCAAACGTGTTGATACAGAGTTGGTCTTGGCTTGCGTAGGTTTGCAAGGGTTTGTGGTCGATCCGACGAGTGTAGGGAACCAAAGAGAGTTTGCCGCAAGCGCTTGCGAGGCGCCCACATGCCTGTGACTTGTGGAGACTTGGAAGTTGGAGCTTGCGGCAAGCCACAAACGTGCGGATCCGGTATAAGAGTTCACTGTCAACACACGCTAGAAGAATTATATATATAACTAGCTGTTACCCGCAGCTTCGCCCGCTTGATCTTAGGTTTACGGATTTATCATGTTTGATGATGATCATTTTCCATTTTAATAATGACTAAGTTTTTGTATTAAAATGGATATAATATGGTATCTTGAATATAAAGATATTATATTCCTTCGCAGACTTTCTGCATGCATATTTACTATTTAGGATACTATTACTGTATATTACACTGCCCTCTCAAATCACGGCAACACGGTTTATTTTCTTGCGTATTATTTTGATATTGCCATATCTTCTAAAGTATTCATTTAATTTGCATGATGTAAAGGGGGAAAATAATCTTCATTAAGTGCTCCAGCTAATTAACTGATTTAAAATGATAGGGATTCATACCGTATTTGTGTAAATAACTTTCAAATTATCGCGTTATAATTGTCCATTTTTTAAGTATTAAATGGATATAGTATGATATCCTTAAGAGATAGACATATGCCATCGCGGACTTTTTTATAGACCTATTTAAGATACACAATTCCATCATACATTATTTTGTTACATCTCAAAGGGTTTAGGCAGCGTTTTCGTTGGAAACTTCCAGACGGCCAATTTTTTTCCGACACCTCCTATAAATATAGTTATATCTTAGCCAATGTATATAAAAACTTAATAAATTATGTACATAAACCTTCCTCTTGAATTGTCCTATCCTTCAAAGAAAATCGCTTCAAAATCCGTTGCGTAGTTTTAAAGATTTAAGCGTACAAAGGGATATAGGGACAGAAAAAGCGACTGTTTTATAATATGTAGTGATTAAAAACATAATGAAACATTTTCATGTCGCATGGTGTATAGAAGTAATAATAAATAATACCTAGCAAACCTACAAATGTCGTAATGCAACACGAGTATTTTCGCTCTTCTATGCTTATAGTGGTGTTGTTGTTCATATTTATTGATTCCATCTATGCCGCCTCAAAATGCTGTATCCAATAATTGCACACAAGCGGTTTTAATATCGTCTTACATTATGAAACACTTATTCAACGTTAGCAAGAAATTGGAAACTTCAAACAATACGTGTTGGAACAATGAGAACACAATTAGCCAATAACGCTTACATAACACATGATTTATGATAATACATCAAGAAGGGAAGCATTTAAACAGTTTTTTTAAAATTAATATATGGAAAGGGGACAATTTGGATCACCTGATGGCAAGGGATGACATCCATAGACACCTGATACCCCAGAACAGGAGGGTTGCCTTCCGAACATGCTCTTTCCTTGAATGTCGCTTAGTCGTTTCGATTAGGAAATGCAACTGTTAGACTCAAATAGTAGAATCGGTATTTTTACTATGTTTAAGGGTTCCTCTCTTTAAAATTACAAAACGGAACCCTTATAGCATCACTCCGTTGTCTGTCAAACCAAACCCAACCTATAGAATACTCCGATTAACATACATTTTACCGAATCAAAAGATTAGAAGTATAGCTTCTTCTTCATTTAAAATCGAAGTAAAAATAAGTAATCTTAAAACCTTTCATTTGTTATTTTATTAAATAAAGAAACTATCTTTCCCCCATCTTACCCCCAGTATGTCAGACTAGTGATGGCGTGTTATTTTTTTCACTTTAATTCAGCGGAGCTTTATATTTCCACATTATATACGAATATCTTGTAAACGTTGTTTGTGTAGTATATAAGTAAGACAAACGAACAGATGAACGTAAATTGAAGTTCACAATAAAATAATAAACGTCGTGTCCATGTGTAGTTAATTAGCAGACGCCATTACGGCCAATTAGACGAGGCGCGAGGACAGAATCACTCGACCAACCGTCTCACTATATACCGTCATCATCATCAGCCTATATCCGTCCACAGCTGAATAGATCTCCCTCAATGAACGCCAAGACGACCTATCCCACTTGGCTCCAACACGGATCATCGGTAATGACCGACCAGTACTTCGTCTACCTAATACATAGATTTACATTAATACAATAAAGACAATCCTCCCGCCCACAGTTATAGACCTCCCTTAATGAACGCCAAGAACGGCCACTACACGAAGATCGTCTTCCCACTTGTTTAATGGCCGACTAATAAATACTTCGTCTACCTAAAACCATTCATAGATTTACATTACTACAATAAAGACAATCCTCCCGTTTACAGCTATAGGCCTCCCTCAATGAATGCCAAGACGAGTTTATTTAGCAGTGTTTAATATATATATAAAGTTTAGTTTTGTACATATATGGCGCTATTGTTTGTGGCTATATATCAACGGAGATAATTATTATAAAAGTATCATATAAACAAAAAAAGGTACGAGTTACATGCAATGGTGTAACAGTTTAGGCTTTCCAAAAATCATCATAAATTCATTAAGAGATCATCTACCCGAAGTCTATTGAAATAAAATACAAAATTGAAAGATAACCTAAAGCTTGTGGTCCTTTTTTTAAATAATAAACAAATTAGCTGAGGAATTGAGTTGTATTACATTTCACACTGTATTCGGTTAACTTCAGGTGGAAATGCAACCGTCTGTTGTAGGTCCTAGTAGAGCAGTAAATAGGGCGGTGACATCGTTGCCTAATCACAGGGCGTAGACTCTGGGGAGCGCAAGAATGGCCAGACCACGCAGGACTATTTTTTTTTTTCGATTTGCTAAAGGCGCAGTTATAGAAGCTCGCACAGGGCGCAAAAAAGGCTCTTTACTCTGGTCCTACCAATCTCACCATGAGGTCTGTCTCTCGTCTCATATGACCCTGAGAAACTTATTACTATTTACTATCCATGGACAGCGACGCAGTTGGCACAAACGTGATTGGGCGTGCCAAGCGCTTAACCGTTTAACTCAATGCTAACTTTACAATTATAATCGTACAAGCGCGAGGCACGAAGGTTTTACACCATTCTATATTTTTGTGTCATTTCATCATCATTATCATTGGACAGCGGTTGGATCTTTGCTAATGGTCCTAGTGACCGTTATGCGTCATCGGAAATGGGGTGATCCGGTTGGATCATCCTATGACGTTAAAAATTTGGGGGGTTGCCCCCCGCCATGTTCATGGCGTCGGGTTTGTACCTAACTTGGTCAGCTACGGTCGACTGGTTTGGAACGGGTGACGTTAGAAACCTATCGTGAGGGCCGGCCCTCCCCTCCCCCGGTAGCGGGGGAGGCGGGTCAAGCGCGGGACCCGAGCAAGCTGCCGATAGCAGAGTGCTATCGGTGATTACACGGTCTATATTGGTGTCGACTCGTAGCTGATCTGAGCCTATGCTGTCGCGGTTGATCCGGATCAACTGGTCAACGGAGTGTAGGGTTCGACGTCGCATACGACCCCGGGGCCCATGCGGTGTGAAATCATTGGACAGCTACAGTCTGCTGCACAGTGCACTAGAGGACCTTTCAAATGGATATTTTTATTCCAATTTCCAATTGAGTTTGTTTCATGATTTGTCTGTGCTTTGGGTTTGGAATCGATATTAATATAATTTTACGTTAAATAATGTACTAGATATTTATGTACTATGTTGATTAAATATTCAAATACAATGTTTCAATTTTGAGGTTACTTAAATTTACAATATTATTGTTATGTTTCTCATCAATTCATAATTATTAATTAGTTATCTAGCACTTCGTATTTTTTTTCTTTGCCTTATTTCTGGCAACTCTACGACAAATGCCTCAAAGCGAATTTTTAAATTTGATATCATGGATGTAGTATAATAACAGGATGGCTTACTCGGAAAAAATGTATTTACGAAAGTGAACACTAACTCAACGCATTAAGTATTATATTCTAATGCGCATTACACAGATGCTGATCCGAGCCGAGCGGGATAGCAATATGTAAGAAGTGTGTCTCGTTCTTTTATCTTGCCAGCTTAAAAATGTATTTTATTAAAAATTTGGGCTGATCAAAAATTTCATCGAAAAAAAATGTCTTTTTAATATTATTTTGACAATTGTATGTCAAGAAATTGTAATTGAATTTATTTATTTAAATATATTTCCAATTCAAAAAGAAAACATAAATTATTATTTTGCTTATTTCTTTTATTTCTTATGGTAGCCCAGTTAAGTGTCATCTTGACATTTTGTATTGTAATGGTTGCTATGGTTACTTAAATAACATAATTAGTAAATCAAACTACTATGGTGACCATGATTTTTTGAAACGAAGTTCCTTACGGCAGGCTTGGAGGGGAATAATAGCAATGCGAAAAGCAATGGTCAGAACGTGAGACAGAGTGACTCCGTACTAAACTTCCCACGTTCCTAATTATTTTAATCAGTTTGAATCCATGGCATCTTTAATTGTTTTGTAATCTTAATTCAAGAATGCGTTATAATGAGAGTAAACCTAAGATTTGCAGTTAATATTTTGGGATGATAATGATAACTCGACCACCTGATGACGGATTCCTGTCAAGTCTGTAGTATGGAAGTATTTGTATTATGTATTTCGTAATCCATCTACTATTCTTCAGATTTTAACCATTGCTAATGTTGGTATTTTCGTTTATAAGTATAATACTTGTGTCAGATTTTTCAAGCACCCTAAATGCATTCAAGCTAGCTTGCGATATCTGCCGGGGCTAAACGCGCCTTTTGAAGAACTTAAAAACTCGAGATTTATAATATTATGGCAGACGTGATAAACTCATGCAGCGCTTAAAACTGCATACATCAAGTATGTACTAGTAGGATATAAACCTTACAAAAAAAAAACCAATAAAAAAAATTAAAATTAAATAAAAAATTTCAATACCCATTTCCTGACAGTTTGAAGTTTTGAAAGACATTTGTCCCACCTGTCAAAATCTTATTGTCACCTTATAAGAAAGGGACACACTCCTTAACACTGGCTATCTCTGTCGGCTCGTTTTTCTGTTACGAGTGCTCGGTCCTGTTATATATTATTACGTCCATTTTTGATATAGACAAATATAAGAGAACCTCCTTCTTCTTCTTTTTTGATTAGTTTTATTTTTTCTTTTTTAATCTGTATTTACATATTAATTGTCAAAGTCGTCATATACGGGTACATGTTTCGTGTCTCAATCTACCTTTACTATTTGGTAGAAGTTTAAAAGTGGATAATTGGAAGTGGAAATAAGACCTGTGTAAACAGAACACCCTTGACCCTTATCGTAAGTCGACATGAGCACGACAAACTGATTGACAGACAATAGACATCACTTCCTAACTTGATTCCGGTCGGCTCATTAGACCAATATTACAATTGTTCTTTCCGCGTGTTCTATATTTGATATCTAAGATCTGATTAATTAGCGTTGGCTTGATAGAAAAACAAGGACTGTCCTTATAGATCAATATTCTAGAACAAATATCTATGAACGCTTTTTACACCACGTCAATCTGGTGGGAAGTTCTCGAAGATACTTTTATTACGGGTAGCAACTAGCAGATAACGGAAATACATATTTTTAATACTTTTTATATTTATATTAATACATATAATTAAGATTTTCATTATATGATACACATATTAAACACGCATTCATGGCCCAGGAATACATAAACTTTTTTGTTCCTTGGCGGGATTCGAACCCGCTACCTCCGGCTTGCGCGCTAACGCTCAAACCATTGAATGTTTAGCTGGTCAAATAATAATCGGCAAAATGCCCAAGATGGTGAAGAGTGTTTTACATGACGCGGAAAGGAATGTGACTGAAATATCTGGCATGTAAAAATCTTAATAAACCGAGATATATTCGTAAGTTTTTTATTCATCAGAAGCCTATTCCTGGTCAGTAAAATTAGAATCTCACTAGAAAATTTAAAGTGTTTAGTACAGACATGGCAGAAACCGCCATTTCAGTATCGTTTGTGAATCGAATTCTTATTTATGTAGACTATTATATATTTATTGGAGATTTGTCAAGTCGCACGGGAACTGCCTGGTTCTTAACGCTTGAACTCTGACCGGTTTCTGAAACGTTGGTCAGTGTATGTCAACTAACATGGCTGTTAATGGCGGTTAACATACGATTCTAAGACAGCTTTTCATTGTAGTGGCTATGTCAACTGACAGGCTAATCTAATTAAGTCATTTAACCATGCTTTTAGCAACTCCTTTGATACATAGAGACTTGACAGTTGATTTGTTAATTTTTGCGCTGATCAGCCTTTCTGATACCGAACGTGTAGGCGTTAGGTTTAAGCTCACAATCTATCAAACAATTCATTTTATGTTTTAAGTTAATGGTCACTCCTCGTATAAGACAACGTGATACGAGTAAGTATTATAGGAACAATATCTAATACCTTATACCTAGGTAACCTAGCGACAAGGTGAACGCAAGGCAGCACGCCCACATCCGACCTCGAAGGTGCTGGAAACACGGTGTACTGCCTCTTTATGAACAATTACACCATGTTGAATTAGTACGCTTAATGAACTTGCGGCAAGAACTTGTATAACTTTAAATATTTGGGTTAGAAAAACTATTCTGTTTCAAAGTAGATTATTTTTTTCGTAAAAACGATACAGTATTATGTTTCCTTAGATTTCTTTATTTTTTTTCAGGAAATTTTTGAAATTAATTTTAAAAGAAGTTAATTTTTGAAAACTATGATAGTTTTTGTTAAGCGACACAAGAAGTTTTTGATTTTTGGGTTCTTTATCACACATAGCTCACTTGATGACCGCTAATTTAGTTCATCATAAATAGACAAGATAAAATATTATTTGAAAATATATCGTTTTGTTCCTCGGATACAATTCAATAACAGTGTGTTATATAAGCAATAAGGATGGGTTTGAATTGCGAATAATGGGACCTCCATTAGATGCAATGATCGTTTTGCATCTACGTGTTAACATGTCAAATATCCAATTGTTCTATTAAGATAATATAAGGGGTATTGTAAGAGGCATATTCATGCTTATTTTGTCTACCTTTGATTTGTTTCAATTAAAAAAAAAAACTTTGATAATACCAAGTCCATATCCGGAATAATTGGGAATTTGGAAAAATTATTACATTATTTTATCCTAGTAATATTATAAAGGCGAAAGTTTGTGAGGATGTTTGTTACTATTTCACGAAAAAACTAATGAATGGATTTTAATGAAACTTTACAGTAATATAGCTTATACATTAGAATAATATATAGGCTATAGTTTATCCCTGTACTCCCACGGGTATGGGAAGTACGCATGTAAAACCGCGGGGCGCTACTAGTATGCTATAAAAATCAAATTCCAGTGGTATTTCAGCCTTATAAAATAATTTGTTATTTCTGTATCTTTGGACCCCAAAAGCCCCACGACTGGACTCTCGCTTAGTATCATGGTTCACACTTCAGTGAAGCTTATCGGCCACAGCGGCGGGCTACGTTTTGGGTGTCGAGTGAACGGATGTCCTTCTACCT
Source organism: Lycaena phlaeas (assembly GCA_905333005.2). Lineage (NCBI taxonomy): Eukaryota > Metazoa > Arthropoda > Insecta > Lepidoptera > Lycaenidae > Lycaena > Lycaena phlaeas. Next base: position 2,530,291 of record HG995170.1, on the reverse strand, counting down.
CTCCAGCAGATGGTAACACCGTGTTCAGTGTTGCCTAATTTATTATATTGTATATTACTTATTTTAATTTAAAATTGGCGGTCGAGAAGACAGATGTATAACTGCGTGAATAATAAATTCATTATTCGAATCAAATTAAAATATGTTTATATTCGCGGCAAAATAAAAAAAGTCAATAGAAATATAGGTAGCCACTAAAATGAAAACTTCTTTTTACACTTTTGCAACTATTTAAAGATGAATTTCCATCAAGGGCTGACGGTACATTCAATCAATTAAATGTCGGTGAAAAAGATGAGAAAAAACCCCAAAAATTTTTATTATGTATAGAAAAATCTTAAAAGCGAAATGTGAGTGAATTCTTAATGTGTTTCTTCAATTAATAAAAATATATGGCGAAAAAGGAATAAAAACATGTGCATTTTGCAGGAGGTTTAGACTTTTACAAGGGCTGGTCCAGAGTAAACACTGCTATCACTTACTCCGTATTACGTATATCAAATTACCCTATGCGTATATCCTTATATGTATCTATAGTCTATACCTAAGTATACAATAAGATATTATATCTGTCAAAAATAAGTTTTAAGTCAATAAAAATCTAAAAATAATTAGACTAGAATTCGATATGAGCTCGACTTCTTAAACGAGAGAGTCCGGGTTCAATCCTAGCCCATCGTGGTGCCTGGGTTTTTCTAGATTTCTAAGTGCACCCTGCAGCACGCGACTATCGACTCGGTCACTGGTGAAAGAAAACATCGTGAGGAAACCTGCACGCCCGATGAGATTAAATGTCTTTGAAGGGGTATAAAGTTTACCAACCGCATTGGGAACTATGGCCCAACACTCTCCTCGCCTAATTTCGAGGAGGAGACCCGTACCCGGCTGTGGGACATATTATACTGTTAATGGGTTGATACTTTTCCTTTTTTTATCTACTAGTGACTCTACATTATATTTAAACTAGCAGCGCCCCGCGGTTTCACCCGCATACTTCCAGTTCCCGTGGGAGTGCGGAGATAAAAAATAGCCTATGTGCTATTCTGATGTATAAGCTATATTATTTTAAAGTTTCATTAAAATCCATTCAGTAGTTTTTAAGTGAAAAGGTAATAAACATCCATACTTACAAACTTTCACGTTTATAATATTAGTAAGGAAGGATGTAAAATGCGTGATGCGCTTTGTCAAAACTCTCCAAAACTTAAATGTTATCAGGACTTTAGTGTACATACATAAATAAGTTTTGGCGACTCTACATAGCAATAATTACACAATATGCACATTTACATAACAGCCTCAATTGCTTCTGGAAATTTCTATTAACCGGACTAGAACGTTAGAATTCTCTTACCGTCGGATTTCTAAATAAAGGGCCGCAGCACACTTAGTAAAATCTATTTATAGATAAGCCTTATATAATTATACAGCCTTATTCTCAACGATAACTCGGAAAAACTTTCCCGTAGTTATGTCTAGACTGTAGTATAAAGGTCGATATATATTTACATTCAAAACTTCATTTTAGTGCAGGTGATAATTATTATTGTACATATAATTTGTATCGGATGTCCATATTCTAAACCAAACTCATCTCTATTTAATACAAGAAGTGTCCCGCGGATTCACACGCTTACTTCCCATTCCCAATTTATCCCTGTACTCCCAGTACAGGTATAAATTATAGCCTGTGTTATTCTGATAGATGAGCTATATTTTTGTAGTTTCATTAAAATCCATTCAGTCGTTTTTACGCGAAATAGTAACAAACACATCAATACTCACAAACTTTCGTAATTATAATATTAGTAACATTAGTAAAAAATATAATGAAAAACTGAACCAAATGAATTAATTTTGATTAGATACAAAATGGCGTACTTTTTTGCTTTTATACATTTTACTTAGCGAGTTTCGATCGATGATAAAACACTTTTTCTTCATGCTAGTTATAAAATAATAGTCATAATACCTATTCTATATTACAGGAATTTAAAACAACACAGTATTCGATTTAGTGACCTTCAAACCTCAAGACATGAGCGTACTCATATTAAAAAGGTAGTTGTGCGAGACCGATTTTTGAAAAATGCTAGCGTTTGATTCACATTGTCACAAAAATTTAGGCGAATTTGTCACAGAAAAAAAACACAATCATTTGAAAAATCTGTTTTGTTTCGTATAATTTCCTAAGACAATAAAATGTAAATATTAAGACTTATCATTAAGTGCGAATAGAGACAGAAATGGACCGTGTAATGTTCCATTAAAACTTCTATTGTTCGAGAAACTCTAGAATATTACCATATTGTTTTAAACATTATTTTTTTCCTGCAGACGTTTTATTTAAATAAAAAAGTAAGAAAGTTGCAAATGTTTTAATGATCTGTAGTAACCAGTGTTGTCTCCTTCCCCCGTAGACGACGAACGGGGGTGCGTCGGAGGCGCTTCCAGTAACACCCCTGTGCTCGTGTCAGGCTCGGGATGGGTACCCGGGCCTCGCTAGACACGACATCGGGGGGACTGCCAAGTCGTAGCCGGGCAGTACCCCTATTGTGGAGAATCTGGTCCTGCCGGGACCAGTCTGTCACTGAGGGTTTCGCTTTTGAATTTGTATTCGCTTTGGTGGCGTCACTCTCGTGTTCGGCATGCTCCATCTGTCTTTGTTTATAAATCAGTGATATTTACGATACGTGCACACTGCGGCGGGTATTAATTATTCACTGACTGTATTTTAACGTTGAAAAAGCGCCAACGGTGGGTTAAACGAGACGCTTATTAAACTCTCCTGCGAACTAGGCCTTATTCTCTTAGCTCGTTTGCCAGTTTGTCTTTCCAACTAAAGTAAAAACGAGACCCCGTACCAATAGCTCTATCATATCACCATTTTTAATAGCATAGGAGGACAAACGAAAAGTCGAAGCCTTTTGGGGACTATCGACGCCCATAAACATCTCCATATCCAGAGGTTTTGCAGATGCGTTGTCCTCCTTTTGCCTATCCCCCCAATGTGCCACCGGAAGCTCAAAAGCCGCACGAAATGCGACAGCATATCTGCCTTGTCTATGTAATATGTTACAACTAAGGCACGGCACGGCAACGCTTCCAAAGGATGGCGTGCCTCGCCATCACTGGAGGCATGAAAACAACGCCAACCGCAGCAATAGAAACCATGTTATCCCTGCTCCCCCTACACCTCTTCATACAACAGGAAGCAGCGTCGGCAGCGGTAAGGCTACGAACCCTAAAGCTGTGGAAAGACATCAGGGTACCACATACAAAAATCCTAGATGAGTACTTAGTTGAATTTCCACTGCTGCAAGCTCCAAGCGACGTCATACCAAAAACGTATGTATTTAATAAGCAATACAAAATCCAACTTTTCGAGCCCTCAACAACAAACCTAAACTCAAAGGAGGTGAGTATTTATACCGACGGTTCGAAAACACAACAAGGAACAGGTGCAGGAGTGTTCTCAGAAGAACTGAACCTTCGCCAGGCCATACATTTAGGAAAACACAGTTCTGTTTTCCAGGCAGAATGTGTTGGCATAACCCAAGCAGCTAGAGCGATAACAGAACGGAAAGTAACAGGGTACCCCATAAGAATTCTATCTGATAGTAAAGCGGTACTCCAAGCACTAAATACACACACGACAAACTCAGGCCTAATTTACGAATGCCACTGTTACCTCGAAAGAGCGTGCCACCTCAACACAATAACCCTTCAATGGATAAAGGGCCACAGTGGCTCAAGAGGTAACGACGCAGCGGACGAGCTGGCCAAACGAGGAGCAAATATGGAGGTCAAAGGCAATGAACCGATGACTCCACTACCATACAGCCAGTTAAGGGCGTGGGTAAGAATGTACACAAATACACAACACAAAGAACTCTGGACAAGCAGAGACGACTGTAGACAGGCAAGGGAAGCGATACCTGTATGCAACCCACGCGTCTCTCGTCAATTAATGCTACTAAAACGACCAGAACTGCGCCTACTAACAGGCACCCTAACAGGACACGGTCACTATAACAAACATCTTTTCACTATAGGTGTCACGGACAGCCCGCTATGCAGAGCTTGCGTAGCGGAAGAAGAAACAGCAGCCCATGTATTGCTGGAGTGCACAGGAGTAGCACCGCTACGGGCTGCCCATCTCGGAAGACCGAGAACGCTCCCGGAGATCTGCGCCGATGTCAAGAGACTGCTAGCTTTCTTGCGGGAGCTTAACTGGCAGTAGGGAGTGCTTCAGGCTCACAGCACGCAAAATAGGCGCAAAAGCGTCGAGTTGCGGAAACCAGCCTGACCTCAAGTAACTCAAGTAAGTAAGGCACGGCACGGCACGGTGAGATTAATATCGATTAAAGATTTTCTAACATAGCAACAAGTCAAGAGTGACATATAGTACAACACTTTAATAGCATTTTATATTACTTAAATATTATTTATGTTTATAAAGTAGAACAAGAACACAACTTGAGTGAGCTAAAACATGGACTTTGATACCAAATTATAAATGTTAGTATACATTTGTTTATAGAATAATCGACATAGCTTGCTTGATCTTACTAATATCACATAGGCTATAATTTACTCCCACGAGAATGGGAAGTACGCGGGTGAAACCGCGGGGCGCTACTAGATCAAAATAAGTCTCTATGCTAAATTACTTCTTCTTCTTCTTGTATAATGACTCCCACGTGAATTTGCCAATGTCACAGTAAGTCTTTGGTTTTGTTTATTATAGGGTAAACGCTTTGTCAATAATAATTCTGTTACGGAAGTACTAGGGTTAGAATTTTTTACATTGGTATAGTAATAACACGTTTTCGCTGTTGAATTACTTAAAACAAAATGATTATATTATATAGGCTGACTGACATGACTTTAGGCGGGTTGTACCCAATATCTTCAATCTATAAGGCTGTAAAAGTAAACTAACTGAGGTTAATCTGCGTGCACTAGCTTATCAGAAAAGTATGAGATTCTGTTCTTTATTACATATAACTAACAAAATGACATACAGAAAATAAAGATTCAATAATGCAATGTCACCTTATTGTAAAGTAAGCGGAAGCTGTGGTTGATCTAGAATTTTCCACGACTTATATCCAAGGCTTTAAATTAGTGGTCTTATATTTGTATAATGTACACAGCCTCTCTAGTATAGTGTAGGTTTGTTTGCGTTTGTTTTATTGTAGTCACTACTAATGATGTCATCATCATCCTTTATCCGTCCACTTACGAACAATCCTCCCTCAATGAACGCTAAGACCACCGATGCCTTGCCACCATCGGCTGCATTCACTGCCCACTGCACGAGATCGTCTTCCCACCGGGTTAAAGGGCGACCTTCGTCTATCTAAAAGCGACCAGTCTTGAACCTTATTGGCGCATCGGCCATTTCTTGGGTGTGTATGCGTTATTAGTCCACTACAACTTCAACGAGATTATGCAGATGGATCGCATTTCTTTTCTCTATCGCCCCAATAGACCACCGCTAACTCGCGAGCCGCACGGGACGCGACAGCATGGCTGTCATTTTACGCTGGTGTGCGTGAGAAGTACCACCGTTTTATAAATAAGCCTCCAGTTATTCAGAACCTTTATCAGCTTGCGGTTGAATCTGTCACTAAATGCTTTAAACTTTTCAAAATCTTACCCAAAAACATTTACCAACCGTAAGTGCATGCATACCTGTGGACAAACAAACAAATCATTAAGAATTTTGTTTTATAATTAATATTCGCACCGTCGCGTAGCAACAGAAAGTCGAATAAAGGTCAACCATCATTTATCCTGACTTTTTTTTTTCTTTTTATTTAAATTAAAATGCAAGTTTTAAGCACGTGATTTGAAAAAAGAATTATTATCAACACAATATGGCCGCCTAATTTAGTGATATTATCACCCAATGAAAGATAATTTACAAAATTGTCATAGGAGGAAGAAAAAGAGGTTACTAATATTATGTTATATGTACGGTCTTTAGATATATTATAACCGGTTCTAGTAAATCTAGCTCTATTATGTTACAGATACCAAAAATTATAAATACATAAAAAGCCATCCTACAATTTAAAAATTCAGCTCTTTGACCTTATGACTTCTTTACTTATTATTTTTAGTTATTTATATTTTAGTCTTAGATAGATAATAATAAAGTAGCTAATTAATAATATTTAAGGGTATGTGGATCTACTTAACAAAGTATAAAAAATATTGTATTTTAACCTAACCATGATTTATCAAACTACGAACTTAGCACTTTCTACATAAATAGCACTAACCAGTATTACTTTGTACCATAGACATATTAAAAACTTATTTCAAACTAGCTGTTGCCCGCAGCTTCACCTGCGTTAACTAAGATTTACAACGGCATCTTAGCGAGATGATATAGTCTATATCATCCCGCGTTCCCGTGGGGATACGGGGATGAATTATAGCCTATGTGTTAATCTGATGTATAGACGATATAATTATGAAGTTTCATCAAAATCCATTCAGTCGTTTTGGCGTGAAAGAGTAACAAACATCTTCACAAACTTTCGCATTTATAATATTAGTAGGATATCTGTTTCAAATATCAGTTTTTGTAACAGTAGGACGTCTGACACCTCAGTCCGTATCCGAAACGTGAAATTTTAAAAAAACTTAATGAACCGCCATAAAATCCGTAAAAGATGTTTCATTATAAAATTCAATCAATTAGATTATATTTCGCAAATTACAAGCGAGATTGTCTATCATACAAGCAACTTGTTGATTCACGTGCGAGATTATCATGCCAGCACAGCTTCGTCATGAGATGAATCGGCAGCGAGCTAGAAAATGACTATCATACGTGGTACAAATTACAATACGCGTAATCAGCAAGTAAAGTAATGGAGTAAAATACCCCAATATTATATGTAAACCGACCAAGGTTTTTATATTTTTGGAAGATATTTTTATACTATATAATTCATCTTCCAGAAACGTCAACGTATATTATGTAATAATATTTATACCTGTAATTTTTGGTTTCGGTATACTAACACCCGCTTTCACAAACAATACTTAATATTTCATTTGTTTTATTATTACATACTTAATGCTATTTTTTTTTCGAAAGATCTAGTCTTTTAGGCCTGATGGCCTTTAAGCTCAATCGGCAGGAAGGTCCAAACCCGACGCCGTGAAGCCGTGGAAATCACACTCCACGGCTGGCGTAGGGCAACCCCCCACTTACTATATCACTGGGTGATACCAACCGGCTCACCCCACTTCCGACGAAGCATTAGGGCCATTAGGGCCATTAGCATAGCTCCATCCGAAAAAAACAGGTAGGTAGGTGGGTGGGCTAATTAATATGCTATATATTTTCTTTTCTGTTAAGATAAATATATAAATTTGTACACGGATCTATAAATAAAGACATATAGAGCATGCCGAACACGCAGTGACGCAACCAAAGCGAATACAAATTCAAAAGCGAACGAACGAACGTTTAGAGTACAACACTATGTCAAGCACTTGAGAGCGCTTTTGAACTTGTATTCGCTTTGAAGTGTCACTCGGGTGTTAGGCATGCTCCATCTGTCTTTATTTATAAATCTGTGCATTCGTACATTTAAAAATGTATCTCCTGACGCTGTCAAATCAAATTGATACTGGTATTGTTAAGCCGTTCGACCAAACAACCATAGTTAGTCGTAGTTAAGGATGTTTACCGAACAAACTAATTATGCGGGTATTAGTGGGTGTGTCGGTCTGTGTATTTACGACAGCCGTCCGATTGCGTCGCACGTGATGACGCATTATAAATAAAATAAATTTATTCATTGAGTGGAAATACTTGCGAGTATGATAGTAAAATCGGAAAACGCCTATTTTGGAATATGAATCAAATAAAAATCTATTTTTTATCTTTTATCCTCAAATTAGTAGTTGATACTTACTTAATATTATAAATGTGAAAGTAGGGATGTTTGTTACGCTTTCACGCGAAAAGTGCTCAACCGATCATCATTAAACTTTGCACCCATATTTTCGGTGGTACTAGAAATAAGATATTGAAAAATAAAGGATTGATTTTGCTGACGCGCGATATTAAGATATAAGATTTAAGTTAAAGACCAAAAAAAGAAATGTGGTGTCGTGGAACACCAGGTAGGAACGAAGTTCTTTCGGCAAAAAAGAAAGGTATTAATTATTATACACTACTCGCTTGTGTATGCGACTGTCGCGCCTGCGCTCGTCTCATTTAACGCTTTTTATTCCACGCACTTTTTCTTACGTTTTTACTATCACATTTTTTTCAGTTCGGTCGCGCAGCCAAATCCCTATCCCCTCCAAGCCTGCCGTAAGGAACTTCGTTCCGAAAAGCATTTTTAGATAAAGAAAATGTACAATTTAGCAACAGTGTAGTGACTATTCTCTGTTCCAAGCAGCTTGCATATACCTAGTGATATCCAGGCAACGCAGCTGGTCCTAAAGCATCCAAGTCCTCAAGTATCCTAGCTTATTAGCTTATGTTTTAGCTGGGAGGAATTTAAGGCTAGTTTCAACACAGTGTTATTTCTTTTGTGCGATTGAGTCAACAACAAACTGGTTTGCGATGTGTAATGGCTTACGTAGGCTGATAATAGGGCTGCCAATTAAATGTTATTTATATATTCTTATATTACATACGCCGCTGTATGAATATTCAAGATCATTACGCAGTCTATTTAATGATATACAATCATATGATGATGATGATGATGATACAGCGTTACTGTTTTAAAGTGAAACTTTTATTACATCGTCTCAAAGTTTTCTGCTGTGTGTAGCGTGTCGCGTGACGGTCGGAGGCCAATATGGCGGCGCCTATAGTTCGCATCAGCTGAACGTGTAATATATAAACTATTACTAATTTGTGTCAGTGCTCCACGCTATCTTGTTTATTATACGTCTCTAATGTTAAAAAAAGTTTCACTTTTACCGTGCTTTCATAAAACCACACAATCTTTTTTTTATAGAGCAGTATTCTTTGTTATTGGAACGTCCACGTTGTCTTCTTCTCCTACTTCTACTTTTGATTGATATATTTAAACGCACATTTTCAATTTTAACGGAGTTTATAAGGAGTGTGAAAAGGTGAACTGAGATGTTATCACATACATGTTAAAAACATTTGTTGATTACGTTCCATTTTTAACACATTATAAACACTTCTGTTAAAATATATTACATAGCTATTCAGGCTGATAAGAATTCTCTCGCTCACTTTTAATTGAAGGAAATAATATATACATAAATTGTTTTTGTTTTTTAATTTTGTTATCGGTAGGTTTTGACGTTCAAAGATTATTATTAAAAGTATGTCCATAACTCATTGTAATGAAACCATTTTTACGGATTTTGTCGCGGTTTATTTAGTTTTTTGCGAGCCCGACGTTTCGGATACTTTACAGCAACCATGGTCACGGGAGGACTTCGCGAAATAAACCGCGATAAAATCCGTAAAAGTTGTTTCATTATAATGAGTGAAATTCGCGTAAACATAATAAAATAATATGTCCATAACTCAAGTTTTCGGAAGTGTCAGCCCTAGCTCCGGTCAACATAGGATATAACCCGGCCGATTCGCGAAACCAGTCCATTAGCTTGTCCTTCTACTTTATCCTTTACATAATGAATGCGATCACGCCACCCATGCCGCCCGACACCATTATATGCAAACTTCTTGTTATTCTGTTACATTATGTATGAACTGTTCGCCAGGGTTTGTTATCCTGTTTTCTCTATTCATTTATCATCATCATCATCATCGCTATCCTCCGCTAATCATTGGTCTCAATTACCTACAGATATTATATTATGTATTCTATATAACATAGCACAACTTCGAGAGGGAAAACAATAAAAGGCTTCAATTGATATGGGCAGTATTCAAGAAGCTTAGATATAATTCTCTAGTCTATACAGCATTTGAAGACGAGTCTTCAACCAATGCGTTCTCCCCGTGATGACCTACGGGGCCGAAACGCGGCCTCTTAATTTACGACTAGTCCGCAAGTTTGCCGTAACTCAACGTGCTATGGAGCGTGCTATGCTGGGTGTTTCTTCGGCAGATAGGATTCAAAACGAAGACCTCTGCCAGAGAATTAAATAGGCAATGGGCTGGTCACACACTTAGGAGAACGGATGGCTGATGGACTAATAAGGTTCAAGAGTGGAGGCCGTTTAGGTAGACGAAGTGTTAGTCGGCCATTAACCGGGTGAGAAGATGATTTCAGCAGTGACCGGTCCGCTTTGGATGCGAGTTGCAAGGGATCGGCCGTCATGGCGTTCATTGAGGGTGGCCTGTTGAGAGAGGGTAAAGGAACGATTGCAGTTGTTAAAGCAAAGCAAAACTGTTTGGCCCCTAAAAGCAAAGTCCACAAGACCATTTACGTTTACGGACAAGAAACGTATTACGTAATATATATTTTCGACGAGACGTCGGCGTCGCGGAATGGCGGTAATATGCTAATTCATCTAAAATATTATTGAAAGGGCACACTGTTGACAACACGTTAATATTGTATGGATAGCTTGATGTGTGCTCAATTCCCATATAATTGAAGGAGCACAAATTGACAAAATTTACCTTTGCATGTACTGTGTATCCCTTGTTGGAGTTCCTAATTAATAAATAAATAGTCTCTGATATTTTGAAGCTCTTATGGTAGTTGAATTTGTTTGTTCGAGGAGGAGCGTCGGTGACCGACGAGAGTTAGACGGTAGCGGAACCGTCTTTGTGTTCATTGTTAGAGGCCTATAGCTGGCGGTGGATATCAATCAAGACAAAATTTAAGTAAACTATCGACAAAGCTAAACCAATGCCGCTTAGCAGTGAACAGATAAAGGCTGATGATGATTATAATAATATAATGATTTGTGATACACAATAATGACAAATTATCAACCTCATACATTTATAAGAATAGCAGCAAAAAGCTAGTGAAACCAGAACACTTTCCCCCAGCTCCCATACAGATGTCAATCATAAGACGGTTACTACGTAATTGCTTTACCAGCTAGCTGTTGGCCGCGGGATTGCCTTGATTTACAATCAAATATATCAGAACAGACTGACAGAAGAAACAAGAAAAGTGAATTCAATGTTTCATTCAAATTCAATTCGAATGATGATAATATAAGCGATAGTGTTAACAAGATGAATTAATTTTTGTCATCATAATATTATCATATTATTTTATCTACAATTTTATCATTACAGTTACATTTTAATGATTATTTAATTGCAACCATTTTTATTGATAATATGATTACAATGTTGCTCAATATTTCAATTTAAATCTTTCTATGTTCTCGATGAATCTTGTAGTTTTAAGTTCTATTAAGGCTGTGTATATTGATATCCTTGCTCGAATACAAAAAAGACAAAAAAACTATGAAATGACCAAATAATCGTGACTAGACAATTCCAAAAAATATATGTTTTTTTAACATGTTTGTCTCGACTCTCGATAAATATTGACACACTTAAAAATTTAAAATGACGACAATACTCAGAAATGATTAATAAAACTTTATAAGTATGTACGAGTAGGCATTGAAATATGGCTTAAATTTATATTTTATCGTCGTTAATTCGTTCACAATTTAACCCACCTTGAAATGAGACACATAATATGAAATTTTAAAGGCTCCGTCTCTTGAATGAGGACAGGTCAGGGCTCGACCCTAACCCCTGTGGTGCCTTGAAATGGGTTTTTATAATTTTCTAAGTGCACTTGACACGAGACCATCCCTCGCTCATCGCAGGAAAACATTGTGAGGAAACCAGCATGCCTGATGACATCAAGTCTTGAAGGTGTGAAGATCAACAACCTACATTGAGCGCATCAATAAACTATGGCACAAACCCTCCTCACCTAATTTCGAGGAGGGAGGGAGGGAGGGGGAGTTTTCCTAATGTCTATCAGTGGGAGGTATAATGATTAATACAAGACCTAAATTATAGGTAATAGGTATTATAAGGATATTTAAAGAAATAACAATTTCCCATATTTTCAACCTCTTCATCGCAAATTTTTTATCTTTTTTTTTTTTTTTTTTTCGAAAAGTCTAGGCTTTTAGGCCTGATGGCCTTTAAGCTCAATCGGTAGGTAGCTAAATTTTTATCTATGTTAGTCTTATCTATGTTAGTCTAGTATACAAGAAGATATAGAACGAATCGTTTATACCATCAATTGTGCCTTATCCATGACCTACATACAGCACAGCTAGCGATTGTTTTGAGACTTAACGGAAAATCACTTTGTTACAACAGGTGTGAATACTAGGACAGACACTGACGATAATGGACCTTAAGCAGTTATATTAGGAGTCACAAAAGCGGAGAATAACAAAGGATTTAAATGAGGTTTTCGTAACAATATACTATTTATTGATTTGCCGTCAAACGAGGAACAAGCGTTTATGAGAAACGATGCTATAATCATTAAAAATACTTTGTTTTTTGATAGTGAATGATCCACCGACCTGGAACCAAATCTTGGACCCCGAGTAACAGAAGACTGTATAAAAGAAGAGCGAGAAAGAAGGCAATTTTCTCTCCTGTGCTTCAATTAGAAATACCGAAATCATTACCGAATTAAGGATGTTGAACCATAGTCAGAGAGCAAACTTGGTTTAAGATGGTCGTTAGATGAAATCAAAACAGGAGCTCCCTTACGGCTCCCTTCCTTATCTAGAGTATGTTACTCTAGAATAGACAGCACCCCTAGACAAGTGGCACAAACGCTAAACGAATAGAAATAGAATAGAATACTTATTGTATGGGAATTACACTAGCTGTCAAATTACACGTTGTTAGCTAGTGTCATTCCCATACAATAAGTATTCTATTCTATTTCTTTTCGTTTAGCGTTTGCCACTTGTCTAGAAGGGCACAGAAGGGAAGAGCAAGAACAACATATAATTACCTATTACAAAACGCTTGTAAACTTTTGATGAAGAAAATTTTGAGATTCCTGATGTCATAACAAACGATAGACATATTATTATCCTAGAAAGGGGTCTTTTTGAAACACCTCCTTGAGCTAGGTAATGTTAAGGTCAGTGATAAAATCCTTGACAGACATTATTTGTTGTATCATCGCCGTAATCGGAGGAATTGTTTAATTGTTGGCAATTAAGATCACGTCTGATAACGTGCTATCAAAGAAGGCACATGTAATTGTCTATGATAATATAATAGCTTATCTTCTGGTAGTTTGCAACTATCTATGAGATGAGTAAGGGAAAAAGACGTCTGTGCGAGAAAAAGTGTCAAGTAAGCATAATTCATATAGTATCTAAAGTAAATCCAAATAATTACCGACAGAAAATACATGAGTATAAACCTTTGTATTAAGGATTCTGATATTTAAAAAAAGTACGAGTGATTGGTTATGGATTACATAAAATGGAAAAAACAGTAATCGAGAGATCTTCTGTAAGTAAATTTACTTCAAAAAATTACCCCTATGCCAAAATAGCGAAAGCAATAAGCAGATTCTAATACAAAAATAATTATAGTTAGTCTAGTACAGTAGAAATAGTTCCTACTGTCCACTTTCCTGCGAATTCAGATGATCTACAAAAATAATTTTAAATCTTATCTTAAGGGCCTGTTTCACAATCTCCAGTTAAGTTCCCAATAGGCTATCGGCAACATATTTGACAGATAGAGTATGGAGTATCTGTCAAATATCTGTCAAATATGTTGCCGATAGCCTATTGGGCACTTAACTGGAGATTGTGAAACAGGCCCTTAGAAAAGTTTTACAAATAAAAATTTAGCAAGACAGCATATTTTTCAAATATGTCCCCTAAGTGTCAAGGACCTTGTTACAATTAAGCCGGTAAACTGCTGCATCATACTCAAATTATGATTGTTATTAGGGATTCCCTATGCGTGACTAAAGTACGACCCACTGCCCTAGAATTCGGAATTTAAACTCTGCTTTGAGTTTTATGGTGCTAAATTAAATATATTTATCGCTTTTCACTGCATCTGATTCATTTCAATGTTAAAGATTTGTACATGTTGATTATGCAAATTATTGCTTATTCCGTGAACCATGATATCCTTAAGAAAGTTTGTTTTTTAGTGATACTAACCAATGCCATTATTTGGCGTGTATGTATAGGTAGTGGAAGAGTTTTGGAAGGCATTTGCAAGTTGTTGTCGTAAAGCAAAAGGTGCGCTCGCACATTACAATATTGTACACAAGTACAAGGGAAATTAGAAACAATTATAAAGAAAAAGACACGAGTATTTTTTGATTCATAAACGTAAGTTTTCATTTTTAATTAAAAATGTTTTAAATTTAGAAAAGGACACAGCTAAAAGGCTTCATTGCTACAGCAAATATAGGTTGTCTTTATTTTGTCATCAGAAACTGAATGACGATCGAGACAACCAAACAACCGTATTATAATGATTACCTACTGCTTTTTCGGTCAATTAGAAAACCATATAAAGGGTATCTCTGGGTATCATTTTGAAATATCAATCATTCAAGTACGAATTTTCAAGGATATGTAAATGACATGAGGAAACTGGCGACAGTGATTAGGCAACAGCAACGTAACAGAAATAACAAGACACGAGCGGAATACAAGTATTGACCGTTGAACTGGTTCGGTTGTGTAATTGCAAATCGCTACACGAATCGATAAATAGGTAATATGATTTGATAACCAGGGGGAAGTCAGTATAATTAGATAGTTGTTAAACCAGAGGTAACATTCTGCAGGAAGACGTTATGTTTTGTTTGTGCTAATCTATGACTGTGGCTCAAACATTTTAAAACAGGATATGTAGCATGTTTGTTTAAAAAGCTACGACTGCTGTTTTGTTGAGATAATTCATTAGTAAAACAATAAGAAGTATTATGGTAACGTTATTCATCGTTTAATTCAGAAATCAGTATTTATCATTTTTATTGTATTTTTGCTGTACGTCATTATCTTCAAACCAATGTTAGTTGTAGGTGTGCCTCTCGACAAGAAAAAATCACTTTGGAATTCCTGAGAATTTTAAATCATTTTAAACTTGACGTCAGCATGATGATAGTTCTCTTTTTTATACCGCCTCAAGTACTATGAATCGACATTCTTGTGATACATGTTAGAACACCATACTATTACTAATTTAATCATCGAAAAATCCCTAAGAGCAGTGATGCTCTTAGATGCGTGAGGAAGACCGTGAAGTGTTCCTCACGGAACCGTAAGGAGGAAAGAGGCCCGAGTTGCTCTAAGAAAAATCCACATGTGGCCATTATCTCTCTAATAGTCCATTACACACTGAATTCTTCAGTCATTATCATTTCACAAAATTCCTTTAGGACGGAATGTTTTTGACACTGTTTCATAGCACTCCCTTTGTGAAAGTACAGTAAAAATATGGACGTTATAAGGTAAATGACGAGTACATTGCAATACGCGTCATTATTTCGAGAATTTACGAGACAGACGTTCAGTTATTGGAAGCGATCTCGAACCAGTCTTATAATTTACATAATATTTCCTCACACAAAATTCGCGAGATTCAAACCGGATTTTCATCTATCTTGTGCATCGGTATAATTTAGCTCCAATGTTAGTGTGGTTGCTAAGATACAAAATGGCTTCTAAAATTTAAGCACTAAGATAGAAAGTCTTGCTACAAGTAAACATACTTAATATTTTTTGGAAGAATCGATTAGCTTGGCACCCTACATACCATTTTAAATTTTGCTTTATCAGGAAACTTTACTTTTAAATATGAACCCTATTAAATATATCAATTTTAATATTTACAACAGTTCAGTAGAGCCTTGCATCACAATTGCTAATCCTTTTGCAGTGAATTCCGTTCTACAATTACGTTGTCAGCGAAAGGAGAAATGTGTACGTGTATATCTGCGCGTGCGCACCGTTAATCGCAGTTGCGTGCTATTTTTGGATCCTCAGAAACCTGCGTGGCCAGTCCCCGTCCAGTTTTGCAACCTTCTCCGCCTCTCACGGTTTTATCCATTTTTAGATCTTTAACTTCAAGTTAGTTTTTCTTATCGTCGTATTTTTAACTTTTCCGTTTCTCGTGTCTTGTGAGCTTTAAGTATAGAAGTTTTCGTTGCTAACTTATTAATTATAATGTACGTATTCTATTGCTTGGTTTTATGTAGTTTGCTGTATAATCCTACTAATATTATAGAAATTTAAAGCGTAAGTTTGTAAGAATGGATGAATGTATGTTTGTTAATCTTTCACGAAAATGACCTAATGGATCTTGATAAAATTTTAAATCAGAGTAACAATTATTTATCCTCGTACTCCCACGGGAATGGAAAGTATAGAGGTGTACGTGGAGCGCTACTGGTAAGCAAAATGAAGGCTTTATGGCGTTCATTAAAAGAGGCCTGAATCCATCAGGGTATAAGAAAGTAATGAGATTGAAGTGGATTAAAGTAAATGTAGGTAGCTCAGTTTGTACGTTTTGCAAGCACTTGGTTTGATTACGTACTTTGCGCTATAAACATTAGATTATGAACATTGTTAATAAACATACTACTAAGTACGTAATTAGACTAACATATTGTGAATCTGACGAAGAATTCTTCACATTGAAAAGCATTTATACCAGCGGTAAATTATTTATAATTGTTTTTATTATCTGAATTGACTATGATTGTACTCAACAAATTTGTTCAATGTCGGGACCTCAAACCGGGAATGTAAAAAGAATTGAAAATCGGTAGTTTTTTATTCGTGAATCTATTGTTTACTTTACGTAATTAGCGTATATAACGTATTATAAATATTACAGATGTCGATATCTCAGCAATACACACTCTTTTGCTTGTTATTAATTTTATTCCCAGCGAAACATTACTTACAAGTAATCTTAGGGTGATTATTACACAGATCAGTGCGCACAATTATGTTGCGTTACAAAAGCGGCGTACAATGCTGCAACGAAGATTTGGCTTAACGAGAGGATAGCATCTCATCTTAAACAAACGGAACTTTTAAGAACGCTTACCGACTTACAAAACAATTAATTCCAAAGGTACCGGTGTTTGTCTTAATTATAAGAAATGCTATCACTTGAATATTTTGATAGATTCTAACATTTTTCAATGATGCAGCGTTTATACCATTGCCTCCGCTGTCATTTTGGAGTGTTTCTTTCTTTGGAAAGAAAATCAGAAATAGGCTAGATAGTTGGGACACATTATTACACTTTTTTGTCGTAGTTTACAACAACCGATAGATGCCATAAGGGCCTGGTTCGACAAGGTTTAGAATTAATCGAGAGATGTTGAGCAGGTATCTTCGTGTTCCTTCTGGGGCAGTAATGTCCCAGGAGGCCGACGAGCTGGTGAGAGAGGGTAGGGATGGATAGTGTACTCTCATCTCCCACATGCAGGGTTTGCTTGCGTGATAGTAAAAACTTGCCTATTACATAGAAAATAATATATTGGTCTATATTCTGATTGTGTCCAATGCAAAAACACATTTTCTTATGACAGTTAATGAAAGTCACCACAGAGTTTATGATGACGTTTGATGACTCAGTATAAGTCGATCTTGATTGATAATAACGACAGCTGGACGTAAGAACGTAATATCATTTCCTTATTGATAATGAAACATAATTAAATCATGAATTGATCAATAGAAAACCCCAAGTGCAGTATTACAAGGTATTCTATTACAAGGTCATTTGTGCATATTAATCAAAGCCTTTGATCTGGATTATATATGATCTGTTTTTGATTATCATTTCGATAATAGTAATAAAAACCCCAGGTTTTTTAAAAATAAAATGACACGTTTTCTTATTCACACTATTACATATTATTTTATACTAATTAAAAGAAATTACATTATTTTTAGTTCAAAGTTTTCTATTTTTAGTATTGTTTTCTGTATACCTTTTACATGTTTTTAGTTATTAACTATTATGTATTACAATAATCGTACGTCCATAACTATAATCTGCCCTTGTTGCAATCGAACACGCCTTATGCCTTCGAAGCGGCCATCTTGTTTTGTGTTCAACAAATCTATTGAATAAGAATTACTAAACAATTAAAGTTACTTAAGGCATTTAATAATTACCACAGTTTTCCCGCTCAGTCATAACCTTGTCTCAGTTTAGGTTGTGCTAGTTATATAGATACGATACTTCCGTCTGTTTGTTTGTGTTGCTATGACAACGGGACAAACAACAAATCTGCTCCGGTTTAGCTTTCGATGACCCCAATTTAATTTTCAGGAGCAATTTCTTCGCTCTATTTTTCTGGGTTAGATTATTTTAAGTTGATTTCGGATGTCAATCGTGGAGTATAAAGGCAAGGAGTAATATCTCTGTTCATGATAAGTGTCCGTTGAAAAGCATTAAATAAGGGTGGCGCCACAGTAGCAATAGGATAAACTTTTAAACATGTGTGCGCCAAGAAATCACGCACACACACATAAATATGTATATCAACACCATATCCCTTTACTACACCAGCGCCGTTGCGGACGGTTTTTGAACTGTTATTTATAACATACAACTGGACACTTTTTCTACTTTTCCCCATATGAAATGGTTCTCTTTACCTCTACCATAATGTTAATAATTATGGTATCACAATTTGATGAGGTATCACAATAAAATTAAGCCTTTTTTGTCTTAGATATTTTTTTATGTTAGCCATCTCTCCTTGACCTACCAAATGGCTACGATATTATCTATAAAAGTTTCGGGATCGTCTTCACTAGAATCACTTTCATCTTATTGTCTCGATATCCCACCTGTAGCTCTATTCTGTTAAAAACCATTTCGATATCGAGTTTCACCTGAGTGATAGAGCTCACTTTACGTCACTTCGAAAGCGAACTTTATTGATATAGATAGATACTCGAGTTTTAAAGAATACAAATTCGTCATATCACTGCGGATTCCGCTTTCAAGATTCGAAAACGACCTTACAGAGAGACCTTAGAGAGACCCTACGACCCTACTGATCCTGACAACGCATTCTTGAAGATTTATTTGCATATTATATAAGTTGTAAGATGTAATTTTTATCTGGTAACGAATAGAAAGAAATTCAAATCTTCCTATTTTCTGTTATTATATAACATTGATCTCATATTCTACTAACACTTATACAAAACTAAGCCTGCTATTAAGTGTAATACAGAATTGGTCTGATAAATTAAGAGGAAAAGGTAAAGTACTTTTTAAATTTAGGTATTTGAATAAAATGTTCCTGTCTGGTTCCTGTTTTGGTCTTTTAAATTCTAGAATAATCTTGTATCTCCATCCTTTTCTGCAATAACTTGGTTTAGTTCTATAAAACTAGAGTAAACCGATTGTAAGAATGTTACATACCTCATACAGTATAAACAATTATAGCCTAACAAAAAATAAAAACCTTCGCCATATTGCGGAAAATTTCGGAACTAATTTCTGTATGTATTATACTATGTGTTCCGTGTAAAATGCAGACTAGCGACACCGATGCAGGGTTTATAATATATTACTGGTCTTGCTATACATTTAAATGCACACATGTATATTTTAATCAAATCCTTCGTGCTTGATACTGAAACCTTATTAAAGACGGGGCTTCGGGTGACTGAACTGCAATAAATACTTGGATGCTTTCATTTACAAATTCAATATCAGCGCATCGCCATACTCGGTACTGATAGAAATAGACAAACAAAATGCCTACACCATTAAAAAATGTTTCTATTGATTGTTTATTTTAGAAAATTGAACGAAATTAGACGCCTTAAAAACTAAAAACGTCCTTAAAATTGACCTCATGTGCGCATGGGTTTTCTGGAAATAAGGAGAGGAAATCTTTAGTTGCTCCAATGCGCTAGCCCAGTGTTAGGTAACCATTACTCCTAAGGATATGTATGGACGTTTAACACCGCGTCAATGGTCCCGTGGTAAGTTCTCGAAGAGCTTTAATACTTTAATACTATACATATATTTTCGGCTCATGACCCAGGAACACAAAAAACTTTTCGTTCCCTGAAGGGATTTGAACCCGCTACATCCGTCTTGAGCGCCAAAGCGCTAACCATTGAGATACAGACGTTGTCGAAATGTCATAATATACCTAATAACATTAGGTATTTGCTATGCGTGAATACTATACGGGCACTTGCGTTTAGTAACCCTTAACATACCAGGCATATTAGGACATAGTGTTTAAAATAGCCTCGAAGGTTCTATGACGTAAGCTCATGTATATGTATGCGATTACAAATAGCTAGGTTTCTAATTCAGGCATTTCAAGCCTCAATCTAAAAATAAACGTGTTTACTTTAAAGGTTTATTGAATTGTCAGTCGCCACTAGTTGTTATTGTTTATTTGCTAATTATTATCAATATAACGTATTATCATCATTTTGTTTTAACGCCGGAAAATGCTCTTGCATCCCGCTGGGGAGTGGACGTAGCTCTACCCACTAAAACCCGGCGAGTGCCACCAATGCCGCCTTTGGTGAGGTGCCCCGGATTTGCTAGCAACAGGACATCTCAAAGGCTAGTCAGTCCCTAAGGGGACCGACGCCACCTCCACTGAGGGGTTTCCCGCACCACTGAAAGAACCCAACGTCGGGACAGTACGATGAGGTGAGGTTCCCGCCCTCGCCCCTTGAACCCTGTTCTTTTGCCCCTGACAGAGAAGACATGATGGGTCAGTCTCAGATTGATTCGTTGATAGACGAAGTTCATTATGATTTTGATTCCAATTTGCTACCAATGTTGATCGAAACACGAATTCACGAAACATTCTCAAATCTGTCGACCAAAAACTACCAAGTTCTATTGTTATTTCGACAAAGGAAATACGTGTTGAGGTTCCACAAAAAGCTACAAATCAAACATTAATAAAGACAGTGGTGCTAAATAAATGTAGGTATGTTCTAGAAGAAAAAGCTTTGGGTGATTCCAGCAGCACCTTTACTAGCCCCGTAGATAAGATTATTGTCTACTTCTCAACTACCACTGACGGAAAAATCGGTGGGAGATGCCCTGCGACGCGCTCCCGGCTGCGTGAGGACAAGACAGGTAACGTAATTACTGCCTCAGAGACTTAACATCATATAGCACATAAACGACTTGCCTTGACTAGTTTCAAGTTACTTACTAGTTCTGTGGCTCCGCAACCCAAAGTGGGTCTTAGTCATCGAAACGAGAGACTTCCACCGGTTTCTGACCTGCGCAACCTCGGACCAGTCCTCAACCCCGAGCTTACGCAGGTCAGCTTCCACCAGATCCTACCAGCGATATCCAGGACGACTGAGTGGGCGCTGTCCACTCTGTTGTCCAAGATATGCTCTCAATACTCCCCGATCCTCACCCATTTTGACCAAGTGACCGAGCCATCAGAGAGGGTGGAGTAACGTCGACCACTATCATGTGTCACGTCTGTCAATTTACCTAACGTAAAAAAACATGTATAATTTTTTATGCAAGTATATTCTACCAATATTGTGGTAATCCTACTAATATTATAAACGCGAAAGTTTGTAAGTATGGATGTTTGTTACTCTTTTACGTAAAAACTACTGAACGGATTATAATAAAATTTAACAATAATTTAGCTTACCTATACATCAGAATAACACATGGGCTATAATTTATCCCCGTACTCCCACGGGAATGGAAAGGACGCGAGTGAAACCGCGGGGCGCTCCTAGTTTTATCATGAACGAAAGCGTCTTTCACATTATCACTCGCATCCGTGCATCACAGCATCTAGATCAGCATCACACCTTATCGGAGGTCCACCGACCCTCTTTCCGAGCATTGCTTCCGTGGTCGTGTTATGAGCCACTAAATTTATTTCATCATTTCTTCTCAGTGGCAGAATCGGTGGTTGATTCAAATGACGTTTAAAAGTTAATTTTTTAATACTAATAAAAAAAATGAATATACTGTTCTTTCCATTTAAGTGCGGATAACGCCATACCAGACAAAAAACAAATTACGTGTTATTGGCTATGTTAAGTTCAAGGTTGGGGTAACCTTTCCCAATGACATTTACCTTTATCTATTCGATTGTTTTTGGGACTAGCTATTGCCCGTGGCTTCGCCTGCGTCAACTATCTACATCTATACTATATTACTATATCTACACTAATATTATAAAGAGGAAAACTTTGTTTGTTTGTTTGGTTGTAATGAATAGGCTCAAAAAGTACTGGACCGATTTCAAAAATTCTTTCACCATTCGAAAGTTACATTATCCACGAGTAACATAGGCTAAATTTTATTATGTAAAAAATCAACCAGAAAAGTTACTTATCTTGCGTACTAAGATCCCGTTGTAAATCTTAGTTAACGCAGGCGAAGCTGCGGGCAATAACTAGTAATATTATAAAGAGGAAAGATTTGTACCTATTTTTGTATGTTTGTAATGAATAGGCTCAAAAAATACTGGACCGATTTCAAAAATTCTTTCACCATTCGAAAGCTACATAATGCACGAGTAACATAGGCTAAATTTTATTCTGATAAAAAATAGGGTTCCGTAAGATATTTTGGTTTTTCGGACACAAGGTGTAAAAAATGTTATTTCGCGTACAAAGATCCCGTTGTAAATCTTAGTTAACGCAGGCGAAGCTGCGGGCAACAGCTAGTGATTTATATAGTTAATACACAAATTAGCGGTATAATATATAACCTATAACCTTCCACGATAAATAAGCTATCTAACAATGAAATATTTTTTCCAAAGCGACCTACTAGTAAGTACATCCTGAGATTTGCGCGTTCAAACAACAAACAAATGCTTTAGGTACCGTTGCTTGAGCGCTTTTCTACCATGCGTTAAAAAAACGTTATGATACACATAAATACCCGTGTAATTGTTTACAAGAAAACATTTCTAAGCACGGCGCCTAATATTGCCTCTTTATAATATTAGCATACCTTAGCACCAATCCTAAGGACCCAAAGGCCAAAAGCCTTGGTTAGGGCAAGAAAGTAGCATGTCTATTCTGATTATCTTTCCAAAACACATTTCACCGAAGCACCAACCATGAGCGTGGTAGAAACTCATAACGGGGCGGCACTAGCGCATTCTTTTTAGCGGTGAGTGTGGTTGCACATAATTTTTGGATGAGCCTGCTGTTCCGATAGAGCCAACAGGCCAATAGGCCAATACGCCAATGGTCAATAAGCCGAAAAGTTTGTTTCGAAAAATTGCTTTAATATTTAAGTTCATCCTGAAGTCATTAATTCAATGTCGAATACTTTTGCTTATCTCATGACCGGAGACAAAACAAAAGACGGCTTCCCGGGTAGATGAACTGGAGTATCGATAAATGGAGTATCGATAAAAGTGCATTAATATAAGGTTAAAGTGCATATTTATTAATAAAATTGATAAGCCGGGGATAATGAAGGTCTCGATTAAATATCCGAGTACAAAGAGTTCAAAGGACGAGAGAGAAATCCTTCGCATCAATTATTGCTAACGGTCTTTTTACGTCCATTGCTTACGCCACTTCCAAACGCCAAGAAGGTTTTATATTATTTAATTTATCATCGTCTTCATCGTCATTAGCTCTTCCTTTTTTTTATGTCGCAGTGGAAATACTTTGGCACCTTTTTTTCTTTTACGCCGGGAAATGCACTGAAGCATCCCGCTGGGGAGTGGGTCTCCCCAGGCAGACTCGCTGCGCCCAAAAGATGGTAAGTGGACGCAGCTCTACCCACTAAAATCCGGCGAGTGTCAGCACTGCCGCCTTTGGTGAGGTGCCCCGGATCTACAAGCAACAGGGCACCTCGGCGACAAGTCAGTCCCTCAGGGTACCGGCGCCACCTCCACAGAGCGGTTGTCCCGCACCACAGAACAACCACTCCCAACGTCTGGACAGTACGATGAGGTGAGGTTCCTATCCTCACCCCTTGCCCCCTGCTCTGTTGTCCCCTCTTCTTATAAGAGGGGTACTAAGAGCCCCCTCGGCTCAATACGCTTCGCCCAAGGTGTTGGGGTCACCCTGGGCTACTGAGCCCCGCCGCCAAGTTGAGTGCATTACCCTACTAAAACCACTGCGAGTGCTATCATTAGCTCTTCCTATGCTGAACATATGCCACTTTCACTAAAAGACAAGATGGCTGATTTCAATTTGCGGATTCAAATGCAAATTCGAGTTACGTTCTTCACATATGACGTAGCGTATGTTTGTCTTGTTTAATGGCATTTGCTTGTTTTACATAATTAAACAATATGGTTGTTAATTATAAGTATATTTGGTCGATTCGCCGCGTTATCTATAATTATTGTTATTGTATTACCAAGGTAAACATGCAATTACACGTACAATAATACGATGACATGTTATGTTTAACGATTCCCCAAAGTAAAATTGTTTGTTTAGTTTTACTCTTTTGGATTATTAACAGAAACACATCATAGGTAGACCTAGCACAAGGATGTTAGATATAGCTTTATAATAATGAAATAATATACCTAAATACCCTGAGATGTCATAGGCATGATCATAGCCCTCCCTCAATGAACGCCAAGAGCAACACTGGCCGGCTAAAGGTCACAGGTATAAAAAACCAATTTACATAAATTACATTAGTTTTGTAAAATGCATTTCGCCAATTCGTGACGAAATATTTGTTCCGTCATTTTAGGATTATCTAAATAACACTCCACACAGTGCTTCGTGATTTTTTACGTGTAAACTGAATAAAAGATAAGTTGAAGTCGCTAAAGACCTTAGCTGTTAAAAAGCGACTTTAAATAAATAATAAAAAAGTAAACGTTTTTAAATTGAAAGTCCTATGAAACAACCAAACCCTAGTCAATGGGAACGTAAACAAATACAGGCTTTAAAGTCGCTGTTTAATGAACGATGGTGAACATTACAAAACAGCCTCTGACATTGGCAAATCTGCGCGGCAGCCATTTTACAAGAAGTAGAAGAAGAATACAAAACAATATGTTCCTATGCTAACTGTATGATATTCCTATTCTTATAGCCCTTGGTAAAATTGAACGAATGTTTTCCGCGGTTTCGTCTTATTGTGTAAATATTATGTAAAAAAATCTTCGCATGATTGTAACATTTCGAAATGTATGTGAATCATCGATAACGTCGGGTAATCGATTTTACGCCGATATAGATTCGTAATAACATCACCAATCGATTCTTCGGAGTCTTTTTCATATTTTTAATTTAAGTTTGAGTTAATATAAATTTGAATCTTCGTTAAATACAATTGATGTTCAAAAAAATTGATGGTACTACTAAGCGGCAATGCTTAAATGGGTATTGTTGGTTCCAGGTTTCCGGCGTTAAAATGAGTTTTCTAAATTTCTAAGAGCACCCTAAGCACGAGACCATCCCGCGCTCACCGGTGAAGGAAAACATAGTGAGGAATCCTTATGCCTGATGAGATTGAAAGTCTTCTGAAGTTCACCAACCCGCATTGGGCCAGAACATTGGTAAACTATGGCCCGATACCAGAGTTGCGAGTAGATCTGCGTGCTGTCGTCTTGGCGTTCATTGAAGAGGTCCATATAATGTGTGAAATGGAATAAAAGAGGTTGCTAACGACGATTATTATGATGATAATGAAATGGATTGCTTTGTATTGATTTTACTAACCAAAAATTTCTTTGTTCTCATACGTCTGTGAGACATAATATTTCAATATCCAATTTCAAGACAAATATCAGCAAATCAAAGCAGAAACCTAACAATTTTGTAATACAATAGTTTACTTAACATAGAAGGCCGTTCCGTTCTAATATGTGGGCTGTGGAGGCAACGTCGAATTAAACGCAATATCTTGTTAATTAACGAGTGTGCTATGCTGGGTGTCTGTTGGCGGATAGGATTCGAAACGAAGACCGCCAGAGAACAATAGTTACCGATATCAGGCGAAGAATTAACTCGTTGAAGTGGCAATGGGCTAGTCACACATTTAGAAAAACGGATGGCCGATGGGCCAATAAGGTTCAAGAGTGGAGGCCGCGTTTAGGTAGACGAAGTTGTTGGTCGGCCAATAACCAGGTGACAAGGAATCGGTCCTATGTTCAGCAGTAGAGATATGAGCTGATGATGATGATCTTGTTAATTGAAATGATTACAAAGAATCCCACGTAATGAATTTTTACGTGGGATCATTTGTAATCTTGCTTACCACCAAGCGGCATTACTGAGTTAGGCAAGAGACAGTGAAATGACTGGCAATCATTTGCGGCTGAGGATCGAATTTACTAAAACTTTTTATACCGCGAGACTCGTGAACATGACATTCGTAGACAATGTCGAAATATCGAGCTCCGCGAAATAATAAAAAAACATGGTAAATATCTTGTTTTAAATAGTTTAAATGACTACCTGGGATTCGATGGTCACGTGAAGTTGATCACGGTCCGTCATTTCTTAGTTTCCTTAGTTCATGCCGACGGCATTACCACCATATTGTGTAATATCGTGTACTATTTTTAGGTGAACCATTTGCCCACCTACCTACAGATTGAGCTTTTAGGCCTTTATTCCATCAGGCCTATAAAAAGTCAAGTACATTCGCAAAAAAAAAAAACAATTGACAAATACTACATATTAAAGGAACAACGTTTTTTTTTTAATTTGCAAATACGTTAAAACTATATTAAACAACCTAATATGGAAACCTAATATGAACTCGGATCAGCCGTCTTGGCGTTCATTGAGGAAGGCTTATATTCAGCAGTGAACGGATAAATGCAGATGATGATAATGAATTAAAAAACTTTAATATGTACCTACTACCACTACAAACAACTACCATCTAACTAAGAAAATGTTAACTGGTGGTATCCAGAAGGTATAACATCAAAAAGCCTTACCTTAACATCTATAAGTCGTACAGTGAAGGCAGCAGCGTCTGGCGCCGTCAGCCGCAGCTGGCATGGCGTGCCAGAGTTCGAATCAGGCGGGCGGAGGAGGGTGAGTGCCAGCGCAGAACTGGCACTGGCAGTCCCCCCCACTACCACCTCCTTCGTCCGCCCGCATAGGAGGCTGGAGCAGTGGGCTGTTGACAAAAAAAAATATTATTATTTTCAATCTTAAACTATTTCTTGGGACTTGTCTTCCAGGTAAAACCGTGAGGGTGGAAATATTTTAACGAGAAAAGTAATGTACCGTTGGATTTGAACTTGTGACACCGTGTATCAATACACCAATAATGTACCTCAATAAGATTTGGTATTAGTGATTATCAACAAAAAAGGAAGGTTCGAAGGTTTTTTTAAACCACTAAAATGGTATAACAATTAACATACGTGTTTTAATTGTTTACCAAAACCTTAAACGCATGCAATTATTGCTAAATGTAATTAACACCCTAATCATCTTCATCGACGTTTTTCAGTCCGCTCCTGGACAGGTAAGTCTGCGTCGCCCACAGACAAAAAGTGCGTGCGTACAAAGTACACCCAATAGCGTTGCTTCATACTCCCTTGCCCTTTCTGATTCTCTCTCAATCGGTCTCAATTGCTCTCTCCCTCTTCTTCTACAAAAACGTTGCATACCTTCGTGACGCTTATTGCGTTGCATCCGTGCAAAAAAGCCGCATGCGCGTAAATAAAATCACTTCAATAAGTTCATCTGGGACATCCAGGACATTACGGTGTCGCATATCCCTTAGGATATGGATAGGTCTTAACCTAAGATATCAGGTCTCTGTGTCAGTACACTGCCTATCCTGCCCCTCTCTTCGTGACACATCAAAGCTGTTTGACGGCACAAAGGATACTCATGCTGCTGAGACCGCGGCACAGCACATCCCTTCTTACGTTTATTCGACAATTTTCAAAATCAATAGCGAACAACCCCGGGACCGACTAGTTAGTGGGACGCTGATCTCCACGCAGTGCGATTTAGCTTATGGAAAATAATAATTACTGTATAACAATAGAATGCCTGCGACTAGAGTCAGTGTTTCGAGAACTATGTAATTACTATATCACATACCAGGCGATTTTATTGTTAACTTATAAATATGTGGTTTATTATTATCATGTGTGAAAATAGCATAATACGAGGAAATAAATTACTTCATGTAATGAAGAATAACATTGTATTACTGGCTGGCTGTTGTGCGCGAAGATGGTCCAGTGGTGGATGGACTCGGCCTCTTATGCGAGAGGTTCCGGATTCGATCCTGACCCCCGCGTGTGTGCCTTGAAATGGGGTTTCCTAAATTTCTAACATCAAACACGAGACCATCGCTCGCTCACCGGGGAAGGAAAACATCGTGAGAAGGGAAGGAAAACAACCTGCATGCCTGATGAGATTGAAAATCTTTGAACGTATGTGAAGTTCACCAGACCGCACTGGGCCAGCCCGGTGAACTATTGGCCCATTACACTCCTCGCCTGATTTCGAGGAGGAGACCCGTGCCCAGCAGTGGGACATAAAGGGCTGGTACTTTACTAGCTGTTGATCGCAGCTTCGCCCGCATTATCTAACAGCTTTACATGGAATGATAATGATTATATTTATGACTATGACTTTTTAATTCAGATAGTATGTAGTTAAGAGGCAGTGCCATGTTGCATTGCCATGCTGCATTGCAGCAAAAAAGGCCGGGATGACTCGGGTTGATACTTGGTACCTTTCGCTCACATAATACCGGTGTAGTGACAGCTTGGCTGTCGCGTGTCTTACGGTTTGTGATTTCCCAGTGGGCCATTTGAGGGATAGGGATAATGTAGTAGTCGCTGAGGGTTCCTGTTGCTTGCGGGTCCGGGCACGAAGCGGCTGAAGACGCTCGCAATGGTTTTAAGGGGTCGTGCACCCTAATGCGAGTCCCAACACGTGTTAGTGTGCCAGCCCTGGTAGGTTTGAAAGGGATTTTCACTACGACATCAAAAAAGGTATAATAAGTGCAAGGCTCCATAACCTGTGGAGTTTATGGGCGTCGACTGGTCATTTATCCTTCTATGACATAAAACAATAGTTTAGAATTACCTTGCTACATTTAAACTCAAATCTCAATATCGATATTTTAGTATTAATTTACACATATTAAAAAAAATTGTGCTTTAGTGTGCAGAAGATGCCTTGCCTCAAAGAAAAGGTGCAAAAAAAAACTAATATGTAAATGTCAGTGACTAGCTGCCTAGCTAGTAGGTAGGTACTTTAATTTATTATTACTGTAAAATACATTTAATAAAATTCCTATTCTTCGTATAAAACAAATAAAAGACCGTTATAGATAACTTGATTATAAGAGAGAGGAGGGTGGGGAGTGGAGGGGGGGGGGGATTAAATATCCTAAATTGATAAAAAGCCGGTCTGATTTCCTCAATAGTCAACATTTTTGCGATACCCATCATTCTAGTTTCGCACGAATTCATATTGAAATAAGGTTTCTTTTCTGGTTCTCGCGTTATGCAATATTTGTCTTTCAAAGGCTATATGTTAATTATGTATGTTTGCGAATGTAATACGAATAGTAAACTATCCACCATCGTCAGCAGGCGCCCTGCATTCAGGTCGAAGAAGTATTTCATCATCGTTTCGTCACGGATTATCTTTCAAGGAGGAGACATGTCTATGCAATTCTAAATATGATACAGCTTAATGAAAACGAGAATCGCATTCAGAGTTATGTACAATAATTTTCAAGTGAAAACTTCTTTAGCCGCTTTTTGAGCGCATTTTGAAAATGGAATCTTGTAGAACTAAGGTCGCGATACCGATACGCAGATGTAACATTATGACGTCATTATTCAATTTCAAATTAATAAGGCATGCATAATAACTCTATGCATGAATTACAACACGCAGTCTGCAGGTACGTCGCCAGAATATTTAAATGAGCAATAAATTCTTTTTTTTAATGTATGGCAATACCATCATCATCATAAGTCAATGTCCGTCCACTGCTGAATATAGGCATTAAATGAACGCCAGGACGACCGATCCTTGAATTACAGACATCCAACATGAACCGGTCACTGCACGAAGAACGTCTTCCCACCTGGTCAGTGACCAACACTACGTCTATCTAACCGCGTCCTCCACTCTTGAACCTCATTGGTCCATCGGCCATCTGCAGTTCTCATGAGTGTGTTGCCAGCTTGCCACACTGCAACTTCAACTTACTAATTATTCGCGTGATATCGGTAACTTGGTTACATGTTTGGGAATCTACATGCAACTTGCAAGAAATTATGAAACAAAGGAAGCTTAATAGACGTATAGATAGCGAGACAAAAATCACGACAAAAAATGTCGAGCCTTACCACTCGCGAAACCGGTTATAGGAATAAAAAAAACCGAACATTTGCGATCGAGATTCATATTAACGAAGATATGGCAAAAACTGGTCTCCGAAAACATGTTTGGATATGGTTATTAAAATTGTGTTTTTCTTAAAGCAGCCGTTGCTTGATTTGCCTACGTGGCAGATTTAAAATAATGATTTTCTATCTGTTTTAGATTTTATCAAAGTCCCGCTTCCCGCAAATCAATAAAGATTTCCATGTGTCAAAGGTCTTTGAATACAAGAAGAAGAACAGAGGGGAATCCCATATAGTGGTACATTTTTCTTGTGTACTTGGGTATGGCATCGTTCGAATGAATTGTGTCATAAATATCCTAACTCAGGGGTTCCCAATCAGGGGTTCACAAGAGCTAAAGAAATAAAATACACGCTAACTCAATAGTCTTATTGAGATAATATTAACTAATACATTAAGATGTTACGATCTAGTGATCATAACATCTTAATGTGCATTAAATGTTTAGATTGAAGTTTGTATTATTCAGCTTCTACTGTTATTTAACTTTTTTTTTCTTTGACGCCGGCAAATGCACTGACGCAAACCGTTGGGAAGTGGGTCTCCCCAGGCGGGTATGTGGGACTCGCTGCGCCCGAAAGATGGCAAGTGCACGCAGCTCTACCCACTAAAACCCGGCGAGTGCCACGACTGCCGCCTTTGGTAAGGTGCCACGGATCTACAAGCAACAGGGCACCTCGACGGCTAGTCAGTCCCTCTGGGGACCGACACCACCTCCACAGAGCGGTTGCCCCGCACCACAGAACAACCACTCCCAACATCTGGACAGTACGATGAGGTGAGGTTCCCATCCTCACCCCTTCCCCCTGCTCTGTTGTCCCCTCTTCTTATAAGAGGGGTACAAAGAGCCCCTTCGCGTCGGCTCAATTTGCTTCGCCACGCAAGTTGGAGTCACCCTGGGCTACTGATCCCCACCGCCACGACAAGGCTTGAACCATGGTGAGGACTGTTCTTTAACTTGTGTTAATCATACTGAAACCAAAGTGGCCCCTGTTAAAAGGTTGTGTACCACTGCCCTTACTCAACGATTAGCCACGTTCGCGTGGTTATTGTTTATGCCCATGCTTTTATCACCTCTGAATCATACTGGAAAACGTGTCCACACGCAAAGAAACACGTGGTAAGGACTACGCCACGTCATCATGGATTAGACAGGGCTTTTTTGACGTGACAACGTCTTATAATTCGATGGAGCCGGCTGGACGCACGAAAAAACCTGACTCATGCGGCGTTAACTCGCTCTGAGGCGTTCCAATTAAGGCTTGAAGTGCAAGCGAGAGCGCGGAACGAGCGACAAAGACTCACAATCGGTCCCTCAGTATTTTCTGGTGACGTTGTTACGTATAATATATCGTCAGTAAGCCGACTTTACAGACAACCGATTTTTTTCTTTTTCTCGCATACTCATGGTTGCCTGGTAGAGACCGCTAGAAGCGGTAAGACATTTTTGTGTTAGTTCTAAGTTTGTACCTTTTATCGATTTCATGGTACAAACTACAAAATAAAGAATATTATTAATATCATTATTATTATTATTTTATTTTGGCAAACGGACAGACGAGCTTCATGATAATAGTGGTTAGCATCGCTCATGGAGATTAATTAAACTTCAGACTAGTCTAAACTTGCTTATTCTAAGATGTTAAGTTTCTGTGCCAGTATTTACATCTGAAACACAGCAAAGCAGTATCACTGGAGAAACAGCAGGATGAAGAGGTCTGGGATACCAGAAGTTATAGCACCGGTGGGACGGGCCTGTGTCCTCTCGCATCCGTTTAGCAGATAAAATTCTTTAACGAATGCCACTAAGATGGGTACAGCCAACCATATTTCTTTGTATAATATAATATAATACTTTAATGTGTTCTAAAATAAAAACAACGATAGGTCATTGTTTGCACACCATTTGGAATTCGTAATACGGATCGCATGAGTGAAGTGTTGGCTATAATCCATATAGGAAGACCATCTCCATGCAGTGGACGGTCCGTGTTGGATGCGAGTGACAAGGGTCTTGGTGTCCATTGATGGAGGCTTAAGTTCAACAGTGGATTGATATAGGCTGATAATGATGATCGCATGAGTTATCTCGCGTGAGCTCATGTTTAGGAACAACGGCACTACATTCTTGGGTTGCTCATCTGACAGTCGCCTACGACCAGAATCTTATATACTGCAATTCTATAATTATTTAATTACTCTTACATTATACTGTAGAAAGTCTTTAAGTGATGTTAATTATGTGGCTAAAACAATGATTAGGTTCGATTTAAAAAGACGTTACGTAAGGTATACCGCATTGCAACTGGCAGAAAGTTGAGTTATTTGTACATGACTAGAAAAATCGTTTAAAAAAAAATATATCTTTTTTTATGTATCCTGTGTTACTTCTAGAACCTCCGAGAATATGTGTACAGAGTTTCATTATGATCGGTTGAGTACTTTTCGCGTGAAAGCGTTACAAACATCCTTCCCTTTTTCCTCTCAACTTTCACATTTATAATATTATAGTGAGGACGACAATGAAACAACGATTTTTACCAGTGTTTCCGGATACTTTACAGTAAGCATGGTCACAGGAAATAAATCACGATAAAATGTAGTTTCATATTATAGTAAGCGAAATTCGCGTAAAACACATATTTAACTTTATCTGATATTCTTGTTTGCCAGGTGTATGTGATTCCATCTTGCATTGAGCTACAACACGAAGACCTAGATAGAACTAGGGTTTCGTGCAAATTACTGCCTGGTGGTAGGAATATGCAGAACAATGGGACGCCACCTCTTATCAGAATCAAACCATATTACCCATATGGTTTGATTCTTTTGAGGCAACTTATACAATGGGCAAATTGTATTATTGCTCTGCGTACCAAGATGTAAACAAAGGACATATCATCATCATCAGCCTTTATCCGTCCACTGATAAACACAGGCCGCAAAGAACGCCAAAACGACCGATTTCTTGCCATTCGTATCCAACACAGACTATGGCACGGAGATCGAGTTCCTACCTGATTATTGGCCGAACAACTATTCGTCTAAGAAACACATCCTTATTCTTATTTATCCTATTCCTAATAACCATAAAACAGGCATACTTTTGTTAATATCTTGTTATATAACTCATACGATTAAGCAATACTAAAGAGGTTTTTGTGCTAATCGACAGGATACCTTCCTGGTGTGTAAGAATGTTGGTCACGTAGCTGTTCTGCCGCTCACGTTTCTGCACATGTTTTAATTGCTATGCATGCCGAGATATACAACGCATATTTAAGGGCATATGTACACATTTATACTCGCCTATAATAGACTCAAAACTCGGCAGAAGTGAAACCGAACGATAAAAATTTTAAAACATTTATTCTAGAAAAAGATGTACTAAAAAATGTTAGAGTGTACCTTTCTCTATTGTAAGCAAAGTAAGTGTAACTACGGAAATAATTCGTGAATCTTATTTTGTTATCATAATATTATATTCTAAAGAAAGGAGATAGTAAATCATGATGAGTAAAACCCCTATAAATTTTAATTCCAAAGAAGTGTTCTTTATTTAATTTTTTTGTGCTCTGTAATTTATTCAAACTTCGAAATTTTCAGAAACGATAACAATGCTTTTTATCTAACGAATTGGGATAAAACAAATAATTTATTAATGTAGTTTATTTTATATGATTTATTTTATACTTCCGCCACTTATGCCACATACGCGTTTGTGTTCAGTCGTTCGTCTCTTTCGTTTGCGCACGGAAATAAATTAGGTGGCCGGTTCGTGTTGGATGCGAATGGAGAAGGATCAGTCGTCTTTCCCACCATGGTTCAAGCCTTGTGGTGGCGGTGGGGCTCAGTAGTCCAGACTCCAGGTTGACCCCAACACCTTGGGCGAAACGAATTATTGAGCCGAGGGGGCTCTTTTTACCCCTCTTATTAGAAGAAGGGGCAAGGGGCGAGGACGGGAACCTCGCCTCATTGTACTGTCCCGACGTTGGAAGGGATTGTACTGTGGTCCGGGACAACCCCTCTGTGGAGGTGGCGTCCGTCTCCTGAGGGACTGACTAGCCCTTGAGGTGCCCTGTTGCTTGTAGACATCGTCCACTTACCAGCTTTTGGGCGCAGCGAAGAAAAAAAATGGGTCGTCTTGGCGTTCATTGAGGGATTATGTTTAGCAGTGAATAAAAGCTGATGATGATGATTAACTTACAGACTTTAATTTTTATATGTAGCCAATGGTCATGAAAGCCCTTTCATGACCATTCTGTAAAGGATTCCAAAAGGACATTCCATAGTAAGCCGATTTATTATCCAAAGATACATTCTGAACAATTTCAACGTAAACATTTTGGTGTGACTTGCGTAAAATCATGAAAAAAACACGTATGCGTGCCAAATATCACGGTGAACGACGGGGCGACTGTCCGTCTGTCCAGCCAATGTCACGGAATCACAGACTATAATATACCATCATTCAAAACCTTACTCATCCCATTGTTAATTTTATAGGTTTCTAACAGTTCCGTTACATAATCATTTCTAAATACAGAAATGCATAATCACATCATAAAGAACGCGAATGTCAGTTTGTTATTACTCTTTCACGTATAAATAACCAAGCTGAACGTTATAGTTTTTTCAGTAATGGAAAGCTAATGATCATCTAATTTCATATAAGTACCTACTGTATTTTATCTTCAAATTCCTACGGGAAAGGGCTAATTTTGAGTCTATCTAGACATTTAAGTACCTATAGGCAAGTGAAGTTAGAACCCTGGGTCTGCTGGCTTCGTCGAGCAAAGCATCGAGTAAAGTTGTAATATGAGCTACAAAAATCCGAAACTGGTTACTGATAATAGCAAAACAACCAACCAATGATGTGTATACGTCCCATCGGCCAATCATGCATCAATAGTTATCAGATGGCCAATCAGAGCGCAGAACCGACGCAGCGTCACAGCACAAATTGATGGAATAAGTTTTCAATAAAACACATAAAACATTAAACCGCTTCTTATATACTCAATGACTGAGGACGATTTCAAGTAAATTTTACAAAGGTAGATAATATCATAAAGAAAATGGGCTATCAAAAATCTCCTGGATACGGTTACATTTAAACCTAAGTTAATGCGTGGAAAACTGCGGGCAATAGCTAGCGAGACAATAAATTACATTGCTAATAGATATTATGTCAATCGTTTATTATAACCACGTGTAACAATAACAACCATTGTGTTATTTATTACAAAGGATTTTTATTTTAATTCGAAGGGAACAGCAATTGAAGAACTTTACAATGAGTACTGACGTCTGGAACATTCCATGTAAAGACATTTTAGAGTATCCTTGGGGATAAAACGGGGATAAAATATGTTTTTAGCAGTCGCAGTCTTTTGGCTACTATGAACGACCATTACACATCTACACAAAGAGAGATAACATAGCGTTGCCCAAGGTTTCCCTATCCCACGAACAGGCCACCGAAAGCTCACAAGCCACACTAAACGCGACAGCAGAGTTGTAATTTAAAGCTAGTGTCATGTGAGCGAGTGGTACCGCCAGTGCTGGTACAATTCGGTTACAATCAGCAAAGCTAACTTTTCTGACTAGCTCATAGCATCATCATCATCACCAGCCTTTAACCATATACTGCTGAACATAGACCGCCCTCAATGAACTCTAAGACAACCTATCCCTCGCCACTCGCATCCAACACGGACCGGTCACTGCGCGGAGATTGTAGCCGTCCAACACTGCGTTTCTACTGGCGGCCGATCGAACCTATCCGATTTAAAAATAATTACTTCAGGACAGCTGTGCTGTGTTTCACCGCATGATTATATAATAATCATCATCAGACTGCCGCTGTCGAAATCTAAGTTACGCGCAGAAGCTTTGGATAGCAGCGTTTCAGCTCCCCTAGACAAGTGGCAGAAAAATCTAAATCGATAGAATAGAATAGAATACGTCTTATTGTATGGGAATGACACTAGCTGTCATATTGCATGTCGTAAGCTACTGTCATTCCCATATAATAAGTATTCTATTCTATTCGTTTAGCGTTTGTGCTTCTTGTGTAGGGGGGCATTATTGTTTATTTTATCCTCTCTTGAATGGACGTCTGGTGTAACGCATATGTTTTGCGAAAACGTAATGACGACATTCCAAAAAACACTCATTATTATGGATACGCGTCATCAATGACATTGAAATGACATAGACTTGTTTTTTATTTTAGTCAGAAATGAGCAAGCAAATACACATGGACCAGCCTGGCTTATTCAACCGACCAGAAGAAGTCTTGGTGCCAGTAAGACACTGCTTCTCGTTGTGCAACAACGCTGTTTGACGGAATAATGTCCGCCGTCTTTGCTTTCAATAGAAGAGGCTATATTCAACAGTCGATTCAGATAAAGATGACGTAAAACATTCCGAAATAGAAAATCGATAAATTTTCCATAGAAAAAAATGGTAGCCATGGGTACTGGCGATACCAGTGAAAACATAACTTAGTATTACATCGTATACTAATATATAAAGAGGTTGTTTGTTTGAACGTGCTAATCTCAGGAACTATTGATCGGATTTGGAAGATTCTTTCAGTATTAGATAGATTTATCGAGGAAGGCCATAGGCTATATACTCGTATTATTTATCTTATACTAATATATAAAGCTAAAAAGTATGTTTGTTTGGTCGCGCCAATCTCAGGAACTACTGGTCTGATTTAGAAGAATCTTTCACTTTTATATAGCTCATTTATCGAGGAAGGCTATAAAGCTTTTATCCCGCTAAGATACAGTTGTAAATCTTAGTTAACGCAAGCGAAGTTGCGGGCAATACTTAGATAGGTACTCATAAAATATATATATTTTTTTGCAATGACGTTTTTTTGTCACATCAGCATGTCGGTGACGTAACCCTACTAAAAAGTGCTGTACGCGACTACAGAAGATTTCACTTAAAAAAAAATTAAGACGAATGTTTTTGTTCATAACATTGTGTGCGTGTACTAAAAATACCTTCACGGCCGATCTACGTTATCTCGTTCTTTATTTAGACCTGTTGCTATTGACAGAGCAATGTTTGTATGGATGTACGTTACTCAACGAACTAATTATCTTTTGGTGTCTACGGTTAATCGCCACGACAGCGTTTCGCATTTACACCATTAAATATAATTCTACAATAATTTTCAAAGCTAAACCTTTTACTTAGGATTTGTTTGAAATCAATGATATGAATAGTATTTTTAATTAATAATTACGGACTAAGAAATCGGGTTAGTGATTATTTATATTTAGGTAATCATTATTAAAATAAAACTAGTAGCTCTCTGATCGGAAACCGTCAAAAAAAAAATTAAAATATTGTCTCTAGTCTCTAGATAATGATGATGTTGATGTTCGCAATCTACTCTAATACAATATATTCTATGTCGTATAACATAATGACATTTTTACCTTATCATGTAATGGATCTCTCCAATTACAAGTAAGTGTGTCCGTATCCATGTATGCCAAGAAACGGTGCGTCCAACTAACTGTTCTAGGCTAACCTGAGAATCTTCACATGGGAATAAACCTGGCCTCGATACCCACATACAATGTCTTGACTCGCCGTCTCAAATTAAAAAAGAAAAGACCATAGACAATATAGAATGTTTAAAAAGAGAAGTAGTTTCCCGCCATTTTGCAGTGTTAATCTGTTTGTTGCTTATTTTATTCCTTTTTTAAAATTAAAATATTAGTTTTAAATTAGAATAGTATTCTGCAGATGAGTCGTAGAAAGCCTAAAGGGTTTTGCGTGAACAATATTTTAATGTTTAATTTCGATATATTTTTATTTTATTGCACGCAATGTCAAAAGTTACTGAAAGCTGTTCATTTATTTTAACTTGCATTACTGTTTATCTACTTGTCTGATTAAAATTTCGTGCTAAGAATAATTTGTAATGCTGTTCCTAACGTTTGGTCTTTGCAGAAATCCTCCAATATAAATTATTGGTACGACTGGTCCCTAGTAGATACAGAAATTGGCGTGAACAAACTTTTCAGTTTCATGTTTATTTTCCCTTTTTTTATTAAGAGCTGAATAGAAGTCATTTTCCTTGTGTTTTTTTTCTCTTTTTTTTAATTTATTAAGAGCTGGATACAAATCCTTTGAACCTGTGTTTTTTTTTTCAATGCTCAAGTATTGCCCGATTGAGAAGACCGATTACCGATTTTATTGTATTACTGTACCTCTACTGGCAACTTGTGTGAAATGTGAATCGACTTAGGTCTAATTTCACCGTTTGTATCCGAAACAAAGCTTAATAGAACGACATTTTACTTAATCAAGGTTATAGTTCGATGATAATCTTGGTTTTCCTTAAATGGATTTCACCAGCTGCAATTCAATAGCGCTTAACCCATATATGCCCAGAACTATTTTTAGTTGCGATATCTTTGATTTTTGGATATGTTCACACCTGATGGGTCCTTATGAAGACTGTAAGTAGTGATTTGGAGTAGGAGTTGGGGAAGGGTGTTTTTTTTAAATGGTCGAAAACGACCCCATGGGCAGATTTGTTACTTATAATCAATACAGAATATAAATGCAATTATGGTATTTATTATTCACTTATGATATAAAATCAAGAATTAAACTCGTCGAAACATTTTGGTTGCTAATTTTACACCACTTGGAGTTTCCGAGAGATCCCAGGTAGGAATATTGTGACTTTCTTCATTGCTATTCTAGTACATGCGGCTTCGTGGCAGCGTTTGCATGCTGACAAAATAAGGATAGCAATCAGTTGTAGTCGATTGAACAGCATATAACTGTTGGTTTGACTAAATGAGTCAATTATTTATGATTGAAAAACAGTTCAAAAACTGTTAAAAGTTCTTCGTTTTCAGAAGAAATTATAACAAACCTAGATAGCGGTGTAATCCCTTCACTCACGGTCGTTTAAGTGATCTTTCTTCACCCTAGCAAGCTCTCCCTACTACTACCAGCTTGACGTTGAGTAGTTCGACCCCGTCCTTGACTGCTTTTACGTTCACTCTGCGTCCTCATCCAAATTATGTTCCTCGCAGGCTTTCACATGCCATTCCTCATGATCTTCCGCGTGCTCCTCCCACGTGTTCTACCACGACGGTCTAGTTTCAATGGCGATAATGGTGTATTATCTGGTTACTCATCCTCGCTGGATGTGGTGTCTTCACCACGTGGATGTCCAAGTAAGATTTACAAAAGCGAGTAGCTATCCACGGGATAAATTATGAAAATATGAATCTGCTTTATCGCCGGAGTTGCCGTCAGGTACCATACCATCACCGGAAGGTTCCATTCACATATCAGAACCTTGGAACTCATCATTGGAGTTCAAATTTTCCAATATTTCTATGTTGTCGTTCATTGTAAGTTGTCTTTTGCACTTGAAATAAAAATAATAGCAAGTCATACATCTGCCCAAGGGGTCGATATCGACCCACGTGTGTTTACGTACCTATATCTCCGTAATAAGTATTTCTATCCGAACACTTTTACTGTAAATATATAGGTAAACTATCTTATTTTATGACTATAACAGCACATTAGATAAATTAGTCTAGAAACAAATGTTACATACATTTTTTTCCGCAAAGTCACACTTTTTTGCCAACTCAAAAGAAGTGCCGACTTCAAATGTCACTAGAAGTTTAAAAATTGCCCGTCAAGGAAATTTGTTTATTTATTTTGGTAGAAAATACTCTCATCATCTTATAGATAGTGCCAGACGTCGCAAATAAGTAGTCATATTAACAATATCACATTTCTCCTGCAACATACCTCGCAGGACAAAAACGACCCACTGGGCATATATGGGTTAAGAAAACAAAGTTTAGATACCTTTAATGTTAACTTCACCTTAAATCTAAGCGCAGACGTCACATATTATGAGGCTATGACATATTGACATCTCTAGTTTTATTTTTAATTGTTGACTTTTTGCTCGTGGAGTTTTTATTTGAAAATTGATTTCTGCCTTATTTCATTTTTATAATACGTATTATATTATCTCACGCAGTACAATAATGTCGAAACGGAAATGGGACACGACCTTCACCACTAGCGAGAAAGAGGCGCTTCTTGAACTTGTTACCACAAATTTTTCTATTATCAAGTTCAAGAAGGCAGATGCCGTAAACATAAAACATAAAACGGAAGAGTGACGTAAATTGCCATTGAATTTAACGTCATCTCCGGTCTCTATCCCAGATATTGGAGCTAGACAATCTCTCTAAACGAGTAGTTAGGGCTAAAACGTCAAAAATCGGCCGTTCAGAATTAAAACTCAATTATGCTCTAATTGCGGTTAGTTTCTGTTGGTGAAATGCAATTTGCAGCTCTAACTTCAATTAAATGCGTAAACCGAGCTTAAGTCGAATTAATTGCGTTTATTTGCATCGGTGAAATCCGCCCCTAATATACTTTATTGTTGACAGAGCGCTTGTATAAGACTATCGTTCTATATCGTTATTATTCTAAGAACTAAGAAGTAACCACATAATACATATTGCCTTTCTCATTTAACCGTTATTGGTAATTAAGCATATGTCCTAGGACAGCAATTCCGGTTTTTAAGTGCCGGCTATTTCCCCTTCCGAAAAAGTAGCCTTCGTAAGGGCATAAGGAATTTTTTATTGATAAAAATAGCGAAAGGCCCTTTAGCACATTGAAGTCATTACCTTCAATAAGAATAGCTATACCCGCAGCTTTGCCTGCGTTAACTAAGCTTTAGAACTGGATCCGAGTATGATAATAGTACATGTATTATGCATATAAACTTTATAAACCTTCCTCTTAAATTGTTCGATATATTAAAAAACCGCATCAAAATTCGATGTGTACTTTTAAAGATTTAAGCATACATACAAAGGATTGTTATATAATATGTAAAGATAAAGTTATTAATGCGAGCACTATACATATTTTAATATCCTTATCTGTTCAAGTGACTTACCGCGATCATAACTTCCGTTTCATGATCAGAGACTCCTGTGATAAAAATATTAGGATCCGTATTAAGTATTTTCTGAAATTATAATAACCAACCTTTACTTGCGAAGGTGGTTTAATTCCCATTTACATAATAATCACTACGTGGATTAAGTTTTAATATCATACCGTCACACTTACTGATCACATTTTGTGTTGGTGTATTTGCTTTTTAAATAAAATATTTAGTATAGCAGAATAATATAAAATTCATATCCTCCGTCAGTCAGTCCGCTCTAAGTTTTTTTTTCCGTTGCCAGTAATTAGAATGCCTTGTCTTGTCCTTTTTTTGTGATTGGCCCACCACTCGTCCCCACTGCTGCAACTCTTGTATAGCCAGGATCGACAGCAGCAACCAAATGACCCTTTGATACGATCTCCGGGAGCCCGGGGGATACGTTAAACACTGCCTTGGGACCCGCAACGAAATTAATCAGAAGAATTCAGAAGGAGTAGGAAATATTCCAGTTGTCCTCCCCGTTCAAAATGAAGTACAGGATTTCAGCGACTTACAAAAGTCAAGAAAAAGACAGCAGCCAGGTGAAGCCCAGCTGCAATGGACCACGGAGAAAGAAATTTAACTGTATTTCCCTTCTGTTCAAAACACAGCAGAGCTGTCTGACGGGTGAAACAGCAAGACGGTGGTACTTACGCAGCCAAGAGCGCGGCACGACGCATCCCAGCCAGTACCAGCAATTATGCTTCCTTCTTGCCCTTCTTTCCGAAACACAGCAAAGCCCTTTTACAGTAGGAATAAGCAAGTTAATTGCATTGGAGCTGGCCATTCTGGAGTTTATTTGACCCATGTACCTACTGAAGGGGTATGTCGTTTGCTTGTTTCTTCCTTCAAAAAGCTTTGTAATGTTTCGCAAAGAATGGAAGGGTAGGCAATGTAATTACTGCTACTCATGAGTGGCCTGGTTAGTTACAGGTATGCTAAACTGTTTGTAAGAAAATTATAACATCGAGTAGAAAAAAATATTTCATAAATATATAAACATTAACCTTGTTCCACTATATAAAAGATATTCCAAAACATTTTCATATAATAAAAACCGGCAAGTGTGAGTCTAAATCGCGTACGAAGGGTTCTGTACCATTATGCCAAAATATCACGTTCGTTGTATGGAAGTCCCCTCAAGTATTTTTTTATTATTTTTAATATTAGTTGTTA
Source organism: Lycaena phlaeas (assembly GCA_905333005.2). Classification (NCBI taxonomy): domain Eukaryota; kingdom Metazoa; phylum Arthropoda; class Insecta; order Lepidoptera; family Lycaenidae; genus Lycaena; species Lycaena phlaeas. Next base: position 2,487,739 of record HG995170.1, on the reverse strand, counting down.
TAGCGGCACCAGAAATACATTATTTGAGAAGATCTTAACTGTCCAACTGTAATACCGGATCCGCACGTTTGTGGCTTGCCGCAAGCCACAAACCTCCACAAGTCACAAGCATCGCCTCGCAAGCGCTTGCGGCAAATTCTCTTTTGTTCCCTTTGGCTTGTGCACTTGATACCGACATGTTCATGAGATACGGCCTGGTGACAGACGGAGGAGCAACGGACGTCTAGTAAAACAGCGCGGCAGCGTCCCGTTTGCCACCGCGTGCACCGTTTGGATACGTAACCCTAAAAACACTTTCCCTTATTTTTGTTAATTCTCAATTCAAAGAGACTTATGGCCAGTAAGCCATTTTGCCACCCACAGCTTTTGAGGGTGATTTGTGTATTTTTATTTATTTAATAAAAAAATTGCGAGATGGAAATAAAAATTGGCTTACAGCCGTTACTATCCAGATATCTGTCCCACTAGCCTCGATACCAGGCTCCCACGTAAGCTATAAAATAGCATTCTCTTGGTAGCTGCAGGTCAGAGCGACATGGCAACACAGAAACCAGGGCAGCAGCAATTACTGCTGCGACCGCTAACAATTGCAGGATAAAAATGTGTTTTAGTGCAGTTACTGCTCATTACATTTATTCATTAACAGCACGAAATGTGCCTATGATAAAAAAGGATTCACATATTACCATCAACCACACAACCTATACACTCCTAATGTTTGATTTTTCGTATTAAATGCATTCCGGCAACTAGCTGAGGTGAGACGAAAGGGGTTGCAATGCTGTGATTAGCTAATTCAATGTCATACATTACCAATCACGGAACGTTAAAAAGAAATGGATATATTTCGCAACGGGAAAGAATGAGACGACACGATAGTTTTAGTGCATTATTTACGGCTTACATCGGAACTATAAGTCAGATGTGCCAGAACCAGTTCCCCTGTTATTAGGAGTCTATGGGTTATGTGGTCGATGCATATTACCATACCTTTCAAATAATAATTGCTTACATAAAAGGTAAAGTAATAATTTTACACTGAATTAGCAAAAGGTAGGATTTGCAGTCGAATTGGATTGGCAAGAACAGGGTGATATCTTTCGCTCACATAATTATGAGGTGGAGTGACAGTTATGCTGTCGTATTTCGTGTGATTTGAGTAAACGTAAACGGTGGCATTGGAAGATAGAGAAAGGGAGGGCAATGCTTCTGCCTTTGACTGATGTCTATGGGCGTCGGATTTCATTAAAAATCTTTGCTCGTTGCCCCCTTAGGACATAAGAAAGCAACCCAGAGCAGAAGATGCAACTATTTTGTGTTTCAACGCCGGATTTTTGCTGATCACATATGAACATCCCGCTTCGGTAATAGTTGTTATAACCCAGGCAAGAGAAATTGTATAACGAACACCCCCTGTACTTTATTACGTCAATAGAACTTGTTATAACTAGTACAATCAAAAGCAAACATAGAATACACACTTTTCCTTCTAAAATTGGCCCTATCAGCTATCTACAGAACAGTGTTTTCGTGTGTTGCCTTATTAATTAATTTATATAAAAAAATAAAGTAAGTATTTAAAGGATAGCTCGATGTAACAAGTTCAGTGTCCGCAGATGGTTAAGTTTTTGTACGCGATATTTTTTATCCGTCGTGTGGGGCCAAATTTTTTAAATCTAACACAATAGTTTAAAGAACAGATTTCATTGTAATGAAACAAGTTTATCGGATTTTATTATAGCTAATTAGATTTTTTCATAGCCGAATATTTTCAATAACATAAAAAATTAATATTAAATAGCAACCGCATAGACACGGAGAACATAGAAAAAGATATTGATTAGACAAGGATGGTAATGAGAATAATTTGTTATAATTAACATTTAGGCTATGCGCGCACGGGTTACTTTTGCCACCGTGACATTAAAGTTTTTGTCATTATCACGTCACGTCTCCAAAGTGGTGCGCTCACGATGGGTGACAGTGACAAAATTTTTTTGATATCGAAGCGTCATTTGCCGATATGTCTCTGTCATAAAAACCTAATGGCGCGGTGACATTTTCGTCACGGGCGTGTTTGTCTGTTGGCCGGCGTACATAAATGTCACCCACTTGTCACGTCATAACATGCGCGCATCTCCATACATATCCATGGACTTGATAAGAGTGACGAAACAGTCACGGTGACAAAAGTAACCCGTGCACGCATAGCCTTAAACCGTAAGTATATATTCTTGTTTAAAAATTATAATTTTAGGGGAATCATAGCGAAATTCGTTTCTCTATAATTAACCGTCACTAAAGCGATCATTGAACTTGCTTTCGAGTGGGCGATCAAACTTGTGAATATAAACATCAACTCTAAAAACAACACTAGTAAATATTTACCTATTTCTTAAAGGATATCTCTCTATTAGCAAAGAATTCAGACGTATATAGCAGCATAATTCTTAAGGATTTTTTGTGCCGACTTAATTGGGGACATGTCCCCAGTTCGCACTCGCTCGCACTCGTAGGCTCATACGCAGGACATCGCGGTGTCCCTCTCGTCACGCCGCCAAGCGGACGTTTAGGTACATCGCCGAGTTTGTCCTCAAAGTTCTTATGAGAACTGTCCTTCTATGTACGTCTGAATTCTTTGGTATTAGGTACATATAGGATTGCCAGGCGTCCGGATAAAGCGGACATCGGTAGACTTTCTGATTGCGTCTCCGGCCAAAATAAACAGTGTCCGGCTTTTGTTAGACTCTTTACATTTCACAAACGAGCGATGCCAAATCAACTGGCTGGCAAAAGGCTAAGACTGTCTTGGCATTCGATTTTATCTATTGGTTTACTAGAATGTAACAAAATGTTGATATTCATAAAAAATGCTCGATTTTACATACAATTTTTTTTTGTCGTACCTATAAATACTGAGACAAAATTCTCAATAATGTTGGGTCCGGTCTTTCCACCCAAATGTCCGGGCTGGCTGGTCTGTCCGGCTATTAGGTTTGGCAACCCTAGGTATAAACATATTAGGAAAATGTCACATAGAGCGAATATGGTAGCGAAGATGAGGTAATACTGTGGCGATGCTGTAGGATTTTGGAACAGTTTCCAGGCCAGGCTATCTTGGATTGTCTGACTGACTTGTCCTTGTCTAATCACCGTAAAAGCAAGCCAGCTTAGCTGGGAATATTAAGAAAATATCCTGTATATAGAGAAAATCCTTACTTCCTTCTAATATTATAAACGCGAAAGTTTGTAAGTATGGATGGATGGATGGATGGATGTTGGTTATTCTTTCACAACAATTTTCACGCGAAAACTACTCAACCGATCATCATGAAACTTTGTACACATATTCGGTGGTACTAAAAGTAACAGGTTACAGGATACATTAAAAAAAGGTATTTTTCTTTTCTATCAGTATGCCGTTGAAAAATTTTCCATTCATTTAACTTGGAGATCTCTTCATACCTATAGACCATCAATAAAATTCTATTCCGTTCGGTAGTAAATTGACTCAGAGAGCAGTTTAATAAAACGTTGGCCTAGCACTCTTTAATTGACCCGCTCTTCGGTTAATTGGGTGTTAAGGTCAAAATCGAAAACAACAAATAAATTGTCGTCACTTCTTATTATATCTTGATATATTAAGATTGGTCACACCTCGGAATATTCTAGAAAAATAACGACGAGAATCTTATTAGATTCATTTTTGTGGCAACTGAGTAAAAACAGCGAGATTAGTAAATTAAAGATTGCCCATAACAGTTACCAACAATAAATTTTTTGCTAAGATTGTTTTAAAAGAGATTTTTTTGCAAGGTTGATAGCCAAAAATGTTGAAGGGGGACGCTATGTTAATATTAATAAATTTATAGCTAATAATTATCTAAATATTATAAAACAATGGGTTTTGTATATTTTTTTAGACGAAGTTCCTTACGGCAGCCTTGGAGGGGATAGGGATTTTGCTGCGCGACCGAACCGAAAAAAATGTGATAGTAAAACCGTAAGATTTTGTGCGTGGAATTAAAAAGCGTTAAATGAGACGTGCGCAGGCGCGACAGTCGCCTACACAAGCGAGTAGTGTATAATATCTTTTTTTTAATAGATAGGACAACTCAAGAGGAAGGTTTATGTATATAATTTATTAAGTTTTTATATACATTAGCTAAGATTGAACAATAATTGTTGGACGTGTCGGAAAAAAATTGGCCGCCTGGGAGTTTTCAACGAAAACGCTGCCTTTGAGATATAACAAAATAATGTATGGCGGAATTGTATATCTTAAATAGGTCTTCAAAAAAGTCCGCGATGGCATATGTCTATCTATTAGGGATATAATACTATATCGATTTAATGCTTTAAAAAAAATAAAAATAAAAAAACTACGTTAAAAAAAACCGACTTCAAAAACTAAAAAGTACAAAATAACTTAATAAAGATTTATACTATTTAAAATTAGGTATTTTTCGAGTCGGTGCCAGCCAAAGAGGATATTTTAATGATTAATCATATACACCAAGTATTGAGTAGATGTCTGTGTAGGCCATCTTTGTTTTGGCTGTAATTGTAAAGTTTTATTAAAATTTATTCAGTAGACATTGCATGAAAGAGCAACAAACATCATATATCATACATATCCATACCTTCTTACAAACTTTCACTTATCTTGAATCTTGTACCTTGACGGATTTTATTACGGTTGATTTTACATCCTCATCTCAGATTTCGGGAAAACCATCCAAAAAAAGTTATAAATAAAAACCTGTATTCCAATGTTTGACGCAAGTAAACAGGTCCATTAAAGTTACAACTTAAAAGTACGAATTAATCTTAATCAAGAACGGATTTATAGTAATTACGCCAAACGAGCGACGATGGTGCAGTGGTGGGTGGACTCGGCCTCTTATTTGAGAGGTTCCGGGTTCGATCCTGACCCTCCTTGAGTGCATTGAAATGGGTTTTTCTAAATTTCTTAGTGCACCCTATGCACGGGACCATAGCTCGCTCACCGGTGAAGGAAAACATCGTGAGGAAACCTGCATGCCTGATGAGATTAAAAGTCTTTGAAGGTATGTAAAGTTCACCAACCCGCATTGGGCCAAAGAATCGGTGAACTATGGCCTATTACCTCGCCTGATTTCGAGGAGGAGACCCGTGCCTTGCAGTGGGACATAGACGGTTGGTACTTTTTTACGCTAAATTATGTTAGCGGCGTGAATACAGTTGCAGTTGCAGAAACGTCTTTCCGCCTAAAATATTTTTACAGCCATCAGCAGTGCTATTCTGTAAGAAACGCGGCGCTGTCGCAACACTGTGACAGCGCTGTGAATTCAGCTTGGTGTTCACTAAGCTTGTCAAACCATATAAAACACCCTAGCGCCGTCAACGCTGTGCGCCGAGACGAGCTCGTCGCGGCGCACAGCCTAGAAAATGACTCTTACAGAATCAGCCGTGCTATTCTGTAAGAGTCATTTTCTAGGTAGTGCGCGGTGACGAGCTCGTCTCGCCCATCGCCTTCATTTCGATGACGAGCTTAAGTCTGAGCAAATCGGTATTCTGTAGCTACTATGCGCTCGTCGACGAAATCGTAGCCGTACGTGAAAACGCCCTCTTAGCGTCGTGAGGTCGACAAGTTCTAGGGCTTGACACAAATGTCTTAACGAAATAATCGGTAAATATCGGTTAACTGTTTAGTAGGTAATAAAATTGGAAAATAGGGTTTTTTTAATAACTTAGCACAATATATTATTGTTACACTTGATTTTTCATCAAAACATGAGATTGAGGTACTTTATATTTAAATAACAGATTTAAAACAAACAAAAAACCTCCATGGCATTAGACAAATGGTTGACAATAATGACAATTGATAAATTTTTTAAAACAATAATAAATTTGTTATGAAATTTATTTTGTCTTTAATTAAACGTTTTGGACATTAAAAGGTACGTATTAAAGCTTATATATTTATGAATAATTAATCCATGTTGTATCAAGGCTAATTATAATTCTCAAGTATTATAGGTATTATGAAGTTATGAAACTTGTGTCCATAGTATTCATGGTATAAACATAACAAATCATCACAGCAAACTTACGATTTCCTTGTTTATTTTTAAATATTTATTTATCTTAACAGGATCATAATGTCAAGTGGAGAAGGTATTTGAGTTTCTGGAAGAGAGATGCTATCTTGTCACAGGGTGGCTCGAACCTCGTATACTCGATATATCGCACACTACACGAGCAGCTTGGCAAGATGTAGCCTGCAGTGCTTGGGTAAAACTCAGCAGCAATGGGCAAAGGTAATTTGTATTGTCTATTTGTCAATTTTATTTTCTTTTATAATGAAACAACTTTTACGGATTTTGTCGGGATTTATTGAGTTTTTTACCTAATTTATTCACTATCAAATAGCAATTGAACAATCTAAATAATTAATACCCATTGCTCTAACATATTATATTGTGTGTGTTTAGTTAGAGGAGCTCGTGACGCAGTGGTAACAGTCGCTCCATGTAAAATACTGGTATTCAGCTGAATCCGGTTAGACTGGAAGCCGACCCCAATATATAGTTGGAAAAAGGTTAGGCAGATGATGATGATGTTCTAACATATTATAATGTTTTGTTCATTGTTGTAGTATTGGAAGGATAAGAAGACTGCAGTGAAGAAGAAGGCAGCTAAAATATGAATAGCGAGACAAATACATATTATGTGTTTGTGGTCAAAGTGATAATACAGTAGAAAAATTTGGTTTGATGGGTGGAGACGCTTTTGCTAGTGGTGATGGGTATAATCTATTTGTAAGGCCACTGGCTCGAAGTCACGTAGACCTATAGCATTATGGCGTCTCTACTATTGTTGGCTATAAAAGGTTCAGAGATAGCACAGCCAACTATAAACTATTACACCGGAGGTTCAGACTTAATAATAATGAGTGTGGTTGGGTGAAGTGTGCTCTCGTGTGGACAACTTTATTAAATAAAAATATACATTTTATATACGTTGTTTTCTTGTACATATTTTTTCTTATTATAGGTATTTATATAAAATATAACGAATTCTTATGAACCTCATTATAGAAACATATCATCATTATCATCATCACCCTTTATCCGTCCACTGCTGAATATAGGCCTCTCTCAATAAACGCCAAGACCACTGATCCTTTGCCATGTGCATTTAATCCATGTGGACTGGATACTGCACGGAGATCGTCTTCCCGCCTGCTTAATGGCCGACCAACACTTCGTAAACGAAGTGTTGGTCGGCGTAGGTAAGCCTAAGCGCGGCCTTCACTCTTGAACCTTATTGGCCCATCCGCCACTGCCACTTCAACAAGCTTAGTCTTCGTGTAATATCGATTATCGATTTCTTTAGTTCTCTGGCAGAGGTCTTTGTTTAAAATCCTATCTGCCAAAGAAACACCTAGCGTAGCACTACCATAACACGTTGAGCTACGGCAAACTTTCGGACCAGTCGAAAATTAAGAGGCCACGTTTCGGCCCCGTAGGTATTTATATGAAATATACGAAACTCTAATAAACTTAATTATAAAATAAAATAGCCTTTATTGCTGTTTTCTTACAAAATAATTTCTCTACAATCTACAAATGCCTATTATGATTACTATATTAAAAATCTATCCCCCTCCCTCCTCCTGTCTCTTGCTACTCGGGTCCATAGTGGACCTGCAACCTTTTTTATTTCCTTTTTTTGTTTTTATACGAAATAATAAACTTAGTTATTAAAATATTAATTACTATATTTTATAAATATAGTATACGAATGTGGTACACAAACTTTATTGTTTCAATTCCGATTCCACAATAGATTGTAACTCACTCTTTATCATTTAATAATCACAACAAACACAACAAGAAAACAGTTTTTATCGCGATCGAATAAATCCATATCACAGGAAACGGTTTGAAATTTTCGTAAGCTTGTCGAGTTTGGTCTATGTCGTCCTTTTTTTTGCTTCTTCCGAAGAATAAACCATTGAAAAAATCGATCTGCCTTACAAATTACTATATTTGTGACTAAAATATATTTCGAATTTAAATAATTTAACAACAATATTATACTTTCAGCCTCAAAAATGTAGCTTTTAGATTTGACACTTAAAAGCGAGCCGGTAGGCGAGGCAGTGAGGCGAGCTCGACACTATTTTTCGTTACGGAATACCAAAATGTATGAAGAAACGTCAAGAACACGCCGTAGAGTAGTTCTTGTCCCTCCCGTCACAACGTTGATGACGCTAGTGTGTGTTTGGTATGGTTTGACAAGCTTAGTGAATACCAAATTGCATTCACGGCGCTGTCACAAGGCTGCGATAGAGCTGCGTTTCTTACAGAATAGCACGGCAGGGGGCTGTTGCTAAGTTCATGTAGTTGATTATTTAATGTACTGTTATGTACGTAAGTGTAACATGTAACATGTAAGTTACAAGTTATGACGCGTTTTCTGTGTAACTTAATAAAAACAAATACAAGGAAACGTATTCACGATACATGCATCTCGTAGATTCGCTAATCACGATTTTTTGGATACATGAAATGAGTCTGAATATTATAATTACTGAAGGAAATATTATTAAATATGAGTACTATAATAGTACAATAATTGTAGTGATAGACTATAAATCCTTAATCATGACATTTATTAGGTTTAAACTCAGATCTAGATGACATAAGAATATTCAGCCTACGCCTTAAAAAATATTTTTTAAATTTCTGGAAGTCGCCATTTTGGGGACAACTGGCAAGGGATCGGTTGTCTTGACGTTCATTTAGGTTGGCCTATGTTCTGCAATGGACGGATAAAGGCTGAATATGATGATGATACACTCCTTTAGGCTGTGTAAAATTTATAAATCGAAATATGGCAAGGAATCTGGTACAATGTATTATGTTAAAGCGTTCCAAAATCATGCAAAATACTCTGAGAATAAGATGTTGTGACGTCATTGTTTGTTTCCGTAATTGATCTTGTTGGAATAATACAGCGATTGCTATACGGTATTACTATACTTATATACGGTGTTATAATACAATCAGATGCGGTTCTAGAAACAATTTTGACTGGCCAGTCCAGTGGTTAGTGACCCTGACTGCTAAACCAGAAGTTCGAGGGTTCGATTCCCACCCACGACAAATGTTCCTGTGATGATCGTTTTTTGTGTGCGGGCGTTGTTTATCTATATGTATATATTATTCTCACGTCTGGTAGCCAAAATACAGACTCTGCCTACAAGGCCGTCTTAAACTAGGCTGGGGCCCTTGGGCACACTAGATTGTGGGCCCCTTTTGGAAACAAAAAAAACTAATTATAATAACATTATTTATTAAGTACCTAAGGTACCTATGACCATTTATTATAGACTAGCATTTGCCCGCAAGTTCGCCTGCGTTAACTAAGATTTAAACCTGACCAATAATTTTTATGATTAGCGCGTTCAAACAAACAAACTCTTCTGCTTTATATCTTATGGTAAAGTAAATACCTTCTTAGTTGTAAAGACCTTCTGATAAGATTACCAACTGATTTGTAAAAAAATGTAATGTGCCCGACAAAAATGTTTTGAGAGTAAATGTGTGAAAGAATTTGTAGGTCCTCGGGGCCCCCGTTTCCAGGGGGCCCCGGGCACGGGCCCCGTGTGCCCTTATGATAGAGACGGTATTGTCTGCCTAATTTGTGCCCTGTTGCTTGTATATCCGGGGCACCTCACCAATGGCGGCATTGGTGGCACTCGCCAGGTTTTAGTGGTCAGTGTTGAGTCCACTTACCAGCTTTCGGGCGCAGCGAGTCCCACATACCCGCCTGGAGAGACCCCATTATGTCATCAAGTAAAAAGGAGTCAAAATATAAATAGGTAAAATGAATTAATTTTCACCTAAACAATGAGGAGAGAGGAGGATTTTTTCTTTGTTTTATGATTGAATGTCCAAAACGATATCCACGGGAATAGCAGGCACAATAATTACAAGGAACGCAATATTAACGTTTGACAGGACGAAGTCTGTCCGGACTACAGATTTATAAATAACTAGCTGTTGCCCGCAGCTTCGCCTGCGTTAACTAAGATTTACAACGGGATCTTAGTACGCGAAATAACATTTTTTACACCTTGTGTCCGAAAAACCAAAATATCTTACGGAACCATATTTTCATCTGAATAAAATTTAGCCTATGTTACTCGTGGATAATGTAGCTTCCGAATGGTGAAAGAATTTTTGAAATCGGTCCAGTACTTTTTGAGCCTATTCATTACAAACATACAAACAAACAAATATAGGTACAAATCTTTCCTCTTTATAATATTAGCGTAGAAGAGTCCGGATAGTAATGTATAATAAAATTTGTAGTTAAATACAGAACAATATTGCACGCTTTTTATTAGCTTCACATGTATGCAATATTATGTATCCGACTCCTTTGGGCGCCATTTTGAAATTTGACCCGCTCTCAGATCTATCTATGACAATTATTCGATAAGATTATTCCATTTTCTTTATTTGCAAAAGCAAAAACGTGTTTTTTAGTTTCTTCGACTCATTATCTTTGTTACTTCTTATCGTGAGACCTTTTGTTAGCAGGTCACGTCCTACGCCTTTTAAAATAACATCCAATTTCGAGTGGTTTTCTCTTTGAGTTTGAAAGTAAAAGTTAGAGTCCAAAGGTAATTTTTGATCACATTAGAAAGTACGCCGTATGTGTGTCAGGTCGCTGGCAAATTTGCAGTTACACAAGTCACATGTATAACACTATTTTAAATAAAACTCAATAGAGTTATTATTAGACGATTGTCCAGTGGGTAAGGGGCTCGGCCTCTTGAACGACAGGGTCCGGGTTCAATCCTGACCCCAATCCCCGTGGTGCCTTGAAATGGATTCTTCTAAATTTCTAAATGTACCCTGAACACGAGACCATAAGCTCGCTCATAGGTGAAGGAAAAGATCGTGAGGAAACGTACACGCCTGATGAGATTAAAAGTCTTTGAAAATCTTCTACGATCAACCTCAGTTTTTTAGCAGCGATATTAGTACTTTTGACAGAACGAGGTCTATTGTGGCACAAAGTATTATACATATAGTAAGATGTTTCGATAATTCTCAATTTAGCTTGTAGATACTGAATTTTACAAAATACACATAATTTGTGGCCATATGGATATTATATTCAGATTGGCCACGCCATAAAATCTTGGACGTGTTTGTCGGTATTTTAACTGCGTATAAAAATATTGGCAAAATAAACTTTATGTTTAAAAACTTTAAAATTTAATGGAGGTGGTTTCAAGGTGGGTGTATATTCTTAATATATCTCTCTCTATTTAAGAGCCTTGCTCTTGTGGAGTAATCGCCACTCATTCCTTCTTGTCACCAATACTTTTACCTTCTGAAACGACATAACCTGTACCTTCTACTTTATTTGTTCCACAATATAGGATAATAAATTTTAATAGTTACCAGACCGGCATATCGGGATTTTCCTAGAGAGCCCGAATTAAAGCTTTAGCCGCTTTCTAGGTAAGTTTATTTAGGGGAATTGATGGAAACCCAGCCTTTTAAGAGACAGCCATTTTGTCAGCGTCTAGGCTCTTACGCTATGTTCTCTTTATATTCCTTGCGAGGTAATGTGTGCTGCAATTAACAGGAACCTGTTCGTGATAAACAATAGACCTTTTACGCGCTAATTGCTTGTATTAAGAAAATTATATTCTGTGCTATAATTAAATAACAATGTTATTATATAATGGAGTAAATAACATGACATCACTCCACGTAGATTTTAATATATTTATCAAATGCTAGCAGTACCCCTCGATTTTACCCGCGTACTTCACATTCCTGTGGAAGTGCGGGGATAAATTATAACTAGGGGGTTATAATTTATTTACCTCTTCTTAACTTCTTCTACTTCTAAGTTCTAACTTTACCTCTTTATAATATTAGTAAAGATAGAAAAAAATCTGTTAAATACAATCATTTTTATTCCTTCTTCATACAGTACAAACAAGCAAATTATGCAAGACAAACCATTCTTATGTAACGCTCCAAGTTTTAAAGTCAGTTACGAATCCAAGACCTTCAGAGTAACTCATAACTTATTTTTCTACTTTGCTATCAAATTGTTCAAATTTGAAACGTGTTATTTCCCATGTCCGTTACCAATACGTCAGACGCCTAAAAAACTTAAATCTGTCGTCATCAGTTGACATTTACAATTAATAAGCCACGGTGAGCGGTGGTCCCACGTGATTACCAAGGTCCCCCAACTGTCAACAATATCAGTAAAGTTTGGTAATATTCCATTTGCATTTGTAACAAAAGTAGGAAATTGAGATTTGAATTTGGAATTTATTATCTATGGTCTTTTCTATTTTTTTCACTAATGGCATTGAGAATGGTCCTTTATGTGTTTGTTTTTGTGTCGCGGAATTTAAAGTAGAGAGTTTTGGTACGATCATTCGCGGATCTCATATTGTTTAGAACTAAAAATGATCACAGCGAGGACGGTGCATCAACATAAAATGTTATAATAGTACTGGTGGAAAATCAGGCGGTTACGTAGAAGAGCCTGGGTTCGAGTCTCCAGTCCGATTTACATTTTTTTTACGATAGAATTGGGTTGACCTGTAAAATGGATTTATAACATTCCACCTTACATAGATCCTAACTGGGTACGGCTGCTTCAGGAGGTAGAAGCTAAGAGCACGCAAGAGTGTCATCATTGTATCAGTGATGAGGAAAGGGAGGTTAGCTGGAGTTGGCTGACCTGTCGCCCCCTACCATCATCCGAACGATGACCGTCAGTGCGATTCAATGAGAAGTTGTCTCCTGGATGAGGAGACCACTCTCCTTTTTTGTTAGTTCTTTTGACTATTTCTTTTGAAAAGTGTACAAGTTGATACCTACGAAATGAAGATATTCTGATTTTGATTTTGAGGTCTTGATGTCGCAGAAGGAATTAGGGTGAGAGTCCCACATAATCACCGAGCTACTCCGGGACTGGTCTATCATAATAATTTCTCGAGCGAAAACAAAAAGAAAGTCAAGAATGGGTCTTAAAAAACCCCAGTTTTTGACGACAAAAAACTAGAATGAAAACTAAGAAAGTTATATTGAACGTATCGAGTTAAAATATACTGTTTCTTAAAAAAGATATAGAAAACTTTTCTTGTATTTTTCATATTCCCGATGTATTATGCTATTCAAAACAGACTTATAAATCTTTCTCCGTGTTGAGTATAGTAGGTTGAAAAGCGTTTCAATTTTGGACTACATATTTTGTTTAAACTTATGTTGTGTTTTGTTGTTTGTTATTCCAATAAGCTGACGCAATTTTAGGTAGTCACGAATTCTCGAATTTAAATGAAATGTATAAACATTTTTGAATCCTTGGACCATAACGCACCTCACACAACTTACCTTTCATATTCCGTATTATAATACTGTCAGTTACCTGAATAATAAGTCGTAAATCTTATTAAGTAGTATAGGTACTTTTATGAAGAAGAGACGATAAAAATATAGGTAGGTATACTTAATATTTTTCCACAATAGAGATAGGCAGAGGCAGATTTCCAATTTATGTCGAAAGAACTGATCTTAAATTTGACAGTGCTTCGTGATTCGTCCCATCCCAAGTTTCAGGTGGTATATTCCGCCCCACCATGGTTTAGGCCTTGTCGTGGCGGTGGGGCTCAGTAGCCCAGGGTGACCCCAACACCTTGGGCGAAGCGAATTGAGCCGACGCGAGGGGGCTCTTTGTACCCCTCTTATTAGAAGAGGGGACAAAAGAGCAGGGGGCAACGGGTGAGGATGGGAACCTCACCTCATTGTACTGTCCCGACGTTGGGAGTGGTTGTTCTGTGGTGCGGAACACCGCTCTGTGGAGGTGGCGTCTGTCCACTGAGAGACTGACTAGCCGTCGAGGTGCCCTGTAGCTTGCAGATCCAGGGCACCTTACCAAAGGCGGCAGTGGTTGTACTCGCCGGGTTTTAGTGGCTGCATCCACTCACCATCTTTCGGGCGCAGTGAGTCCCACATACCCGCCTGGGGAGACCCACTCCCCAGCGGGATGCGTCAGTGCATTTCCCGTTTTAAACATCAGTTTTACCTTCGAAATGTTCACAAGGTTAAATTGGAGATAGAAATAAGCGAAAAGACTTGGATCGAACAGAGAATACCTAATAAATATAGGTTGATAATATTCGTGAGAGAATATCATTACGAGATTGCAAATGCGAACTACTTTCTATAATTTGGAATTTTATTTTCTAGTTGCATTAGTGTTTACTGTTTTGACCGGATATCTAATACCGAATATTCTACGTATAAAACATTAATAATTTGTATACGTATACGCAATAATTTACTTTTAGAGGACTTCGAATAGCTATTCCCCTGTCTTATTGGTAAATTTTACATTAATATGATTTTATTTTACAAGTTAAGAAATTAGAAATAATTAACTGTTATCTATACGCTTTGCAAATGTATAATAATATTATGACCGATTTCCTACTATCCTACTCCTAATAATACGAGTATTATAAGCGTGAAAGTTTGTAAGTATGGATGGATGGATAGAATATGGTTTTATTTTTTGATTATAGTTTGTTACTCTATCACATAAAAACTACTAAATGGATTTTGATGAAAATTTAAAATAATATAGTTTATACATCAAAATAACACATAGGCTATAATTTATCACCGTACTCCCACGGGAATGGGAAATACGCTAGTGAAACCGCGGGGCGCTGCTAGTAGACCATAAATGAATAACCACAGACCACCTAACCTAGGTTGGGATGCCTATCCAAATAGCATTATATCCGTTGCATTTCTAGTACTTATGCATTTTTTAGGTCCTTTGTTATATATGTTTGTTATTTGTTATATATGTTTGTTATCCAGCATAATATTATTATGTTTAGTCTGTTTCTATGCGTATCATAATTATTGCCCTAATAAGTTATTTAACTAACAGCTAAAAGAAGGCAAAGTAACAGATTGGCGGCATCAAAAAAATAAACTAAAATAATTGTGGTTTCCGATTATTACAATAGCATAATGTTATATAGGTATGTAATCATACCTATACAAGTAATTATTACAAGCGTAAAAAACCTTGGAGTACGAATAACAATTTATTTGCATTACCTAAACAATAAATACTTAAGCAGTGCAAACATTTTAGGAATTTTCCAAATCTGTAATAATTTGATGTTTTGATTACCTATATTAGGAATTGGCTCTAATGTCTACCTAAAAATGAAACCGTAATTAAATTGCAATTATTAATGAGGACATTAGCAAACTTAAATTTGGTCAATGACAATGTTTCTTCCTGAGGTTTCTTTATTTTTATTATGACAACCATTGAATAATAATTGTACCATAAGACAAGAAACGACATGGTCGCTCCCTTTCTGTGTACCAAGTCCTTTATATAAAAATATAAAGATTAAGTAAATGAAAAAAAAAAACTTAAGCAACAATTTCGCGGGAAAATTCTCAATTTGACACTTTAAATTATTATTTTTTTAATTTTATTAAAAGCCTTAGAGTGACACTCAAAAAGTTTTGTGCATCATAAAATGTATGTTTTTAATTAAAATATTATATTACCTACACTGTTATAAATGAAATCTGTTATAATTTACGAAACTTGGTGCACTGTTTCGCTGGTCGAGTTGAAAGAGGGTATTTAAATAAAAATAAAAAAACTCGTTACTTACCAATATGGAATGCATAGCAAACTGCAAGTGAAAATACTAGAAACCCTGTCAACATTTTTCTTCAAATCCCAATTCATACACTCTCAACATTGAATTAAAATTCAGAACCGTTTGCATGGTGTAGTCGATTGTAAACGAGTAAGCAAAACACCCACAACACACCTTGATACACAATACACAAAAAACTCCAATATTTTATCTTCAGTTAAAATAAGACAGTTTTTTTATTCGGCGATTGTTTCTCTCCACTCACGACTGTTTTATTTATATTGGAACATATTTGGCGCGAAAATGGAACACGTCCATTCGGTACGACGCGGCAAAGTGAACGACGCGGCGGCGGCGGGGAAAAAATAGTCGCGCTCAATGGCATTTATACGTAGACACTGACTACAAACAGCTAGAAAATTATGGTGTGCCCAGACAAAGCAAAGTGCATGCATAAAAACTAAAACGATAAAGAAATAATCATATACCTACTAAGTCTGTTAAATGAGGTTATGTGTTAGGAATCGTTTGCTTAACAATAAGTGATGGTTGAAATTTAAACAAGTGAAGGTCGTAACAGTGCCTCTATATCTATTATCTTGTCTTTAAGTGTTAATTTTTAATACAACTGTTAATGGCGGATATTTGCCTGTTAAATAACAGTTCGCAATTCGCAACTACTCGTAGTAATTGTAATAAAAGCCGCATTGGACTGTTAAGTGTTAACAAATCTCTTTCAAATAAGACAATAAACAATGGCAAAGGTTTTTCGTTGTCAGAAGACGTCATCTTCAATCCCTATCTACCCAGGAAGTCATGGTGAGCACATAGCATTGTCCTTTTCAAAGGCCTTAAACCTTTTTTCTGAGAAAAAAAAACATTTCATAATCACGGGATCAACAAAATAATGGTGAAGTCGAAGCCTATATTAGAGATGTTATGAAACTTAACATTATTCGGGAGTCCCGTCAAGATTATGGTGGCTCTTCCACAAGCAGCGTCGGGTCCTATTTTTTCCTCATATAAAAAGTATGCAGTACTAAAAAATCACCATTACGAGACCTTTAAATGTGAAACATTAAAATTCATAATGAATAAAAATCATGACATTTTTCTTTATTTGTTATTTTACGCGCCAGTGAATGTTTTACATATTTATAGGTCTAATATGGGTCTAATCCTGTGTTGCCTTCTCTAAGACTCTAGTTGATCTAGCGCTTCTTTATATTTCATAAATAATTACACTACTTTCCCTTCCTTCCAGCCCACGGATTAGCTGCTTTTTTTATAGCATAGGAGGGCAAACGAATAGCCGAAGCCTTGCAACTATCGATGCCCATTAACATCCACACAACCAAAGGTTATGCAGATGCGTTGCCCTCCTCTTCCCTATCCTCCCCCCAATGGGACACCGAAAACTCACAAACCGCACGAAATGCGACAGCATAACTGTCACTTTGCAAAATTGCTTAATAATTATTATCCAGAACCCACAGACTTCCAGTACGTAGATATAGCTTTACCGCACATAACGTGTTATAGATTTTCTATTTAATTTATTCGTTTATTATCAATGGTAAAAATATATCTACAATAGGACAGTGACTGATAAAATATAATTATCATTATTTGATGTATCAGACCGATACAAGCGGAGGCTAAGATTACGCAGTATTTTATCACCCAAAAATAATCACACTTATTCTGGAACAAAATCTTGAATCGGTAGATCAAAATCTTAAGATAATATTCGCTCTCTCGTTTCTTACGTTCAATGTATAGTGCGGTTGTCAAAAGCTTTTTTTTAATTCTAATTCGGTGATGTCCATATTTTATATTATGTTAAAAAGTACTCTGTGGTGATGTCGTTCTTTTGATCGATACTCGTTAAAAAGCATCGGGACCTCCTTCCTCCTTACGGTGACTCGTTGATACAGTTCATTCTTCTTCTTTTTCTTCAATCTTTAAAAAAAACTGCTATGTAATTTGTTTATTGAAAACGACGGTTCATACCGGTCGGACTGCAACAGCTGACTTAGGCGACGTCTTACGTAAGAGATCTAGATGCGAACGCGAAGCGGTGTGGCGCTGCGGGAAAACAGAAACTGTCAAAATCCATAATAGTGTCCTACGTGACCAAACACTCGTGGGGTGCGGTACGGAGCTGTGCACTGCACAAATTTTTTTTTTTATAATAATAATAATAATTTTATTCAAAATGCATACATGGTAAATTACAGGTAATATAAAGTACAATAATTTACACTTATACTATAATGATAACAGTAGTGCCTGAACTAGGACATCCTGTGTTTCAGGCAACAAGAAGAGCTTACATTTATTAATATACAAACTAGAACATTTTATCAACGAATTACAAAAATATGAGTATTGTTGTAATATTATATTATCATTTCATTCTTTTTACTTAATATAATAAATAAATCTGTTAATATAAGGTTCTTACTTACTATTGTATAACTATTAATAACTTCTCTGTATCCTCGTAGGACAATTTTTGGAGGCAGTTTTAAGGCTCCTTTTACAATTAAAATAGTTAAGTGTATAGATATCAGTTATTGCATTTACTCTGTTATAAAGTAGTGGGCCTAAAAATATAAAAAATTTGGTGATTAGCTTTAAATTGAGTGATAGCATTGAATTAGCTTTGAACCGTCTACGTAGGAACTAACTACCGCAACGAGCGTCACCCGTTCGGTGTGATTGCATAGTATGTATGTATACATTGCGGGTTTGCAAATACTATCTAACTAACTCTAGTTCCGTCGCGTATTAGGGCTCTTCAGAAGTTGTGCCGAAGTTATCACGGCAATTTTTTCTGTAACCGCGTACCGTTTGTAGTTTGTATACTGCCGTCATAAGAAAGAACCGTATCTGACAATTTTATAAAAAAATAGTTAGGTATTATCATAATTCGAAATCAGCAAAGAAGATAATAATCTTAAGCTAGTTAATAGAATCAGACGTTATTTTGTGGAAATCCATTTTAAAAAAGATATTAAATTATATATCAAATATATCCCGCAATGCAGTCCCTACAAAAAAGTGTAAGTGCACGCATACCTATGCATGCACTATCTTAAGAGCTTACTCACAAAGCTGTAAGTCTTATGAGATTAGAGATATCATAAGGATTTTAGGCAGAACTACACCAAAAAATCTGGTTTTTTAATCTGAAAACTCTTTATTACACAATTACAGCTTTTCGTGGTGGTATTTTCGTATTTCTAGCCTGAAAGACATTTAGGACTTTTTAACTAATCAAATTTACTAATATAAAAAGACATAACTTCTCAATAAAAGCTTTTCTTATTAGTATACTAGCTGTTTCCCACAGCTTCGCCTGCGTTAACTAAGATTTACAACGGGATCTTAGTACGCGAAATAACATTTTTTACACCTTGTGTCCGAAAAACAAAAATATCTTACGGAACCCTATTTTTATCAGAATAAAATTTAGCCTATGTTACTCGTGGATAATGTAGCTTTCGAATGGTGAAAGAATTTTTGAAATCGGTCCAGTACTTTTTGAGCCTATTCATTACAACCAAACAAACAAACAAAGTTTTCCTCTTTATAATATTAGTGTAGATAACATTTTTATCTATTAATTTTACTATCCTATTCTTTTATAAATAACTATCTCCAGCCAAACTCGGATGATTTTTAACTATTGTAGAGAAATTTCATTATACTTTTCACATTATAAAAATAATAGTTCTGTCGAAACTCGATAAATAGGATTATGACAATAAAGTAGTAAACACAAGTTATTATAACTAACTAACTAACAACACTTTGTCACTAAGCATACTAATTGGCTGGAGTATAGATAGTTAAAGCTGCGTCTCCACTAAAAGAAAATTGCCAACTTTCGTGTTGCGAATACGTGTTGGTGACAAAAGTTGCTGTAATTTCCATGTGTTGGCATCAAAAATTAACAGCAAATGTCGGCAGCCGTGTTTTGGTTTTTGGCGGTAACATCAAAGGATACGCCAACATTTATTCATTCTGTGGAGACGCTCACAGGTCACCAACATTAATTGCATACACAGACTACTATTGTTATACCTGAAATAGACTGGAAACTCGGATCAAATGAAAGTAAGCGGTACGTATCACCATCTAGTTGTAAAGTTATTAATGAACGTTCCATAGGTGTGATTGCTTTTCTAAAATTAATGTCTGTTTTTTTAATTTTTGGTCCAACAAGATAGAGCTTTCAAAATCAGAGTCAGTCATACGAAGAAAGTTTCTGATATAATATTCATCTTGAATGCAGTCTGCTAAAAAGTCTTCCTTTCTCAAAATATATAATAATTCCATCCCTCCATGTACTTTTCATTCCTTCCTTTACAGGCTCAGGCCTGTAGCTAGAATCCAATTTAGGGTAGGGCAGCATTTGTTACAGGTAAGGTAGGGCATTCTCAGTCTCACAATGCCCCCCCCCCCCCCCCAGCTATGGCCCTGTTAAGGTAATGCTTAAAATTACAAACACAGCGGTTGCTTGCAAAATATCATCGTCGTTCGACATTCTCGCAGTGGTGCAGACAGCTTGTTGTCAACTGAAATGTTTCCCACAATTCTTGGCGACTCGGTGGAGATGCAATGGAAACAAAAGTTGGTGATTTTCTGGAGAGTTGGCAACAGTTGGCAAATCAAAAGATGACAACAATTTTGGTGGATACGCACCTTTAGAAATAGAATAGACCGGCGTCTATTAATTATTCACCTTAATTATACACGATCAATCTAAATTATTCACCAATTAAATTAAAAAATAACCAAAATAAAATAAAATTAAATTCGGGTGAATGTTAGAAAATAATTATTGTTTTAAGGTTGAAATGTTGTGACCTTATACTGCTTTGATTGGTTAACCAAATGTGCAGTAAAGTGTGAGTAGACATACATAGAGCAATAATTAATAATAAGTAACGCTACGCTATATTTACTGACGTGTGACGTCACTTGACTGGACGCTATACTGCTGAAGAGTGAAGCAAGAGTGCTTAGTGCTTACAGCATAGATAATCAGTATATTTTGTAATGCTATTTGTTAAACAAAATAGCAAGAAAAAATGTCTGTAAGGTTAAAAATGCATAAGATTTTTATGTATATTAGTATGTCTATGTATGATAGTTATATCTTTGCCTTTCTTTATGTTATGTGAAAAAATGAAAATGCCACCGCGTTAACCATAAACAAGGGAGCTGGAAGCTTGCGAGCTGTGAGTTGTGACATAAAAATACAAATAAATACAACATAAAACAATTAGGATAAGTTTGTGGCGGCAAGATAAAAATGAAGTCTAAATTACAAATACTGTATTCAGTTATTATTAACTTTTAAACTAACATGCAAATTACGAATATTGCATTAATCAACAAATAAGATATATTATATGAAAGCATTATGAGTGTTTATAAAACAGTTTTTAAAGTTTTTGTGGGCTGTTGCCTAAGTTCTTTTCTGATGGAAATATTAATGTATAATGCACCATTTACTGCTAATTTAATAACATTCCTACAGTTTCTGTTTATTGCTATTCAGGGATTTTTAACATTAAGAACTAAAATAGTAAGTATGTTGTTCATATGAATTGTGTTTGCTTAATTTTGATACTTATTATTGAGTTGCGATTTTTTTTTATTTTAGCTTCATCCGAAAATACCTGTAATGCAATACTTTATGCTTGTATTTTTGTTTTTTGTTACGAGTGTAGCCAACAATTATGTTTATGTTTTGCATGTGCCCTCTACGCTTCATATGATTATAAGGTAATTTCTTGACTAAACTTCATAGTGCAATTGAAAACTACTTAAATTCACTAATTATAAGCATTAATATATTTGTTGCATGATCTGACAAAAGTTTGATAAGGACTTAAATCAATAATAACTCTTGCTTGCTAAAGCGAAGGATTTTTAAACATTGGATTTTAATTAGTCCTTTGTTTATCTATTGCCAAATCTCCACTGCTAAAGCAAAGCGTCTTACCACACAGAACATTTCTATAATTACAATGCAGCCAATACAAAATGCCTATTTGTGAATAATATTTTAAGGGCCTGTTTCACAATCTCCATTTAAGTTCCCATTAGGCTATCGGCAACATATTTGACACACTGTTTCACAATCTCCATTTAAGTTCCCATTAGGCTATCGGCAACATATTTGACACATAGAGTATGGAGTATCTGTCAAATATCTGCCAAATATGTTGCCGTTAGCCTATTGGGCACTTAACTGGAGATTGTGAAACAGGCCCTAAATGTCATATTTTGATATTTTAGAATTATTTATTACATAGGATTTAAATTAACATGGCTATTTTCATTATCTAAACTATTTAATATGACATTTATAGACAATGTTAAAATATCGAGTTACGCGAAATAATAACAAAAAACATGGTAAATATCCCGTTTTAGATAGTTTATTTATTATACTTACAATTTGCACCAAAAGGTAGTCACCTAAGGACTGCGACCTAACTCATCTTTTACAAAAGTTGTTTACTTTTACAACTACTTGAAAACTTGAATGCTGTATATAATTCTGTACAATAAAAATTTCAGATCAGCGTCATCTCCAGCCAGTATGTTAGTATATTGGTGTGTAAAGAAAAATCGACCAAGAACAAATGCCATCATTGGTTCTATTGTTATTACCATTGGTGTCATTCTAGCTACTTACGGTGGAGCGACTGTAGTTGAGGAGCAAAGTGGTGTTTTCCTTGAATGGTGTCTCGGTGTGATCATTTTATTAGTGATGCTAGTGGTGGGTGCACTAACAGGTCTCCAGCAAGAAGTTTTATTTGCTAAATTTGGCAAACATACACAAGAGGTGATTGTATTTCATATATTAATGTCTATTGTCTTCTTATATTTATGCAAAATTCACTAATTGTATTGAAACTAATTTTTATAGATTACATAGCGGGAGGACTCCTTGTGTGGTCATGTTGCTTTATAGTATCCAAAATGTTGAACATAATAAAAAACTATAAAAATAATAAAAAACTTAATACACCATGATTAAATCCGTAATAGTTGCTGCAATACAATCATTAATCTTCTAGCTTCAATAGGAACTGAGTCTTAAGTTCTAAAACAGCATATGTTACTTCAAAAAATCTAGGAAGATTTTCAAATAGTTTGTCAATTTTATGTATCTTGATTGATACCTACGCCTACGGGGCACGGAGGGGGGCGCCCCCCTTTCGAATTTTACTAGGTGAGCCATCTACTACATCTCTACCTACCTACCGATTGAAAGTGAGTAGACCTTTGGAAAAAAAACTACTTTTCAGACAACTGTCATTTTTACGTAATATATATTTCGACCTATATAATATGTAATAATATACTTAGTGGAAAAAATTGTCTGGGCTTTTCTTCCTTTGAAGAATCGACCATAAAACTTTAGATAAACATCATATTTATTTCCCAGTACTTAAAGGCAAATTTCAATAAATTTGTTATGATTGAACACATTAAATAAATAACATGTTTTTTTCAGATGCTGTTCTTCACGCATGCTCTACCACTGCCACTATTCATCAGCATAGCTCCAGAACTTAAAAATATCACCACAAATCTTTCTAGGGATTTATGGATAGTAGTTATATTGAATATCATATCACAATTTTATTGTGCTCAGTCCGTACACGAATTAGCGTCGAAGGAGACGTCAATGACCGTAACATTTATATTGACGATAAGAAAATTCTTATCGCTCATTATATCTTCCATATTTTTCAAAAATAATCTGACAATTCTACATGTTTTGGGGACAGTTTTTGTTGTAGTGGGTACCTATTTTTATTTTGACTTTTTCTCTGCCAAACAACAAAGACCAGTTAGTTTCAAATATAAACATAAATCAAGTTGATTGAAAAGGGTGTTGTAGATTCCAGCCTGGCGCAACTTCAAGGTAATAAAACGATTTTATGAAACGGGAGCGAATTTATGACCCGTCAAATTTGAAAAAATATCGACATCTACAAAGCAGTATGTAATTAACGGTATTCGAATTTAGGCGGATTGTACTTCGCCTTCATATTGGCAAGATTGTTTTCGCTCCCGTTTCATAATTATTAGAATTTACGCTATTTGTATTGCACTCCCGTCTCTTATAACGTAGTGTTTATATACTCTTTGATAGATTCCTACAATTTTTAGAACTTATTCAAATACAAGCACCGTCCCGCTGTTTCACCGCCTATTTCCCATTCCCGTGGGACTGGGAATAAATTATAGCCTATGTATTATTCTGATGTGTAAGCTATGTTATACTAAAGTTTCATAATCCATTCAGTCGTTTTTACGTGAAAGAATAACAAACATACATCCATACAAACTTTTGCATTTATATTAGTAGAAAGTAGGATTCTAGTATTGTTAAAACTATTTCAGTCTCCTGAACAAGACATTCTCTGAAGAAGCTCTGTGAAATAAAGTTAACATGGTAAATATCCTGCTTTAATAATGCAAATATCCATGTTAATTTAATTCTATTGTAGTATTAAATGTGGTTGTTATACGGAAAATGAGACTAATTTATTTTCGATAATATATAAGATCTGATTTATATGAACATATTATTATGTTTTTTTTTTATAATAATGATTATAAAGTTTATACAATATTTACATGAAATATTTTGTTTTAGATATTAAAAATATTTTTAACTATGTTCTTTTTTATTAAACCTGTCTGTCTAGCCTCATTAGCAATATTATATAGATACTGAGCCTTTATCAATACTATGAAAAAGATCTAAATAAAAGGAAGCCATTATAAAATTATATGTATATTTACTGAGTAATAAATCTTAAATGTAATGTCCTACTAAAGAAAAATGTGCTTAACATTTTTATTAATCCGATTTTCATTTACATTTATTTAAAAATAATTGTTCCATACAACGTTTTTTCACAATATATGTTAAGTATACCTGCAATATTAAGGTAATCTACTAAATAATAATAAACTGAAAACCCTAACAATTACAGTTTACAATTGTACATAAGATATTATTTCTAAATGTATATGTTAAACACACTTGCACAAATTCACTCATATCATCCACGTAAGTTTTCAAGTCCAGTACACTTTTTGTTCTCTGCTAGTATCTGTAAAGTAAGACTTGTATCAATACACAAATAAAGAAATAACTAAACTAAACAATAAACTACACATGCACACTAATCAAATGTACCTGGTCATTGCATATATTAGAAGAAAAACTGTTGCGGTGAGCGAATTCCATATGTGGACATTACTCTGTTGCAATTTTAAGTTGTCATGACAATCCTCAGAGAAAACATTAAACAATTACCTGTTCCGACTGGTTGATCTGCTAGTACGTTCCCTTGATCGCGAACGTTTAGGTGTCAGTGATTTCGAGCGGCGATACGGGCTTTTCTCGGGACTTATGTACCTGCTCTTGCTATCAGAACGGCTGCGACGATCGCGTGATCGGGAACGTCGGACCGATGGCGACCGACGTCGTACCGATGGCGAACGCCGTGGTGACAAAGACCTGCCACGCGAGTACGAGCGTCGTCTTGGACTTCGGCTCCGAGATCTGTAGGCGTAATCGAATACATGGACTTCACATTTACTTTAGATATACCATAATTAAAACAGTTTATAAACCTAATGAAGACCTATGTAAGGGGATTATTTATGTCGTTTTAATTACATAGAATATTTCCAAAAGCCCGCTCACAAGTATGTCTGAAGGTAAGCGTCCACGTGTCTACATCGTACGCATGGCATCAGATTGTAGTTTCTATGTATAGAAAGTAATACCAGTTTGATCTATATAGTTCCGATCGGGGAACGTCATGAACGAAAGACATACAATACATTCTATACAAAGAATTTAGCTTAGCTTAATAGTAATTTTAATTCAGACAAGGCGCATACGAAATATAAATAGATACATAATATTCAAAGATTTAGATTGTCTTTATAAATTTACTTAATCTTCTACATATAAAATCTGTAATATGCTTAATTTTCCTAAACCAGCGCCAAAGGTTTAAGTAGTGCTAAATACATGAAAAATACATAAGGTAAGGCAGTGCTAAGTATAGGATTCAAAAAGTACCGAGACTTGGTGAGCCTGTTGGCCGTTGAGCGTTGTGAGGGCTGCTGTGAGGCCGAAGGGAGTTTGATAACCGAGGCGGAGCAAGTTTCAACATGATCTTCCAATGATGGCATTAACCGGAAGTTTTGAGGAAAAAATTGCAAACACGCTAGTAGTCGAGGTCCATAAGTTGTATTTCTATTTCAGTGCCTTGGTGACGACGAGTGTGTGCAGTCGGAGTTGCATCAGGAATTTGCTATGGTATTCAGAATTTCATAGGTTCCTATGCTATTTTGGCTCCTTTTATTTATTTTACCAGGTCCAGGTTTAGCATCGGATAAGGATTAGGTAATGGACGTTAAAAGGATCAATGGGACGCAGTTGGTGTAGACTTCAGCTGCGCGTAGAAGTTTGGAGAGCCGATCGCAGAAGTCGAGCGGGGTGTAGTGGCGAGCGGCGTTCGCGGATGTCATATTGGTAAAGAAGCCGTAGTTGTGGTGAAGAGATGTGGTGAGGTCGTTGGTGTGTTGGTGGTTTGTTGATAAAATGGACCTGTAAACGTTCCAACACCCACCACATTTAATTTCTTCTTTATAAATTTATTACTAAAGTTATATTTATATTAAAGCAAAAACAATTTCTAAGTGTTTAAAATTTGACAAATATTTGATATCAGCACATATAATTTAAATATACTCTACTAGGAAGCTAAAGTACATTTAAAGTTGAATTTATAGATAATTTTTAAAAATAATCTAGGAAATGTGATGATATCATAAACACTACAAAAATATTGACACATGTTTTTAAAAAAAATGTTTCTTACCTGGAATATCTGCTGCGGTCTCTTCTAGTTCTACCATTTGACATTTCTACTCTGATCCTTGTACCACAGCAGCGTCTAAAAATAGAAAGAAAATATAATCAGGCAAATGCACCTGAGGAAGCATCAGTTGTATGTTAACAAATCTATCTATATTTTTAAATCAAGTATTTCTTAGGTTCCTGTATAGTTAAATGTATAATATTATGGGTTTTAAAAATAAATGTTCCCCATTCTAAGACAAGTGTATGCTAAAATTAAGTATACACATATCAGTCCTAGTTTGGAGGTATCATTCTATTGCACACTTATGACTCAAGCGTTTCACATATAAGCAAAACGGATCTAAGGAGCGTGCGGTAAATAGAAGTATAATTGGAATCAGTTTATTTGCCAATGTCTACTTAAATAATTAGTATAATATATGTATATAATTATGTAAAAGTTGAATAAATATAATTTGAAGCATTCAAAATTAATTAATTCACAGCGTTAATACCAGGTGGATTGAAAAGCTTGCACCCACCAAAAAATTGGTTTACAAGGTTTTCCCGATAGATTAAAATGTGTGTATTTAAATATAATCCTGGGAGGTGAACTCAGGTTTCATCTTAAACTCAAAACACAAAATAACAATAAACAATGGAAAAGACTAGGCAAATCAACTCCAAATAACATGAATGGTGTTGGCTGCTATGGTGGTGACATCAGTTTTTTGGGATGCTGACTGTAACTATAATGGATTATCTTCAAAACAATAAGCTCAGCGTAAAAGACCTTTCATTTACATTTAGAAATTAAACAGAAATGCCCAGAAAGCAAACATTGTTAATTAGAATAACACCAGAGTTCACATGTCTTCAACAGACTCAAATTTGTGACTGAAGTTTTGAATGGCTGCCTTATCTGGCTTTTTCTCCTGAATTTATTTCCAGAAATTATGCCAATGAACGGTTTAATTTTGAGCTTAGGTCTATTGGGCTAAACTTGAATAAGATATTCAAGTAAACTAAAAATGTCCTCGGAGTGGCACCAAAGGGAAGCTTATCCCTCCCCCACCTCTGCTCTGCATCCCTGCCTATAAGCACTATTCTATGTAAATCCGAAATTTTTAATGAATGAAAAGTTTGTAGCCTTCGTAAACCTGTATTGGGCTGGCTATAGAATAGTGGTGACATTTGTTTACAACTTTGATTCTGATTGATGGGGGATAATTGAGATTAATTAAATTGAAAAATACATTACGATCACATAGAGGCACTACAATTCGACGTTAATTATCAGTTTTAATAAAAATTCAAGGACATTGACGTAAGCGTAGAAAGTGCAAGGAGGCGCAGAGGGAGGGCAGCCCCCGCACGCTGTGACAAAACATTGACATGTTTTGTTACGCAAGAGCGAAGGGGCTGCACCCTACGCAGAGATGTCAAGAAACCAAATTATGCCAGTGAAAAATTTAATTTTCTCGTAAAATAAGCATCTCCTCAGGGTTAGAGTAGTACCAAAGTGAAGCCTACCCTTCCCCTCCCTTTACCCCTAACGCTCACCCCCCTCCGCCTGTCACCAGATTCCATAGATTTCCCCCTGTATTAACCTTGTGAAATGATTAATACAGATTAGGTCGAAAACTTAAAATATTTTTGTAAATATAGGTATACTATGGTTTTCTAGACTATGCGGCGCATGAGCAATAATAGGTTCTTATGATATACTTTATTATATAATTTTATATAGATACATAAATTTATAAAAATTTATATACATACATAAACTTGGTGAAATATTTTCATAATTTTTTTACTGTCACAACTTTAAACTCTGAAACTTCCAAGTTCCAAGATTCGATTCAAAATGGCGACTAACAGCAAGGCTGTGTACTTATTGATCGTACTCATGTTATAGTTGAACATAATTAAATACTGGGATAAATTATACTCACGTTCCGTCTAAGCCTCGCACTGCATCTTCAGCATCACGTGGATCCTCGAACTCTACGAACGCAAATCCTGGTGGATTTCTAGCCACCCACACGTTTCTGATGCTACCGTATTTTGCGAATACTTTCTCTATTTCATATTTTGACGCATTAGTTCCAAGATTCCCAACATAAACTTTGCAAGAAAGATCCCATTCTCGATAACGAGACATCTGAAACGAACAACGTGATATTTATGTGAATTGTGAACATATTTTAAGTATTAATGTGCTCAAAATTTCGACGCCATTTTGGCTAAGCGGCAAGTGTGAGAAAATGCGTGCTATTTTATAAAATAATTTAATTCAAAAGTACTTACGTTCTAGTCCTTTGTCTTTTATTTCAATACAATGATAAGATGTTTTAATACTCGAAATTCGAAATACGGCGTGCGATGACCAAAATTAAGAATGAAATTAGACAAAATTCAATGCACCAGTCCGCAGTCCGCTATGCCAAATCGCCATAAATGTCAAATGATAGACAATAGAGTAAACATGGAGTACTATATAATATATTATACTCTATGGAGTAAACTGTAAAGCTGGAACTGCACGCTCGCCAAATGCCAGGCCTCGGTAAGCCCTCACAAATTCAAACGTGTGGTCCATACAGAGTTAGTCTTGCTTTGCCTAGGTTTGTAAAGGTTTGTGGCCGATCTGACGAGTGTCGGTCCGGTATTGTGCACAAACCAAAGAAAACAAAAGAGAATTTGCCTCAAGCACTTGCGATGCGTCTATATATTATGCTTGTGACTTGTGGAGGTTTGGAGTTTGCGGCAAACCACAAACGTGTGGATCTGGTATAAAGAGTTTAAAGCCGGAACCACATGGTTACCGAGGCTTGGCAAGCCTTTACAAATTCAAACGTGTGGGTGCAGAATTTGTCTTGGCTTGCGTAGGTTTGCAAGGGCTTGTGACCGATCCAACGAGTGTCGGTATTGTGCACAAGCAAAAGGAAACAAAAAAAAAATTGCCGTAAGCGCTTGCGAAGCGTCCACATGCTTGTGACTTGTGGAAACTTGGAGTTTGCGGCAAGCCACAAACGTCAGTACGTATTAAATGAAATATTTTTAGGGGTATGAATCTAAAATTTTTCAAAATCTTTGCTGATATAAAGATTTTCCAAACTATCTCACAACCCCTTGTTTTACACTTGATTAAATTTTTTGGAAACCCTTGTTTGTGCGTCAACATTTTAAAAATATTGCAGAATCTATATTAACAGAACATAATTGAATTTAATTTTGTAATAATAGACAGTCTATCGCTATCTCTTAGTTAAAACACAGGTGTCACGTCTATAGTTAATTACCTATCTATGGCAAGATGAACAATGGTCTTTGTCGTTTCACATTTGTCATTATCGTTTATCAGTTTTAGTTTGATGTTTGTCTTTGAAACAGCTGATTCTTGTGTAAAAACGATATGTCCATGAAATATTTAGAATAAATACTTTTATTTAACTAAATAAAAATGGATGTGGTTGGATTATTCAATAATATAAATGATAAATCTGACATGTTTGCTGTTAAGACATGGACATCAGAATGGTCGAATAGTTTCCAAGAGAATCAAGTGAGTATTTTTATTGATTTTGAATGATAATTGATTCAGACTATAGTAAAAAAGAGAACTAATGAGATCAAAATATTAGAAATTAAACGAGGAAGTATTTCCTTGTAAGATAAATTTATTTCGCTTTAAATAGCAATCCATACCCTTGAAATGGTTTCGCTCTTCTAGTTCCGCAAATTCTTCGAATGATACAAACGTTATAGTAAATAAAAATATAAAGAAGCAAAGCGCTCATGAATTTAGATCAGATAGTATTTTAAAGACAACAAACAAATACACTGTCACCCGGTAAAACGAAAACATATTTTTGTTTCAATAATATTTGTTTACAATATGTTATATTATATGATTAACAGTTAACATCTCTTATGATAAAAACAGTGTTTGGAAAATAATATTTTTTCATCTTATCTGGTTTTTGAGTAGCTTCATTCTTTCAACATGAGAAATAAAATACATAAATTTTTTTGTCAGCCTTCATCTTTTCTATGCGACTTAGAAATTTCTTAAGAACACATTACAAAAAATCGATAGAGGAGGTTTGGAAAGCATGTGCACTCTTAAAACTTGTAGGTGTAATAATTATGTTATAGAAATTGTTATTTCATAATATATTATCTGTTTTATAATATAGTGTCTGAAATACATAATATGGAAAAAGAATCTGTTCGAAATTACATATATACATATATAATAATGAAATAACTATCTCATCATAGAGGAGAATATAATAAGGAAAAAGATATTAAGAAAAAAGTAACAATTGTTATTGTATTTTCAATTATTATAACATGAAAATTTAAAACCAAACATGCACAGTAAACCACTATAGTAGTATCATAATCAGTATATGTAAGACAGGCAATGCAGTTCCTGGCACCGAGAGTTAACACCTTCAGTCTCAGGACAGGCAACACATAAATTAGTTGCCTGGACTAGTTTCAGGTAAACCAGGTCAGAGACAACATAGAGCACTTACCATCAGCTGGCACGTCTGTCAGTTTGCCAATCCAACTAACATTAAAAAAAGTATAATGCTGATTACAAATTTCTATAAGATTTACAAAATATCTATAGAACATAGGGCTAATGAACTATTACTTGATAGTAATTGATCGCTTCCATTAATTTATATTCCTTTTCTTCGCAACCACTAAACATGGTTAATAAATATTACAGTTGACATAAATGCTTCTTCCTTCTTTATATGCTATTGTATTTATTTTCAATATTGAATGCTTTGGTATCATTTTAATGACACTCCTACTCATAGAAGCATTACATTGTGAAAGGAACACAGTAATCATGAAGCCTTGTAGATATTAGAATGTGTTTCATGAATTTTGTGATAAGGATGTGTGTCAATTTCATTGAATTTAGTAATTGAAAATAAAATGTAACACTGTGATTTTTTTTTGTATAATATCCGAAGGTACCATATAGACTAGTTTGTACTTATATGTCTTAGTTGTCAAGTCTTTTTTTATAACATAGGAAGGCTAACCAACAGTCTTTTTTCAACCCCCAAAAATAACCACATAACCTGTGGTTATGCAGATGCATTGCCGTCCATTTCCCTATCCCTCCAATGCCTGATGGTCTTTTGTTCAGAGAAGCGTAGCTGCTTGCAATAAATAAACTATATAATGAGGAACACCCATAGCGGCCGCCGTAGATCCTGTCCAATGGTCAAACTAATAAAATGGAACATAGATTATTATTCGTTAAAATTTAATCTGATAATCTTTCAGTGACAATTGCTTTGATTACAATCATAATATCATTATTATCATATTACACTTTACTCTTTTGGAAAACCTATATCACAGGGTGAAACCAACTGGCTCACCTCACTACCGATGAAGTATTAGGGCCATTAGCATAGCTCCATCCGAAGTAAAAAAAAACCTTTGGAAAGCATACTAAACATATTATCTTGTTACCAGTTTTATTAATTTGTAATGTGTATACATACAAATGTTTTTTATGTGTTAACTCAGATTATGTGCTCATCGAGAAATAATTAAGGTATGAAGTATAAGCTATGAAAGTAGATTAAGTGCTATATTAAATTAATAGCCTATGCAATCCTTTATCGTTATTATCTTAACTGTTTACATATTTAATTCTTATGCCATAGATAAATATAAATTCTGTCTGTCAAGCTACGATTTACTCAGGATTAACAAATATATGTATTTAATATAAGTAATTAGAATGGAAAGTGTTGGCGATTTTGTAAAAATAATAATTTTACCAAAAACATTTTAACGCATTCAACTCTGCACCGTTCGTTTTTTGGAGACAGTCCTTCGGTGACAACGATTGCTGTAAAGTATTCAGAACGTCGGGCATGTAAAAAAAAAATGATCCGCGATAAAATCCGTAAATATAAATAATAATAATAATAATAAATATTGTCATTTAAGCAAATATTGCCATATAAGAAAATTACATCACATTACTTTACGCAGTCCCGTGGTAAGTTCGTAAGAACTTGTATTACAGTCAGTGGGAACGGAAATATATGTATCTAATAAATGTATATAAATACACGTCCATGATACAATGCAGACATCCAAATTTATTAGACAAATTATCTGCATTTGACCGGATTCGAACCCGTGAACTCTACGAGGCTCCAGTAGCGTGACAACTAGGGCCGGCCTTCAAATTAGTAAATAGTTATTTAATTATAAGATGAAAATTGCCACGACAGTATAAAAATATTTTGTTCTAATAAATTATTTAAATTAAATAATAAAGCAACATAGTTCTTATCTAGAATTGTAGATCAAATCAATTTTCCATATAATATGTGATAACAAGTTTCTTGTTGTCGATTGTCACCCGTAACGTTACAAGTGTTACCTCACGGTCGCGGAAGTGTGAGCAGTCGTGACTCGTGCCCGCCGCGTTATCGGTTAACAATAACAGCTCTTATCAATACTCGTGTCACAATGCTGACCCTTATTTGGTAAAATTCGTTTGTAACAAAGTCAAGACACAAATTTTTATTAGATTTCGTATTATATACTTTACATGCCGACGTGTGAGACAAAATATGAACCAATCGCATTAAGAGTTTGCCTGTCAACCAAAATCAAGCCAATCAGAGTTAAGGATTTTCAATCTTACTAAGGTGACTGGTATTTTTGCAAAAACCCTACCTTTTTTTCAGTAAGATTGAGAAATGTAATGCCAATGTCTAATTATCCGTGTTTTCGCAAAATCCCTAGTATTTTCGCAAAAAAATGTTTTATCATATCATACTACGACATATATAAATTTTAATGATAACTGTCCCCATTATCATCATCGGCCTATTTATCCGTAAACCGCTGAACGAAGACCCCTTCAATGAATACCAAGATGACCAATCCCTTGCATCTCGCACTCATCACGAACCGGTCACTGCGCGGAGATCGTCTTCCCACCTGCCTAATGCTCGACCAAAACTTCGTCTACCTAAACGCGAAGCTTATTGTATTAAGGTTATCATAAGATTTAAATTATCAGAATGGACTTAAAACTAAGATAAAATAAACAAAGCCGCAAACAACACCGTCACTGGCATGGACAATAAAAAAGGGAAATTCTCGGAAAAATGAAAAAAAAAAGAGAAATTGTATTCAATATCACGTCATCTATACCGCAGAGTTTGAAGACGAAAGTCTTCAACCAATACGTTCTCCCCGTGATGACCTACGGGGCAGAAACGTGGCCTCTTAATTTACAACTGGTCCGCAAGTTTGCCGTAGCTCAACGTGCTATGGAGCGTGCTATATTGGGTTATTCTTTGGCAGATAGGATTAGAAATTAAGTCCTTCGCCAGATAACTAAAGTAACCGATATCACGCGAAGAATAACCTCGTTGAAGTGGCAATGTTCATCATGGGATAGATGAAGGCTGATGATGATGATGATGATTCAAGATCATCTCTAACCGTTTTTGTCCTCTGATGATAAACCTTTTTATCCTCCGTTATCCTGTGTGACCAGCCCACTGTCACTTCAACCAGTTGAAATTTTCCAAACCTTTTAAGTAAATGCATTATCTGTTCCAGCTGCTGTGGTCATGCTGCGGCTGTGTGCTGGTCTCCCTTCTCGTAGTGTTCTTCTATGTGTATAAAAGATGGCGTTCAAAAGGTGAGTTCTGTCATATCATTTTTATGTGGACATAATCATCATCAGAATACTTACATACTACTCATCGAAAATAATTAGGCGCATGTCAGCGACCGACCGAATACCCTAGCGCTAGGTTACGCGGTATCCTAGCGCTAGGGTGCTACCTAGAGTAAGCGCGGGGGAAGGCGGGGTTCGGGCGGTCGCTGTCATGTCCCTAATTATTGTTTTGGATGAGTAGTAATAGTTGTAGACAGCACACCATCTCATCTTTAATATCTGAATCGATAGGACATACTATGTATGCTTTTAACATGCATATTGGTTAGACTGTAACGGAATATCATAAACGATTGGGCATCTGTATGTACGTATGTAAAAATTTTAATCATAAGAAATCACTATGAACCCAATTACTGGCCTCTTAAAAAAAGCATTCTAATTTTTTTTTAAATTTAGATTCTCAGGTGTTTTTTATTCTTCTCTAATAGTCTTATCCGCTTTACTTATATATTATTGTATTAGCCATTTTTTAATTCCATTCCACAGGTTAAAAAAAATCAAGATGGTAAGATGGTACAAATTATGTTTTTTTTTTCTAGAATTGTCAGGAAGCATAGGCACCGCCACGGTTGGGGAGCCGGCCAAGCGATTCAGGAAACGCGACAAGATGCTCTTCTACGGGCGACGAATGCTGAGAAAGGTGAAGTCGATATCGAACTCTGGACAGGGCAGGAAGCGACGCGCCGTCATGAGGTTCGCGAGGAAGCTTCTGCAGTTGAAGAAGGACACTGCGCCGGAACAGTTGAAGGTACACCCTAGCGAAATATAAGACAAAAATAGTAAAATAACTGGCTGTTGCCCGCAGCTTCGCCTGCGTTAACAACGGCATCTATATTCCCGTGGGAATACGGGGATGAATTATAGCCTATGTGTTAATCTGTAAGCTAAATGTATAAGCTACATTATTATGAAGTTTCGTCAAAATCCATTCAGTACTTTTTGCGTGAAAGAGTAACAAACATCTTCACAAACTTTCGCATTTATAATATTATTAGGATTA
The DNA here is from genome assembly GCA_905333005.2 of Lycaena phlaeas. Lineage (NCBI taxonomy): Eukaryota > Metazoa > Arthropoda > Insecta > Lepidoptera > Lycaenidae > Lycaena > Lycaena phlaeas. The sequence continues at coordinate 2,452,308 of HG995170.1, read as the reverse complement.
GGATATATATATATAGGTATATAGTTACCTCCTCGAATTCAGGCGAGGATATCGTGACATAGCTCACCGACCTAATGGGGGTTGATGAACTTTAAACTTTAAACGCATTCAAAGACTTTTAATCGCAAAGGCATGCAGGTTTCCTCACGATGTTTTCGTTCAACGGTCAGCGAGCAATAGTCACGTATTTAGGGTGCATTTTGGAACTTCGGAAAACATAAAGCCACGGGGAGTCAGGATTGAAGCGGTACCCTCTACTTGAGAGGCCGAAACAAAGATGGCCTACACAGACATCTACTCAAAACTTGGTGTATATGATTAATCATTAAAATATCCTCTTTGGCTGGCACCGACTCCAAAAATACCTAATTTTAAATAGTATAAATCTTTATTAAGTTATTTTGTACTTTTTAGTTTTTGAAGTCGGTTTTTTAAACGTAGTTTTTTTTATTTTTTTTATCGCGTCAACTCTATTTGTCTATGCTAAATCTATGACAAATAATAATGTAAAAAACAAACAAATACCAAAGATAATATATTCCTGTACAAACGCCTCAAAAATAAAAACCATCGTTATGTTTACTTTCCAAACTATTGGCCAAATGCCTATGCGATTTCTAAAATTTTTATAATAATATGATACTTTTTTAAATTCAATTTAGTTCATGAATTGTAATACACATACGTAGACAAAGAAGGTTTGCAGCCTTTGTTTGATATACGCACCTAAATACGTTAGTCATTTCATTCGAATGAGGTTATGGACAAACGATCCATTTTAGTTAAGAGGTAGTGTGCTATCCTTTCCAATCAAAAAGGTGGCGCGACAGATGTGTTTACCTATCGCTCACATAATACCGTCCTGAAATGACAGTTACGCTGTCGCATTACTTACGGTTTTTGGGTAAAATAAGGTGGTTGATCAACACAGACTCTCGGGCACCTTTCATTTGTGTATTTTCGGTTATTTTTTGTGTAATTGTTAGGTGGTACAGTCAATTATTAATTTATTAACAAACCAAACTCTTTAGCTTCATATATATTACTTAGTATAAGATTACTTAACGATAAAGCATCCTGCTTGGTCTAAAAAAATTATATGTATATATTGTAGTTATGTCCGGCCGGTCATAATTCGTGTGGTGCCAACCACACGATTTCAATGGAATGGATACTATTTTCGATATTTACACCGTTTCATCCTCGAAATTAAACGAGGAAGGTTCATGGTTTTCTAAAACTAGGTTAGCGAAACTAGTTATTTTGACCTAGAGGTGTCCTTTATGTTGTTGGTTAGTTCAAATGTTCCAAATGAATGAAAAAAAAAAGTGTGTCAGCTCCGACGCACGACAGGAGTTTTCTCCTTACGAGCGATTATAAAATTCACCGGCTTTATAATTAATATAATATGGAAATCGATTCTTAAGGAGTAAACTTCAGTAAACTCCAAAATCTTAATAATGAGGCTATAAAATTCCGTATGTAATATTTTTGCCAATATCACTGCCTTCGGAAATTAGAAAAAAAAACTTCACTATGTTTATTGTATGTTAGTTACGATACCCCGCGGTTTCACCCGCGTGTTTCTCATCTCTATTAGAGTACGGGGATAGATGGCCTGTGTGTTATTCTCATGTGTAAGCTATATTATTGTAAATTTTCATTGAAATCCATTCGTATTTTTTGCGTGAAAGACTGCAAAGATACCTATATCCACATATCTTACAAACTTTCGCTTTTATAATATTAGGAGCATTACAAGTAGATTTACCTACTAGTAATCCTACTAATATTATGAATGTAGCCTACTATAAGGCCCGCAGCTTCTCTCACTATAACCATATCCTGACTGACGATTATTATTTAAATTCCTGCATTTTTTTCAATTGGATGAGTTTTGTACATTACCAACATCTCACATGCTAACACACATACATGACTTTTATTAGTATACGTACATAAATTGGAGTGACTTCCCAAGGTACTGGAACCCCCCGCCGAGTACCTGGAGGAGGACCTGACGAGCGACGACCGGGTGCCCCCCGACGCGTTGTACATGCTGCACAGCATCAGGGTGTTCGGACACTTCGAGAAACCAGTCTTCCTCATGCTGTGCAAGTACACGGAGATACTCAACCTACCGGCGGGCGCATTCTTGTTTAAAGTTGGTAAGTGATTTACAGCTCCTCTAAAATAAAGTATCAACCCATCTATGTCCCACTGCTCGGCATGGGTCTCCTCGAAATAAGGCGAGGACGGTAATGGCCCATACCTCACATGTTGGTGAATTTCACATACCTCGAAAGACTTTCAATCTCATCAGGCATGCAGGTTTCCTCACGATGTTTCCCTTCACCTATAAGCTATATTGTTCTTAAGTTTCATTAAAAATCTATCAATTGTTTACGTGTGTAAGGGCCTGTTTCACAATCTCCCTTTAAGTTCCCTATAGGCTATTGGCAACATATTTGACAGATGTTTGACAGATACTCCATACTCTATCTGTCAAACATCTGTCAAATATGTTGCCAATAGCCTATAGGGAACTTAAAGGGAGATTGTGAAACAGGCCCTAAGAATAATAAACATTAATAAATACAATCTCATACGTTTATAATTAAATTAATTGCCTGATAGTCAGGCGATTAATTTAATCTATCGATCATCGTACGCGGTACGGCCGGTCATCCTGGGTTTTGGTGTAGAAGTTTCGGGAAGTTTCTCGAAATATAACAACTGTTGTAGACACTGCGATATCTACCTTATATAGTCGGATCTCTTACCGATAAACCTAATAGTAATGATGACAATGAATCCTCAAGGCTTATTTATATCGTAAACGACACAGGCACGCGATACATACCACCACCGATGAAACCGTCTTGACCTTGATAACACATTCCTCAACATTCAACACGCGACTGCAAAATATCTTCATAACCACTGTTTGTTTCAAAATCATTTTTTTTTCATGTATCGTTCGATATTCAAATTTTCGATTGTAAAAATTTTGACGACAGAATAACTGTATACCTTTCTAATAGAATACATAAGAGAACACAATTGAGAGAGAGAGGAATATCATAGAAAAGTATTGTCTCTCTGTTATTGGAAAAGCTACTCACATACAACAATCCGTTGTGTAGGCTGCACTGGATGGTTTACTAGTTGAGCCATCTGCTCACCTACCTATCGATTGTGCTTAAAGGCCATCAGGCCTAAAAGACTAGACCTTTCGAAAAAAAAAGGCTGGCAAGACCACCGTCATTAAGCTAACTTAAGTCCCATTGAGTTGCCTAAGGAAGAGATGTTTTGCAACCGAATTGGGCCGGTGTGGTACCCCTCACTTACTTGATACCGGCGTAAAGTGGCATTTATGCTGTATGCGGTTTGTGAGCTTCTGGTGGCCCATTGGAGGGGATAGGGAAAAGGAGGGCAACGCATCTGCATAATCTCTGGTTGTGTGGATGTTTATGGGCGTGGATAGTCGCCAAATGGCTTCTGTTTCCTTTGCCCTCCTGTGCTGTAAAAATACGTATATCAGAGGAATTCTCTGTTGACAGTATGTTTCCATTGCAGGCGATACGGATGAGAACGTGTACGTGGTGCAGACAGGCCGGGTGAACGTGTACATCACCAGCCAGGACGGCGGCAGCCTGTCGCTGAAGGTGGTGCGCGCCGGCGAGAGCGTCACCTCACTGCTCAGCTTCACAGACGTGCTCACGGTGAGGAAACCCACTATACCCTCTACCACCCTGACAGCCTCTATTATAGACAAGTAGTCAGGTTTGATTAAAAATTGGGAAATAAGGCATCTGCCAATTTGTTTTAGACATTGAATTTGTATAATAGATTGATAATAATTTATGATGATTATTTTTATAGTCTATTACTTACTTATTATATACTAGCTGTTGCCCGCAGTTTCGCCTGCGCTAACTATGATTTATAACGGCGACATGGCGGGATGGTATATAGCCTTACAACCTTTCTCGATAAATAAGCTATATAACTGTTAGCTCCCGACTCTGGGTCCAATAAGCAGGAATACGCAGTGGAATATTACGAAAACCCAGAGTACAAGTATAGGGGGGTTAACAAATGTCCGCGATATCACGGAGCGTTACATACAAGATATGAGTACGTACCCTACAACTCGCAGTCGGGCGTGCCGATGCCGTAGATATAAACCTAATCAACACTAATCCTAATTGGCCAATCAGAAAACTAATGCTAATTAGTCTATATATACTTATCTAGGCATTCAATCGGGCACGCTGCACGAAGCGTCGGCAAACGTAGACAATATGGCGGAGCCTTTGTTCTCATCAACTTGATTCCAATAATTATTTCACCAATGTCAATACACAACACTTATATTAGTATATTAATTTTAGTAGTCCAATCACACAATTAAACAAATCAGTCCACGTGTTTGTACAACAAGCGAAAATAATAAGTGCGCACAAGCTGATCGACCGATCGTATGCAAAGTTAATTATCAAGCAATTATTAATTTTAAATTTATATTAATTATAAGCGGCAAGCCTTTTAGGCGGACAAGAGGCCGGGTCACGATAAATCCGTGCAACAAAATCACGCGTAAACATGCAAAACTACGCCCGTCTTAATTCACTTTATGGCCACAACTGACGAGTCTCGTGCGTTCCAGAGCCGTCTGCGCCCGCGCCCGACCCCCGCGCCCCGCGGGCCTCCGCTTGGGGATGCAAGCACAAAAAACGAACGCTTGGTTCAGAACATCTACCCGCCTCGGCCAGGCCTACCTGGCCGCTAATCAACTGGTAGTCGTGATAAGGTTGATACCGCTCTCTTCAAAACCGAACCGTCCACCTGAACCTCAGCAAAACGGGGCACACCATCCGTCCCAAAAACTAAATTGAGAATGCGCCCTCTGCGCCAACACAGTGGCGGTGAGTTAACATCCTTAACCAGAACGAGGTCACCAACATGAGGTGGATCAGTTTTGTCAGTCCACTTAACGCGCTGCTGGAGGATATGCAAATATTCTAAATTCCAACGTTTCCAAAAACTCTGAGTGAGTTGTTGGACCAATTCGAACCGCGAAAGACGATTACGTCTCACATCAACAAAGGGGTATTCCGGCAGGGCGTTCAGTGGCTGTCCAATCAAAAAATGGCCCGGCGTAAGGGCTTCCAAATCATTAGGATCTGAAGAGATCGGGCACAACGGGCGTGAATTCAAAACGGCTTCAATTTTGCAAAACACAGTTGCGAGCTCTTCAAATGTCAATATAGACTCTCCAATTACTCGTCGCAAATGTGTCTTGGCAACCTTTACTACGCTTTCAAATATACCTCCCCAGTGGGGACATGATGCGGGACTGAACCTCCAAGTTATTCTGCGACCAGCTAGTCTAGACGCAATTTCAGTCTCGTTAGACAACAAAAAATCGTGTATCTCTTTTAAATAGTTGCTTGTGCCTTTGAAGTTGGTGCCGCAATCAGACCGAATCAAGGACGGTAGTCCTCGTCGTGACACAAATCTATCTAACGTCGCAACAAAGGCCTCTGTCGAGAGGGCTGAGACGAGTTCCAAATGTACCGCCTTGGTGGACAGGCAAACAAAGACACACAAATAAGCCTTGACCGTTTTACTATTCCTGAGGGTCGAGGTTTTAACCAAAAAGGGACCTGCAAAGTCCGTACCAACTCCAGCAAAGGGCCTTGACTCGGTGACCCGATCCGAAGGCAGGTCACCCATGACAGGCTGCATGGTGGAGGCCTTCAGCCTATAGCAAGGCATGCAGCGAAAGACCACGCTACGGATGGTCCTTCGAGCCGACAAGATCCAGAACTCTCGCTGTAGAATGGCCAATAAGGCATTACAACCGGCGTGAGAATTTTTGATGTGACGATCAGTCACCAACAAATTCACCAAGTGGCCGTTCTTGGGCAACAAGAGAGGGTGACGAGCTCCATAAGGGAGGTTTGCGTTTCTAAGACGCCCTCCGACTCGCAAAAGACCCGTGCTGTCTAAAAAGGGGTTAAGCTTGCAAATAGCTCCAGACAGCTTAGATTTGCCCTTTTTCAAAATGTCAATCTCGCTTTCAAAATGTGCCTCTTGCACAGAGCGAACCCAGTGGTAAAGAGCATCCTGGAGCTCTTGTGGTGATAGGAACGCCTTCAAACGTTTACTCTGTGGTTGTCTACAATTCTGTAAGAAGCGCTTGATCCATGCGGTGACACCCAGCAATTTGTCCAATGAGCTGTAGCGATTCAACAGGAAATCGGGGTCGAACGGACGGTCCCGCCGTTCAATCGCAAGCGTTCGCAACCCAGGCAACGCGACAGTATCCAAGGCCGGAGTTTGCGGCCAATTGGATTCTGGCCTGACCAACCACTGAGGGCCCCACCACAAAGGGTGTTCAACCAAAATGGGGGCCATGCATCCCCGTGATGCACAATCGGCAGGGTTGACTTCGCCAGGCACGTGTCTCCAAATCAACGGGGTCTCCGATTTCTGGATTTGAGAGACCCGATTCGCTACAAACACTTCTAAAGTGTGGACTGACGTCTTCAGCCAACACAAAACAATTCGACTGTCAGTCCATGCATATGTGGTGGCAATGTTAACCGACGAGCATAAAGTGGACATGACGTGGTTCAAGAGACGAGCAAGAAGGGCTGCTCCCGACAATTCTAACTTGGGAATTGTCAGAGTAGTTCGCAGTGGTGCGACCTTGCTCTTCGCCAAGACCAACGAGACCTTCACCTGACCATCCATGGTCACGGTGCGTAAATATACGGCTGCTGCGTACCCACGTTCCGAAGCGTCCGAAAACCCATGAAGGGACGCTGTATACTTCCCTGGCGGAAGTATAGCACGGGGTAACGAAATTCTGTTAATGGCCGTCAATGAAGAAACAAATAGGAGCCAGTCCTCCGAAACAACTTCGCGGAGTGGCTCGTCCCATCCGAGACCTGCAGTCCAAAGTCTCTGCAGGAAGCATTTGGCCCAGAATATGACCGGACATATCCAGCCATTGGGGTCAAAGGTTCTCGCTACAGTCGACAAAACTAGTCGTTTCGTCCAAATTTGAGGCGAATCCAAGTCGACGTTGAAAGTGAAGACGTCTTGGACTGGTATGTACTGGATTCCAAGTACTGTCATCATGGTAGGATTGTCACGATCCTCAAAAAGGTGAGGATCCTGCTGATGGTCATCTGGTAGCCCATCCAAAAGCGCAGGCAAGTTGGAGACCCATTTACGCAACTCATAACCTGCGGAGGCTAGTATGCCAATCAACTCGTCACGCAACAGGAGAGCCTCTCTCTCTGTGGACGCGCCAGTGCATATATCGTCGACATAGAGATCCTCCTTCAAAATGGCGGCTGCGCGAGGAAACGACATACGCTCTCGATCCGCGAGCTCCCAAAGCGAACGTATGGCCAAAAAGGGGCTAGACCGTAGCCCGTACGTGTTCGTGTTGAGCTCGTAAACAAGCATGGGATCTTGCGGGTTTTCCCGCCACAATATTAATTGATATCGACGATCATCCGGGTGAATTACCGTTTGCCTGAACATCATCTTGATGTCAGCCACAAAAACAAATTGATGACGCCGAAACCGAGTGATGATGTCACAAAGGTCCTTGAGCAACTTGGGACCAGTATGAAGACACTGGTTCAAGGACACTCCCGATGTGGTCTGCGCAGAACCGTCAAACACCGTGCGCAGTTTACCACTTGATGGTTTTATTACCGCATGATGCGGGAGAAAACAATGCTCGTTCGAGCGCCAGTCGAATTTTGACACAGACATGTGTCCCAAATCCTCATACTCCCGCATGAAGTCAATATACTTCTCCTTGAGTAACGGATCCCTGCTCATGCGGCGTTCCATTGCCAACAAACGCTTCTCAGCCGTAGGTCGCGAGAAGCCAAGAGGCGGCCGTACTGCCTGAAATGGCAGTCTCGTCATGATCCGGCCAGAACGGAGCGAGGTAGTGTGGTTCCTGTAGAACTGTTCACACTCTTCGTATTCCGGATCAGAGCGGGGCGCTTGTGGTGGCTCCTCTACCTCCCAAAATCTCTGCACAGCGTCAGAGAGGGCGGAGCCCACCATTAAGGCCGTTCCTAGTTCGACAGGGGGGGAAGCCTTCAGTACAGGCCCCATCAATGCGAACCCAAATATGGTCCGGAGGGCCACTAAACCACCTGGCTGCAAAACACGATCTCTCCCAAGAAATATTTTTCCCAAGACGTCGGCACCAAGCAATAAATCGACCGTGCCAGGTAAGTCAAACTTAGGGTCAGCCAAGTTCAAATCCGCGGTCAATTTTACCGCATCCGCAGACAACCGTACTTGCGGGTGGCTGCCCAAAATATTCTCCATCACAATTGCCGACGACCCCAACGTCGGGCGTGGAGAATTTGGAGGGGAGAACTCAAACCAAACGCGGCCTTCAACAGTGGCCACAGGGGCATTCCCAACGCCCCTTATTACATCTGAATACCTTTTTATATTCAGGCCAGTCTGCCCCACCAACCAAGACGAGGCTATACACCCTTGCGAGCCTGTGTCCAAGATAGCTCGGACCACAACCGAGGCGCCCGTCCGTCCCCAGACCCTGACATAAGCCGTGGGTAAGAGGACGGTCTCAAATGGGGGCAGTGTATAGCGGGGGCAGACGCCACCATCCTAATCTTGACGGGACGACGCTTGACGGCCACTGTCCCGAGACGGCACGTCAAGGTGAGGGAGGGGACTGAACCCCTCCTCCGCTCGATGACGACTACCACGAGCCATAGTTGGTGGTTCGTAGTGTGAAGAACGTCCGTACCGTGGGTTGCGTGACTCCAAGCGGGGACGCTCCGCCAGAGGGGGGGAAGGCAATCGAGACGACCGCGCGCCACGGTAATCGTGATGCACGATTGACCTTGATTGGCCACGTGGGGACAATGGGGGCGAGCGGGACACAAAGGTGCGGGATTGAACCCGGGGCCCGCTTTCATACCCGCCCGTGGGGCTGTGTGCCGAGACATGTTGGCGATTGATGGCAGCACAATCTGTGGCGCGCAAGGGGGGTGTGCTGGACCTCAAGCTGCGGGTTTCGACCCGGCGTCCGTTGTAACACCCGCCAGAGGGCGACCCTGCATGGTCGCGGCGACTATTTGCGTTGGCGCACAGCACCTTCATGTGCTGTCCTCCACAAATAGGACACGGATGTGTGTTGGGGCAGTTGCGCTGAAAGTGGTCCCCCAGGCAAGAGAAGCACCAGCCACGGGCCTGTGCAATTCGCCTACGGGAGGCCACGTGGAGCGCCACGAACTCGGGGCACCGTGCCGTTAGGTGCCCCTGGGACTTGCAAAAGCGGCAATCCGGGCGCGCAGCCTGCGCAGCAGCAAAGCGGGGACTCGCTCTTCGCTTTGGCGCGGCTTGGGCGGCGCGTCGTTGGTCGGAGGCCGTGGGCCCTGATGGCTTGGCCGGCGCATCGGCGACCATGACATCACCCATACGACACTCGTCCTCGAGGAACGCCAGGAGCTGGTCAAATGTAGGGAGAGAAGACGCCTCATCCCTAGCATGCTCCTGCTCAAAACGTGCTCTCAAGGACACCGGCAACCGCTTCAGCACGATACGCACAAGAAGGTATGACCACTGGGCGACCGGCAGGTCCAAGCGGTTGAGCGCGTTGGTGGCTATCAGGAGGGGGTTTAGCAATTCGGTCCTCAACTGGGCGGTGTTGCTCACGACCGGGAGGTTCATGATCTGGTCAATATGAGCATCGGCCAGACAGCGCTGATTGTGATATCGCTTGGTGAGCAGCGACCGCGCGACTCCATAGCTCCCGTCGCATATCGGGAGGTGCTGTACAAGACCCCGTGCCTCACCATCAAGCGCGGAGAGCAAATAGGCCAGCTTCTGAGACGGGCCTAAATCCTCCCTCGAGTCCACGAGACTTTCAAAAAGGCTAATAAAACCCATCCACGTATCCAATCGACCATTGAAACGTGGTAGGTCCAAGTTCGGCAACTTAGTCAAAAGACCCACGGGAGTCTTCAAAGGGGCCCTATGGGGCGGTACTCCGGCGCGCGAGGCTAAAACCTCTCGCGCGCGCTGGGCGATGGTGTCGGCCAGGTCCATAATTTGGACGTAGTCCTCGTGCACTTGGTCCCGTCGTTCCTTCGGGAACAGCTCGAGGGGCACTTCGTCCACATGCACGATGAAGCGCCGGTAAAGTGTCTCCACGTCCTGAAGACGCATAGGGCACTTCTCGTGCCTGTCCAATAAGGACTCTGTTCGGTCCTCTCTATCCACCAAGGCAGCCGCGGAGGTAAACCACCTCAATTGCGAAGTAATTCCGGCATAAGTTTCTCGTACAATATTAAACGCAGCGGTCGCCATCTTCAAAGAACAAGGCGTACAAACAATCGCAAAACAAGATCAATATAACAATAAGAAGGCTATCCTTCAATAACGCAACAGCTGTTATCGATCTAAACACAAGTTTCAAATCTCAGTAAAGGTTTATAACAATAAGTCACAAACAAACAAAATATTAAACAGCTAATAAAATGAAAACAATTTAAATTCCAATACAAATAATCTCTCAAAGAATTTATCAAGCCGCGAGCGTCTTTCAACTCGATATTATACACACTACATATACAATATACGTACTCAATATGGTTCAATTTATCAAAGATTTAACAATTATTCAGTTTTCATTTCATACACAATAGGGAATTTTTCAAATACAAACTCCGTTATGAAGATAACTGACTATTCAAATGTTGGTTTTATTAAATATAAACTATCTTACATATACACCGTTATATTCATACAAATTTAAATATCGTTGTTATTCAGTCTATAGACGCTGCAATATAAGCGCACGCATTCCACACTTATGTACTATAAGCGTATATATAAGATATAGGCAGTATAAGTTTTAGACAGCTTTGCTGCCACAAATTTTAACCACGCTCTGCTACCAGCAATTATGTTAGCTCCCGACTCTGGGTCCAATAAGCAGGAATACGCAGTGGAATATTACGAAAACCCAGAGTACAAGTATAGGGGGGTTAACAAATGTCCGCGATATCACGGAGCGTTACATACAAGATATGAGTACGTACCCTACAACTCGCAGTCGGGCGTGCCGATGCCGTAGATATAAACCTAATCAACACTAATCCTAATTGGCCAATCAGAAAACTAATGCTAATTAGTCTATATATACTTATCTAGGCATTCAATCGGGCACGCTGCACGAAGCGTCGGCAAACGTAGACAATATGGCGGAGCCTTTGTTCTCATCAACTTGATTCCAATAATTATTTCACCAATGTCAATACACAACACTTATATTAGTATATTAATTTTAGTAGTCCAATCACACAATTAAACAAATCAGTCCACGTGTTTGTACAACAAGCGAAAATAATAAGTGCGCACAAGCTGATCGACCGATCGTATGCAAAGTTAATTATCAAGCAATTATTAATTTTAAATTTATATTAATTATAAGCGGCAAGCCTTTTAGGCGGACAAGAGGCCGGGTCACGATAAATCCGTGCAACAAAATCACGCGTAAACATGCAAAACTACGCCCGTCTTAATTCACTTTATGGCCACAACTGACGAGTCTCGTGCGTTCCAGAGCCGTCTGCGCCCGCGCCCGACCCCCGCGCCCCGCGGGCCTCCGCTTGGGGATGCAAGCACAAAAAACGAACGCTTGGTTCAGAACAATAACACTGAAAGAATCATTCCAATCCGACTAATAGTTCCTGAGATTAGCGCGTACAAACAAACCCCTCCAAGCCCTTTTTCGCAATATAAGATACCCTATGTCCTTTCCCAAGCTCTGGTCTATATGTGTATTAAATTTCATAAAAATCGGTGCAGTGGTTTAGGCGTGAAAGCGTAACAGACAGACAGACAGAGTTACTTTCGCATTTTTAAAATTATAGTAGGCATTACTCCTTGTCTGCTAGTGAACGTCCCGTCAAAATCGGTCAAAACAATTGTCAAAACAAACAGATCGACAAAAATTCTAACAAAATGTTATTTTAGTGAATGCGGATAACGTGCACACATTCATATCCACTTAGTAAAAAGTGTTTATTTTAATATAACAAACAGACACTACAATTTTATTTATCAGTATGGATTCCATTAGTGCATATATTTATTGACGACCTCTGTGGCTCAGTGGTTAGCGCGTTGGCGCACAAGCCGGAGGTTGCGGGTTCGAATCCCGCCAGGGAACAAAAAAGTTTCTGTGTTCCTGGGTCATGGATGTGTATTAAATATGTGTATTATATAATAAAAATCTTAAATATAAGTATTAATATAAAAAGTATTAAATATATGTATTTCCGTTGTCTGGTACCCGTAACACAAGTCTCTTCGAGTACTTAACACGGGACCAGATTGACGTTGTGTAAAAAAGCGTCCATAAAATATTATATATATTATTATATCATATTTATTTCATAGTTTACTTATTCTGCGACCATCTTTTTTTATTAGAATGACCTATGGTCTTATGGCCTTTACGCTTAACCGGAAGAATAAAAAGTTTTTAAGTTGGGGATTCCACTCCAGCCGTCCTCGACCGCACGGCCTGACATCGGATCGGCATTTGACCATCTGTTTAAAGTTAGACAAGCTACGTCAAATGACCATCAAGCTTACATGATTATAATAAATGATGAATATAGATGTCTTTTGCGAGGTCAATATTGTGTACATATGTATTTATGTAAATATCTTAATTTTATTATCGTCATCTCTACTGTATCTCGCAAACTCAAAGGTTGCTTGAGTATTTAAACTTAAGTTATTGCCTACTTTGCAATCGGAGCGCTTTAAATTTTGCACACAGCCGAAAAGAGGGGTTAAGAGTTTAGATTACGTAGGTTTGTATGTACGTATGCTTCACCATAGCGACTAAATTATCCGATTGAAAAAGGTGGACATATATATTTTTTTGGTCTTACGCTAGTGTTTTCTTCAACAAATGTTGATATGTTTATCGCGATATTATTATCAATCAGTACACAAACGTTTGATGGCTGCAACGTCACCTCATATACATAGTTGGAAGTAGTCCAACCTTTCCGTATTTCCAAACTTGGCCTACAAAATACTGCCCACATTTTAATCCCATAAAGATGTGCTATCAAGGTTTCCACTGAAATGTTCGGCTAAATGACGGAATTATACTTTTTTAAAATTGCATCTATATGATAAATAAAGCTTAGATCATTAATATGTCTAGATGGAGTGTCGCCCTACTATCGAAACAAAAAGAACAGGCCAACATTTTCAAACATGTGTTCGTGAATAGTGATACCAGCTACTACAGTTCTCCCATAATCATCCTTTTTAATCTCGTCACACATCAACACAAACCTTCATTATAAATAAAAACAATAATGCGTAACAATTCATGCGTATTCTATGACAGCGGGACAAATACTAAACACGGAGAAAGCATTTAGAGGCCAACAGTTGGACGCTATTTTTTTTGACGTGTTTTCCGCGCGACACTCTATCTAGACATATTATTGATCTAAGAAATAAAGATAATAAAAATGAATAATTATTATTGCCACTGCATGTTAATATTGTATGATTATATTATATTATTGTTTTATTAAGACAAGTTCGGTGTGGGAATATATGAAATGGTTTAAATGGAATGCTATAAATACAAATTATGGCACATTTAATATATAATTGTCAGTAAAATATGCATTGCATTGCCAATACATTTACATTTACAAATAAAAATGTTGGTTGATTTGCAATAAAAAAGCGTGCCTACACGCAAAAGAGTTTTTCTAATGACTTTTTAATTAGATGTATTTTAAGTGTAATTTTTTAGCTACAAAATAAAGATATTTTTGATTCGATTCAGAGATTTTCATGCTTAAAAATGAATAAATCAAATTATTTATTTCGAATTTAGATCTGTAACATTGTTCTTAATTTTATTGTTGGGAAAAAAATCGAAATTAATTATTAATATAATTTACAAATTTATAAAAATAATAATCGAGCCAGCATAGCATGATGCTGCATCCAATGAATTAACAGTGGAATAAATAACCGTACATTTTTATTACATAGCAAAATATTCTTGTATCTTGAGAACGCCTTAATATTTATTATTCACTTTAAAATAATTTTATGAATGCATAATATTTTTTATTTAATTATGCAATAATTTAAAAACAGAATTTATAAATTGTTTATACGTTTTGTTTTCGGTTTATTAAAAAATATTTTTTATCAAAAAAATCATTGTTGCTTAATACTATTTCACGTATTATTAATAGTCACAAATATTAATGTTACGCTAGTATTTTTACTACAATTTTGTGTTTATCATAACATTTATATTTATTAAGAAGTCATCATTTGGGCTTTGCATTTGTAAAAGTTAAAGTACCACCGATCTAAATTAAAGAATCGATTTCATTTTTATTTTGGGAAGGTTATCGCATTATTTTTAGCAAGCTGATGCCTACCTATCAATATAAACAATCTTCTCATATACAATTGTATTTATTAAATTAGACATATAAATATTAAATTAGATTTATAAATATTAAAATAATTGATTTTTGAATTTAAAATTAAAAAAATTAAAAAAATAATACTACATTTAAATCTGACAAAACTTATGTTGCAAGACTATAATTAATTATTGTACACCATAGTGATGGTAAGATGTATGGACTATATTATTATATAACTATAAAACCTATTGTAAACATACTACATCCAACAATAAAGAATTTGAATTTGAATAAGATTAGGGTACATCTAGATCTCCTAGTTTCACTCACTCCACAGTTATATCGAGGAGCACATCACCATACAAGAGTATGGTTCTTCTTCTTATCTCTCTTCTCTTTGTATTTGCACTTACTTCTGTACATTATTTCAGTTTTCAATAGAATTTCGTTTCCTCACGAGATTTGGTACATTCGAAAACAGAACACTTTTTGATATGTTTTTGTGTGGTCCATTTGTAGTATCAAATTGTCACTACATTACCTATGTCATCTGTTATAATAATATGTAACTAAACAAAAAGAATAAAACTAAGTGGTGGGTGGACTCTGCCGCTTATGCGAGAGGTTCCGGGTTCGATCCTGACTTAGTGTGTGCCTTGAAATGAGTTTTTATAAATTTCTAAGTGCACACCAAACACGAGACCATCGCTCGCTCACCGGTGAAGGAAAACATCGTGAGGAAACCTGTATACCTCATGAGATGGAAAGTCTTTAAAGCTATGTGCAGTTCATCAACCCGCACTGGGCCAGCGCATCGGTCTACTATGCCCAATTACCCTCCTCGCCTGATCTCGAGGAGGAGACCCGTGCCCAGCAGTGGGACATATAAGGCTTGATACTTTTCTTTAAGCAAAAAGTGATTTAACTTTACAGTGTGAGCGAAATAGCTAGACACGCTTAGCAGTATGTCAAGTGCTTTTGCTTTTTAATTTAGAGGCTGTGGTTTTTTGGTTTCCAACAGGACGTTAGAGACGTAGAAGAAAGTTGGTGGAGTATTAGTAGCAAGTCAATGACTTCAGGACTCAACGTCAAAAATGGACGCGTTTCTTCATCGTTTCGTACTTGTTTCTTTTTGGGACATGGCTGGTGATTCTCCAAGGAACGTTTTTCGAGAAAATTCTTTTATTTTGGTTATTTCGCACTAGTTTGAAATTTGCACTTGGGTTCCGGTTGACTGGTGTTGTTGAATATTTTTTAATTCCGGTCATTTTAAATTAATTCTTTTCAGAGTGCCGGATGGAGTCTCGTACGAAAAAAATTCCTCCGAGGTCGATCATTGCAGGCGCGTTAAGTATCAAATACTTGGGTTACGGTTAATTTCCACCGCTAAAACACTTTCCCACGGTTAATTTAAGTATCTTAAATGTAAGCATTGTATGTGGGAGGAGTCGATACGCCCACTTGGTTCTCTAGCAATTTAGACCCGCCCACTTCTTTTTTTCCTGGTCTTGGTGTATTTTTCGGGTTTACCTGAAATGTTAAACTATTTTTTAATGAACATTAATGTTGATTTGTAGGGTCACTCGCAACCATACAAAACGGTGAACGCCAAAGCTCTAGAAGATTCTCAAGTGATAAAACTACCAATGAGAGCTTTCCAAGAAGTTTTCAAGGAGTATCCTGATATTTTTGTACGAGTTATACAGGTAAATATTTTTCTCTTGAGCGTTTGGAATTTACTAGTAGATAGTGTTTCATAGGTATATTTCCCGATAACATTGTAATGGCGCTGTCACACAGTTTCTTTTAACTACCGTAACATAATTGATCGAAACTATATATTTTTCATTCGATAATACCATATGAAACAATATTAGATACATGACATATTATGGATTTGTGGGCGCTGATTGGTCCGCTACAGACTAAAGGCGTGCTTAGTAGATTGAGGAGCCCCCAAATATTTGAGTGGCGTTTGGGTATTGGGGCGTCCTTGTGTTTAAAAAATGTTTCTGCCATAACTTTTATGTGCCGTAAGTCCTGTTATTTCCAATAATTCCTGTTACGTCCCGTGACTCATCTTATGTCCTTCGGTATATTTTACTAACGCTTTGAGCTATTTAGTCTATGATATGCTCTTGTCCGTGTTTCAGATAATCATGGTGCGTCTCCAGCGAGTGACCTTCACAGCTCTGCACCAGTACCTGGGCCTAAGCGCCGAGCTTGTCAATCCGGTATGTTCTCGTCCATTAAAGAATTCTAGAAATTATCTAATCATCGATTCCCGATCTTAATGATAGAAGGGCAGCATGCGGTCAAGGTCGTCCATGAACTCATTCAAGGCCACGTATCCTGTGCACGTCGAGCATAATTTTCGGGCATTACTGACTGTCCTACTCCTTTGAACAGAGCAATACAGTCCACGAAAGAAATATTCAGAATATTCAGCACTAATAATTCAGAATTTTATACATATCGTATGGTGGAAGATATACCAGTCAGAAACAGGCCCTAGCCTGTTTCACTTCTTCCTGATAAGTGACTCCATACAGTATCTGTTGGATACCTGGTGGATAGCCTATCCGGCACTTATCAGGAAGTGGTGAAACAGGCCCTTAGTGTACCGTATCGACCAGTTACTGTGTTGTGGTTAGAGCTCCATGTAAAATACTGGTATTCAGCTGAATCCGGTTAGACTGGCAGCCGACCCCAATATATAGTTGGGAAAAGGCTAGGAGATGTATAGTGAAAGAAATAAAATATAGGACTATCAAAACGGACACGGTAATAATATGGTGTGTTCTGCCGCCAGGGTCGCGAGCGCCGCCGACCGACCAACGTGGCCTCCTCGCCGGGGAAGAGCAAGCCGGGGGACGCCATGCCCTCCCCGCACCACTCCGAGAAGAACTTCATGGATCATCAGGTAACAATTACAGTAGAACCTCGATAACTCAAAAAAATAATATGTTCCCTTCCCTTATCCTATCATTAACATGACCCTTGATAACTTAAAACCTCTATAACTCAAAGTATTTTGTGTTTCCCTTGGACTTTAACTTATCGAGGTTCTAC
This sequence comes from Lycaena phlaeas, assembly GCA_905333005.2. Lineage (NCBI taxonomy): Eukaryota > Metazoa > Arthropoda > Insecta > Lepidoptera > Lycaenidae > Lycaena > Lycaena phlaeas. The sequence continues at coordinate 2,434,720 of HG995170.1, read as the reverse complement.
TGTATACTATTCAAAAACGACATATTTCACTGACGGAATGTGCATTGTGTAACTGTAGTATGATGAAAAAAAGCGTTTAAAATATCATAAAAGACAACTCGTGAACGCACACACATCCGATCCGAATGCGTCGAACGAATTAAATTCAAATCCAAGTCGTCGATGAATCGATGAAGAATTGATATCACAAAAAAAAAAAACCATCGCGTTCGGCGTGAATATGTATGCGTTCAGCTTTATATCGTATTGCATTATTATACAAACAAACATTTATATATTTAACTAAATACGAAATTGACATCACATTTTTGACGTTGCTGTTTGTCTTTTGTGTTATCTGTTGAAGCCGTCTGTTGTATTTGATGAACTATAGAGTTTGTAGTTGTAAAGTGTAGTTATTAAAATATCTCACGATCATAATTTCGTTAATTTGACCGCTGTGAAGTTAGTTGAATTTAAGTGTAAAGTATTTTTAATATAGCTGTTCCCACATTTTTTTGCAATATATTGATATAAATAATATAAACTCAACATAGAGGGTGCGTGATGGCAAAACTCAACATTTTGATCCATTCATTCTAACCAAAAAAAAATATTGGTTGGAACGCAATATTGAACGTAAGCAATGTGTGTTTTACTATTGAAACTATTAAAATGGCATATATTTTCAAACTTATTTCTTGGAGCTCGCTTATAAGGCTCGCGAACAAGACATTCGTAAAATACAAATGAAACACACATCGATCAAATATACCCTAAATACACTATTGCCTACAATTCCAAATCGTAAACGTGTCCCATGTTACGCCATTGCTAAGTTGCAAGTCAAAAAGTAAAAGTCAATTTTTTTTCATTTATTTGCGTCCCTATTCCTTAATCATAACGTTCTATTTTCAATACCGGGGTTTCGCACTTATGGAATTACAGAATGCGCTCTTCGCGGAAGTCGTAAAAATTTATTACCAGAGACTTTATTACCACTCACTTGTGCTTAAAGCACAATTGGATCGAGACACTTTTTTAGCGTTCGTGCGGTATCTTGGGTATATTTGATTGATAGAAACATGGCAAATATCTCCTTTCAAACCAACTCAATAGTAAAACATTTTACTTGCGTCCAAGATTCTAAGGTATTAGTAATCCTGAGCTAGCTTCGTTTCGATCAGAATTAACGATTTTATAAAACCTACTAATTCCATTGCAAGTGTCAGTTCTACTAACATTCGGCATACATTAACAACCAGGATGGCGCGACGTCATCACCCATCCACATACCGCGGAAGACCAGGCCGGACATGGTGCCCGACGTCACCACCAACACGCCGCAGGTGACGACTCGCATATGCATGCGTGCATGTTGCAATAACTAATGTTAAGGTGACGCATGTGCATGCATGCAGCACGGGACTATTACTACTAACGGGACTATTTGGACTATGTTTAATATGAATATGCTAGTGATGTATTAGTAAGGTACAATGGGTTGCTATCATCATCATCAGCCTCTATCCGTCCGCTGCTGAGCATAGGCCTCCCTCAATGAACGCCACGACGACAATTGGTTGCTATGGTACTCCATAATGAAAGAACACTAATGACGTTTATTTCATCGGGCATAACATTTCTATATTTCTTGTGTTTTTTTTATATAAAAAACATAATATTATAATAGCAAATCATATTTACCTTACCAAGAATCTATCATTGTCTGCACATGTATTTTTTAGTTGACGCATATTTCGTTATTTAGCAGGAACAGATTTATGCCAAATAATAAGAAAGACAAAGCTTCCGGCTGCATGTATACCACCATTTTGTTTCACCTGTCAAACAGCTTTGCGGTATATTAGAGACAAAGGCAAGACAGGCAACAAAATAATTATCAAAGTCGCACATATTTCTTAATTTGGCATATAGTATTCACGCTTTACGAATTTGTTGTTCTGGTGATAGTAATGTGAAATCCTGTTCCAGCAACAGCCGGACGTGCATCCCACCTCCTCCTTCCAGAGGCCCAAGGAGGGTTCCTCGTTCAAGAAGTACAGCCAGGCCAACGAGAACCTGGACGAGCTGGTTAGTTGGAGTTTTTGTATTTATACCAGCAGTAGCCTAATATGGTTCAGCTTTACCGGACAAATAGGTAAAATAGTCCCTTAGGCCCCGTTCGCACTAGCGTAACCGAGCGTTGTAAAAAGCGTTTGCTTGAAACAAGTGGATAGCCATGTATCGAGTCATACGAAAGCGTTTTTAAATCGCAACGCTGTTTTATCTAGCACTGTTGGATTCTCGACGTTAAGTTTTTGACGTTAAATCGAATTAAGCGTGCCAAATTCACAACTCGAGCCAACGTTAGGTTTTACCGCAACGCTGTTTAATGACTGGTTGTCACGATTCGAGGTTCCTCGCACGACAAGTATGCTGCCTTCTCGAACGAGACAAATCGCTTTGGTGAAGCGTACGTCCAACGGTTTACACTAATCCACATCTCGGTCGAGCTCGTCTGTGTTTTTTCCGACTCGTTATTTGAAAAAAGTCTGTAGACGAAGGTGTGGCAGGCAGCATGCAATGAGTGCATTTTTAGCGTTTACTATAGCGCGACGACGCGAAAATCTACCAAAAATACTATAACAAAACTTTCTACCTATATAAGACGCCTCTCAAATGTCGGCTAATAAATCTCGTGCGAACGACGCTGTGTTCGTGCTCGCATGCGAGCGTTCTAGAACCGTCTACACGATACGTGAATGCGTTCGACAAGCATTTCTCGTGCGGGAACTAGCATTGTGTCAACCAGCCCTTAGCGCTCTTACGAACGGGGGCTTACTGATAGTTACCGATGCCATTTGTCTCTGATGATTTATTGATTCACTTTTTTTAAATGCGTTACCGGTAGAGCGACGATGGTCCAGTGAATATGGTTTGTTTCCTTGAGCGAGAGGGTCCGGGTTCGATCCTGACCCCCCGTGTGTGCCTTGAAATGGGTTTTTCTAAATTTCTAAGTGCACCCCAAACACGAAACCATCGTTCGCTCACCGGCGAAGGACAACATCGCCCACAAGGAGTTGTGACTGGTGCTGACAATGCTACACGTAGCCAACAGTCTTATAATTTGTCGACGTTACAGTCTCTGGTGAAGATAGCCACGGAGGCGTTCGTCAAGGAGCTGGGCTTGGAGAACGACACCCTCATCCGCGACAGCGTGCAGGTGCGGGACCTGCCCGCCGGCACCTACATCATGAAGGAGGAGAGCCATAAGGTCAGCACCTTCCAAATAAACCTTCGAGCTTCTTCTAGCTGATTTGCTTAGAAAGCTATTTGTTGAAAAAAAATCTTTTTTTACTTTATGTTAGTTGGGCAAACTAGCCTAACGGTAAGTGGTAGAGGTCGCCTATGAACATAAACTAGTTTACCTGGATCTAGGTCACTATGTGTGACCTGACCTGAGACATGAGATGTTCAGACTGGGTGTCGTTGATTACACTGGCTGTTCTGCCCACCGGTCAACCGGTACTTTAAACCGGTCAAATTAGAGCACAATAATGTGTCCTTTATATTCAAATGTCTTTTCCACCAGTCTATTATTGATTAAAAAAAAAAAACCTAAAAAGGTTTTAAGGGATATAAATGAAGAACTCATGTGTATTAATGGACATACACCTATGAATGTAAAAAAAATGTAGTTTCAAATCCTATTTTTGTGTACATATAAGGTTTTAAATTTGTAATGTTTTAAATTATTAAATTAATTTTGTAATTTTTTCTAATGTATAAAATCTTTTTTTGATATACCTATAAGATTCTAATTTTCATTACTAATTTTATTTGAAATGTCCTTATTTCAAAAACATTTAATATTTAATTTTATTCAACATTATATGCTTCAGAGACGAATAAATGTAATTCCGAGCTGGTTTATTGATGCTATATTTATTAACATAATAGTAATGTATATTTTGTGGTCCCAAAGCTATATTATAGTATACCCGGCGAGCCCGAGATCGTTCAGGTATTATATGTGTTGAGTGTAGTGTGGGTTTGGTTTTCGTTGCATCGAGTGCCTTCGACTAGAATACAATAGTCTAGAATCTAGATCATTCACTTTTTAAATCTGGAACAGTCAAGGCTGCCGTCTAAGAAAGGCAGGATAGAATTTAAAAGTAAAGTAATGATTAGTCATTTTGTTTCGTGTGGGTACGGGAGCCAGGTGAAAATTTGATCAATCATTTCCTCTCGCGAGATACTTCGTGAGACGTATCAGAGAACAGTATTATAAAGCCTCGTGAACGTCAGCTGGCTCACGGTTGGGGGGATGAGCGGTGGGAGCAACCCCACGCATGAAGAAAAATAAAATAACAATTCAGTCACTTCCTCTCAGCATAAACATTTGTTAAATTGTAGTTACCGCAATATCTCAACGAAAAAAAAATCATCAGCTGGTTATGACATGGTACCTTGTACGTCAGCTGGTGACTCGAACATGAAAGCTGACGTACAAGGTACCATGTCATAACCAGCTGATGATTTTTTTTCGTTGAGATATTGCATTAACTACAATATAACAAATATTTGAGCTGAGAGGAAATGACTGATTTGTTTTTTCTACATGATTGGGAGGTTCCCACCCCTCATCCCCCCAACCGCGCGCCAGCTGACGTCCACTAGGCTTTATAATACTATTCTCTGATACGTCTCACGAATTATCTCGCGGGAGGAAGTTGGTCATGAAGACCTGTTACTGGCTCCCGGGCTATGTGGGTACGGGGTAAGGTAGCGTCATAGCTCCAACTATAATGTATATTGTGACGCACACGTTTCATGGTTTGAGTGTGAGGTTAAATAACATATTCAATTCATTACAGAATTAATACGAGCTCATGACATACCATATACAGCTTTTCACACAATCTTGATTACATAGTTCATCAAAACTTTATAATATATTGTTAGACACATAATAAGTATGTTCGTTGAGAACATCATAATATTATAAAGATTAATAAAAATACATTAGTCTTGATATGTGTACTCTTAAATGTCAGGGCAGGGCAATTACACTGCTTTTTTTTCTTTAAACACAGCAAAACTGTCTGATGAAAAAAAAAAATAGCAATATGAATTTGCGATGGAAATTCAAACTTATTATTTGGAATTACGACAGTAAATTTCATAGGTATTATTTCATAAGTATTTTATATTGAATTCGTAAATTTCATAACCGAACCTAGAAGATTTTTCCCTAGCAAAAAGTGCTGAACGCGGCTAAAGAAGCTTTCACTTCAAAAAATCGGACGGTGTTGCAGGACGTGGCGCTGGTGTACCTGCTGTCCGGGGCGCTGCTGGTGTCGCAGCGGGTCGCCGAGGGGGAGGGGGAGGTGCACATGTTCACCGCCTACCCAGGTACGCCCCGCCCACCAAGCTCTGCGTGCTGAGCTAAAAACACCACTCGGACGTAGGACATACGCACTCATTTCGATTACCGCGCTGAAATGTTGAATGTCAAGTCGCCAATCTTGATCAGAGGCGCGATACTGTTTTCACATTTCGTCAGACGTGTCTTATAATTCGATGGGCGTAGGAAAAACATGACTTATGCGGCGTTACCTCGCTCTGAGGCGATCCATTTAAGGCTTGAAGTGCAAGCGAGAGCGCGGAACGAGCGACAAAAGGCACAATCGGGCGATCAGTATTATTATGCCGTTGTCACGTTCAACTATCGTCAGTAAACCGACTTTACAGACAACTTATTCTTTTTATTTATTTACCACACTCAGTTGTGGTTACAATACAGACTTACATATATAAATTATTAAAACTTCTTAACGTGACATATTGCACTAGAGAGTGGTGTCACAGCATTTTTTTGCAGCATCAGCATTTTTTGTCACCACATTCGAAAAAATTGGTAAAAGAACTTCCACTGACCACTGTCTATACAAGGCAGTCAGTTAATTTTGATCATCAGTTAATTATTTACTTAATCATCAGTTTTGTTTAAAAAAGTAGTCTTCATTCAACTGTTATTTGCACAGGCTTCAGAGGTGCGAAACTGTTTTCAGAGTTAGTCAAATGCGGTTCGTTTTTCATTTTTGTTGTTATTACGTTTTCACGTCACTCAATGATCCCCTAGGCGAGGTGGAAGGCGGGCTGGCCGTGCTGACGGGCGAGCCGAGCTTCTTCTCCATCCGCGCGAAGCACTTCTCCCGCATCGGCCTGCTGTCCAAGACGGCGGTGTACAGCGTGATGCGCGAGCGCCCGTCCGTCGTGCTGCACATCGCCAACACCGTTGTCAAGCGACTCTCGCCCTTCGTCAGGCAGGTCGACTTTGCGCTGGACTGGGTGAGTAAAATACTCCTCATCAAATAAAGAAATCACAAAAGATCTTTGCTGTTAAGATATCTTCTAGCTAATAGAAAATAAACTGACTATTTACTGAACGCGATAAGGCTCTGTTCGCACGTTGGACAAGGGTCTCCTCGAAATTAGGCGAGGAGGGTTTTGTTCGAGCGATTACTAGTCACGGGTTTAGGGTGCACAAAGAAATTTAAAAAACTCATCTCGAGACACCACAGGGGGTCAGGATCGAACCCGGATCCTTCCGCAGAAGAGGTCGAGCCATCGACCACACAACCTATAGACTCCTAATGTTTGATTTTTCGTAAATATATATAAATGCATTCTGGCAACTAGCTGAGGTGAGACGAAAGGGGTTGCAATGCTGTGATTAGCTAATTCAATGTCATACATTACCAATCACGGAACGTTAAAAAGAAATGGATATATTTCGCAACGGGAAAGATAGAGACGACACGATAGTTTGAGAACGTTGTTTACGGCTTACATCGGAACTATAAGTCAGATGCGTCGCCAGAACCCGTTCCCCTGTTATTAGGAATCTATGGGTTATGTGGTCGATGTCATCAAATAAAGAAATCACAAAATATTTTTGTTGTTAAGATATCTTCTAGCTAATTGTATTGGGTATGAGGGCATTGTATTGTTATAGTATAGTTCACCGATGCACTGGCCCAATGCGGGTAGGTGAACTTCATACACCTTCAAAGACTTTCAATCTTGTTTTCCTTCACCGGTGAGCGAGCAATAGTCTCGTGTTTGGGGTGCACTTAGAAATTTAGAAAAACTGAACTCAAGGCACTAGAGGGGGTCAGGATTGATCCTGCACCCTCTCGCTCAAGAGGCCGAACCAGGGTATCCTGGACAATCGTCGCTCTAAATCATATTGAATAGCAATACACGGGCATGTGATTATTTTCGGCGTTTGTTTCGTCGGTTCCTCACGATGGCTTTTAATCACTTTTCTCAATAAACTATATAAGATTGTAAGTACATACCCATCATGTTCGAACCGCTGTATGTGTATCCAGGTGTTCCTGGAGTCAGGTCGCGCGGTGTACCGCCAGGACGAGGAGTCCGGCTCCACCTTCATCGTGCTGAGCGGGCGGCTGCGCTCCGTCATCACCCACCCCAACGGCAAGAAGGAGCTGGTGGGCGAGTACGGCAAGGGCGACCTCGTCGGGATAGTGAGTATTGGGGCGAGAGGGAAAGTGAGAAAGAAAGGGAGAGATGCAGAACAAGTCAAAATTAATGATGACTACTGAACTATGACTAGAGGCTTATTTTTTTAAGTGTATGTTACCCGACATTTTTTTTAAATATATTTATTTCATCAAAATTGGATATGTAATTAAGATGGTACGGTAGTAAGCCTTTATCTTCCGTTTCGACTTAGCTGAATCCGTGTAAAATACAATAAAAGAGAGTTTATTGTTAGTTACAATGTTGTAGAAAAAGAAAAAGACTAAAAAACCGTCGAAAATAACGTAAAGTAATTAGTGTGTCCCCTAGACTAGACCTTACTGAACCGGTCTGGACGTCATCGAATGACGTAAGAGTCCAAAAGCAAAAGTAACTAAAAAAAAAAAACGGTTGTCTGTAAAGTCGGTTTACTGACGACAGTTGAACGTGACAACGTCATAAGAAAATACTGATGGGCCGCGCTCTCGCTTGCACTTCAAGCCTTAAATGGAACGCATCAGAGCGGGGTAAATGAGTCATGTTTTTTCGTGCGTGCAGCCGGCTCCCTCGAATTATAAGACGTTGTCACGTTAAAAGAAAAATATAAATATAGAAACGTGGGTTTCCCTACCATGGTCGTATTAATGTGACGACGTGTATCTTTGTCCAGGTGGAGATGGTGACGCAGACGCGGCGCAGCACCACGGTGATGGCGGTGCGCGACTCGGAGCTGGCCAAGCTGCCCGAGGGCCTGTTCAACGCCATCAAGCTGCGCTTCCCCGTCGTGGTCACGCGCCTCATCAACCTGCTCGGCCACAGGATATTGGGTACCTATAGACTAGCTGTTGCACGCAGCTTCGCCTTCGTCAACTAACATTTAAAACGGGTTCCTAACTTTTTAAAAATTAATATAGCTTATGTTCACCGGGCATAGTGTAGCTTCACAAAAGTGAAAGAATTTTTCAAATCGTGCAACTAGTTTAGGAGCCTATTCAATACAAACAAATAATCAAATCTTTCCTCTTTGTAATATCAGTATGGATACAATTGGCTATACTAATGTAAAGTTATGTAGTATTGTAGTGTAGTTAAACTTAAACTGGCGCGTCACTATTCTTAGTTTGTAATTAAATTATACCTTAAGTTATATTTACTTAGAAAATACTTTCCTAAAGAACAGATCACAATTACCTTATCACACAGTTGCGTAGAAACAAATGAACAGTCTGATATAAATGCACGTTTGTTTGATCGCGTATATTTGCTTAAATAATTAGATTTTCGCCCACTATGAAATGTTTTGTATGACATGACAAATGACAACTGCATCTGCCATTAATAGTATTAAAGTACATATAAGAAAAATAATTAAAAAAGAACATCCTGTATTTATAGGTAGTGTAGTAGCAAAGAATAAGAGTATCTGTCTCTTTTGTACTTACAAACCTGATAGCGCGCGAGAGGGACGGAGAGATTTTTCATGATGGATCTAAATAGCATCGTCAAATACGTCTTTATTCCAAGTGTATGAAGGCACGTACGTGATCAGGCAGACAATTACAAGAAAATGGCGGATTTTTGGTGTCAAATTATTGCCACAATCGGGGTTTTTAATTAAAAATTATTAAATTGCCCTTATGTGGTAATTGTAGGTTCGTGGCAGAAGCCGACGCGCGGGCTGGGTGGCCACCCGCTGGAGTCGCGGCCGGCGCAGCACAACTTCTCCACCGTGGCCGTGGTGCCCGTCTCCGAGGACGTGCCGCTCACCGCCTTCACCTACGAGCTCTACCACAGCCTCAGCGCCATCGGTAACCGGACGACCACCACTGAAACAACCACTACAGAAACAATCACTATACACACCACCACCGCACATAGTAATATTTGATAGATTCACCAGTGAATCTATGGATGCGTTGTGCCGCTTCCTCGCCTACGCGGTTTCGCCCTGCTTGTTTCATTTTTGACGTGACAACGTCTAATGACTCGATACTATGGGCTGCATGCACGAAAAAGATGACGTCATGTAGCGTTCCGCAAGCGAGAGCGCGGAACGAACGAGAGAGAGGAATGATCGACTCGATCGGATCGGTTCGTGCTGCACGTAATGTTTGACGTTGTTAAACTACCGTCCGTAAACAGACTTTACAGACAACCATTTTTTCCACTTACCATATTACATGAATGGGCAACGCATGACTGTTCGAATTGTATGTAAGTATTAAATCGATTACAAACATATACGTATTCGTGCACGCACACGCAATTACGTATACGTACGCTCCACGCCCACTTACACAATCACAACTATAACATTCCAGGCATTTCTATAACTCCATCAAAGTCATGCGAAATATCGTTCAACACATACAGGCCGAAAACTTACACACTTTTGCATTTATCATATCAGTATAAGAAAACCTTAATCTCTAAATAATAAATCCCGTTTTAAATAGTTTAAGCCTGAATCTCGTTTTATTATATTTTAGTAAGATGCTTGCACTGCTCGTTAACATACATTGAATGTTCCAGAACTGTATAATTCAATTAGTCATTTGCGTGCACAGGTCCGACCGTGCGTCTGACGTCTGACGTCATCAGGAAGCTGCTAGGCGTGAGCATTATGGACCCCAACAACGAATACCGCCTCAGCTCGTGGTTGGCGCAACAAGAGGACAAGCATAAGGTACCTGCGGCTTTAATATAATAAAATTGGTTCACGAAAATCGGTAATGAAAGATCAAAAATAAATTAAATAAAACCAAAAAATATACCCTTAAATTTTTTTGCTTGGTTTTTATTTAGAAACAAAATAATAATAATAATTATTATTAAAATAATGCATCTAGGATTAAACCATGACCTAGGTTGCCTGTAAGTTAGCAAGAAGTCTCTTTCTTGTGTTTTTAACAATTTTACGGTTTTCTGACTATTCAAGTCACTACCTTCTATGGTAAACACCCCATAGGTTTGACGAGACAGAAATACAGATGGATAGCGCTGTAATAGCATAATGATTCTGTTTTAATAATTTGAGGACGGATACTTTTTTAATTAAACTTCTTGAAGATGATGTATATGAGGTAATGGTATTCCGCCGTCGACAGGTGGCCCTCTACCAGTGCGACCCGAGCCTGACCCAGTGGACCCAGCGCTGCATCCGCCAGGCCGACTGCATACTCATCGTGGCGCTGGGGGACAAGCAGCCCAGCATCGGCAAGGTCAGTGCTGCCCTTATACTGTGGCGACCATACCAGACCATAAACAGCTTGGAGAGTAGGAAATGTTTCTAATTAAACACATATAGTATGATATCAACTAATTTATGGCCCACTGCCGGGCCCCGTGCCCGAAATCTCCTCCTCGAAATCAGGCGAGGAGGGTAATGGGCCATACTACAACGATGCGCTGGCCCAATGCTGGTTGGTAAACTTCATACACCTTCAATCTTATCAGGCATGCATTTTTTTTTCACCGATGTGCGAGCGATGGTATCGTGTTTGGGTATTGCACTTAAAATTTAGAAAAACCCATATCAAGCCACATGTGGGCACGGAGCGAATCTGGAACCACTCGCATTAGAGGCCGACTTTATACCCACCAGACCATCGTCGATCCCACAGTTAAACAATAATAAGTGTTTATTATTTTATCCTTCCAGATAGAGAAGGAGATCGAGCGCCTCGCCATCCGCACCCAGAAGGAGCTGGTGCTGCTGCACCGGGAGGGCGGGCCGCACCCCGGCGGGACGGTGCACTGGCTCAACATGCGCTCGTGGGTCAGCCAGCACCACCACGTGCGCTGCCCGCACCGCATGTTCACCAGGAAGAGCCAGTACCGCATCGTGAGTATCGCACCAACTACCACTTACCTTTGATACGATTATACGCCGTGACGGCATGATGCTGTCGGATTCTGCGTTGTATTTTTATTTATTACTAGCTGTTGCCGATGGCTTCGCCCACGTAGGCAAAAAAATCCTTTAAAAACGTATTCTATGTTACTTCTAGTACCTTTGAGAATATGTGTACAAAGCTTCATCATGGTCGGTTGAGTAGTTTTAGTCGTGTTAGCGTGAAAGCGTAACAGACATCCCTACTTTCACATTTATATTATTATAATATGTACCTAGATTAAGTTGTCTTTGCCGTCGTTATAACACTCAAATCGCAACAGTCAATTACTAGATTTTATATTAGCTGGGCAAGTCCCGCTACCAACCCATGGCCCTATCAACCTGTCGTGGTTATACGGGCCTAATCTCGGACATGCGCACCCTAATGTCTTAAGTTTCTTCTCTGTCCTTCATTTGGCTTCGGTGGGCTTCAGTTCCCTACAAGTACTAGTTAGGTGGACAAGCAAACAATTTAAAGTTAGTCTAAGATTAACTCTAGCAACTCATCCTGAAGTAATCTTTGCCAGTAATTACATTGCTGTTATGTGAGAGAAGATATAAGCAAGATGTGGGTACCATACCCCTGTAGACCTCCCGTTGGTGTATATCTATAACTAAACGTCCGTGTTCCAGAGCGAGCTGTACAGCAAGGTGCTGATGTCGGAGGCGAGCGTGCACTCGGACTTCAGCCGGCTGGCGCGCTGGGTCACCGGCACCTCCGTGGGGCTGGTGCTGGGCGGCGGCGGCGCGAGGGGCGCGGCGCACGTCGGCATGATCCGAGCCATACAGGTATCGTCGGCTCAATGATAACGACTACGTGCACGTATACGCATGCGTATACGCAGTGCGTACGCGACAACGAGATAACGTCGCAAATACTATATTCGCTTGCAGGTTACTTCGTGTACGTATATGTAGTGCGTACACAACAAAATTACGTACTAATACCAAAGAATTTAGACGTACATAGAAGGACAGTTTTTATGAGTACTTTGAGGACAAACTCTGCGACGCAAACGTCCGCTTGGCGGCGTGACGAGAGGGACACCGCGATGTCCCCAGCATATGAGCCTACGAGTGCGAACTGGGGACATGTCCCCAATAAAGTCTGCACAAAAATCATTAAGAACTGTCCTTCTATGTACGTCTGAAGTCTTTGCTAATACTGCTACTCTAAAATATTATGATGTCAGTTTTTTTATTATATTCTTAAATTAATAACATTTATATTTGTAAACGTTTCCAGGAGGCGGGCATTCCGATCGACATGGTGGGGGGGGTCAGCATCGGCGCGTTCATGGGCGCGCTGTGGTGCATGGAGCGGAACATCACCACCGTCACACAGAAGGCCCGGGAGTGGTCCAAGGTACTGTCCATTATGATGTATCCTACTAATATTGTAAACGCAAAAGTTTGTTTGTAACTCTAACTTAACACGGAAGAATTTAATGAATGAATGAGGATGAATTTAATAAAACTTCACAATAATATAGCGTACACGTAAGAATAACACGTAATTTTCACAATTATCCCTGTACTCCCACAGGTGTGGAAAGTGCTAGTAACTCATTTACGAAAATTTTAATTCAGTTTATTTACTTGATGCGTAAATACCAAGTTATTTGTTTTAGGCTAATTAACGGATATCAAAAGATTTTCTCCACATAAATCCGCGCTTACTATATTAACTTTCTATTTTAAATCTACTATCTGCATGTTCTCATTTATTAAACTCATATATTATTGCGTATGTAAATACTACACATACACATCACAATGTTATTTACAGTAAAAGTTTGTATTTTAACCGCGCAGCATCGATAAGACAGGTATGAAGTCAGAGATGTGTCATCAAGAAATAATCCATCGTGAACATAACTCGTTCCAGAAAATGACCCAATGGGGCAAGCAGCTGATGGACCTTACATACCCCGCGACATCCATGTTCTCGGGCCGCCAGTTCAACACCACCATCCGCGCGACCTTCGGCGAGGTGCACATCGAGGACCTGTGGCTGCCCTACTTCACCGTCACCACCGACATCAGCTCCAGCTGCATGCGAGTACACAGACACGGTGAGACACCATCCAGCTTAGTCGGCTAAACATATAAGAGAGTCTTCTTAGTTTTTTAGTTGATTAAATATGTAAGCGACCCTTATTCGTCTAGAAATAGTATAGTTGAATTATTATATGCACCATGGTGAGATACCGTCACGCTTAGACGACTAAATTAGGAACCATTTAGTCTAGTTTTAGTCAACTAAATAAAAACGACCGTGTGTTCCATCATATGGATGAGTCATTTAAATATATAAACGATCAGACAATAGCTAGTTTAGTCAACTAAATGAATAAGATGGGGTATCTTTTAGTAATGGCTTTGATTACTAAGGGCGGGTTGCATCGACCGATTTTAACGAATATAAATGGTAACAAACGTTAGTGACCAAAGAGCGTTGTTTTTAACAGACGTCAAAATTTAACAATATCTTTTACCTTAATAGATGATTTGAAACAACCGGCCCTAAATATAATATATAAACTATTGTGTCACACCATCTAGTTTAGTTGACTAAATATATAAAACTAAATGCTTAAGCGAGAATCCTTTTATTTTTGAATCTTTATTCAATTAAATATAAAAGTAATTTCACTTAGTTATAGGCTAGTTTCCATCAACTAATAGCATGGACAACTCTTTCCAGTCCGGGTTTAAGTAAAATAGTGAGAAGAATAAGGGTCGCTTATAACCGCTATGTAAATTAAATTGGCTAGACTTAAATGTAAAATATAGAAGAGCTATTGCTTTTAACTTGATATTATTTTTCAGTCAGTAGTTAATACTTCAGACTGATATAAAATCTTTAATAAGTTTATTTTCGAATACTAGCTTTTTGTGTGTTTCATGAATATTAGATATAAAATCACAAGTATAAAAAGTCAATTCGATAAAACTATAGTTATTCCTATCTACAGTTTTATGAACCTTTTTGGCTAAGCGTCTATATATTATAAGAGTATATATTATAAGAATATTGATGTGTTTGTAAGCTAGAGCAAATATAGGCTTGATATTAATATTTCACATGCACGACAGCTACTAACTAGATAGTCACATAACTAAAACTGTGATAGTGGATTTAGCACTTCGCAACATGTGTGTCTACATTATCACTTATTTTATTTCTCTCTCAAGTCAGCAGTGACAATACTTAATATAATAAGTTGTTTAGTGCAGTATAAATGATATTAAACTCATTCTCACAACCTGGAAAACACATTACAAAATTTATAGAAAATAACATTTCTCAAAATATTACCATAATATATAAATTATTGAGTATAATATATTGTGATAAATGATATTGTGATATATGGAACTTAATAAAAAAAACCTTGATAATTTTATATAATTCGTAAATAATTTATTCAAATAATTATTTTTTCAGCTTAAACTTAAGCCTTATGTGAAAATCTGTTTGGGTTGAAAATAGTAAAATATTTTCTTTAGTCTACATACATTTTTGAGACATTGTCTTCAATAAATATACTGAACTACATATATAATCATAAAATATGACACAATTATAGAATAATATTAATAAAATTATTAATAATATAATAAATTAACACAACACATTCATGGACAGGAAATTGTATTACGTTGGTTTTATTTTTGCTTTTTGCACTTTACTAACACTTCATTTGCTTTATAACATACAGTTGAGTTGAGCGTATGTGAACAATATGGGGTTCTGTGGTCATTTTTTTATTTTTTTGTAGTTGGTAGTAAAAGTTGCGGTATTTAGAAAATAACAATTTTGAAAAAAAAAAAATGGATTCACACCAAATTAGGTTTTGATGGTATTTGACATCAGTGTAGATATTTTTTTTTCTTCCCTTGGTTAAATTTACAGATTGCAAAGATAGATTATAAAGATATTATATTGAATATTATTTTCTTTTAATAATGTGTAGTAAATACGTTTTTATTTATTCTTTTAGTATCTTCGTGGGTTTCATTATGATCAGATGGGTTTTTACTCGACTGCAGAACCCTTATTATCAAACACTGAAATCTCTTTGTTGCATGCTGTATAAGTGTAATTTATGTTCGTATATATAATCTGCCGACCGGATAGAAGTGTCAACGATATGTCAAATGTCATACACCTATACGTCATTTTGACAGTTAAAATACAATATGGCGGACGCGTCTAACCATCATACGACTCTACATGTCTATGGTGGAGCGACATTAAAAAACATGTTAGGCATTCCGCTACAGTGATTTTTTTTCCCATAACCACACTCACTTGCATTTATTTATGTGTGCGTAATGTCCGATTGTGTGAAGTGTTGCCATACGTGTACAAATAATGTTACGAATCCGACATTGGCTTTGTTGTCATTACTCGAGAAACGAGCGCTTGTGATTGGTTTACAATGCTAATTTTGGGAGCTCCAATTAATAAACGGTACGTAATGTCGGGTTGGATATCTGATCATCCATACAATCATCGTCATGATATGCATGAGT